>OX387244.1:48613906-49873814 GCA_947561735.1 Cenchrus americanus | reverse complement strand
CGAATTGAAGGGTCATCTTGAAGAATGTGTCCTGAGATGCTCTTGAGACTAGCCGCTTCCCAGGTAGTCGAGTAGAAGTAGCCGAGCCCCCGAGGTGAGGCGCGTCGACTAGTAGAATACGAAGCGTCACACTTAGCCGCTGAGTCAGCTGCGTGTGGACTTATCCAGCCGGCCGTTGCGAAGCCGGTTTGACTTATAAATAAAAACCAAAGCCCTTAGGGTTTTTCACCCATCTGAACTGCAGTCATTTTGATTCCATCTGAAGTAGATCCACTCCCAGCGCACGCTGCCGCCGTAGTAGATCCAAGTGCGCCACCACCCAATGCTTTTAGGGTAGCCCCCGAGCGGATGCGCGTGAAGACGCCTTGTACTTGAAGAATGAAGCCGTCACCGTCCAAGTCGTCGAAGGCCGCCGGGAAGAAGAGAGGCCGCGAAGAGGCCGCCGCGGCCGCCACCGGAGTAGCGCCGCCAATGTCCCCACCGCGGGCTGATCCAAGCCGCGAGTGGAAAAAATCCAAGGTGAAGACGGAAGATCTGTTGGCCCTCCTGAACAGCGGGTTCATCCGGGAGAAGGAGGTCGACATGTGGAGGGCCGCTGCTGGAGATCCATATCCAATGGAGAAGGCCGAAGACGAGATTCCCATGTTCGCGCGGTTCGTGGAGCGCGGGCTCGCGCTCCCGGCCAGTGATTTCTTCAAGGGTCTCCTCAGGTACTATGGAGTCAAGTACCTGAATCAGAACCCCAATGGTATCTTCCATACCGCCGTCTTCGTGCACTTTTGCGAGGCCTTCCTTGGGATCAAGCCGCACTGGATCCTTTTCCGGAAGTTTTTCCGCGTCAAGCCGCAGCCAAGTGCCACCAACCCAAGGGTAGTCGGAGGAGCCGGCATCCAGTTGAGAGAAGACACCGCAGAGTAGTATCTGGCATATAAGCTTGTTGACTCCAACACTGACTGGAAGACGAGGTGGTTCTACATCACGAACCACCACCCCGGCCTGCCGAAGCCGAGCGGACGGCAGCCCAGGCACCGCGAGTGGTGGAACACGGAGCCCACCATGCAGGAGGGGATCCAGCTTCCCGAGTTGCTGGCACGCATCAAGGTGCTGAGGGAAGCGGGACTGAGGGCCGAGCACGTGGCCTTCAGTTTCATGAAGCGGAGGGTGCAGCCATTGATGGCTCGAGACACCTTGGGCTTCGAGTACACCGGCGACGACGACACGTCGCGGATGCCCGGAGGCGAGTTGGACAACAGCGACATCATCGAGAGGCTGTCGCGAATCTTCAAGGATATGCCGCCGTACACGGCGTGCCCTATCCAGGAGTACTCCGCTGCGCGCCCGCCAAAGGAGGTGAGTAGTCGGACTCCCTTAGTCGAGTAGTCCTTGCTTGGTGTAGACTTGCTGATGTCTTGTGCCTTTGCAGGATGACTTGAAGAAGTTCATCTCCGAGCCGCAGCCGCCCCCAAGTGGGATCGAGATCCCGAAGGAAAGGAAGGCCAAGGACAAAGAGCGGCGAGAAGTCGGCGAAGGCGATGACACCGTCATTGTGGAGGACACCTCCGACGACGATGACGACGACGACGACGAGACGTTACAGGACCGCTTTCAGTTGCGGTCGAGGTTTAGCCGTCCAGGCTTACCTCATGTGCCTCTGGTGCAAGACCCTCTGACTAGCCTGGAGGCTAGCCTGGCTGCGCCACCATAAAAGCTGCGCAACCCCGCCCGCAAGCGGGTAACAAAGAAGCTCAAGGTCTCGGAGACCACGCCTCAGGAGGAAAGTTGTCTTGAATAGAGTAGTCGAGTACCCGTCGTACGAGTACGCTTGCTGATGAGTTGTCTTCCTTGTATGCAGGAGGTGCCGCCCGCGGAGCCCGTCGAGGAGGGCGACGAAGGCGTATGGGACACAGTGGGGGAGCCAACCGGAAGTCGTAGTCCAGCCCCCACTGTTGAGGAGCTCTTGGCTCAGTTGGAGCGCCAGCCCCCTGCTCCACAGGGGAGCACGGAGCCCGTAGCCGCCGCCGTTGAGGAGGTGGTGGCTTCAGGAGCGCAGGAGAGCACTGCGCCGGCCGCCGCTGCTGTGGAGGAGGTGGTAGCCGCGGGGGCGCAGGAAGAGGCGCCCGCCGAGGGTGGACTGGTCAGACATCACCAGCATCCTCGGTGCCCCGGCCGTGACAATAGTCCGGTCGAACTTGTAAGTACTGCATCTTCCCTAGTAGTACTTGTTGTCGTAGTCGAGGTTGACTAACGACCAATTGCAGGAAATCCACGGATCTGTCCTGGGAGGGGGATGAACCCTCTTCAGCGGTGGCGGAAGAAGTCACGCCGCCCGCCGAGGAGTCCGCTCCTGCTTCCCAGGCGGTGCCCGAGCCGCCGGCTACCGACGCGCCGCTGCCGGAGGCCCGCGTGGTCGAAGGTGAGTACTCTTCTAAAGCTGTGGAGCTCCTCGAGGAGTAGTCATAGTCGCTGATGCACTCATCTTCTTTCTGACAGGCGCTGAGGCTGAAGATAGTGACATCCCTGCGGGGGTGCCGATGCAGAAGTCGACACCAGCGGTCTCGGAAGCTGCGGAAGGAGCCCCTGAGCCTATGGAAGAAGTCGTCGAGGAGGCCGCCGTGGCAGCCGGGGGAGGGGGGGGTCACCACGTTGCCAGGGGTCGCCCTGGAGGTGGCTATCCGCTCCCCGGAGATCCAGGACGCAGAGCCCATCCGCTCTGCGCCGATGACGGAGGCCACCGCGAGTAGCCGCGGCGGGATAGAGCTTCTCGCGGACGATCTTATCGAGCCGGCGACGGTGGCTAAGCACCTGGAGGCGATCCGCCGGGCCGAGCAGTGGATGAAGGTAAGTAGCCGTAGCTTCTGAGTAGTCAATCCTCTGTTGTTGAGTACTCGTGTGACTTGAGTTGTCTATGCAGGACGTTGCGGAGAGGTCCCGCGACAAGTCCAACATGCTGCAAGGCTATGGTGACGCGGTGCTCCGGGCTGAGGCGCTGGAAGAGCAACTTGTGAAGTCGCGGAAGCACGCGGCTGCCATGCAGTCGAAGCTCGACGCCGCCTTCGCCAAGTATCACAATGATATCCAAGAGTTGCAGGCGAAGGGCGACGACTTGGTGCGAAAGAAGAAGGGCCTCAGCAACAAGAACAAAGGTACGCCGCTGGGCTTGTCGGGTAGTTGTTGGAGGTCGAGAAGTAGTCTGACCCGATGTACTGTTGCTGTGTTGCAGAGCTTGAGGGCCAGGTGGAGCAGCTGAAGTCCTCGGAGACGAGCATGAAGAACCTCTTCTACCGGGAGCAAGAAGCCCGCCAGGTACTCGAGCTCGACTACAAAGAACTTGCCTTCGAGTGCGAGAAGCACATGGAGCTCTGATTGCATCTGACCGCGATCTCGTCAACTGCTACAAATCCTTGCAGAAGTTGAATGAAGACTGCGAGGCACTGCGGGCCCAACTGAAGGAGCTTGAAGAAGCCGCACTGCCGATCGCAAGGCTCCTGGTGCCGCACCCGCGCGGCCCCAAGATTGCTCCACTGGTGGATCGTCTCAAGGAAGCTCCAAGCCGGCTGGCAGCCTATGTGAAGCACATGGCGAGATCGATCCCGAGGCAGGTCTTGGCCTTCATGAAGTCGTACTTCCCGAAGGCCCCAGTGGAAGTAGTCGCCGGCAGAGTGGCCGCCAACTGCACTGATGAGCAGTATGCGGAGCTGCTGGAGCAGATGGCTCCCATCGCGGAGCAAGTAGCTGAGAAGCTTAATCTCCAGTAGCCCTGTAATAGATAGCTAGTAGCCAGGGTTGTACAAAAAACAATTGTAATGAATTGCTTAAGTATCAATGAAAGAAAATTTCCAGCAATGAGTACTCGTAGTCGCGATCTCGAGTGCGGAGCCCCCATCGTGGAGTGGATGCGAGTAGTAGTACTCGGCGAGAGTGGTCCCGTTGTAGGGAGTAGACGAGAAAGAAGTTGATGAACGATCAATCTTTATTACTGAAGAAGTACACCTGGATGTCCAGGGCCGTAGTTACAGAGTAGTCGCTTGGACCCGGAGGCCGCTTACGACCCGCGAGTAGTGCTGGGAGCGGGCGGCCGCTTACGCCAGGATCCGTAGGTAGCCATGTGGGCTGGATCGTAGATCCGTAGGTAGCCGTGCAGGCTGGATCTTGGAGTGTGGTCTCTTGGTAGACCGCTGCTAGAGTCCTTGATGCTCGTCGCAGCCCAGGGTCCGTAGGTAGCCGCACGGGCTAGAGCCTGGAGGGGAGAAGTCCGGAGACTGGAGCCAGGACCTGGAGGCCGCTTATAGCGGGGGGGGGGGGGGTGTGATGTAGTCGTGTAGACTTGAACCCCGGAGTAGTCGTGTAGACTAGGCATAGAATCGACAGAGCTGGTCGACGTTCCACGGGTTGTTGATGTCTTCGCCTTCAAGTGTTTGGAGGCGGTAGGAGCCCGGCCCGGTCACCTTTGCCACGGTGAAGGGACCTTCCCAGGGGGAGCTGAGCTTGTGTAGTTCTTCCGTGTTCTGGATACGGCGGAGGACGAGATCTCCAACGTTGAAGGAGCGTTCCTTGACGTTGCGTTCATGGTAGCGTCAGATACCCTCTAGGTACCTTGCTAATTGGACGAGGGCAGCGCAGCGAGCTTCTTCGAGGCTATCGATGTCAACTCGTCTGCTGTCTTCTGAGACGCCTTCGTCGTAGTGCTCCACTGCTGGCGAGTTCCATATGACGTCGGCAGGGAGGATTGCTTCGGAGCCGTAGACCAGGAAGTAGGGGGATTGCCCCGTTGGCTTGGATGGCTGAGTCCGTAGCCCCCAGAGTGCGTTGGGTAGTTCCTTGATCCACTTGCCCCCTTTGGAATTAGCAGCGTTGTGCAGCCGCTTCTTGAGAGCGTCGAGCACCATGCCATTAGCGTGCTCGACTTGTCCGTTGGCCCTTGGATGGGCCACTGAGACGTATCGGACGTCGATCCCGCTGTTCTCGCAGTACTCCCAGAACTGGTGGTTGTTGAAGTTGGAGCCCAGGTCAGTGATGATGCGGTGGGGTAGTCCGTAACGATGTACGAGTTCATCCAGGAAGTCGAGTACTCTGTCAGCCTTGGGGCATGTGACCGGCTTGACCTCGATTTACTTGGTGAACTTGTCGATAGCCACCAATACCCTGTTGAAACCGCCTGGCGCCATTGGCAGTGGCCCAATCATGTCGAGCCCCCAGCAGGCGAAGGGCCAGGTTGGCGGTATGGTGACTAGCTTGTAGGCTGGGACGTGTTGCTGCTTGGCGAAGTACTGACATCCTTGGCACCTTCTGACGAGCTCTTCGGCGTCTCCCAGGGCTGTGGGCCAGTAGAAAGCTCACCGGAAGGCCTTGCTGACCAGCGTACGTGAGGACGCATGGTTGCCGCAGACGCCCTTGTGGATCTCCTCCAAGATGTCCTTGCCTTCTTCACAGGGGGACGCACTTCATGAGTACTCCGGAAGATGCGCCCCGCTTGTAAAGCTTGTCTCCGACGAGGACGTAGGACTTGGCGCGGCAGACGAGCTGCTCAGCCAAGTTCTTGTTGGAGGGGACCTTCTGCTCGCTGAGGTAGTCGATGAAGGGTTGCCTCCAGTCCACGTCGGTCATCATGACCTCCTGCCCAGCTGGTGGATGGGCTGGGACAGTGGTCGGTGGCGTCGGATCCGGAATGGATGGCGCATGAAGCTCGTGAATGAAGACACCCGCTGGTACTTGAGCGCGGGTGGATCCAAGCTTCGAGAGGACGTCCACTGCAACGTTGTTGTCGCGGACGATGTGATGGAACTCGAGACCGTAGAACTTGTTCTCGAGCTTGCGGACTTCTAGGCAGTAGGCGTCCATGTTCTCCTTGTTGTGGTCCCAGGACTTGTTGACTTGGTTGATGACCACTGCGGAGTCGCCGTAGACTAGTAGCCGCTTGATGCCCAATGAAGCCGCGAGACGGAGCCCGTGTAGGAGAGCTTCGTACTCGGCTTCGTTGTTTGAGACCTTCCAGAAGATCTGCAGGACGTACTTGAGTTGTTCGCCCGTTGGAGAGATCAGGAGTACCCCTGCACCTGCGCCCTCGAGGTTGAGTGAGCCGTCGAAGTACATCACCCAATGCTCTGGTCGCACCGTGGGAGTAGGCAACTGGTTCTCCCGCCACTCTGCAATGAAGTCGACTAGTGCCTGCGACTTGGTGGCTGTGCGTGACTTGAAGTCGATAGTGAGGGCGCCGAGCTCGACCGCCCACTTGGAGATTCTTCCAGTAGCATCTTGATTCTGCAGGATGTCGCCGAGCGGGTAGTCGGTGACGACGGAGATCGAGTACTCCTGGAAGTAGTGTCGTAGCTTCTGCGAGTTGATGAGTACTGCGTACAGGAGCTTCTGCACAGGCTGATAGCGGGCCTTGGACTCTGATAGAACCTCGCTGACGAAGTAGACTGGGCGCTGGACTGGGTAGGCGTGGCCGTCTTCCTGCCGCTCGGCGACGATGGCAGTACTGACCACGTGAGTAGTCGCAGCGAGGTAGAGCAGTAGCTGCTCGCCCTTGTGAGGAGCCGTGAGGATCGGTGGCTTCGACAAGAAATCCTTGAGCTGGGCAAGGGCTTGATCCGCCTCTGGAGTCCACACAAACTTCTCTTGATGCTTGAGTAGTTTGAAGAAGGGGAGCCCCCGTTCTCCTAGCCTCGAGATAAATCTGTTCAGTGCTGCCATGCACCCTGTCAGCTTCTGGACATCTTTGATGCTTGTGGGAGCTTGCATGCTGGTGATGGCGGAGATCTTCTCGGGGTTGGCTTCGATGCCTCGCTGGCTGATGATGAAGCCGAGTAGTTTGCCTGAAGGTACGTCGGAGACGCACTTGTTTGGGTTGAGCTTCCAGCGGTACTCGCGCAGTGATGCGAAAGTCTCTTCAAGGTCGTCGATGAGGGTACTGGAGTTTCTGGTCTTGACGACCATGTCATCCACGTAGGCTTCGACGTTCTTGTTGAGTTGCCTCTTGAAGCAGGCCTGGATATCTCGTTGGTAGGTAGCGCTGGCGTTCTTCAACCCGAAGGACATGGTCATGTAGAAGGACATCATCCACTCGTTCGAGTTCTTCTTGTGGACAAGGACGGGGTTGGCGAGCCACTCAGGATGGAAGACTTCTCTGATGAAGCCAGCCGCGAGTAGTTTGGCGAGTTCCTTCTTGATGGCGTCCCGTCCGTCGTCGGTAAAGCGTCGGAGGTGTTGTCGCTTGGGGGTGGCCTTAGGATCGACGTTGAGGCGCGTGCTCAATCGGCTCCACGGGCACTCCCCGGCATGTCCGTCGGCTTCCACGCGAAGATGTCGCGGTTAGCCCGAAGAAAGCTGATGAGCGCGTCTTCCTATTTGGGGTCGAGGCCTGCCCCGATGGTGGTGGTCTTGCTGGGATCGCCTGTTCCGAGGTCGATCGTCTTGACGAGTACCTCCTCAGGTGGCTGAGGCTTGTTGGTGCTGTCAGACTTCTCTGGGATGTCGAGTTCACTTGTAGCAAGCTTCTTCGACGCGGCGTAGACCTCCATCATCGCGTTGGGTACTTGGTTCGTAGAGGCGATCTCCACGGCTTCTGTGTCACAGTCGTGGGAGATCTTCAAGTCCCCTTGGATGGAGAGCACACCAGCTGGGCTTGGCATTTTGAGTACCAAGTAGGTGTAGTGGGGCACCGCCATGAACTTGGCGATGGCCGGTCTGCTGAGGATGGCATGGTAGGAAGTCTCGAAGTCCGCAACCTCGAACTTGATGTACTCGATACGGTAGTTGTCCCGAGATGCCCCGAAGGTGACTGGCAGGACCACTGAGCCCAGTGGAATAGCCGCGTTGCTGGGGACGATGCCGTAGAAGGGCGTGTTGCTCTTGGTGAGCATATGAGTGATGTCGAGCTTCATTTTCTTCAAGGTCTTGGTGAAGAGGACGTTGAGCCCGCTTCCACCGCCGATGAGCACCTTGTTGAGTTTGGAGCCCGCCACCACTGGCTTCAGGACGAGGGCGAACCGTCCTGGTTCAGAGAAGCTGGTCCATTGATCCGCGTGGGAGAAGGTGATGGGTACCTCCGACCACCTGAGAGGGGTCGGGACCGCTGGCTCAATGGACATCACTTCACGACGGGTAGCCTTCTGCTCCCGCCTGCTGGGCAATCCGCCGAAGAGGACGTTGACGGTCTTGTCAGGCTCCTGGAAGTCGTTGTTGTCGCCGTCCTTCTTCTTGCCCTTTTGGTCATGAGGGTGCGGTGGCTCTGGCGTGTCCTTGAGTGCATGCCTGAGTTGGTAGCACTGTTCGGTGGTGTGGTTGCCGTTCGGATGCCACGGGCACCTCTCCTTCAGCAGGTCTTTGAAACCGCCGGAGTTCTTCTTCGAGTTCCCTTTCACGGGGCGTTGGATAGCTGCGACAGTTTTGTCTGGCTTGCGCTTGCGGTTGGGACCCGAGTTGTTGTTGTTGTTGTTGTTGTTGTTGTTGTGGCCGCCTTGGTTTGCGTTGCTGCCGCCGCCGCCGCCCTGGTTCTGCTTGGTCTTGCCGCGGATGGCGTCGTACTTGGCATTGGCCTTGTCTTCTTCATCAACCCAGGACGTGATCATGTCCTTAAGGTGTGGGATGGACCTGGGGCGGCGACGACCGAAGTCTTCGAAGGTGCGGTGGTGGTAGAGACCATCCTGGAAGAGGTCGATGACCTCCTTGTCGGTGACGTCGACGACGGTAGCGCGCTTGTCGAGAAAGCGGCGCATGTACTTGCGGAGGGTCTCGCCTTGTTCCTGCTTGATCATTGCCAGGTCCATGCGAGTACCCGATCGGCCCATGGCGCCCGCGAAGTTGCTTGTGAACTGCTCCTTCAGCTGGTCCCACTTGTCGACCGAGTGCTTGTCCAGCGACTCGAGCCATGTGAGTGGTGCTTGGTCCAGGCAGAAGGGGAAGTAGAGGCACTTGGTGTCGCTGTTGCCACCAGCGTTCTCGATGGAGAGGGCCTAGCACCTGAGCCACTAGGTGGGATCCTGCTTCGCGTCGTACTTGGTGATCCCCAAAGGCTTGAACTTGTCGGGGAGGAGCAAGTTGCGAAGTCGAGGTGAGAAGGCGGGGAAGCTGTCGCCGTCGGCTGCGGTGGTCGACTTCTTCCGCCGCAGCTCCTCGATCTTCTGGCGGGCATCGTACCCGCCCTGTGAGGCGCCGAAGCGTGGGCGTTCGCGTGGCCTCGGTCGCCGCGACTACCGCCGCCGCCCGGCCCTCTCTGTTGGCTCCATGGTTAGAGCTTCCGCCGTCGTTGCCGCCGCCGTAGGGGTCGTTGCCGCCGCCGCCGGCCGGAGCACGGTGGGGGACGACCTCACGGTTGCTGTTATCGCGCTGTGGAGGTCCGCCGGCGTTGGAGCGACGACGGTTGGGCTTGGCTGGGAGGTCAGCTTGAGTACAGTTAGGGCCGTTGTTGGCGCTGTGACTTGTGGCTTCGTTGTCGCGGGGTCTGGCTGGAGGAGGTTGGTTGACTCTGTTGTCGACCCGCATGAAGTAAGCGTCTTCAGCGAGCTTGGCGATGACCTCTCCAGCGCGTATGCCCTGAGCCTGACGTGCGATCGCTGTGATCGACATGAGGCATTGCTCAGGGGTAGTGTGTACTCTGCTCTCGACTGCCTCGAGAGCTTCCGCAAGGTTGCGGACGGGGAAGTTGTTGCGGAGGCGCCGGCGACGTTCGCTGCGCTTCCGGTTACGCTCACGTCGAGCGTCTCTGTCTGCAGGGTTCTCGTTCGGTGGAGCATCAGTAGAGAGCTCGTCGGAGGAGATGTCTTCAATACTTGTCCTGAGCCGTGCCTGAAGGCCCTGGGGTGTCGCCGGCAGCCATGAAGACTTGGCGATCGGGGATGCCAAGGCTGGACTCAGAGGGTGCCACCTCAGTTGGTGTGCTTGAGTCAGCCTGAGCTAGGGGTGTTCCCTCCTGGAACGGTAGCGAGTCGATGTAGGCGACGTAGCGTGAGTCTCCCCTTATCAGGTCAGCGGGCTTGCGGTCTGGCCAGTAGACGTATCTCCCGGCCGGTGTGGATGTTATAACCAGCCCAGAGGCTGGCCCTGACAAGGGAAGCTCAGTGGAGTTGTGCTCGGACTCGGGCTCCTCAGGGTCCGACCCGAAGTCGAACTCGTAATCCGGGTACGAGTAGAACTCGGAGAGAGGGCTGGAGTCCGGAGCGCGATTGGGGGTGGCGTCGGAGTCCGAGTTGCACTCGGGTACGGGCTCCTTGCCGGCCCGGCGTGAAGAGGGAGCCCCCGTGCGGGCCCGGCTGAGGGTGCGGGGGCCACGCGTGGAGCGATCACGAGGTGAGGGGACCGCCTGCGATGGCTGAATAGCCGGCTCGCATGCGATGGCCCATGGCGACATCGAGTTCGAGTTGGAAGCGGACTCGAGCTCGAAGTCAGCGTGGTGGTTGAAGAGCGAAATTTCGCCGAATTTGCCGGCGAGTTCGCCTGTGACGACTTCTGGAAGCGTCACGAGGCCAGTCTTCAGGTTGGGTGGCATGGTGAGGCGGCGCTGGAAGGAACCCGCGCCGTCAGCGGTGCAGACTCAGGCCCCGAACACGAAGGTGTCGCCACGGTTGAAGGCGACGGTTGGCTTGAAGTAGACGGGAGCCGTCGAGTTCGCCATGTGATCTCGGGCGAGATCCCCTACCTGGCGCGCCAGCTGTCGGTGTTTTAGACCGGCAACCTACTAAGGGGAGTACCCAAAGTAGATGAATGTGGCCTCGCCGAGATCGGTAACTCGAAGGAAGAGACACGTGGCACACAATTTAGACGAGGTTCGGGCCGCGAGGTGTGTAATACCCTACGTCTCGTATGCTTTGCGTAGCTACGGATTGATTGGGCACGATTACAGGATGGTGCAATAGTGCGCCGTGGGTTGTATGAGATGAGGTTGGATGCTAGAGATCGGTCCCTGCCTCGCCTTATATAGTCCGGGAGGCAGGGTTACAAGTCGGAGTAGGGAGAGAGTACTAGTCGAGTACGTCTAGGAGTCTTCCATACAGTGCGGGACATGTACAACTTCCTAACCGAGTACTACTCCTCTGTAGTCCTTGTGCCCCATGCCTTCAGGTGCCGTGTAGTGCAAGCCGGGTAGTCCCAGGGGCCCACCGAGTAGTCGGTCCTGGTACCCACCGAGGTAGTGGGCCCAGGGAGGTCCATACGACATTACGCACCTCACGGCCCGGACCAGTCTAAATTGTGTGCCACGTGTCTCTTCCTTCGGGTTACCGATCTCGGCGAGGCCACATTCATCTATCTCGGGTACTCCCCTTGGTAGGTTGCCGGTCTAAAACACTAATAGTTGGCGCGCCAAGTAGGGGATCTCGCTGAAGATCATATGGCGAACTCGACGGCTTCTATCTTCATCAAGCAAACTGTCGCCTTCAACCACGGCGACACCTTTGTCTTCGGCTCCTGGTTCTGCACTGCTGACGGCACCGGATCCTTCCAACTCCGCCTCACCATGCCGCCCAACCCGGAGACTGGGCTCGTGACGCTTCCCGAAGTAGTCACGGGCAATCTCGCTGGAAAATTCGGCGAAATTTCGCTCTACAACCAACACGCCGACTTCGAGCTCGGATCCAACTCCAACTCGAACTCGACGTCCCCATGGGCTATCGTATGCGAGTCGGCTACCCAGCCATCGCGTGCGGACTCCCCACTCCGTGAGCACTTCACACGCGGCCCTCGCAATGCCAGCAGAGCCCACGCAAAGGCTCCCACTGTGCGCCGGGCCGGCAAGGAGATCGTACCCGATTACGACTCGGACTCCAACACCGTCCCCGGATACAACTCAGACTCCAACCCTCTCTCTGGCTTCTACTCGGACTTCTCCTACGAGTTCGACTTCGGGTCGGACCCTGATGAGCTCGAGTCCGAGAACAACACTACAGAGCAACCCCTGTTAGGACCAGCTTCCGGCCTGGTTATAACATCTACACCCGCCGGGAGATTCGTCTACTGGCCAGATCGCAAGCCCGCAGACCTGACAGGAGGGAACTCACGCTGCATCGCCTACCTCGACTCACTTCCCTTCCAGGAGGGAACACTGCTTGCCCCAGCTTGGGAGCACACTCCGACGGAGGTGGCAACCAGTGACTCCAGCCTTGGCTCTCCTGATTGGCAAGTCTTCATGACTACCAACGAGACGCCAGGGCCCTCAGGGACAGTCCCTGACCAATACCTCGAGGATATCTCAGCGGACGAGTTGTTCGCCAACGCGCCCGCCGACGAGACCGACGCCAACAAGGACGCTCGACGTGAACGCAACAGAAAGCGGAACGAACGGCGCCGACGTCTCCGCGAGTCCCTTCTCATCCGGAACCTCGCGGAAGCACTCGACCAAGTCGAGAGCCGGGTGCACACCACTCAGAGCAATGCCTCATGTCTATCACTACAATAGCACGTCAGGCTCAGGGAATGCGCGCAAGCCAAGTCATCGCCAAGCTCATGGAGGATGCCTACTTCATGCGAGTTGACAACAGGGTCACTCAAGTGTCCCCCCGTCAGGAACCGCCAGCAAGACAACGAAGCCAAAGTCGCAATGCGGACATCGGTCGCAACCGTACTCGAGAGGAGCTACCAGCTAACCCCAACCGTACTCGGGCAACAGCCGGTGGACCCTCTCATGGTGGCAACAGCGCCGGTGGCGACCGGGAGATCATCCCTCACCGCGACCCTGGCGGTGGAGGCAGCGACGGCGGGAGCTCCAACCATGGGGCTGACAGGAGAGCTAGGGCGGAGGCGACTGCGGCGGCCGAGGCCACACGAACAGCCACACCTCCAGCGCCTCACGTGGCGGCTTCGACGCCCGCCAGAAAATCGAAGAAGTACGACGCAAGAAGGCCTCCACGGCAGGCGACAACGACGGCTTCCCCGCCTTCTCCGCGCGACTTCGCAACCTACTTTTTCCAGAGAAATTCAAGCCTATGGGGATCACCAAGTACGACGCGAAGCAGGACCTAGTGTAGTGGCTCAGGTGCTACGCCCTCTCCATCGAGAACGCTGGTGGCAACAACGACACGAAGTGCCTCTACTTCCCCTTCTGTCTGGACCAAGCCCCGCTTACATGGCTCGAGTCACTCGAGAAGTACTCGATCGACAAGTGGGACCAGCTGAAGGAACAGTCACCAGCAACTTCGCGGGCGCTATGGGCCACTCGGGTACTCGCATGGACCTAGCAATGGTAAAGCGGGAACAAGGCGAGACCCTTTGCAAGTTCATGCGGCGCTTTTTCGACAAGCGCGCCACCGTAGTCGATGTCTCTGACAAGGAGGTCATCGACCTCTTCCAAGACGGTCTCTACCACCGTCGAACCTTCAAAGACTTCGGTCGTCGCCGCCCGAGCTCCATCACCCACCTCAAGGACATGATCACCTCCTGGGCTGATGAAGAAGACAAGGCTAATGCCAAGTACGACGCCATCCGTGGCAAGAGCAAACAAAACACGGGCGGCAACATCAACAACAACGGGAACCAAGGCGGTCGCAGCAACAACTACTCGGGTCCCAATCACAAGCGCAAGCCAGACAACACTGTCGCGGCTATCCAGCACCCTACGAAAGACAACTCGAAGAAGACCTCCGGCGGCTTCAAAGACTTGCTGAAAGAGAAGTGCCCGTGGCATCTGGACGGCAACCACACCACCGAGCAGTGCTACCAACTCCGGTGAGCACTCAAGGATACTCCAGAGCCACGGCACCCTCACAACAAGAAAGGCAAGAAGAAGACCGACGAAGGCAACAACGACTTCCAGGAACCCGACAAGATGGTGAACGTCCTCTTCGGCGGACTACCCAACCGACGGGCTCAGAAAGCTACCCGTTGAGAAGTCATGAGCATTGAACCAGCGGTCCCGACCCCTCTCCGGTGGTCGGAGGTACCCATTACCTTCTCCCGCGCGGATCAATGGACAAGCTTCTCTGAACCAGGACGGTTCCCACTCGTCCTGAAGCCAATGGTCGCGGGCTCCAAACTCAACAAGGTCCTCATCGACGGTGGAAGCGGGCTCAACGTCCTTTTCACCAAGACCTTAAAGAAGATGAAGCTCGACATCACCCACATGCTCACTAAGAGCACCTCGCCTTTCTACGGCATCGTCCCCGGGAACGCGGCTATCCCACTGGGCTCAGTGGATCTGCCAGTTACCTTCGGGGAAACAAGGGACAACTACCATACCGAGTACGTCAAGTTCGAAGTCACGGACTTCGAGACGTCCTACCATGCCATCCTCGGCAGACCGGCTATCGCCAAGTTCATGGCGGTACCCCACTACACCTACTTGGTACTCAAGATGCCAAGTCCAGCGGGTGTACTCTCACTACAAGGGAACTTGAAGATATCCTTCGACTGCGACACAGAAGCTGTGGAACTCACAGCTACGAATCAAGTACCCAATGCAATGATGGAGATCTATGCTGCGTCGAAGAAGCTTGCCCCAAGTGAACTCGACATCCCAGAGAAGTCGGACAAAGCCAACAAGCCTCAGCCAGCTGAGGAAGTTCTAGTCAAGACAATTGACCTCGAGACAAGCGACAACAGCAAGACCACCACCATCGGGGCGGGCCTCGACCCGAAATAGGAAGACGTGCTCATCAGCTTTCTCTGGGCTAACCGAGACATCTTCGTGTGGAAACCAGCAGACATGCCAGGGGTGCCCAGGGAGCTGATTGAGCATTCACTCAACGTCAACCCTAAAGCTACCCCGAAGTGACAACACCTCCGTCGCTTCGCCGACGACCGACGGGACGCCATCAAGAAGGAACTCGCCAAACTACTCGTGGCTGGCTTCATCAGAGAAGTCTTCCATCCTGAGTGGCTCGCCAACCCCGTCCTTGTCCACAAGAAGAACTCGAACGAGTGGATGATGTGCGTCGACTACACCGACCTCAACAAGCACTACCCCAAGGACCCCTTCGGGTTGCCGCGGATTGATCAAGTCATCGACTCCACGGCGGGCTGCGTCCTGCTCTGCTTCCTCGACTGCTACTCCGGGTATCACCAGATCGCTATCAAGGAAGAAGACCAAGAGAAGACCGCATTCATCACCCCGTTTAGCGCGTATTGCTACACGACCATGTCCTTCGGGTTGAAGAACGCCGGCGCTACCAACCAACGAGCTATCCAGGCCTGTTTCAAAAGGAAACTCAACAAGAATGTCGAAGCCTATGTGGATGATGTGGTCGTCAAGACCAGAAACTTCTACATGCTCATCGTCGATCTTGAAGAGACTTTCGCATCCCTGCGAGAGTACCGCTGGAAGCTCAACCCGAACAAGTGCATCTTCGGCGTACCGTCGGGCAAACTACTCAGCTTCATCATCAGCCACCGCGGCATCGAAGCCAAACCCAAGAAGATCTCTGTTGACGGTGAAAATCCGTCAACCTAGCCATGAGTTTACCTTCGGTGTTGGCATTAGTTTTATACCTTATCCATTGGTACTAACCCCCGTGGTATAACAAGTTCATGTGTGCATGTCGTTTTTGGAGTTTAATGTTTATGCAGGGATTTAGTGTTGAATGCAAGACTTTTGGGATAAGTTCATCAAGCACCTCATGACAAGACTTTGAAGCCCTGAACAAGTCATGCAATGAAGTAAAATTAACTCCAAGAAGCCGGGGACTTGATCCGAGAAGACGACATACTCCAGGGACCTGACCGAGAAAAGTGCGTCGAATCTTCCAAGACAAGGAGTTGAGTCCAATTCGGAGAGAAACCGACGACATGGACCCGTATGCGAAGGGGGAAGCATCCGGGAAGCAAGGGAACCGACCTCGGGCAAAGGAGCCCGCGGGGCCGGGCCTAAATGGGCCCGGGCCGGCCGGCCCAGTCCGGTCGGCCCGAGCCCATTTAGGGCCCAAACGCGTCGTCCTTTGCCCTAGCCGCCAATCGGGCTATTTATAGTCCCCCGACCGAGAGCCACGCGAGAAGATTTCGTCTTCGGCCGCCGAGAAGCGAGAGAGAGAGAGGGACACCATCTAGGAGAGGAGAGGGTCGAGCTAGTTGACTAGGGTTTCCCTAGCCGACGTGGGAACCTTGCAAGGAAGACCACGTCGGAGTTCCCGAGCTAGAAGCAAGATCAAGGAAGGATCCCGGTGGTGATCTTGTGTATGTATCATTGTTATAGTTGAATTATCAAGTTGAATCTTTTCCCGGCCGATCAAGTGTTTCCTCGAAGATTTCGTTTTTCGATCGGCTTTGCTTATTCCAATTCTATTCTCGAGATAGATTACATAGGGTGTTCTTGTAGCCGCGGTGGCTAGAGGTACACACCGGATCCTACGAAAGAATCTCGACTTGTCTTTTGACTCGCCCTAAACTCC
Organism: Cenchrus americanus; assembly: GCA_947561735.1. Taxonomy (NCBI): domain Eukaryota; kingdom Viridiplantae; phylum Streptophyta; class Magnoliopsida; order Poales; family Poaceae; genus Cenchrus; species Cenchrus americanus. The sequence continues at coordinate 49,857,504 of OX387244.1, read as the reverse complement.
CCGCATGAATAGGGATACGTTGTGACAGAACGGGGGTCTCGAAAGGCGGATGTTTTCGGATTTGGACGGGAAACCACGATTTAAAGAGGCTTTTATTAAGATTCGATTTGCTACTTCTTCTCTTGCTTGGAACTTCAACAAAGGCTTACCCCGATCCCTCTAGATCGGTTTATCTACCCAATCTTACTTTGTTTTCTCCGGTTTTTAGTAGATTAGATCTGTTTTGTATCTTTTACTTAGATGCACTAGGTTCTTTATTGAAGATTGCAGTTATTTGGCTTTAATAGATTAAGTCTTGCGTCACACATTTGTTCCACGGATTCGATACCTTGGGTTCACCACTCGAGGGAAGAAGGGTCCCTTGACTACGACGGGAGACTTGTACGCTTGCGAGTCACGAACGAACTTTGATACAAACATTAACCGTCAACAAGCCCCTTTTTCTGGCGCCGTTGCCGGGGAACAAGTGATCAAGATTTGATTTTTTATTGCTTTTTTTTGTAATTTTCAGTACTGATTTTGTTTTATTTTTGCATCTAATAAATTTCGATCATCCCCGAAATATATCTAATCTAGTTTGTCTAACTCTAGTCTTTATAGATTTGTTTTGTTTTCTAGTTTTTTCTGCATACTTTGTTTATTGCTAACCCTAACAGGAGATGGACGGCTGCCTCTCCAACAAACCCAATAATTTTGTGGATGATCCGAAAAAACTTTACGGTGCTAAGGAGACGCGAAGCACATCAAGCTAAAAAGCTGGATTTTGTAGATTTGGAGTCGGAAGACAAAGGATCGCAGGAATCTCCGAAGAATTCACCACCTCAAAGTCCGCGGGAGAACCGACGTCCACCAATGGGTGACCAACCACCGGAAGAACGCAAGATTGGGGAGCTATGCACCCCAGACATCATCGACCTACCAATCTTGAACCTCGACGAGATCAGAAGACCGTTCGAGATCAAGACCTCAACAATCCGCATGGTGCAACACTCACCCTTCACCGGCAAAGAGGATCCGAACCTTCACCTCCAAGCATTCATTCAACTATGTCAGACTTTCAACATGGATGGGGTGACTCAAGATCAAATGAGGGCAAGGCTTTTCCCGTTTTCACTACTCGGGAAGGCGTTGCAATGGTTCCACTCTCAACCGGCGGAGACGGTGCAAAATTGGAACACGTTGATGAAGGCTTTCATGAAGGAATACTACTCACCGGGTAAAACTCAAAGCTTGCGTAATAAGATTGCCACCTTTGTTCAATATCCTACGTAAACTATCTCGGAGGCATTCGAGCGCTTCAACGAGTACACCGGGCGGTTCCACATCACAAGTTCCCGAAAGAAGACCTCGTGCAAAAGTTCTATCAAGGACTCACCATGGCGTCAAGGACGATCATCGATGCATCAGCGGGAGGATCTATCATCGAGCTTACACCGACGGAAGCTTTCACGCTATTCAAGAAGGTCGCGGATAATGACACGTGGGCGTCATCCGGGCGCCTACACCCGGCTCAACCTATGGGGAACGTCAAAGGAGTCTTGCAAGCGGAGAAGGAAGACATACTCGAAGGCAAGATCGACTCGCTCATGAGGAGGTTGGAGAAGATGGAGATAGAAAAGAAAGAGGCTCAAGACTTGAAGGCCGCCGAAGCAAGGTCCACATGCGAAGAATGTGGAGAGTATGGCCATGTCCGCAAAGATTGTCCGAGGAAGCCAAAGTGCTCGACTACATGAGGAAGGGAGAATTGCCGAACTTCCGCTACGGCAAGGTAGGCCTCAATTTAATGCAAGCTCATCTATTCCTAACGCGGTTCCACTTCGGATACAATTGAAGGAGTTCATGGATGAGCAAGCTAAGATCAACAAGGACACCGTCACCAAGTTCAAGACCATAGACAAGGTGTTGGAGAACATCGATAGCAAAGTGACGGAGGTCGGAAGTTCCAATCATCAAGTGCTCAACATGATGAAGATGCTCGAGACGCAAGTTGGACAACTTGCGGGGCGCCTCACTAATGATGAAGGGAAGCTTCCGGGACAACCCAAATGTCCCGAATCGGCGAAGGCCATTCAAACGCGTTCGGGGAAGGAGACCGAACATCCGGAACGTACCGCGGGAGCAAGGAAGCTGAAACCGTCCACCGAGGTGGAAGGAGCCGCTAAAGAGAAGGTTACGGGGATCGTCACCGAGGAACCCGAATTCGAGATGCCGGAAGATGACACGAGGATACCGCAACTCAAGCCACGCTACTTCCGAGGTAAACTTGACAACCACTTCGAGAAGTTTGTGGAAGTTGTGCGTAGACTTAGCATCAACATGCCGTTACTAGATGCCCTACAAGTACCTACATATTCTCGTTACTTTAAAGACATACTTGCAAATAAATATGAGATAGCAACACTCGGGGTAGATCATGTCAAGATGTCCGAGGAGTGTAGTGCAGCTATTGCTTATGGGCTAGAGAAGCAAAAAGACCCCGGGTGCCCTACAATTCCATGTTCAGTTGGTTCTTTCAACTTCGAGAAGGCGTTATGCGACCTTGGAGCTAGTGTCAGTGTCATGCCGAGGGATGTGATCGAGAAGTTACGCCTACCGATGGAGCCTACGGGAATATGTTTGGAGTTGGGCGACAACTCCATTCGCTATCCCTTGGGCATTGCTGAAGATGTACCCGTGAAGATTGGACACCACTTCATCCCCGTCGACTTCGTTGTGCTCGAGATGGGAGAGAGGGAGAAGCCGCCGCTCATCCTAGGGAGGCCGTTCCTCAAGACCGTGGGAGCAACTATTGATGTTGGCAAGGGGGAGATCATGTTCGATATCAACGGAGAAAGGAGTTCCTTCAAGTTCCGTCCAAGGATTGAGGCATGCAACATGATTGGAGTGAAGGGAGAACCAAAACAAACGGAGGGGCTGAAAAAGAAGAAGGAGCCGAAAAAAGTGAACGTAACGAAAATTAAAGAAGGTGTTGCATCCGTCAAGACAAAGGAAGAGAAGCCGCCCGTGAAGACCAAAAAAATGACTAAGCCGCCCAAGCCAAAAGACAAGCCCGCGCCCAAGATGGTGCGGAAGTGGGTACCCAAGATTGCAACGCCCGCAAAGAGCGTTGATCCGGAGTAATCAAGTGAAGAAGTCTAGCTATAGACTATAAACGAAGCGCTAGGCGGGAGGCAACCCGTTTCGTCAAGTCGAGTCAAGAATAAGCTACGGGAGGACAACCCGATTCCAGGTTTTTCGAGTATTTTTCATAATTTAGTTTTTGAGTTTTACTACGCAAAGACATTAGACTTAGAAGTGGTTGAACAATATTAGAGACATAATTCTTGATTGAATGTTTGCTTTATCATAAACCCTTTGCATGAACCCTCCTATGTGCTTGTTTGATTCTTTTCTTTTCGAGAAACCCCTCAACCAAATAATTTCAGAACCTTAACTCAACCTTTCACCCTCATTATGGTGCTGAGGTTGACTTATTTTTCATGCTAAAACCACACGAGTAGAGCCACGATTTATGTTCAAGTGTTAATAAAATTCAGCACGTGGTAGGACTCGCGTGAACCTAGAAATCAGCTTTTGGTTGGTTTTAAAAATTTTTTATCCTTGGTTTCTCTAGGATTAGAATTTTTCTAAGCCTATTCTAATTTTGTTCTGTTCAAAATCTTTCTTATTTAGCCAAAATTAGAACCTAAACCTATGCCCCCATGATCAAGCCGGGAAAACGTTCGCTCTCAACCGATGAAAGCAGACTTTACCGGTAAGACCAAAATCGACGTAGTCGAAAAATATTTTCGACTTACATTTGTTTTTAATGGTTTAAAAACTTCTCTAAAATTATGCTCAAGCTCTTGCATGGCTCTGAAAAATATTTTAAAATTCGAATTAGAGGAGTGCTTAACCTTAAACACACCTAAATGGAGGCAATCAAGTTTGAATTAATCATGCATGCACCATTGGATTCCCTTTTATCAACTTTCACCAATTCCACATGCAAAGGACAAGCATGGTGGGCAGCAAGCATCAACTTTGCAGGATTTTCATGGTGGCATGTGAAGCAAGTGGAGCTAGGGAGCATGGACATGACCCAAAGCATGGAGCATCAAGTGGGAGGACCAATAATTCAAGAAAAGGAGTGGACGAGAGCGTTTGGGCGGTGCAACTCGTGGAGCACGCGGGCGGGGAAAGTTGCAGAGGCGAAATGATCGTGCCGGGAGAAAGACGCGCCGAGGAGGAGCCGGAGCACCCCGGGCCGGCCGGCCTAGGCCGGCCGGCCTGCCCTATAAATGGCGTCCCCCGGCGCTCGTCTTCTGCAGGCAAGCTTCCCTCTCCTTCCCTTGTTTGTGTGTTCAAGTTTGTGTGCTCAGAACCTCCGTAGACTTAGCCAACCACCCAAGCTTGAGAGCTCAAGAAAAAATCCACCTCCCTAATCCACTCAAAGTCCACATCCGAAGCAAAGAGTTTAAGTGCCTAGATTACCGGTGCAACCCGGATTTTTAGTTGAAGAAAGAGTGCAGCAAACATGTGGAAGAAGACCACAAGTCTCTTCTCTAAGAAGAAGAGTTCGTCGTCATCCAAGCCGTCATCAACCACGTCTTCGAGGAGGCACTCGGTTTCCGAGTCTCCCTGAGCATGGAGACGGACACGGCACCACCGAGGAGGAACGACGCTCTCCTCCTTGGTGGTATGAGGGCTGCGAGAAGCACTTCCATGAGGTTCACCGAACCTCGTGGGCACACGGAGGAGCAGCCCGCGCCACCACGACGATCGACTCGCTCAACCGCACCACCTCCTTACACCCCGACACAATCTTCGTACGGCTTCATCATCTTGTCGGCGGAGGAGGAGGATAGGCTCGCCAATCTTGAGAAGAGGCTTGTGCCAAACGTCGAGCTCGACGACCAAGCACTCCACACCTTGGGTTTTCGCACCGACATATACTACATGTTGGGGCACCTCGGGTGGGTTTAGTTCTCCAACGGAATCTCGGTGGACACCCACTTGGGTTACACCTTGGAAATTTTAATGACTATTGCACCCATCGTTGATGATGATGGGGTGCAAAACTTGTCATTCCGTTTGGAGGGAATCCAACAAGTGGTTCCCTACGAGCACGTAAGGGAGCTGCTTGGATTCCACAAGGGCGCTCCAGAGAAAGTTGACATGCCTCCCGGCATGTTGGCGGAATTTTGGGGCATGATCTCCGGAGATGCCCATCAACAACGCAAAAGCATCCGCAACCCCATTATCCGGATATTTCACTCTTGGATGTGCAAGAGGGTATTGGGGAGGATGAGGGAAACAAAGGTGACCGACACGGAGTTGAATTGGCTATACTCGGCTTTAATTGCCAGGCAGCCAATTGACCCCTCTTACCTCATGATCAACCGTTGGTGTTGTGAAGCAACATCGGGGGCTGGTGATATTGGTTCGGGGTGTTACCTCTCCATGTTGGCCTTTTCCTTGCGACCGGGGATCGCAAGAAACCCCGCTCACCTTTTGCGCGGTACCTCTCTCGGTTTTGAGTACTTGCGGCAAGGCAAGTACATTAGTGGAGATGAGAGAAGAGGTTACCGATTGGCCATTGTGAACCTCCCCCTTCCGGATGAGAGGCTTAGGCTTTTCACCGAAGGAAGGGAAGATTGGTTGGAAGAGGGACTACTTGTCCCTGCAAGGAAGAACAAAAGAGGAAGAATCGTAGAGGAGGGAACATCCTCCGCACAAGCGAGTGGAGCACAACCCAATGTGCAACCATCCGGCGGGGTTCCCCCTCCGCCAAGTTATTACGGAGGGTCTCAACAACAAGCATGGGGGGGGTGGTGCACCGGTGCCCCCACAAAATTATGTTGTGCCCAACGCTAACTTCGCGGAGTCCTACGCTCATCATCCCCAACCACAACAAAGCATGGCTATTATTGGAGGGTATGCTGCAAGAAATGCTCAAAATATCGCAGCCATCCAATCCAACGCAGCTCAACTCGGTGAAGGCAACGCAAATATTGCCTTTGAACTTGGACGCCTTCACCTTGTGGAGCCAAATCAATTCGACGGAGGAAGCGTTCATTCATATTATGAGCAAGGGTATTATTATCAAGACTACCAACAACAACCACCGGCGGAGGACTAGAAGATTTAGGAACTTTCTTTTCTTTTCTTTTCTATTTCTCTGTAATTTTCAGCTTTTGCTTATGTGTGTTTGCGTAGTATTTTTCTGTTTTTATTTAATTTTCAGCAAGCATGTATGTTTATTTTCAGTGTGTATTTCAACTTGATATCACCATTAATAAAGTCACCACCTTGATTATATCATTGGAAAAGTTACAAAATTCGTGCCATGATGATATATGATTAAAATTGCAGCTTTGTTCATCTTTGTAGTTGATTTATGCATGTTTAAGCTAGTGCTCTCTTAAAAATATAGATCTGAATTTATTTAAATACTAGCTTAATTTTCAGCGGAGGTTATGATTAAAATAAAGACCCATAGTGTTTTATGTGCTCTCAAGTTATGAATGGATTGAAGATGTCTTTTATGCTCAAAAATATTGCTAACCTTGTCACAAATATCACTTGTGTGTTGCTCAACCTATCCAAAGCCTTATATATATTTGAGTGCATAAACCTTAGTGTACAAGATTTATTTTTGAGTGAGTTATTGCAGGCCATGATTTCTCTGGCCCGAGACTAAGAAGCTGGTCATTCCGCTTTTGCGTATCTATCTTTTTGCTAGCCTTTTATCCGTGCATTGTGTATCCCCGCATCGGTGATTTCACAAACTTCGCCGGATATCCACCCTTAAACCAAATATCATCTTTTTGTGATTACCTCCTTGACCACAACCTATCGTTGAGAATGGATCATCAATTCAAGGAAGATCGCAAGACGGTGCCAACGTTGAAGATTTCAAGTATCTCTCCAAGGAAAAATATTTTCGGTACCTACCTTATTTTTCGCCTCTTTGCTCGAGGACGAGCAACGTCTAAGCATGGGGGAGGAGGTAGGTACAGTGCAGTTTTAGAGTTCAAAAGGGAGTATTTTAAAAAATATATATAATGATGAAAGAAAAAAATTCGGCGATGTACGTGACTTTCAAAGTGAAGAAAGAAAAAAAATATATATAAGAAAGAAAGAAAGAAAGAAAAGAATGAGAAATATAAGAAAGAGAAAAAAATATATTTGTGCGTAAAGTGAACTCCCCGGTTCTCTAAGAGTGCATTCAAGGCTTCAAGATAAAAAGATCCATTCTCATTTTTCCAACCATGTGCAATCCGATAACGAGGACTTTCTTTGTGCCTCGGGATCACTCTTTGCCATTTGCACATGTCCACTTATCTAAAGTGTGTGTATTTTTCTCCTTCCCCTCCTTGAATTAACATTATTTTCCAATGACCTTTTTGACGAGTCTCGGTAAGACCATGAGAAGCTTGTCTTGTTTTGACAACACCTCATTTATAAATTCTTGTTAGGACTAAACTTTCCCAAAAGCTCCATATAAAGCCTACCATATATATATGAGAGGGAAAGGAGTAGAATATATAGGCTTGAGAGACAAGTGAGATGAGAGTTTATGAGCAATACATGAGATGATTTAAATTTGTGAATTTGGTTTAGCCTTTCTTTATCTCGTTCTTCATTTCAAAAATTCGAGATCTATTTAAAACTTTGTGAGCATGTTAATACTTGTGGGATAAGCTTAATAAGAATCTACCCTCCGTAGAGATGAAGGCTAGTGCATTATGGAACTTTAATGAATTAAATTTTGAGAGCATTATGTTTACTCATGTGTGATCAAGTGCAAAGTTTAAACATTGTTTAGCAATGATGATATCCATCGAAGGCTTACTCGAGGACGAGCAAGGTTTAAGCATGGGGGAGATGTTGACGGTGAAAATCCGTCAACCTAGCCATGAGTTTACCTTCGGTGTTGGCATTAGTTTTATACCTTATCCATTGGTACTAACCCCCGTGGTATAACAAGTTCACGTGTGCATGTCGTTTTTGGAGTTTAATGTTTATGCAGGGATTTAGTGTTGAATGCAAGACTTTTGGGATAAGTTCATCAAGCACCTCATGACAAGACTTTGAAGCCCTGAACAAGTCATGCAATGAAGTAAAATTAACTCCAAGAAGCCGGGGACTTGATCCGAGAAGACGACATACTCCAGGGACCCGACCGAGAAAAGTGCGAGAATCTTCCAAGACAAGGAGTTGAGTCCAATTCGGAGAGAAACCGACGACATGGACCCGTATGCGAAGGGGGAAGCATCCAGGAAGCAAGGGAACCGACCTCGGGCAAAGGAGCCCGCGGGGCCGGGCCTAAATGGGCCCGGGCCGGCCGGCCCGGTCCCGGTCGGCCCCCGAGTGCCCATTTAGGGCCCAAACGCGTCGTCCTTTGCCCTAGCCGCCAATCGGGCTATTTATAGTCCCCTGACCGAGAGCCACGCAGAGAAGATTTCGTCTTCGGCCGCCGAGAAGCAGAGAAGAGAGGGACACCATCTAGGAGAGGAGAGGGTCGAGCTAGTTGACTAGGGTTTCCCTAGCCGACGTGGGAACCTTGCAAGGAAGACCACGTCGGAGTTCCGGAGCTAGAAGCAAGATCAAGGAAGGATCCGGTGGTGATCTTGTGTATGTATCATTGTTATAGTTGAATTATCAAGTTGAATCTTTTCCCGCCGATCAAGTGTTTCCTCGAAGATTTCGTTTTTCGATCGGCTTTGCTTATTCCAATTCTATTCTCGAGATAGATTACATAGGGTGTTCTTGTAGCCGCGGTGGCTAGAGGTACACGCCGGATCCTCCGAAAGAATCTCGACTTGTCTTTTGACTCGCCCCTAAACTCCCCGCATGAATAGGGATACGTTGTGACGAACGGGGTCTCGAAAGGCGGATGTTTTCGGATTTGGACGGAAACCACGATTTAAAGAGGCTTTTATTAAGATTCGATTTGCTACTTCTTCTCTTGCTTGGAACTTCAACAAAGGCTTACCCCGATCCCTCTAGATCGGTTTATCTACCCAATCTTACTTTGTTTTCTCCGGTTTTTAGTAGATTAGATCTGTTTTGTATCTTTTACTTAGATGCACTAGGTTCTTTATTGAAGATTGCAGTTATTTGGCTTTAATAGATTAAGTCTTGCGTCACACATTTGTTCCACGGATTCGATACCTTGGGTTCACCACTCGAGGGAAGAAGGGTCCCTTGACTACGACGGGAGACTTGTACGCTTGCGAGTCACGAACGAACTTTGATACAAACATTAACCGTCAACAATCTCCGCCATCACCAGCATGAAAGCTCCCACGTGCATCAAAGACGTGCAGAAGCTAACCGGGTGCATGGTGGCTCTGAACAGATTCATCTCGAAGCTTGGAGAACGGGGGCTCCCCTTCTTCAAACTACTCAAACATCAAGAGAAGTTCGTGTGGATTCCAGAGGCAGACCAAGCCCTTGCCCAGCTCAAGGACTTCCTATCAAAGCCACCAGTCCTCACGACTCCTCGCAAAGGTGAGCAGTTGCTGCTCTACCTCGCTGCGACTACTCACGTGGTCAGTACTGCCATCATTGTCGAGCGAAAGACGGCCATGCCTACCCAGTCCAGCGACCAGTCTACTTCGTCAGCGAGGTCCTGTCAGAATCCAAGGCACGCTATCAGCCAGTACAAAAGCTTCTGTACACAGTGCTCATCACCTCGCGGAAGCTACGACACTACTTCCAGGAGTACTCGATCTCCGTCGTCACCGACTACCCGCTCGGCGACATTCTGCGGAACCAAGATGCTACTAGAAGAATCTCCAAGTGGGCAGTCGAACTCGGCGCCCTTGTTGACGGTGAAAATCCGTCAACCTAGCCATGAGTTTACCTTCGGTGTTGGCATGACTTTTGTATCTTATTCATTGGTACTAACCCCCGTGGTATAACAAGTTCACTTGTGCATGTCGGTTTTGGAGTTAAGTGTTTACGCAGGGTTTTAACGTTGAAAGCAAGACTTCCGGGATAAGTTCATTAAGCACCTCATGACAAGACCTTGAAGCCCGATACAAGTCAAGCAATGAAGTGAACATGACTCCAAGAGCCCAAGGAGCAAGCCCGAGAAGATGATAAACTCCGAGGACTGAACCAGAAAAGTGCTGAATCTTGCAAGACAAGGAGTTGAGTCCAATTCGGAGAGAAACCGACGTCAACGGCCCACATGCAAAAGGGGAGAACATCTAGAAGACGTGGGAAGCAACACGGGCGAAGCGGCCGCGGGATGGGCCGGGTGGGCCCAGGCCGGCCGGCCCGGCCGGCCGGCCCGGCCCAATTCGGGGCCCAATCGGCCTCTCCTTTGACCTAATTGCTTCTCGGGCTATAAATACCCCCACGACCGAGAGCCACGCGAACGGAAGTCGTATTCCGCCGCCGAGGAGCGAGAGAAGCTTGAGGGACACCATCTCGAAGATGAGGGTCGTGCTAGTTGTCTAGGGTTTCCCTAGCCGACGTGGGAACCTTGCATGGAAGACCACGTCGGAGCTCGGAGCGAGGATCAAGATCGAGGGAGGGCCCGGTGGTGATCTTGTTCATGTAATCATTCATGGTGAAGTTTGTAAGTGAATCCGATTTCTAGCGATTAAGTGCCTTCTCGATGATTTTGTTTTCTTCTTGGTTTTGCTTCTTCTACGATCTAGTCTATAGCTAGATTACATAGGGTGCTCTTGTAGCCGCGGTGGCTAGAGGTGCATACCGGACCGGCCAAGTGATTTCAACTTGTTCTATCGAACTCGCCCTAAGCTCCCCGCATGAATAGGGATACGTTGTGACGAACGGGGGTCTCGAAAGGCGGATGTTTTCGGAGTCGGATGGGAAGGCCACGATTTAAAGATGCTTTTAATGAGATTCACTTTTCTATCTTCATCTATCTTGTTTGGAGCTACAACATAAGCATGATCTAGACTCTCTAGATTGGTTATCTCTTGCTTTCTCTTGTTACCTCTTTAGTAGATTAGATTAGATTCGTTTTCTTTATGAGTTAGTAGATTAGATGCAACTTATCTTCATAAGATAGCTTACCTTGATTTACTAGATTGAATCCTTGCGTTGCACATTGTTCCACGGATTCGATACCTTGGGTTCACCACTCGAGGGAAGAAGGGTCCCTTGACTACGACGGGAGACTTGTCCGCTTGCAAGTCACAAACGAACTTTGATACAACTATTAACCGTCAACAGCCCTCAACATCGACTTCAAGCCACGCACAGCCATCAAGTCGCAGGCGCTAGTCGACTTCATGGCGGAGTGGCGGGAGAATCAGCTACCTACTCCAACCGAGCGCCCAGAGCACTGGGTGATGTACTTCGACGGCTCGCTCAAGCTCGAAGGCGTAGGTGCAGGGGTACTCTTGATCTCTCCAACGGGCGAACAACTCAAGTACATCCTGCAGATCTTCTGGAAGGTCTCAAACAACGAAGCCGAGTACGAAGCTCTACTACACGGGCTCTGCCTCGCGGCTTCACTGGGCGTCAAGCGGCTACTAGTCTACGGCGACTCCGCAGTGGTCATCAATCAAGTCAACAAGTCCTGGGACCGCAACAAGGAGAACATGTACGCCTACTGCCTAGAAGTCCCCAAGCTCGAGAACAAGTTCTACGGTCTCGAGTTCCACCACATCGTCCGCGACAACAACGTTGCAGTGGATGTCCTGTCGAAGCTTGGTTCTCCTCGCGCTCAAGTACCAGCGGGTGTCTGTTAACACCAAAATTTGGTACAGGAAGGAGTCTGATTTGTGGGCCTAGCTTGGTAAAAAGTCCTGTCCAGAGAAGGAAGGTTTCTTCAAAAGGATTCCGCAGAGAGACTTGCGGTCGGCAGTTTGCTTCCATTCGGCAAAGGGACTGTTTGCGCTGATTTCGTGGGATTGCATGGTGATGTGGCCCGAGCGGAAGGGACGAATGGATGGATAAGCATTCGCGCTTGGGTGATAAATCAGGTATTTGTGAGTCATACCATGACAGGGTATAAATATGAACCCTGGATGTATGTAATTGTAATCGAAACATTCTCATAACAAACCGGCTTTACGCCAAACTCTCGAGTCCTTTAGTCGTGTCGTCAAGTTCTTCGAGAGGGTTCATCGATCCGTCGACCTCCGTAAGTACCGGCAACCTTGTATCATGTCTAGTATCATGCGGTAGATTTAGATCGTGATGCAAGTAGTCTTGTTGCCATGCTTAGTATCATGCGGTGGATTTAACCTTGGTTCAAGAAGGTTTCTTGTTAGGTCATGAGCCATGCAGTGGGCTAAGATCTAGCTTGGAGCTAGTTATCGGCTCCATTTGATTTTGGCAAGATCTAATAGATTCATTAAGTTACCCTGTGTTGCTTTGAGGTTTTACTTTATGTTTGAATTCATGTAACACTCTTTTGCCCAATTTAGATTGATTTGGATCGGCTTTATCTCGTTTGGTGATCTTTACATCGCACGTTCACATCTTGGCTCAACAAGGCACGTGGATCACGTGTTTTCCAAATAGCCGAAACCGAACCAATCTAGATTGTTACATGTTGCGGGTTCAATCTTGTTAATTTTGTGTAAATCTTGACAAAGCCGGGTATCATGCGGTAGATGCAGGTTTTTGGGTTGTTTTAGATCTAATCATCTGGTGGATTAGATTGTGATTCAATCTGATAGGCTTATCATCTTTGACAATGCTTGTTCCTTCTCCATGGACCCCGATTCGGCTGTTCAGCCGTATTCGGTTATGCTTTCACGAGTAAAACATGTTCATAAGCTATGTTTTAAACAGCGTGTGCTTTTAGCTTTCCATATTTAGATTGTATTATGCGGTGGATAGATCTTTTTGTGGTTAGTGGTATGATTTCAAACAAGTTGTATCATGCAGTGGATTAACTTATTTGAATTCATGCTTGACGGGTTTTAAAGTACCTAGACATGCGGTAGACTAGTGCTTTGGGCCTATGCATGCTTGTTTATTACATGTTTGTAATCATGCTTTGCTTCATCTGTTGTTTATTGTTATTTATTCTTGAGGATCGGTCATGGTTTTGTGCACGTGCAATTTTGTCCAAATAAAGACCGATCTATCGTTATGCTTGCGTCATCCGTTCGGCTATGTTCTATTTTGCGATTTAAAGCCCCCGAATGGTTTCTAATCTGTTGGCAGATAGCTTCCCATAGCTATATGTCATCTAACATGGCTTTCTAGCCGTAAATATGGAACTGTCTGGTACCACCCGGCAAGTTCCAAGCTTTGGTATTTAACTACTTTGTCTTTTTTTGTTAATTTTCAGGGAAAATTGACTGGCACGCCTTGCAATCTTTTCACGTGTTAAGCTACCTCGTTCGGCTTGCTGTGTGCTTGGCACAGGGTGCGGATTTTGTGTCAACACACTTTTTGGCACGCCTGGTGGGACGCCTATAGCTGAAATCAAGATGCCTGAGATCAGCGACGTTATGGACGTCACCGTTGATGACCTTTCTCCAGAGCAACTACAACAGCTGAAAGACGCTACAGATCAATTCCAGTTGAAGTGCTTGATGTCGTTCAAGAAGAACAGGAGTGGCGTTCCATATCTTAAAAATGAAATGCCCAGGGTTCTGCTGTCAGGGGAGACTGACGCCACGACTCTTCAAGAGAAGGAAGAGGCTTTGCGGGCGTTTCGGGATTCTGCGGAAGCTGTGCTAGGTAGGCATCATAGGGCTTTCCTGAGCATGTTCAAGCAAATGATGGTGGGTGTGTTTGGCCCAGGCATGGAACAGGTTTTTAGTCAAGTATCTCCTCACGCATATTCAGCAGAAGTCGGGGAAACCAGTTCTGCTCAACTAACAGGAGCTCAACCACCATTGCAAAGCCAGCCGATCCAGCCGCCTCCACAAAGCGTTGGGAGCCAGCCAATCCAGCCTCCTCCACAAAGCGCTGGAAGTCAGCCAATGCAACCCCCTCTACGAGGCGCAGGGGGACAACCAGTCCAGCCACCTCTGCAAGGCAATACATGTCAACCAGTTCAACAGCCAAACCCATATTAGCCTACATATGGAGAAATGGCGTTTGGCTCATCTGGAGTACCGCCCAATTCCACTTACAAGATAGCTCCAGCTAGTAACAGGTTGCAAAGAAACTTGTACGGTGGGGGTTACCACGAGGTTATGGATTATGGCGCCATTGGCACTCTCCTGAATCCTAGGTACGACACAGCTGCAGGAGTGCAGGAAGATGATATTCTGGTTCATAAGATGGACGATCTGATGCAAAATCAATTCGGCCTCAAGCCTAAAATTCAAGGACCAGCTTACACGCCTCCCTTCCCAGAATGGTACTACAGAGTGATCTTGCCGCCAAGGGTGAAGCCTCCTACGGAATTTACGATGTTCTCTAGGCAAGATGATACAAGCACAGTGGACCACATTGCTCGTTATTTGATGCAGCTTGGAGAGGCCTCAGCTGATGAGGCATTCAGGGTTAGATATTTCACTCTGTCATTGACGGGCCCGACGTTCCAGTGGTTTACTTCTTTGCCTCCCCAGTCAGTTGGCACATGAGGGAGCTGGAACAAAAGTTCCACGCCCATTACTTTAGTGGCAACACAGAGAAGAAGCTGATCGACCTGACCACCTTAAACAGAGGCACAATGAGACGCCTCTGGAGTTCCTCAGGAGATTCAGGGAAGTCAAGGGCATGTGCTTCTCTTTGACTCTGCCAGATGATCAGCTGGCTGATATGGTCATTGCAGGAATGTTGCCGGCTGTACGGGAGAAGTTGTTTGGTATGGAATTTGACAACCTAGGTCAATTGTCGCAAAAGTTGACACTGATGAGCAATCAGGCCTATGGGTTCAAGAAGGACACAAGGTTTGCCAAACACAATGACATAGCTGACATCTACAATCAGTTCCGTGAGAGAGCCTACCAGATGGGAGATTCTGATGATGATGAGGAAGTGGCCGCCACTGAGATCATGTGGGGCAAGGAACCTTTGACTATGAACCAGCGGAGGATCAAGCAAACCAAGGGTACATATGAATTCAACATCACCAAGGCTGACAAGCTTTTTGAATTCTTGGTGAAAGAAGGCCGAATCAAGCTGCCTGAAGGGCATTCTATGCTTCGGCCGGATGGGGTTAAAGAGAAACATTACTGCGGCTTCCATGATAGAAACTCTCACTCCATCAATGACTGCAGGGTCTTCAGGATGAGGATCCAAAAGGCTATCCTGGAGAGACACCTGAAGTTTGACAATAAGATGAAACTGGATGGCCATCCTTTCCCTCAAAATATGATTGGCTTTTCTGTCAACATGGTGACTGCTGAGGAGAAGGGGAAGGTCAAGGTCCTGACTTCAGCTAGAGCAGAACAAGGTGGAGCAGTGGATCTAGCACGGCAAGTGACGTTGGAACAGGTCCACGGAGAAGCCCCTCGTGTCCTCAAAAGCCATGTTGAAGTTGGGGAATCATCCAGGACCAAGCCCAGGGTCACCACGCGCATCCTCCTCAACAAATGGCAGCGTCAGCAGGAGAAAGAGCGCTACCAAAGGCGAAGACGCGAGGAGGAGAGGCGCGGGTTTGAGGAAGAAGCGCGCAGGAAAGAACTGGAGCAGTACACGCGGGAACAAGAGCGTGCACATTGGGGTGCACATTCTTCAGACACTGCTAGAATGAGGGTT
Source organism: Cenchrus americanus (assembly GCA_947561735.1). NCBI lineage: Eukaryota > Viridiplantae > Streptophyta > Magnoliopsida > Poales > Poaceae > Cenchrus > Cenchrus americanus. The sequence continues at coordinate 49,841,859 of OX387244.1, read as the reverse complement.
TGAAACTCCCCACATTGAGGAACCGCCCTGAGTGCAGTGACAAATACTTTGAATATAGGCAGGAGACTGTCAATCACCGATCCGTCCATGAGAGAATTGGAAGGATGCATCCTAATGACGATCGGTGCCAAAAAATAATTGAGGTCATTAATCACCCTAGGAAAAGGCAAGCTGACCTGAGAGGGGCTGATCAAGAAGAAGAAGAACACGAGTACATCTGGCAAGAGGGACAGTGGTGCCTGCTTGCCTTGAGGAAAAGCCAAAAGAGAAGGGTTCAGCGCTTGAGGAACCGGGAATTGCAGCAGGCGGGGATCTAGAGAAAACAAGTATGTCACCCAAAAGACAAGCCTGAAGGATCGGGTCGTTTGGCTCCAGCGTGCATGGTATACTTTTTGCCGAATGAATTCATGGCTCCCGCTAACCAAGTTGTGCAGGAGGAAACGTCCCTGGATATCAATGATGATGAACAGCTTGGGGGATTGATGGCACAACTGGTATTGGCCAAGCAGGCCACCTTCGACAAACCAACCAAGAATCGACACATGAGGCCGTTATACTTGAAGGGATACGTCAATGGCAAGCCATTGACCAAGATGTTTGTTGATGGCGGGGCTGCGGTCAACGTGATGCCGTACACTACCTTCAGGAAGCTTGGCATGGGCCCCGGGGATTTGACGCCAACGAGCATAATTCTGAATGATTTTGCTGGAAATCCTTCAGATACCAAGGGCTGCGTGCACGTGGACTTGATGATTGGGTCCAAGACATTGCTCACGACCTTCTTTGTCATCGAAGGCAAAGGAGCCTATAGCTTGCTGCTTGGGCGGGACTGGATCCATGTCAACTGCTGCATCCCATCTACCATGCATCACCAGCTCGTTCAATGGGTAGATGACGATATTGAGGTGGTCCAAGCAGATGATTCAGTGAGTGTTGCAAACGTTGAACCAGCTTTCTGGGAATATCAAGGCATCGATTGTTTCTCAGGAAAAGAGCGGGGTGAAGGTCTGTTGAACCTGTCAGCAGTGATCAACAGCCGATTCAAGCAGTCGGCTCATATAGTAATTTTTAATGGACAATCCTGTTGATGGAACTGATGGCAAGTTGGGGCGAGGATTCATGCCGGCTGACAAACTGGAGGAAGTTGATACTGGAAACAGTGACAAGCCAAGGCTGACATTTATCAGTGCTATCTTGGAGTCAGGTTTCAGAGAGGAGTTAATCAAGCTGTTAAAAGATTATGAAGATTGCTTCGCTTGGGATTATTCGGAGATGCCTGGTTTGGATCGTTCCATTGTTGAGCATCGGTTGCCAATCAAGCCTGGGTTTAAACCTTATAAGCAACCTCCCCGGAAAATCTACAAAGACGAAGTATTGGTCGATGTGAAGAAAGAAGTTGAGAGGTTACTTGATGCAAACTTCATTCGGCCATGTAGGTATGCGGAGTGGATTTCTAACATCGTCCCTGTCTACAAGAAGAATGGGAAGATGAGAGTTTGCATTGATTTCAGAGATTTGAACAGAGCAACTCCTATGGATGGATACCCGATGCCTGTTGCTGATTTGCTGGTTGACGCTGCTGCTGGACATAAGGTTATCAGTTTCATGGATGGTAATGCAGGGTACAACCAAATTTTCATGTCAATAGAGAATATATCGAAGACAGCCTTCAGATGTCCTGGTCACATAGGCCTGTTCGAGTGGATAGTCATGATATTTGGGTTGAAAAATGCCGGTGCGACTTATCAACGAGCCATGAATTATATCTTTCATGAGTTGATCGGCAAAATTGTTGAAATTTACATTGATGATGTCGTGATCAAATCTTTGAATCATGACTCACACTTGGAGGATGTAAAGAGAACCCTGGAATGCACCCGAAAGCATGGGTTGAAGATGAATCCAAACAAGTGTGCTTTTGGAGTATCAGCTGGGGAGTTCTTGGGATTTCTGGTACACGAAGGGGGGATTGAGGTTGGCAAGAAAAGCATGAAAGCTATCGATGAAGTTGTCCCTCCGACCAATCTCAAGGAATTGCAATCATTGCTTGGCAAGATCAATTTTGTGAGAAGGTTCATTTCAAATCTGTCGCAAAAGGTTTTGCCCTTTTCTCCGTTGTTGAAGCTCAAGAAGGATCAGAAATTCATATGGGGCGATGGACAACAAAAGGCTTTTGATGAAATCAGGCAATATATGAAGGAACCACCGGTGTTGGTCCTTCCGCAATTGAACAAGCCTTTCAAGTTGTACGTGGCGGCCGATACCCAAACTATTGGATCGACCCTTATACAAGAATTTGAAGGAAATGAGCGGGTAGTAGCGTACCTTAGCCGAAAATTACTTGATCCTGAGACCAGGTATTCGGCTGCAGAAAAGCTGTGTTTATGTGTGTACTACTCGTGTACAAAGTTTCGGCACTATTTGTTGAATGCCGAATGCGTTGTATACTCCAAGTTTGATGTAATAAAACATATGTTATCTATGCCAATTTTGAATGGAAGGATTGGCAAGTGGATCTTAGCTTTATCTGAGTTTGAGTTGAAGTTTGAATCGGCAAAAGCTATAAAAGGTCAGATTATTGCCGATTTTATAACTGAGCATCGTGATCCATCGATTGATTTGCTTGAAATTACTCCTTGGGCTTTGTTCTTTGACGGATCATCATGTGGTAAAGGTGGGGCAGTAGGGATTCTATTAATTTCACCCAGGGGCGAAATGTTTGAATTTGCTATCCCTATTCAGCCCACTATTACAAACAATCAAGCTGAGTACGAGGCATTGCTTAGAGGGCTTCAATATCTAAAAGAGGCCGGAGCTGTTTCAGTTGAGGTTTATGGAGATTCAGAGTTGGTTATAAAGCAGTTGAACGGCCAATATGAATGTAAAAGTGATGCCATGAGGAATTACTACGAGGAATGCAGGGAAATCTTGAAGAGTTTTCAGTTAGTGATTCTACAGCATATTCCTAGAGAACACAATGAAGAGGCAAACAGGTTGGCTCAAAGTGCTTCGGGTTATAGAGAGAATCAAGAAGCGTTTGCCATGGAGGTCTGTGCTTTCGGAGGATATCTCGCGGAAGATGATTGGAGAAAGGAAATCATTGATTATTTGGAAGATCCATCCCGAAAAGTTTCTAGGAAGCTAAGGTACAAAGCCATAAAATTTGTTCTTCTGGATGGAAGTCTATTCTACAAGTCATTGGATGGGGTGTTGCTGCGATGCCTGGGTCCAGAAGAAGCAAAGAAAATGATGAGTGAGCAGCATGATGGGATATGTGGAGCACATCAATCGGCCTATCGTATGAAATGGGTTATTAGGCAAGCTGGATGTTTTTGGCCGACGATGTTGGAGGATTGCTTTGAATATTACAAGAGATGTTAAGATTGTCAGAGGTTTGGAAATATTCAAAGGGTTCCAGCATCAGTACTGAATCCCATTATCAAGCCATGGCCATTCAGAGGCTGAGGTATAGACCTGATTGGCCAGATTAACACACCATTTAGCAAGGGGCATAAGTTTGTGCTTTTGGCAACGAATTATTTTCAAATGGGTTGAGGCAATTCCACTGAAGAAGGTAACATCAGAGAACATGGTTGAGTTCGTTAAGGAACACATCATCTATAGGTTTAGAATTCCTCAAACAATCACAAATGATCTAGGAGCCCAGTTTGTGTCCTTAGAGTTCAGGGAGTTTGCCGAAAGCATGGGGATCAAGTTGTTTAACTCTTCTCCCTATTATGCCCAGGCTAATGGTCAGGCAGAGGCTTCTAACAAGATCATGATCAAACTTATACAAAAGAAGATCGACCAGAAGCCAAAGAGGTGGCATTCGGTACTCAATGAAGCCTTGTGGGCTTACCAGATGGCTCCTCATGGGGCTACAAAGACTTCTCTTTATGAATTGGTTTATGGGCACCATGCTATTTTGCCTTGGGAGATGCAATCAGATTCTAGGAGAGTGGTTTTACAAAAAGACTTAAGCTCCAAAGATTATAGTGGCCTAATGATGGATGAGTTAGAGGATTTGCATATGATCCGTCTCAGAGCCTTGGAAAACATCGAAAAGAACAAGCTGCGAGTTGCTAAATATTAGAACAAGAATGTAAAGGTCAGGCAATTTGCAGAAGGGGATTTGGTTTGGAAAGCATTACTGCCGATTGGAACCAAATACAGTGCGTTCGGCAAATGGTCTCCAAACTGGGAAGGACCTTTTCGGGTGGTCAGATGCGTGCCTGGTAATGCTTACATGTTGAAAACTTTACTAGGAGAAGAATTTTCTGCTGCAATAAATGGAAGATATTTGAAGAAATATTATCCTAGCATTGAAATTGATCATTGATCACAAGCATCGAGATTACAGGCATTTGACACAGAAATAGCCGGCATTCAAGGAAGAAGCCGCCTTTAGAGCAAAAAATCCTAAACAGGGGAAATGGCCAATACTAGGATGTATTGCCCTTAGCACAAAACTACAAGACATTACAGAAGCTTCTTGCAGGTTTTTATTTAACAACCCAGTTGCTCAGGATTACAAGGGGGTGGGAAGCAGAAGGCCTGGCGTAAGAAGCGAAAGTATGCTTCAATCCTTTTTTCTTTGCTTCTTCAGCTCCTCCCTCTTCAATTGTTCCAGGACCACCGTGACGGCAACTTGGAAGCTTTGGGGATGACCATGGCTCGCAGCCTCCATCAGGCTGTCCCAAGCAGCTTTCAGGTTACTGTACCTGTCGGAAACATCTGAGCCACAGGAACAATTGTTAGAAGCAAAGACCTGAGCATGGAGTCAAAGTAAAGATGGAAGTTTTACCTCCTACCAACGCCTCCAAGGCCATGTGACGTTCGCGTTCAGCCTGGCAGCGAGCGGTGATGTCTCGAAGATCATGCTCCAGATGCCGAATGCGGCGGCGCAACTGGTGGTTGATCCTCTGTTCTGGCGTGGCGTCCTCTGCTTCAAGGGAGGAGTCAGAGGAGATGTACTCAGGCGTTTCTTCGGTCCCAAAGATTTCTTCAGGAAGCAGATCAAGGCTGGACGAAAACAAGTAGGGGTGAATATGAAGTTGCATACGAAAGCAAGAAGCAGATTAAAAGAAAACTCACTCTCGAATGGTGCGCTTCTTTGGTGGGGTGCTGTCCTCCTTGATGGGTTGCTTGCCTTTGTCCATGGCCTTGGGGTTTTCTCTTCTGGAGTAGGGGAGAAGATGTGAAGTGATGGATGAGTGTGCGAGTGGATTTGCAGGGCATCCCAACAGGCTATTTTATTGACTGAGAGAGTGCATTGGGAGTGATGACTGGTTGGCGTGCGTTATTGGAATACCAAGCGGCAGGGTTTTTCTCTCGAATGCGAAGGGTTTTCATTGAACAGTGCTTATGGATTCCCGAATTGAGGATTTTCTACGGGTTTGGCGCCAAGGGGCATTTATTTTCGCGTGTTCGGCTCAAGCAAAGTTCCCGAATGCGTTTAAGAAGAATAAGGCTCGCAGTTGCAAACACGAAGGAATCATCACAACACAAGCATGGAAATTGAAATTCTTTATTTTATTGCCGAAGATCAAGCATCCCTAGTACAATCTAATCAAAAAGCCTATTTAGCACAGACTGGGGATGAGTGAGTTCGGCAATGGCGTCGCCGTGGCCATCGAGGCACTCCAGGATGACCTCGATCTCGTCGATGTCTTCTGGTGCGCCGCCCTGGAAGCCGCGCGGCTGGATGGAGTAGTCGACGCCGGTATGCGTCGCCATGGCGGCCAAGCCCAAAGTGGTGCCCAGGCGAATGCCGTGTGTAGCCACCTCGTCCACGCGGTTTTCCACCGCGACAAGGCGCTCCGCCGATGTGTCTCCATGGGCGTTCACCTTGTCAGCCAATTGCTCCACCAGCATTTTCAGCTGGTTAAGCTCGGCGTCACGGGCTGCAAAGTTGCAAAAATAATGGCGGTTAGTATCAAGAAGAGAATTGGATTTGAAGACTGATCTAAGGGATATACCGTCGATGGTTGCCAGCAGCTATTTGCGCTGGTCCTCCCACTCGATTTCGGCGATGCAGGCCTTCTTGGAGACTTCTCCCAGCTCACGCCGGGACTCGTCGTGCTCCGCTTTGAAGCGAAGGGCGTCTTCTTCCCCGTAGGGCACCGGGGAGTAGCTGTTCGACTCCGAGGAGTCGCCCGGTAGGGTCGGGTTCATGGCCGGCGCAGGGGACGGGTTCCATTGAATGAGCCTAAAACAGAGAGGATCGTCAGAAACAGAGGAAAATCTAAGACAAATCATGGAGAAAGTTGGCGATCATTGCCTCCGACGCGCGCGGGCGTGACTCCCTTCCGCCTCGTCGGCGGCGCGGCGCCTGCTGTTGCTACCCGCCATGGTTCTTTGGGCTGCGTTGGTGATTGGGAAAAGAAAGCTTGAGGTTGGCAAAGATTTGAAGGCTAAAGGCTTGGTAAAGAGCTGGGGGCACCTACGATTTTATTTATAGGACTGGTGAAAAGGATCGTGGCCTTAGATCGTGGTGCATATCCCGAGAAACTTGGAAGGTGGAGAGGTTTCCTTAACCGATTCGCCGTCGGGTCGTTTGGAATTCAAAGCTGAGTCATATTCGGTTAACTGGCTCGGTTGAGTTGCGGTCGGAGTGTTGTTCGGGTGTAGTACTGTTTGACCGCCAGTTACCGAATGAATCGTTCAGAGTTGCAATCAAGATCATGCAGACAGAAGGAAAACAAGATTTATATAATTCAAATATTACAAGGACGGTTAATTTGGTTACACATTGCTCAGTACAACTAAATGTTCAAGTACTTTGCAATTACATTAGAGGCATTTGATATTGTCTGATTAATGTTCTTCATCCGTTCCTGATAATCTTTCTGAGTGTTGGACAAGACAGTGAGTTCTGCCTCGCACTGATTTACTTCAGTTATGGCCGATGATGCTTCCTCTTGGGTTTTCTCTATCAGTCCAGGAAGCTCGGCTATTTTCTTGTCGTCAGCTTCTATTTCAGCTGACAAATTCTTCAGCTCTGTCTCCAGTGCAGTCTTTCTGGCAATTTTCAATTCACGAGCAGATTGCAGATTGGTCAACATTTCCTTGTGGCTCTCGGTTTGGGTTTGTGCTCCCTTCGCAACTTGTTCAGCTTTGGCTTTATTTTGCTCAACGGCTGGTCGGGTAGATTGACTCTTCAAGGCTCGCCTTATTGCCACATAATGGATATCCAGGCCTGAGATGGGCTCCAAGGAAGATTTGATGTCTTCGGGAAGCTTTTGACTGATGGGCTCGAGCATTTCCTCGAAATGGTGAACATCTCTAATTTGATCTCGAGCATCCTTTTGAAGCCAGGCAAAGATTTCTTTGACCTTGCCTGAATTTCCTCTGGTAAGGCCTGATTTTGAGTCCCTCCATCTCTTGTTTCGGCAACTGGATCATTCGCCACTAATGAGCTCGATGATGATGGAGTTTGATCCTGAAAAAGAAATATTGCCGGGTTAGGAATGGTTTGTTAAAAGAAGGTGACAGAGTTTGGTGCATGCGCTTGCCTCATGCCTGATTCCCTGAACTGGGGCAGGAACTTGTTCAGGTTCAGGGGGGATTTCTTGGGCCACTGGTGGAAGAGGAGTCTGAGGGGCTCTTGGTAAAGCTGAAGCATCTGCTTGAGAGGAGGCTGGTGCAGTCTCTGGCAAATTTGAGGCTTCTGGCTGAGGTGAAGGTGGATTTACCTCGTTTAAGACTGGGATTTCTGCTTGGCCATGAGGAGGTTGAACCCTTAAAGGGCTTGAAGCTTCTGGTTGAATTAATGGGTTCATCTCTCGTGAAGCTGGCACTTCTGTTTGAGAAGGGGGTGACTGGGTCCCTGATGAAGATAGAATCTCTACTTGAGCAGAAGATGGTTCAGCCCTTGGTGAACTTGCATGCCGAGAAGGAGAGGTTTCCACAGGGTGATTCACCAATATTTCTTCTGCAAATGCAAGATTAAGGGTAAATGCCAGTGTGGGTAGTGATCTTTGGAGAAAAAAGGAAAGTAATAAAGGTCATACCAATGGATGAAGCATTTGCAGATTCTGAAGCTGATAGCTGCTGGGTTCTAGTCTGAAATTGTGCAAGATGAAATTTGTCAGAATAAGAGTAATCTTGTGTTCAAGAAAGGGGAAATCTTACCTCAACAGGGACCGTTTTGGTGGTTCTTTTCCTCTTGGCAGCTGGAGGTGCAATTAGGGATAGGACTTTGTTCTTATCAGCAGTAGAGCTGAAGAGGATTGGGTCCATTGTAGCATACCTGGCCATCAGCTGGGCTAGAGTTGGGGATTTAAATCCCAGAGCTGAAACTTGATATACCACATTATAAGCAATTGACCTGGCTCGAGGGGCAGGCACTGTATTCTGTAGGGAATGATCAAGGTCATGGTTAGTGGTGAAAGGTATGTCTGATCAAAGGGAAAAAGACAAGTGTGTTACCTCTAAGGTTGGCTGGAAATCAGGCATCAACTCCAAGCAGAATGAGTGCACTGGCTCAGTGAAGATATGGTCATGAAATTCTTGCCACCAGGGGATGAAGGTAGGATGGGCTATTGTTATGGGTGTGAAAGGCCAGGTGTAAAGAGTTGGGCTGCATTCATACTCAAAAACCCTCCTGGCTTGTATGCTGTCCTTAATTTCCTCTCTGGGTTTGAGGAATTCATGAAGGAATAATCTTGGGGGCATTTGGCCACATCCAAGCTGTCGGGCCATCATATTTGGCTGATAATATTCATAAGTGCTGTGATGTTGACGGTGAAAATCCGTCAACCTAGCCTTGAGTTTACGTTCGGTGTTGGCATGACTTTTGTATCTTATTCATTGGTACTAACCCCCGTGGTATAACAAGTTCACTTGTGCATGTCGGTTTTGGAGTTAAGTGTTTACGCAGGGTTTTAACGTTGAAAGCAAGACTTCCGGGATAAGTTCATTAAGCACCTCATGACAAGACCTTGAAGCCCGATACAAGTCAAGCAATGAAGTGAACATGACTCCAAGAGCCCAAGGAGCAAGCCCGAGAAGATGATAAACTCCGAGGACTGAACCGGAAAAAGTGCTCGAATCTTGCAAGACAAGGAGTTGAGTCCACTTCGGAGAGAAACCGACGTCAAGGGCCCGCATGCAAAAGGGGAGAACATCTAGAAGACGTGGGAAGCAACACGGGCGAAGCAGCCGCGGGATGGGCCGAATTGGGCCCAGGCCGGCCGGCCCAGCCCAATTCGGGGCCCAATCGGCCTCCCCTTTGACCTAATTGCTTCTCAGGCTATAAATAGCCCCCTGACCGAGAGCCACGGAGAACCGAAGTCGTAATCCGCCGCCGAGGAGCAGAGAAGCTTGAGGGACACCATCTCGGAGATGAGGGTCGTGCTAGTTGTCTAGGGTTTCCCTAGCCGACGTGGGAACCTTGCATGGAAGACCACGTCGAGCTCCGAGCGAGGATCAAGATCGAGGGAGGGCCCCGGTGGTGATCTTGTTCATGTAATCATTCATGGTGAAGTTTGTAAGTGAATTCGATTTCTAGCGATTAAGTGCCTTCTCGATGATTTTGTTTTCTTCTTGGTTTTGCTTCTTCTACGATCTAGTTTGCAGCTAGATTACATAGGGTGCTCTTGTAGCCGCGGTGGCTAGAGGTGCATACCGGATCGGCCAAGTGATTTCAACTTGTTCTATCGAACTCGCCCTAGACTACCCGCATGAATAGGGATACGTTGTGACAGAACGGGGGTTCCGAAAGGCGGGCGTTTTCGGAGTCGGATGGAAGGCCACGATTTAAAGATGCTTTTAATGAGATTCGCTTTTCTATCTTCATCTATCTTGTTTGGAGCTACAACATAAGCATGATATAGATTCTCTAGATTGGTTATCTTTTGCTTTCTCTTGTTACCTCTTTAGTAGATTAGATTAGATTCATTTACTTGATCATATCTTAGATTAGATGCATCTTTGTTCTTCAATAGATAGCTTACCTTGCTCTACTAGATTGAATCCTTGCGTTGCACATTGTTCCACGGATTCGATACCTTGGGTTCACCACTCGAGGGAAGAAGGGTCCCTTGACTACGACGGGAGACTTGTCCGCTTGCAAGTCATAAACGAACTTTGATACAACTATTAACCGTCAACAAGCCCCTTTTTCTGGCGCCGTTGCCGGGGAACAAGCAATCAAAGTCCGATCTAGTATCGCTTATCTTTCAGTTTTTCTTTTGATTTTCTTTTGCATCTCTTATGTTTGATCATCCTCAAAAAGAAAAAAAAATTCAATCTAATCTAGTTTTGATTAACCCTAGTTTTTATGTTTAGATTTTTGTTTTATTACTAACCCTAACCGGAGATGGTTGGCTACCTCTCCAAGAAACCCAAACTTTTTTGTGGATGATCCAGGAAAACTTTACAGGCAAAGGTGACGTGCAACACAAACTAAAGGGGTGGAAACCCTAGATTCAAAAGTTGAAGTCGAAGGACCGTCGAAATCTCCAAGGGAATCACCACCTCCAAGTCAAGACGCCGGAAGGCCGTTCAAAGATCAAGAGGAGGATGGAGAAGATGGAGATGGAGAAAGAAGCTCAACACCTAAAGGCTGCCAAGGCAAGATCCACATGTGAAGTGTTCATCGTGATGAAGATGCTAGACGCAAGTAAGACAACTTGCCGGGCGCCCGATGGGTAACAAAGAAGAATATCCGAGACAACTCCAAGGTCCCAAGACGGCGAAGGCTACTCAAGCTCACTCGGAAGAGATGAAGGATCACCATGAAGATCACGACCGAAGGACCGGAGTTCGAGATGCCGAGCCACAAGGAAGTTGTTGCATCCGTCAAGACCAAAGGACAAAGCCAGCCTGTGAAGACAAAAAAAAATTGACTAAGCCGAAGAAGAAGCCCGTGCCCAAGATGGTGCGGAAGTGGGTACCCAAGATTGCAACGCTCGCAAAGAGCGTTGATCCGGAGTAATCAAGTGAAGAAGTCTAGCCATGGACTATAAACGAAGTGCTAGGCGGGAGGCAACCCGTTTCGTCGAGTCAAGAATAAGCTACCGGGAGGACAACCCGATTCCAGGTTTTTCGAGTCCTTTATAATTCAGTTTGAATTTTACTATGCAAAACCTTAGACTTAGAATGGTTGAACAATATTAGAGACATAATTCTTGGTTGAATATTTTGCTTGATCATAAACCCTTTACATGAACCATCCTATGTGATTGTTTGCTTCTTTTTCGAGAAACCACAACCAAAAAAAATTCAGAACCTAACTCAACCCTTCACCCTCATTATGGTGCTGTGGTTGACTTGTTTTTCATGCTAAAAACACTCGAGTAGAGCCACGACTTGTATCTAGATGTTATTTAAATTTCAGCATGTGGTAGGACTCGCGTGAACCTAGAAACTTGATTTTGGCTGGTTTAAAAAATCCATATCCTTGGTTTCTCTAAGATTAGAATTTTTCTAAGCCTCACTTAATTTTATTTCATTCAAAATCTCTCTCATCTAATCAAAATTAGGACCTAAACCTATGCCCCCATGATCAAGCCGGGAAAAGCTTGCTCTCAACTAATGAAGGCAAACTATACCGGTGAGACCGAAATCGACGTAGTCGAAAAATATTTTCGACTTGCATTTGTTTTTAATGGTTTAAAAACTTCTCTAAATTTATGCTTGAGCTCTTGCATGGCTCTGAAAAATATTTTTAAAGTTCGAAATTAGAGGAGTGCTTAGCCTTAAAAGGAGGCAATCTAGTTAACTTAATCATACATGCACCATGATACATCATGGGATGCCCCTCCAACATCTTTTATCAAACCACATGCAAATTACAAGCATTGGGGGGCAGCCAAGGCCTTGTTTTGTAGGAATATCATGGATGCATATGAGGCAAGGGAGTATGGAAGTGAATCAAGTGAAAACATCAAGTGTAAGGAGCAATAATGCAAGCGAAGGAGTGGACGGGAACGTTTGGAAGGTGTACGCGATCACGAAGCAACATAAATGCACTAGAGAAGAACCGAGCCAAGAGGAGGAGAGAGGTAAGTCTTTCATCCAACTCTTTGTTCGTGTGCTCTAGTTTGTAGGCCGGAATCACCTTAGACTTAGCCATCCACCGCGTTTGTTTCGTGCAACAAATCACATCCTTAATCCACTCAAAGTCCAGACTCCAAAATAATATTTGTGTACCTTGTTACCGGGTGAAAACCCCGGATATATATTTGTGAGGGAGAGTGCTGCAATCATGGAAGAAAACTACAAGCCTTTTCACCGAAGAAAAAGGGATCATCATCGTCTAAGCCATCAACCCCTTCGAGGAGGCACTCGGTTTCCAAGTTTCCTCGGAGTATGGAGGAGGACACGGCACCGCCGAGGAGGAACCACACTCTTCTCCTCGGTGGCATGAGGGCCACACGAAACTCGTTTATTAGGTTTACCAAACTTCAATAACATATGGAGGAGCCGCTCGTCCAACCTCGCCACTTGACACGATCATCCGCTCCACCTCCATACGCTCCGCGGTATTCCGAGGGGTATGTCATCATGATGGAGGAGGAGGAGAAGAAGCTCGCTCGCCTTAAGTAGAGGCTTGTAGCGAACGTCGACATCGACGACCAAGCTCTCCACATATTGGGTTTCACACGGGACACCGGTGCAATTCTCTAGCGGAGTGTCGGCAAACACCCACAAGGAATTCGCCTAGGAAATTCTCATGACCATGGCGCATACCCTTGATGAAGGAGTGCTGAGTCTCTCATTCCGTTGGAGGGAGCCCACAAGTGGAGAAGAAGGAAGACACCGTCGGAAGGGTAACCTTGATCAATGATGCTATTTCTAGCACCTTGATGGGGTAATCTCCTTTCATCCATGGGTTGCAATCGATCTTGATATGTAATCACACTTTGTTGGATTATCTATCTATCATCTTGTGTTGGAGATACTTTAATGCTTAAGGTTAGCTACCATGCCGTAAAGGGAGTATAGACCTCAATGCTTCCTTGGATCCATTCAACACAATCCCCGATAGATTAGATTGGTTTTCATGTTCAAAACGATTGCATGTTCTAGTATCGTAGACCCATGGGCGAGTGTCTCCTATTTTCAAAAGGAAGCTCCGGAACAAGTGGATGTGCATGAAGGCACATGGGAAGGTTTTTGGAGTATGATCACGGGAAGAGACCATTGAAGGACCGATACGGCGAACCAGAGAGGGGGGGAGTGAATGGGAGCCGATAAAAATTCTTCTCGAGGGAGATGAAAACTCCAACAAGACGAACACGACTTCCAACACACGTCTCCGACTCACTACCCAAGTTGGCCAAGCCCACGTAGCCACCGGAGTGCCATTGGACCTAGGAACCAACACACACAGCCTTCCGACTCGAGAACACAGCGGAACAACAAACCCCGAGTCTACAGACCCACACCGGTCAGACCGGTGAGCACCACCGGTCAGACCGGTCCCCGCCGGTGAACCGAGCAACTTTCACTAAGTGGCTCTACACCGGTCGACCGGTGAGACACACCGGTCAGACCGATGGCAGCCGAAAGCCCCCAAGGCACCAAACAGCCAACCGACCACCAAACAGACCCAAACTCGAAACAGTAGCAACACGGGACAACAACGAACACACCAAGACGTTCACCCGAGCAAAAACCCACAAGGGCTCGCACCGGTCAGACCGGTCAAGAGCACCGGTCAGACCGGTGTAGCTCCGGCGGCTCGGGATGAACAAGCACCCGCGGGTCAACTCCCCCAAATCCAAATCTCGATCTCCCGAATCGCTCCACGGACTTGAACAAGACTTTGGGGATATCAAGAACACCTCATGAGGAGTCCATAGCCAAGTTTAATCCCACAAAAACTCGTCCAAAAAGGAGGAATCGAAGAAATCCCGCCGAAAGCACTTCCAACCCAAGAACTCAAGAAAACCCCAAAATCGAGCACTTTTACTCACGGATTTGGGAGGGGAATCACAGCCCAAAGAACCACGAAGGGTTCCCACAAATTTCCCCCATCAAATCCCCAAGAGAAAAGCCCCGAAAACACCCCAAAGAAATCACGAAGAGAGGGCTCCGAAAATCACCACCAAGAACAACCGGGGAAAACACATCCAAACCTTGAGGAACCACGCCGAATCATCTATACATGAAACAAAGGTTGGTACAAGGTCTAGCAAGCCGCCCGATCATCCATCCCTCTCTACAAGATCTCTCCGTGAAGCTCTCTTGCTAGTCCTAAGGAAAACCTAGAGAAAATAGGTGGAAAATAGGAAAACTAATGAGCTAGGGTTCCAAGAGTTGGCTGCCATCCTCTCACCTCTTGGGTTATATAGGCGGCAACCGAATGTCTAAAATGCCCTTCTCTACTAACTAGGGATACAAGCCCCTCAAGGGCGGATTTGGAATTCTTGATGTCTTCACCATCGGACGGATGCCCGGCGACCGCACCCTCGCGTAGCCTCGACGCAAGCCATGCGATCCCGACGCGTGTCCTCCGCTTCGAAGATTCCGGACCGCATCGTCGCACACCGGTCGGACCGGTGCTCATCACCGGCCGACCGGTCCCCACCGGTCAGACCGGTCAGACCCACCGGTCGGGCCGGGCGGTGCCGCCTGCACCTCCGTCTTCGGTTCTCCGGTCTTGGCTTTGTGGATCAACCAAGGAACCCAGTGGTTTTCTGGTGAACCACCGGAAACCCCGCGAACTTGGTGTAGCCTCCGCCAATCTCCACTCATGACTCGGCTCCCACGTAGTCCCGGCTCGACCTTGGTTTTGAGGCTCAACCAAGAAACCGTCCACGACTTCATCTTGCTGTTCATGCCACCATGCGGTCCGCACTTGACCCCGCTGGCCACCGGGTCCCTCGAACGAAGCCTACTTGTCTTCTCCACACCTGGAGGCCTCACCGGCGACGACCTTTCGCGCTTGTTCTTCACCTGCACCAACACGAGTCAAGCCGCAACCTGCACCTGCAATACTTAGCCAAGAATCAGTCCACACAACGTTGTCAATCACTCATCACACAAGGAAGCGACCATCCACCGGTCCTCGAACCACACATGGTCCTCAATCTCCCCCTTGATGAGTGCATTGACAACACCCACACGAAAGTAACAAGAGAGAAAAGAAAAAGAAAAGAAACGAACAAAAAGAAACTCCATCAAGCGATCGAAAGCCAAACAAAGGCAAAGAGCAAGATCACTTGAAGAAGACAAGTCTCGGACCCCTTAGGCAAGGGCAACGGCTCGACACATCCGAGACAAAGCAAAGCTCAAGCAAAGAGCACAAACCACCGAAACAAAGCTCGAAAATTTTCAAAGAGCTCCCCCCCCGCCACACATGCAAACTCCCACCGAACCAATGCAACTCCCCCCGGACGAAAGCATGCAAGAAACCACATGAAACGAGGCGCAAAGCAACTTCAGCTCACACCGGTCGGACCGGTCATCACCACCGGTCGACCGGTGCCCAACATATGTACAGGACCAAGGCACTCACACCGGTCGGACCGGTGCTCATCACCGGTCGGACCGGTGTACAACGAAGCCCGAAAATGGCTCGAAACCACTCGAAAACCTTCTAAACGCGTCCAACAAGCCATTTCAAGCTCAAACTTCTCCCCCTTGTTGGCAATGCATGAATCAAGCCAAAAATGCAAAACTTTCAACCTAGAGCTTCTCAAACAGACAAAATTCAACAAAGGATGCTACACATGTCCAAATGAGCAAGTTAGATACTCTACGGCTTCGTATCGATCTCAACTACATGATCACCAAGTTTCACAACCATTGGACGAAGCTAAGATGGATTTTGGCAATTTTGCGAAAAAACTTGCCTCTCATGAGTAAAGTCCTAAACATGATCAAAGCATATCAAAATGGCAAAGCCACACAAACTTCATGCTAGGACAGCCATTCTAATCATAAGACCATCACAAACACCCACAAGCACCTCATGTCATGTCAAAGCCACCGAGCCATGTGCCTACTTCTATGTATGAGACTTCTCATTGGTAGGCATCATGCAACGGTTTAGCACCCAAAGCAAATTAAATTCAGCACATATGACATGGGAGCATATTTTCCAAGCATTTTTCATTTCATTTTCAGATTTGTAAATGGTACATGAAATGTCTTTGCGACAAAAAGGAACTTATGCTCCTCCACAAGATAAATCAAGAGGGCTAAACATTCATGATGGCAAATGGGCCTTTGGCCCCATATGATCAATAAACTAGCTATCCAACCACAAATTAAGCATAGCAAGGCCACACAAACATGTCAAGAGCATGTAAAGGCATTTACACATGAGAGAGCATACATGTGACATTTTTCAAAGGCATAGCTATCAACCATGGATTATTCATCGAGATCATCAAGAGCTAAGCCAAACTAACCGTAGCATACCAAACAAGCTCACAAAGACATATATCTCATTCCATGGTGAACAATGTATATGAGAGAAGCTTTTCCTAATCAATGCATATGATACAAAATGCATGCAATCTAAGATACAAGGATGCCTATACATCATGTTACAAATGCCATGCCAAATGCAAGAAATGCACAAAGGAAATCTATACATATGCTACAAACCGGCTCCTCGAGGGGAGGCAAAACGGGCTCGACACCACCGGCAAAAGAGAGCTCCCACACACCCAACTCAAGAAATCAAACACACACCAAGTTCTCCCCGCAAACGAGTGAAAGTTGCTTGATCTAGGGGTTTGGTGAAAATATCGGCTAGTTGGTCATGTGTGGGTACATGGATCAAAACTATCTTTCCTTTCTCAACGTTATCTCTCAGAAAATGATACCTCACTTCTATGTGCTTGGTTTTGGAATGAAGCACTGGGTTCTTTGCAACGCTTATGGCACTGGTGCTATCACATTGAAGTGGGACATGGGTATACTCCTCACCAAAGTCACTCATGGTGTAGGTGATCCAAAGGAGCCGAGAGCAACAACTAGCGACGGCAACATACTCGGCCTCGGTCGTGGATTGAGCAACACTCGACCGCTTGCGGGAAGACCAAGAGACCAAAGAGGAACCCAAAAACCGGCAAGTCCCGAAGTGGACTTCCTATCCAATCGACACCGGCAAAATCCGCGTCTGAAAAGCCATGAAGCGCCAAAGAAGAGGACGCGGAGTACCAAAGGCCGAAGTCGGGAGTGTGACGCAAGTACCTGAAAATTCTCTTCACCGCTTGCCGATGCGAAGTCCTCGGAGACGCTTGAAAATGAGCGCACAGACACACTGAGAACTGTATGTCCGGCCTCGTCGCCGTCAAGTAGAGGAGTGACCCGATCATGCTCCGGTACTCCTTCTGGTCCACGTGTTCACCCTCCTCGTCCGCATCAAGAGCTGTAGTCGTACTCATTGGCGTCGTCATAGCCTTGGAGTCCTCCATCTTGAACTTCCTCACAATGTCCTTGGTGTACTTAGCTCGGTGCACAAATGTTCCTTCCTTTGATTGTTTGATTTGTAGCCCGAGGAAGAACCGCAACTCACCCATCATGCTCATCTCGAACTCCCCGCTCATATCATCCGCAAACCTCGCAACAAGAGAGTTAGACGAGCCACCAAAGACAATATCATCCACGTACACCCGCACAATCGAATATCTCCGCCCGCCTCGGCAAAAACAAGGTCCGATCGACCTTCCCCATCTCAAAACCTCTCTCAAATAAGAACCCCCTCAACCTCGCCATACCAAGCTCTAGGCGCCCGCTTCAACCCATACGGCGCCTTCCTCAACTTGTACACCCGGTGGGGGTACTTCTCACTCTCAAACCCCGAGGTCGCCTCACATACACTTCTTCCTCCAACACTCCATTCGTAAAAGCACTCTTCACATCCATTTGGTGCAACTTGAACCCTTTAGCCACGGAAAAGGCTAGAAGGATCCTAATCGCCTCCAAACGGGCTACGGGAGCAAAAGTCTCCTCGTAGTCAATCCCCTCCTTCGATCGAACCCTTGAGCAACAAGTCTCGACTTGTTCCTCACAACCTCACCCTTCTCTCCCTCTTTGTTTTTCCGGACCCACTTTGTACCAATCGGCTTACACCCCGGGGGAGGGTCAACCAACTCCCACACCGATTCCTCTCAAAGTTCTCCAACTCCTCATGCATCGAGTTAACCCAATTGTGATCGGATAGTGCGTGTCCAATGTCTTTGGGCTCGAAAGAAGCAACAAATGCAGCATGAGCAAAATGGGAATTGTTTCGAACCCTCGACCGTGTAGTGCGTTCATTCATGTCGCCGATGATCCTCGAAGCCGGGTGATCCACTTGAACTCGCCGGGGAGGTTCTCGCCTCGAAGCTACCTCCCCCTCAACATCGCCTTCTCCTCGTTCTTGATTTGTCGTCGTAGGTGTAGCGAGAGGGTCCATCCATCATCGTCGTCGAAGTAGTGGGTACATGTTCGGCGGGGGGCACCGCACCACCATCCTCATCATCACCATGTTCATGCTCCTCCTCCCGAAAGATCTCCTCGCCAAGCTCATCATCACCCGCACACTCAAAGACAAGCCGACTACGTGGCTCGTCTCGTCGAAGGTTACCTCGCAAGTCTCCACGATTTGGTTAGTTTCAAGATTGAGCACACGATATGCTCTAGAATGAGATGCATAACCAAAGAAAATGCCATCGACGGACCTAGCCTCAAACTTATCCAACTTCCCCGCCTTTCTTCGAATGAAACACTTGCAACCAAAGACATGGAAGTGACTCACCTTGGGTGTGCGACCATGCATCAACTCATAGCATGTCTTCTTCTTGTGCACTCGAGGTATATCTCGTTCGACACATAGCATGCGGTATTCACCGCCTCGGCCCAATACCTCCTCGGAGTCCTATGCTCATCAAGCATCGTCCGAGCCATCTCGCACAAGGTCCCGTTCTTCCTTTCCACAACACCATTCCGGGGAGGCGTATACGGACTCGAAAAGCGGTGCTCAAGACCCAAGTCATGGCAAAAGGTTTCAAAGCGAGAGTTCTTGAATTCCGAGCCATTATCACTACGGATAGCTCGTATGGCATCTCCGTGCCTCTCGTTCCTCAACCTCAAGACTAGATCTCGAACAAAACCAAACGTCTCCCCCTTATCCTCCAGAAAGAACACCCACGCATACCGAGAATAGTCGTCCACCACAACAAGGACATACCACTTCCCACCCGCAGATCGCACACGAGCTGGGCCAACAAGGTCCATATGGAGCAGCTCGCATGGACGCTCGGTCATCACATCGGTGAGAGGCGGGTGAGAAGAGGCCACCATCTTGGCATGCCTACACGGAGCACAAACCAACTCTTTCTCAAGCCTCAACCGTGGCAATCCTCGGACCAAATTGAGTTTACTCAAGCGAGACAAAAGGTCAAAGCTCAAGTGACCCAACTTCCTATGCCACTTCCACAACTCACTCGAAGAACCGGCCAAGAAACAACGCTCCACACCCGAAGACCGAGAAAAATCAGCACGAAACACCCGACCCTCGGGAACGACCATACGGACAAGGTCCCCTCGAGAGTCCACAATCCGAGAACCACCGAGCCGAAACAACACCTCAAAGCCCTCATCCAACAACTGGGACACAGAAAGCAAATTGTACCCCAGCGATTGAACAAGAGCAACACGCCTCAGAGTGATCTTGTCACTCACTTTTATCTCACCTTCTGAAAGCACACGCCCACGCCCATTGTCCCCAAAGGTGATGTACCTCTTTGTCACCACCGGGACGAGACTTGAGAACCACCCCCTGTCTCCGGTCATATGCCTCGAGCAACCGGAGTCAATCAACCAAATGTTCTTCAAGTCTCCCACCTGAAATTCAAAAATAGGCACGTGAGCGAACAAACGACTCAAAGACGGGGTTAGACCAAAGGAGGAAAACCAGGCCGAGCCATTTGCTCGAAAGTGGGGTTAGCACCAACCAAAGCATCTCTCCTACCAAAGCTACCTCCACGAACACCACCACGGTAACCACCCTGAGGGAACCACCCCTCTCTGCCTGGAGGAGGACCAAAACCATGCAAGAAAGCCCGTGGAATGTCCTTCGTCTCCAACTCAACGCCACGACTCCTCCAATCCCCGTATTGAGCACGAGGAGGAGAACGCCCGGCAACCGACCACCCGCACCCTTTCCAGCCCAACCACCGAACCACGACCACCGAAACAACCCTCGCACCCGTACGAGCTCGAAACCCGAACATCCGTCCGTCCAGCCCGCACCGGTCTGACCGGTGCTCCACACCGGTCTGACCGGTGTAGCCTGGGCAGCAGCACCTCCAACAGCCTTCCGCTCTCCCCAAGCCCGAACTGACATCACACTCGCCTTGGCCCTGGGCAACTGCACACGAGGCTCAAGTACACCATCGGAAGGGTGGTACTTGTCCTTGTTAGCCCACTCCTTCGCCATTCTCTCCTCACGCTTCCTCTTGAAGCAAAACGCTCTCTTGTGACCATCCTTTCCACAAAACTCACAATGGAAACGGATCGATCTGGGCTTAGGCTTGGGATGAGATTCTTCACAAGACTTCTCACTTGGTTTCTCACTAGGCTTTTCACTTTCCTTCTCACTCGGTTTTTCTCTTGGTTGGTTTGGCTTGGATGCAAACTTGTCTTTGGGTGTGGGTTGTGGTCGAACTGAAACATTCCCAAATTTCCTTTCTCTCTCACCACTGCCCTCACCAACCTTATCCAATCCCAAAGCCCAACCGTCAAAGCGTTTACAGCTAGCAATCATCATACCAAGCTGAGGTTCTTGACTCGACAACCAACTCAGTGCTTCACGCAACTTTTCATTCTCATCTTGCAAGCGACCAACACATTTTGCAAGATCCAAATTCTTCATAGCATGCAACTCACATGTAGAGCAAGAAGTAGGAATAGGCACTTTCAAATCAGCCTCAAGCGAAACAATGCGAGAACGGAGCTCAAGAATTTTCTCATGCAAACTAGGGCAAGAAGTGCAAGCACCAAGCAAAGTGGGTCTAGATTGTAGCTCGGCCCAACTCAACCCTAAGCACATCTAGTTCCTCACACTTGGAGGCATACTTCTCCCTAAGATCAGTCAAGTCAGCCAGGAAAACAGAGCAATCAGCACAATCGTTCTCATCCGAAACAACAGGGCTAGCCTTAAGGGAATCAATCTCAAGCTTGCTATCAAGCTCAGCCACTCTAGTCCTAGCATCCTCGAGTGAAGATCTAAGCTCCTTCCTAAGCTTCTTAGCCTCTCTAAGCATGTGATCGCGATTATCAAGCAAGTCAACCAACTCCTCATTCTCCTTGTGCAAAGAGGAGAGCTCATCACATACCTCATCCTCGGAATCCAAGTCCGAGGCGTCCTTCTGGCTTCTCTTGCTGCTCGAACTGCGAGCCATGCCGCAGAAGTCGTCCTTGAGGCTTAGGCCCGTCACACAAAGGCCGTTGAGATACTTGCCGATGTTCTTCTTCTTCTTCTTCTTCCTCTTCTTGTCATCCTCTTCGTCTTCATCACTCGAGCTTGAAGACGTGTCCTCGGAATCAGACTCGATGTCGCTTGATCTCTTCATCTTCTCTCGAGACCGTGTCTTCTTCTCATGTCCATGATCCTTCTTCCTGGACTTCTTCTTGTCCTTGGACTTGTGCTTGTCGTGGCTGTTCACCTTTGGACACTCAGCGAGATAGTGTCCAGTCTTGCCGCACTTGAAGCATGTCCTCGTGTTCCTCCTCCTGTTCACGCGGTTCTCGTGCAGCCTCTCGAACCGCCTCGTCGGAGCGCCGCTTCGTCCTCTCCAAGCTCGTCGAACTCCTCATCTGGCATAGACATCAAAGAGGAGAAAGAGAACATCCTGGTGGATGGGTTAGAGTTAGCCTTTCCTTTGGAACCACCAACGAGGGCGAGACTATGGGAGTCAGTCGGACCCTCGAGCTTGGCAGTCATGCCCCTATCCACCTCAGCCGACTTGAGCTTCGAGAACAGCTGTTCACAGTCAGAGTGTCATACTTCTCCGACTCCACAATGGCCTCGAACTTTCCGCTCCAAATCGTACGATCCAAAGAGTGTAAGAGCTTGACCGCTCTATCATGATCATCGTACGGGAGCACGTCCACATTGGCCCTCATGTTGTTCACAACCACCGTGAACCTCTGAAACAAGGCATCGATGGACTCACCGGGGAGATGAGTGAAGTTCTCGTACTCTCTCCCGTAGGTCGCATACATCCGTGCTCGAACCCCGGGCGTTCCCAACATGAGCCTCCTTCAACACCGCCCAAATCCTACAAGCCAAGTGCTCGGTGTGCATCCGATCGAACTCAGGCTGACACAAAGCACGAAACAAGTAGTCGACCGCCTTATTGTTGGCGTCGAAGCTGTCCCTCGATCCTGGTGCGAGGAAATCAACCGGCTGGACATAGCTTGTGTCCACTGTGACATCCCAAAGGATCTGACCCTTTCCGCAGAGAAAAGCACCCATCCGCTTGCTCCACATCTGGTAGTTCTTGCCATCGAAGTGTGGAGGACCCGAACCCCGTTCCTGGTACGCCATCCTTGGATCTTAGACTGGTTAGAGTCAACAAAGACCCGAACCGGCTCGATACCACTTGAAGGACCGATACGGCGAACCAGAGAGGGGGGGAGTGAATGGGAGCCGATAAAAATTCTTCTCGAGGGAGATGAAAACTCCAACAAGACGAACACGGCTTCCAACACACGTCTCCGACTCACTACCCAAGTTGGCCAAGCCCACGTAGCCACCGGAGTGCCACTGGACCTAGGAACCAACACACACAGCCTTCCGACTCGAGAACACAGAGGAACAACAAACCCCGAGTCTACAGACCCACACCGGTCAGACCGGTGAGCACCACCGGTCGAGGCCGGGTCCCCGCCGGTGAACCGAGCAACTTTCACTAAGTGGCTCTACACCGGTCGGACCGGTGAGACACACCGGTCGGACCGATGGCGACTTGAAAGCCCCCAAGGCACCAAACGAGGCCAACCGACCACCAAACGGACCCAAACTCGAAACGGAAGCAACACGGGACAACAACGAACACACCAAGACGTTCACCCGAGCAAAAACCCACAAGGGCTCGCACCGGTCGGACCGGTCAAGAGCACCGGTCGACCGGTGTAGCTCCGGCGACTCGGGATGAACAAAGACCCGCGGGTCAACTCCCCCAAATCCAAATCTCGATCTCCCGAATCGCTCCACGGACTTGAACAAGACTTTGGGGATATCAAGAACACCTCATGAGGAGTCCATAGCCAAGTTTAATCCCACAAAAACTCGTCCAAAAAGGAGGAATCGAAGAAATCCCGCCGAAAGCACTTCCAACCCAAGAACTCAAGAAAACCCCAAAATCGAGCACTTTTACTCACGGATTTGGGAGGGGAATCACAGCCCAAAGAACCACGAAGGGTTCCCACAAATTTCCCCCATCAAATCCCCAAGAGAAAAGCCCCGAAAACACCCCAAAGAAATCACGAAGAGAGGGCTCCGAAAATCACCACCAAGAACAACCGGGAAAACACATCCAAACCTTGAGGAACCACGCCGAATCATCTATACATGAAACAAAGGTTGGTACAAGGTCTAGCAAGCCGCCCGATCATCCATCCCTCTCTACAAGATCTCTCCGTGAAGCTCTCTTGCTAGTCCTAAGGAAAACCTAGAGAAAATAGGTGGAAAATAGGAAAACTAATGAGCTAGGGTTCCAAGAGTTGGCTGCCATCCTCTCACCTCTTGGGTTATATAGGCGGCAACCGAATGTCTAAAATGCCCTTCTCTACTAACTAGGGATACAAGCCCCTCAAGGGCGGATTTGGAATTCTTGATGTCTTCACCATCGGACGGATGCCCGGTGACCGCACCTCGCGTAGCCTCGACGCAAGCCATGCGATCCCGACGCGTGTCCTCCGCTTCGAAGATTCCGGACCGCGTCGTCGCACACCGGTCGACCGGTGCTCATCACCGGTCGGACCGGTCCCCACCGGCCGACCGGTCGGACCCACCGGTCGGACCGGTCCGTGCCGCCTGCACCTCCGTCTTCGGTTCTCCGGTCTTGGCTTTGTGGATCAACCAAGGAACCCAGTGGTTTTCTGGTGAACCATCGGAAACCCCGCGAACTTGGTGTAGCCTCCGCCAATCTCCACTCATGACTCGGCTCCCACGTAGTCCCGGCTCGACCTTGGTTTTGAGGCTCAACCAAGAAACCGTCCACGACTTCATCTTGCTTGTTCATGCCACCATGCGGTCCGCACTTGACCCCGCCGGCCACCGGGTCCCTCGAACGAAGCCTACTTGTCTTCTCCACACCTGGAGGCCTCACCGGCGACGACCTTTCGCGCTTGTTCTTCACCTGCACCAACACGAGTCAAGCCGCAACCTGCACCTGCAATACTTAGCCAAGAATCAGTCCACACAATGTTGTCAATCACTCATCACACAAGGAAGCGACCATCCACCGGTCCTCGAACCACACATGGTCCTCAACCATCAACGAAAAAAATACTATCCGGAACCCATTATCCAAGTGTGTCACTTTTGTGCAAGTGGATTTTTGGGAGAACAAGAGAGACAAAGATAACCAACACGGAGTTGAATTGGCTTTACTCGGCTTTGATTGCCAAGTGGCCAATAGACCCCACTCACCTATGATCAACCGGTGGTGTTGTTAAGCAACATCGAGTTCGGAAGATATTGGTTCGGGGTGTTGCCTCTCCATATTGGCTATCTCTTTAAAACCGGGTATTACAAGGAACCCAAATCGTCTCCTACCCGGGACTTCCCTAGGAATATATGAAGAAAGGAAAATATAAGAGTAAAGATGAGAGAGGAGGCTTCCAAGTGGCCTAGGTGAATTTGCCCCTTCCGGATTGAAGATTAAGACTTTTCTTGAGGGGAAGAAGATCGGTTAGAGGAAGGACTTCTTGTGCCGGCGAAGAAAAAAAATAATAATAGAGAAGGATTAGGAGAAGGTTTTTCTACGACCCAAGAAGGAGGTGCACAACAAATTTATGTCCCACCATTGGGAGGAACCCCGGCGCCGCCGAAATTACTACGGTGGTGTACCAATGCAAGCATGGGGGAGTGGTGCAGCCATACCCCCACCGTTTTTGCGGTGCTCAACGTAGCCTTTGCTGAGCCATATGCACACCTTCCTTAACCACAACAAAATGTGGCCACCATTGGAGGATACGCTGCAAGGAACGTGCAAATTATTGCAGCCATCCTAACCAATGCAAACCAAATGGGTGAAGGAAATGCAAACATCGCTTGTGAGCTTTGACACCTTCACCTAATACCATTGGACAATTCATACGAGGAGTGGTGCATTCCTATTAAAAGTAAGGGTACAACAACCAAGACTATCAATATCAACCACCGGCGGAAGATTAGAGAGAGGAGGAGCTTTAGTTATCTTTCCTTTACCCCTTTTCTTTAATTTTCAGCTTTGCTTTAATTTTCAGTTTTTAGTTTAATTTTCAGCGTGTATCTTAGTGTTTATTTTCATCATGAATAATGTCACCACCTAGTTTTTACCTTTTATAAAGTTACAAAGTTTGTGCCATGATGATATATGATTATAATCGCCGCTTTGTTTATCTTTGTAATTGACTTATGCATGTTTGAACTAGTGCTCTCTTAAAAATACAAATCTGAATTTATTTAAATGCTAGCTTAATTTTTAGCGGAGGTTATGATTAAAATAAAGACCCATAGTGTTTTATGTGCTCTCAAGTTATGAATAGATTAAAGGTGTCTTTTATGCTCAAAAATATCGCTAACCTTGTCACAAATATCGCTTGTGTGTTGCTCAACCTATCTAGAGCCTTATATATATTTGAGTGCATAAACCTTAGTGTACAAGATTTATTTTTGAGTGAGTTATTGCAGGCCATGATTTCTCTGGCCCGAGACTAAGAAGCTGGTCATTCCGTTTTTGCGTATCTATCTTTTTGCTAGCCTCTTATCCGTGCATTGTGTATCCCCACATCGGAGATTTCACAAACCTCGCCGGATATCCACCCTTAAACCAAATATCATCTTTTGCGATTACCTCCTTGACCACAACCTATCGTTGAGAATGGATCATCAATTCAAGGAAGATCGCAAGACGGTGCCAACATTGAAGATTTCAAGTATCTCTCCAAGGAAAAATATTTCCGGTACCTACCTTATTTATCGCCTCTTTGCTCGAGGACGAGCAACGTCTAAGCATGGGGGAGGAGGTAGGTACGGTGCAGTTTTAGAGTTCAAAAGGGAGTATTTAAAAAAATAATATAATGATGAAAGAAAAAAAATCCGGCGATGATCATGACTTTCAAAGAAAAAAAAAATAAAATATATAATGAAAGAAAGAAAGAAAGAAAGAAAGAAAGAAAAGAATAATAAATATGAGAAAGAGAAAAAAAAATATATGAGTATGCGTAAAGTGAACTCCCCGGTTCTCTAAGAGTGCATTCAAGGCTTCAAGTTAAAAAGATCCATTCTCATTTTCCAACCATGTGCAATCCGATAACGAGGACTTCCTTTGTGCCTTGGGATCACTCTTTGCCATTTGCACATGTCCACTCATCTAAAAGCGTGTGTATTTTTCTCTTTCCCCTCCTTGATTTAACATTATTTTCCAATGACCTTTTTGACGAGTCTCGGTAAGACCATGAGAAGCTTGTCTTGTTTTGACAACACCTGATTTATAAAATCTTGTTAGGACTAAACTTTCCCAAAGCTCCATATAAAGCCTACCACACATATATGTTATGAGAGGGAAAGGAGTAGAATATATAGGCTTGAGAGACAAGTGAGATGAGAGTTCATGAGCAACATGCAAGGTGATTTAAATTTGTGAACTTGGTTTAGCTCTTTTCTTTATCTCGTTCTTTATTTCAAAAATTCTGAGATCTATTTAAACTTTGTGAGCATGTTAATACTTGTGGGATAAGCTTAATTAAACATCTACCCTCCGTAGGGATGAAGGCTAGTACATTATGGAACTTTAACGAATTAAACTTTTGAGAGCATTATGTTTTTTTTTCATGTATGATCAAGTGCAAGGTTTAAACATTGATGGGCAATGATGATATCCATCGAAGGCTTACTCGAGGACGAGCAAGGTTTAAGCATGGGGGAGATGTTGACGGTGAAAATCCGTCAACCTAGCCTTGAGTTTACCTTCGGTGTTGGCATGACTTTTGTATCTTATTCATTGGTACTAACCCCCGTGGTATAACAAGTTCACTTGTGCATGTCGGTTTTGGAGTTAAGTGTTTACGCAGGGTTTTAACGTTGAAAGCAAGACTTCCGGGATAAGTTCATTAAGCACCTCATGACAAGACCTTGAAGCCCGATACAAGTCAAGCAATGAAGTGAACATGACTCCAAGAGCCCAAGGACCAAGCCCGAGAAGATGATAAACTCCGAGGACCGAACCGAAGAAAAGTCTTGAATCTTGCAAGACAAGGAGTTGAGTCCAATTCGGAGAGAAACCGACGTCAAGGGCCCGCATGCAAAAGGGGAGAACATCTAGAAGACGTGGGAAGAAACACCCGGGCGAAGCGAGGCGCGGGATGGGCCGACCATGCCCGGGCCGGCCGGCCCAGCCCAATTCGGGGCCCAATCGGCCTCCCCTTTGACCTAATTGCTTCTTAGGCTATAAATAGCCCCCTGACCGAGAGCCACGGAGAACAGAAGTCGTAATCCGCCGCCGAGGAGCAGAGAAGCTTGAGGGACACCATCTCGGAGATGAGGGTCGTGCTAGTTGTCTAGGGTTTCCCTAGCCGACGTGGGGAACCTTGCATGGAAGACCACGTCGGAGCTCCGGAGCGAGGATCAAGATCGAGGGAGGGCCCCGGTGGTGATCTTGTTCATGTAATCATTCATGGTGAAGTTTGTAAGTGAATTCGATTTCTAGCGATTAAGTGCCTTCTCGATGATTTTGTTTTCTTCTTGGTTTTGCTTCTTCTACGATCTAGTTTGCAGCTAGATTACATAGGGTGCTCTTGTAGCCACGGTGGCTAGAGGTGCATACCGGACCGGCCAAATGATTTCAACTTGTTCTATCGAACTCTCCCTAGAATACCCGCATGAATAGGGATACGTTGTGACAGAACGGGGGTTCCGAAAGGCGGGCGTTTTCGGAGTCGGATGGAAGGCCACGATTTAAAGATGCTTTTAATGAGATTCGCTTTTCTATCTTCATCTATCTTGTTTGGAGCTACAACATAAGCATGATCTAGATTCTCTAGATTGGTTATCTTTTGCTTTATCTTGTTACCTCTTTAGTAGATTAGATTAGATTCATTTACTTGATCATATCTTAGATTAAATGCATCTTTGTTCTTCAATAGATAGCTTACCTTGCTCTACTAGATTGAATCCTTGCGTTGCACATTGTTCCACGGATTCGATACCTTGGGTTCACCACTCGAGGGAAGAAGGGTCCCTTGACTACGACGGGAGACTTGTCCGCTTGCAAGTCATAAACGAACTTTGATACAACTATTAACCGTCAACATGTGATTTAGCCTCCCTGCACAAAATTCAGCTGGCAAAGGACATGGATGGATAAAGATATTAAAGATTTCTACAGACCTTGCATCATAGCGTCCAGTTTCAAAGGAGAATTCACAGGGGAGAGTTAAATTGTCATTGTCCAGGTAAGGGAGCCGAAGACGATCAGGGAAGCCTCTGAAGAAGAGATCGAAAAGCTGACTGACATTCTGATCAATGGAAACAGTTGAAGCAGCTTCCCCATGGGTTTGGCATCCTCTGGTGATTTGAGCTTCCCCTTCGTTATAGCTGGATGAAGGGAAAAGCCGGTTGTTGAGGTCAATGTTGACAATCTGGTGCATATACAGTTGCAGCCACATCTGCACAAACCACCAAGGGCCGTTGACACATAGTATCTTCTGGCCAGTATGCATTTGAGAGATAGTCTGATGGAGCATATGATACACACTCCCCAAGAGGTATTTTCCAAGAGGAACATGACTACCAGCGGCCAAATGTGTAGCCATTGCAATATGATTCAAAGTTGGCTCATTGGCTTTACCACAGAAAATGAACCTGCACAACCACATGTTCAGGAACGCCCTGTATTCGACTTCACTCAAAGGACCATCTTTCATGTGATTCTGGATATATGATTTATATCCACTTCCTGATTTCACTCCCGTCTGCCTTGTGGAGCCTTTGAATTGCCAGGGGTACATGGATCCTGAAATGTCGAGGCCGGTGATCATGTACACATCGGCTAGAGTTGGGGACATTGGGCCATGACCAAAGAGAAAGGCATTGACGCCGTTTGACCAAAAATGGCAAGCCGCTATCAAAAGATTTTCATTCTTTGGGGCCTCGGCTAAGGATAACTCCAAGCATTGAGCGATGCGGAGGCTGTCCCAGGTGCTGGTCTTGGCGCTGTTATCTGCAAGTATCCTTTTATACCAATTTCTCCAGCCGGCAATTGGGGGCAAAGGCCAGTTCTTGAAAGAATCTTGCCAAAGGGGAGGTCCTAATAAAGCCCCCTTGAAAGGGATTCTTTGGGATTCGGCTGCAATGAACTCGCGGGGATCAGAAGTTCCCACAGGACCAAGGAAATAAGATGTCGAATTGGTCTCAGTGCGAATCAAAAGCTCGGTGGAAAGCTCCTGTCAAGAAAAGGCAGAGGGAGAAATCTGAGGTAAAAATCGAAAAGGGTAATGCTAAATGAAGCTTGCGGAGATGAAATTTACCTGAGCAGCTTGATTTTGACCCGCCATTGAAGTTTTGAGCTTGGGGAAAAGATCACCTAGGGTTTGGATCTGGACGAAGACTCCGATGGATTGCGAGGAGAGAGAATAGGTGTTGATCAGGTCTAACTTGAAGATGTTGGCAATTGGAGTCAATTTCGGAATAAAATCACTTTTATCCCGTAATTGAAGGGGCATATGTTAACACCAAAATTTGGTACAGGAAGGAGTCTGATTTGTGGGCCCAACTTGGTAAAAAATCCCGTCCAGAGAAGGAAGGTTTCTTCAAAAGGATTCGGCAGAGAGACTTGCGGTCGGCAGTTTGCTTCCGTTCGGCAAAGGGACTGTTTGCGCTGATTTTGCGGGATTGCATGGTGACGTGGCCCGAGCGGAAGGGACGAATGGATGGATAAGCATTCGCGCTTGGGCGATAAATTAGGTATCAAATATTGTGCGCGTAGTCCACCAGGAGTCATACCACGACAGGGTATAAATATGAACCCTGGATGTATGTAATTGTAATCGAAACATTCTCATAGCAAACCGTCTTTACGCCAAACTCTTGAGTCCTTTAGTCGTGTCGTCGAGTTTTTCGAGAGGGTTCATCGATCCGTTGATCTCCGTAAGTACCGACAACCTTGTATCATGTCTAGTATCATGCGGTGGATTTAGATCGTGATGCAAGTAGTCTTGTTACCATGCTTAGTATCATGCGGTGGATTTAAGCTTGGTTCAAGAAGGTTTCTTGTTAGGTCATGAGCCATGCGGTGGGCTAAGATCTAGCTTGGAGCTAGTTATCGGCTCTATTAGATTTTGGCAAGATCTAATAGATTCATTAAGTTACCCTGTGTTGCTTTGAGGTTTTACTTTATGTTTGAATTCATGTAACACTCTTTTGCCCAATTTAGATTGATTTGGATCAGCTTTATCTTGTTTGGTGATCTTTACATTGCACGTTCACATCTTGGCTCAACAAGGCACGTGGATCACGTGTTTTCCAAATAGCCGAAACCGGAACCAATCTAGGTTGTTACATGTGGCGGGTTCAATCTTGTTAATTTTGTGTAAATCTTGACAAAGCCGGGTATCATGCGGTAGATGCAGGTTTTTGGGTTGTTTTAGATCTAATCATCCGGTGGATTAGATTGTGATTCAATCTGATAGGCTTATCATCTTTGACAATGCTTGTTCCTTCTCCATGGACCCCGATTCGGCTGTTCAGCCGTATTCGGTTATGCTTTCACGAGTAAAACATGTTCATAAGCTATGTTTTAAACAACGTGTGCTTTTAGCTTTCCATATTTAGATTGTATCATGCGGTGCATAGATCTTTTTGCGGTTAGTGGTATGATTTCAAACAAGTTGTATCATGCGGTGGATTAACTTATTTGAATTCATGCTTGACGGGTTTTAAAGTACCTAGACATGCGGTAGACTAGTGCTTTGGGCCTATGCATGCTTGTTTATTACATGTTTGTAATCATGCTTTGCTTCATCTGTTGTTTATTGTTATTTATTCTCGAGGATCGGTCATGGTTTTGTGCACATGCAATTTTGTCCAAATAAATACCAATCTATCGTCATGCTTGCGTCATCCGTTCGGCTATGTTCTATTTTGCGATTTAAAGCTCCCGAATGGTTTCTAATCTGCTGTCAGATAGCTTCTCATAGCTATATGTCATCTTACATGGCTTTCTAGCCGTAAATATGGAACTGTCTGGTACCACCCGACAAGTTCCAAGCTTTGGTATTTAACTACTTTGTCTTTTTTGTTAATTTTCATGGGAAATTGACTGGCATGCCTTGGAATCTTTTCACGTGTTAAGCTAGCTCATTCGGCTTGCTGTGTGCTTGGCACAGGATGCGGATTTTGTGTCAACAGTGTCTTCGTCCACGAGCTTCACGCACCATCCATCTCAGAGCCGGCGCCACCGACCACTGATCCAGCACATCCCCCGGCTGACCAGGAGGTCATGATGATCGACGTGGACTGGAGGCAACCCTTCATCGATTACCTCAGTGAGCAGAAGGTTCCCTCGGACAAGAACTCGGCCGAGCAACTCATCCGCCGCGTCAAGTCCTACGTCCTAGTCGGAGACAAGCTCTACAGGCGGGGCACATCTTCTGGAGTACTCATGAAGTGCGTTCCCCGAGAAGAAGGCAAGGGCATCTTGGAGGAGATCCACAAAGGCGCTCGCACGCTGGTCAGCAAGGCCTTCCGACGAGCTTTCTATTGGTCCACAGCTCCGGGCGATGCCGAAGAACTCGTCTGATGGTGCCAAGGGTGCCAATACTTCACCAAGCGACAACACGTCCCGGCCTACAAGCTAGTCACCATACCGCCAACTTGGCCTTTCACCTGCTGGGGGCTCGACATGATTGGGTCACTCCCCACTGCGCCAGGTGGATTCAACAGAGTATTGGTGGCCATCGACAAGTTCACCAAGTGGATCGAGGTCAAGCCGGTCACATGCCCCAAGGCCGACAGAGTACTCGACTTCCTGGATGAACTCGTATATCGCTACAGACTACCCCACCGCATCATCACAGACCTGGGCTCCAATTTCAATAATCACTAGTTCTGGGAGTACTGCGAGAACAACGGGATCAACGTCCATTATGTCTCAGTTGCCCATCCTCAGGCCAATGGACAAGTTGAGCGCGCCAATGGGATGGTGCTCGACGCTCTAAAGAAGCGGCTACACGACGCTGCCAACACCAAAGGAGGCAAGTGGATCAAGGAACTACCCAATGCGCTCTGAGGACTACGCACTAAACCCTCTAAGCCAACGGGACAATCGCCATACTTCCTGGTCTACGGCTCCGAAGCAATCATCCCTGCTGATGTCATGTGGGACTCACCAGCAGTAGAGCAATATGACGAAGGCATATCTGAAGACAGCGGACGAGTTGACATCGATGGACTCGAAGAAGCTCGTTGTGCAGCCCTCGTCCAATCAGCAAGGTACCTTGAGCGTATCCGACGCTACCACGATCGCAACATCAAGGAACGCTCCTTCAACGTTGGAGATCTTGTCCTCCGTCGCATCCAGAACACGGAAGGACTACACAAGCTCAGCTCACCCTGGGAAGGTCCCTTCACAGTTGCAAAGGTGACCGGACCTGGCTCCTATCGCCTCCATGTTGACGCAAAATCTGAACCCTACGTCAAGCACACAGCAAGCCGAACAAGCTAGCTTCACATGCGAAAAGATTCCAAGACGTGCCAGTCAATTTTCCCTGAAAATTAACAGAAGACAAAGTAGTTAAATTCCAAAG
Source organism: Cenchrus americanus (assembly GCA_947561735.1). Taxonomy (NCBI): domain Eukaryota; kingdom Viridiplantae; phylum Streptophyta; class Magnoliopsida; order Poales; family Poaceae; genus Cenchrus; species Cenchrus americanus. The sequence continues at coordinate 49,808,892 of OX387244.1, read as the reverse complement.
CTTGGAACTTGCCAGGTGGTACCAGACAGTTCCATATTTACAGCTAGAAAGCCATGTGAGATGACATATAGCTATGAGAAGCTATCTGCCAGCAAACTAGAAACCATTCGGGAGCTTCAAAGCGTAAAACAAAACATAGCCGAAAGGAAGACGCAAGCATGACGATAGATCGGTCTTCATTTGGACAAAAATGCACGTGCACAAAACTATAACCGATCCTCGGGGATAAGTAACAATAAAAATAAATGAAGTAAAGCATGATCATAAATATGTAATAAACAAGCATGCATAGGTCTAAAGCACTAGTCTACCGCATGTCTAGGTACTTTAAAACCCATCAAGCATGAATTCAAATAAGTTAATCCACCGCATGATACAACTTATTTGAAATCATACTACTTACCATAAAAAGATCTATCCACCGCATGATACAATCTAAATATGGTAATCTAAAAGCATACGTTATCCAAAACATAATTTATAAACATTCATGCATAACCGAACATAAGCTTCAAGCATCCTCGGGAATAAGTTTTACTCATGAAAGCATAACCGAACACGGCTGAACAGCCGAATCGGGGTCCATGAAGAAGGAACAAACATTGCTAAAGATGGCAAACCTATCAGATTGAATTAAAGATCTAATCCACTGGATGATTAGCTTTAAGACAACCCAAAAACCTGCATCTACCGCATGATACTTGGTTCTGTCAAGATTCACGCAAGATTAACAAGATTGAACCCGCAACATGTAACAATCTAGATTGGTTCGGTTTCGGCTATTTGGGAAACATGTGATCCACGTGCCTTTTTGAGGCAAGATATGAACGTGTGATGAAAAGACCGTCAAACAAGATAAAGCCGATCCAAATCAATCTAAATTGGGCAAAAGAGTGTTACATGAATTTAAACATAAAGTAAAAACTCAAACAACACATGGTAACTTAATGAATCTATTAGATCTTGCCAAAATCTAATAGAGCCGATAACTATCTCCAAGCTAGATCTTAGCCTACCGCATGGCTCATGACCTAACAAGAAACCTTCTTGAACCAAGCTTAAATCCACTGCATGATACTAAGCATGGTAACAAGACTACTTGCATCACGATCTAAATCCACCGCATGATACTAGACATGATAAAAGGTTGCCGGTACTTACGGAGGTCGACGGATCGATGAACCCTCTCGAAGAACTCGACGACACGACTAAAGGACTCAAGAGTTTGGCGTAAAGCCGGTTTGTTATGAGAATGTTTTCGAATACAATTACATACATCCAGGGTTCATATTTATACCCTGTCCTGGCATGACCCCTAGCGGACTACGCGTACAATATTTGATACCTAATTCATCGCCCAAACGCGAATGTTTATCCATCCATTCGTCCCTTCCGCTCGGGCCATGTCATCACGCAATCCCGCAAAATCAGCGCAAACAGTCCCTTTGTTGAACGGAAGCAAACTGCCGACCGCGAGCCCCTCTGCCGAATCTTTTTGAAGAAACCTTCCTTCTTCCAGACGGATCTTTTCACCAAGCTGGGCCCACAAATCAGACTCCTTCCTATACCAAATTTTGGTGTTAACATATGCCCCTTCAATTACGGGATAAAAGTGATTTTATTCCGAAATTGACTCCAATTGCCAACGTCTTCAAGTTGAATCTGTTCAACACCTATTCTCTCTCCTTGCAATCCATCGGAGCCTCCGTCCAGATCCAAACCCTAGGTCATCCTTCCCCAAAGCTCGAATCCTCAATGGTGGGCCAAACTCAAGCTGCTCAGGTAAATTTCATCCTCGTAAGCTTCATTCGGCATTACCTTTTCGATTTTTACCTCAGATTTCTCCCTCCACCTTTTCGTGATAGGAGCTTTCCACCGAGCTTTTGATTTGTACTGAGACCAATTCGACATCTTATTTCGTCGGCCCTGTGGGAGTTTCCGATCCCCATGAGTTCATTGCAGCCGAATCCAAGAGAATCCCCTTCAAAGCGGCTTTATCCAGGCCTCCTTTGTGGGAAGACACCTTCAAGAACTGGCCTTCGCCCCCAATTGCAGGCTGGAGAAACTGGTATAAAAGGGTACTTGCAGATAATAGCGCCAAGACCAAGACTTGGGACAGCCTCCGCATTGCTCAATGTTTGGAGCTATCTTTGGCCGAGACCCCAAAGAACGAAGACCTTTTGATAGCGGCTTGCCATTTTTGGTCAAACGGCGTCAATGCCTTTCTCTTTGGTCATGGCCCAATGTCCCCAACTCTGGTCGACGTGTACATGATCACCGGCCTTGACATTTCAGGATCTGTGTATGCCTGGGAATTCAAAGGCTCCACAAGGCAGACAGGAGTGAAATCAGGAAGTGGATACAAATCATATATCCAGAATCACATGAAAGATGGCCCTTTGAGTGAAGTTGAATACAGGGCATTCCTGAACATGTGGCTGTTCAGGTTCATTTTCTGCGGTAAAGCCAATGAGCCCACTCTGAATCATATTGCAATGGCTACGCATTTGGCTGCTGGTAAACGTATTCCTCTTGGAAAATACTTCCTGGGTAGTGTGTATCATATGCTCCATCAGACCATCACCCAAATGCACACTAGCCAGAAGATATTATGTGTCAACGGCCCTTGGTGGTTCGTGCAGATGTGGCTGCAGCTGTATATGCACCAGATTGTCAACATTGACCTCAACAACCGGCTTTTCCCTTCATCCAACTATAACGAAGGGGAAGCTCAAATCACCAGAGGATGCCAAACCCATGGGAAAGCTGCTTCAACTGTTTCTATCAATCAGAATGTCAGCCAGCTTTTCGAGCTCTTCTTTAAAGGCTTCCCTGATCCCCTTTGGCTTCCTTATCTGGACAATGACAATCTAACTCTCCCCTGTGAGTTCTCCTTTGAAACCGGCTGTCATGATGGAAGGTCTACAGAAATCTTTAATATCTTTCACCCATTCCCTTTACCAGCTGAATGGAGGGAGGTTAAATCACAACACTTATGAATATTATCAGCCAATATGATGGCCCGACAGCTTGGATGTGGCCAAATGCCCCCAAGATTATTTCTTCATGAATTCCTCAAACCCAGAGAGGAAATCAAGGACAGCGTACAAGCCAGAAGGGTTTTCGAGTATGAATGCAGCCCAACTCTTTACACCTGGCCTTTCACACCCATAACAATAGCACATCCCACCTTCATATCCTGGTGGCAAGAATTTCATGACCACATCTTTAGTGAGCCAGTGCACTCATTCTGTTTGGAGTTGATGCCTGATTTCAACCAACTTCAGAGGTAACATAATTGTCTTTTTTCCTCCGATCAGACATACCTTTTACCGCTAACCATGATCTTGATTACTCCCTGCAGAATACAGTACCTGCCCCTCGAGCCAGGACAATTGTTTATAATGCATTATATCCAATTTCTGCTCTGGGATTTAAATCCCCAACTTTGGCTCAGCTGATGGCTAGATATGCCACAATGGACCCAATTCTCTTCAGCGCTACTGCTGACAAGAGAAAAGGCTTATCCCTGATAGCACCTCCAGATGCCAAGAGGAAAAGAACCACCAAGAAGGTTCCTGTTGAGGTAAGATTTCCCTTTTCTTAATCACAAGATTACTCTTATTCTGACAAATTTCACCCTGTGCAATTTCAGACTAGAACCCAGCAGCCATCAGTGTCAGAGCCTGCCAATGCCTCATCTATTGGTGTGACCTTTCCTTTCATTATTTTCTCTCTTCATAGATCATTACCCACACTGGCATTTACCCTTAATCTGGTATTCGCAGAAGAAATACTGGTGAATCACCATGTGGATACCTCTCCTCCTCAGCATGCAAGTTCACCAAGAGCTGAACCATCTTCTGCTCAAGTGGAGATCTTATCTTCATCAGGGACCCAATCACCCCCTTCTCAAATAGAAGTGCCAGCTTCACCAGAGATGAACCCATCAATTCAACTAGAAGCTTCAAGCCCTTTAAGTGTTCAATCTCCTATTGGCCAGGCAGAAACCCTAGTCCTAACAGAGGTAAATCCACCTTCTCCTCAGCCAGAAGCTTCAAATTTGCCAGAGACTGCACCAGCACCCTTTCAAGCAGAAGCTTCAGCTTTACCAAGAGCTCCTCAGACTCCTCTTCCACCAGTGGCCCAAGAAACTCCCTCTGAACCTGAACAAGTCCCTCCCCCAACTCAGGGAATCAGGCATGAGGTAAACACATGTATCCAACTCTGTTACTTTCTTTTAACAAATCATTCCTGACCCGGCAATATTTCCTTTTCAGGATCAAACCCCATCATCATCAAGCTTTTTGGTGGTGAATGATTCAGCTGCTGAAACAGGAGATGGAGGGACTCGAAATCAGGCTTTACCAGAAGAAATTCAGGCAAGGCTCAAAGAAATCTTTGCCTGGCTGCAAAAGGATGCTCGAGACCAAATCAGAGATGTTGATCATTTTGAAGAAATGCTCGAGCCCATCAGCCAAAAACTCCCTGAAGACATCAAAGCCTCATTGGAGCCCATCTCTAGTCTGGACATTCATTACGTGACAATAAGGCGAGCCTTGAAGAGTCAATCTACCCGACCAGCTGTTGAGCAAAAGAAAACCAAAGCTGAACAAGCTGCGAAGGGAGCACAAATCCAAACTGAGAGTCACAAGCAAATGTTGGCCAAACTGCAATCTGCTCGCGAATTGAAAATTGCCAGAAAGACTGCATTAGAAGCAGAGCTGAAGAGTTTGTTGGCTGAAATAGAAGCTGATGACAAGAAAATAGCCGAGCTTCCTGTACTGATAGAGAAAACCCAAGAGGAAGCATCATCGGCCATAACTGAAGCAAATCAGTGCGAGGCAGAGCTCACCGTCCTGTCCAACACTCAAAAAGATTATCAGGAATGGATGAGGAACATTCATCAGACAATATCAAATACCTCCAATGTAATTGCAAAATATTTTACATTTAGCTGTGTTGAGCAATGTGTAACCGAATTAACCGTTCTTGTAACATTTGCCTTCTATAAGTCCGTTTTCCTTTTATTTGCACGACTTTGATTGCAACTCTGAACGATTCATTCAGTAACTAGCAGTCAAATAGTGCCATACCCGAACGGCACTCCAACTGCAACCCAGCCGAGCCAGTCAGCCGAATATGACTCAGCCTTGAATTCCAAATGACTCGACGGCGAATCAGTTAAGGAAACCTCTCCACCTTCCAAGTTTCTCAGGATATGCACCACGATCTAAGGCCACGATCCTTCTCGCCAGTCCTATAAATAAAACCGTAGGTGCCCCCAGCTCTTTACCAAGCCTCTAGCCTTCAAATCTTTGCCAACCTCAAGCTTTCTTTTCCCAATAACCAGCGCAGCCCCAAGAACCATGGCGGGTAATAACAGCAGGCGCCGCGCCGCCGATGATGCGAAGGGAGCCGCGCCAGCGCGCGTCGGAGGCAATGATCGCCAACTTTCTCCATGACTTGTCTTAGATTCTCCTTTGTTTCTGACGATCCCCTCTGTTTCAGGCTCATTCAATGGAACCCGTCTTCTGCGCCGACCAATCAACCTCTGCCGGACGACTCCTCGGAGTCGGAGCACTACTCCCCCGTGCCCTACGGGGAACTTGACGCCCTCCGCTTCAAGGCGGAGCTTGAGGTGGCCCAGCGCGAGCTGGAAGATGTCTCCAAGAAGGCCGGCATCGCCGAATTGGAGTGGGAGGAACAACGCAAACAGTTGCTGGCAACCATCGATGGTACAGACCTTAAATTGCCCCTTAATCCAATCTGGCCTCTGATACTAATCACCATCACCTTACACTTTGCAGCCCGTGACACCGAGCTCAACCAGCTGAAAATGCTGGTGGAGAATTTGGCTGACAAGGTGAACGCCCGTGGAGACACACCGTCGGAGCACCTTGCTGCGGTGGAAGACCGCGTGGACGAGGTGGCTACTCACGGCATCCGCCTGGGCACTACTTTGGGCTTGGCCGCCTTGGCGACGCACACCAGCGTCGACTACTCCATCCAGCCGCGTGGCTTCCAGGGCGGCGCACCAGAGGACATCGACGAGATCGAGGTCATCTTGGAGCGCCTCGATGGCCACGGCGACGCCATTGCCGAACTCACTCATCCCCAGTCTGTGCTAAACAGGCTTTTCGATTAGATTGTACTAGGGATGTTTGATCTTCGGCAATAAAATAAAGAATTTTCAATTTGCATGCTTGTATTGTGATGATTCCTCCGCGTTTGCAACTGCGAGCCTTATTTTTTCTTAAACGCATTCGGGAACTTTGCTTGAGCCGAATACGCGAAAATGGATGCCCCTTGGCGCAGAACCCGCAGAAAATCCTCAATTCGGGAATCCATAAGCATTGTTCAATGAAAACCCTCATCTTTCCATTTTTCTTGTAGACAGGGACGATGTTAGAGATCCACTCCGCATACCTGCACGGCTGAATAAAGTTTGCATCAAGTAATCTCTCAACTTCCTTCTTCACATCGGCCAATACTTCGTCTTTGTAGATTTTCCGGGGAGGTTGCTTATAAGGTCTAAAACCAAGTTTGATTGGCAACCGATGCTCAACAATGGAATGATCCAAACCAGTCATCTCCGAATAATCCCAAGCGAAGAAATCTTTATATTCTTTTAGCAGCTTAATCAATTCTTCTCTGAAATCTGACTCCAAGTTAGCGTTGATAAATGTCGGCCTTGGCTTATCATCGTTTCCAATATCAACTTCCTCTAATTTGTCGGCCGACATGAACCCTCGCCCTAACTTGCCATCAGTTCCATCAACTGGATTGTCCATTAAAAATTACTATAAGAGCCGACTGCTTGAATCGGTTGTTGATCACTGCTGACAGGCTCAACAGGACCTTCACCCCAGTCTTTCCCTGAGAAACAATCGATGCCTTGATATTCCCAGAAAGCTGGTTCTACGTTTGCGATGCTCACTAAATCATCTGCTTGGACCACCTCAATATCGTCATCTACCCATTGAATGAGTTGTTGATGCATGGTAGATGGGATGCAGCAGTTGGCGTGGATCCAGTCCCGCCCAAGCAGGAAGCTATAGGCTCCTTTGCCTTCGATGACAAAGAAGGTCGTGAGCAATGTCTTGGACCCAATCATCAAGTCCACGTGCACGCACCCCTTGGTATTTGAAGGATTCCCAGCGAAATCGTTCAAAATTATGCTTGTCGGCGTCAAATCTCCGGGGCCCATGCCAAGCTTCCTGAAGGTAGTGTACGACATCATGTTGACCGCAGCCCTGCCGTCAACAAACATCTTGGTCAATGGCTTGCCATTGATGTATCCCTTTAGGTATAACGGCCTCATGTGTCGATTCTTGGCCGGTTTGTCAAAGGTGGCTTGCTTGGCTAATACCAGTTGCGCCATCAATCCCCCACGCTGCTCATCATCACTAACATCCAGGGACGTTTCCTCCTACACAACTTGATTAGCGGGAGCCATAAACTCATTCGGCAAAAAGTATACCATACACGCTGGAGCCGAACGACCCGATCCTTCAGGCTTGTCTTTTGGGCGCCACACTTGTTTCATCCGGATCCCCGCCCGCTTCAATTCACGGTTCCTCAAGCACTGAACCCTTCTCTTTTGGCTCTCCCTCAAGCCAGGCGGGCACCACTGTCCTTCTTGCCAGATGTATTCGTGTTCTTCTTCTTCTTGATCAGCCCATCTCTGATCAGCTTGCCTCTTCCTGGGGTGATCAATGACCTCAATTATTTTTTGACGCCGATCGTCACTAGGATGTATCCTTCCAATTCTCTCATGGACGGATCGGCGATTGACAGTCTCCTGCCTATATTCAAAGTATTTGTCACTGCACTCAGGGCAGTTTCTCAATGTAGGAAGTTTTAAGCCCTCATTCTAGCAGTGTCTGAAGAATGCGCACCCCCAATGTGCACGCTCTTGTTCCCACGTGTACTGCTCCAGTTCTTTCTTGTGCGCCTCTTCCTCAAACCTGCACCTCTCCTCCTCGTGTCTTTGCTTCCGGTAGCGTTCTTTCTCTAGCTGATGCTGCCACTTGTTGAGGAGGATGCATGTAGTGACCCTGGGTTTGGCCCAGGATGATTCCCCAACTTCAATATGGCTTCTGAGTACACAAGGGGCTTCTCCGTGGACCTGTTCCAATGTCACTTGCCGTGCTGGATCTACTACTCCATCCTGTTTTGCTCTAGCTGACGTCAGGACCTTGACCTTCCCCTTCTCCTCAGCAGTCACCATGTTAACAGAAAAACCAATCATATTCTGAGGGAAAGGGTGGCCATCCAGTTTCATATTATTGACAAACTTCAGGTGCCCCTCCTAGATTGCCCTTTGGATCCTCATCCTGAAGACCCTGCAGTCGTTGATGGAGTGAGAATTTCTGTCATGGAAGCCACAGTAACGTTTCTTTTTAACTCCATCAGACCGAAGCATAGAATGCCCTTCAGGCAACTTGATTCGGCCTTCCTTCACCAAGAACTCAAAAAGTTTATTAGCCTTGGTGACGTCAAAGTCATATGTGCCCTTGGTTTGTTTGATCCAACGTTGATTCATCGTCAAAGATTCCTTGCCCCACATGATCTCAGTGGCGGCCACTTCCTCTTCATCATCTGAATCTCCCATCTGGTCGGCCTTCTCAAGGAACTGATTGTAGATGTCAGCTATGTCGTTGTGTTTGGCAAACCTGGCGTCCTTCTTGAACACATAAGCCTGGTTGCTCATTAGTGACAGCTTTTGAGACAGTTGGCCTAGGTTGTCAAACTCCATACCAAACAACTTTTCTCGCACAGTCGGCAACATCCCTGCAACGGCCATATCCACCAACTGATCATCTGGTAGAGTCAACGAGAAGCACATGCTCTTGACCTCCCTGAATCTCCTGAGGAACTCCAAAGGCGTCTCATTATGTCTTTGTTTTAAGGTGGTCAAATCGATCAGCTTCTTCTCCGTGCTACCGCTGAAGTAGTGGGCGCGGAACTTTTGCTCTAGTTCCCTCCATGTGCCAACTGACTTGGGAGGCAAAGAAGTAAACCACCGGAACGCCGAGCCTGTCAGTGACAAGGGGAAGTATCTAACCCTGAACGCCTCATCAGCTGAGGCCTCTCCAAGCTGCATCAGATAACGAGCAATGTGCTCCACCGTGCTCGTATCATCCTACCCAAAAAACTTCGTAAACTCCGTTGGAGGCTTCACCCTTGGCGGCAGGATGACTCTGTAATACCATTCCGGAAAGGGAGGTGTGTAAGCTGGTCCTTGCATTTTAGGCTTGAGCCCGAATTGATTTTGCATCAGATCGGCCATCTTTTGAACCAGAATATCATCTTCTTGCACTCCTGCAGCTGCGCCGTACCCAGGATTCGGAAGAGCGTCGATAGCACCATAGTCCATGACTTCGTGGTAACCTCCACCATACAAGTTCTTCTGCAACCTGTTGCTGGCTGGGGCTATCTTGTAAGTGGAATTGGGCGGTACTCCAGCTGAGCCGAACGCCATCTCCCCATACGTAGGCTGATATGGATTTGGGCTCGTTGAACGGGTTGACTGTCTTGCCTTGTAGGGGTGGCCGGATTGGTCGTCCCCCGGCGGCTCGCGAGAGGAGGTTGCACCGGCCGACTTCCGCCGTGTGTGGAGGCGGTCGATCGGGCTGTCCCCCAACGCTTTGTGGAGGAGGCTGGATTGCCTGGCCCTGCAATGGTGGTTGAGTTCTCGCTGGCTGAGCGGAGCTGGACTCCCCAATCTCTGCATAATACCCCTGAGGGGATACTCGACTGAATACTTGTTCCATGCCTGGGCCAAACACGCCCACCATCATTTGCTTGAACATGCTCAGGAAAGCCTTATGATGCCTACCCAGCACAGCTTCTGCAAAATCCCGAAACGCTTGTATACACTCTTCCTTCTCTTGAAGAGTTGTGGCGTCAGTCTCTCCTGACAGCAGAACCCTAGGCAGTCCCACCGGGCGTGCCAAAAAGTGTGTTGACGCAAAATTTGCACCCTACGTCAAGCACACAGCAAGCCGAACAAGCTAGCTTCACACGCGAAAAGATTCCAAGACGTGCCAGTCAATTTTCCCTGAAAATTAACAAAAGACAAAGTAGTTAAATTCCAAAGCTTGGAACTTGCCGGGTGGTACCAGACAGTTCCATATTTACGGCTAGAAAGCCATGTGAGATGACATATAGCTATGAGAAGCTATCTGCCAGCAAACAAGAAACCATTCGGGAGCTTCAAAGCGTAAAACATAACATAGCCGAAAGGATGACGCAAGCATGACGATAGATCGGTCTTCATTTGGACAAAAATGCACGTGCACAAAACTATAACCGATCCTTGGGGATAAGTAACAATAAAAATAAATGAAGTAAAGCATGATCATAAATATGTAATAAACAAGCATGCATAGGTCTAAAGCACTAGTCTACAGCATGTCTAGGTACTTTAAAACCCGTCAAGCATGAATTCAAATAAGTTAATCCACCGCATGATACAACTTATTTGAAATCATACTACTAACCATAAAAAGACCTATCCACCGCATGATACAATCTAAATATGGGAAGCTAAAAGCATACGTTATCCAAAACATAATTTATAAACATGTTTTACTCATGAAAGCATAACCGAACACGGCTGAACAGCCGAATCGGGGTCCATGAAGAAGGAACAAACATTGCTAAAGATGGCAAACCTATCACATTGAATTAAAAATCTAATCCACCGGATGATTAGCTTTAAGACAACCCAAAAACCTGCATCTACCACATGATAATTGGTTCTGTCAAGATTCACGCAAGATTAACAAGATTGAACCCGCAACATGTAACAATCTAGATTGGTTCGGTTTCGGCTATTTGGGAAACATGTGATCCACGTGCCTTTTTGAGGCAAGATATGAACGTGTGATGAAAAGACCGTCAAACAAGATAAAGCCAATCCAAATCAATCTAAATTGGGCAAAAGAGTGTTACATGAATTTAAACATAAAGTAAAAACTCAAACAACACATGGTAACTTAATGAATCTATTAGATCTTGCCAAAATCTAATAGACCGATAACTAGCTCCAAGCTAGATCTTAGCCTACCGCATGGCTCATGACCTAACAAGAAACCTTCTTGAACCAAGCTTAAATCCACCGCATGATACTAAGCATGGTAACAAGACTACTTGCATCACGATCTAAATCCACCGCATGATACTAGACATGATACAAGGTTGCTGGTACTTACGGAGGTCGACGGATCGATGAACCCTCTCGAAGAACTCGACGACACGACTAAAGGACTCAAGAGTTTGGCGTAAAGCCGGTTTGTTATGAGAATGTTTTCGAATACAATTACATACATCCAGGGTTCATATTTGTACCCTGTCCTGGCATGACCCCTGGCGGACTACGCGTACAATATTTGATACCTAATTCATCACTCAAACGCGAATGTTTATCCATCCATTCGTCCCTTCCGCTCGGGCCACGTCATCACGCAATCCCGCAAAATCAGTGCAAACAGACCCTTTGTTGAACGGAAGCAAACTGCCGACCGTGAGCCCCTCTGCCGAATCTTTTTGAAGAAACCTTCCTTCTTCCAGACGGATCTTTTCACCAAGCTGGGCCCACAAATCAGACTCTTTCTTGTACCAAATTTTGGTGTTAACACTCCAGACGCTCGAAGGCGAAGACATCAACAACTCATGGAATATCGATCAGCTCTGTTGATTCTGCGCCTAGTCTATCGACTACCCTGGGGGCTCAAGTCTACACGACTACCCAAAGACCCCTTCGCTGTAAGCGGCCTCCGGGTCCAGGCACTAGTCTTTGGACTACTCTACTCCAAGATCCATCGTTAACAGCTACTAACGGATCTTGGGCTGCTTCGAGCAACAAAGGATTCCAGCAGCGGTCTACTGAGAGACCATGTACTCCTAGATCCAGCCTATACGACTACTAACGGATCTATTGCTGTAAGCGGCTACACGCCGTAGCACCACTTAGCCGTAGGCGGCCTCCGGGTCCTGGCGACTACTCTTGTAAAATGGCCCTGGCCATCCATGTGTACTTCTCTCAGTAATAAAGTTTGATTATCTATCAACTGATTTACTGCTTTCCCCTCAACGGGCCTACTGGCGAGTACGACTACTCGTGACAACTCCACAATGAGAACTCCGCATACACACCTTGAGACAATGAGTACTCATTTCTGAGAATTTTTTTCATTTCATACCTAAACAAGTTCAATACAACTCTGTTTATACAACTATTGCTACAAGCTAACCCTACAGGACTACTGGAGGTTAAGCTTCTCGGTGACCTGCTCAGCAATTGGCGCCATCTGCTCCAGCAGCTCTGCGTACTGCTCGTCCGTGCAGTTGGCGGCTAGTCCACCGACGACTATATCTACGGGAGCCTTCGGGAAGTACGACTTCATGTACGCCAAGATCTGATTGGGAATCGACTTCGCCAAGTGCTTAACGTACGTCGCCAGATGACTGGGAGCTTCTCTCAGCCGGTGCACCGAGGGAGCTATCTTCGGTCCGCACGGATGAGGCACCAGTAGCCTCGCAATGGGAAGTGCGGCTTCCTCAAGATCCTTCAGCTGGGCCCGCAGCTTCTCACAGTCCTCGTTCAGCTTCTGCAGAGATTTATAGCAGTTGACGAGGTCACGATCCGAGGCAATTCGAAGCTCCATGTGCTTATCGCACTCGTAAGCCAACTGCTTATAGTCATATTCAAGTACCTCACGGGCCTCCTTCTCCCAGTAGAAGAGGTTCTTCATGTCGACTTCTGAAGCTCTCAGCTGCTTGACACGAGTCTCAAGCTCTGCAATCAACAAGCAAGGCGGGTCAGACTACTGCAAGGTACTTCCAATGGGTACTCGACAAGACAACATGTACCTTTGTTCTTGTTGCGGTGCGACTTGTTCTTCCGCACAAGCTTGTCGCTCTTCGCCTGCATATCCTGGACTTCATTATGGTATTGGGTGAAGGTGCCGTCCAGCTTCGACTGGAGCATGGCGGAGTGCTTCCGAGCCTTCACGAGCTGTTCCTCTAAGGCCTCCGCTCGGAGTACTGCGTCGCCGTACCCTTGGAGCATGCCAGACTTCTGGCGGGATCTCTCCACGACATCCTGTAGCAGACAACAGTTGTCACATGGGTACCCAGCATCTACTGCAGATTGATTACTCAAGGGCATCGACAACTCACCTTCATCCATTGCTCGGCCTGGCGCAACGCTTCCAAGTGACGTGCTACCGCCGCCAGGTCGACATGGTCGTCTGCCAGGAGCTCAATCCCACCACGACTACTCATGGCGGCTCTAGACATTGGCGCCGAGCGAATTGGCTCCGCGTCATGAATCTCTAGCGAACGGACGACTACTTCCAGAGTTGACTCTGGCAGTACTTCGTCGCGTTCCTCTCCGGCCATCGCGGGGGCTTCTCCGCCTTCTACTTCCATCAGCTCGGGGCTCCTCCGGCGGCTCCTTGGGTGTCCGGCGCCTGGCCTTCAACGGGCACTGCCTCGGGGATGGTGCTTCCCTCGGCTTCAGCACCTGTCAACAGAAGACAACTGGATTAATCACTCTAGACGGTTACAACTACTCCTTGAGTATAACTGCGTTCGTGCAGTGTACTCACCTTCTACAACGCAGGCCTCTCGCAACGTAGCCTCCACGGCTGGCGCCTTGGACTCTGCTCGAGGGGCGGGAGCCGACTCCTTAGCGGCTGGCGCGGATTCTTCTTCAGCCACCGCCGCGCTGGGTTCATCCCCATCCCAGGTCAAGTCCGTGGATTTCCTGCAGAGTACGCAACTGGTTGTCAACCAAGTAAGACTACCAAACCACATGTACTACTCGGGAAAGATGTTCACTTATAGGCTCGACTGGACTACTGTCACGGTCGGGGTGCCAAGGATGCTGGCGATGTCGACCAGCCCAGCTTCAGCAGGCGCCTCTTCTTCGGCCTCAGTAGCCGTTGGCTCTTCAGCAACAGCTATTGACCTCATTCGGCGGACGCGCAGCGGAGTACTTGGGCACGGGGCAGGGCGTGTATGTCGGCATGTCCTTGAAGACTCTCCCCAGCCTGTCAACGATGTCGTTGTCGTCGATCTCATCACCGGGCATCCGTGACGTGTCGTCATCGCCGGTGTACTGGTAGCCCATGGTATCGCGAGCCATCAGCGGCTGCACCCTCCTCTTCATGAAGCTGAAGGCCACATGCTCGGCCCTCAGCCCGGCTTCTCTTAAAGCCTTGATCTTCACTAGCAGTTCGGGTAGCTGGATACCCTCCTGCATCGTCGGCTTGGAGTTCCACCAGGGCAGATGCTTTGGCTGCTTCCCGCTGGGCTTCAGCAGCTCCGGGTGGTGGTTGGTGATGTAGAACCACTTATACTTCCAATCTTGGTTGGAATCGATCAACTTGTATGCAAGGTACTGCTCCGCGGCGTCCTCGCGCATCTGGATGCCTGCTCCTCCAACTACTCAGGGGTTGTTGGCACTAGGCTAGGGCTTCACTCCGAAAAACTTCTGGAAGAGTACCCAGTGGGGTTTGATCCCCAAGAAGGCTTCGCAAAAGTGTACGAAGACGGAGGTGTGGAAGATACCGTTGGGGTTAAGGTTGAGGTACTCGATGTCGTAGTACTCCAAGAGCCCCTTGAAGAAATCGCTCGCTGGGAGAGCCAACCCGCGTTCTGCAAACCGCGTGAACATCGGGATCTCATCCGGATTCTTCTCCATGGGGTACGGATCTCTCGCGGCGGCGTGCCACATGTCGACTTCCTTCTCCCGAAGAAATCCACTGTTCAGCAGCGCCAGCAGGTCCTCAGTCTTCGCCTTCGACTTCTTCCACTCTTGGTTGGGATTTGGGCGCGGATGAGACACCAGCGGCGATGACCCTGTGGCGGATCCGGCGGTTTCCTCTTGAGATCTCTTCTTCCCGCCGGCAGTCTTCAAGCTCTTGGACGGCGAGGGCTTCATTCTCCAAGTGCACTGGGTTTTCACTCGCATTCGCTCGGGGGCTACGGTGGTGGTTTCCGGCGGCGGCGTGCTTGGATCTACAATCTCCTCTGAGGTGGCAGTGCGCACTGGCGGTGGATTCTAGGCACGATTTGCTCGGAATGGCTGCAAGTGCGTGGGGTGAAAAAACCCTAAGGGTTTCAGCTTCTTTTTATAAGTCAACGGGCGGCTCCTCAACGCCCGGACAGATAAGTCTCCAGACGGCTGACTCAGCGGCAGCGCCTGACCCTTCAACTTCTAGTAGTCGACGCGCCTCATCTCGGGGGCTCGGCTACATCTAATCAATTCCCTGTGTAGCGACAAGATTCAAGAGCAACTCAGGACACATTCTACATACAAGATGACCCTTCAATTCGAGAGGAAGTACTCGACTCAAGGCTCGGGGGCTCCGTGCCATGTGTCCTTCGGTTTTTTCTCCGGATTTTGCGGGATAATCTTGCCAGAGCTTCAGATGGACCCTCAGCCAGAGTCTACAACTCAACCTAAGGCTTGGGGGCTACTCCATATGGAGTGTGATTTTGCAATCGCACTTCCATATCAGCTTCGGTTCAAGACAACACGGGTATTGTTGAAGACCTTCAAGAGCAGCACTCGAGGACGCTTGGGACTACTCGAGAAGACTTCAAGATTACTCAGATATCAGCTGGAGTACCTTCCAGCCTCGGGATGCTTCAAATAATCTTGAGGACTTTTGGCTTGTAGTACTCGGGGACGCTTGAGGACTACTCGTCAAGGCCGTCAAGACTACTCGAAGCAATCTTGCTCGACTACAAAGTACTCGAGGGCTTGTCGTATGGACCTCCCTGGGCCCATTACCTCAGTGGGTACCAGGACCGACTACTCGGTGGGCCCCTGGGACTACCTGACTTGTGCCGCACGGTACCTGATGGCGTGAGGTGAAAGGACTACGGTGAAAAAGTACTTGGATAGGAAGCTATACATACCATGTGCTGTGTAGAGGACTCCTAGATGTACACGACTAGTACTCTCTCCCTAAACCGGCCTGTAACCCTGCCTCCCGGACTATATAAGGCGAGACAGGGACCCTTCTCTCTCAGATTACGCATCATCTTGTAATCACATCCAATCAATCCAAAGCTACACAACATACAGGACGTAGGGTATTACGCACCTCGCGGCCCGAACCTGTCTAAATTGTGCGCCACGTGTCTCTTCCTTCGAGTTACCGATCTCAACGAGGCCATATTCATCTACCTCGGGTACTCCCCTTGGTAGGTTTCCGGTCTAAAACACCGACACCCGGTGGCCAACCTCTTGCTCCGACGGCGCTGCCATTCCAGTGGGCAGCAACTGCCGGTGGTACGGTTGAAGACGGCATCGGCAGCGAGAAGGCGTTCGGCGACGACATTGGTGGCTGTGGCATTGGAGTCGGTGGGGCTCCATCAAGGCGCCGAGCGAATGTGGCGGCGCTGATGTGCCTTGGGCAGACGCTCGGGGCGTACTAGATGAGGCGCGGCGAGGAGCGTTGGGCTCCGGCGACCGTACGGATGCCGTTGAAGCGACGTAGGGGGGTGCGACCAGCGTCGATGTCACGGAGAGCCCGGCGGACGGTGCTCTGGATGACATAGCGTGGAGGGCCAGCGACATGGCGGTTGGTGAACATGTTCTCCACCGCGTTCGTGATGGTGTCTACCATTGCGTTCATGGACGGTGAAGAAGGAACCGAAGCCATGGTGGAGGCTTACTCTGGTGAGTCTCCGATGATCTCCCGGCGAGTTCTCCTCTCTACCTGTGCTCGGTGGTTGCAAGGCAAAGTGCTGATAATGTGTTACGAATGAAAAGAAAGAAGATCGAATCCATTATTCTGTGTACAGTACAAGTATTTATTCTACAGTAATTGGCAACTTCCAATGGGTGAAATGGTGCCTTGTTGGTTATGATGCCTCTTCGGTGGAGGCTTTCTTGCTTTGTACGATACTTGTTCACTAATACTAATCCTACCACTAATTAACTATATTTATCTATTGATCACCAATTAATTATCTCTAATTAATCTTAACAGAAACGAACAGCCGATGGGCTGTCTAATTTCTTCCTTTTTTATCTTATTATTTTTATTAAACAATTCTCTATGCTACATGTTTTTGGCATTGGCCAGTTTGAATTGCATGATAAATACTAGCATTTCGGTTACGCAACTTTAAATGATTGCATGATAAATACCTTATAACATTTCAGTTACACACTGTAAATGATTTCATGATAAAAACTTTATAGCATTTCTATTTATTTATTTATTTTACATAGCTCACAAAAGTAATATAGTTGTCATTTTTAATTCTATAAAATTGCAACACAATAGAATGTGTTATGTAAATTTTTATGCTCTGACATTCTTAATTAATGTTAGACGGTCTGCTCTGGTCTTCATTTGTGAGATCATCTTCTAATGTTGCACACAATAAGAAAAACAATAAAAATATTTAATCATGTTTAACCTATAGTCTGCCTATGCCTGGGGTATTTTAACACACTATAGAAAATATACCACAAAAGTGCATTCGAAGATGGGAATTCTTGCACACAATGAGAAAATCAACATGAATGCTTAATCATATTTAACCAACTTTAAGTCTCCCTAGGGCCTAGCACATATTGCAACATCCTGAAAAATGATTCCATAAAAGTAATCGAAGTTGGGAACACTACGTGAAAACCTCAAATAGGTCACACAACATTTGTAACGGTCCCTTAACACCCGTTACATGCACCCACATATGTAACGGTTGTGGTTTGGTGCCCGTTACCCATAAGCGCGGTAGGCCGACCCCGGGTTTTGCCTCCACTATGCCCATTACCAACGTGGAGTTCTGGTAACGGGCTTCTTAAACGCCCGTTACATGAATTCGTTGTAATGTACGTTAAGTCGAGTTCGCTACAAAAGGTAAACCTATCGGCAACAGGCTGGTAAAGTCCATTACCGATCAATGCCCTATCGGTAACGGGCTGTTTAAATTATTACTGATCACTGTCGTATTGGTAACAGGCTATAAAGTTCGTTACTAATAACTTTCATACAGAAGACACATGTTTGTTCGCATGTGTCTCTTTTGTTCACGACCCAATTGGATACGCTCGTTTCTTAAGACTCGTCTCCTTTGATTGCCACCCAGGGTTGCCTTTTTTTCTCACATCGAAGACACACGTTATTATTGCTCGTCTCTGTCTTCTCCTTCCAACACCACTCGTTTCTCTCTCCTCAGAAGGTCACTCCCGTTCCGACAACAACACTCCCTCCTTCTCCTCAGAAGTCCCCGCCGGGCTACCTCGTTCGCCGCCAACTGCAGCAGAAAACCATTGATCGCACTCTCTCTCCTCAGAAAGCCGGAGCTACAGCAGGGCGGCCGGCCGCGTGCGCGACGGCGAAAGGGGCCAGTGGACATTGACAACAGCGTCATCCAAAGAAGACGCCTCCATGTCCCCTCACCCTGGGGCTCAGCGCCGTCTTCCGTGCTGTTGTCGTGGCCGCGACGCCACCTCCAATCATCCTCCTCAGCCGTGCTCGCCTTGTAGAAAGTCCTTGCCAAGGTGGAAATTAATTTCCCCCTTTTATTAAAATTCTTCAGTTGTCCTAATCCTCTTATGTTATCGGTTTATTTGTGAGAGTAACTGTGCTCATTTGGTGTATGGAATGTAGATGGCGGCTGCTGCTCGGGCTTGGATGTACAGAGAGCGCCAAGAAGATTGGGAGAATTTTTTAAGCGAGGTCAATGGTTTTCTAAATCAAGTAGAGGCGGATATGAGAAACCGTGGTGTTCAGAAAATGCTTTGCCCCTATATAGATTGTCTCAATCAGAAGAAATTCAGACAACGGGAAATCCTTTTTCATCATTTGGTCACACGTGGTTTCACAAAAAAATACACATGTTGGAATAAACATGGTGAGGAAGGCCTTAATGAACTCGAAGCAGACTTCCTAAATGAAGGTGCAGTGTGACACCATGATACCGACCATGATGAAGAGCTTGATGAAGGTGGAGTTTTTGAGGAAAATGAACCATTGTTCCCACCAAATGTGATGAGGCCTGAGGATAACACTGATCAAGAAGTTAGGGGCTTCAATGATGGTGAGGTGTTGCAACATGTTCATAATGTTAATCAAATGTTGCGGGATGTTGGGTTTCAACGAGTGTACACACCTTCTGAATTAGCGAGGCTGAAGTAGTTCATCGAAGATTCAAAGAAACCCCTCTATCCTAATTGCCAGAAGTACTCTCACCTTTCTGGTGATCTAAAACTTCTGAAGCTTAAGGTAGATCATTGTTGGAGCAACAAAAGTTTCAAACATCTATTGGATGTGCTTAGAGACATGCTACCTGGAGGAAACCAAATAGCAGAGTTTGTCTATGAGGCGAAGAAGATAATCTGTCCTCTATGAATAGTGGTTGAAAAATCCATGCATGCAAGAACAGTTGTGTATTGTTCCGTGGAGATTATGCAGACCTTGACAAGTGCCCCGAGTGTTGTTGTGATCAGTACAAGAGGAAAAAGGATGGTGGAGATGATAATAATGCTGATGACGAGAATGAGCCCGACGAGATCAGAGGGGCAAGAAGAAGAAGGCTAATAGAGGGGCTCTTGTGAGGGTGTCATGGTATTTTTGTATCATTCCTCAGCTGAGAAGATGGTTCGCAACACGAAAGGAGGCCCAACTGTTGCGTTGGCATGACGAAGGCCGAAAGGAGCTTAAGCAAGAAGGCAAGTCTAGGAGCCACAACAACAATAGGGGTATAGCATCAGATGGAGGTACTGCAGCTCAGTGTTAGCAAGAGAAGGCTCAACAGCAGCAGCAACAGCAGATCAGTAAAACTACGCAGCAGGAGCATCGATAATAGCCGGCGGAGCCCAGGCAAACTCCGCCTAAGCAGCAGCTAGGGATGAAAACGATCGGTAAACGGTATCACAAAATTCACAAATTCTATAAATATATCATAATTTTGACAAATTTATTTGTTTTATTAAATTAATAGATCAAAACAGAATAATACAATGAAAAATTAGTTAAAAATAATAAGTGATATAATACGGTTAAAAATGATAACAATGAAAACGGTTACCGTTTTCATCCCTAGCAGCAGCTGCAACATGAGGATAAGCAACAGACGAAACAGCAGCCTCTCCAGCAGCAGGAGGAGGAGGAGCCCAGGAAATCTCCACTGCAGAAGGGGAACCAAGCCAGGAAAACTCTGTCTAAAGATGGGATTCTTAACTGTATTTTATTGGATAGAGAAAGAATGACAAAAATACAAGCCTGATGCACCTATGTTGTTAGGACCAAATTGTGTCAGGTTGCATGCTTACGTCATGGAACACAGTAAGGATAAACTTGCCTTTCCAGCAAAGGTGTATCAACACTACTTTAAAGGTGGTGGTGCTTTAATGTTAAACATTGCATTCAGTAGCGTGTATAACCTTGTAACCCTGGCTTCTCTGGATGTTACCTTCTTGAGGTTGTGGACATTGTAAGTCCCTTAAAACATAAAACAATATTTCTTTAATTACCACAAAGTTCATGCATGCTAACAATTTGATTTTTTGTAGGAAAATGATGGACAAGGCAGCGGAGATGCAGATCAATGTTGGGGTTTTAGATCTAGATTTTATTACTTCCACAAAGATTTCTCAGCATTCTGGCCTTGTTACCAATGCAGTCGCAAATGCAATGAATAACGACTACGTGGTGGGTGCCTACTACACTGCCGCTGGGTAACAGTGATCATCTGTATGAAGTTCAAAGAGGTTTGGTATCTAGATTCTTCTAAACAACATCCCCCGCTAAAGTTCTCAGACCTCAAATCTATTGTATACTGGTCAGTATCTTGTAGGTTTTGTTCACAAAAATTCAATCTCTTAGTGTTTCTAATCGGTATTGCTGACCATGCAGGGCCTTTGGTACAATATCTTGTAGGTTTTGTTCACAAAAATTCAACCTCTTAGTGTTTCTAATCGGTATTGCTTATCATGCAGGGTCTTTACTGATCATGTACAGGACGGAGTGACGAAAGGAAAGAAAAAAGCCAAAAGCCACAACACTCAAGCATAAAACAAATCTCGATGTAAGACCATGGTTTTTATGATCCCTTCTTACCTATTTGGTACTGCATTAACTTGTCATTTTGGTACCTCGATGCAGTGTGCTCAGCAGCCATGGTAGTCCTCTTTGTGTGGATTCCATGTAGAATTCCATATGTTAAGAGTACTCGATGACATACCTGACATCAAGAAGGCTGCTGTAAGTAGATAATAATGCTCAACCTTGTCTCTGCTCATATTCTCCATTTGATTTTAAAAAGTGATTTCAACTTGCATTCTCATAAATGATTATATTTTGTAGTATTTCAATGTTGTCGTAGATGTTTCCACAGAAGATCTAAAGCGGGTCCGGGAGATGTTATGCGAGTACATTCTTAAGGAGACCATCGACCGAAAGGGCAACTTCTATAATGGTGCAACGTGAGTTCATTGTAGCCAGAAACTTGGAAATTACTTGCGGCATTCAGTCTTCTTTAGTCAGGTGTTGTTGCCCGAGAAACCTGCTTGGCTTGCTTGGTTGGGGTCAGATGTTGCCTGGTTTAGGCAGTTTTCTCATGACTCCATCCAAACAAGCCCTAATGAGTAACTTGAAACTTGATATGATCTTGCTTGTCTATAAATGTGATCTTCCTTGTCTATATCTGTGATGTGAGAATGTGTTTGTGATGTCTCCTTGTTGTGGTTGCTGCCATATCCTGGTTGGTTCCAGGATGCAGCCCCTGATGGCTGCCAAATCCTGGCCGGTTCCAGGATGCAGCCGGCAAGCAGGCATGTTACTGTAGGGGTGGCTTATGTATCTGTAACGGGCGTTAATTAAAGTTCGTTACAAACACTGATTAGTGAGTAACAGGCCTCATTCGGAATGCCCATCGCAAACATGCCAACAATGTACATTGGCAGCATAAAAGCCCGTTACCAGTACTGACCGGTGGGCCCCATAACCTAGCCTGTTCGTCAAGATAGAGGAGACACGGGTTGACAACACGCGTCTCCTTTAGTTGAGAGACAGCAGACACATGTGAAAACAGAAACGTCCCTCATTTCATCGAGACAGAGGAGATGCAGGTTCACAGAATGCGTCTTCGATGTTGAGTTTACAGTAACAGGCTCTATTTTCGTGCCCGTTACACAAGTTCCCTATGGGCCCAGAGAAATAGTCATTTCACGTGACCGGTGACTAGTTGTGGTAACAATTGTTGTTTGATTCCCGTTACTAATCCTAGCTGTGCTGAAACACATGTGAAATAGACGTGTCTCATTTGGTTGAGACAGAGGAGACACATGTACACAACATGACTCTCCGATGTTGACTTGATGTAATGGGCTTTGTTTTGGTGCCCGTTGCTAAAGTTCCCTGTGGGCCCAGAGAAACAACCATTTCATGTGACCGGTGGCTAGTTGTGGTAACAGTCATTGTCTGATACCCGTTACGAATATGTGTTATCAGTAACGGGCATCAGCCCGTTAACTTTCTTGGCTCATTTGTAACACTTGATCTGTAATGGGCGCTTTGCCCGTTACTAAAGGCAATCTATGCCCATTACCAAAGTGAGTTTTTCATGTAGTGGAAAGACAATATATAGTTATGTATATAACTGTCCTATATAATTTGCAGTATCAGCAATAACAAACAACATGTGTATTCCCGTAGCAACGCACGCGCGGATTTGCTAGTAGCATTAAGAATACCAAAATAACCACTAAGAATGCTCCACGTCCTCTCAAACCCCCCAGCCTTTCCTTTGCACCATTGTGCGCCATTGTCCACACAACTGCCGCTCGCCTCTCGCCTTTAACTCAGGTTAGTAGCCTAGATTAGCTTCTTGCTCTTCCACTCGTGTTTCGGTGCATCGTCTTCTTCCTCATCTTGCATCTGTAGTAGTGTCTCCATGCCATATCTGTTAATTGGGATCAAGTTTCGAGCCACATCATTGCTGATGATCGAAATGCCTGCCTATGTTGCGTGTGTTGGTGATTGGAGTTCGATCAGAGAGCGATGGCGAAGATCCTGCTCCATGGCTCGCTTCATGTCACCATCCTCGAAGCGGAGGGGATCTAAGAGCCTCTCTGGGAGGGCTCCAGCTCCGGCTCCGGTGGAGCCCTCCTAAACAATTGTTTCACCCCGACTCAGTCTTTGGAGCCCCGCAAAAGGCACCCTTTTGCTGGGACGGAGCCAAAAAAGAGTGGCCCTGCCCAGCTTCAGACGGCTCCACGCCAAGTTTGTTGGCCTTGCCCTCAGGCAGACATGGGCGGGAGGCTTCTCGGCGCCGCGCCTCTTCACGCCGCAACCCTACAACTACATGATGAAGACCAACGATGACACATACATCCATGTGGCGGTGCTTGCCAAAAAGCTCCGCAGCAAAGCCCCATGATGATGTGTACCTCGGCCACGGCTTCGTCGTCGGTGACAACCCGATGTCGTTCAAGCAAGGGATGGGGGCGGGGCGAGGTGGGGCAGAGCGGATGACCGGGAAGCGTTGCCCGTCTGATCCCTACCTCGCCTGACGGGAGATGCCTCAGCGCCTCTGCCACTGCAGAGGATCTGAGTGAGCAAAGGAGGGGGATTTGCCAGACGCGGGGGATCAGAGTGAGCAGAGGGGGGGCGTGGGGGCAATGAGTGGAGGAGAGAAAAGGAGAAAAAACAGGGGAGAAGATAAAGGGGAAAAGGTGGAGAGAAAAAGAAAAAATGAGAAGGAAAAATAAAAGAAAAATATAGTAAAGGGTAATTTAGACGTTTTACAACATCAATACAATAGGTGAAGCTGTATTGCCAAACGTTTTTCAAAATGGCTCCATCTCCATAAAAAAAAGCTGTTGCACCAAAGGAGTCAGAGTCGGAGCAGTTCTGGTTTGAGCAGCACAGTTTCACATATGACAAGCACAAAAACGAGCAGACAGAAGAGCCAAGGTAAGAGCAACTCCAAGAGACTAGCCAAAATGAGTTCGATAGCTAAATTTTGGAAAAAATCTCAAAAACACTCTTCCAACATACTAGCTATCTACCCAACTAGCTATCCTAACTAGCTAAATTCATTGTCCCGCAAGCTATCTTTGGCTAGTGGCTAGTGACTAGCTATCATGATTTTCATGAGTATGGTGGGCGGGACCCACATGCAGTGGAGCATATAGAGAGTTCAATTTAGAGAGGCTGTTGGATGTCAACAACTTTTTGCTAGCTATTTCATGTTACATACTAGCTAAATCAGGATTTTAGCTAGTGATTTTTAAAGAGACTCTTGGAGGTGCTCCAACAAGCCTCAGTTTTAACAATATCAACAATTGAGAAACTCTCCTACGTGAAGTAATAAATATATTGAAGTAGAGCAAGTTCTACCACAGATACTGATTAGTCAAAGGTGCCCAAAGTTGAAGGGAACTAACGACAGGTCTACAACCAAACAATTTGACTGGTAAGTCATTTAGAGACTTCCATGGCAAATATCTCCAGTTTGTTCTTATTAAGAAAATGGCAATATATTAGGACTAAAGTATGATGGGTTATTACTTCAAGAACAACACTAGATTATAGTGGTATTGTCGACACCTAATGAAACGAACCGGATTTTCGCGGGCGAAAACCCGACTCTCTGCACCTCGGTGGTAGTCCCAGGAGGGCTACCACGTGCAATCCCTGTCTTAGCGATGCCAAAATCCATACAGAAAGATAAAACGAAACAGATAGAGTACAACATTTATTTATTACATTAATCAGAGTACATCTCTTCAGCACATGCCGGGTACAAGTCCATCGGGACTGAATCAAACAGAATAAATCGTCTAGTCCATGAAAGTGCGGGGAACTCCAAATCCACAGGCAGCTCGAGCGTAAAAAGAGCACTAGTCCTCCCATCCGTCGTTGTCGAAGTCGTAGTAGGCATTTAAAACTTTTCTAAAATAAATTTAATGAAAGATAGGATTTATTTGTTGCATACATGCTGGAGCATTATTTTCTTGGTTGCCTGGGATTCAAATTCAAAATTTGAATTTCATTTGATTGGTGCCTTTTTCCTAAATCCCTAAAATCCCAAACCTTATCTCTTTTTTTCCTTCATCCATTTTCCTTTCTAGCCCAACCCGGTGCATCTGCCCGGGGCAGCGCAGCAGCCCGCCGCGCCGCGGCTCCGGCCATGACCGCGCGCCCCGCCCTCGCCGCGCTCGCCACCGCCCGCGGCCCACTTGGCCAGCCCTCTTCCGGCCCGACGGGGCCCCGACAACAGGCCGCCGGCCCAGCCCACCCGGGAAGACTGCCAGCTCCGCCGCCTCCGCCCGCCGAGGGCCGACCGACGGGGTCCCACCCGTCACCCCCCACCCGAGGCCGTCTCCTACCAGACTCCGCCGCCGCCGCCCCGAGTCCGGTCCCCCCCAAGGACGCGCCCCCACGCGTGGCCCGCATACCTAGGAGCCCGTCCGGGCTATTTAAAGCCGCCGCCGCCCCCTGGACGTCCACACCGAGCCGCCGCCTTCGCTTGCTCGTGCGCCGCAAACCCTAGCCATCGCCGCCGCCTTTCGACCCCGGCCGTCGCCGCCTTCGATTCCTTGCCGGCCGCCGTCGCTCCGTCGTCGGGAAGCCGCTAGGGAGCTGCATCTGGAGGTGAGCAAGGCGCCCTGGGTATTTGTTGTTGAACCCGTGCACACCGTCGGCCCTAGGCGACCTCGCCGAGCTCTTGCCGCTCCGCCGCGCGTCGTCCCGCCGCCCGCCGCGTGGCCGCCGCTCTCGCCGCCCCCGCCAGCTTCGCCGCCCGCGCGCCGCGCCTAGGTGTCCTCCGAGCCTTAAACCGAGCCCCGGAGCCCTAGATCGGAAGCTCCGCCGGCGAGCCCGCCGCGCGCCGCCGCCATCGGCCGTCGCCCTCCGCCCTCGCGTGCCCGCTCGCACGCGTTCCGCACCGCTTCTGACATCAAGATCCGACGCATCTGGTTCAGCCCGCCGCCCCTCTTAACCCGCGCGCGACCACAGCCTTTGGATCTAGATCCAACGGATCTAGATCAAGCCGACCCGAGTCAATACCGGTCAACCCGGTCTGTTCCCGTAATTTTTGCAAGAAAACCCCTGAGTTTTTGGTATTTACAAAAATACCCTTCCACCGTATAGGATTCCTTACAGTTTAGTCCTTTTTCTTTATTTAAGCCCGAAACCTTTTCAAATCTTCTGCATTAGTCCCCGGAACTTCCCGAGCCCATATCTTGGTCGTTTTCTTAGCTCGATTTTTGCGTTCTTTATGTCCACGCTGTTCGTCTCGAAGCGTAGATTAGTTTCATGCTACTGTTTAGATCTGTTGGATCTGTTTGTAGACTGTTTCTTATTTATTTCTATTGCATGCTTGTATGTGATGATTGTACCGTAGAGAGCGATTCGTTCGAGGGATTTGAAGATCCGCCGTGCAAGAGTTTGAGCAGCAAGGCTTTGTTGAAGGCAAGTATCTCTTTGGATGCATGCCCGCTTGTCCTACATAACATGCATTTAAATTCACTGCTTTTACTTTTGCTTGCATTAATTTGATGGGAACCTATTAAGGATCATGCCTGCCTTCGACTACCTTCACCTTGATGCTCTGGAATTAAATTAATCTTGTGGTAGTTATTGCTTAGCATGCTCAATTGGGTTTTGGTATTAATCTACTTGGTTACCTTTTCGTTATTTCATGTTCCGTCTATATCTTACTTGCAAGACCACTTTAATTTGATAATCGGAACATGGAGAACCACCCAGGAAAACAAAGATAACCACAAGAACTGGTGGGCAATGGTCTTGGTCGATTAATTAGGAACTTTAGCATGGATGGTCTTACCTGATAAGGACAAGGGATCGGCGGTACCGTGGGGTATGGACTCGCTCTAGCAGGGGTTGGGTGAGTTATTCTTTTATGGTGGGGTATTGACCTCAAGAAATTTTATACCTTGCTAATCGATCCGACCTTGTGGGTCATAACTTGCTAGGGAACCTTTGTAAAGGCCATGTAGCGTCCCTATGCAATCACACCTCGGAAGTGTGGTATGGTGTGTCTGCAAACACCGCATGGTTGGGTCCAAAGTTCTTCGAAGCTTTTACGCTGCTTCGTGGGTAAAGATGTACAAATCTGCGTAGTGTTAAACTAATCGATTAGCCGTTCGCCCCGTCAAGAGCGGCCTGGACACTCACATGATTGCTGGCGGGAACTTTAATGTTTAATCCGTGGTTTATCTCTTCATTTATGATGCTTATACCTTATTTAATTGGGTTGGTATGAACTTACACCTCTAGTAATCAGAGTTGCTAACAAAACTTGACCAACTAAAATGCTAAAGTGCTTGAACCTTAGCCATCCACCATATGGCCTTGCATGTTATGTTGTTTTCCTTGCTGAGTACGATATGTGCTCACGCTTGTTTATTCTCTTGCATCTACAATATCCGGATTTGCTGCTCGACCGAGAACTTTGAAGATAATCCGTAAGATTTCCAGGAGTCTTCTAGGTGTGAAGTCTCTACTGTCACCGCCCGTGGAGGCATTTTGTCCGTCGCGAGAACTCGTTTGTTTAAGTTTCGATTAAGACTATGGTTTGTAATAACTCTTTATTCGTGTGGCACTGATTTTGGTATTCATAATATCTAAGCGTGTGTGTAACTTGATCCTGGCGCACACGTGATCAATGCATTCGGTTTTGCCTTTAAAATCGGGTGTGACAAATGAAAGTGGTACCGTAGCCGTGTTGGATCGTAGGAACGCTAGCCTAGATAGAAAATGGTCGAGTTAAGGATTTTATACTCATAGAAGTTTTCTTACACATGCTTGTTTTGTTCTTACTAACCTTACTCTTGCCTTTTGCTTCACTCTTGAGCTGTCTCAGATTCTTTATCTTGTGCTTGCTTTAGCTCTCATCCTTTTACCTTACCATCTTTTCCTATTCTCGCACTACACTACGATGGTCTGTAGCTTGGAGACTTCTCGGGCTGAGCAGTCCACCAAATATGCTCCACAGAACAAGCATTCATGATTTGCATGATGGAGATACGCATGAGGAGATTGAGATGGAGCCTCGCACCTCGTGGTTTTCTCCTCAACCTTATCATGGTGCCCGATGATGAGAAGGATCCTGAGGAGGTGATCCAAGAGGAGGATGAGCTAGCTGAACGAACCAACCTAGAGGAGCAAGCGCCGTAAGAAGATGAAGATTCCTCGTGATCAAGAGATGGAGGAACAAGAGCAAGAGGAGGAAGAGAGGGAAGCGATCCGGGGAAGTGTACCATTACGAGAGTCGATGGAGTAGGCATACCCATGGCGTACCACCTGAGGGCAATGGTACTTCGCCTAGGCTATGATACCCCCGTCTACCATTGTGAGCTTTGGACCCATCCATGGTTCGAGCCCCATTGGGAGGTTGTCGCCATCTGAGGAGTACATTCCATGCCGTGGGGTGAAGGAGATGTCCAAGCATCATGATGTGGCTCACAGGACTACTATGGATGCCGGGATAGCAGAGTCAGCCTTGAGGGCGCTCTATGTGCTCTCTCTACAAGGAGCGTGACAGTTGGAGGATACCCACCGCCGCTACACACCTTTCGTGGCAAGTGGGGAAGCCAAGACTTACATCGCCCAAACACCTGCCTATGAAGGACGCTCAACAATGTCCGAGGGCCTACTTGCAGCTGTGAACACCATTGATGATGCCAACAACACGCTATATGCAGCACAGCAGCAAATCTTCACTTCCGGAGACGCAGGTGGCCTTGGAAGCCGCACTTTTGAATAGGGAGCAAACCGGAAGCCCATGAAGCCGCAGAAGGATGTACCTCCCCATCACCCAAGAGGCCACCATGACTCTGACGCTCGCACAGATGCCATGGCTGAAGATAGTCCTTAGGTTTAAGATTAAGGATAGGATTTTTGTAATCGCTAGTAGACGATCGGTAAAGTGTGTTTAGCTTAGAGGTGTGGTTGAAGGCTTGATTTTGTGCTTAATGTGTGAGTTGGATTTTGTTGAGTGCAATGTGTTGTGGAGTGATGACCACAACGACATTGGTTTAGTAGTAAGTTTGTGGGGTTATCTTTCAGTCTCAATCAGTTATCTATCTTAATATTTTTGTCCTCTTAAGTTTTTCCTTAATACAAATTCGAGATCCCAAAATCTGTTCGCACAGTTTTCTGAGTCAGCAGTACTGTTTTAATTTTATCTCGGGCTACAGAACTCCTGATTGCAGTGAAACCAATTGGAAAAGTTCAAGAATTACATTACTGATTTTCTGTGAAAAATTCAGAATATTTGGATGGAAAACCAGAGAGATATGACTAAAACATTACAGCCCCACGAATCTGTTAAACACCGCTGACCTACCTGACTTGTTTATTTTATAACCAGAGCTACACAACTCCGATTGAGGTGATTCCAGTTGGAGTAGTTTCATAATTTCATTACCTTTTATCAGTCCAAAATCCATAATTTTTGGTTACTTAAACAGAGAGCTATGCCTGATTGTTTGGAGTCAACAGAATCTGTCTCATTTGAATATCATTACTATCTTATCTTCCTAAGTTTAAACCTTGGCAATTATCATCTAAAATAATGTTCCTAACACTCTCGCATGGTGAACACTGTGTCAGGATCAGGTGTTAATCAACCCGCAGGAAGAGCACCCCGAAACAAGACAAATGGATCCCGCTATGCAGCAGTTTTTTGAGGCACAGACCCAGCTCCTCCAAAACTTGACCACCACCGTGACAAACTTGGCTACCAAAGTCAATCCGCCGGTGCCGCCACCCGCGCCGCAATAGGCACCGAGAGTTCATGAGTCATCACCCTCCGTGTTTACTCACGCCGCTGATCCACCGGAAGCTGAAGATTGGCTCAAGACAATACTGAAGATGCTCTCACTACCTGTCAGTGTGACGACAGAGAAAGGGTCCTGTATGCTGCAGACGACTTCAAGGCTCGCGTTCGCTTGGTGGGATGCGTACTCGCCGCTCATGCCGCCGTACACTATCACTTGGGAGGAGTTTACTACCAACTTCAAAGGAGCGATCGCGGCGTCTCCTCTGAGTCATGAAGATCAAGAAGAAGGAGTTCCTTTCTCTGAAGCAGGGAGGAATGTCGCGGGCTGAGTATAGAGACAAGTTCATCGAGCTATCTCGCTATGCAGCCGAGGAGGTTGTCGGGTCGAGCGGGGCTACGTGGGAGCCAAGTCATGAGTGGAGATTGGCGGAGGCTACACCGAGTTCGCGGGGTTTCCGGTGGTTCACTAGAAAACCACCGGGTTCCTTGGTTGATCCACAAAGCCAAGACCGAGAACCGAAGACGGAGGTGCAGGAAGGCACGCACCGGTCCCGACCGGTGGGTCGGCCGGTCGACGGTGGGGGGACCGGTCGACCGGTGAGGAGCACCGGTCGACCGGTGTGCGACGACACAGTCCGGAATCTTCGAAGCGGAGGACACGCTTCGGGATCGCATGGCTTGCGTCGAGGCTACGCAGGGTGCGGTCGCCGGGCATCCGTCCGATGGTGAAGACATCAAGAATTCCAAATCCGCCCTTGAGGGGCTTGTATCCCTAGTTGTTAGAGAAGGACATTTCAGACATTCGGTTGCCTCCATATAACCCAAGAGGTGAGAGGATGGCAGCCAACTCTTGGTACCCTAGCTCATTAGTTTTCCTATTTTCCACCTATTTTCTCTAGGTTTTCCTTAGGACTAGCAAGAGAGCTTCACGGAGAGATCTTGTAGAGAGGGATGGATGATCGGGCGGCTTGCTAGACCTTGTACGAACCTTTGTTTCATGTATAGATGATTCGGCGTGGTTTCTCAAGGTTTGGATGTGTTTTCCCCGGTTGTTCTTGGTGGTGATTTTTGGAGCCCTCTCTTCGTGATTTCTTTGGGGTGTTTTCGGGGCTTTTCTCTTGGGGATTTGATGGGGGAAATTTGTGGGAATCCTTTGTGGTTCTTTGGGCTGTGATTCCCCTCCCAAATCCGTGAGTAAAAGTGCTCGATTTTGGGGTTTTCTTGAGTTCTTGGGTTGGAAGTGCTTTCGGCGGGATTTCTTCGATTCCTTCTTTTTGGATGAGATTTGGTGGGATTAAACTTGGCTATCGACTCCTCATGAGGTGTTCCTGATATCCCCAAAGTCTTGTTCAAGTCCGTGGAGCGATTCGGGAGATTGAGATTTGGTTTTGGGGGAGTTGACCCGCGGGTCTTTGTTCATCCCGAGCGCCCGAGCTACACCGGTCGACCGGTGCTCTTGGACCGGTCCGACCGGGTGTGAGCCCTTGTGGGTTTTTGCTCGGGTGAACGTCTTGGTGTGTTCGTTGTTGTCCCGCTGTGCTGCTGTTTCGAGTTTGGGTCCATTTGGTGGTCGGTTGGCTTTGTTTGGTGTCTTGGGGGGCTTTCGGTGCCATCGGTCCGACCGGTGTGTCTCACCGGTCGGCCGGTGTAGAGCCACTTAGTGGAAGTTGCTCGGGTTCACTGCGGGGACCGGGTGCGGCCGGTGGTGCTCACCGGTCGACCGGTGTGGGTCCGTAGACTCGAGGTTTGGTTTTTCCGCTGCGTTTCTCGGGTCGGAAGGTTGCGTGTTGGTTCCTAGGTCCAGTGGCACTCCAGTGGCTACGTGGGCTTGACCAACCTTGGTAGTGAGTCGAAGACGTGTGTTGGAAGCCGCGTTCGTCTTGTTGGAGTTTTCATCTCCTTCGAGAAGAATTTTTATCGGCTCCCATTCACCCCCCCCCCTCTCTGGTTCGCCGTATCGGTCCTTCAAGTGGTATCAGAGCCGGTTCGGGTCTTTGTTGACTCTAACCAGTGTAAGATCCAAGGATGGCGTACCAGGAATGGGGTTCGGGTCCTCCACACTTCGATGGCAAGAACTACCAGATGTGGAGCAAGCGGATGGGTGCATTCCACCGCGGAAAGGGTCAGCTGCTTTGGGATGTCACGGTGGACACAAGCTATGTCCAGCCGATGGATTTCCTTGCTCCAGGATCGAGGGACAGATTCGACGCCAACAATAAGGCGGTCGACTACTTGTTTCGTTCTTTGTGTCAGCCTGAGTTCGATCGGGTGCGCACCGAGCACTTGGCTTGTAGGATTTGGGCAGTGTTGAAGGAGGCTCATGTTGGGAACACCCAGGTTCAGGCACGGTTGTATGCAACCTACCGGAGAGAGTACGAGAACTTCACTCATCTCCCCGATGAGTCCATCGATGCCTTGTTTCAGAGGTTCACGGTGGTGGTGAACAACATGAGGGCCAGTGTGGACGTGCTCCCGTACGATGATCATGATAGAGCGGTCAAGCTCTTACACTCCTTGGATCGTACGATATGGGGCGGAAAGTTCGAGGCCATAGTCAAGTCGGAGAGGTATGATACTCTGATGGTGAACGAGCCGTTCTCGAAGCTCAAGTCGGCCGAGGTGGATAGGGGCATGAGCGCCAAGCTCGAGGGACCGACTGATTCCCATAGTCTTGCCCTCGTTGGTGGTTCCAAAGGAAAGACTAACTCTAACCCATCCACCAGGATGTTTTCGTTTTCCTCTTTGATGTCTATGCCAGATGAGGAGTTTGATGACCTTGGAGAGGACGAGCTGGCGCTGTTGACGAGGCGGTTCGAGAGGCTGCACGAGAACCGCGTGAACATGAGGAGGAACACGAGGACTTGCTTCCGGTGCGGCAAGCGGGACACTTCGTCGCCGACCGCGCAGAAGACCGAGAACAAGGACGGCTACAAGCACAAGCCGAGGAAGAACGATGACAAGTACCGTTCGAGGCGCGACCACAAGAGCAAGCACAAGAACAAGTACAAGGACGAGCGACGATCGAGGAAGAAGGAGGGCCGAGGCAAGGCCCGAGCGATGGTTGGAGCGAGTGACGTCGACTCCGGTTCCGCGTATTCCACCTCAAGCTCGAGCGGCCGGCCGACGACGAGGGAGATCGCCGCAAGAACAAGAGGTCGTCCAAGAACACGAGCGGGCGAGGCGCCCGCGAGAGACGGCTTCGCACCATGGCGTTGAGCTCGGCGCAAGCAAGAAGAGCACACGGAGCGACTCGGACTGCGAGTCCGACGACGAGGTGCGTGATGAGCTTCCCTTCTTCGCCGGGAGAATGAGAGGCTTGGCTCTTTGCTTGATAACCGTGATGACATGCTTAGAGAGGCCAAGAAAATGAGGAAAGAGCTTAGGGCTTCACTCGAGGATGCTAGGACTAGAGTGGCCGAGCTAGAGACACAGGTGCTTGATAGCAAGCTTGAGATTGATTCGCTTAAGGCTAGCCCTGTTGTTTCTGATGAGAATGATTGTGCTGATTGCTCCATATTCCTTGCTGATCTTGCTTTGTTTAAGGAGAAGCATGCCTCCAAGTGTGAGGAACTAGATGTGCTTAGGGTTGAAGTGGCTGAGCTTAAGTCTAGACCTGCTTTGCTAGGTGCTTGCACTTCTTGCCCTGTTTTGCATGCTAAAATTGATGAGATGCATGCTTACACTAGTTCGCTCGAGGCTAAATTGAAAGAACCCATGCCTACATCTTGCTCTACCTGTGAAATGCATGCATTGAAAAATTTGGAGCTTGCACATTATGTTGATCGTTTGCAGGATGAGAATGATGATTTGAGGAAGTTGATGGGTTGGTTGTCCGGTCATGAGCCTCAGTTAAGGATGATGATCGAGGCCTTTAAGAGGCAAGATGGTGAGGGGCTTGGGGAAAACAAGGTTGGTGAGGGAAGTGGAGAAAATATCCCGGAGCCACCAAAAACCCACCACAAAAATGATTTCCCTCCAAAACCTAACCATCTAAGGAATCGACTAGACACAACCCCAGCTCCACCCGTGTTTCCTACACCCACAAATGACCTACAAAAGCCTATCAAGTTTGTGAGCACTTCGGGCAAAGTGTTCTTTGGGAAGGAGAGTGAGAAGGCAAGTGGTGAGAAACCGGTGGAGGGTTTGAGTGGAGAGAAACCGAGTGAGCGACCACATCCCAAGCCAAAGCCTAAGCTTGTGAGGTTCCATTGTGGCTATTGTGGGAGAGATGGCCATAAGGAGGAGTTTTGCTTCAAGAGGAAGCGAGAGGAGAGAATGGAGAAGGAGTGGGCTAACAAGGACAAGTACCACCCTTCCGATGGTGTACTTGAGCCTCGTATGCGGATGCCCGGGGGCAAGGCGATTGTGAGGACGGTTCGGGCTTGGGGAGAGAAGAAGGTTGCGAGTGGTGTTGTCTTGCTCGGTCACACCGGTCAGACCGGTGTGGGGCACCGGTCAGACCGGTGCAGGCCTGGATAGACAGTTGTTCGGGTTTCGAGCTCGTACAGGTTCGAGGGTTGTTTCTGGTGGTCGTGGTTCTGGTGGGTGGGCTGGAAAGGGTGCAGGTGGTCAGTTTGCTAGGCGTTCTCCTCCTCGTGCTCAATACGGGGATTGGAGGAGTCGTGGTGTTGAGTTGGAGAGGAAGGACGTTCCACGGGCTTTCTTGCGTGGTTTTGGTCCTCCTCCAGGCAGAGAGGGGTGGTTCCCTCAGGGTGGTTACCGTGGTGGTGTTCGTGGAGGTAGCTTTGGTAGGAGAGATGCTTTGGTTGGTGCTAACCCCACTTTCGAGCAAATGGCTCGGCCGGTTTTCCTCTTTTGGTACTAACCCCTTGATCTTGAGTCGTTTGTTCGCTCACGTGCCTATTTTTGATTTTCGGGTGGGAGACTTGAAGAACATTTGGTTGATTGACTCCGGTTGCTCGAGGCATATGACCGGAGATAGGGGGTGGTTCTCAAGTCTCGTCCGGTGGTGACGAAGAGGTACATCACCTTTGGGGACAATGGGCGTGGGCGTGTGCTTTCGAAGGTGAGGTAAAAGTGAGTGACAAGATCACTTCGAGGCGTGTTGCTCTTGTTCAATCGGCCGGGGTACAATTTGCTTTCGTGTCCCGGTTGTTGGATGAGGGCTTTGAGGTGTTGTTTCGGCCGAGGTGGTTCTCGGATTGTGGACTCTCGAGGGGACCTTGTCTGTATGGTCGTTCCCGAGGGTCAGGTGTTTCGTGCTGATTTTTCTCAGTCTTCGGGTGTGGAGCGTTGTTTCTTGGCTGGTTCTTCGAGTGAGTTGTGGAAGTGGCATAGGAAGTTGGGTCACTTGAGCTTTGACCTTGTCTCGCTTGAGTAAACTCAATTTGGTCCGAGGATTGCCACGGTTGAGGCTTGAAAAAGAGTTGGTTTGTGCTCCGTGTAGGCATGCCAAGATGGTGGCCTCTTCTCACCCGCCTCTCACCGATGTGATGACTGAGCGTCCATGCGAGCTGCTCCATATGGACCTTGTTGGCCCGGCTCGTGTGCGATCCGCGGGTGGGAAGTGGTATGTCCTTGTTGTGGTGGACGACTATTCTCGGTATGCGTGGGTGTTCTTTCTCGAGGATAAGGGGGAGACGTTTGGTTTTGTTCGAGATCTAGTCTTGAGGTTGAGGAACGAGAGGCACGGAGATGCCATACGAGCTATCCGCGATGATAATGGCTCGGAATTCGGGAACTCTCGTTTTGAAACCTTTTGTCATGACTTGGGTCTTGAGCACCGGTTTTCGAGTCCGTACACGCCTCCCCGGAATGGTGTTGTGGAAAGGAAGAACGAGGACCTTGTGCGAGATGGCTCGGACGATGCTTGATGAGCATAGGACTCCGAGGAGGTATTGGGCCGAGGCGGTGAATACCGCATGCTATGTGTCGAACAGGGATATACCTCGAGTGCACAAGAAGAAGACATGCTATGAGTTGATGCATGGTCGCACACCCAAGGTGAGTCACTTCCATGTCTTTGGTTGCAAGTGTTTCATTCGAAGAAAGGCGGGAAGTTGGATAAGTTTGAGGCTAGGTCTCGTCGATGGCATTTTCTTTGGTTATGCATCTCATTCTAGAGCATATCGTGTGCTCAATCTTGAAACTAACCAAATCATGGAGACTTGCGAGGTAACCTTCGACGAGACAGAGCCACGTAGTCAGCTTGTCTTTGAGTGTGCAGGTGATGATGAGCTTGGCGAGGAGATCTTTCAGGAGGAGGAGCATGAACATGGTGATGATGAGGATGGTGGTGCGATGCCCCCAGCTGAACATGTACCCACTACTTCGACTACGATGATGGATGGACCCTCTGCTACACCTACGACGACAAATCAAGAACGAGGAGAAGCTGATGTTGAGGGGGAGGTAGCTTCGAGGCGAGAACCTCCCCGGCGAGTTCAAGTGGATCACCCAGCTTCGAGGATCATCGGCGACATGAATGAACGCACTACACGGTCGAGGGTTCGAAACAATTCCCATTTTGCTCATGCTGCGTTGTTGCTTCTTCCGAGCCCAAAGACATTGGACACGCACTATCTGATCACAATTGGGTTAACTCGATGCATGAGGAGTTGGAGAACTTTGAGAGGAATCAGGTGTGGGAGTTGGTTGACCCTCCTCCAGGGTGTAAGCCGATTGGTACAAAGTGGGTGTGGAAAAACAAAGAGGGAGAGAAGGGTGAGGTTGTGAGGAACAAGTCGAGACTTGTTGCTCAGGGGTTCAGTCAGAAGGAGGGGATTGACTACGAGGAGACCTTTGCTCCCGTAGCCCGTTTGGAGGCGATTAGGATCCTTCTAGCCTTTTCTGTGGCTAAAGGATTCAAGTTGCACCAAATGGATGTGAAGAGTGCTTTTCTGAATGGAGTGTTGGAGGAAGAAGTATATGTGAGACAGCCTCCGGGGTTTGAGAGCGAGAAGTACCCCCACCGGGTGTACAAGTTGAGGAAGGCGCTGTACGGGTTGAAGCGGCGCCTAGAGCTTGGTATGGCGAGGTTGAGGGGGTTCTTGTTTGAGAGAGGTTTTGAGATGGGGAAGGTCGATCGGACCTTGTTTTTGAGCGGGGCAGGGAGATATCCCGATTGTGCGGGTGTACGTGGATGATATTGTCTTTGGTGGCTCGTCTAACTCTCTTGTTGCGAGGTTTGCAGATGATATGAGCAGGGAGTTTGAGATGAGCATGATGGGTGAGTTGCAGTTCTTCCTCGGGCTACAAATCAAGCAATCAAAGGAAGGAACATTTGATCACCAGGCTAAGTACACCAAGGACATTGTGAGGAAGTTCTAGATGGAGGACTCCAAGGCTATGACGACGCCGATGAGTACGACTACAACTCTTGATGCGGACGAGGAAGGTGAACACGTGGACCAGAAGGAGTACCGGAGCATGATCGGGTCAATCCTCTACTTGACGGCGACGAGGCCGGACATACAGTTCTCAGTGTGTCTGTGCGCTCGTTTTCAAGCGTCTCCGAGGACTTCGCATCGGCAAGCGGTGAAGAGAATTTTCAGGTACTTGCGTCACACTCCCCACTTCGGCCTTTGGTACTCCGCGTCCTCTTCTTTGGCGCTTCATGGTTTTTCAGACGCGGATTTTGCCGGGTGTCGGTTGGATAGGAAGTCCACTTCGGGACTTGCCGGTTTTGGGTTCTTCTTTGGTGTCTTGGTCTTCCCGCAAGCGGTCGAGTGTTGCTCAATCCACGACCGAGGCCGAGTATGTTGCCGCCGCTAGTTGTTGCTCTCGGCTCCTTTGGATCACCTACACCATGAGTGACTTTGGTGAGGAGTATACCCATGTCCCACTTCAATGTGATAGCACCAGTGCCATAAGCGTTGCAAAGAACCCAGTGCTCCATTCCAAAACCAAGCACATAGAAGTGAGGTACCATTTTCTGAGAGACAATGTCGAGAAAGGAAAGATAGTTTTGATCCATGTACCCACACATGACCAACTAGCCGATATTTTCACCAAACCCCTAGATCAAGCCACTTTCACTCGTTTGCGGGGGGAACTTGGTGTGTGTTTGATTTCTTGAGTTGGGTGTGTGGGAGCTCTCTTTTGCCGGTGGTGTCGAGCCCGTTTTGCCTCCCCTCGAGGAGCCGGTTTGTAGCATATGTATAGCTTCCCTTTGTGCATTTCTTGCATTTGGCATGACATATGTAACATGATGTATAGGCATCCTTATATCTTAGATTGCATGCATTTTGTATCATATGATTGGTTAGGAAAAGCTTCTCTCATATACATTGTTCACCATGGAATGAGATATATGTCTTTGTGAGCTTGTTTGGTATGCTACGGTTAGTTTGGCTTAGCTCTTGATGATCTTGATGAATAATCCATGGTTGATAGCTATGCTGTTGAAATATGTCACATGTATGCTCTCTCATGTGTAAATGCCTTTACATGCTCTTGACATGTTTGTGTGGCCTTGCTATGCTTAATTTGTGGTTGGATGGCTAGTTTATTGATCATATGGGGCCAAAGGCTCATTTGCCATCATGAATGTTTAGCCCTCTTGATTTATCTTGTGGAGGAGCATAAGTTTCTTTTTGTCGCAAAGACATTTCATGAACCATTTACAAATCTGAAAATGAAATGAAAAATGCTTGGAAAATATGCTCCGTCGACGCGAAGGAGAGATTCCCTGCAGTTAATGCTAGCGGGGCGTCTGCTCCGGAGAGCTCGCCCGCCGGTTGAGGACCAGGAGCGTCCCAGTGGTCGATGGATGACCGCTCCTCAGTGTTGAGTGATTGACAACGGGTGTTGGACTGACTCTTGGCTTAGTGCGCAGGTGTAGGCTGCGGCCTAGTTCGTGTTGTTGCAGGTGAAGAACGGGCGCGAAAGGTCTTCAGCCTTGAGGGGCCTCCGGGAGATGGAGAGACAAGTAGGCTCGGTTCGAGGGACCGGTGGACGGCGGGGCCCGGGTGCGGGTCACATGGTGGCGACACAAGCAAGACGAAGTCATGGACAAGTGAGCCGGTGCACGGTGGCGGTCAAGTCAAGTGGTTTGGCGGGAGGCCGGACCGAGCACGCGGGGGTTTGGTGGTTTGCCCACAAAACCATCGGCGGACGGTTTCTTGGTTTGGGCCTCAAAACCAAGTCCGAGGGCCCAACACGACGGAGACGGGATCGCGGGCGTGTCGGGAAGCTTCGAGGCGGAGGACACGCGGCGGGATCGCATGGCTTGCGTCGGGAGGACGCGGGGGTGCGGCAAAGGCGTGGCCGTCCGATGGCAAGACCCACAAACATTACCAAAATGCCCCCTACGTGGGTTGTATCGCCAGTAGTGTAGTTAGGGGTAGTCGAGTCATTTACCACTCCGGCGGGACCTGATATATAAGCCTGGAGTGTGTGTTGATGGCTCTCTCTCTTGGTGACTTAGGGTTTCATTTGCTCCCTCCTCTTTCTCATTTTCGTAGCTATTTTCCTTCCTATTTTCTCTAGGCTAGCATGAGAGCTTCATGTGAGATTTGTTGAGAGGGATGGATGCTAGGGCGGCATGCTAGACCTTGTGAATCTTTCCTGGTTTGTATAGAAGATTCGGGGTTGTTTTTCGTGGCTTTTTGTGCTTATTTTCGTGCCTTTGTTCCCGGTGTGTTTCCGCGGATTTGAGTGAGTTTTTTCCCGGATTTCTTTGAGGGAAACATGGATAGATGTCTTGTGCATCTTTGTGCTTGATCTTGTGCCCTCAAACGCCGGGAAACTACTTCGATTCGTGAGTTTTCGTTCGGTGCTCTAGCTTTTGGTGTTGCTCAAAGGATTCGCGATTCCCGGTGATTTAGGGAGTTAGGAAGCAAGATTTTTGGGCTATAGCATCCTTGTGTGACGCTTTTCAAGTCCCCAAACCCTTGTCTCCATAGCTTCAACCGTTTGGGAAATCCGATGATGATTTGCGGAAGTTGACTTTCGAGGTCGGGCGTTTTCTGCTCTGTCCGAGCCTCGCGGACGGTCCGCGCCCTCCTGGCGGACGGTCCGCGCCGCTCGAGTTCGTCCCGAGTTCTTCGTGTTCTTGCTCTTCCTTTGTTTCGATCCGTCGTGTTTTTGGTTTTTGGTTGGACGGAGTTTCGGACGGTCCGCGGTATCGGGCGGACGGTCCGCGGGTGCTTGGCGGACGGTCCGCGTGCTCCCCGCGGACGGTCCGTGGCACGGGGGGTGTCTTTGGGTCGTTCCGTGTAAATTAACGGACGGTCCGCGGCTAAGGCCGGACGGTCCGCGGCTCGGGTGCGGATAGTCCGCGATGCCGGCCGGACGGTCCGCGCGGCTCTTGCGGACGGTCCGCCCCTCCTGCGCGGACGGTCCGCCAGAGCCTGTGTGCTTTGCTTCTTGGTTCGATTCCTTCCTCCCTTTCTAGTGCTTCCGCGTGTGCTTTGAGGAATCGTTCCTAAGGCTAGAGGTTGATCCATAACCTTGTGGTCTTGGCGATTGGTGCGTGATTCGATCCATCGCTTGTGTGTGACCGGGTTTTGAGTAGGACATAGGCCGGGTTCTTTGGGAAGAATTTTTACCGGCTCCTATTCACTCCCCCCTCTCTAGTCGCCATCTGATCCTTCAATTGGTATCAGAGCTTGGTGCCGGATTCTTTGCGACTTTGTCAAGTCTCGAATCCTAAGATGGCGTACATTGAGCGGGGCGGTCCGCCGCACTTCGATGGCAAGGGTTACCACAAGTGGGCGGCTCGTATGATGATTTTTCTTCGAGGAAAGCTGTTGGACTTTATTGTGCTTGACAAGACATATGCTATTCCTGTCAACATCCATACTCTTATGGTGACCGATGCCGATGCCAAGGCCAAGTATGAGGCTAATGCAAAAGCCGTTGATCACTTGTGCCGGAGCTTGTGTGATCCAGAGTTTGATCGTGTTCGCCATTTGAATCTTGCTTGGCAAATTTGGGATAAGTTGTTGGTCGCTCACGGTGGTGATAACCATGTGAAGGCTCGCCTTTTTGTCTCTTACCGGATGCAATATGAGAATTTCACTCCACTTCCCGGTGAGGACATTGATGCGATGTTTCAGAGGTTCATCGCCATCGTGAACAACATGAAGGCTAATGTCGAGGATTTTCCGTACTCCGAGCAAGATCAGGCTTTGAAGCTCTTGCGTGTCTTGGATCCAAATGTTTGGGGTGCTAAGGTTGAGGCCATCAAGGAGTCTGGGAATTATTTGACTATTGAGTTGAATGACCTCTTTTCTAAGCTCAAGTCGGCTGAGGTTGACAGGAAGTTGCTATCCAAGCATGAGGACTCGACTGACCATAGTCTTGCTCTTGTGGGAGGATCAAAGGGCAAATCTAACCCTTCCTGTCGACAGTTTTCTTTGTCCTCTCTTATGTCCATTCCGGATGAGGAGTTTGATGTCTTGGGCGAGGAGGAGCCGGCCTTGCTCTCAAGAAGGTTTGAACGACTACACGAGAGTCGGAGGAACGCAAGGCGGAGCTCAGGGACGTGCTACAAGTGTGGCAAGCGTGGCCACTTCATCGCCGAGTGCCCGGAAGCGGAGGAGAACAAGTACAAGGTGAACGAGTACAAGGCGCACCCGAGGCATGAAGACAAGTACTCCTCCAAGGGCAAGCACTTCAACAAGTCCAAGAGCAAGGACAAGGACAAGCGGCGACCGAGCAAGAGCGCCCACAAGAAGAACAAGGCAAGAGCGATGGTGGCGGTGCGAGCGACGTCGACTCAAGCTCAAGCGAGGAGCGATCAAGCTCAAGCGGTGAAGATGAAGACGCGGGGAGGCGCGGTGGCAAGAAGAGTGCAAGCGGAACCTCGGCGGGGCGAGCCGGTGTGGCACTTGAGGGCTTTTGTGGCATGGCCCATAGCTCGAGCGGCAAGAAGCGTGTGAAGGAAGACGGCGACTCCGACTCGGAGGATGAGGTAAACCGTGATCCCGACTCTTTGCTTGCTGAGATTGCTAGGTTGAATGGTTTGCTTGATAACCGTGATAGTGTCTTTGAGAGATGCCAAAAAGATGAGGAAAGATCTTAGGGCTCAGCTTGAGAATGCTAGTGAGAAAGTAGGAGAGTTAGAGTCAAAATTGCTTGAATTGAAACTTGAGAATGACTCTTTGAAACTTGCTCCTACTCCTGATGATGTTGAATGTGTTGAATGTGATGCTTGGTTGAATGAGATCAAACTGCTTAATGAGAAGAATGCTTCTATTTTGGCTCAACTAGATGCTCTTAGGACTGAACATGATGAGCTTAAGGCTAGACCTACTTTGCTTGGTGCTTGCAAATCATGTCCTACTATGCATGCTAAGCTTGTCGATGCTTGTTCTACCATTAGTTCTTTGGAAGCATCTTTGAAATCTCTGTTGCAAATGCATGTTCTAGTTGTGATGAAGTCACTTTGCGTAATCTTGAACTTACTTCCCGTTTGGATGTCATCTATGAGGAGAATGACTATTTGAGGAAGGTGTTGGGTTGGTTGTACGGGCGGGAACCTCAATTGAAAATCATGATTGAGGAGTTCAAGAGAGCGATGGTCGTGGTTTGGGGTTTGAGAAGTTGGGTGAGAAAGTGGGAGAGAACAGTGGGGAGAGTGTGTACGAGAAGTGTGTTGAGTCAAACCCCGGGTTTGAGGTGATCGGAGAGATCCAAGTCCCACTCCCAAAAGCACCAAGAACTCTTTCACACCAAAGCCCAACCACCTTTGCAACAAGCTTGACACAACCCAAGATCCACCCAAATTCCCACCTAAGACAAATGATTTCCAGAAACCAGTGAAGTTTGTGGGTGAGAAGGGTGAGAAGCCTAAAGAGAAGCCGAGCCAAAACCAAAACCCATCCCCTTCGGGTGTGAGTATTGTGGCAAGGAGAGGCATCTTGCGAGTTTTGCTACAAGAGGAAGAGGGATGAGAGGCTTGCTAGGGAGCAAGCAAACCGGGACGGTATCGCCGGCCCTCGCGGTATTCCCGAGCCTAGAGTGCCACTTCCACGGGGTGTGGGAAGTGTGAGGAGTGTTGGAGGTTCCCACAGAGAGGTGGTGGTGAGTGGTTTGTCAGGAGAGATGATGGTGTGCGTGCTGGTGAGAGGTTTGGTCGGGCTCGTGGTGGTTTTGCTGGACGTCCTCCTACTCGTTCTCAGTACGGGTTTAGGGGAGATGATCGCAGCTTTGGGTTCCAGAGGAGCTACGGACCACGTTTTCCCCCTCGTGGTGCTCGTACTCCTCCCATGGGACATGGGAAGCTTGGTGGCAAGGGAGTGATGTTTGCTAACCCCTCTTTTGAGCAGATGGCTCGACACTGGTTTAACTTTCTCTGTGCTAACCCCAGTGTCGAGGCGCTAGCTCATTCTCGTTCTTGTTTCGATTGCAGCGGGAGGCTTGGAGAACATTTGGTTGATCGACTCCGGGTGTTCTCGACACATGACCGGAGATAAGAAGTGGTTCTCCGGCCCTCACCCCGGTGAAGGAAAAGCGAGTACATCACATTTGGGGACAATGGACGAGGTAGGGTGCTTTCGAGAGGGTGTTGTGCATGTGAGTGACAAGGTAACGTTGAAGAGAGTGGCTCTTGTGAAGTCTTTGGGTTTTAATTTGCTTTCGGTTTCTCGGTTGCTTGATGAAGGTTTTGAGGTGCGTTTCAAGTCCGGCGAGTCTCGTTTGCTTGATTCTCGAGGTGATCTTGTCCGTATGATCATCCCCGAGGGTCGATTTTCGGGGCGATTTCTCTCGTTCTTTGGGTCCTGCTCGCTGTTTGATGGCTGGTCCTTCTTCTGACTTGTGGAAATGGCATAGGCGGTTGGGACACTTGAGCTTTGATTTGGTTTCCCGCTTGAGTGGTCTTGACCTTGTCCGAGGATTGCCGAAGTTGAAGCTTGAGAAGGATTTGGTTTGTGCTCCGTGTAGGCATGGTAAGATGGTAGCCACTCCCCATCCACCCCTGACCGATGTCATGACCGAGCGTCTGACAGAGTTGTTGCATATGGACCTTGTTGGGCCAGCTCGAGTTCGCTCGGTGGGTGGGAAGTGGTATGTCCATGTTGTGGTGGACGATTACTCTCGCTATGCCTGGGTGTTCTTCTTGGAGGATAAGAGTGAGACATTTGGTTTTGTTCGAGATCTGATCGTGAGGTTGAAAAACGAGAGGCATGGGAATGCTATTCGAGCTATCCTCAGTGATAATGGCTCTGAGTTCAAGAACTCTCGTTTTGATGCTTTTTGTCGTGATCTAGGTCTTGAACATCAGTATTCGACCCCTTATGTGCCCCCTCAAAATGGAGTCGTGGAAAGGAAAAATCGGACTCTTTGTGAGATGGCTAGGACGATGCTCGATGAGCACAGGACTCCTAGGAGGTTTTGGGCTGAGGCGGTCAATACAGCTTGCCATGTTTCCAACCGGATTTTATTGAGAGCTTTCAAGAAGAAGACTTGTTATGAGCTTATGCATGGTCGGGCACCCAAGGTGAGTCACTTCCGAGGTTTTGGCTGCAAGTGCTTTATTTTGAAGAAGGGAAAACTAGACAAGTTTGAGGCTAGGTCTAGTGATGGTATTTTCTTTGGATATGCTAACCACTCTAGAGCCTATAGGGTGCTTAACCTTGAGACTAACAAAATCATGGAGACTTGCGAGGTGACCTTCGACGAGACAATGCCATGTACCTCTCTTGGCTTTGAATGTGCAGGTGATGAAGAGATGGCCAAGGACCTCTTTGAAGAGGAGAAAGATGAAGCTGGAGATGATGATGGGGAGAACCATGCGTCGAAGGCGAGCATGTACCCACTACTTCCCCTACGACGACTTTGGAGCATGGACCGTCTACTTCATGGACAACGACGGTGCAACAAGAGGACCGGGCGAGAGAAGGTCGAAGTTGAGGGGGGAGGTAGTCTCGAGGCGTGAGGCTCCCCGGCGGATTCAAGAAGTGCATCCCTGTCGAAGATCATTGGAGACATCAATGAACGCACTACACGGTCGAGGTCCCGAGAATTCCTCTCATTTTGCTCATGCTGCTTTTGTTGCTACTTTTGAGCCCAAGGACATTGGACATGCTTTATACGATGCAAACTGGGTCAATTCTATGCATGAGGAGTTGGAAAACTTTGAGAGGAACCGAGGTGTGGGAGTTAGTTGAACCACCTC
This sequence comes from Cenchrus americanus, assembly GCA_947561735.1. NCBI lineage: Eukaryota > Viridiplantae > Streptophyta > Magnoliopsida > Poales > Poaceae > Cenchrus > Cenchrus americanus. The sequence goes on along the minus strand of OX387244.1, from coordinate 49,764,008 downwards.
CAAATTGCCATCCCATAGGAACCAAGTGGGTTTGGAAGAACAAAGAGGGAGAGAATGGGATGGTTGTGAGGAACAAGTCCAGACTTGTTGCTCAGGGGTTTAGTCAGAAGGAGGGGATCGACTATGAGGAGACCTTTGCTCCTGTGGCCCGTCTTGAGGCAATTCGGATCCTTCTAGCCTTTGCCGTGGCTAAAGGGTTCAAGTTGTTTCAGATGGACGTGAAGAGTGCTTTTCTGAATGGGGTCATAGAGGAGGAGGTGTATGTGAAGCGACCACACGGGTTTGAGAGCGAGTTGTACCCACACGGGGTATACGGGTTGAAAAGGGCTCGTATGGGTTGAAACGGGCGCCCCGTGCTTGGTATGGGAGATTGAGAGGTTTTCTTTTGAGCAGAGGGTTTGTGATGGGTACCGTGGATAGAACCTTGTTTCTCCTCAAGCATGGAAATGACTTGCTGATTGTTCAGATATACGTGGATGATATTGTCTTTGGTGGCTCGTCACATAACCTTGTTGCCAAGTTTGCAAGTGAGATGAGCAGGGAGTTCGAGATGAGCATGATGGGCGAGTTGCAGTATTTTCTCGGGCTGCAGATCAAGCAAGTGAAGGACGGTACATTTGTGCACCAAACCAAGTACACGAAAGACATGCTGAGGAAGTTCCAGATGCAAGATGTGAAGCCGATGTCGACTCCCATGGGGAGTACGGCAACTTTGGATGCGGATGAGGATGGAGAACCAGTGGACCAGCGGGAGTACAGGAGCATGATCGGCTCCCTCCTCTACTTAACGGCGACGAGGCCAGACATACAGTTCAGCGTGTGTCTGTGCGCTTGTTTTCAGGCTTCGCCGAGGACATCACATCGACAGGCCGTCAAGAGGATTTTCAGGTACCTACAGTCTGCCCCTGGTCTTGGCCTTTGGTATTCTTCTTCCTCGACTCTTTCACTTCATGGTTTTTTCGATGCGGATTTTTCTTTGGTTGTCGAGTCGAGAGGAAGTCTACTTCGGCACTTGTCGGTTTCTTGGTTCTTCGTTGGTCTCATGGTCTTCCCGCAAGCGAGTCTAGTGTAGCTCGGTCTACCACCGAGGCGGAGTATGTTGCTGCCGCGAGTTCTTTGTTCCCAGTGTTGTGGATTTCCTACACTTTGAGAGACTTTGGTGAGGAGTGCACCCGAGATCCCACTTCTTTGTGATAGCACTAGTGCCATAAGCGTAGCCAAAAACCCAGTGCTTCACTCCAGAACCAAACACATAGAGGTGAGGTATCATTTCCTGAGGGACAATGTGGAGAAAGGAACCATTGTGTTGAGCCATGTCCCTACCCAAGATCAGCTAGCCGACATTTTCACAAAGCCTCTCGACCAAGCTACTTTTGTGCGCTTGCGGGGGGGAACTTGGGGTTTGTTGCCCTATCTAGTTGATTCTTGGGGGATTTCCTTTGTGTATCATATGTATCATACCATGTTTACTTTGATGTATATACATGCTTTGCTTGATGTATAAACCATGGTAGGATAGCCATCTTGTCATATATCATGTTGCATTTGTGTCATATTGCATTTTAGGATGATGAGCTTCTTTCATATGCCATATTTGAGTCTCTTTGGCTATTTGTGAGATATTGGTTATATGTGTGGAGAAATGGTGATGTGAGGCTATGCTCTTGGAATATTTGAGATATATGTGTGGTGAGATAGCCCCTTTTTGAAATAAATGCTAAACTTGACTAATTTTTGATGAAATTTGCTCCACTCGTGTGTAGTTGTGTATCCATGTCACAGTTTGGTCTAAATGTGCTTTTCATGCTTAGATTGTGCTTGGATGCCTTGTTCTTGCATTTGGGCCAAAGGCCGGATATCATTGTGAATGTTTAGCCTATGTTGCATTCATGGGGGAGCATAAGCTTCTTTTTGCCGCAAAGGCACTTCATGTACCATGAAATGAATTAATCTTGAAAAGAAGTGCATAATGCTTGAAAAATGCTCCATCCATCATGTCTATGTTTAAAATGTCGTATCTTTCACATATGGGTGCAAAACATGTTGCATGATGTTCACCAGTGGAGAAGTCTCCCCGAAGTGGACACATGGCTCATGAGCTTTAACATGACATGCTTTGCTTTATGGGTGTTTGCCATGATCTTTTGCTGAGAATTTGATATCCTTGTATGATCTTTAAATGGTATGCATGTTTGTGGCTCAAGTGTGACATGGATAGGCTTTTACATGTGAAGCAAGCCTTCTTTTGATAAAACTGCTTAAATCTGAAAATTTTGCTTTGTCACATGCTTGTATTTTCATATATTACTTGTGACAATGCTTTGACTATGCTATGATTCATGTGTGTGATCTTTGTCTCATTTTTAGCCTTTGACACTAGATTTGGCCTATTTGAGAAGCTCATGTAGATGTTTGTATGCTTTGCTTTGCATTTCTGCATTGTCACCTTGATTCATACATTGTCAACAAGGGGGAGAAAAGGTGAGTTTAATGAAAATTCAGAAAAAGGTGAGCTGAAATTTGGAAGTGTGCATCCACATGTTCGGGGGGAGGCATTTGTTCGGGGGGGAGCTTTCTTCTTGTTTTCGGTGTGGATTTTGTGCTTTGCTTGGCTTGTGACCTTTCTTTGCCTTTCTTCGGTTTTGGTCATGAGTTGAGCTTCTTCGTTTTTCTTTCTTCTTCTTTTCTCTTTTACTGCGAATTTCATTTCGCGTTGTGTGTTGTCAATGCACTCATCAAGGGGGAGATTGAGGACCGGGGAGCGTCCCGGTGGTCGATGGATGACCGCTCCTCGGTGATGAGTGATTGACAACGGGTGTTGGACCGACTCTTGGCTTAGTGCGCGGGTGTAGGCTGCGGCCTAGTTCGTGTTGTTGCGGAGGTGAAAACGGGCGCGAAAGGTCTTCGACCTTGAGGGGCCTCCGGGAGATGGAGAGACAAGTAGGCTCGGTTCGAGGGACCCGGTGGACGGCGGGGACCGGGTGCGGGTCACATGGTGGCGACACAAGCAAGACGAAGTCATGGACAAGTGAGCCGGTGCACGGTGGCGGTCAAGTCAAGTGGTTTGGCGGGAGGCCGGACCGAGCACGCGGGGTTTGGTGGTTTGCCCACAAAACCATCGGCGGACGGTTTCTTGGTTTGGGCCTCAAAACCAAGTCCGAGGGCCCAACACGACGGAGACGGGATCGGGCGTGTCGGGAAGCTTCGAGGGCGGAGGACACGCGGCGGGATCGCATGGCTTGCGTCGGGAGGACGCGGGGGTGCGGCAAAGGCGTGGCCATCCGATGGCAAGACCCACAAACATTACCAAAATGCCCCTACGTGGGTTGTATCGCCAGTAGTGTAGTTAGGGGTAGTCGAGTCATTTACCACTCCGGCGGGACCTGATATATAAGCCTGGAGTGTGTGTTGATGGCTCTCTCTCTTGGTGACTTAGGGTTTCATTTGCTCCCTCCTCTTTCTCATTTTCGTAGCTATTTTCCTTCCTATTTTCTCTAGGCTAGCATGAGAGCTTCATGTGAGATTTGTTGAGAGGGATGGATGCTAGGGCGGCATGCTAGACCTTGTGAATCTTTCCTGGTTTGTATAGAAGATTCGGGGTTGTTTTTCGTGGCTTTTTGTGCTTATTTTCGTGCCTTTGTTCCCGGTGTGTTTCCGCGGATTTGAGTGAGTTTCTTCCCGGATTTCTTTGAGGGAAACATGGATAGATGTCTTGTGCATCTTTGTGCTTGATCTTGTGCCCTCAAACGCCGGGAAACTACTTCGATTCGTGAGTTTTCGTTCGGTGCTCTAGCTTTTGGTGGTGCTCAAAGGATTCGCGATTCTCGGTGATTTAGGGAGTTAGGAGGCAAGATTTTTGGGCTATAGCATCCTTGTGTGACGCTTTTCAAGTCCCCAAACCCTTGTCTCCATAGCTTCAACCGTTTGGGAAATCCGATGATGATTTGGGGAAGTTGACTTTCGAGGTCGGGCGTTTTCTGCTCTGTCCGAGCCTCGCGGACGGTCCGCGCCCTCTGGCGGACGGTCCGCGCCGCTCGAGTTCGTCCCGAGTTCTTCGTGTTCTTGCTCGTCCTTTGTTTCGATCCGTCGTGTTTTTGGTTTTTGGTTGGACGGAGTTTCGGACGGTCCGCGGTGTCGGGCGGACGGTCCGCGGGTGTTTGGCGGACGGTCCGCGTGCTCCCCGCGGACGGTCCGTGGCACATGGGTGTCTTTGGGTCGTTCTGTGTAAATTAACGGACGGTCCGCGGCTAAGGCCGGACGGTCCGCGGCTCGGGTGCGGATAGTCCGCGATACCGGCCGGACGGTCGCGCGGCTCTTGCGGACGGTCCGCCCCTCATGCGCGGACGGTCCGCGAGCTCGTGTGCTTTGCTTCTTGGTTCGATTCCTTCCTCCCTTTCTAGTGCTTCCGCGTGTGCTTTGAGGAATCGTTCCTAAGGCTAGAGGTTGATCCATAACCTCGTGGTCTTGGCGATTGGTGCGTGATTCGATCCATCGCTTGTGTGTGACCGGGTTTTGAGTAGGACATAGGCCGGGTTCTTTGGGAAGAATTTTTACCGGCTCCTATTCACTCCCCCCCTCTCTAGTCGCCATCTGATCCTTCACCGGTCTATAAATCTGCAGGGAGGAGGAGACAGCGGTTTTTTACCATAGCATCTCACCATTTTTAGTCTCCTGCCCCTTCGTCTTCCTCTCGCTTTTGCCACCGTGCAGCGTCGCCGTTAGAGCTTTTCTTCCGTTCCTTGTCCTTCGCTTCCGCTTTCCTTTGCCTTCTTCATGGCGCCGCCTCAGCCTCCCCTCACGATCTTGGAGCCGTACGCTTGGGAGAGGTCGACGGTGACCCGAGGCGGCCCTTGGCGGGCGGGGTCGCCGCCCGGCCCGGGGCGGCCAACGAAGATGGACGTCCGGCGGAGTGGATAGTGCCGCCGGCGGCGGACCGCGAGCCCAACCCGCCGGAGGGCTACGTGGTGAGCTTCATCCGCTACCACGAGCGGGGCTTCAACGTGCCGGCGAGAACCTTCATGCGGGCGATGTGCCACTACTACGGGGTGGAGCTGCACAACTTCGCCCCCAATGCGATTTCGCAGGCGGCCACGTTCGTGGGCGTCCGCGAGGGGCCCGGGGATCCCGATCAGGCGGGGAGCTGCGGGTTCACCTTTTCCGCGGGGAGCTCTTCACGCAGCCCACGACGGAGCCAAGGACTCGCCGCGCGGTGCGCGCTGGCGGGATGTCGCTTGCCCTGCGGGGGCGATTCAAGGACATCTACATCCCCTGCACCATGACGTCGAACAACGCCGGCTGGGAGCGGGGATGGTTCTACTTGCGCAACGCCGAGCCTGGCCTTCCCCCCTACACTGGTCGGGTGTTCAAGAAGAGGCCGGACTCCTGGGGCTACGGAGTGTCCACGCCCCAGCATCGGAGGAGGCAGGAGTCGGTCCTGGCCGCCCTGCAGCGGCTGACGGCGCACGGGCTGAACGCGATGGGCGTCCTCGCCTTCCTCCATCACCGGCGGATTGTGCCCTTGATGGAGAGGCCGCTCTGCATCTTCGAGATGACAGAGGCGGCCAATCCCGTCGACCTGGCGAGGTCGCGGATGCTCCCGACGCCCCTCGAGCGGCCATATGCGCTCACCCGGGCGCGGAGCGCCGTCGACACCTGGACGCCGATGCCTGCGGGCCGGACCCCATGGGACCTTGAGATGCTCCCAACGGGCCCGCTGGTGAGTGCGGTTCTTGATTTTGTTTTGGTTCTTGGTCTTGCTTTCGTTTCCTGACGCGTCTCTGATGCTCCTGTATGCAGCTGGTGAACTTCACCATCGCCAAGTCCGTTCCGCCCACTCCCGACTCCCGTGCGCTCGGCCGGGCGGCGCGGCCGGCGGGAGCGGGGAGCGGGCGGCGCGCGGAGGGAGCACGCGAGGCGGCGTCAAGCGCGCCGCGACCGGGCGGGCCGCGGATGCGAGCGGCACGAAGAGGCGGGGCTCTCCTCCCCCGGAGATCGAGGAGTTCTCGTCCTCGGAGGAGGACGAAGAGGAAGAGGGCGAGGGGGAGGGCCCCCTCGATAGGTGGCGGCGCCGGCGTCGAGGGCGGCTTCGCCGGGGGCGGGCGCAACGGCGCCCGCCGCCCGGCAATCGACATCGAGGACGGCGCGCGCGCGCGGGGTGCGCCGCGCGCGCCGGCGCGCGCGCGCGCGCGCGCGCGCCCGTGCGCGCATCAAGCGTGCTCGCGCGCGAGGGCGAGCGCGCACGTGCGGGGGGGGCGGCGTCATCGGGGAGGCGCGACGGCGGCGTGCCCGCACGCGGGTCGAGCGTGCGGCGCGCGCGGCGGCGACTCTCGGGGCGCGGCGTCGGACGCGCCCGCGCACGGGGCGGGCGCGCCGCGCGCGCGCGGTATCAGGCGCGGCAGCTGCGCCGGCCTCGTCTGCCGAGGCCTCGAGGAAAAGGAAACGAGCCTTTTCCTCTTCGAGGTAAGGAGCTCGTCTTTTTCTCGCTTGGTTTGGTTTGTTGATGATCAAGTGTTTTAATCCTCTGCTTGTGCCTCCGCAGGGTGGTGCCAACCGTGCCTCCCCTTGCACCAGCCAAGGTGCTGAGGACGGATGCATCGATCCCTACCCGGCGGCGCTCGTCGAGGGTGTCGCGCCCGGGGACAAGCACGGCAGCGGGCGCGAGCTCGCAAAGCCCGGCTGGGGCCTCGAGGTTCGGCCGGCGGATCGGCCGCCGGCGGCCGCGGCCGGAGGTCGCCGGGGCGGCCGGCGCCCGGCCGTCGTGGAGACGCGAGGCCACGGCGGCGGCGCGTGGTGGAGGTGGAGCGGGCGCAAGCCGCGGGGGCGCCGTGGACGCGGCGGCACGGCGGAGGCGGCGGCCGCGGCGCCGCGCCGGGGCGCCTGCGGCCGCGGTGGCGCAAGTGGAGGTGCCGGTGGAGGCGGCACGGGGCGGCGGCGCCCGCCGGCAATGCTGCGGCGGAGGTGGTGGAGGTCTCGGACGACTCCCCGCCGCACGGGTGGGATTAGTGGGCCGGTGGCCCACGGATTCCCCGAGCCTCGGGGAGGGGGGCCCTCGTGAGGCGGCACGAGGGTCACATGGTGGTGGGGGGCGAGGACACGGGGCCGAGGCCTCGTCCTCCCCGCGCCGGCCGCCGCCCGCCGGTGGAGGGGGCCGTCGAGGATCCCCCTGCGTTCGCCGACGCCAGGGGGGAGCAGGAGCTTTGGGGCGAGCTCCGGAGCCACGGTGCCACGCTCAACCGCGCGCTGAACGAGGCGCTGCGGGTCCATGGCGGCCCGGCATGGCTCGTCTTCCAGGTACGCCGTGGTTGCTCGCTCTCTTTCGTTTGTGTATGCTGCATTCATGTCTTGGCTCTTATGGGTTTTGATTCTATGGTCTCCAGGAGCTCGAGCGTCGCGCCCACGACAAGTACGACGCCTTCGACCGGGTGAACGCCGAGGTTCACCAGCTCTGGAAGCGGTGCAGCGCTTTCGACGCGCTCGCTGACGCTCTCAGGACGCCGGACGGCGGGCGGCGTGCGGGCCGTGGCGTGGTGCGACGAGCTCCCGGAGAGCTCGGGGACGGGGACGCGCGCGCGCCGCTCAAGCCTCGAGCGGGTCCGCGCAGCCCTCGTCGACCGTGACGAGGCGGCGTGGCGGCGCGCTCGGATTTGGAGAAGACGCGGACGGCGGCCGCCAAGCGGGAGGCGGAGGTGGCCAACGTCCGCCGCGAGGCTCGGGAGCTCCGCACGTCGCTCGAGGGGGCGCAAGCGCGGCGGCGCCCGGGCCGAGGAGCGGGCACGTGGGGCTGGAGCGGCGGGCCAAGGAGGCCGACGACTTGAAGGCCGCCCACGACGCCAAGGCCGCGGCGCTCGCCATCGCCGAGGAGCGGCTTCGGCGAGGAGCGCGCCGCCCGCCGAGGGGCCGAGGGCGGCTCCGGCGGGGAGCGGGGAGCCGCCCTTGTCGACACCGGACGGCGGCCGGAGCGGGAGCGTGTCGCTCGCGAGGGCGGCGGAGAAGTCGGCCCGGAGGAGCGGAACGCCGCGTTCTCCAAGGTCGAGGACGAGGCGCTCATGCTCAGCATCAGCAACGCCAACCGGGGGGGCGGCCCTCCGGGAGCAAGGCGAAGCCGTCCGGCGCCTCGGGGGCGGCGGTCGAGGCCGTGCGCCGCGACTTCGAGGCGGAGAGGAAGCATGTCAAGGGTGAGTTGCCGCCTGACTTCTCGTTTGATCGGTTCTTCGCTTAGAGGGTTCGCTTCCCCCTTTCTGATTTCCTTCTTGTCTTGTCGATTCCAGGCTTGCGCACCGCTGCGGGGCACGCGGCGAGCGGGCCGAGGCGGCTGCGAGCTTCGTACAACTCCTCCGAGCGGGAGGCTGCGGGGGGGAGGCTGCGTGAGGCGGCCCTCGAGACTCGCCGTGCTTGTGGAGGAGGGCGAGGCTCGGGCCGGCGGCTCGGCGGCCAGCCGCTTGCGCACCCTTGGCGGCCACGTCACGGAGCGGATGCGCCGGGCGCTGCATCTGGGCGTCCAGAAGGCCCTCGGAGTGGTGCGATCCCACTACGAGGTCAACTTCGAGGCGCTGGCGGAAGGCTACATCGTTCCCGAGGGCGTCGAGGACGAGGTGGCCATGGAGCGTGTAGACGCGCTTGCCGCCGACGCCGCCGGATCGCTCGCCGAGGCCTTCGAGGAGTTCCTCTTCCCTGACGTCGCAGACGCTGCCGCTCCTCCGGCCTGAAACAGCTGGGCGCTGTGCCCGTTTTTTGTTCTTGAATTAGTATTCTGGCCATGGGGCCTTTGTAAATAAGTACATTATCTCTCATCGTAAACATTTGATGATGCGTAATGAAGTTTTTGCTTATTGCGCCTTTTTGTTTCTCCTTCTTCCTGAGTAGATTTTACTTAGGGAAGTTCGATTTTCGCTGGGGGTCCGCTGGGTTGGAGGCGAGAGAGAAGGGCCATATCCACGCGGCGTAGGCTATCTCTGGCTCGCACGCTCCTCCCGCTGGGCCGCCCGCGCCCTGTTCAAATCGTTGCTCGTGGTTGAAGTAGAAAACAAGCTTAGCGCGTGTGAGTTGTTTTTATTTTTGCGCAAAAAATGGGACCATTTTTTGGGGGGGTGCCCCCCGCAGTAGCCCCCGAGGGTAACTTGGGTTTCAGGGGAAAGCCGAGTTGCCCTTTTATTAGACTTGGAGCATTTACATAGTTGTCACCAACTGGGGTGTTGGCCATGTGATTTTACAACAGAAAGTACTTGGAAATCCTAGCTAAGGGTAGAAGCGACGTAGCTGTTGGATGTTCCAAGCGTTGGTGAGCTCTTCGCCGTCCTCGTTGGCCAGCTTGTATGTGCCCGGCTTGAGTACCTTCACCACGATGTAGGGTCCCTCCCATGGGGGCGATAGCTTGTGGCGCCCTCGGTTGTCTTGGCGCAGCCTTAGGACCAGATCCCCTTCGCTGAAATCCCTTCGACGTATCCTGCGTGCCTGGTAACGTCGTAGGGACTGTTGATACCTTGCGGAATGCATCAAGGCTATGAGGCGTGCCTCGTCCAGCTGATCCAGCGAGTCCTCGCGGGCTCGTTGGATAGCATCCTCGTCGTAGCCTCGAACCCTGGGCGCTCCGTATTCCAAGTCCGTGGGGAGGACGGCCTCCGCGCCATGGACTAGAAAAAACGGGGTGAACCCGGTGGCTCTGCTTGGGGTGGTCCTTAGGCTCCACACAACTGCTGGTAGTTCTTGGAGCCATTTTCGCCCGCATTTGTTGAGCCGGTCGAAAATTACGGGCTTAAGGCCCCGTAGGATCATGCCGTTGGCACGCTCCACTTGGCCGTTGGTCCGTGGGTGTGCCACGGCCCGCCCAATCCACGCGGATGTGGAACTTGTCACAGAACTCCAAGAACTTCCGGCCCGTGAACTGGGACCCATTGTCTGTGATGATGGAGTTTGGCACTCCAAAGCGGTAGACGATGTCGGTGAAGAATGTCACCGCCTGCTCAGCCCTTAGATTCGTGATGGGGCGCACCTCCACCCACTTGGAGAACTTGTCAATCGCGACCAGCAGGTGGGTGAAGCCCCCGGGCGCCTTCCGCAAGGGCCCGACGATATCCAGCCCCCATACGGTGAACGGCCATGTTACGGGGATTGTTTGCAGGGCGTGAGCGGGCAAGTTGGATTTGCGGGCGTAGAAGCGGCACCCCTTCGCGGTGCGCACGATCTCGGCGGCGTCAGTGACCGCGGTAGGCCAATAGAAGCCCTGGCGGAAAGCGTTGCCGACGAGGGTGCGGGGTGCGGCGTGGTGGCCACAGATCCCCGCGTGGATGTCCCGTAGGAGCTCGCGCCCCTCGGGAATGGGCACACACCGCTGTAGGATGCCGGAGGCGGCGCGCTTGTACAGCTCGCCGTCGACGAGGGTGAAGGATTTGGCCATCCTGGCGATGCGCCTGGCCGCGGCCCGGTCCGCGGGGAGTTCCCCTCGAGCGATCCAGGCGATGTATTTTTCGCGCCAGTCCTCTTGGGCAGGGGCCAGCTCGATGTCCATCACGTCGGCCTCGTGGAAGCCGTACTCCTCGAGGAGGGAGAGCACGTACGCCTCGTTCGAGGGGTCCTCATCCATGGGTTCCGCACCCGCTGGATTCGAGGGAGCCCCCGAGGGTCCATCGTGACTCGAGGGGTAGGGCTCGAAAACGACCGAGGGCTGCGCGATGTCACGCGCGAAAACGTTCGGGGGAACGGTGATCCGCCCGGACGCGATCTTCGCCAGCTCGTCCGCTTCCTCATTGTACCGGCGGGGTACATGGTTAAGCTCGATGTCGTAGAACTTGTCTTCGAGGGCCCGCACGGCTTTGCAGTAGGCCTCCATTTTGTCGTCGTGGCAGCTCGCGTTCTTCATGACCTGATCGATCACGAGCTGCGAGTCCCCCCGCACGTCAAGGCGCTTAACGCCCAACTCAATGGCGATTTTGAGGCCGCAGAGAAGGGCCTCGTATTCAGCCATGTTGTTGGACGCGGGGAAGTGGAGGCGCACTGCATAGCGCATGTGTTCCCCAAGGGGCGACACGAAGAGCAGGCCCGCGCCTGCTCCCGTTTTCATCACTGAGCCGTCGAAGAACAGAGTCCAGCACTCTGCTTGGATTTGTGGGGGCGGCAGCTGCGTGTCCGTCCACTCAGCGACGAAATCAGCCAGGATTTGCGATTTGATGGCCTTGCGCGGGGCGTAGGCAAGCGTCTCGCCCATCAGCTCCACGGACCACTTGGCAATCCTGCCTGCGGCGTCAGGGTTGCGAATGATCTCTCCTAGCGGGAAGGAGGAGACCACCGTGACCGGGTGGGCCTCGAAGTAGTGGCGGAGCTTGCGCCGCGCAAGGACTACCGCGTACAGCAGCTTCTGGACCTGGGGATAGCGCGTCTTCGTGTCTGACAGGACCTCGTTGATGTAATAGACCGGCCTCTGTACAGGCAAGGCATGCCCTTCCTCCGTGCGCTCCACGACGATCACGGCGCTGACCACCTGGGTGGTTGCGGCCACATAGAGCTGTAGGGGTTCGCCGTCTTGTGGCGGCGTGAGGATCGGGGCATGCGTTAGAGACGCCTTCAGCTTGTCGAGCGCGTCCTAGGCCTCGGCGGTCCAAGAGAAGCGCTCGTGCTTCTTGAGCAGGCGGTAGAGGGGCGGGCCCTTCTCACCGAGCCGCGAGATGAAGTGGCTTAAGGCGGCGAGGCACCCCAACACCTTCTGCACCCCTTTGAGGTCCCGGATCGGACCCATTCGCTCGAGGGCCGCGACCTTTTCAGGGTTGGCCTCGATTCCCCGCTGGGAGACAATGTATCCTAGGAGCATGCCTCGCGGCACTCCAAAGACGCATTTTTCGGGGTTTAGCTTGACCCCGTTGGCCCGTAGGCAGTTGAACGCGACGCCAAGGTCGCCAACCAGGTCGTCCGCCTTCCTGGTCTTTACGACGATGTCGTCCACGCAGGCTTCGACTGTCCGCCCAATGTGGTCCCCAAAGACGTGTTGCATGCAACGCTGATATGTTGCACCCGCGTTTCTGAGGCCAAATGGCATCGTGACGTAATAGAACGTCCCGAACGGCGTGATGAACGAAGTCGCGAGCTGGTCGGACTCCTTCATTTTTATTTGGTGGTACCCGGAGTAAGCATCAAGGAAGCAAAGCAACTCACACCCAGCTGTTGAGTCGATGATCTGATCAATGCGTGGCAAAGGAAAAGGAACTTTAGGACATGCTTTATTAAGACTAGTGTAGTCTACACACATCCGCCACTTCCCATTCTTTTTCTTTACAAGCACGGGGTTTGCTAGCCACGTGGGGTGGAACACCTCCTTGATGAATCTGGCCTCGAGAAGCTTCCGCAGCTCCGCTCCGATCGCCCGTCGCCGCTCCTCGACGAAGCGGCGTAGCCGTTGCTGCACGGCGCGGGCATTTGGCAGGATGTCAAGGGAGTGCTCGGCGACTTCCCTCGGGATGCCTGGCATATCCGAGGGGCTCCACGCGAAGATGTCGGCGTTGGCGCGGAGGAAGTCGACGAGCACCACTTCCTATTTGGGGTCGAGGGGTGGAGGGCGACCCTCAACGCCTTGCCCTCGGGGGCGACGGGTCGAGGGGGACCCCTTGGTCTGCTCCGCAGCCTCGAAGGTGCCGGCATGCTTGGTGGCGGGGTCGAGGTCTTCGTTGACCATCTTCTCCAGCGTGTTCACCAGCGCTTCGTCCAGCGCCAGTGCCTCTGCATGCTCCACGCACTCGACGTCGCAGTCGAACGCGTGCTCGATGGATGACCCGACGGTGATGACGCCGTTCGGTCCCGGCATCTTCATCTTCAGGTAAGTGTAGTTGGGGACCGCCATGAATTTGGCGTAACAGGGTCGCCCAAGTATAGCGTGGTAGGCCCCCTTGAACCCCACCACCTCGAAGGTGAGGGTCTCCTTGCGGAAATTCTTTGGGGTGCCAAACCAAACTGGCAGATCGATCTGCCCAAGGGGCTGGACACCTTGCGGGGCGCGATGCCATGGAACGGCTTCGTGCTTGGGCCGCGGGTCGGTCCAACCCGATCCCCATGAGGCACAACGTATGCGCGTAGAGGATGTTGAGGCTGCTGCCTCCGTCCATGAGGACCTTCGAGAACCGGGCGTTCCCGATGATGGGATCAACCACCAGCGGGTACTGGCCCGGGTTGGGGACGCGGTTCGGGTGGTCCTCCCGGCTGAAGGTGATGGCATCCTCCGACCAATTGAGGAAGGACGGAGGAGCCCTCTCCGCGGCGAGGACTTCGTGCCGCTCCTTCTTGCGCTGTCTGGTCGACATGTCGACGGTTGGCCCCCCAAAGATGAGGAACACATTTTCAACAGCGGGGAAGCCACCCGCGTCGCCATCGCCCCCGTCTTTCTTGGCCTCTGCCTCCTTCGCGGCGGCACGGCCATAAAACTTCTTGAGCATATCGCACTGCTCAAGGGTGTGATTCACCGGAGTCTTGTGGTAGGGACATGGCTTTTTCAGCATGTCGTCGAACACCCCCGGGCCTCGAGGGGCCGGTCGAGGGCCCCGTCGAGCCGGGTCAACAGCAAGGGCCTCGGCATTGCCGCCGTCGCGCCCGCGCTCGCGCGCCTCGCGGCGCGGCTTCTTCCCCTTCTTGCCCCGCTTGTCGTTGCGGTGCAGCTCCTTGGACTTGCTGCCCTCCACGGGAGCATCCTCCGAGCGCTTGCCCTTCTTGCCGTCGAAGATCGCCCCCACGGCCTCCTCACGGAGGGCGGCTGGTGGCGATGTCGAACAGCTCGTTGGAGTCCGCAGGCGGGCTGCGTCCCAGTTCCCGCACGAGGTCCCGGCACGTGGTGCCCTCGAGGAAGGCGTGCACGATCTCGGACTGCGCCACGCTGGGGAGCTCTGTGCAGCGCTTGGAGAAGCGCCGTATGAAGTCCCGTAGCGACTCGCCGGGCTTCTGTGTGCAGGAGCGAAGGTCCCAGGAGTTCCCAGGGCGCACGTATGTGCCCTGGAAATTGCCCACGAACGTGTGGACCAGGTCGTCCCAGTTGTGGATTTGGCTAGCAGGCAAGTGCTCGAGCCATGTCCGGGCTGCGTCGCCGAGGTGCAGGGGCAAGTTGTGGATGATGACCTCGTCGCTGGTGGCCCCGCCCAGCTGACAAGCCAGGTGGTAGTCGTTAAGCCACACGCGGGGGTCCGTCTCCCCGTTGTACTTGACGATGGTCGAGGGCTGGCGGAAGCGTTGGGGGAACGCCGCCGCGCGGATCTCCCGGCTGAACACACGGGTGCCTGGGGGCTCCGGCGTCGGGGAGCGGTCCTCACCGCTGTCGTAGCGCCCACCCCTTCGAGGGTGGTAGCCCCTGGCCGCTCGTGCGTCCGCCCTGCTCGTGCGCCTGGCGTTGATGACGTTGCGGGCGTCGCCATCCAGCGCCCTGCGTGCGTCAAGGAGTCGTTCCTTGGCCGGCGTGCGAACTTGGTCGGCGGGTTGCCTCGCCGGTCCCCCTGCGTGCACGGAGGGTTCGCCTCCTGGTGCGGCTTCATCTCCCCGCGCGTCTCCCTGTTGGCGGATGCGCGAGGCCGAGCTCTCGGCCTGCTGGACGGCCGCTTGCTCGATGAGGGTTTGCACCTCGTGGTGCAGGTCTCGAGCCTCGGGGGTCGAGGGTGCCGGCATTGCGCGCAGCAACGTTGCGGCAGCGATGAGCTTTTGGCTCGCCCGCGGGGGCGCGTCCGCGTTGTCGACGTTGGGGACAGTGTTGATGCGGTCACGGACCTGTCGGCCCGGCTCCCGCGCGCGTTCGCCGCGCGCGGAGGCTTCCCCCGCCATTGAGGGCGCGGAGCGGCCGCACTCGTCCGTATTCCTCCGCCATCTTTGCTTCGAGCTCACGGGCTTGGGCCGGTTGCGCGTCGGCGTCGGCCCCGGCGGGGAGCGCTTGGCCCCGCGGCCATGCGCGCGGCGATCCCTGGGGCGGGGGTGATCTCCCCATCTCCGGCGCCCGCCGCGCCAGCGGCATTGGCCGGGTCGTTGGTGATGACGGCGTAACACTCCCGCGTGGGGTCGTAGCTCCCGGTGCTGGAGTCGTCGGAGAAGCCAAACCAGTAGTCCGTGGCGTCGAGGAAACGCCTGAACGCGACTGGGTCCGGCACGCCGGAGAAATCCCACTCCGCGTACCCGTGGCGGTTGGCGGGTGGCAATGCGTCGATGGAGCCTAGGGACGATTCGTCGGCCATTGAGGCACCGGAATCCCTGGCGACGAAGACGTGGCGGCCGGGTGGGACCCGGCGCATCGTGGTGTTGACGTTGTTGTTGTAGGCCGACGTGGCGCCACGCATCCCGATGGGGATGCGTGGTCCGGAGACCGCACGCGGTCCCGCTGGGGCGGTGGCGGTCGTCGTGACGGTGGGCGCGTCGCGGCGGCGGCGGCGCGCTCGGCTTGCCGCCACTCGGACCGGGGCCCGGCGCGAACGTAGCCCCGGAGCGGCGGCGGCGTCGCGGCGTCGATGGACCCGCGGCATCCGTGCCCGCGGGCGCCTGCGCCGTAGTGGCGCGTGCGGCGGAGACCGAGCGGACCGGCCCGGCGGCGTGCGCGGAGCTCCTTACGGTTGGTGAGGCGCATGAGATAGCCGTTCCCCGTGGCCTGAAAGTTCGGGTCCCCCGAAGCGGATTTCGAACCGGGGGGGAGGGGGTCCGAGCTACCCATGCAGTAGCGGGTACCACGGTACTCAGTGCGGATCACCATGGAGGGAGTTGGCGGAATGACCTCAGGCGCTCGCTTTCCCCACGGTGGGCGCCAACTGTCGGTGCGGAATATGGTCCCGACACTAACCAGTAGATAGCGCTGCGGTCTATCCCTCAATGGTCGATGCTAAGTAACAAGTGACACAGAGGTTTTATCCTGGTTCCGGCCGAGGGGGGCGTACGTCCAGCAGGGGCGTGCTCGGGGCACTATATTACTTAGCACCGGGGGTGCTTGTAGTGGGGCTAATACAAGCAAGGCGGGAGAGGAAGCGTGGCTTCCAAGTCCCTGGGAGAGTGGCTGAAGATATTGTGGGAGAATGAGAATGAGTACGTGGTGAGTGGAGTTTCGTCTCTGTGTTCGTCCGTTTGTCCCCGCGGCTGGGGGTTCGCCCCCCCCCCCTTTTATAGATCAAGGGGGCAGCGGGTTACATGCACGCCGCGCTACCTAGCTATGTGGAGAAGTGCGACGTGCTACGGTGTAGAGTGGGCGGCCGTCCGGGCGATCCTCGCAGCGATCTGGTCATCATGGCCTGACTTGTACCCGAACAGTGGCGGTTCGAGGGTAGGAGAGCAACGGATGGCGGTGATGTCCTCTGATAGGCTCGAGGGAGGTGCTGACGCAAGCTTGTACGGAGTACAGGGGTAGGCAGAACGGCGTTCCTTCCCAACGCGCTTCACGGGGCTGGAGTTGTTGCTACAGGGTCCGGCGTGCGCCTGCACGCGCGGGTACGGCGGCCACGCCGTTACAGTGGCCGGGATGGCGATCCACCGGCCTAGCGCCTCCACCTAACCCTGTAGGGTCACAAGAAAGTGAAATCGAGGGTGCGCCCGGCCCCCCTTCGAGGGTGTGGCGCGTTAGCCGTCTCGTAGTAGGCGCGCGGTGTCACGGGACCGACACGGCCGTGCCGCACGGTCCCTCCCCACGGTGGTGGGGATGGGCTCCTCCCGGGGAGTTGGTGCGGCGGCACCGGGCGCGAGCCCGGGCGCATGATGGCGCCGCCCCGCCTGTGTCGGGGCATTAAATGCCCGCGTACGGGGGGCCGGCGCACGCGTGAGGGGCGCCCTCGAGCGTGGCGGGCCCCGGCCGAGGGCGGGACGTACCCTCGAGCGAGGCGAGACCCGCTCGAGGGGGAGTGAGCCCTCGAGCGGGGGCGGAGCCGCTCGAGGGGGAGTGTTGCCCCTCGAACGGGGCGGAGCCCGCCGAGGGGGTGTGCGCCCTCGAGCGAGGCGGAGCCTGCTCGAGGGGACTTCTAGGAGGGCCGCCTCGATGGGCCGTCGGGGTCCCTGCGGCGTGGGCCGCGTCCTGCATGGTTAGGCACCTGCATGGTTAGGCTTAGCGTGTTTTGGTGTGGTTGCGGGTTTTAAGTGAGGATTTCCCCGTTGTTTAAGGGGACCCCTAGGGCTGTCCCCGACAAGAAGTCTCATAAATAGAAGTAGGCACATGGCTCGGTGGCTTTGACATGACATGAGGTGCTTGTGGGTGTTTGTGATGGTCTTATGATTAGAATGGCTGTCCTAGCATGAAGTTTGTGTGGCTTTGCCATTTTGATATGCTTTGATCATGTTTAGGACTTTGCTCATGAGAGGCAAGTTTTTCGCAAAATTGCCAAGATCCTTCTTAGCTTCGTCCAATGGTTGTGAAACTTGGTGATCATGTAGTTGAGATCGATACGAAGCCGTAGAGTATCTAACTTGCTCATTTGGACATGTGTAGCATTCTTTGTTGAATTTTGTCTATTTGAGAAGCTCTAGGTTGAAAGTTTTGCATTTTTGGCTTGATTCATGCATTGCCAACAAGGGGGAGAAGTTTGAGCTTGAAATGGCTTAGTGGATGCATTTAGAAGGTTTTCAGGTGGTTTCGAGCCATTTCTGGGCTTTGTTGTACACCGGTCTGACCGGTGAAGAGCACCGGTCTGACCGGTGTGAGTGCTGGTCCTGTACATATGTTAGGCACTGGTCTGACTGGTGGTGATGACCGGTCTGACCGGTGTGAGCTGAAAGTGCTGCAGCTGTCCTGTTTCATGTGGTTTCTTGCATGCATTCGTCCAGGGGGAGTTGCAATGGTTCAGAGGGAGCTTGCATGTGTGTAGGGGGGAGCTCTTTGTGGTTGTTCGAGCTTTGATTCGGTGGTTTGCGCTCTTTGCTTGAGCTTTGCTTTGTCTCGGATGTGTCGAGCCGTTGCCCTTGCCTAAGGGGTCCGAGACTTGTTTCCTTCAAGTGATCTTGCTCTTTGCCTTTGTTTGGCTTTCGATCGCTTGTTGGAGTTTCTTTTTGTTCGTTTCTTTTCTTTTTCTTTTCTCTCTTGTTACTTTCGTGTGGGTGTTGTCAATGCACTCATCAAGGGGGAGATTGAGGACCATGTGTGGTTCGAGGACCGGTGGATGGTCGCTTCCTTGTGTGATGAGTGATTGACAACGTTGTGTGGAGCGATTCTTGGCTAAGTATTGCGGGTGCGAGGTCGCGGCTTGACTCGTGTTGATGCGGGTGAAGAACAAGCGCGGAAGGTCGTCGCGGTGAGGCCTCCGGGTGTGGAGAAGACAAGTAGGCTTTGTTCGAGGGACCCGGTGGCCGGCGGGGGTCAAGTGCGGGCCGCATGGTGGCATGAACAGCAAGATGAAGTCGTGGACGGTTTCTTGGTTGAGCCTCAAAACCAAGGTCGAGCCGGGACTACGTGGGAGCCAAGTCATGAGTGGAGATTGGCGGAGGCTACACCGAGTTCGCGGGGTTTCCGGTGGTTCACCGAGAAAACCACCGGGTTCCTTGGTTGATCCACAAAGCCAAGACCGGAGAACCGAAGACGGAGGTGCAACGGCACCGGAGCCGGTCGACGGTGGGTCCGGCCGGTCTGACCGGTGGGTACCGGTCTGACCGGTGAGGAGCACCGGTCTGACCGGTGTGCGACGATGCAGTCCGGAATCTTCGAAGCGGAGGACACGCGTCGGGATCGCATGGCTTGCGTCGAGGCTACGCAGGGTGCGGTCGTCGGGCATCCGTCCAATGGTGAAGACATCAAGAATTCCAAATCCGCCCTTGAGGGGCTTGTATCCCTAGTTGTTAGAGAAGGACATTTTAGACATTCGGTTGCCTCCATATAACCCAAGAGGTGAGAGGATGGCAGCCAACTCTTGGTACCCTAGCTCATTAGTTTTCCTATTTTCCACCTATTTTCTCTAGGTTTTCTTTAGGACTAGCAAGAGAGCTTCACAGAGAGATCTTGTAGAGAGGGATGGATGATCGGGCGGCTTGCTAGACCTTGTACGAACCTTTGTTTCATGTATAGATGATTCGGCGTGGTTTCTCAAGGTTTGGATGTGTTTTCCCCGGTTGTTCTTGGTGGTGATTTTCGGAGCCCTCTCTTCGTGATTTCTTTGGGGTGTTTTCGAGGGCTTTTCTCTTGGGGATTTGATGGGGGAAATTTGTGGGAACCCTTCGTGGTTCTTTGGGCTGTGATTCCCCTCCCAAATCCGTGAGTAAAAGTGCTCGATTTTGGGGTTTTCTTGAGTTCTTGGGTTGGAAGTGCTTTCGGCGGGATTTCTTCGATTCCTTCTTTTTGGACGAGATTTGGTGGGATTAAACTTGGCTATGGACTCCTCATGAGGTGTTCCTGATATCCCCAAAGTCTTGTTCAAGTCCGTGGAGCGATTCGGGAGATTGAGATTTGGTTTTGGGGGAGTTGACCCGCGGGTGCTGTTCATCCCGAGCTGCCCAGGCTACACCGGTCTGACCGGTGCTCTTGACCGGTCTGACCGGTGCGAGCCCTTGTGGGTTTTTGCTCAGGTGAACGTCTTGGTGTGTTCGTTGTTGTCCCTTGTCTTGCTGCTGTTTCGAGTTTGGGTCCGTTTGGTGGTCGGTTGGCTTTGTTTGGTGTCTTGGGGGCTTTCGTGCCGCCATCGGTCCGACCGGTGTGTCTCACGGTCCGGACCGGTGTAGAGCCACTTAGTGGAAGTTGCTCGGGTTCACTGCGGGGACCGGTCGACCGGTGGTGCTCACCGGTCCGGCCGGTGTGGGTCCGTAGACTCGAGGTTTGGTTTTTTCATTGCGTTTCTCGGGTCGGAAGGTTGCGTGTTGGTTCCTAGGTCCAGTGGCACTCCAGTGGCTACGTGGGCTTGACCAACCTTGGTAGTGAGTCGAAGACGTGTGTTGGAAGCCGCGTTCGTCTTGTTGGAGTTTTCATCTCCTTCCAGAAGAATTTTTATCGGCTCCCATTCACTCCCCCCCTCTCTGGTTCGTCGTAACGGTCCTTCAAAAGCAATATAGTGCCTCGAGCACACCGCTGCTGGAAGTACGACCCCGGCCGGAACCAGGATAAACCCCGTGTCTTTAGTTGCTTAGCACCGACCATCGAGGGACAGACCACAGCGCTTATTACTAGTTAGTGTCGGGACCACATTCCGCACCGACAATTGGCGCCCACTGTGGGGCACACGTGCGCTGAAGGTCAACCCGTCATCCGCTCCCTCAATGGTGATTCGCACCGAGTAAAGCGGTACGCGTTACTCCATGGGCAGCTCGGACCCCCTCCCAGCCGGGTTCAAAATCCGGTTCGGGGGCCTGAACTTTCAGGCTACGGGGAACGGCTACCTGATGCGCCTCACCAACCGTGAGGAGCTTCACGCGCGGCGCCAAGCTGGGTCCGCCCCGGTCGCCGCCGCACGCATCGCCGCGACGCCAACGCCCGCCGGCACGGACGGCGCGGGCCCATCGAGCGCCACGGCACGGTCGCCGCTCCGGCCGGCGCTCGCGCCGGGCGCGGTCGAGCAGCGACATGCCGAGTGCGTCGCCTCACAACGAGGCGCACCCGTCAGCACAACGACGGCCACCCCCGGTGGGGGAGCGCTCGGTCTTCGGACCGCGCTTCCCCATCGGTCTGCGCAGCGCGGCGGCGGCCTACGCCGCCAACACCAACGCCAGCGCCACGATGCGCAGGGTTCCCCTGGCTGCCACGTCTTGGTTGCCAGGGACCCTAGCGCCTCTGCCGGCGACGAGTCATCCCTAGTCTCTCTCGACGCGCTGCCACCCGCCACCTCGCATGGGTACGCGGAGTGGGACTTCTCCGGCGTGCCGGACCCGGTGATGTTCAGCCGGTTCCTCGACGCCACGGACTACTGGTTCGGCTACTCCGATGACTCCAGCGCCGGGAGCTACGATCCTGCGCGGGAATGCTGTGTCGTCATCGCCAACTACCCAGCAAACGCCATTGGTGCAACGGGCGCCGACGACGGGGAGCTTCCTCCTGCCTTGGGGACTGGGTCGCGCCTGGCCGCGGGGCCGAGCGCCCCTCCTCCCTCACCACCGACAGGGGCCGATATCAACGCGCAGCTGGCCCAAGAATGTGAGCTCGAGGCCAAGCTGGCGGAAGAGTACCGCACCGTGCGTTTGCTCCGCGCCTCCATGGCGGGGGAAGCCTCCGCGCGCAGTGAACGCGCGCGTGAAGTGGGCAGGCAAGCCCGTGACCGCATCAACGCCGACTTCAACGTCGACAACCCGGATACGTCCCCACGAGCGAGCCAGAAGCTCATCGCTGCTGCAACACTACTACGGGCCATGCCCGCCCCTTCTACGCCGAGGCGCGTAACCTGCACCGCGAGGCGCAGGCACTCATCGAGCAAGCGGCCGTCCAGCAGGCCAAGAGCTCGACGTCCCGCATCCGTCAGCAGGGGAGCGCACGGAACGATGGGGGTGCGCAAGGTGCGGAGCCCTCGGTCCATGCGGGTGGCGCGGCCGAGCGCCCCGCCAACCCGGGGCGCACGCCGGCCAAGGAGCGGCTCCTCGACACGCGCGGGCAAGCGCGAGATGGCGACGCCCGCAATGTCATTAACGCCGGACGGACGAGCAATGCGGAGGCACGGGCGGCAGCAGGCTACCACCCTCGACGGGGCGGACGCTACGATAGCGATGAGGACCGCTCGCCAACGCCGGAGCCCCCGGGGACCCGTGTGTTCAGCCGGGAGATCCGCACGGCGGCCTTTCCCCAACGCTTCCGCCAGCCGACGACGATCGTCAAGTACAACAGGGAGACAGACCCCCGTGTGTGGCTCAACGACTATCGCCTAGCGTGCCAGCTGGGCGGAGCCACCGGTGACGAGGTCATCATCCGCAACCTCCCCCTGCACCTCGCCGACTCGACGCGGACGTGGCTCGAGCACCTGCCAGCTAGCCAGATCCACAACTGGGACAACCTGGTCTGCACGTTCGTTGGCAACTTCCAGGGCATGTACGTGCACCCTGGGAACTCCTGGGACCTGCGCTCTTGTACCCAGAAGCCCAGCGAATCGCTCCGGGACTTCATACGGCGTTTCTCCAAGCGCTGTACCGAGCTCCCGAGCGTGGCGCAGTCTGAGATCGTGCACGCCTTCCTCGAGGGCACCACGTGCCGGGACCTCGTGCACGAGTTGGGGCACAGCCCGCTGGTCGACTCAAACGAGCTGTTCGACATCACCACCAGTTTTGCCTCAGGCGAAGAGGCGGTGGGGGCAATCTTCGATGGCAAGAAAGGCAAGCGCGCGGACGACGCGCCCGCGGAGGGCAGCAAGTCCAAGGAGCCCCACCAGAAGAACAAGCGGGGCAAGAAGGGGAAGAAGCCGCGCCACGAGGCACGCGAGCAGGGACGCGACGACGATGACACCGAGGCCCTTGCTGTTGACCCGGCTCGACGGGACCCTCGACCGGCCCCTCGAGGTCCAGAAGTTTTCGACGACATGCTGAAGAAGCCATGTCCGTACCACAAGACACCGGTCAATCACACCCTCGAGCAGTGCGACATGCTCAAGCGGTTCTACGGCCGCGCCGCCGCGAAGGACGGCGAAGCCAAGAAGGATGGGGGTGATGGCGACGCCGGCGGCTTCGCTGCTGTGGAAAACGTTTTCCTCATCTTCGGGGGGCCGACCGTCGACATGTCGAGCCGCTAGCGCAAGCGGGAGTGGCACGAGGTTCTCGCTGCAGAGAAGGCGCCTCCTTCCTTCCTCGATTGGTCGGAGGATGCCATCACTTTCAGCCGCGAGGATCACCCGAACCGCATCCCCAATTCGGGCTAGTACCCGCTGGTGGTCGACCCGGTCATCGGGAACGCGCGGTTCTCGAAGGTCCTGATGGACGGAGGCAGCAGCCTCAACATCCTCTACACGCACACATTGCGCCTTTTGGGGATCGGGTTGGACCAGCTGCGGCCCAGCACGACGCCGTTCCATGGCGTCGCGCCGGGCAAGCGCGTCCAGCCCCTCGGGCAGATCGACCTGCCTGTCTGGTTCGGCACGCCGGACAACTACCGCAAGGAGACGCTCACCTTCGAGGTGGTGGGGTTCAGGGGCGCGTACCACGCCATACTTGGGCGGCCCTGCTACGCCAAGTTCATGGTAGTCCCCAACTACACCTACCTCAAGATGAAGATGCCGGGGCCCAACGGCGTCATCACTGTGGGCTCATCCATCGAGCACGCCTTCGACTGCGACGTCGAATGCGTGGAGCACGCAGAGGCCCTAGCGCTGGACGAAGCGCTGGTGGCCAACATGGAGAAGATGGTCAACGAGGACCTCAGCTCCACCGCCAAACACGCTGGCAGCTTCGAGCCTGCTGAGCAGACCAATGAAGTGCCCCTCGACCCTACTGCCCCCGAGGGCAAGGTGTTGAGGGTCAGTTCTACCCTCGACCCGAAATAGGAAGTGCTGCTCGTCGACTTTCTCCGTGCCAACGCCGACATCTTCGCGTGGAGCCCCTCGGACATGCCAGGCATCCCGAGGGAGGTCGCCGAGCACTCCCTTGACATCCTACCTCACTCCCGCACCGTGCAGCAATGGCTCCGCCGCTTCAACGAGGAGCGGTGCCGGGCGATCGGAGCGGAGCTGCGGAAGCTCCTTGAGGCTGGGTTTATCAAGGAAGTATTCCACCCTACGTGGCTAGCCAATCCTGTACTAGTAAAGAAAAAGAATGGGAAGTGGCGGATGTGTGTAGACTACACTAGTCTTAATAAAGCATGTTCTAAAGTTCCTTTTCCTTTGCCGCGTATCGATCAAATTGTTGATTCGACCGCTGGGTGCGAACTACTCTGCTTCCTTGATGCCTATTCCGGGTACCACCAAATAAAAATGAAGGAGTCCGACCAGCTCGCGACTTCATTCATCACGCCGTTCGGGATGTACTGCTACGTCACGATGCCGTTCGGCCTCCGAAACGCGGGTGCGACATACCAGCGGTGCATGCAACATGTTTTCGGAGACCACATCGGGCGGACCGTTGAAGCATACGTAGACGACATAGTCGTAAAAACCAGGAAGGTGGACGACCTGGTTAATGACGTCAACATCGCGTTCGACTACTTACGGGCTAACGGGGTGAAACTGAACCTCGAAAAATATGTCTTTGGTGTACCGTGGGGTATGCTTTTGGGATACATTGTCTCCCAGCGAGGCATCGAGGCCAACCCCGAAAAGGTTGCAGCCCTTGAGCGAATGGTTCCGATTCGGGACCTCAAAGGGGTTCAAAGGGTGCTGGGGTGCCTCGCCGCCTTGAGCCGCTTCATCTCGCGGCTCGGCGAGAAAGGCTTGCCCCTCTAACGCCTCCTCAAAAAGCACGAGCGTTTCTCCTAGACCGCCGAGGACCAGGAGGCGCTTGACAAGCTGAAGGCGTCCCTGACCCACGCCCCAATCCTCACACCGCCATGAGACGGCGAGCCTCTGTACCTCTACGTGGCTGCGACTACCCAGGTGGTCAGCGCCGTGATCGTGGTGGAACGCACGGAGGAAGGACACACCTTGCCGGTTCAGCAGCCGGTGTACTACATCAGCGAAGTCTTGTCCGACACCAAGACGCGCTACCCACAAGTCCAGAAGCTGCTCTACACAGTGGTTCTCGCACGGCGCAAGCTTTGCCACTACTTCGAGGCCCATCCTGTCATGGTGGTTTCCTCCTTTCCATTAGGGGAGATCATCCGCAATCCGGACGCAGCAGGCAGGATCGCCAAGTGGTCGGTGGAGCTGATGGGCGAGATGCTTGCCTATGCCCCACGCAAGGCCATCAAGTCCCAAATCTTGGCGGACTTTGTCGCCGAGTGGACGGACACGCAATTGCCGCCGCCCCATATCCATGTAGAATGCTGGACTCTGTACTTCGATGGCTCGGTGATGAAGACAGGGGCGGACGCGGGCCTGCTCTTCGTCTCGCGCCTCGGGGAGCACATGCGGTACGCTGTGCGCCTTCACTTCCCCGCGTCGAACAACATGGCTGAGTACGAGGCCCTGCTTTGCATCCTCAAGATCGCCATCGAGATAGGCATCAAACGCCTCGACGTGCGGGGGGACTCGCAGCTCGTGATCGACTAGGTCATGAAGAACGCGAGCTGCCACGACGACAAGATGGAGGCATACTGCAAGGCCGTGCGCGCCCTCAAGGACAAATTTTACGGCATCGAGCTCAATCACGTGCCCCGCCGATATAACGAGGAGGCGGACGAGCTCGCCAAGATCGCATCAGGGCGGATCACCATCCCCCTGAACGTCTTCGCTCGGGACGTCGCTCAACCGTCCGTCGCCCTTGAGCCGCACCCCTCGAACCACGCGGAACCCTCAGGGGCTCCCTCGAATCCAGCGGGCGCAGAGCCCATGGACGAGGACCCCTCGAACGAGGTGTACGTGCTCTCCCTCCTCGAGGGGTACGGCGCCAGCGAGGCCGAAGTCATGGACGTCGAGCCAGCTCCCAGCGGGGCGGACTGGCGCGACAAATACATCGCTTGAATGGACCGAGGGGAACTCCCCTCGGACCGGTCCGAGGCCAGGCGCATCGCCAGGATGGCCAAATCCTTCGCCCTCGTCGACAGCAAGCTGTACAAGCGCGCCGCCTCAGGCATCCTGCAGCGATGCGTGCCCATCCCCGAGGGGCGCGAGCTCCTCCGGGACATACACGCGGGTATCTGCGGCCACCATGCCGCGCCCCGCACCCTCGTAGGCAACGCGTTCTGCCAGGGCTTCTACTGGCCCACCGCGGTCACTGATGCCAGCTAGATCGTGCACACCTGCGAAGGGTGCCAGTTCTACGCCCGTAAATCCAACCTCCCCGCGCACGTCCTGCAGACCATCCCCATCACGTGGCCTTTCGCCGTATGGGGGCTGGACATCGTCGAGCCCTTACGGAAGGCGCCCGGGGGCTACACCCACCTGTTAGTCGCGATCGACAAATTCTCCAAATGGGTGGAGGTGCGCCCCATTACGAATCTCAGGGCGGAGCAGGCGGTGACGTCTTTCACCGACATTGTCTATCGCTTTGGAGTGCCGAACTCCATCATCACCGACAACGGGTCCCAATTCACGGGCAGGAAATTCCTGGAGTTTCGCGATAAATTCCACATCCGTGTGGACTGGGCAGCTGTGGTGCACCCACAGACCAACGGCCAAGTGGAGCGTGCCAACGGCATGATTCTACAAGGCCTCAAGCCCAGAATTTTCGACCAGCTGAACAAGTCTGGTCGAAAATGGCTCCAGGAACTGCCTGCGGTCGTATGGAGCCTCAGGACCACCCATGCAGAGCCACCGGGTTCACCCCGTTATTTCTAGTCCATGGCACGGAGGCCGTCCTCCCCACGGACTTAGAATATGAGTCACCCAGAGTGCGAGGCTACAATGAAGACACCAACCAGCGAGCCCGCGAGGACTCACTGGACCAGTTGGATGAAGCGCGCCTCGTGGCTCTAATGCACTCCACAAGATACCAGCAGTCTCTAAGACGCTACCAAGCTCGAAAGGTGCGCCGGCGGGAATTCAGCGAAGGGGATTTGGTCCTAAGGCTACGCCAAGACAACCGAGGACGCCACAAGCTATCACCTCCGTGGGAGGGACCCTACATCGTGGTGAAGGTGCTCAAACCAGGCACATACAAGCTAGCCAACGAGGACGGCGAGGAACTCACCAACGCTTGGAACATCCAGCAGCTACGTCGCTTCTACCCTTAGCTAGGATTTCCAAGTCTTTTTGTTGTAAAATACATGCCCAGCACCCCAGTTGGCAACGCAATGTAAATAACAACAATTTAATAAAGTCAAAGGGCAACTCGGCTTTCCCCTGAAACCCAAGTCACCCTCGGGGGCTACACAGGGGGCATCCCACACCCAAAAAAATGGTCCCATTTTTTCGCAAAAATCTAACTTGTGAACGCGCCAGGTACGTTTCGACCGAAGTCTCGAGCGAATCAAGGCAGGGCGCGGGTAGTCATGCAGGAAGGACGCGCGAGTCAGAGATAGCCTACGCCTCCGTGAGGATACGACCCTTCTCTCTTGCCTGCGGCCCGGCCGAACCGGCGAGGACCATGTGTGGTTCGAGGATCGGTGGATGGTCGCTTCCTTATGTGATGAGTGATTGACAACGTTGTGTGGACCGATTCTTGGCTAAGCATTACAGGTGCAGGTTGCGGCTTGACTGGTGTTGGTGCAGGTGAAGAGAAAGCGCGAAAGGTCGTCGCCGGTGAGGCCTCCAGGTGTGGAGAAGACAAGTAGGTTTCGTTCGAGGGACCCGGTGGCCAGCGGGGTCAAGTGCGGGCCGCATGGTGGTATGAACAGCAAGATGAAGTCGTGGACGGTTTCTTGGTTGAGCCTCAAAACCAAGGTCGAGCCGGGACGTGGGAGCCAAGTCATGAGTGGAGATTGGCGGAGGCTACACCTCGTTCGCGGGGTTTCCGGTGGTTCACCAGAAAACCACTGGGTTCCTTGGTTGATCCACAAAGCCAAGACCGGAGAACCGAAGACGGAGCCGCACGGCGGCTCCGGACCGGTCCGACCGGTGGGTCGACCGGTCGACCGGTGGGGACCGGTCGACCGGTGAGGAGCACCGGTCGACCGGTGTGCGACGACGCAGTCCGGAGACTTCGAAGCGGGGGACACGCGTCGGGATCGCATGGCTTGCGTCGAGGCTACGCAGGGTGCGGTCGCCGGGCATCCGTCCGATGGTGAAGACATGAAGACTTCCAAATCTGCCCTTGAGGGGCTTGTATCCCTAGTTATTATGAAAGGGCATTTTAGACTTTAGGTTGCCTCCATATAACCCAAGAGGTGAGAGGATGGCAGCCAACTCTTTGAACCCTAGCTCATTAGTTTTCCTATTTTCCACCTATTTTCCTTAGGTTTTCTTTAGGACTAGCAAGAGAGCTTCACGGAGAGATCTTGTTGAGAGGGATGGATGATCGGGCGGTTTGCTATACCTTGTATGAACCTTTGTTTCATGTATAGATGATTCGGCGTGGTTCCTCAAGGTTCGGATGTGTTTTCCCCAGTTGTTCTTGGTGGTAATTTTCGGTGCCCTCTCTTTGTGATTTCTTTGTGTTGTTTTCGGGATCTTTTTCTTGGGGATTTGATGAGGGAAATTTTCGGGAACCCTTCGTGGTTCTTTGGGCTGTGATTCCCCTCCCAAATCCGTGAGTAAAGGTGCTCGATTTTGGGGTTTCTTGAGTTCTTGGGTGGAAGTGCTCTTGGCGGGATTTCCTTGATTCCTCCTTTTTGGACGAGTTTTGGTGGGATTAAACTTGGCTATGGACTCCTCATGAGGTCTTCCTAATATCCCCAAAGTCTCGTTCAAGTCCATGGAGCGATTCGGGAGATCGAGATTTGGATTTGGGGGAGTTGACCCACGGGTGCTGTTCATCCCGAGCTGCCCAGGCTACACCGGTCTGACCGGTGCTCTTGACCGGTCTGACCGGTGCAACCCTCAGTGGGATTTTGCTTAGGTGAACGTCTTGGTGTGTTCGCTGTTTTCCTGTGGTGCTGCTGTTTCGAGTTTGGGTCAGTTTGGTGGTCGGCTGGTCTGTTTGGTGCCTTGGGGGCTTTCAGGCTGCGATCGGTCTGACCGGTGTGTCTCACCGGTCTGACCGGTGTAGAGCCACTTAGTGAAAGTTGCTCAGTTTCACCAGCAAGGACTGGTTTGACCGGTGGTGCTCACCGGTCTGACCGATGTGAGTCTGAAGACTCGAGGTTTGGTGTTCCGCTACGTTCTCGGGTCGGAAGGTTGTGTGTGTTGGTTCCTAGGTCCAGTGGCACTCCAGTGGCTACGTGGGCTTGACCAACTTGGGTAGTGAGTCGGAGACGTGTGTTGGAAGCCATGTTCATCTTGTTGGAGTTTCCATCTCCTTCGAGAAGAATTTTTATCGGCTCCCATTCACTCCCTCCCCCCCTCTCTGGTTCGCCGTATCGGTCCTTCAACCGTTCACGAAGTCGAACTCTCCCAACCAAAACTCGCTCGAGCAAAGGGGAAAAACAGAAAGGCGCGACAAATAAAAGACATCATTTGAATTTACAAGTATTCGAACAACTCCATAAGTTTTATTTGTTTATTTACATGGCCGTAAGGCCCAGATACTGACATCTAAACAAAAATGGGCCTAGTGCCCAGCAGGTTTTCAGGCCTGAGGCTCGTCGCCGTCGGTAGCGTCCGGGAACCGGAACTCCGAGAACACCTGGGTGAGCGCCTCCGCAGCATCAGCGGCAAGTGTGTCCGCCTGCTTCATTGTCGCCTCGTCCTCGACGCCTTCCGGGACGACGTAGCCCGACGCCACGGCCTCGAGGTTCACCTCGTAGTGGGAGTGCACCACGCCGAAGGCCTTCTGGACGCCCAGGTGGAGCACGCGACGCATGCGCCCAGAGACATGCCCGCCGAGGGCGCGCAGGCGGTTGGCCAACGAGCTTCCAGCTTGCGCCTCGCCCTCTTCGACGGCCTGGCAGGTCTCCAGGGCTGCGGCACGCAGCTCCACCAGCTCCTGCTCGGAGGAGTTGTAGGCGACCTGCAGCGTCTCGGCCCGATTGGTCGCGTGCCCCAGCGCGGTGCGCAGACCTGAACGTCACAAGCGAAAGAAATTAGAAGGGGAACGAATCCTCAAAGGAAAGATCAGCAAAATAAAAAACGAAGAGGCGACTTACCTTGAACCTGCTTCTTCTCCACTTCGAGAGCGTGGCGCTCGGCCTCGACCGCCTGCTGCAAGTTGACGACCGTGGTGCCCTGCTCCTCGAGGGACCGCTGCTGGTCCGCGTTCGAGATGCTGAGGGCTATCAGCTCCCCGTCGAGCCTCGAGACCTCAGCATCCCGCTCCTCCAGCGACTTCCGCGCCCCCTCGAGAGCGGTGCGCTCCCGCTCGAGCGCCGACCGGGCGTCAGCAAGGGCGGCCCGCTCCTGCTGGAGCTGGCCCTCGGCCTCCGGCGGGCGGCACACTCCTGCCGGAGCTGCTCCTCCGCCGTGGCAACTGCAGCGACCTTGGCGGCGAGGGCGGTCTTCAACTCGTCGGCCTCCTTGGCCTTCTGCTCGGCTTCCCGCGCCCTCTCCTCAGCCCGGCTTTGCTGGGACTGCGCCTCCTGGAGCCACGTGCGGATTTCCCGGTTCTCGGCCCGGACGGTCCCCACCTCCGCCTCCCAGTCAGACGCCACAGTGCGCACCTTCTCCAGATCCCCCCTCGCCTGTTGCAGTGCCTCATCCCGATTGATGAGGGCTGTGCAGATCCGCTCGATGGCGGGGGGGACGCGCCGCGGCCTGCCCCTCGTGCTCCAAGAGCTGGTCGCGCAGGGCCTCTGCCCGGTACGACAGCCATCCGTCTTGGGTCGTTAGGGCCTCTGCAAGGGCGTCGAGGGCGTCACGCTGCTCCCCGAGCTGGCGAAGCTCGGCACTCATCTGGTCGAAGGCGCCGTACTTGTCACGGGCACGGTGCTCGAGCTCCTGCCGCCAATAGACCGAAACCAGTAAGCACTGCGCCGCAAGGAACAAGCACGAAAACGACAAAATCGAAGAAAAAGGCAACAGCGCCTCACCTGGAAAATGCGCCACGCTGGGCCGCCGTGGATCCGCAGCGCCTCGTTCAACGCTCGGTTGAGCGAGGCACCGTGATCGCGGAGCTCCTCCCACAACTGCTGCTCCTCCTGAGCGTCGGCGAAGGCGGGCGGCTCGTCAACACGATCCTTGCCCAAGCCAGGAGGGGCGGCATGGGACGAGGAGGCCTCGACGCCACGTCTCGAGCCCCCAGCCACCATGTGGTCATCCCACCGTCTAACGAGCGCCCCCGCCTGGGGCTCGGGGGCTGGCGTGGGCAGGCTCGCCCACTGGTGCCACCTGGGAGGCGGGACGTCTTCGTCCGGGATTTCCACCGCCATCGCCCGGGAGGCGCCGGCCGAGGGCGGACTCCTGCCCGCGCCTCCACGACCACTTCCGCCGTGCCTCCGTGGCCGCGGACTCCCGCCGCGGGCGCCGCGGCCGCCGCCTCCGGCCGCGTCTCGGCGGTCGTGGGCGCCGAACGGCTCCCCACGGCGACGCTGCCCGCAACGCCACTACAACCGACACCGCCGGGCCGTACCTCCGCCTCCGGCCGCGCCTCCGCCGTGGCCGTCGCCCGCCGCACTTCCGCCACGGGCCGGCGCCCGCCGTGCCTCCGCAACCGCCGGCTGCGGCCCGGCGGGCGATGTCACCGGCCGTGGCCTCCGGGCCTCGGCCGCGCCTCGCGAGCTCCCTCTCGCCGTTGCCGCCGCGCTCGCTCCCGCCCGCGACGCCCTTGACGAACGCCGCCGAGTTGGGATGGACGCATCCACCCTCAGCACCTTGGCCGGTGCGAGGGGAGGCACGGTTGGCGCCGCCCTGCAGACACGGAAACAAACCGTCAGGTTCCCGCCTGACGGGCACGCGACCCCTCGAAGGAGAATTCCTTACCTCAAAGAGGAGAAGGCACGCTTCCTCTTCCTCGAGGCCCCCGCCGACGTTGCGGGCGCGGCCGGCGCGGCCGCCGCCGCACCTCCGGCCGATCTCCGCCGCATGCGCGGGCCCCGCCCCGCACGCGGGTGCCTCCGCCGCGCGTGCGAACGCCTCCGAGGCGTGCGCCGGCGCCTCCGCGGCCCGCGCCGCCTCCGTCGCCGACCGCCCGGTGGCGGGCGCCCTCGCGCCCGCCCCGGGCGATGGTTCTCCCGCCACCGTAGCCGGCTCGCGTGACGGGGGTGCAGGCTCCCACCTGTCAGGGAGGACCTGCTCCCTAACCTCCTCCTCCTCTTCTTCCTCCTCCTCGTCCGATGACGAGTACTCCTCGGTCCCCGGCGAGGAGAGCCCCTGCTGCTCGCGCAGCCGGAACTCCTCTCTCCTCCGCTCGCGACGCTGCCGGTGCCGCGTCTCACGCTCCCTCCTGCGGGCCACCCGCTCCCGCTCTCGCTGCTGCACCGCACTGAGGACCAGGAGTGTTAAAGTGGTCGATGGATGACCACTCCTCAGTGATGAGTGATTGACAACGGGTGTTGGACTGACTCTTGGCTTAGTGCGCATGTGTAGGCTGTGGCCTAGTTCGTGTTGTTGCAGGTGAAGAACGAGCGCGAAAGGTCTTCAGCCTTGAAGGGCCTCCGAGAGATGGAGAGACAAGTAGGCTCGGTTCGAGGGACCCGGTGGACGGGCGGGGATCGGGTGCGGGCCACATGGTGGCGACACAAGCAAGACGAAGTCATGGACAAGCGAGCCGGTGCACGGTAGCGGTCGAGTCAAGTGGTTTGGCGGGAGGCCGGACCGAGCACGCGAGGTTTGGTGGTTTGCCCACAAAACCATCGGCGGACGGTTTCTTGGTTTGGGCCTCAAAACCTAGTCCGAGGGCCCAACACGACGGAGACGGGATCTGGGCGTGTCGGGAAGCTTCGAAGCGGAGGACATGTGGCGGGATCGCATGGCTTGCGTCGGGAGGACGCGGGGTGCGGCAAAGGCGTGGCCGTCCGATGGCAAGACCCACAAACATTACCTAAATGCCCCTACGTGGGTTGTATCGCCAGTAGTTAAGTTAGGGGTAGTCGAGTCATTTACCACTCCGGCGGGACCTGATATATAAGCCACGAGTGTGTGTGGATGGCTCTCTTCCTCCGCGACTTAGGGTTTCATTTCCTCCCTCCCATTTCTCATTTTTGTAGCTATTTTTCTTCCATTTTCTCTAGGCTAGCATGAGAGCTTCATTAGAGATTTGTTGAGAGGGATGGATGCTAGGGCGGCATGCTAGACCTTGTGAATCTTTCCTGGTTTGTATAGAAGATTCGGAGTTGTGTTTTTCGTGGTCTTTTTGTGCTTGTTTTCGTGCCTTTGTTCTCGGTGCGATTCCGCGGATTTGAGTGGGTTTCTCCCCGGATTTCTTTGAGGGAAACATGGATAGATGTCTCGCGCATCTTTGTGATTGATCTTGTGCCCTCAAACGCCGGGAAACCACTTAGATTCGATGATTTTCGTTCGGTGCTCTAGTTTTTGGTGGTGCTCAAAGGACTCGTGATTCCCGGTCATTTAGGGAGTTAGGAGGCAAGATTTTTGGGCTATAGCATCCTTGTGTGATGCTTTTCAAGTCCCCAAACCCTTATCTCCACAGCTTCAACCGTTTGGGAAATCCGATGATGATTTGGGGGAGTTGACTTTCGAGGTCGGGCGTTTTTTTGCTCTGTCCGAGCCTCGCGGACGGTCCGCGCCCTCCTGGCGGACGGTCCGCGCCGCTCATGTTCGTCCCGTGTTCTTCGTGTTCTTGCTCGCCTTTCATTTCGATCCGTCGCGATTTTGAGTTTCGGTTGGACGGAGTTTCGGACGGTCCGCAGCAGAGGGCGGACGGTCCGCGGGTGCCTGGCGGATAGTCCGCGTGCTCCCCGCGGACGATCCGTGGTTCGTGGTGTGCTTCTGTTGGTTCTGTGTGATTTAACGGACGGTCCGTGGTGTAGGGCCGGACGGTCCGCAGTGGTGGTGCGGACGGTCCGCGACAGCAGGCCGGACGGTCCGCGAGGTCAGTGCGGACGGTCCGCCCCTCCTTGCCGGACGGTCCGCCAGAGCCTGTGAGCTTTGCTTCTTGGTTCGATTCCTCCCTTCCTTTATCGTGCTTCCACGTGTGCTTCAAGGAATCGTTCCTAAGGCTAGAGGTTGATCCATAACCTCGTTGTCTTGGCGATTGGTGTGTGATTCGATCCATCGCTTGTGTGTGACCGAGATTTGACTAGGGCATAGGCCGGGTTCTTTGGGAAGAATTTTTACCGACTCCTATTCGCTCCCCCCTCTCTAGTCGCTATCTGATCCTTAAATTGGTATCAGAGCTTGGTGCCGGATTCTTTGCGACTTTGACAAGTCTCGAATCCTAAGATGGCGTACGTTGAGCGGGGCGGTCCGCCGCACTTCGATGGCAAGGGTTACCACAAGTGGGCGGCTCATATGATGATCTTTCTTCGTGGAAAGCTGTTGGATTTCATTGTGCTTGACAAGATCTATGCTATTCCGGTCAACATCCATACTCTTATGGTGACCGATGCCGGTGCTAAGGCCAAGTATGAGGCTAATGCAAAAGCCGTTGATCACTTGGTCTGGAGCTTGTGTGATCCTGAGTTTGAGCGTGTTCGTCATTTGAATCTTGCTTGGCAAATTTGGGAGAAGTTGTTGGTTGCTCACGGTGGTGATAACCATGTGAAGGCTCGCCTCTTTGTCTCTTATCGGATGCAATATGAGAATTTCTCTCCACTTCCCGGTGAGGATATCGATGCGATGTTTCAGAGGTTCACCGCCATCGTGAACAACATGAAAGCTAATGTTGAGGATTTTCCTTACACCGAGCATGATCAGGCTTTGAAGCTCTTGCATGTCTTGGACCCAAATGTTTGGGGTGCTAAGGTTGAGGCCATCAAGGAGTCTGGACAGTATTTGACTATTGAGTTGGATGACCTCTTTTCTAAGCTCAAGTCGGCTGAGGTTGACAGGAAGTTGCAATCCAAGCATGAGGGCTCGACTGACCATAGTCTTGCTCTTGTGGGCGGATCAAAGGGCAAATCTAACCCTTCGTGTCAACAGTTTTCCTTGTCTTCTCTTATGTCTATTCCAGATGAGGAGTTTGATGTGCTGGGTGAGGAGGAGCTGGCCTTGCTCTCAAGAAGGTTTGATCGACTACACGAGAGTCGGAGGAATGCAAGGCGGAGCTCAGGGACATGCTACAAGTGTGGCAAGCGTGGCCACTTCATCGCCGAGTGCCCGGAAGCGGAGGAGAACAAGTAAAAGGTGAACGAGTACAAGGCGCACCCGAGGCGTGAAGACAAGTACTCCTCCAAGGGCAAGCACTTCAACAAGTCCAGGAGCAAGGACAAGGACAAGCGACGACCGAGCAAGAGCGGCTACAAGAAGAACAAGGCAAGAGCGATGGTGGCCGGTGCGAGCGATGTCGACTCAAGCTCAAGCGACGAGCAGTCAAGCTCAAGCAGCGAAGATGAAGATGCCGGGAGGCGTAAGAGCAAGAAGAGTGCAACTCGGAACCTCAGCGGGTTGAGCTGCGTGGCGCTTGAGGGCTTTTGTGGCATGGCCCATAGCTCAAGCAGCAAGAAGAGTGAGAAGGAAGACAGCGATTCCGACTCGGAGGATGAGGTAAATCGTGACCCCGACTCTTTGCTTGCTGAGATCGCTAGGTTGAATGGCTTGATTGACAACCGTGATAGTATGCTAAGAGATGCCAAAAAGATGAGGAAAGATCTTAGGGCTCAACTTGAGAATGCTAGTGAGAAAGTAGGAGAGTTAGAGTGAAAATTGCTTGAATTGAAACTTGAGAATGACTCTTTGAAACTTGCTCCTACTACTCCTGATGATGTTGAATGTCTTGAGTGTGATGCATGGTTGAATGAGATCAAGTTGCTTAATGAGAAGAATGCTTCCACTTTGGCTAAACTAGATGCTCTTAGGACTGAGTATGATGAGCTTAAGGCTAGACCTACTTTGCTTGGTGCTTGTAAATCATGTCCTACTATGCATGCTAAGCTTGTTCATGCTCGTTCTACCATTAGTTCTTTGGAAGCATCTTTGAAATCTCCTGTTGCAAATGCATGCTCTAGCTGTGATGAAGTTACTTTGCGCAATCTTGAACTTACTTCCCGTTTGGATGTCATCTTTGAGGAGAATGACTATTTGAGGAAGGTGTTGGGTTGGTTGTCTGGGCAGGAACCTCAATTGAAAATCATGATTGAGGAGTTCAAGAGAGCTGATGGTCGTGGTTTGGGGTTTGAGAAGTTGGGGAGAAAGTGGGAGAGAACAGTGGGGAGAGTGTGTATGAGAAGTGCGTTGAGTCTAACCCCGAGTTTGAGGTGATCGGAGACATACAAGTCCCACTTCCAAAAGCACCCAAGAACTCTTTCACACCAAAGCCCAACCACCTTTGCAACAAGCTTGACACAACCCAAGATCCACCCAAATTCCCACCTAAGACAAATGACTTTCAGAAACCGGTGAGGTTTGTGAGTGAGAAGGGTGAGAAGCCTAGAGAGAAGCCAGAGCCAAAACCAAAACCCATCCCCTTCAGGTGTGAGTATTGTGGCAAAGAGAGGCATCTTGCAGAGTTTTGCTACAAGAGGAAGAGGGATGAGAGGCTTGCTAGGGAGCAAGCGAACCGGAGACGGTATCGCCGGTCTCATGGTATTCCCGAGCCTAGAGTGCCACTTCCACGGGGTGTGGGAAGTGTGAAGAGTGTTGGTAGAGTTGGAGCTCGAGTGGTAGGTTTGTGAGGAGAGATGATGGTGTGCGTGCTGGTGAGAGGTTTGGTCGGGCTCGTGGTGGTTTTGCTGGACGTCCTCCTACTCGTCCTCAATACGGGTTTAGGGGAGGTGATCGCAGCTTTGGGTTCCAGAGGAACTACGGACCACGTTTTCCCCCTCGTGGTGCTCGTACTCCTCCCATGGGACATGGGAAGTTTGGTGGCAAGGGAATGATGTTTGCTAACCCCTCTTTTGAGCAGATGGCTCGACACTAGTTTAACTTTCTGTGTGCTAACCCTAGTGTCGAGTCGCTAGCTCATTCTCGTTCTTTTTTCTGACTGCAGGCAGGAGGCTTGGAGGACATTTGGTTGATTGACTCCGGGTGTTCTCGACACATGACCGGAGATAAGAAGTGGTTCTCCAGCCTCACCCCAGTGAAGGAAAAGATGTACATCACATTTGGGGACAATGGACGAGGAAGGGTGATGTCTGAGGGGGTTGTGCATGTGAGTGGCAAGGTAACATTGAAGAGAGTGGCTCTTGTGAAGTCTTTGGGTTTCAATTTACTTTCGGTTTCTCAGTTGCTTGATGAGGGTTTTGAGGTGCGTTTCAAGTCTGGCGAGTCTCGTTTGCTAGATTCTCGAGGTGATTTTGTCTGTATGATCATCCCCGAGGGTCAGATTTTCAGGGCTGATTTCTCTCGTTCTTTGGGTCCTGCTCGCTGTTTGATGGCTGGTCCTTCTTCTGTTTTGTGGAAATGGCATAGGCGGTTGGGACACTTGAGCTTTGATTTGGTTTCCCGCTTGAGTGGTTGTCGGTGCGGAATATGGTCCCGACACTAACCAGTAGATAGCGCCGTGGTCTATCCCTCAATGGTCGATGCTAAGTAACAAGTGACACAGAGATTTTATCCTGGTTCCGGCCGAGGGGGCCGTACGTCCAGCAGGGGCGTGCTCAGGGCACTATATTACTTTGCACCGGGGGTGCTTGTAGTGGGGCTGATACAAGCAAGGCGGGAGAGGAAGCGTGGCCTTCAAGTCCCTGGAGGAGTGGCTGAAGATGTTGTGGGAGAATGAGAATGAGTACGTGGTGTGTGGTCCTCCTGTCCCTGTTCGTCTGTCTCCCCCCACGGCTGGGGGTTCGCCCCCCTTTTATAGATCAAGGGGGCAGCGGGTTACATGCGCGCCGCGCTACCTAGCTACGTGGAGAAGTGCGACATGCTACGGTGTAGAGTGGGCGGCCGTCCGGGCGATCCTCGCAGCGATCTGGTCATCATGGCCTGACTTGTACCCGAACAGTGGCGGTTCGAGGGTCGGAGAGCAACGGATGGCGGTGATGTCCTCTGACAGGCTCAAGGGAGGTGCTGACGCAAGCTTGTACGGAGTACAGGGGTAGGCAGAACGGCGTTCCTTCCCAACGCGCTTCACGGGGCTGGAGTTGTTGCTACAGGGTCCGGCGTGCGCCTGCACGCGCGGGTACGGCGGCCACGCCGTTACAGTGGCCGGGATGGCGATCCACCGGCCTAGCACCTCCACCTAACCCTGTAGGGTCACAGGAAAGTAAATCGAGGGTGTGCCTGGCCCCCCTTCGAGGGTCTGGCGCGTTAGCCGTACTGGAGTGGGTCCGCGGTGTCACGGGGCTGACACCGGCCGCACTGCACGGTCCCTCCCCACAGTGGTGGGGATGGGCTCCTCCCTAGGGAGTTGGTGCGGCGGCACCGGGGCGCGAGCCCCGGCGCATGATGGCGCCGCCCCGCCTGTGTCAGGGCGTTAAATGCCCGCGTACGGGGGCCGGCGCACGCGTGAGGGGCGCCCTTGAGCGTGGCGGGCCCCGGCCGAGGGCGGGACGTACCCTCGAGCGAGGCGAGACCCGCTCGAGGGGGAGTGAGCCCTCGAGCGGGGCGGAGCCGCTCGTGGGAAGTGTTGCCCCTCAAACGGGGCGGAGCCCGCCCGAGGGGGTGTGTGCCCTCGAGCGAGGCGGAGCCTGCTCGAGGGGTTTTCTAAGAGGGCCGTCTTGGTGGGCCGCCGGGGTCCCCGCGGCGTGGGCCGTATCCTGCATGGTTAGGCACCTGCATGGTTAGGCTTAGCGTGTTTTGGTTTCGTTGCGGGTTTTAAGTGAGGATTTCCCCGTTGTTTAAGGGGACCCCTAGGGCTGTCCCCGACAGTAGCCCCCGAGCATCTGTGGGTTTGCCATTGAGGCTCCCGCGGATGCCGGAACCTGCGATAGGACGTTCTTCCCTCCTTGTTTGCGAACGCTTTCCGTGGGGCCGCGTCGGCGGGCCCGCGGGTCTAGCCCCCGAAGCCCTGCAGGAGCGTGGGTGCTCCTGTAGGGGTTAACCGCGAGAATTTTGGTCAGAGGGCGTGGCACATATGCCAACCGGCATCGGCGGTATTTCCGGGCGGCTCGGGGGTGCACGCGCCGCTGGCACTTGTCTCCCGGCGGGTGCAATTTCAAGGAGGTGTAGCCGTGCGTCGAGCCCCCGAGCCTTGGCCCGTTCGAGGCGATCGGGTAGAGCTCCACGACTTGTTTTTTTAGCGCGCCCTCGCCGTCCCTCCGCGGGACGGAGGGTGAGGTTTCCGCAACCCCCATCGAGCGGGTCGCGGATTGCGGATTCCTCGTCGAGCTGCTAGCGGGTGGTTCAAGTGGACGCCCATGCCCCGTTCGATAAGGGTAGGCTGCGCGGTCCGGAGACACGTCCATGGAAGCGCTTGCGTGGGTTTGCTAGGTGGGGCTCGGTCCCGTTCGATGGGGACCGAGGGCGCGGAAGCTCTCCCTCGGTGGGATCCCCCTGCTAGCTGCCCTCGCTGGCTCTTGAAGACGACATGTGGGGCACCCTCGAACCGATGGGCTCGAGGAACGGCTCGAATGCGCGTGCCCTCGTCGTCCCTAACTCTGCGATCTGTGGCGCCTGTTCGAACCCGTCGAGGGTCAGGCTTCGAACCTCTGATCAGTAGGGCCGTGCGGGGCCGTGCCTGGACAGCCCCGTCTTTTCGCGTTTGCGGCCGTCGAGGGATCTGGGCGAGCCAGCTCTCGAGGCGCTGGTTGGCAGCACAGCGCGGCATGGGTGCTTGCGGTGCCCGCTTTACTTCAAGCAGGCCCTGGGCGACCCTCTCACGCGCGTGCCTTCTTTAGAGGGTTGACATTGTCTTGAGCCGGGGGCTCGCGCCGCTCGAGGGTTTTACGTGGCATGGGTGCCCGCGGTGCCTGCTCTACATCGAGCAGGTCCCGGGCGACCTTCTCACGTCGATATCCCATCGAGGGTTGACGTCATCCTGAGCCAAGGGCTCGTGCCGCTCGAGGGTTTTACGTGGCATGGGTGCCCGCGGTGCCTGCTCTACATCGAGCAAATCCCGGGTGACCTTCTCACGTCGATATCCCATCGAGGGTTGTTTTCGTTTTGAGCCGAGGGCTCGTGCCGCTCGAGGGTTTTACGTGGCATGGGCGCCCGCGGTGCCTGCTCTACATCGAGCAGGTCCCGGGCGGCCTTCTCACGTTGATATCCCATCGAGGGTTGTTTTTGTTTCGAGCCGGGGGTTCGCCCCGCTCGAGGGTTCTCCTTGCTTGGCAAGGGACCCGGGCATTTAAGTGCCTCGCGGTCGTGGCCGCGGTTTCGCAGTGCGGGCGCGCCTTTTTAGGCGCTGCGGCTGCGCGCGCGCGCGCGTAGTGAGCGGCGTGGCAGGCGGACGTGACCGCTTCGCCTCGGTCGCTGCCGGTCTTTGCCGTAATGATGGCCCGCCTGCGGTGATGTGGCCGCTGCAGTCGTGGTGGGGCCCACCCGTCGACGCGAAGGAGAGATTCCCTGCAGTTAATGCTAGCGGGGCGTCTGCTCCGGAGAGCTCGCCCGTCGGCCTATAAATCTGCGGGGAGGAGGGGACGGCGGTTTTTTACCTTAGCATCTCACCATTTTCAGTCCCCCGCCCCTTCGTCTTCCTCTCGCTTTTGCCACCGTGCGGCGTCGCCATTAGCGCCTTCCTTCCGTTCCTTGTCCTCCGCTCTCGCCTTCCTTTGCCTTCTTCATGGCGCCGCCACAGCCTCCTCTCACGATCTTGGAGCCGTACGCCTGGGAGAGGTCGACAGTGACCCAGCTGGCCCTTGGCGAGCTGGTCGCTGCCGGCCAGATGGCGGCCAATGAAGACGGACGTCCCGCGGAGTGGGTAGTGCCGCCGGCGGCGGACCGCGAGCCCAACCCGCCGGAGGGCTACGTGGTGAGCTTCATCCGCTACCACGAGCGGGGCTTCAACGCGCCGGCGAGCACCTTCATGCGGGCAATGTGCCACTACTACGGGGTGGAATTGCACAACTTCGCCCCCAACGCGATTTCGCAGGCGGCCACGTTCGTGGGCGTCTGCGAGGGGTACCTGGGGATCCCAGTCAACTGGGAGCTCTGGGTTCACCTTTTCCGTGGGGAGCTCTTCACGCAGCCTACGACGGAACCGAGGACCCGCCGCGCAGTGCGCGCTGGCGGGATGTCACTTGCCCTGCGGGGGCGATTCAAGGACATCTACATCCCCTGCACCATGACGTCGAACAACGCTGGCTGGGAGCGGGGATGGTTCTACTTGCGCAATGCCGAGCCCGGCCTTCCCCCCTACACCGGTCGGGTGTTCAAGAAGAGGCCGGACTCCTGGGGCTACGGAGTGTCCACGCCCCAGCATCGGAGGCGGCAGGAGTCGGTCCTGGCCGCCCTGCAGCGGCTGACGGCGCACGGGCTGAACGCGATGGGCGTTCTCGCCTTCCTCCATCACCGGCGGATCGTGCCCTTGATGGAGAGGCCGCTCTGCATCTTCGAGATGACAGAGGCGGCCAACCCCGTCGACCTGGCGAGGTCGCGGATGCTCCCGACGCCCCTCGAGCGGCCATATGCGCTCACCCGGGCGCGGAGCGCCGTCGACACCCGGACGCCGATGCCTGCGGGCCGGACCCCATGGGACCTTGAGATGCTCCCCACGGGCCCGCTGGTGAGTACGGTTCTTGATTTCGTTTTGGTTCTTGGTCTTGCTTTCGTTTCCTGACGCGTCTTTGACGCTCCTACATGCAGCTGGTGAACTTCACCATCGCCAAGTCCGTTCCGCCCACCCCCGACTCCCGTGCGCTCGGCGGGCGGCGCGCGGCGGCGGGAGCGAGGAGCGGGCGGCGCGCGAGGAGGGAGCACGCGAGGCGACGTCAAGCACGCCGCGACCGGCGGGCCGCGGAGTACCGGCGGCGCGAAGAGCCGGGGCTCTCCTCCCGGGGACCGAGGAGTTCTCGTCCTCGGAGGAGGACGAAGAGGAAGAGGGCGAGGGGGAGGGCCCCTCGATAGGTGGCGACTCGCGCCCCCTTCGCCGGAACCGGGCGCGGCGACAAGGGCGGCTTCGCCGGGGCGGGCGCAACGGCGCCCGCCGCCGGGCAATCGACATCGAGGGACGGCGCGCGCCGCGGAGGCGCGCGCGCGCGAGCGCGCCCGTGCGCGCATCAAGCGTGCTCGCGCGCGCGAGGCGAGCGCGCCCGTGCGGGGGGGCGGCGTCGTCGGGGAGGCGCGACGGCGGGCGTGCCCGCACGCGGGGGCGAGCGTGCCGGCGCGCGCGGCGGCGACTTCGGGAGGCGCGACGTCGGATGCGCCCGCGCACGGGGCGGGCGCGCGCCGCGCGCGCGCGAGCGCGCGCGGCGCACGCGCCGGCCTCGTCTGTTGAGGCCTCGAGGAAAAGGAAACGGGCCTTTTCCTCCTCGAGGTAAGGAGCCTGTCTTTTTTCGTTTGGTTTGATTTGTCGATGATCAGGTGCCCTAACCTTCTGTCCGTGCCTGCGCAGGGTGGTGCCAACCGTTCCTCCTCTCGCACCAGCCAAGGTGCTGAGGACGGACGCATCGATCCCCACCCGGCGGCGCTCGTCAAGGGCGTCGCGCCGGGGACAAGCACGGCGGCGGGTGCGAGCTCGCAAAGCCCGGCCGGGGCTTCGAGGCCCCGGCCGGCGGATCGCCCGCCGCGGCGCGGCCGGAGGTCGCCGGGGGCGGCCGGCGCCGGTCGTCGCGGAGACGCGGGCGCGGCGGCGGGCCGTGGTGGAGGTGCGCCCGCGGAGGCGCCGCTATGGAGAGCGCGGCCCACGGCGCCGGCTACGAGAGGAGGTGGAGCGGGCGCAAGCGTGGCGGCGCCCGTGGATGCGGCGGCACGGCCGGGGAGGTGGTGGCCACGGCGCCACGACGGGCGCCCGCGGCCACGGAGGCGCAGGTGGAGGTGCCGGCGGAGGCGGCGCAAGCGGCTGCGCCCGCCGGCAATCTGCAGGTGTTGACGGTTAATAGTTGTATCAAAGTTCGTTTATGACTTGCAAGCGGACAAGTCTCCCGTCGTAGTCAAGGGGCCCTTCTTCCCTCGAGTGGTGAACCCAAGGTATCGAATCCGTGGAACAATGTGCAACGCAAGGATTCAATCTAGTAAAGCAAGGTAAGCTATCTTATGATGAACTAAGTTGCATCTAATCTACTAACTCATAAAGAAAACACATCTAATCTAATCTACTAAAGAGGTAGCAAGAGAAAGCAAGAGATAACCAATCTAGAGAATCTAGATCATGCTTATGTTGTAGCTCCAAATAAGATAGATGAAGATAGAAAAGCAAATCTCATTAAAAGCATCTTTAAATCGTGGCCTTCCCAT
Organism: Cenchrus americanus; assembly: GCA_947561735.1. Taxonomy (NCBI): domain Eukaryota; kingdom Viridiplantae; phylum Streptophyta; class Magnoliopsida; order Poales; family Poaceae; genus Cenchrus; species Cenchrus americanus. The sequence continues at coordinate 49,721,256 of OX387244.1, read as the reverse complement.
CCGACTCCGAAAACATCCGCCTTTCGAGACCCCCGTTCTGTCACAACGTATCCCTATTCATGCGGGGAGCTTAGGGTGAGTTCGATAGAACAAGTTGAAATCACTTGGCCGGTCAGGTATGCACCTCTAGCCACCGCGGCTACAAGAGCACCCTATGTAATCTAGCTATAGACTAGATCGTAGAAGAAGCAAAACCAAGAAGAAAACAAAATCATCGAGAAGGCACTTAATCGCTAGAAATCGGATTCACTTACAAACTTCACCATGAATGATTACATGAACAAGATCACCACCAGGGCCCTCCCTCGAACTTGATCCTCACTCCGGAGCTCCGACGTGGTCTTCCATGCAAGGTTCCCACGTCGGCCAGGGAAACCCTAGACAACTAGCACGACCCTCATCTCCGAGATGGTGTCCCTCAAGCTTCTCTGCTCCTCGGCGGCGGAATACGACTTCCGTTCGCGTGGCTCTCGGTCGGGGGGCTATTTATAGCCCGAGAAGCAATTAGGTCAAAGGAGAGGCCGATTGGGCCCCGAATTGGGCTGGGCCGGCCGGCTCGCTTCGCCGGTGTTGCTTCCCACGTCTTCTAGATGTTCTCCCCTTTTGCATGTGGGCCCTTGACGTCGGTTTCTCTCCGAATTGGACTCAACTCCTTGTCTTGCAAGATTCAGCACTTTTCTGGTTCGGTCCTCGGAGTTTATCATCTTCTCGGGCTTAGTCCTTGGGCTCTTGGAGTCATGTTCACTTCATTGCTTGACTTGTATCGGGCTTCAAGGTCTTGTCATGAGGTGCTTAATGAACTTATCCCGGAAGTCTTGCTTTCAACGTTAAAACCCTGCGTAAACACTTAACTCCAAAACCGACATGCACAAGTGAACTTGTTATACCACGGGGGTTAGTACCAATGAATAAGATACAAAAGTCATGCCAACACCGAAGGTAAACTCATGGCTAGGTTGACGGATTTTCACCGTCAACATCTCCCCCATGCTTAAACCTTGCTCGTCCTCGAGTAAGCCTTCGATGGATATCATCATTGCCAAACAATGTTTAAACCTTGCACTTGATCATACATGAAAAAAAACATAATGCTCTCAAAAGTTTAATTCGTTAAAGTTCCATAATGTACTAGCCTTCACCTCTACGGAGGGTAGATTCTTATTAAGATTATCCCACAAGTATTAACATGCTCACAAAGTTTAAAAAGATCTCAGAATTTTTGAAATAAAGAACGAGATAAAGAAAAGAGCTAAACCAAGTTCACAAATTTAAATCACCTTGCATGTTGCTCATGAACTCTCATCTCACTTGTCTCTCAAGCCTATATATTCTACTCCTTTCCCTCTCATAACATATATGTGTGGTAGGCTTTATATGGAGCTTTGGGAAAGTTTAGTCCTAACAAGATTTTATAAATGAGGTGTTGTCAAAACAAGACAAGCTTCTCATGGTCTTACCGAGACTCGTCAAAAAGGTCATTGGAAAATAATGTTAAATCAAGGAGGGGAAAGAGAAAAATACACACACTTTTAGATGAGTGGACATGTGCAAATGGCAAAGAGTGATCCCGAGGCACAAAGGAAGTCCTCGTTATCGGATTGCACATGGTTGGAAAATGAGAATGGATCTTTTAAACTTGAAGCCTTGAATGCATTTTTAGAGAACCGGGGAGTTCACTTTACGCACATATTTTTTTTTCTTTCTCATATTTCTCATTCTTTTCTTTCTTTCTTTCTTTCTTTCATTCATTATATATATATATTTTTACCTTGAAAGTCATGAATATCGCTGGATTTTTTTTTTCATCATCATTTTTTTTTAAAATAATCCCTTTTTAACTCTAAAACTGCACCGTACCTACCTCCTCCCCCATGCTTAGACGTTGCTCGTCCTCGAGCAAAGAGGCGAAAAATAAGGTAGGTACCGGAGTATTTTTCCTTGGAGAGATACTTGAAATCTTCAATGTTGGCACCGTCTTGCGATCTTCCTTGAATTGATGATCCATTCTCAACGATAGGTTGTGGTCAAGGAGGTAATCACAAAAGACGATATTTGGTTTAAGGGTGTATATCCGGCGAAGTTTGTGAGATCTCCGATGCGGGGATACACAATGCACGGATAAAAGGCTAGCAAAAAGATAGATACGCAAAAACGGAATGACCAGCTTCTTAGTCTCGGGCCAGAGAAATCATGGCCTGCAATAACTCACTCAAAAATAAATCTTGTACACTAAAGTTTATGCACTCAAATATATATAAGGCTCTGGATAGGTTGAGCAACACACAAGTGATATTTATGACAAGGTTAGCAATATTTTTGAGCATAAAGACATCTTTAATCTATTCATAACTTGAGAGCACATAAAACACTATGGGTCTTTATTTTAATCATAACCTCCGCTGAAGATTGAGCTAGCATTTAGATAATTTCAGATTTGTATTTTTAAGAGAGCACTAGGTCAAACATGCATAAGTCAATTACAAAGATAAACAAAGCGGCAATTATAATCATATATCATCATGGCACAAACTTTGTAACTTTACCAAAGGTAAAAACTTGGTGGTGACATTATTCATGATTAAAATAAACACTAAGATACATGCTGAAAAATTAAACTAACACTAAAGATTAAAGCAAAGCTGAAAATACTACGCAAACATAGGCACATCCAAGCTGAAAATTAAATAAAAGGGGTAAAGGAAAGATAACTAAAGCTCCTCCTCTCTCTAATCTTCCGCCGGTGGTTGATATCAATAGTCTTGGTTGTTGTACCCTTACTCATAATGCACCACTCCTCATGTGAATTGTCCGATGGTGCTAGGTGAAGGTGTCAAAGCTCATAAGCGAATGTTGCATTACCTTCACCCATTTGGTTTGCATTGGTTTGGATGGCTGCAATATTTTGCATGTTCCTTGCAGCGTATCCTCCAATGGTGGCCACATTTTGTTGTGGTTGAGGAAGGTGTGCAAATGGCTCCGCAAAGGCTACGTTGGGCACCGCAAAAATGGTGGGGGTATGGCTGCACCACTCCCCCATGCTTGCATTGGTACACCACCGTAGTAACTTGACGGCGCCGGGGTTCCTCCCAATGGTGGGACATAATTTTGTTGTGCACCTCCTTCTTGGGCCATAGAAGATCCTTCTCCTATAATTCTTTTCTTTTATTATTTTTTTTCTTCGCCGGCACAAGAAGTCCTTCCTCTAACCGATCTTCTTCCCCTCAAGAAAAGTCTTAATCTTCAATCCGGAAGGGGCAAATTCACCTAGGCCACTCGGAAGCCTCCTCTCTCATCTTCACTCTTATATTTCCCTTTCTTCATATATTCCTAGGGAAGTCCCGGGTAGGAGATGATTTGGGTTCCTTGTAATACCCGGTTTTAAAGAGATAGTCAACATGGAGAGGTAACACCCCGAACCAATATCTTCCGAACTCGATGTTGCTTAACAACACCACCGGTTGATCATAGGTGAGTGGGGTCTATTGGCCACTTGGCAATCAAAGCCATGTAAAGCCAATTCAACTCAGTGTTGGTTATCTTTGTCTCTCTCATTCTCCCAAAAATCCACTTGCACAAAAGTGACACACTTGGATGATGGGGTCCGGATAGTATTTTTTCGTTGATGGTCTCTTCCCGTGATCATACTCCAAAAGCCTTCCCATGTGCCTTCATGCACATCCACTTGTTCCGGAGCTCCCTTTTGAAAATAGGAGACACTCGCCCATGGGTCTACGATACTAGAACATGCAATCATTTCGAACATGAAAACCAATCTAATCTATCGGGGATTGTGTTGAATGGATCCAAGGAAGCATTGAGGCCTATACTCCCTTTACGGCATGGTTGCTAGCCTTAAGCATTAAAGTATTTTCAACACAAGATGATAGATAGATAATCCAACAAAGTGTGATTACATCTCAAGATCGATTACAACCCATGGATGAAAGGAGATTACCCCATCAAAGTGCTAGAAATAGCATCGTTGATCAAGGTTACCCTTCCGACGGTGTATTCCTTCTTCTCCACTTGTGGGCTCCTTCCAACGGAATGAGAAACTCAGCACTCCTTCATCAAGGGTATGCGCCATGGTCATGAAAATTTCCTAGGCGAATTCCTTGTGGGTGTTTGCCGACACTCCGTTAGAGAATTGCACCGGTGTCCCGTGTGACACCCAATATGTGGAGAGCTTGGTCGTCGATGTCGACGTTTGCTACAAGCCTCTACTTATGGTGAGCGAGCTTCTTCTCCTCCTCCTCCGTCATGATGACATACCCCTCGGAATACCGCGGAGCGTATGGAGGTGGAGCGGATGATCGTGTCAAGTGGCGAGGTTGGACAGGCGGCTCCTCCATATGTCCTTGAAGTATGGTAAACCTCGTAGACGAGCTTCGTGTGGCCCTCATGCCACCAAGGAGAAGAGTGGTTCCTCCTTGGCGGTGCCGTGTCCTCCTCCATACCCCGAGGAAACTCGGAAACGAGTGCCTCCTCGAAGAGGTTGTCGATGATGGCTTAGACGACGATGATCCCTTCTTCTTTGGTGAAAAGGCTTGTAGTTTTCTTCCATGATTGCAGCACTCTCCCTCACAAATATATATATATCCGGGGTTTTCACCCGGTAACAAGGTACACAAATATTATTTTGGAGTCTGGACTTTGAGTGGATTAAGGATGTGATTTGTTGCACGAAACAAACGCGGTGGATGGCTAAGTCTAAGGTGGTTCCGGCCTACAAACTAGATCACACGAACAAAGAGTTGGATGAAAGACTTACCTCTCTCCTCCTCTTGGCTCGGTTCTTCTTTAGTGCATTCATGTTGCTTCGTGATCGCGTACACCTTCCAAACGTTCCTTCCACTCCTTCGCTTGCATTATTGCTCCTTCCACTTGATGTTTTCGCTTGATTCACTTCCATACTCCCTTGCTTCACATGCATCCATGATATTCCTACAAAACAAAGCCTTGGCTGCCCCCCATGCTTGTACTTTGCATGTGGTTTAAATATGTTGGAGGGGCATCCCGTGATGTATCATGGTGCATGCATGGTTAGGTTAACTAGATTGCCTCCCTTTAAGGCTAAGCACTCCTCTAATTTCGAAATTTAAAAATATTTTTCAGAGCCATGCAAGAGCTCGAACATAATTTTAGAGAAGTTTTTAAACCATTAAAAACAAATGCAAGTCGAAAATATTTTTTTATTACGTCGATTTCGGTCTCACCGGTATAGTTTGCCTTCATTGGTTGAGAGCAAGCTTTTCCCGGCTTGATCATGAGGGCATAGGTTTAGGTCCTAATTTTGATTAGATGAGAGAGATTTTGAATGAAATAAAATTAAGTGAGGCTTAGAAAAATTCTAATCTTAGAGAAACCGAGGATATGGTTTTTTAAACCAACCAAAAATCAAGCTTCTAGGTTCACGCGAGTCCTACCACATGCTGAAATTTAAATAACATCTAGATATAAATTGTGGCTCTACTCGAGTGTTTTTAGCATGAAAAATAAGTCAACCTCAGCACCATAATGAGGGTGAAAGGTTGAGTTAGGTTCTGAAAATTTTTTTTTGGTTGTGGTTTCTCGAAAAGAAGCAAACAAACACATAGGATGGTTCATGTAAAGGGTTTATGATCAAGCAAAATATTCAACCAAGAATTATGTCTCTAATATTGTTCAACCATTCTAAGTCTAAGGTTTTGCGTAGTAAAATTCAAAACTGAATTATAAAGACTCGAAAAACCTGGAATCGGGTTGTCCTCTCGGTAGCTTATTCTTGACTTGACGAAACGGGTTGCCTCCCGCCTAGCGCTTCGTTTATAGTCCATGGCTAGACTTCTTCACTTGATTACTCCAGATCAACGCTCTTTGCGGGCGTTGCAATCTTGGGTACCCACTTTGGCTTATTGAATTTTTTTTGGTCTTCACAGGCTGGCTTTGTCCTTTGGTCTTGACGGATGCAACAACTTTCTCCATGTAGTGGCTGGGCATCTCGAACTCCGGTCTTCGGTTGTGATCTTCATGGTCTTCAGTGTGATCCTTCATCTCTCCCGAGTGAGCTTGAGTAGCCTTTGCCGTCTTGGGACCTTGGAGTTGTCTCTGAAATTCTTCTTTGTTACCCATCGGGCGCCCGGCAAGTTGTCCCACTTGCGTCTAGCATCTTCATCACGATGAACACTTCACACTCCTTGCATGTGGATCTTGCTTTGGCGGCCTTTAGGTGTTGAGCTTCTTTCTCCATCTCCATCTTCTCCATCCTCCTCTTGAGTAAACCGATATGCCACTCAAGGAATCCGGCTCGTATGCATTCAGCTCTCGCAATCGTCGTGCGGATAGTTGAGACCTTGATCTTGAACGGCCTCCCGGCGTCTTGAAGGTTTATGATAGGTAGATCAACGATGTCCGGGGTGCGTAGCGCTCCGGTGGTTGAGGTTGATCTCCCTTTGGACTTGGAGGTGGTGATTCCCTTGGAGATTTCGACGATCCTTCGACTTCAACTTTTGAATCTAGGGGTTCCACCCCTTTAGCTTGTGTTGCACGTCACCTTTGCCTGTAAAGTTTTCCTGGATCATCCACAAAAAGGTTTGGGTTTCTTGGAGAGGTAGCCAATCATCTCCTGTTAGGGTTAGTAATAAAACAAAAATCTAAAAAGAAAAGAAAAATTAGGGTTAATCAAAACTACATTAGATTGATTTTTTTTTCTTTTTGAGGATGATCAAACATAAGAGATGCAAAAGAAAATCAAAAGAAAAACTGAAAGATAAGCGATACTAGATCGGATCTTGATTGCTTGTTCCCCGGCAACGGCGCCAGAAAAAGGGGCTTGTTGACGGTTAATAGTTGTATCAAAGTTCGTTTATGACTTGCAAGTGGACAAGTCTCCCGTCGTAGTCAAGGGACCCTTCTTCCCTCGAGTGGTGAACCCAAGGTATCGAATCCGTGGAACAATGTGCAACGCAAGGATTCAATCTAGTAAAGCAAGGTAAGCTATCTTATGATGAACTAAGTTGCATCTAATCTACTAACTCATAAAGAAAACACATCTAATCTAATCTACTAAAGAGGTAGCAAGAGAAAGCAAGAGATAACCAATCTAGAGAATCTAGATCATGCTTATGTTGTAGCTCCAAACAAGATAGATGAAGATAGAAAAGCGAATCTCATTAAAAGCATCTTTAAATCGTGGTCTTCCCATCCGACTCCGAAAACATCCGCCTTTCGAGACCCCCGTTCTGTCACAACGTATCCCTATTCATGCGGTGAGCTTAGGGCGAGTTCGATAGAACAAGTTGAAATCACTTGGCCGGTCAGGTATGCACCTCTAGCCACCGCGGCTACAAGAGCACCCTATGTAATCTAGCTATAGACTAGATCGTAGAAGAAGCAAAACCAAGAAGAAAACAAAATCATCGAGAAGGCACTTAATCGCTAGAAATCGGATTCACTTACAAACTTCACCATGAATGATTACATGAACAAGATCACCACCGGGGCCCTCCCTCGATCTTGATCCTTGCTCCGGAGCTCCGACGTGGTCTTCCATGCAAGGTTCCCACGTCGGCTAGGGAAACCCTAGACAACTAGCACGACCCTCATCTTCGAGATGGTGTCCCTCAAGCTTCTCTGCTCCTCGGCGGCGGAATACGACTTCCGTTCTGCGTGGCTCTCGGTCAGGGGGCTATTTATAGCCTGAGAAGCAATTAGGTCAAAGGAGAGGCCGATTGGGCCCCGAATTGGGCTGGGCCGGCCGGCCTGCTTCGCCCGGTGTTGCTTCCCACGTCTTCTAGATGTTCTCCCCTTTTGCATGTGGGCCCTTGACGTCGGTTTCTCTCCGAATTGGACTCAACTCCTTGTCTTGCAAGATTCGAAGCACTTTTACGGTTCGGTCCTCGGAGTTTATCATCTTCTCGGGCTTGGTCCTTGGGCTCTTGGAGTCATGTTCACTTCATTGCTTGACTTGTATCGGGCTTCAAGGTCTTGTCATGAGGTGCTTAATGAACTTATCCCGGAAGTCTTGCTTTCAACGTTAAAACCCTGCGTAAACACTTAACTCCAAAACTGACATGCACATGTGAACTTGTTATACCACGGGGGTTAGTACCAATGAATAAGATACAAAAGTCATGCCAACACCGAAGGTAAACTCATGGCTAGGTTGACGGATTTTCACCGTCAACAGCAGGCGGAGGTGGTGGAGGTCTCGGACGATTCCCCGCCGCCTGGGTGGAATCAGTGGGCCAGCTGGCCCACGAATTCCCCCGAGCCCCAGGAGGGGGCCCTCGTGAGGCGGCACGAGGGTCACATGGTGGTGGGGGGCCGAGGACACGGGGCCGAGGCCTCGTCCTCCCGCGCCGGCCGCCCCGCCCAGGTGGAGGGGGCCGTCGAGGATCCCCTGCGTTCGCCGACGCCCGGGGGGAGCGAGGAGCTGCGGGGCGAGCTGCGGAGCCACGGTGCCACGCTCAGCGCGCCGAACGAGGGCGGCGCGGGTCCATGGCGGCCGGCATGGCTCGTCTTCCAGGTGAGCCGTGGTTGCTCGTTCTTTTTCCTCTTTCATTTTTGTACACTGCATTCAAGTCCTGGCGCTTACGGGTTTTGATTCTGTGGTCTCCAGGAGCTCGAGCGTCGCGCCCACGACAAGTACGACGCCTTCGACCGGGTGAACGCCGAGGTTCACCAGCTCCGGGAGCGGTGCAGCGCTTTCGACGCGCTCGGCGACGCTCTCGGGACGCCGGACGGCGGGGCGGCGTACGGGGGGCCATGGCGTGGTGCGACGAGCTCCCGGAGAGCTCGGGGGCGGGACGCGGCGTGCCGCTCGAGCCTCGGCGGGTCCGCGGCCCTCGTCGACCGTGATGAGGCGGCGCGGCGGCGCGCTCGGACTTGGAGAAGACGCGGACGGCGGCGCCAGCGGGGAGGCGGAGGTGGCCAACGTCCGCCGCGAGGCCGGGAGCTCCGCACGTCGCTCGAGGGGGCGCAAGCGCGGCGAGCCGCCGGGGCCAAGGAGCGGGCACGTGGGGGGAGCGGCCGGGCCAAGGAGGCCGACGACTTGAAGGCCGCCCACGACGCCAAGGCCGCGGCGCTCGGCCCCGTCGCCGAGGAGCGGCTTCGGCGAGGAGCGCGCCGCCCGCCAAGGAGCCGAGGGGCGGCTCCGGCGAGGAGCGAGCCGCCCTTGTCAACGCCGGACGGCGCGCGGAGCGGGGAGCGTGTCGCTCGCGAGGGCGGCGGAGAAGTCGGCCCGGAGGAGCGGAACACCGCGTTCTCCAAGGTCGAGGACGAGGCGCTCATGCTCGGCATCGACAATGCCAACCGGGAGGCGGCCCTCCGCGAGCAAGGCGAAACCGTCCGGCGCCTCGAGGGCGGCGGTCGAGGCCGTGCGCGGGACTTCGAGATGGAGAGGAAGCAAGTCGAAGGTGAGCCCTTGTTTGACTCTTGCTTGTTGGTTTTTCGTTTGGGAACTCGCATTCCCTTTTTTCGACTTCTTTCTTGCCTTGGCGTTTCCGGGCTTGCGCACCGCCACGGGGCACGCGGGCCGAGCGGCCGAGGCGGCTGCGGAGCTTCCTACAACTCCTCCGGCCGGGGGCCGTGGGAGCCGCGCGATGCGGCCCTCGAGACCTGCCGCGTCGTCGAGGAGGGCGAGGCCCAGGCCGGCAGCTCCCTGGCCAGCCGTCTGCGTGCTCTTGGTGGCCATGTCACCGAGCGGATGCGCCGGGCGTTGCAGCTGGGCGTCCAGAAGGCCCTCGGAGTGGTGCGATCCCACTACGAGGTCAACTTCGAGGCGGCGCGGCGGAAGGCTACATCGTTCCCGAGGGCGTCGAGGACGAGGTGGCCATGGAGCGTGTAGACGCGCTTGCCGCCGACGCCGCCGGATCGCTCGCCGAGGCCTTCGAGGAGTTCCTCTTCCCCGACGTCGCAGACGCTGCCGCTCCTCAACCCTGAAACAGTTGGGCGCAGTGCCCGTTTTTGTTCTTGGATTAGTATTCTGGCCATGAGGCCTTTGTAAATAAGTACATTGTCTTTCATCGTAAACAGTTGATGATGCGTAATGAAGTTCTTGCTTATTGCGCCTTTTTGTTTCTCCTTCTTCCTGAGTAGATTTTACTTAGGGAAGTTCGATTTTTGCTGGGGGTCCGCTGGGTTGGAGGCGAGAGAGAAGGGCCATATCCACGCGGCGTAGGCTATCTCTGGCTCGCACGCTCCTCCCGCTGGGCCGCCCGCGCCCTGTTCAAATCGTTGCTCATAGTTGAAGTAGAAAACAAACTTAGCGCGTCTGAGTTATTTTTAATTTTGCGCAAAAAATGGGACCATTTTGGGGGGGGGGCCCCCCCCCCCCCGCAGTAGCCCCCGAGGGTAACTTGGGTTTCAGGGGAAAGCCGAGTTATCCTTTGCATTCAGCCTTGAAGTATTTACATAGTCGCTGCCAACTGGGGCGTTGGCGATGTGATTTTTACAACAACAAGTACTTGGAAATCCTAGCTAAGGGTAGAAGCGACGTAGCTGTTGGATGTTCCAAGCGTTGGTGAGCTCTTCACCGTCCTCGTTGGCCAGCTTGTACGTGCCCGGCTTGAGTACCTTCACCACGACGTAGGGTCCCTCCCATGGGGGCGATAGCTTGTGGCGCCCTCGGTTGTCTTGTCGCAGCCTTAGGACCAGATCCCCTTCGCTGAAATCCCTTCGACGTATCTTGCGTGCTTGGTAACGTCGTAGGGACTGTTGATACCTCACGGAATGCATCAACGCTACGAGGCGTACCTCGTCCGCCCCCGGTCCCGGCGAGTCCTCGCAGGCTCGCTGGTTAGCATCCTCGTCGTAGCCTCGAACCCTGGGCGATCCGTATTCTATGTCCGTGGGGAGGACGGCCTCCGCGCCATGGACTAGGAAAAACGGGGTGAACCCGGTGGCTGCGCTTGGGGTGGTCCTTGGGCTCCACACAAGCTGCGGTAGTTCCGGAGCCATTTTCGCCCGCATTTGTTGAGTCGGTCGAAAATTTGCGGGCTTGAGGCCTCTGTAGGATCATGCCGTTGGCACGCTCCACTTAGCCGTTGGTCCGTGGGTGTGCCACAGCTGCCCAATCCACGCGGATGTGGAACTTGTCACGAACTCCAAGAACTTCCGGCCGTGAGTGGGACCCATTGTCTGTGATGATGGAGTTTGGCACTCCAAAGCGGTAGACGATGTCGGTGAAGAATGTCACCGCCTGCTCAGCCCTTAGATTCGTGATGGGGCGCACCTCCACCCACTTGGAGAACTTGTCAATCGCGACCAGCAGGTGGGTGAAGCCCCCGGGCGCCTTCCGTAGGGGCCCGACGATGTCCAGCCCCCACACGGCGAACGGCCATGTTACGGGGATGGTTTGCAGGGCATGGGCGGGCAAGTTGGACTTGCGGGCGTAGAACTGGCACCCTTCGCAGGTGCGCACGATTTCGCTGGCGTCCGCGACTGCGGTAGGCCAGTAAAAGCCTTGGCGGAACGCGTTGCCGACGAGGGTGCGGGGTGCGGCGTGGTGGCCACAAATCCCCGCGTGGATGTCCCGTAGGAGCTCGCGCCCCTCGGGAATGGGCACACACCGCTGTAGGATGCCAGAGGCGGCGCGCTTGTACAGCTCGCCGTCGACGAGGGTGAAAGATTTGGCCATCCTGGCGATGCGCCTGGCCGCGGCCCGGTCCGCGGGGAGTTCCCCTCGAGCGATCCAGGCGATGTATTTTTTGCGCCAGTCCTCTTGGGCAGGGGCCAGCTCGATGTCCATTGCGTCGGCCTCGTGGGAGCCGTACTCCTCGAGGAGGGAGAGCACGTACGCCTCGTTCGAGGGGTCCTCATCCATGGGTTCCGCACCCGCTGGATTTGAGGGAGCCCCCGAGGGTCCGTCGTGACTTGAGGGGTGGGGCTCGAAGACGACCGAGGGTTGCGAGATGTCGCGCGCGAAAACGTTCGGGGGGACGGTGATCCGCCCGGACGCGATCTTCGAAAGTTCGTCTGCCTCCTCGTTGTACCGGCGGGGTACATGGTTAAGCTCGATGCCGTAGAACTTGTCTTCGAGGGCCCGCACGGCTTTGCAGTAGGCTTCCATCTTGTCGTCATGGCAGCTCGCGTTCTTCATGACCTGATCGATCACGAGCTGCGAGTCCCCCCGCACGTCGAGGCGCTTAACGCCCAACTCAATGGCGATTTTGAGGCCGCAGATAAGGGCCTCGTATTCGGCCATGTTGTTGGACGCGGGGAAGTGGAGACGCACTACATAGCGCATGTGTTCCCCGAGGGGTGACACGAAGAGCAGGCCCGCGCCTGCTCCCGTTTTCATCACTGAGCCGTCGAAGAATAGAGTCCAGCACTCTGCTTGGATTTGTGGGGGCGGCAGCTACGTGTCCATCCACTCAGCGACGAAATCAGCCAGGATTTGCGATTTGATGGCCTTGCGCGGGGCGTAGGCGAGCGTCTCACCCATCAGCTCCACGGACCACTCGGCGATCCTGCCTGCGGCGTCAGGGTTGCGGATGATTTCTCCCAGCGGAAAGGAGGAAACCACCGTGACCGGGTGGGCCTCGAAGTAGTGGCGGAGCTTGCGCCGCGCAAGGACTACCGCGTACAGCAACTTCGGACACGGGGGTAGCGCGTCTTCGTGTCGACGGGGACCTCGCTGATGTAATAGACCGGCCTCTGTACAGGCAAGGCGTGCCCTTCCTCCGTGCACTCCACGACGATCACGGCGCTGACCACTTGGGTGGTTGCGGCCACGTAGAGCTGCAGGGGCTCGCCGTCTTGTGGCGGCGTGAGGATCGGGGCATGCGTCAGAGACGCCTTCAGCTTGTCGAGTGCGTCCTGGGCCTCGGCGGTCCAAGAGAAACGCTCGTGCTTCTTGAGTAGGCGGTAGAGGGGCAGGCCCTTCTCACCGAGCCGCGAGATGAAGCGGCTCAAGGCGGCGAGGCACCCCAACACCTTCTGCACCCCTTTGAGGTCCCGGATCGGACCCATTCGTTCGAGGGCCACGACCTTTTCAGGGTTGGCCTCGATTCCCCGCTGGGAAACAATGTATCCTAGGAGCATGCCTCGCGGCACTCCAAAGACGCATTATTCGGGGTTTAGCTTGACCCCGTTGGCCCGTAGGCAGCCGAACGCGACGCCAAGGTCGCCAACCAGGTTGTCCGCCTTCCTGGTCTTTACGACGATGTCGTCCACGTAGGCTTCGACCGTCCGTCCAATGTGGTCCCCAAAAACGTGTTGCATGCAACGCTGATATGTTGCACCCGCATTTCTGAGGCCGAATGGCATCGTGACGTAACAGAACGTCCCGAACGGTGTGATGAACGAGGTCGCGAGCTGGTCGGACTCTTTCATCTTTATTTGGTGGTACCCGGAGTAAGCATCAAGGAAGCAAAGCAATTCACACCCAGCTGTTGAGTCAATGATCTGATCAATGCGTGGCAAAGGAAAAGGAACTTTAGGACATGCTTTATTAAGACTAGTGTAGTCTACACACATCCGCCACTTCCCATTCTTTTTCTTTACAAGCACGGGGTTTGCTAGCCACGTGGGGTGGAACACCTCCTTGATGAATCCGGCCTCGAGAAGCACGCAGCTCCGCTCCGATCGCCCGTCGCCGCTCCTCGTCGAAGCGGCGCGGCCGTTCGTCGCACGGCGCGGGCGTTTGGCAGGATGTCAAGGGAGTGCTCGGCGACTTCCCTCGGGATGCCTGGCATATCTGAGGGACTCCACGCGAAGATGTCGGCGTTGGCGCGGAGGAAGTCGACGAGCACTGCTTCCTATTTGGGGTCGAGGGTGGAGTTGACCCTCAACGCCTTCCCTCGGGGGCTGCGGGGTTGAGGGGGACCCCCTTGGTCTGCTCCGCGGCCTCGAAGGTGTCGACGTTCTTGGCGGCGGGGTCGATGTCTTCGTTGACCATCTTCTCCAGCGTGTTCACCAGCGCTTCATCCAGCGCCAGCGCCTCTGCATGCTCCACGCACTCGACGTCGCAGTCGAACGCGTGCTCGATGGATGACCCGACGGTGATGACGCCGTTCGGCCCCGGCATCTTCATCTTCAGGTAGGTATAATTGGGGACCGCCATGAATTTAGCGTAACAGGGTCGCCCAAGTATAGCATGGTAGGCCCCTTTGAACCCCACCACCTCGAAGGTGAGGGTCTCCTTGCGGAAATTTTTTGGGGTGCCAAACCAAACTGGCAGATCGATCTGCCCAAGGGGCTGGACCTGCTTGCCGGGCGCGATGCCATGGAACGGCTTCGTGCTGGGCCGCAGCTGGTCCAACCCGATCCCCATGAGGCGCAGCGTATGCGCATAGAGGATGTTGAGGCTGCTGCCTCCGTCCATGAGGACCTTCGAGAACCGGGCGTTCCCGATGATGGGATCAACCACCAGCGGGTACTGGCCTGGGTTGGGGACGCGGTTCGGGTGGTCCTCCCGGCTGAAGGTAATGGCATCCTCCGACCAATTGAGGAAGGACGGAGGAGCCCTCTCCGCGGCGAGGACCTCGTGCCGCTCCTTCTTGCGCTGGCGGGTCGACATGTCGACAGTTGGCCCCCCAAAGATGAGGAACACGTTTTCGACAGCGGGGAAGCCACCCGCGTCGCCGTCGCCCCCGTCTTTCTTGGCCTCTGCCTCTTTCGTGGCGGCACGGCCATAGAACTTCTTGAGCATATCGCACTGCTCAAGAGTGTGGTTCACGGGAGTCTTGTGGTAGGGACATGGCTTTTTCAGCATGTCGTCGAACACCCCCGGACCTCGAGGGGCCGGTCGAGGGCCCCGTCGAGCCGGGTCAACAGCATTGCCGCCGTCGCGCCCCTGCTCGCGCGCCTCGCGGCGTGGCTTCTTCCCCTTCTTGCCCCGCTTGTCATTGCGGTGCGGCTCCTTGGATTTGCTGCCCTCCGCGGGCGCATCCTCCGAGCGCTTGCCCTTCTTGCCGTCGAAGATCGCCCCCACGGCCTCCTCACCGGAGGCGAAACTGGTGGCGATGTCGAACAGCTCGTTGGAGTCTGCAGGCGGGCTGCGTCCCAGTTCCCGCACGAGGTCCCGGCACGTGGTGCCTTCGAGGAAGGCATGCACGATCTCGGACTGTGCCACGCTGGGGAGCTCCGTGCAGCGCTTGGAGAAGCGCCGTATGAAGTCCTATAGCGACTCGCCGGGCTTCTGCGTGCAGGAGCGCAGGTCCCATGAGTTTCCAGGGCGCACGTACGTGCCCTGGAAGTTGCCCACGAATGTGTGGACTAGGTCGTCCCAGTTATGGATCTGGCTGGCGGGCAAGTGCTCGAGCCACGTCCGGGCCGCGCCGCCAAGGTGCAGGGGCAAGTTGCGGATGATGACCTCGTCGCTAGTGGCCCCGCCCAGCTGACAAGCCAGGCGGTAGTCGTTAAGCCACACGCGGGGGTCCGTCTCCCCGTTGTACTTGACGATGGTCGAGGGTTGGCGGAAGCGTTGAGGGAACGTCGCCGCGCGGATCTCCCGGCTGAACACACGGGTGCCCGGAGGCTCCGGCGTCGGGGAGCGGTCCTCACCGCTGTCGTAGCGCCCACCCCGTCGAGGGTGGTAGCCCCTGGCCGCTCGTGCGTCCGCCCTGCTCGTACGCCTGGCGTTGATGACGTTGCGGGCGTCGCCGTCCCGGCGCCTGCGTGCGTCAAGGAGCCGTTCCTTGGCCGGCGTGCGCCCTTGGTCGGCCTGGTTGCCCCGTCGGTCCCCCTGCGTGCACCGAGGGTTCGCCCCCCGGTGCGGGCTCGTCACCCCGCGCATCTCCCCGTTGTTGGCGGATGCGCGAGGCCGAGCTCTCGGCCCGCCGGACCGGCCGCTTGCTCGATGAGGGTTTGCACCTCACGGTGCGGGTCTCGAGCCTCGGGGGTCGAGGGGTGCGGCATGGCGCGCGGCAACGTCGCGGCGGCGATGAGCTTTTGGCTCGCCCGCGCGGGCGCGTCCGCGTTGTCGACGTTGGGGACGGTGTTGATGCGGTCGCGGACTGTCGGCCCGGCTCCCGCGCGCGTTCGCCGCGCGCGGAGGCCTCCCCCGCCATTGAGGGCGCGGAGCGGCCGCACCGTCCGTATTCCTCCGCCGGCTTTGCCTCGAGCTCGCGGGCTTGGGCCGCCGCGCGTCGGCGTCGGCCCCGGCGGGGAGCGCTTGGCCCCGCGGCCATGCGCACGGCGATCCCTGGGGCAGGGGTGATCTCCCCATCTCCGGCGCCCGCCGCGCCAGCGGCGTTGGCCGGGTCGTTGGTGATGACGGCGCAACACTCCCACGCGGGGTCGTAGCTCCCGGAGCTGGAGTCGTCGGAGCAGCCGAACCAGTAGTCCGTGGCGTCGAGGAAACGCCTGAACGCGACTGGATCCGACACGCCGGAGAAGTCCCACTCCGCGTACCCGTGGCGGTTGGCGGGTGGCAACGCGTCGATGGAGCCTAGGGACGATTCGTCAGCCATTGAGGCACCGGAATCCCTGGCGACGAAGACGTGGCGGCCGGGCGGGACCCGGCGCATCGTGGTGTTGACGTTGTTGTTGTAGGCCGAAGTGGCGCCACGCAACCCGATGGGGATGCGCGGTCCGGAGACCGCGCGCGGTCCCACTGGGGTGGTGGCGGTTGTCGTAACGGTGGGCGTGCCGTGCTGAGTGGCGGCACGCTCGGCTTGCCGCCGCTTGGACCGCGCCCGCGCGAGCGTAGCCCGGAGCGGCGACGGCGTCGCGGCGTCGATGGGCCCGCGGCATCCGTGCTGCGGGCGCGCTGCGCCGTGGTGGCGCGTGCGGCGGAGACCGAGCGGACCGGCTTCTGGCGCTGCGCGCTGAGCTCCTCACGGTTGGTGAGGCGCATGAGATAGCCGTTCCCCGTGGCCTGAAAGTTCAAGTCCCCGAAGCGGATTTCGAACCCGGCTGGGAGGGGGTCCGAGCTACCCATGCAGTAACGGGTACCACGGTACTCAGTGCGGATCACCATGGAGGGAGTTGGCGGAATGACCTTAGGCGCTCGCTTGCCCCACGGTGGGCGCCAACTGTCGGTGCGGAATATGGTCCCGACACTAACCAGTAGATAGCGTCGTGGTCTATCCCTTAATGGTCGATGCTAAGTAACAAGTGACACAGAGATTTTATCCTGGTTCCGGCCGAGGGGGCCGTACGTCCAGCAGGGGCGTGCTCAGGGCACTATATTACTTTGCACCGGGGGTGCTTGTAGTGGGGCTGATACAAGCAAGGCGGGAGAGGAAGCGTGGCCTCCAAGTCCCTGGAGGAGTGGCTGAAGATGTTGTGGGAGAATGAGAATGAGTACGTGGTGTGTGGTCCTCCTGTCCCTGTTCGTCTGTCTCCCCCCGCGGCTGGGGGTTCGCCCCCCCCCCCTTTTATAGATCAAGGGGGCAGCGGGTTACATGCGCGCCGCGCTACCTAGCTACGTGGAGAAGTGCGACGTGCTACGGTGTAGAGTGGGCGGCCGTCCGGGCGATCCTCGCAGCGATCTGGTCATCATGGCCTGACTTGTACCCAAACAGTGGCGGTTCGAGGGTCGGAGAGCAACGGATGGCGGTGATGTCCTCTGACAGGCTCGAGGGAGGTGCTGACGCAAGCTTGTACGGAGTACGGGGGGTAGGCGAACGGCGTTCCTTCCCAACGCGCTTCACGGGGGTGGAGTTGTTGCTACGGGGTCCGGTGTGCGCGCACGCGCGGGTACGGCGGCCACGCCGTTACGGTGGCCGGGATGGCGATCCACCGGCCTAGCGCCTCCACCTAACCCCGTAGGGTCACGGGGAAAGTAAATCGAGGGGTGTGCCGGCCCCCCTTCGAGGGTGCGGCGCGTTAGCCGTCTTGGAGTGGGTGCGCGGTGTCACGGGGGCGACATCGGCCGTGCGCACGGTCCCTCCCCACGGTGGTGGGGATGGGCTCCTCCCCGGGGAGTTGGTGCGGCGGCACGGGGCGCGAGCCCGGGCGCATGATGGCGCCGCCCCGCCCGTGTCGGGCGTTAAATGCCCGCGTACGGGGGGCTCGCGCACGCGTGAGGGGTGCCCTTGAGCGTGGCGGGCCCCGGCCGAGGGCGGGACGTACCCTCGAGCGAGGCGAGACCCGCTCGAGGGGGAGTGAGCCCTTGAGCGGGGCGGAGCCGCTCGAGGGAAGTGTTGCCCCTCGAACGGGGCGGAGCCCGCCCGAGGGGGTGTGCGCCCTCGAGCGAGGCGGAGCCTGCTCGAGGGGTTTTCTAAGAGGGCCTTCTTGGTGGGCCGCCGGGGTCCCCGCGGCGTGGGCCGTATCCTGCATGGTTAGGCACCTGCATGGTTAGGCTTAGCGTGTTTTGGTTTCGTTGCGGGTTTTAAGTGAGGATTTCCCCGTTGTTTAAGGGGACCCCTAGGGCTGTCCCCGACAGTGGTCTTGACCTTGTTCGAGGATTGCCGAGGTTGAAGCTTGAGAAGGATTTGGTTTGTGCTCCTTGTAGGCATGGCAAGATGCTAGCCACTCCCCATCCACCCTTGACCGATGTCATGACCGAGCGTCCGACAGAGCTGTTGCATATGGATCTTGTTGGGCCAGCTCGAGTTCGCTCGGTGGGTGGGAAGTGGTATGTCCTTGTTGTGGTGGACGATTACTCTCGCTATGCTTGGTGTTTTTCTTGGAAGCCAAGAGTGAGACACTTGGTTTTGTTCGAGATCTGATCGTGAGGTTGAAAAACGAGAGGCATGGGAATGCTATTCGAGCCATCCGCAGTGATAATGGCTCAGAGTTCAAGAACTCTCGTTTTGATGCCTTTTGTCGTGATCTAGGTCTTGAACATCAGTATTCGACCCCTTATGTGCCCCCTCAAAATGGAGTTGTGGAAAGGAAAAATCGGACGCTTTGTGAGATGGCTAGGACGATGCTCGATGAGCACAGGACTCCTAGAAGGTATTGGGCTGAGGCGGTCAATACAGCTTGTCATGTTTCCAACAGGATTTTATTGCGAGCTTTCAAGCAGAAGACCTGTTATGAGCTTATGCATGGTCGAGCACCCAAGGTGAGTCATTTCCGAGTCTTTGGCTGCAAGTGATTTATTCTTAAGAAGGGAAAACTCGACAAGTTTGAGGCTAGGTCTAGTGATGGTATTTTCTTTGGATATGCTAACCACTCTAGAGCCTATAGGGTGCTTAACCTTGAGACTAACAAAATCATGGAGACTTGCGAGGTAACCTTCAACGAGACAATGCCATGTACCTCTCTTGGCTTTGAATGTGCAGGTGATGAAGAGATGGCCGAGGACCTCTTTGAAGAGGAGAAGGATGAAGGCGAAGATGATGATGGAGAGAACCATGCGCACGAAGGCGAGTGTGTACCCACTACTTCCCCTACGACCACTACGGAGCGTGGACCGTCTACTTCATGGACAACGACGGTGCGACAAGAGGACCAGGCAAGAGAAGCTGAAGTTGAGGGGGAGGTAGTCTCGAGGCGTGAGGCTCCCCGGCAGATTCAAGAAGTGCATCCTTTGTCGAAGATCATTGGGAACATCGACGAACGCACTACACGGTCAAGGTCCAAGAATTCCTCTCATTTTGCTCATGCTGCTTTTGTTGGCACCTTTGAGCCCAAGGACATTGGACATGCTTTATCTGATGCAAACTGGGTCAATTCTATGCATGAGGAGTTGGAAAACTTTGAGAGGAACCAGGTGTGGGAGTTAGTTGAACCACCTCCAAATTGCCATCCCATAGGAACCAAGTGGGTTTGGAAGAACAAAGAGGGAGAGAATGGGATGGTTGTGAGGAACAAGTCCAGGCTTGTTGCTCAGGGGTTTAGTCAGAAGGAGGGGATCGACTATGAGGAGACCTTTGCTCCTGTGGCCCGTCTTGAGGCAATTCGGATCCTTCTAGCCTTTGCCGTGGCTAAAGGGTTCAAGTTGTTTCAGATGGACGTGAAGAGTGCTTTTCTGAATGGGGTCATAGAGGAGGAGGTGTATGTGAAGCAGCCACCTGGGTTTGAGAGCGAGATGTACCCACACAGAGTGTACAGGTTGAAAAGGGCTGCGTATGGGTTGAAACGGGCGCCCGTGCTTGGTATGGGAGATTGAGAGGTTTTACGTTGAGCGAGAGGGTTTGTGATGGGTACCGTGGATAGGACCTTGTTTCTCCTCAAGCATGGAAATGACTTGTTGATTGTGCAGATATACGTGGATGATATTGTCTTTGGTGGCTCGTCACATAACCTTGTTGCCCAGTTTGCAGATGAGATGAGCAGGGAGTTCGAGATGAGCATGATGGGCGAGTTGCAGTACTTTCTCGGGCTGCAGATCAAGCAAGTGAAGGATGGAACATTCATGCACGAGACCAAGTACACGAAAGACATGCTAAGGAAGTTCCAGATGCAAGATGTGAAGCCAATGTCGACTCCCATGGGGAGTACGGCCACTTTGGATGCGGACGAGGACGGGGAACCAGTGGACCAGCGGGAGTACAGGAGCATGATCAGCTCCCTCCTCTACTTGACGGCGACGAGGCCAGACATACAGTTCAGCGTGTGTCTGTGCGCTCGTTTTCAGGCTTCGCCGAGGACATCACATCGACAGACCGTCAAGAGGATTTTCAGGTACCTACAGTCTGCCCCTAGTCTTGGCCTTTGGTATTCGTCCTCCTCGATTCTTAATCTTCATGGTTTTTCCGATGCGGATTTTGCTGGTTGTCGAGTCGAGAGGAAGTCTACTTCTGGTACTTGCCAGTTTCTTGGTTCTTCGTTGGTCTCATGGTCTTCCCGCAAGCAGTCTAGTGTAGCTCAGTCTACCACCGAGGCAGAGTATGTTGCTGCCGCGAGTTGTTGTTCCCAGCTGTTGTGGATTTCATACACTTTGAGAGACTTTGGTGAGGAGTGCACCCAGATCCCACTTCTTTGTGATAGCACCAGTGCCATAAGCGTAGCCAAAAACCCAGAGCTTCACTCCAGAACCAAACACATAGAAGTGAGGTATAATTTCTTGAGGGGCAATGTGGAAAAAGGAATCATTGTGTTGAGCCATGTCCCTACCCAAGATCAGCTAGCCGACATCTTTACAAAGCCTCTCGACCAAGCTACATTTGTGCGCTTGCGGGGGGGACTTGGGGTTTGTTGCCCTTTCTAGTTGATTCTTGGGGGCTTTATTTTTCTATCATATGTATCATAACATGTTTTTCCTTTGATGTATATACATGCTTTGTTTGATGTATAAACCATGGTAGGATAGCCATCTTGTTATATATCATGTTGCATTTGTATCATATTGCATTTTAGGATGATGAGCTTCTTTCATATGCCTTATTTAATTTCTTTGGCTATTTGTGAGATATTGGTCAGTGTGTGGAGAAATGGCTATGTGAGGCTATGCTCTTGAAATATTTGAGATATATGTGTTGTGAGATAGCCCTTTTTGAATAAAATGCTAATCTTGATTAAAATTGATGAAATGTGCTCCACTCATGTGTAGTAGTGTATCCATGTCACGTTTTGGTCTAAATGTGCTTTTTATGCTTAGATTGTGCTTGGATGTCTCTTTCTTGCACTTGGGCCAAAGGCTGATATCATTGTGAATGTTTAGCCTATGTTGCATTCATGGAGGAGCATAAGCTTCTTTTTGCCGCAAAGGCACTTCATGTACCATGAAATGAATTAATCTTGAAAAGAAGTGTGTTTTCTTGAAAAGTGCTCCATCCGTCATGTTTATGCTTAAAATGTCTTATCTTTCACACATGGGTGCAAAACATGTTGCATGATGTTCACCAATGGAGAAGTCTCCCCGAAGTGGACACATGGCTCATGAGCTTTAACATGACATGCTTTGCTTTATGGGTGTTTGCAATGATCTTTTGTTAAGAATTTGATCTCCTTGTATGATCTCTGGATGATATGCATGTTTTTGGCTAGAATATGACATGGATAGGCCTTTACATTTGAAGTGAGCCATCTTTTGATATAACTGCTCAAATCTGAAAATTTGCTTTGTCACATGCCTATATTTCCATATATTACTTGTGGCAATGCTTTGACTATGTTATGATCCACATATGTGCTCTTTGTCTCATTTCTAGCCTTTGACACTAAATTTTGCCTATTTGAGAAGCTCATGTAGATGTTTATATGCTTTGTCTTACATTTCTGCATTTTCACCTTGATTCATACATTGCCAGCAAGGGGGAGAAGAGGTGAAGAGGTGAGCTTAATGAAAAATTCAGAAAAATGCATCTAAAATTTGGAAGTTTGCATCCACATGTTCAGGGGGAGCTTGCATTTATTCAGGGGGAGCTTTCTTGCGATTTCGGTGTGGAGTTTGTGCTTTGCTCGGCTTGTGACCTTTCTTTGCCTTTCTTTGGTTTTGGTCATGAGTTGCGCTTCTTTGTTTTTCTTTCTTCTTACTTTCTTTCTCTGAATTTCATTTCGCGTTGTGTGTTGTCAATGCACTCATCAAGGGGGAGATTGAGGACCAGGAGCGTCCCGATGGTCGATGAATGACCGCTCCTCAGTGATGAGTGATTGACAACGGGTGTTGGACTGACTCTTGGCACAGTGCGCAGGTGTAGGCTGCGGCCTAGTTCGTGTTGTTGCAGGTGAAGAACGGGCGCGGAAGGTCTTCAGCCTTGAGGGGCCTCCGGGAGATGGAGAGACAAGTAGGCTCGGTTCGAGGGACCCGGTGGACGGCGGGACTAGGCGCGGGCCACATGGTGGCGAAACGAGCAAGACGAAGTCATGGACGATCGAGCCGGTGCACGGTGGCGGTCGAGTCAAGAGGCTTGGCGGGAGGCCGGGCCGAGCATGCGTGGTTTGGTGGTTTGCCCACAAAACCATCGGAGGACGGTTTCTTGGTTTGGGCCTCAAAACCAAGCCCGAAGGCCCAACATGACGGAGACGGGATCCGAGCGTGTCGGGAAGCTTCAAAGCGGAGGACACGCGGCGGGATCGCATGGCTTGCATCGGGAGGACGTGGGGTGCGGCAAAGGCGCGACCGTCCGATGGCAAGACCCACAAACATTACATAAATGCCCCTGTGTGGGTTGTATCGCCAGTAGTTGAGTTAGGGGTAGTCGAGTCATTTCCCACACTGGCGGGACCCGATATATAAGCCATGAGTGTGTGTGGATGGCTCTCTATCTCCGCGACTTAGGGTTTCATTTCCTCCCTCCCATTTCTCATTTTCCTAGACTATTTTCTTCTCCATTTTCTCTAGGCTAGCATGAGAGCTTCATGAGAGATTTGTTGAGAGGGATGGATGCTAGGGCGGCATGCAAGACCTTGTGAATCTTTCCTGGTTTGTATAGAAGATTCGGCATTGTGTTTTTCGTGGTCTTTTTTGTGCTTGTTTTTGGTGCCTTTGTTCTTGGTGTGGTTCCGCGGATTTGAGTGGGTTTCTCCCCGGATTTCTTTGAGGGAAACATGGATGGATGTCTTGTGCATCCTTGGGATTGATCTTGTGCCCTCAAATGCCGGGAAACCACTTCGATTCAAGGATTCTCGTTCGGAGCTCTAGCTTTTGGTGGTGTTCAAAGGATCCGCGATTCCCGGTGATTTAGGGAGTTAAGAGGCAAAATTTTTGGGGTATAGCGTCCTTGTTGGACGCTTAACTTGTCCCCAAACCCTTGTCTCAACAACTTCTACTGTTTGGGAGACGGTGATGGATTGGAGGAGTTGACCTTCGGGGTCGAGCAGTTTTCTGCTCTGTCCGTGCCTCGCGGACGGTCCGCGTGGACCTGGCAGACGGTCCGCGCCGTGCGTGTTCGTCGCGTGTTCTTCGTGTTTTTGCTCGGCTTCTCTTTCGATCCGCAGTGTTTTCGAGTTGTGTTTGAGTGAAGTTTCGGACGGTCCGCGTGTGCTGGGCGGACGGTCCGCGGGTGCCTGGCGGACAGTCAGCGCGCTCCCCGCGGACGGTCCATTATTCGCGGTGCGTCTCTGGAGGTACTGTTGTCTTTTTCGGACAATCCACGGCTCAGGCCGGACGGTCCGCGGCAAGGGTGCGGACAGTCCGCGATACCCTGCCGGACAGTCCGCGCGGCCTTTGCGGACCGTCCGCCCCGCCTGGCCGGACAGTCCGCCAGAGGCTGGCAGCTTTGTTTCTTGGTTCAATTCTTCCCTCCTTCTTTCGTGCTTCCGCATGTGCTTCAAGGAATCGTTCCTAAGACTTGAGGTTGATCCATAACCTCGTTGTCTTGGCGATTGGTGTGTGATTCGATCCATCGCTCGTGTGTGACCGGGTTTTGTCTAGGGTATAGGCCGGGTTCTTTGAGAAGAATTTTTACCGGCTCCTATCCACTCTCCCCCCCCCCTCTCTAGTAGCCATCCGATCCTGCAGTTTTCTTGCATCCTTGGGACCTACAAATGTCTACAAAGACATGCTCAAACAATATGGTTAGTCCCAATGATCATGTTGTCATGAATCACCAAAATCAAACTCCGAACTAATGGCATATGAGGCCATGTTCGCTACAATTTCCCCCTTTTTGGTGATTTATGACAACACAACCAAAGCAAGCATAAATTTGCAAGAATTTAAAAAATTAGAACCACTTACACTTTCTTGGATGCTTACCATCATCCAAACTCCTCCTAGATCAAACTTTTCCCTTTTTGATCTTCATGTTCACATTCTCCCCCTTTGGTCTCACATCCTTTAAACCACATGTAAGTATCCTTGAAACCACTTGTAAGCTTAAGCCACAAGCTTGCTTTGGTCCCACATTCTCCCCCTTTGGAATAAAATCTCCAAAAATTCCAAAGCAAAATGGGTCCAAGGAAACTAGCAAAATCTAGCAAACATAGCTCAAAGGAGAGATGTTAAATGCAAGGGAGAAAGCCGCATGAATCAGGATGTTAACACCAGAATTCGGTAAGGAGTCTAACTTGTGGGTCCAGCTCGATGAGGAGTCCGTCTGGCGGAAGGAAGGTTTCTTCAGATACATTCGGCAGAAAAATCCGCGGTCGGCTATCTGCTTCCGTTCGGCAAGAGAACAGTTGAGCTGATTTTGCGGGATTGTACGGTGACGTGGCTCAAGCAGGAAGGATGAATGGATGGATAAGCGATCAAGTTTAGAGATAAATTAGGTATCGAATCCATTCGAGGTTGTGCTTGGCAGGGTATAAATATGAGCTCTGAATGTATGTAACATATACGTAATCATTCTCAATACAAACCGGCTTTACGCCAAACCCTAGAGTCCATTTGTCGTGTCGTCGAGTTCTTCGAGAGGGTTCATCGATCCGTCGACCTCCATGAGTATCGGCAACCTTGTATCATATCTAGTATCATGCGGTGGATTTAGATCTGATGCAAGTAGTCTTGTTACCATGCTTAGTGTCATGCGGTAGATTCAAGCTTGGTTCAAGAAGGTTTCTTGTTAGGTCATGAGCCATGCGGTAGGCTAAGATCTAGCTTGAAGCTAGTTATCGGCTCTATTGGATTTTGGCAAGATCCAATAGATTCATTAAGTTACCCCGTGTTGCTTTGAGTTTTTGCTTTATGTTTAAATTAATGTAACACCTTTTGCCCAATCTAGATGGGTTTGGATCGGCTTTATCCCTTTTGATGATCCCTATACGAGTCAAGTTCGACCCTTTGGCTAATTTAACACGTGAATCACGTGCTTTTCGATAGCCGAAACCGAATCGATCTAGGTTGTTACGTGTTGCGGGTTCAAGCTTGCCAACGTTTGCATAAATCTTGAAAGAACTGGGTATCACACGGTAGATGCAGGTTTTTGGGTTGCTTTGGAGCTAGTCATCCGGTGGATTAGATTTCAAATCAATCTGATAGATTTGTCTTGCTTGGTAATGTTCGTTCCTTCTTCATGGACCCCGAATCGGCTGTTCAGCCGCATTCGGTTATGTTTCTCATGAGTAGAACACGTGCGTAATTCATGCTTTAAATAATGTATGCTTTTAGCTTTCCATATTTAGATCGTATCATGCGGTGGATAGATCTATTTGTGGAAAGTGGTACGATCCCCACGCAAGTTGTATCATGCGGTGGATAGATTTGCTTGGCATCGTACCCGACGGGTTTTAAAGCACCTAGACATGCGGTAGACTAGTGCTTTGGATCTATGCATGCTTGTTTATTACATGTTTATGCTCGCGCTTTACTTTATTTATTTATTTAACGTTGATCACCACGGGGATCGGTCATGATCTTGCGCACGTGCATCTTTGCCCAAACAAAGACCGATCGTCGTCATGCTTACGTCATCCATTCGGCTATGTTACTTTTTTCTTTTTAAAGCTCCTGAATGGTTTCAGTTTATTGGCAGATAGCTTTCTATAGCTATATGTCATCCCGTCTGTCTTTATAGCCGTAAATATGGAACTGTCTGGTACCACCCGGCAAGTTCCAAGCTTTGGTATTTAACTACTTTCCCTTTTGTTAATTTTTAGGGAAAATTGACTGGCACGTCTTGTGATTCTTTGCAAGTGTGAAGCTAGCTTGTTCGGCTTGCTGTGTGCTTGGCGCTAGGTGCACATTTTGCGTCAACACACTTTTTGGCACTCTCGGTGGGACAACAGCCGAAAATCAAGATGCCTGACATCGGGGATATCATGGATGTCAACATTGAAGACCTCTCTCCTGAACAACGGCAGCAGCTCTAGGACGCCGTGGACCAATTCCAGCAGAAGTGTCTACTGTCCTTCAAGAAGAACAGGAGTGGCGTCCCGTACCTGAAAAATGAGATGCCCAGGGTATTGTTGCTAGGGGAGAGCGACGCCACGACCCGGCGGGGAGAGGGAGGAATGCATGCAAGCGTTCCGAGATACTGCGGACCACGTCTTGAGCAGGCACCACAGAGCTTTCCTTGGTGCGTTCAAATAAATGATGGTGGCTGTCTTCGGTCCAGGCATGGAGCAGGCATTCAGCAAGACACCCATTCAAGGAGGCACCATGGAGTTGGGTGAGTCCAGTTCTCAACCGCCATTGCAGGGCCAGCCAGCCCAGCCTCCTCCTCAGAGAGCGGGGAGTCAAGCTTTCCAGCCTCCTCCACAAGGTGCTGGGGGTCAGCCAGTTCAGCCCCCACTGCGGGCCGCAGGAGGGCGACCAGTCCAGCCACTACCGCAGGGCAGCACGGGTCAACCTGTGCAACAGCCAAACCCGTACCAGCCCACGTACGGGGAGTTGGCATTCGGCTCGCCTGGGGCCCCGCTTGCTTCCGGCCACAGGATTGCTCCAGCAAGCAACTGGCTACAGAGGAATCTATACGGCGGAGGCTACCACGAGGTGGGGAATTACGGAGCCATCGACGCTCTCCCGAATCCGGATTACGGACCAGCTGCAGGCGCGCAGGAGGACGATGTCCTGGCGCAGAAGATGGCCGATTTGATGCAGAATCAATTCGGCCTCAAACCAAAAATGCAAGGACCTACCTACACGCCGCCGTTCCTGGAGTGGTACTACAACGTGATCCCGCCACCAAGGGTGAAGCCTCCGACGAAATTCACAAAGTTCTCCGGGCAGGATGACACGAGCACGGTGGAGCATATCGCTCACTACCTGATGCAACTTGGAGAGTGCTCGTCTGAAGAAGCTTTCAGGGTCAGATACTTCCCCGCGTCACTGACGGGTGCGGCGTTCCAGTGGTTTTCATCTTTGCCCCCTAAATCAGTTAGCACGTGGAAGGAGCTGGAACGAAAATTCCACGCCCACTATTTCAGCGGCAGCTCGGAAAAGAAGCTGATCGACCTCGCTACCCTGAAGCAGAGACACAGTGAGACCGCCTTGGAATTCCTCAGGAGGTTCAAGGAAGTTAAGGGCATGTGCTTTTCGCTCAATCTGCCAGATGACCAGTTGGCCGACATGGCCGTTGCCGGGATGCTGCCGGCCGTGCGTGAGAAGCTATTTGGCATGGAGTTCGATAACTTGGGCCAATTGTCCCAAAAGTTGTCGTTAATGAGCAACCAAGCATACGGTTTCAAGAAGGATGCCATGTTCGGCAAACAGCACGACGTGGCGGATATCTACAATCAGTTCCTGGACAAAGCCGACCTGATGGAGGAATCTGATGATGACCAGGACGTAGCTGCGGCCAAAATCATGTGGGCAAAAGAGCCATTGACTATGAATCAGCGCTGGGTCAAACAGACCAAAGGCACCTATGATTTCGACATCACAAAGGCTGATAAGCTGTTTGAGCTCCTGGTGAAGGAAGGCCGAATCAGATTGCCTGAAAGGCATTCCATGCTTCAGCCCGATGGAGTAAAGGAGAAACGTTACTGTGGCTTCCACGACAGGAACTCACACTCCATCAACGGCCGCGGGGTCTTCGGAATGAGGATCCGAAAGCCATCCGGGAGGGGCACCTCAAATTTGATAACAAGATGAAGGCGGATGGCCACCCCTTCCCTCGGAACATGGTGGGTTTTCCGTCGGCATGGTGACGGTCGAGGGAGAAGGGCAAGGTCAAAGTCTTGACCTCAGCTAGGGCAAAGCAGGATGGAGCAGTGGACCTGGAGCGTCAAGTAACTTTGGAGCAGGTGCATGGTGAAGCCCCCCGCGTTCTCAAGAGCCACGTCGAGATCGGGGAATCATCCAGAACCAAACCCAGGGTGACCACGCGTATACTCCTCAATAAGTGGCAGCGCCAGATGGAAAAAGAGCGCTACCAGAAGCGAAAATACGAGGAGGTGAGACGCGGGGCCGAAGAGGAAGCACGCAGAAGAGATCTGGAGCAATACACGCGCGAGCAGGAGCGCGCGCACTGGGGATGTGCGTTCTTCAGGCACTGTTGGAACGAAGGTTTGAAGCTACCCACGCTGAGGAACTGCCCTGAGTGCAGTGATAGGTATTTCGAGTACAGGCAGGAGACTGCCAATCGCCGATCCGTCCATGAAAGAATTGGAAGGATACATCCTAGCGAGGATCGGCGCCAAAAAATTGAAATCATTTATCATCCCAGGAAAAGGCAAGCTGATTTAAGGTGGGCTGATCAAGAGGAAGACGAGGACGAGTACATCTGGCAGAAGGGGCAATGGTGCCCGCCTGGCCTAAGAAAGAGTCAGAAGCGAAAGGTTCAACGCTTGAGGAACCGTGAACTGAGGCGGGCTGGGATCCAGATAAGGCAGGTGTGGCGTCCAAAGGATAAACCTGAAGGGTCAAAACGTTCGGCTCCAGCGTGCATGGTATATTTTCTGCCAAATGAATTTATGGCTCCTGCTAATCAGGTTGTGCAGGAAGAGGCGTCCCTGGATGATGAGCAGGTTGAGGGGCTGATGGCGCAGCTGGTGCTAGCCAAGCAAGCCGTCTTCGACAAACCGGCCAAAAATCGACACATGAGGCCGCTCTACTTGAAGGGATATGTCAATGGCAAGCCATTGACCAAGATGTTTGTCGACGGTGGAGCGGCGGTCAATGTAATGCCGTACACCACCTTCAGGAAACTTGGCATGGGCCCTAGTGATCTGACGCCTACAAGCATAATACTGAACGATTTCTCCGGGAATCCTTCAGACACCAAGGGATGCGCTCACGTGGATCTGATGATCGAGTCCAAGACGCTGCTCACGACCTTCTTTGTTATCGAAGGTAAAGGAGCCTACAGCCTACTGCTTGGACGGGACTGGATTCATGCCAATTGCTGCGTCCCATCCACCATGCATCAGCAGCTCATCCAATGGGTGGATGATGATATTGAGGTGGTCCAAGCAGATGACTCCGTGAGCGTAGCAAACATGGAACCAACTTTCTGGGAGTATCAAGGCATTGACTGTTTCTCAGGGAAAGACTGGGGAGAAGGTCCTGTTGAACCTGTCAGCAGCGATCAACAGCCGATTCAAGCTGTCGGCTCTTATAGCAATTTTTAATGGAGAACCCCGTCGATGGTACTGATGGCAAGTTGGGGCGATGATTTATGTCGGCTGATAAATTAGAAGAAGTTGACATTGGAAGCGGTGACAAGCCAAGGTCGATGTTCATCAGCGCAAACTTGCAATCAGACTTCAGGGAGGAATTAATCAAGCTACTCAAGGAATATAAGGATTGCTTCGCCTGGGATTATTCGGAGATGCCTGGACTGGATCGTTCCATCGTTGAGCATCGGTTGCCAATCAAATCTGGTTTCAAACCATACAAGCAACCACCCCGGAAAATCTACAAGGACAAGGTATTGGCCGATGTGAAGAAAGAAGTTGAAAGATTGCTTGACACAAACTTCGTTCGGCCATGCAGATATGCGGAGTGGATTTCTAACATTGTCCCTGTTTACAAGAAGAATGGAGGAAAGATGAGGGTCTGCATAGATTTCAGGGATTTGAACAGAGCTACTCCGATGGATGGTTACCCCATGCCTGTTGCCGATTTATTGGTTGACGCTGCTGCTGGGCACAAAGTTATCAGTTTCATGGATGGCAATGCGGGATACAACCAAATTTTTATGGCAATAGAAGATATATCAAAGACGGCCTTCAGATGTCCTGGTCATATAGGCCTGTTTGAATGGATAGTCATGACATTTGGGTTGAAAAATGCCGGTGCAACTTATCAGCGAGCCATGAATTACATCTTTCACGAGTTGATCGGCAAAGTTGTTGAAATTTACATTGATGATGTCGTGATCAAGTCCCTAAGTCATGACACACATTTGGAATATGTGAAAAAGACCTTGGAGTGCACCCGAAAGCATGGTTTAAAGCTGAATCCAAAAAAATGCGCTTTTGGGGGATCAGCTGGAGAATTCTTGGCATTTTTGGTCCACGAAGGGGGGATTGGGGTTGGCAAGAAGAGCATGAAGGCCATTGATGAAGTTGTCCCTCCAACTAATCTCAAGGAGTTACAATCGCTGCTCGGCAAAATTAATTTCGTAAGGAGATTCATTTCAAATCTGTCGCAAAAGGTTTTGCCGTTCTCTCCATTGCTGAAGCTAAAGAAAGATCAGAAGTTCACATGGGGCGACGAACAACAAAAGGCTTTTGATGAGATCAAGCAATACATGAAGGAGCCACCAGTGCTGGCCCCTCCTCAGCTGGATAAGCCTTTCAAGTTGTACGTGGCGACCGATACCCAAACCATTGGATCGGCCCTTATTCAAGAATTCGAAGGAAAGGAGCGGGTAGTAGCATATCTTAGCCGAAAATTACTTGATCCTGAAACCAGGTATTCGGCTGCAGAGAAGCTATGCCTGTGCGTATACTACTCGTGTACAAAGTTTCGGCACTACTTATTGAATGCCGAATGCACTGTATGTTCCAAGTTTGATGTAATAAAACATATGTTATCTATGCCAATTTTGAATGGCAGGATTGGCAAATGGATCTTGGCTTTATCAGAGTTTGAGTTAAAGTTCGAATCGGCAAAAGCTATTAAGGGACAGATCATTGCCGATTTTATAACTGAACATCGCGATCCGTCAATTGATTTGCTTGAAATTACTCCTTGGGCTTTATTTTTTGATGGATCATCATGTGGTAAAGGTGGGGGAGTAGGGATTCTACTAATTTCGCCTAGAGGTGAGATGTTTGAATTTGCCATCCCTATACAGCCCACTATTACAAACAATCAGGCTAGGTACAAGGCACTGCTTCGGGGGCTTCAATATTTGAGAGAAGCCGGGGCCGTTTCGGTTGAGGTTTATGGAGATTCAGAGTTGGTGGTCAAGCAATTGAACGACCAATACGAATGCAAAAGTGAAGCGCTGAGGAGTTACTACGAAGAATGCAGGGAAATTTTGAAGAGCTTCCCATTGGTGACTCTACAGCATACTCCTAGGGAACATAATGAAGAAGCAAACAGGTTGGCTCAGAGCGCCTCTGGTTACAAAGAAAGTCAAGAGGCGTTTGCTACAGATATATGTGCACTGGGAACGGATCTTGTGGAGGATGATTGGAGAAAAGAGATCGTTGACTATCTGAAAGATCCATCCCGAAAGGTCTCTAGGAAGCTCAGATACAAGGCCATAAAATTCGTTCTTCTGGATGACAATTTGTTTTACAAATCATTAGATGGGGTATTGTTACGATGCCTGGGTCCAGAAGATGCCAAGAAGATGATGAGTGGAGTGCATGACGGGATATGTGGAGCACACCAATCGGCCTACCGCATGAAATGGGTCATCAGGCAAGCTGGGTGCTTTTGGCCGACGATATTGGAGGCTTGCTTTGAGTATTACAAAGGATGTCAAGATTGCCAGAGGTTTGGAAATATTCAAAGGGTCCCCGCGTCAGCATTAAATCCCATTATCAAGCCATGGCCATTCAGGGGCTGGGGTATAGACTTGATTGGCCAGGTTAATCCACCATCTAGCAAGGGGCATAAGTTTGTGCTTTTGGCTACAGACTATTTTACTAAATGGGTTTAAGCGATCCCACTGAAGAAGGTGACGTCGGAAAACATGGTTGAATTTGTCAAGGAGCACATCATCTATCGGTTTGGAATCCCTCAGACAATCACAACTGATCAAGGGGCCCAATTCGTGTCCCTGGAGTTCAGAGAGTTTGCCGAAAGCATGGGAATCAAATTGTTTAATTCTTCTCCCTATTATGCCCAAGCTAATGGTCGAGCGAGAGGCTTCTAATAAGATCATGATCAAGCTGATACAAAAGAAGATCGACCAGAAGCCAAGAAGGTGGCATTCGGTACTCAGTGAGGCACTGTGGGCTTACCGAATGGCCCCCCATGGAGCTACAAAGACGTCTCCTTATGAATTGGTTAATGGACATCAAGAGGTTCTACCTTGGGAGATGCAATCAGATTCCAGGAGAATCATGTTACAGAAAGATTTAAGCTCCAAAGATTACAGTAGCCTAATGATGGATGAGCTAGAAGATTTACACATGATCCGTCTCAGGGCCCTGTAAAAAATCGAGAAGAACAAGCTGCGGGTTGCCAAGTATTATAACAAGAAAGTAAAAGTCAGGCAATTTGCAGAAGGGGATTTGGTTTGGAAAGCGCTATTGCCGATTGGAACCAAATACAGCGAATTCGGCAAATGGTCCCCTAACTGGGAAGGACCCTTTCGTGTGGTCAGATGCGTCCCTGGTAATGCATACATATTGAAAACTTTACTAGGAGAAGAATTTTCCGCTGCAATAAATGGGAGATATTTGAAGAAATATTATCCTAGTATTGAAATCGATCGGTGATCACCAGCAGTGGGATTACATGCATCTAACACAGGAATAGCCGGCGCTCAAGAACGAGGCCGCCTTTAGAACAAAAAATCCCAAACAAGAAAATGGCCAGTGCCTAGGTGCATTGCCCTTAGCATGAAACTACATTACAACTGCCTCTTGCGGGTTTACATCCAACAACCCTGGTGATCAGGACTTCAAGGAGGTGGGAAGCAGAAGGCCTGGAGGAAGAAGCGAAAGTATGATTCAATCTTTTCTTTGCTTCTTCGGCTGCTCCCTCTTCAGTTTCTCCAGGACCACCGTGACGGCAACTTGGAATGCACGGGGGTGACCATGATTTGCGGCCTCCACCAAGGTGTCCCAATCCGCTTTTAGGTTGTTGTACCTGTCAGAGACATCTGAAACAGAGGAGTGGGTGTTAGGGGCAAGAAATCCAGATGTGAGCGCGAAGTCAAGAAGGGGTCAGAATCATTTACCTCCCACTAATGCCTCCAAAGCCATACGACGCTCGCGTTCGGCCTGGCAACGAGCGGTGATGTCCCTGAGGTCATGCTCCAGGTGCCGAACGCGGCGGCGCAATTGATGGCTGGTCCTCTGTTCAAGCGTGGCGTCCTCTGCTTCGAGGGAGGAATCAGAGGAGATGTACTTAGGCATGTCTTCGGTCCCGATGATTTCTTCAGGAAGCAAATCAAGGCTGAAAGAGGAAAGGAAGAGAGGAGGTAAAGCGCAAGATCATATGGGAAAAAAGGAGTAAATTAAGGGAAAACTCACTCTCGAATCGTGCGTTTCTTCGGAGTGCTGCTCTCCTGGGGTTGCTTGCCTTTGTCCATGGCCTTGGGGTTTTTTCCTCTGAGGACAGGGGAGGAAATGAGAAGTGATGGATGAGTGTGCGAGTGGATTTGCGGGGCATCTCGGCGGGCTATTTTATTGACCGAGGGGGTGCATTGGGAGTGATGATCGGCGGCGTGCACTATTGGAATACCAAACAGCAGGGTTTTCTTCCCGAATGCGAAGGGTTTTCGCTTGAACAGTGCTTACGGATTGCCGATTCAGGGATCTTCTGCGGAGTTTGCGCCAATGGGCATCCGTTCTCGCGTGTTCGGCTCAAGCTAGTTCCCGAATACGTTTAAGGAAAAACAAGGTTCATGGATGCAAACATGAAGAAAATCATCGCAGTGCAAGCACAGAATTCAAAAGTTCTTTATTTATTGCGGATATTCAAACATCCCTAATACAATCTAGTCGAAGAGCCTGTTCAACACAGATTGGGGATGAGTGAGTTCGGCAATGGCGTCGCCGTGGCCATCGAGGCGCTCCAAGATGAGCTCGATCTCCTCGATGTCTTCTGGCGCGCCGCCCCGGAAGCCGCGCGGCCTGGTGGAGTAGTCGACGTCAGTATGCGTCGCCATGGCGGCCAGGCCCAAAGTGGTGCCCAAGCGGGCGCCATGGGTGGCCACTTCATCCACGCAGTGCTCCACCGCAGCAAGGCGCTCCGCCGACGTGTCTCCGCGGGCGTTCACCTTATCGGCCAGTTGCTCCACCAGCATCTTTAGCTGGTTGAGCTCGGCATCACGGGCTGCAAAGTGCAAGAAAAAGGGGGATTAGCATCGAAGGCCGGATTGGATAAATGAGCGGTGTCGGGACCGTACCGTCGATGGTCTCCAGCAGCTGCTTCCGCTGGTCTTCCCACTCCAACTCGGCTATGCCAGCCTTTTTGGAGACCTCCTCCAGCTCGCGCTGGGCCACTCCAGTTACGCCTTAAAGCGGAGAGCGTCGAGTTCCCCGTAGGGCACCGGGGAGTGACCATCGGACTCCAAGGAGTCGTCCGGTAGGGGCTGACCGGCCGGCGCGGGAGATGGATTCCATTGGATCAACCTGAAAAAAGGATGACCGTCAAAACAAAAGGAGATCAAAGATGAATCAGAGAAGAGGAATTGACGATCATTGCCTCCGGCGCGCACTGGCGCGGCTCCCCTCCGCCTCATCAGAGGCGCGGCGTCGGTTGAGGCTGCGCACCATGCTTCTCTGGGATGTGCACTGTTTGGAAAAGAAGAAGAAGACTTGAGATTGGCAAAGATTCGAGAGCTAAAGGCTTGGTGGAGAGCTAGGGGCACCTACGGTTTCATTTATAGGCCTGGCAAGACATATCGTGGCCTCAAGTCGTGGCTCTGGATTGTGGTGCATATCCCAAGAAAATCGGAAGGTGGAAAGGTTTCCTTGACCAGTCCGCCAATGGGTCGTTTGGAGTTCTAGGCTGAGTCATATTCGGTTGACTGGCTCGGCTGAGAGGAGTCAAAGTGCCATTCGGGTATTGGCATTTCTTTGCCAAATGGGTCGTTCAGCGTTACATTTAAGAATGCGCAGAAGAAAAGGAAATAAAATTGCAAGAACAAATGTTACAAGAACGACCAATTCGGTTACACATCGATTGAAACATCTAGATGTTCAAATATTTTGCAATTACACCACGGACATTCGATGTTGCTTGGCGAAAATTGTCCATCTGCTCTTGATAATCTTTCTGGGCGCTGGACAAGGTGGTAAGTTCTGCATCACACTGGTTTACCTCAGCTATGGCCGATATTGCTGCCTCTTGGGTCTTTTCTATCAATCCAGGGAGCTCGGCCATTTTCTTGTCATCGGCCTCTATTTCAAGAATATCCCCACAGACCAACACATGTCTTTCCCGCACTTTGTCCTCACTCATGCGCACCCGTGAAGGATTTCTGGCCTGGCCACTCCATCGCTCCAGCCAAGCACGCTTAACTTTGAAGTTTTTAGTGATGGGCTCCTGAAAGAAGTTGCAACTTTTTGGTATGCGGGGTATCCTTATCAATCCTATTAAGCCTTGGGCCGGGATGTCATATTTGATGGCCGAAGGATGAACGAGGAGAGGGTTTCCAAGGAGATGTCCTCATAATAATCATCATAGTGATCATCGTGCTGGTGAGCTTGCTTGGTACGGCACGATGACCTTGTCCCGTGGACTCGGCGAGGAGCAAATGGCGGATTGGTACGACCACGACCACGAGGAGCTTGAGAGCTAGCTCCCTTTCCTCTTCCGAGCGAGAGGGACGTCGTTCTCATCTTTTGATCCTTCACGAACCACTCCGCTGTCGCGCGAATCTATCTGGAGGGGATTTCAGCAAAGAGTGCATAAGATGGGTGTATCGATTATGGAAAGGGATGGCTCAATCTAGAGGAGAAGCTTGGCTTGATATACTCCCCATCGTACTCACGACACTGGCCGTACTATCGATGGGGCCTGGCTTTGATGGAAAACTTGAACTGATGATTTAGCCAACCAAAAGCTATGAGAACATGTGATACGAGTTCTAGGATTGAAAAGATGATGATTCTCTAAAGCATTGCCTCTAGAAACAACTACATTGAGAGATCGATCGATCTGGAGATTTTGAATGGGCACGGAGATGTTTCCCACGCGAATCGATGAACTTCCTGGGCGAGGATCTGGATGTCTGAGGTGGTGGAGAATCTAAGGATGTGGACTAGAAATACTTTGCACTATTGCCTTGAGATCCCTCACTGATTTGAGAAGTGGAGGAGAGAGGGCGTAACAACGGTTAGAAAGAAGAAGAAACTCCTAGCCCTCGTGTCGGCGGGGGTTTATATAGCTCCAATAAGAGCATCTGGTATAGCATCATTGCAGGGTTTCCAGAGCTACCCGCCTTTGCCCCTAGAAATTATGACAGAAGTCATATCTATACCGACCCTGGTCAGTTTGTCAGTCCGCAGAGTACCGACACGCGCTCTGCCGCACGGGGAACGCCGTAAATTCCATCAGAGAACTTCATAACGTACTACCGAATCTTGTGTCATGGTACTGGGCATGAAATGGGCTTTTTGGAATACATTGGAAGGTCTAGATTGAGATTTTTGGTAAAAGGGAATATGGACATGTAGAGACCCCATAGGAGTTGGTGACTAGTCACAATCCTCAACAAAAGTTATAGTCACCACCTACTATGTAAAAATCCAAAGCTTTGAAAAACACACACAAAGAAAGTTAAATAAAACATTTTGTTTCCTATCTAGGCAACAAAGAGGTTTATGTGCAAAAGATCAAGCCAAGTTACGAGAATCTAAGATGTTTAGCCTACCCTCAAAGCACAAAACCTTGCTCGTCTAGAGGCTTAGTGAAAATGTCTAAGAAAGTTGCTTTCTAAGGCAAACATGCACAGTAGCTAAATGTCAAATTTTTAGCCTCATGATCCCGTAAGAAGTGATGTCTAATGTCTATGTGCTTTGTTCTGGGGAAAGTGTTGACAGATTGTTCGCTATTTTGATAAAGACTTCCGTTGTCACACAAGAGTGGGATCTTACTAAACTTGCAACCATAATCAATTAACGTTTGCTTCATCCACAAGAGTTGTGCACAACAAGCACGCCGCCACATATTCCTGGCCGCCGTGGATAAAGCAACCGAATTTTCGCTTTCCTTTGAGCTCCACGACACCAAAGACCTACCAAGAAATTGGCA
The DNA here is from genome assembly GCA_947561735.1 of Cenchrus americanus. Lineage (NCBI taxonomy): Eukaryota > Viridiplantae > Streptophyta > Magnoliopsida > Poales > Poaceae > Cenchrus > Cenchrus americanus. Next base: position 49,683,782 of record OX387244.1, on the reverse strand, counting down.
AGTCCCGATAGTGCTCTTTCGATCTACTTTTTGCAACCTATGTGATAAGCAATCCGAATCTAGGCATTAAGTAGATCAAAAGTGGAACCTTTGGGATACCAAGCCTAGGTTAGAGTAAGGAACTAAATATCTAAAGATCCTCTAATGCCTATTGATGGGCACTCCTTAGGATTGGCTTGAAATTCAGACACATGCACACACTAAGCATTATATCTGGGCCTAGATGCACAAAGGTAAAGGAGGGAGCCAATCATGGAACGAATACCTTTGGTCGACCGACTTCCTTCTTCATCGAGATCAAGATGTCCATTTAATGCCATGGGTGTTTTGATGGGCTTGGAATCTGCCATGTCAAACCTCTTGCTATATCCTTCACATACTTGGTTTGACACAAGAAAGTCCCTTCCTTCATTTCGTTTGATTTGAAACCCAAGAAAGAACTTCAATTCTCCCATCATGCATATCCCAAACTCCTTGGTCATGATCCTACTAAATTCTTCACAAAATTTATCATTAGTGTAATTCAAAAATGATATCATCGACATAAATTTGACAAACGAAAATATCCTTTCCATTTCTTTGTATGAAAAGAGTAGAATCGGCTTTGCCTATCTCAAAGCCGTTCTTGAGAAGAAAATCCTTAAGGCATTCATACCATGCTCTAGGAGCTTGCTTAAGCCCGTAGAGCGCCTTATGGAGCTTGTACACATGATTTGGAAATCTTGGAGTCTTCAAAGCCCTAAGTGGTTGATCCACATACACTTCTTCTTGAGAGGGTCCATTCAAGAAAGCACTCTTCACATCCATTTGATGAATCTTGAAATCATGATGAGTAGCATAGGCCAAAAGAATACGAATTGACTCGAGCCTTGCTACCGTGCATAAGTCTCTCCAAAATCTAAGTTTCAACTTGCGTGTAACCTGCCAACAAGCCTTGCCTTGTTCTTCGTGACGACACCAAATTCATCCCGCTTGTTCCTAAAAAACCCATTTGGTGCCGATCACATTTTGCTTGGGTCTTGGTACCAACTCCCAAACTTTACTTGAAGTTTGCTCAATTCTTCCTCCAGGCAATAATCCAATGATCCTCAAGAGCTTGTTCCACACTAAGAGGTTCCAAAGAGGAAACAAACGAGGCAAATGCACAAAAATTTGACAACTTAGATCGAGTTGTTACCCCTCTTGAATACTCCCAAGAATGCTGTCAATCAGATGATCACGTTGAACCATTTGAGGCACTGGGTGTGGCTCTTGAGATTGACGTTGGATAGGTCCATCATCATCATCTTCAACTTGTGGTGTATCTTCAGCTTCATCACTTAGTTCTCCCCTTGATCGTGCTTTTCCCGTCCATGATCGGGGTCACCATGAACTTGACTCTCATCCCGATGGACTTGAGAACCAGGTGGCTCCACTCTTGCCGATGATGATGGATCATGGAAGCTGCTCAGTGTCAACCGGAGTTTGTGCTTGAATCTTCCCGAGGCATTATCACTTCGGCCCCCATTCTAAAGATGGATATGCTTGGGGGTTCTTCATCATCTACAAGGTTTCACTAACTTGCTCGCTGAGAGCCGTTGGATTCATCAAATTACGTCTATCGTGGTCTCAACACAACCCGTGGTTTCATGGAAACACGATAAAGGGCTGCCAAGTAGTTCGGCACCAGAGAAAACTCATCAACCTTGATGCAAACTTTGAGGCTTTGCCTTTGTTAAGTATGAAACACTTACACCCAAAGACCCTAAAGTAATTCACACTAGGTTTCTAATTGCAGGATGATTTCGTAGGGAGTCTTGTTCAAGTACTCTAGGAGGTAGAGTTCGCTGGCTGCAGGCATGCGTGTTGATGGCTTCCACCCAAAATGAGTCCGAGTCTTGTACTCATCAAGCATTGTCCTTGCCGCTTCTATCAATGTATGTTCTTCCTCTCAACAATGCTATTTGTTGAGGTGTATGGAGCTTGAGTTCATGCTTGATGCCTCTTCATCTAGGAACTCTTCTGTGTGTTCCTAAACTCCGAGCCGTTGTCACTTCTTATGTTCCCGACCTTGAGCTCGAACTCATTTTGAACTCTTCCTCATGAACTTTCACAATTCCCTCAGCTTCACTTTTATCTTGCAAAGAATACCCAAGTGAAACTAGAAAGTCATCAACAATTACTAAAACCATATTTATTACCACCTATGCTTATATAGGCACCGTCCAAATAAATCCATGTGTAGTAGCTGGCGAAGGAGTGGGCTAACGGGGACAAGTTTCACCCCTCCGGCGGTGTACTTAAGCCTCGTGTGCGGATGCCCGGGGGCCAAGGCGAGTGTGAGGATAGTTCGGCTTGGGGTGATCGAAAGAGTGCGGGGAGGTCTTTGGAGAAGTGAAGCCGATCGGTCGGTTTTTGGAACCGGTCGGACCGGTTGGGGTCTAACGGAATGACAAGCTTGGTTTCCGTGCTCATACGGAGTGCGAGTTGTTTACGGAGGTGTATGGTTACGGTGGATGAAATTTGGAGAGTTTGCGAGTGGTCGAGGGTTGCTAGGCGTTCTCCCCCTCAAGTTCACTACGGGGATGGGAGGGAGTCGTAGCTTTGAGAGGAAAGGAGGGACGGTCCACGAGTTATCTTTCGTGGTTTTGGTCCTCCTCCGGGCGAGAGGGGTGGTTCCCTCGGGGTAGTTACCGTGGTGGTGTTCGTGGAGGGCGGTTTTGGTAGGAGAGATGCTTTGGTTGGTGCTAACCCCACTTTCGAGCAAATGGCTCGGCGGCAGCACTGGTTTTCCTCCTTTGGTACTAACCCCGGTCTTTGAGTCGTTTGTTCGCTCACGTGCCCTATTTTTGATTTTCGGGTGGGAGACTTGAAGAACATTTGGTTGATTGACTCCGGTTGTTCGAGGCATGTGGGAACGGAGACAGTTTCTCAAGTCTCGTCCCGGTGGTGTGAAGAGGTACATCACCTTTGGGGACAATGGGCGTGGGCGTGTGCTTTCGAGAAGGTGAGATAGAAGTGAGTAGTGGGGTACTGCGAGGCGTGTTGCTCTTGTTCAATCGGCCGGGTACAATTTGCTTTACGTGGCTCTCGGTTGTTGGATGAGGGCTTTGAAGTGTTGTTTTCGGCTGGTGGTTCTCGGATTGTGGACTCTCGAGGGGACCTTGTTTGTATGGTCGTTCTAGAAATTCGAATATTTTCGTGCTGATTTTTCTCGGTCTTCGGGTGTTGAGCGCGTTTCTTGGGCTGGTTCTTGAGTGAGTTGTGGAAATGGCATAGGAGATTGGGTCATAGGCTTTGACCTTTTGTCTCGCTTAAGTAAACTCAATTTGGTCGGATTGCCACGGTTGAAGCTTGAGAAAGAGTTGGTTTGTGCTTTCCGTGTAGGCATGCCCGAAGATGGTGGCCTCTTCTCACCGCCTCTCACTTAGTGTGATGAGTGAGCGTGTGCGAGTACTCCATATGGACCTTGTTGGCCCGGCTCGTGTGCGATACGCGAGTGGGAAGTGGTATGTCCTTGTTGTGGTGGACGACTATTCTCGGTATGCGTGGGTGTTCTTTGCGGGAGGATAAGGGGGAGACGTTTGGTTTTGTTCGAGATCTAGTCTTGGGAGTTGAGGAACGAGAGGCACGGAGATGCCATACGAGGCTATCGCGGTGATGTGGCTCGGGTCGGAGACTCTCGTTTTGAAACCTTTTGTCATGACTTGGGTCTTGAGCACCGATTTTCAGTCCGTATAATACGCCTCCCCACGAATGGTGTTGGAAAGGAAGAACGGACCTTGTGCGAGATGGCTCGGACGATGCTTGATGAGCATAGGACTCAGGAGGTATTGGGGGCAGGCGAGTGGGAGCACGCGTGCTATGTGTCGAACGGGATATACCTCGAAATTGCACAAGAAGAAGACATGCTATGAGTTGATGCATGGTCGCACACCCAAGGTGAGTCACTTCCATGTCTTTGGTTGCAAGTGTTTCATTCGAAGAAAGGCGGAAGTTGGATAAGTTTGAGGCTAGGTACGTCGATTGGCATTTTCTTTGGTTATGCATCTCATTCTAGAGCATATCGTGTGCTCAATCTTGAAACTAACCAAATCGTGGAGACTTGCGGTAACCTTCGACGAGACGAGCCACGTAGTCGGCTTGTCTTTGAGTGTGCGAGGTGATGACGAGCTTGGCGAGGAGATCTTTCGGGAGGAGGAGCATGAACATGGAGATGATGAGGATGGCGGTGCGGTGCCCCCGGGCTGAACATACCCACTACTTCGACGACGATGATGGATGGACCCTGTTTTGCTACACCTACGACGACAAAATCAAGAACGAGGAGAAGGTTTGATGTTGAGGGGGAGGTAGCCGAGGCGAGAACCTCCGTAGCAGGTTCAAGTGGATCACCCGGCTTCGAGGATCATCGGCGACATGAATGAACGCACTACACGGTCGAGGGGTTCGAAACAATTCCCATTTTACTCATCTTTGCGTTTGTTGCTTTGTTTCCGAGCCCAAAGACATTGGACACGCACTATCGATCATAATTGGGTTAACTCGATGCATGAGGAGTTGGAGAACTTTGAGAGAATCGGAGGTGTGAGTTGGTTGACCTCACTCCGGGGTGTAAGCCGATTGGTACCAAGTGGGTGTGGAAAAACAAAGAGGGAGAGAAGAGGTGAGGTTGTGAGGAACAAGTCGAGACTTGCGGGGGTTCGGTCGGAGAAGGGAGGGGATTGACTACGAGGAGACCTTTGCTCCCGTAGCCGTTTGGAGGTGGGATCCTTCTAGCCTTTTACGTAGCTAAAGGGTTCAAGTTGCACCAAATGGATGTGAAGAGTGCTTTTGAATGGAGTGTTGGAGGAAGAAGTGTATGTGAGCGTACCTCGAGGTTTGAGAGTGAGAAGTACCCTCATAGGGTGTACAAGTTGAGGAAGGCGGCGTATGGGTTAGACGGCGCCTAGAGCTTGGTATGGCGAGGGTTGAGGGTTCTTGTTTGAGAGAGGTTTTGAGATGGGGAAGGTCGATCGGACCTTGTTTCTTGAGCGAGAGCGAGATATCACGATTGTGCGGGTGTACGTGGATGATATTGTCTTTGGTGGCTCGTCTAACTCTCTTGTTGCGAGGTTTTGCGAGATGATATGAGCGGGGAGTTCGAGATGAGCATGATGGGTGAGTTGCGGTTCTTCCTCGGGCTACAAATCAAGCAATCAAAGGAAGGAACATTTGTGCACCGAGGCCAAGTACACCAAGGACATTGTGAGGAAGTTCAAGATGGAGGACTCCAAGGCTATGACGACGCGGAGTAGTGCGACTACGGCTCTTGATGCGGACGAGGAAGGTGAACATGTGGACCGGAAGGAGAATGCGGAGCATGATCGGGTCCTCCTCTACTTGGCGGCGACGAGGGCGGGACATACGAGTTCTCAGTGTGTCGTGCGCTCGTTTCCAGCGTCTCCAGGGACTTCGCATCGACGAAGAGAATTTTCGGGTACTTGCGTCACACTCCCGACTTCGGCCTTTGGTACTCAGCGTTCTCTTCTTTGGCGCTTCATGGCTTTTCGGACGCGGATTTTGCGGGTGTCGGTTGGATAGTCATAAGGACTTGCAGTTTTTGGGTTCTTCTTTGGTGTCTTGATGTCGCAAGCGGTCGAGTGTTGCTCAATCCACGGCCAGAAATTTGAGTATGTTGCCATTGCTAGTTGTTGCTCTCGGCTCCTTTGGATCACCTACACCATGAGTGACTTTGGTGAGGGAGGTATACCATGTCCCACTTCAATGTGATAGCACCGGTGCCGCCATCGTTGCAAAGAACCCGAGTGCTCCATTCCAAAGCCAAACACATAGAAGTGAGGTATCATTTTACGAGAGACAACGTCGAAGGGAAGATAGCTTTGATCCATGTACCCACTCATGACCAACTAGCCGATATTTTCACCAAACCCTAGATCAAGCAACTTTCACTCGTACGGGGGGAACTTGGTGTGTGTTTGATTTCCTGAGTTGGGTGTGTGGGAGCTTTCTTTTGCCGGTGGTGTCGAGCCCGTTTTGCCTCCCCTCGAGGAGCCGGTTTGTAGCATATGTATAGCTTTCTTTTGTGCATTTCTTGCATTTGGCATGGCATATGTAACATGATGTATAGGCATCCTTGTATCTTAGATTTCATGCATCTTGTATCATATGCATTGGATAGGAAAAGCTTCTCTTATATACTTGCTTCATCATGGAATGAGATATATGTCTTTGTGAGCTTGTTTGGTATCCTATGGTTAGTTTGGCTTAGCTCTTGATGATCTTGATGAATAATCCATGGTTGATGGCTATGTTTTTTGAAAAATGTCACGTGTATGCTTTCTCATGTGTAAATGCCTTTATATGATCTTCACATGTTTTAGTGACTTTGCTATGCTTAATTTGTGGTTGGATAGCTAGTTTATTGATCATATAGGGCCAAAGGCTCATTTGCCATCATGAATGTTTAGCCTTCTTGCTTCATCTTGTGGGGGGGCATAAGTTCCTTTTGTATGAAGACATTTCATGTACCATTTACAAATGCGAAAATGAAATGAAAAATGCTTGGAAATGTGCTCCCATGTCATATGTCTTGAATTTAATTTTCTTTGGGTGCTAAACCGTTGCATGTTGCCTACCAATGAGAAGTCTCATACATAGAAGTAGGCACATGGCTCGGTGGCTTGACATGACATAAGGTGCTTGTGGGTGTTTGTGATGGTCTTATGATTAGAATGCATTTGTCCTAGCATGAAGTTTGTGTGGCTTTGCCATTTTGGCATGTTTTGCTCATGTCTAGGTTTTTGCGTGTGAGAGAGTAACTTTTCGCAAAATTACTCAAATCCTTGTTAGCCTTGTCCAATGGTTGTGAAACTTGGTGATCATGTAGTTGAGGTCCATACAAACTGTAGAGTATCTAACTTGCTCATTTGGACATGTGTAGCATCTTGTGATGAATTTTGTATACTTGAGAAGCTCTAGATTGCATTTGTGCCTTGATTCATGCATTGGCAACAAGGGGAGAAAGGAAGGTGGAGAAAAGTTGTTTTGTATCCACGGAACCTATCCCAAGTGTCAAGGGGGAGCTTGTGCATTTCTTTTGCATTTTTGGCTTTTGGGGTGTGGTCGCAGTCAAATTGCCATTCGGGTATTGGCATTTCTTTGCCAAATGGGTCGTTCAAAGATTACATTTAAGAATGCGCGAAGAAAAAAGGAAATAAAATTGCAAGAACAAATGTTACAAGAGCGACCAATTCGGTTACACATCGATTGAAACATCTAGATGTTCAAATATTTCGCAATTACACCACGGACATTCGATGTTGCTTGGCAAAAATTGTCCATCTGCTCTTGATAATCTTTCTGGGCGCTGGACAAGGTGGTAAGTTCTGCATCACACTGGTTTACCTCAGCTATGGCCGATATTGCTGCCTCTTGGGTCTTTTCTATCAATCCAGGGAGCTCGGCCATTTTCTTGTCATCGGCCTCTATTTCAGCTGACAGGTTTCTGAGGACCATGTGTGGTTCGAAGACCGGTGGATGGTCGCTTCCTTGTGTGATGAGTGATTGACAACGTTGTGTGGACCGATTCTTGGCTAAGTATTGCGGGTGCGGAGTTGCGGCTTGACTCGTGTTGGTGCGGGGTGAAGAACAAGCGCGAAAGGTCGTCGCCGGTGAGGCCTCCAAGTGTGGAGAAGACAAGTAGGCTTTGTTCGAGGGACCGGTGGCCGGCGGGGGTCAAGTGCGGGCCGCATGGTGGCATGAACAAAGCAAGATGAAGTTGTGGACGGTTTCTTGGTTGAGCCTCAAAACCAAGGTCGAGCGGGACTTCATGGGAGCCAAGTCATGAGTGGTGATTGGCGGAGGCTACATCAAGTTCGCGGGGTTTGCGGTGGTTCACCGAGAAAATCACGGGGTTACTCGGGCCGAGCCACAAAGCCGAGGCCGAAGATCGGGTGTGGTCGTTCGGCCAAAACCGGCCCGACCGGTTTGGAGAACCGGTGCCCGACCGGTTTGGGGTCGCAGGGGCGCCGGAAGCTTCGAGGCGGAGGACACGCGTCGGGATCGCAAGGCTTGCGTTGAGGCTACGCGAGGTGCGGTCGCTGGGCATCCGTCCGATGGAGAAGACATCACGAATTCCAAATTCGCCCTTGAGGGGCTTGTATCCCTAGTTAGTAGAGAGGGGCATTTTAGACATTCGGTTGCCGCCTATATAACCCAAGAGGTGAGAGGTTGGCAGCCAACTCTTGGAACCCTAGCTCATTAGTTTTCCTATTTTCCACCTATTTTCTCTAGGTTTTCCTTAGGACTAGCAAGAGAGCTTCACGGAGAAATCTTGTAGAGAGGGATGGATGATCGGGCGGCTTGCTAGACCTTGTACGAATCTTTGTTTCATGTATAGATGATTCGTTGTGATTCCTCAAGGTTTGAATGTGTTTTTCCCGATTGTTCTTGGTGGTGATTTTCGGAGCCCTCTCCCGGTGATTTCTTTGCGGTGTTTTCGGGACCTTTCCTTTGGGGATTTGATGGGGGAAATTTGTGGGAACCCTTCGTGGTTCTTTGGGCTGTGATTCTCCTCCCAAATCCGTGAGGAAAAGTGCTCGATTTTGGGGTTTCTTGAGTTCTTGGGTTGGTAGTGCCTTTGGCGGGATTTCTTCGATTCCTCCTTTTTGGACGAGATTTGGTGGGATTAAACTTGACCATGGACTCCTCATGAGGTGTTCCTGATATCCCCAAAGTCTTGTTCAAGTCCGTGGAGCGATTCGGGAGATTGAGATTTGGTTTTGGGGGAGTTGACCCGCGGGCCGTGCTCTTCTCGGACCGTTCGAGGCTAAAACCGGCCGACCGGTTTCCCAAACCGGTCGACCGGTTTCGTTTCGCCCGGTGGTTTGTCGAGAAAGATCTTTGAACAAGGAAGTCTTTCTTGCTCCATGGCTTCGTTTGTTCGGATGTGGAAAGGCTTTTGAAGTGTTTGGGGTCTTTGGGGAGTTTACGGGACGAATCGGTCCGACCGGTTTGCCTATCCGGTCCGACCGGTTTTTCCCTCGCCTTCGTGAGGCTAAGTCCAACGAGAGCGGTCCGGCGGTTTCGAAACCGGCCCGACCGGTTTGTGCCGCCCCGCAGCCTTGTCGTGTGTGTGTTTTCGCCGCGTGTGTGTTGAGGTTGTTGTTTGGGTCTTGTTCCTAGGTTCGGTAGCACTCCGGTGGCTACGTGAACTTGGCAAGAGAAGCTCGCGGAGGTGCACGAGTGAATTTGGGTTCATAGGCCGAATTCTTGAATAGAATTTTTATCGGCTCCCATTCACTCCCCCCCTCTGCGGTTCGCCGTATCGGTCCTTCAAGTGGTATCGAGCCGGTTCGGGTCTTTGTTGACTCTAACCGGTCTAAGATCCAAGGATGGCGTACCGAGAACGGGGGTTCGGGTCCTCCACACTTCGATGGCAAGAACTACCGGATGTGGAGCAAGCGGATGGGTGCGTTCCTCCGCGGAAAGGGTCACCGCTTTGGGATGTCACGGTGGACACGAGGCTATGTCCCGACCGATGGATTTCCTTGCTCCGGGGTCGAGGGATAGATTCGACGCCAACAATAAGGCGGTCGACTACTTGTTTCGTGCTTTGTGTCGGACCGAGTTCGATCGGGTGCACACCGAGCACTTGGCTTGTAGGATTTGGGCGGTGTTGAAGGAGGCTCATGTTGGGAACGCCCGGGTTCGAGCACGGTTGTATGCGACCTACGGGAGAGAGTACGAGAACTTCACTCATCTCCCCTGGTGAGTCCATCGATGCCTTGTTTCGGAGGTTCACGGTGGTGGTGAACAACATGAGGGCCAATGTGGACGTGCTCCCGTACGATGATCATGATAGAGCGGTCAAGCTCTTACACTCTTTGGATCGTACGATATGGGGCGGAAAGTTCGAGGCCATAGTCGAGTCGGAGCGGTATGATACTCTGACGGTGAACGAGCTGTTCTCGAAGCTCAAGTCGGCTGAGGTGGATAGGGGCATGACTGCCAAGCTCGAGGGACCGACTGATTCCCATAGTCTTGCCCTCGTTGGTGGTTCCAAAGGAAAGACTAACTCTAACCCATCCACCAGGATGTTTTCGTTTTCCTCTTTGATGTCTATGCCAGATGAGGAGTTTGATGACCTTGGAGAGGACGAGCTGGCGCTGTTGACGAGGCGGTTCGAGAGGCTGCACGAGAACCGCGTGAACATGAGGAGGAACACGAGGACTTGCTTCCGTGCGGCAAGCGGGACACTTCGTTGCCGACCGCCCCGCAGAAGACCGAGAACAAGGACGGCTACAAGCACAAGCCGAGGAAGAACGATGACAAGTACCGTTCGAGGCGCGACCACAAGAGCAAGCACAAGAACAAGTACAAGGACGAGCGACGATCGAGGAAGAAGGAGGGCCGAGGCAAGGCCCGAGCGATGGTTGGAGCGAGCGACGTCGACTCCGGGTTCCGCGTATTCCACCTCGAGCTCGAGCAGCAGCGACGACGAGGGAGATCGCCGCAAGAACAAGAGGTCGTCCAAGAACCTGAGCGGGCTGAGCTGCTTCGCGAGAGACGGCTTCTGCACCATGGTGTTGAGCTCCGGCAGCAAGAAGAGCACACAGAGCGACTCGGACTCTGAGTCCGACGACGAGGTGCGTGATGAGCTTCCCTTCTTCGCCAGGAGAATGAGAGGCTTGGCTCTTTGCTTGATAACTGTGATGACATGCTTAGAGAGGCCAAGAAAATGAGGAAAGAGCTTAGGGCTTCACTCGAGGATGCTAGGACTAGAGTGGCTGAGCTAGAGACACAGGTGCTTGATAGCAAGCTTGAGATTGATTCGCTTAAGGCTAGCCCTGTTGTTTCGATGAGAATGATTGTGCTTGATTGCTCCATATTCCTTGCCGATCTTGCTTTGTTTAAGGAGAAGCATGCCTCCAAGTGTGAGGAACTAGATGTGCTTAGGGTTGAAGTGGCCGAGCTTAAGTCTAGACCTGCTTTGCTAGGTGCTTGCACTTCTTGCCCTGTTTTGCATGCTAAAATTGATGAGATGCATGCTTACACTAGTTCGCTCGAGGCTAAATTGAAGGAACCCATGCCTACATCTTGCTCTACCTGTGAAATGCATGCTTTGAAAAATCTGGAGCTTGCACATTATGTTGATCGCTTGCAGGATGAGAATGATGATTTGAGGAAGTTGATGGGTTGGTTGTCCGGTCACGAGCCTCAGTTGAGGATGATGATCGAGGCCTTTAAGAGGCAAGATGGTGAGGGGCTTGGGGTAAACAAGGTTGGTGAGGGAAGTGGAGAGAATATCCCGGAGCCACCAAAAACCCACCACAAAAATGATTTCCCACCAAAACCTAACCATCTAAGGAACCGACTAGACACAATCCCAGCACCACCCGTGTTTCCTACACCCACAAATGACCTACAAAAGCCTATCAAGTTTGTGAGCACTTCGGGGAAAGTGTTCTTTGGGAAGGAGAGTGAGAAGGCTAGTGGTGAGAAACCGGTGGAGGATTTGAGTGGAGAGAAACCGAGTGAGCAGCCACATCCCAAGCCTAAGCCTAAGCTTGTGAGGTTCCATTGTGGCTATTGTGGAAGAGATGGCCACAAGGAGGAGTTTTGCTTCAAGAGGAAGCGAGAGGAGAAAATGGCGAAGGAGTGGGCTAACGGGGACAAGTTTCACCCCTCCAGCGGTGTACTTAAGCCTCGTGTGCAGATGCCCAGGGCCAAGGCGAGTGTGAGGATAGTTCCGGCTTGGGGTGATCGAAAGAGTGCAGGAGGTGCTGCTGGAGAAGTGAAACCGGTCGGACCGGTTTTGGAACCGTCGGAGACCGGTTTGGGGTCCGCGGAATGACAAGCTTGGTTTCCGTGCTCATACAGGTGCGAGGGTTGTTTCTGGAGGTCGTGGTTCTGGTGGATGGGCTGGAGAGTTTGCAGGTGGTCAGGTTGCTAGGCGTTCTCCCCCTCAAGTTCACTACGGGGATGGGAGGAGTCGTAGCTTTGAGAAGGAAAGGAGGGACGGTCCACGAGTTATCTTTCGTGGTTTTGGTCCTCCTCCAGGCAGAGAGGGGTGGTTCCCTCAGGGTAGTTACCGTGGTGGTGTTCGTGGAGGCAGTTTTGGTAGGAGAGATGCTTTGGTTGGTGCTAACCCCACTTTCGAGCAAATGGCTCGGCACTGGTTTTCCTCCTTTGGTACTAACCCCAGTGCTGAGTCGTTTGTTCGCTCACGTGCCTATTTTTGATTTTTTCAGGTGGGAGACTTGAAGAACATTTGGTTGATTGACTCCGGTTGTTCGAGGCATATGACCGGAGACAGGGGGTGGTTCTCAAGTCTCGTCCCGGTGGTGACGAAGAGGTACATCACCTTTGGGGACAATGGGCGTGGGCGTGTGCTTTCGAAGGTGAGATAAAAGTGAGTGACAAGATCACTGCGAGGCGTGTTGCTCTTGTTCAATCGCCGGGGTACAATTTGCTTTCTGTGTCTCAGTTGTTGGATGAGGGCTTTGAGGTGTTGTTTCGGCCTCGGTGGTTCTCGGATTGTGGACTCTCGAGGGGACCTTGTTTGTATGGTCGTTCCCGAGGGTCAGGTGTTTCGTGCTGATTTTTCTCAGTCTTCGGGTGTTGAGCGTTGTTTCTTGGCTGGTTCTTCGAGTGAGTTGTGGAAATGGCATAGGAAGTTGGGTCACTTGAGCTTTGACCTTTTGTCTCGCTTAAGTAAACTCAATTTGGTCCGAGGATTGCCACGGTTGAAGCTTGAGAAAGAGTTGGTTTGTGCTCCGTGTAGGCATGCCAAGATGGTGGCCTCTTCTCACCCGCCTCTCACCGATGTGATGACTGAGCGTCCATGCGAGCTGCTCCATATGGACCTTGTTGGCCCAGCTCGTGTGCGATCTCGCGAGTGGGAAGTGGTATGTCCTTGTTGTGGTGGACGACTATTCTCGGTATGCGTGGGTGTTCTTTACGGAGGATAAGGGGGAGACGTTTGGTTTTGTTCGAGATCTAGTCTTGAGGTTGAGGAACGAGAGGCACGGAGAGATGCCATACGAGCTATCCGCAAGGTGATAATGGCTCGGAATTCGGGAACTCTCGTTTTGAAACCTTTTGTCATGACTTGGGTCTTGAGCACCGTTTTCGAGTCCGTATACGCCTCCCCGGAATGGTGTTGTGGAAAGGAAGAACCGGACCTTGTGCGAGATGGCTCGGACGATGCTTGATGAGCATAGGACTCGAGGAGGTATTGGGGCGAGGCGGTGAACACCGCGTGCTATGTGTCGAACGAGGATATACCTCGAGTGCACAAGAAGAAGACATGCTATGAGTTGATGCATGGTCGCACACCCAAGGTGAGTCACTTCCATGTCTTTGGTTGCAAGTGTTTCATTCGAAGAAAGGCGAGGAAGTTGGATAAGTTTGAGGCTAGGTACGTCGATGGCATTTTCTTTGGTTATGCATCTCATTCTAGAGCATATCGTGTGCTCAATCTTGAAACTAACCAAATCGTGGAGACTTGCGAGGTAACCTTCGACGAGACAGAGCCACGTAGTCAGCTTGTCTTTGAGTGTGCAGGTGATGACGAGCTTGGCGAGGAGATCTTTCAGGAGGAGGAGCATGAACATGGAGATGATGAGGATGGCGGTGCGGTGCCCCCGGCTGAACATGTACCCACTACTTCGACGACGATGATGGATGGACCCTCTGCTACACCTACGACGACAAATCAAGAACGAGGAGAAGCTGATGTTGAGGGGGAGGTAGCTTCGAGGCGAGAACCTCCCCGGCGAGTTCAAGTGGATCACCCAGCTTCGAGGATCATCGGCGACATGAATGAACGCACTACACGGTCGAGGGTTCGAAACAATTCCCATTTTGCTCATGCTGCGTTTGTTGCTTCTTTCGAGCCCAAAGACATTGGACACGCACTATCTGATCATAATTGGGTTAACTCGATGCATGAGGAGTTGGAGAACTTTGAGAGGAATCAGGTGTGGGAGTTGGTTGACCCTCCTCCGGGGTGTAAGCCGATTGGTACCAAGTGGGTGTGGAAAAACAAAGAGGGAGAGAAGGGTGAGGTTGTGAGGAACAAGTCGAGACTTGTTGCCCGGGGGTTCAGTCAGAAGGAGGGGATTGACTACGAGGAGACCTTTGCTCCCGTAGCCCGTTTGGAGGCGATTAGGATCCTTCTAGCCTTTTCTCGTGGCTAAAGGGTTCAAGTTGCACCAAATGGATGTGAAGAGTGCTTTTCGAATGGAGTGTTGGAGGAAGAAGTGTATGTGAGGCGACCTCGGGGTTTGAGAGTGAGAAGTACCCTCACCGGGTGTACAAGTTGAGGAAGGCGCCGTATGGGTTGAAGCGGGCGCCTAGAGCTTGGTATGGCGGGGTTGAGGGGGTTCTTGTTTGAGAGAGGTTTTGAGATGGGGAAGGTCGATCGGACCTTGTTTTTGAGGGCGAGGGGCGCGGAGATATCCCGATTGTGCGGGTGTACGTGGATGATATTGTCTTTGGTGGCTCGTCTAACTCTCTTGTTGCGAGGTTTGCGAGATGATATGAGCGGGGAGTTCGAGATGAGCATGATGGGTGAGTTGCGGTTCTTCCTCGGGCTACAAATCAAGCAATCAAAGGAAGGAACATTTGTGCACCGGGGCCAAGTACACCAAGGACATTGTGAGGAAGTTCAAGATGGAGGACTCCAAGGCTATGACGACGCCGATGAGTACGACTACGGCTCTTGATGCGGACGAGGAAGGTGAACATGTGGACCGGAGGAGTACCGGAGCATGATCGGGTCACTCCTCTACTTGACGGCGACGAGGGCCGGACATACGATTCTCGGTGTGTCGTGCGCTCGTTTTCAAGCGTCTCCGAGGACTTCGCATCGGCAAGCGGTGAAGAGAATTTTCGGGTACTTGCGTCACACTCCCGACTTCGGCCTTTGGTACTCCGCGTTCTCTTCTTTGGCGCTTCATGGCTTTTCAGACGCGGATTTTGCCGGGTGTCGGTTGGATAGGAAGTCCACTTCGGGACTTGCCGTTTTTGGGTTCTTCTTTGGTGTCTTGGTCTTCCCGCAAGCAGTCGAGTGTTGCTCAATCCACGACCGAGGCCGAGTATGTTGCCGCTGCTAGTTGTTGCTCTCAGCTCCTTTGGATCACCTACACCATGAGTGACTTTGGTGAGGAGTATACCCATGTCCCACTTCAATGTGATAGCACCAGTGCCATAAGCGTTGCAAAGAACCCAGTGCTCCATTCCAAAACCAAACACATAGAAGTGAGGTATCATTTTCTGAGAGACAACGTCGAGAAAGGGAAGATAGCTTTGATCCATGTACCCACTCATGACCAACTAGCCGATATTTTCACCAAACCCCTAGATCAAGCAACTTTCACTCGTCTGCGGGGGGAACTTGGTGTGTGTTTGATTTCTGAGTTGGGTGTGTGGGAGCTTTCTTTTGCCGGTGGTGTCGAGCCCGTTTTGCCTCCCCTCGAGGAGCCGGTTTGTAGCATATGTATAGCTTTCTTTTGTGCATTTCTTGCATTTGGCATGGCATATGTAACATGATGTATAGGCATCCTTGTATCTTAGATTTCATGCATCTTGTATCATATGCATTGGATAGGAAAAGCTTCTCTTATATACTTGGTTCACCATGGAATGAGATATATGTCTTTGTGAGCTTGTTTGGTATGCTATGGTTAGTTTGGCTTAGCTCTTGATGATCTTGATGAATAATCCATGGTTGATGGCTATGTTTTTGAAAAATGTCACATGTATGCTCTCTCATGTGTAAATGCCTTTATATGATCTTCACATGTTTTAGTGACTTTGCTATGCTTAATTTGTGGTTGGATAGCTAGTTTATTGATCATATGGGGCCAAAGGCTCATTTGCCATCATGAATGTTTAGCCTTCTTGCTTCATCTTGTGGAGGGGCATAAGTTCCTTTTTGTCGCAAAGACATTTCATGTACCATTTACAAATCTGAAAATGAAATGAAAAATGCTTGGAAATGTGCTCCCATGTCATATGTGCTGAATTTAATTTTCTTTGGGTGCTAAACCGTTGCATGTTGCCTACCAATGAGAAGTCTCATACATAGAAGTAGGCACATGGCTCGGTGGCTTTGACATGACATAAGGTGCTTGTGGGTGTTTGTGATGGTCTTATGATTAGAATGGCTGTCCTAGCATGAAGTTTGTGTGGCTTTGCCATTTTGGCATGTTTTGCTCATGTCTAGGTTTTTGCGTGTGAGAGAGTAACTTTTCGCAAAATTACTCAAATCCTTGTTAGCCTTGTCCAATGGTTGTGAAACTTGGTGATCATGTAGTTGAGGTCCATACAAACTGTAGAGTATCTAACTTGCTCATTTGGACATGTGTAGCATCTTGTGATGAATTTTGTATACTTGAGAAGCTCTAGATTGCATTTGTGCCTTGATTCATGCATTGGCAACAAGGGGGAGAAAGGAAGGTGGAGAAAAGTTGTTTTGTATCCCCGGAACCTATCCCAAGTGTCAAGGGGGAGCTTGTGCATTTCTTTTGCATTTTTGGCTTTTGGGGTGTGGTCTCGCTTTGCGAAATCGGCCGACCGGTTGTGGAAACCGGTCCGACCGGTTTTGGTGGAACCGGCTTCGACCGGTTATGGGAACCGGTCTGACCGGTTTGTGCCCTGAGTTGGCACTTGATCAGGGGGAGCTTGCTTCTGTGCAGGGGGAGCTCTTGTGTGCTTTGGTGGTTGGTGCTATTTGCTTGAGCATGGTTTTTGTCTCGGATGTGTCGAGCCGTTGCCCTTGCCTAAGGGGTCCGAGACTTGTTTTCTTCAAGTGATCTTGATCTTTGCCTTTGTTCGGCTTTCGATCGCTTGTTGGAGTTTCTTTTTGTTTGTTTCTTTTCTTTTTCTTTTCTCACTTGTTACTTTCATGTGGGTGTTGTCAATGCACTCATCAAGGGGGAGATTGAGGACCATGTGTGGTTCGAAGACCGGTGGATGGTCGCTTCCTTGTGTGATGAGTGATTGACAACGTTGTGTGGACTGATTCTTGGCTAAGTATTGCAGGTGCATGTTGCGGCTTGACTCGTGTTGGTGCAGGTGAAGAACAAGCGCGAAAGGTCGTCGCCGATGAGGCCTCCAGGTGTGGAGAAGACAAGTAGGCTTTGTTCGAGGGACCCGGTGGCCAGCGGGGTCAAGTGCGGGCCGCATGGTGGCATGAACAGCAAGATGAAGTTGTGGACGGTTTCTTGGTTGAGCCTCAAAACCAAGGTCGAGCCGGGACTTCATGGGAG
Source organism: Cenchrus americanus (assembly GCA_947561735.1). Classification (NCBI taxonomy): domain Eukaryota; kingdom Viridiplantae; phylum Streptophyta; class Magnoliopsida; order Poales; family Poaceae; genus Cenchrus; species Cenchrus americanus. The sequence continues at coordinate 49,666,524 of OX387244.1, read as the reverse complement.
CCAAGTCATGAGTGGTGATTGGCGGAGGCTACATCAAGTTCGCGGGGTTTGCGGTGGTTCACCAGAAAATCACCGGGTTACTCGGCTGAGCCACAAAGCCGAGGCCGAAGATCGGGTGTGGGTCGTGTCCGGCCAAAACCGGCCCGACTGGTTTGGAGAACCGGTCGACCGGTTTGGGGTCGCGAGGCGCGGAAGCTTCGAGGCGGAGGACACGCGTCGGGATCGCAAGGCTTGCGTTGAGGCTACGCAGGGTGCGGTCGCTGGGCATCCGTCCGATGGAGAAGACATCACGAATTCCAAATTCGCCCTTGAGGGGCTTGTATCCCTAGTTAGTAGAGAGGGGCATTTTAGACATTCGGTTGCCGCCTATATAACCCAAGAGGTGAGAGGTTGGCAGCCAACTCTTGGAACCCTAGCTCATTAGTTTTCCTATTTTCCACCTATTTTCTCTAGGTTTTCCTTAGGACTAGCAAGAGAGCTTCACGGAGAAATCTTGTAGAGAGGGATGGATGATCGGGCGGCTTGCTAGACCTTGTACGAATCTTTGTTTCATGTATAGATGATTCGGCGTGATTCCTCAAGGTTTGAATGTGTTTTTCCCGATTGTTCTTGGTGGTGATTTTCGGAGCCCTCTCCCGGTGATTTCTTTGCGGTGTTTTCGGGACCTTTCCTTTGGGGATTTGATGGGGGAAATTTGTGGGAACCCTTCGTGGTTCTTTGGGCTGTGATTCTCCTCCCAAATCCGTGAGGAAAAGTGCTCGATTTTGGGGTTTCTTGAGTTCTTGGGTTGGTAGTGCCTTTGGCGGGATTTCTTCTTCCTCCTTTTTGGACGAGATTTGGTGGGATTAAACTTGACCATGGACTCCTCATGAGGTGTTCCTGATATCCCCAAAGTCTTGTTCAAGTCCGTGGAGCGATTCGTGAGATTGAGATTTGGTTTTGGGAGAGTTGACCCGCGGGCTGTGCTCTTCTCGACTGTTCGAGGCTAAAACCGCCCTCGACCGGTTTCCCAAGCCGGTCGACCGGTTTCGCCCGGTGGGTTGTCGAGAAAGATCTTTGAACAAGGAAGTCTTTACTGCTCCATGGCTTCGTTTGTTCAGATGTGGAAAGGCTTTTGAAGTGTTTGGGGTCTTTGGGGAGTTTCTGGACAGAATCGGTCTGACCGGTTTGCCTATCCGGTCTGACCGGTTTTTCCCTGCCTTCGTGAGGCTAAGTCCAACAGGAGCGGTCCGACCGGTTTCAGAAACCGGCCTGACCGGTTTGTGCCGCCTGCGGCCTTGTCGTGTGTGTGTTTCCGCTGCGTGTGTGTTGAGGCTGTTGTTTGGGTCTTGTTCCTAGGTTCAGTAGCACTCCAGTGGCTACGTGAACTTGGCAAGAAAAGCTCGCGGAGGTGCACGAGTGAATTTGGGTTCATAGGCCGAATTCTTGAATAGAATTTTTATCGGCTCCCATTCACTCCCCCCTCTCTGGTTCGCCGTATCGGTCCTTCAGTTTCTCAGTTCTGCCTCCAAAGCGGCTTTTCTGGCGATCTTCAATTCACGAGAAGCTTGCAGTTTGGCCAGTGTATCTTTGTGGTTCTCGGTCTGAGATTGTGCCCCCTTCACGGCTTGTTCAGCTCTGGCCCTCTTCTTTTCAATGGCTGGGCGGGAGGACATCTTTCTCTGAGCTTGTCTTATGGGCACATAATGAATTTCCAGACCGGAGATGGATGCAAGTGAGGCATTGATGTCCTCAGGGAGTTCTTGGCTGATGGATTCAAGCATTTCTTCAAAGTGATCGAGATCTTTGAACTGATCTCGCGCATCTTTTTGCAGCCAGGCAAAAATCTCCTTGAGCTTTTCCTGTACTTCCTCTGATAAGGTTTGAGGTACCCTTTCCCTCGCCTCGGCAACTGGATTGTTCCCCATTGATAGGCTTGATGATGATGGGGCTTGATCCTAAGAGAGCAATATTGCCGAGTCAGGAGTGTTGAAAGTAAAATAGCAGGGTTGAGTGCAAATAAGTACCTCATGTCTGATTTCCTGAACTGGAGCAGGATTTTGTTCAGGGGCAGCCACTGGTGAAGGAGGTTTTCCAGGCAAAGCTGAAGCTTCTGTGTGAGAGGGCGCTGATGCAGTTTCTGGCAACTCAGGAGCTTCTGGCTGAGGAAGAGATGGGTTCACCTCTGCTGGGGTTGATGTTTTTGCTTGACTAGTGGGTGATTGAGCCCTTGGAGGACTTGATGGCTCTGATTGGATTGGGAAACTCATCTCTGGCGAGTTCGGTGCTTCTGTCTGAATAGGGGCTGATTGAGTCCCTGATGAAGATGAGATTTCCACTTGGACAGGTGCCTCAACCCTAGGTGGACTTGCTTGTTGAAACACTGGGACGTCCACAAGTTGATCCTCCATTGTTTCTTCTGCAAATGCCAAATTAGGAATGAATGCCAGTGTTCATCCTCAAGAAAAAGACAGTAAAGGTCATACCAGTGGATGGAGCATTGGCAGGTTCTGAAGGTGAGGATTGCTGAGTTCTAGTCTGAAAATGCACAAGATATGATTTATCAGAAACAGAGTAATCCTGTGATCAAGAAAGGAAGAAATTTTACCTCAACAAGGACTTTCTTGATAGTTCTTCTCCTCTTGGCATTTGGAGGAGCAATCGAGAGACAAGCCTTGCCTCCTGTCGGCGGTAAAAGGGGCGGGACAGAGTTGGGTCTGTTGTGGCATACCTAGCCATTAACTGAGCCAGGGTTGGTGATTTGAATCCCAATGCTGAGATTGGGCCTACTGCATTGTAGGCAATATCCCTGGCCAGAGGGGCAGGTATTATGTTCTGAGGACAAAAGAAATAAAATCAGAATCATGATTGGAAGAGGAAATGTCTGATTTAAGGGTTAATCATATTACCTCTGAAGTTGGCTGGAAATCAGGCATCAACTCTGTACAGAACAAGTGTACAGGCTCACTGAAGATGTGATCATGGAATTCTTGCCACCGGGAGTTGAAGGTGGGGTGAGCTATTGTTGTGGGTATGAAAGGCCGGTGTAAACGGAAAAGGACCGCACACATACCGAAAGACTCTACTAGTTTGAGTAAGTTCTTTGATTTCCTCTCCGGGCTTGAGGAATTCATGCGAAACGATCTTGGGGGCATCCGGCCACATCCAAGTTGCCGAGCCATTATGTTGGGCCGATAATATTCATAAGTGCTATAGTTCGACCTTCCTCCACCGAATTCGGCGGCGAGAATGCATGGGCGGATAATGATATTGAGGATCTCCAGGAATCTTCCATCTTGGCGATCAGTTTCAAAGGAGAACTCACAAGGAAGAGTCAAATTGTCATTATCCAAATAAGGGAGCCAGAGAGGATTTTGGAAACCTTTGAAGAAGAGCTCGAAGAGCTGGCTGACATTCTGCTTGATGAGGACGGTTAAGCGGCTTCTCCATAAGTCTGGCATCCTCTGGTGGCTTGGGGTTCCCCTTCATGATGATTGGATGAAGGGAAGAACCGGGTGTTCAAATCAACACCAACAATCTGATGCATGTGCAGCTGCAGCCACATTTGAACAAACCACCAGGGACCGTTGACACATGCTATCCTCTGGCTAGTGTACATCTGGGTGACAGTTTGATGAAGCATATGATACACACTGCCTAGAAGGTATTTCCCAAGAGGGAAGCGATTGCCATTGACTAGGTGTGAAGCCATTGCAATATGATTCAGGGTAGGCTCATTGGCTTTACCACAGAAGATGAACCTGCATAGCCACATGTTCAGAAACGCCCTGTATTCAACTTCACCAAGGGGGCCGTCCTTCATATGGTTCAGGATAAAGTTTTTGTATCTGCTCCCTGGTTTCACCCCTGTTTGTCTTGAGAAACCTTTGAAATCCCAGGGGTGAACAGATCCTGTAATGTCAAGGCCGGTGATCATATACACATCGGCCAGAGTTGGGGACATTGGGCCGTGACCAAAGAGGAAGGCGTTGACGCCATTTGACCAGAAGTGGCAAGCCGCTATTAAGAGGTCTTCGTTCTTGGGGATCTCGGCCCAAGATAACTCCAAGCATTGAGCAATGTGAAGGGTATCCCAATTCTGGGTCCGGGCACTCTTGTCTGCAAGAATCCTCTAGTACCAATTTTTCAGGCCTGCGATTGGGGGCAAGGGCCAGTTCTTGAAAGCATCCTGCCACTGAGGAGGTGTGGTCAGAGCCGCTTTGAAGGGGATCCTTTGAGATTCGGCTGTGATAAAATCTCGAGGATCAGAGGTTCCCACAGGACCAAGGTAGTAGGATCTTGAATTGGCCTCGATACGAATCAGAAGCTCGGTGGAAGGCTCCTGAAGGAAAGCAGAAAAGAAATCTCAGGTAAAAATTGAAAACCCAAATGCCGAATGAAGCTCATGGAAGGGGAATTTATCTGAGCAGCTTGATTTTGAGCCGCCATTGGGGGTTCGAGCTCAGAACAAGGGGATCTAGGGTTTGGATCTAAACGAAGATTCCGGAGGATTGCGAAGAGAGAGAATAGGTGTTGAACAGATTCGATTTGAAGACGTTGGTGGCTGGATTCAATTCCGGAATAAAATCACTTTTATCCCGCAATTGAAGGGGCATGTGTTAACACCAGAATTTGGTAAGGAGTCTGACTTGTGGGTCCAGCTCGATGAGGAGTCCGTCTGGCGGAAGGAAGGTTTCTTCAGATACATTCGGCAGAAAAATCCGCGGTCGGCTATCTGCTTCCATTCGGCAAGAGAACAGTTGAGCTGATTTTGCGGGATTGTACGGTGACGTGGCTCAAGCAGGAAGGACGAATGGATGGATAAGCGATCAATTTTAGGGATAAATTAGGTATCGAATCCATTCGAGGTTGTGCTTGGCAGGGTATAAATATGAGCCCTGAATGTATGTAACATATACGTAATCATTCTCAATACAAACCGGCTTTACGCCAAACCCTAGAGTCCATTTGTCGTGTCGTCGAGTTCTTCGAGAGGGTTCATCGATCCGTCGACCTCCGTGAGTACCGGCAACCTTGTATCATATCTAGTATCATGCGGTGGATTTAGATCTGATGCAAGTAGTCTTGTTACCATGCTTAGTGTCATGCGGTAGATTCAAGCTTGGTTCAAGAAGGTTTCTTGTTAGGTCATGAGCCATGCAGTAGGTTAAGATCTAGCTTGAAGCTAGTTATCGGCTCTATTGGATTTTGGCAAGATCCAATAGATTCATTAAGTTACCCCGTGTTGCTTTGAGTTTTTGCTTTATGTTTAAATTCATGTAACACCTTTTGCCCAATCTAGATGGGTTTGGATCGGCTTTATCCCTTTTGATGATCCCTATACGAGTCAAGTTCGACCCATTGGCTAATTTAACACGTGGATCACATGCTTTTCGATAGCCAAAACCGAATCGATCTAGGTTGTTACGTGTTGTGGGTTCAAGCTTGCCAACGTTTGCATAAATCTTGAAAGAACTGGGTATCACGCGGTAGATGCAGGTTTTTGGGTTGCTTTGGAGCTAGTCATCCGGTGGATTAGATTTCAAATCAATCTGATAGATTTGTCTTGCTTGGTAATGTTCGTTCCTTCTTCATGGACCCCGAATCGGCTGTTCAGCCGCATTCGGTTATGTTTCTCATGAGTAGAACACGTGCGTAATTCATGCTTTAAATAATGTATGCTTTTAGCTTTCCATATTTAGATCGTATCATGCGGTGAATAGATCTATTTGTGGAAAGTGGTACGATCCCCATGCAAGTTGTATCATGCGGTGGATAGATTTGTTTGGCATCGTACCCGACGGGTTTTAAAGCACCTAGACATGCGGTAGACTAGTGCTTTGGATCTATGCATGCTTGTTTATTACATGTTTATGCTCGCGCTTTACTTTATTTATTTATTTAACGTTGATCACCACGGGGATCGGTCATGATCTTGCGCACGTGCATCTTTGCCCAAACAAAGACCGATCGTCATCATGCTTACGTCATCCATTCGGCTATGTTACTTTTTTCTTTTTAAAGCTCCCGAATGGTTTCAGTTTATTGGCAGATAGCTTTCTATAGCTATATGTCATCCCGTCTGGCTTTATAGCCGTAAATATGGAACTGTCTGGTACCACCCGGCAAGTTCCAAGCTTTGGTATTTAACTACTTTCCCTTTTGTTAATTTTCAGGGAAAATTGGCTAGCACGTCTTGTGATTCTTTGCACGTGTGAAGCTAGCTTGTTCGGCTTGCTGTGTGCTTGGCGTTAGGTGCACATTTTGCGTCAACACATGATCCATATGTATGATATCAATGAAGATACCACATGTGAGAATAACTAAGGTGGATCACAAGCTCATGAGACTAACATGATACAAACTAAGCTCCCCCTAAGTGTGTGCACAAGAAGAATACCACTTGTAGGACAAGGGTAGTGAGAAACAAGTGCACAACTACAAACTTGAAAGACAAGGAAGCTTAGAGCATATCATGCAAGGAGGTAGCTTAAAGGACAAGAGATAAAACAAATGGGTTCTTGTTACATTACCACTTGTAGATATCACTTGTAGTCTTTTGACCATTGCATACCTCCGGGGGATGATCCTCTCTACCTTGTTGGCACCACATTGAGATGAGCCACTTGGAAATGATATCACTAGGTGACACCACTTGAAAGAAGCTTGCATAGAAGACGCTTGGGGTACCACAAGGATTAAAAATGTATGAGTACATTGCCTTTGAACTTATACGCATAAGCTCGCAAGGACATGACTCAATAGCATGAAGCTCATATTTATATTTTCACTCTTTTAGAGATGTTAGATCACATTGATAGTGAAGTAGCATTCTCTTAGAATGAAGTACCGCACCGGAACGCGTCGCTAAGGGACTACACAAGATGAGCTAGAAACAATGTTAGTCCCATAACCAAACCATAGGATGAGCTCCCCCTAAATGTGTGCATTTAGTGTTTGAATCACCAACCAAATGTATGCACATTGTTTATGACAACAAAAGGGAAGCTAACCCTATAGCTTGCTCATGATGCGAAGAGATATATATGAAAACATGCATCATGAAAGAACAAGTGTAGCTTTCCTACACACTAATCAAACCATGTAGATTGCTCATGGGTTAGCACATGACACAAGCAACCTACCATATGTAAATATTGCAACAAATGCAACCTAAACAAGGCAATGGAGCTACAATGATACATGAGATGAGTTATGGTTTCCATTACCTCAACCGGGGAACTTGGGCAACACATGTCCAACTTGCAAGCTTGGCTTGTAGGCATGAATTTCCGCAACTTCTTTGTGCCAAGCCTCCCAAGTCCCTGCTCTCAAGGCCTTCAAGTGGCCTTTGGAACCCAAACCATTTGAGGCCCCTTCATGTTGGTGATGACTTCCTTGGGCACCCAAATGGGTTGATTCCTACCCCGCTCCTCCTTCATCTTCCCAACCTTATGTGCAACCACCTTGCCATTTGCCTTCTTCTTGATGACGTAGGTGTTGCTCTTGGTCTTGTTCTTGCGGTTGGGCTTGGTGTAGATGAGGGAGCTCTTGATGGTGGGCTTCAACTTCTTTTTTTCGCCCTTGTCCATCTTCTTGACAAATTGAGGGCATTTGTAGAACTTGTGCCCTTCTCCATGAAACTTGTAGCAAGTCACGGTTGCACCCTTCTCAAGCTTCTTCACCATGGGATCATGGTTATCTTGAGAAGGTTGGACTTTGCTCTTCATGTCTTGAGAGATGTCCAATTGTTCCTCATCGTTCTTGCCCTTGCCCATCAAGCTTGCCAACCTCTCTCGGAGCCATTTCACTTCTTGCTTGAGCTCATCATTTTTCTTGCCTATGAGACAATCACATGTTTCTACAACAACATTCTCATTGCAAGATGGTGAGCAAGATTCATCAATTAAATCAATGCAAGAAGTTGAAGCATCTACCTTGGAGATAGGAATAGCACAAGGGATAGATGATTCATCAAGCCCAAAAGAATTACTTGTTTTAGTCTCATTGCTCTCAAGCTTAGATTTTAGCTCATCACACTCCTTGCTAAGCAATTTGAATTTGCACAACAAATGTTCAGAATTTGTAGCAAGGGTTGCACTAAGATCATTGAGAGCATTGAGTTCTTTAATTTCATTAGCTTGTTTCTTAAGCATTCCTTTTTGCTCATGGACTAGCTCAACAAGATCATCAAGAGAGGTGGTGTCGAACTCGTCATCACTTACATTGCTTACCATACCTTTGGCCATAAGGCACATGTGTAGTGATGATGAAGGACCTTTCATGAAGCGGGTGGTGAAGTTCTTTTTTGATTCATCACTTGAGCTAGAAAAACTTGATTCTCCACCACTTGTCCACTCACGGACGGAGATAGTTTCTTCTTGCCTTGGTCTCCTCTCCTTGACCACCTTCTTCTTGGGCTTGTGCTCGATCTTGGTGAACTTGATGTGTTGATGATGACGCCCTTCTCTCAAGTGGACGTTGTAGCCGTACATGTTGACTTTCTTCACATACTTGAAGATCTTCTTCACGTACTCGGCCACCATGGATTCAACCTCTTGATCACTTGAGGAATCTCCATCGTCACCATCATCGCCATCATCCTCGCTTGAGCTTCCATGAGTAGCCATTCTACTCAACATCTTCTCTTGTTGGCTTGAGAGAGCATGGCTTGTAGTTGGAGAGGATGGTTCTTGGGGCTTTTCTTGGGGCGCCTTCTTTGACTTGGGCATTAATTGAAGCTCATGTGCCATGATCTTGCTCAAGATATGCGATGGCTTCAAATCTTCGAGCTTCTTCTCGTAGATGATTGCTTTCACCAAGTCATAATCGGGCTTCCGGAGACTTTGAAGGATCTTGCGGTTGATGTGTTGACACAAAATCTACACACTGTGCCAAGCACACAGCAAGCCGAACGAGCTAGCTTAACACGTGAAAAGATTCCAAGGCGTGCCAGTCAATTTTCCCTGAAAATTAACAAAAGACAAAGTAGTTAAATACCAAAGCTTGGAACTTGCCGGGTGGTACCAGACAGTTCCATATTTACGGCTAGAAAGCCATGTAAGATGACATATAGCTATGAAAAGCTATCTGCCAGCAAATTAGAAACCATTCGGGAGCTTTAAAGCAAAATAGAACATAGCCGAACGGATGACGCAAGCATGACGATAGATCGGTCTTTATTTGGACAAAATTGCACGTGCACAAGACCATGACCGATCCTCGAGAATAAATAACAATAAACAATAAATGAAGCAAAGCATGATTATAAACATGTAATAAACAAGCATGCATAGGCCCAAAGCACTAGTCTACCGCATGTCTAGGTACTTTAAAACCCGTCAAGCATGAAACCAAACAAGTTTATCCACCGCATGATACGACTTGTTTGAAATCACCACAAGTAGATCTATCCACCGAATGATACAATCTAAATATGGAAAGCTAAAAGCACACGTTATTTAAAACATAACTTATAAACACGTTTTACTCGTGAAAGCATAACCGAATACGGCTGAACAGCCGAATCGGGGTCCATGGAGAAGGAACAAACATTGCCAAAGATGGCAAACCTATCAGATTGAATTAAAAATCTAATCCACCGGATGATTAGCTTTAAGACAACCCAAAAACCTGCATCTACCGCATGATACCTGATTCTGTCAAGGTTTACACAAAATTAACAAGATTGAACCCGCAACATGTAACAACCTAGATTGGTTCGGTTTCGGCTATTTGGAAAACACGTGATCCACGTGCCTTATTGAGCCAAGATGTGAACGTGCGATGTAAAGATCACCAAACGAGATAAAGCCGATCCAAATCAATCTAAATTGGGCAAAAGGGTGTTACATGAATTTAAACATAAAGTAAAACTCAAAGCAACACATGGTAACTTAATGAATCTATTAGATCTTGCCAAAATCTAATAGAGCCGATAACTAGCTCCAAGCTAGATCTTAGCCCACCGCATGGCTCGTGATCTAACAAGAAACTCTCTTGAACCAAGCTTAAATCCACCGCATGATACTAAGCATGGTAACAAGACTACTTGCATCACGATCTAAATCCACCGCATGATACTAGACATGATACAAGGTTGCCGATACTTACGGAGGTCGACGGATCGATGAACCCTCTCGAAGAACTCGACGACACGACTAAAGGACTCGAGAGTTTGGCGTAAAGCTGGTTTGTTATGAGAATGTTTCGATTACAATTACATACATCTAGGGTTCATATTTATACCCTGTCGTGGCATGACTCCTGGTGGACTACGAGCACAATATTTGATACCTAACTTATCACCCAAGTGCGAATGCTTATCCATCCATTCGTCCCTTCCGCTTGGGCCACGTCACCACGCAATCCCGCGAGATCAGCGCAAACAGTCCCTTTGCCGAACGGAAGCAAACTGCCGACCGCAAGTTCCTCTGCCGAATCCTTTTGAAGAAACTTTCATTCTCTGGACGGGATTTTTTACCAAGCTAGGCCCACGAATCAGACTCCCTCCTGTACCAAATATTGGTGTTAACATGATGTTCAAGTCCATGATGTCCTTCACACCTAAAGCATTGATCTCATTGACAAGCACATTTAGGCGTGAGTACATATATTCGGCATTTTCATTAGCAAGTTGCTTAAAGCTATTGAATTCCTCAAGGAGACAACCGTAGCGTTCATTAGAAACTTCTTTTGAACCCTCATTTTGCTCCTTGATGGTTTTCCATAGCTCATGAGCATTTTCACAAGTAAAAACTCTATTGAAAACACCTACATCTAGTGAGGACAAAATGATACTCTTAGCAATTACATCAAATTGCTTTTCCTTTCTAGTACCATTTTTCATGCCCTCATCGGTGACTCTCCAAACATCAAGGTCCTTTGCTTGGAGATAGGCCTCCATGAGAACCTTCCACCGAGAATAGCCCGTGCCATCGAAATGTGGAGCCAAACCTATGGTATCCACCCCTTTCATTCCTCTATAGAGCAACTCACTAGGCGGTGAAGCCTAACCGTTCCAATGAGCCAGTTTTCACAATTTACCAATCGAATTGGCGTTTCCTTGTGAAGGAAGTGAGTCCCGGCTCTGATACCACTTGTAAGGAATCGGATGGTCGTTAGCCTAAGAGGGGGAGGGGGTGAATTAGGCAACTTAAAACCTTAACCTATGACTTCACTATTTTTGCATAAAGGTAATCTAGAACATACTATCTAGATGTGCAACTAGGGTTGTTCTAGTGTGAAACTCCCATCCCAAAAGAAGGTTTGCAACCTATAGCCAATCCTAGCATGATACTACTCTAGGAAAGTAGAGGCAAACAAAGATTGCAATAGAGTAAATGCGGAAACGTAAAGGGGATGAGAGGAAGCAAACTCTTGACACGCGATTTATCCCGTGGTATCGGTGGGCACTAAGCCACCCCTAGTCCACGTTGTTGAAGCACTCACACAAGAGTATTGCTTCCCGGCCACCAAGTCTCTCCCAAGAGCACCAACTTGACTTGCCACAAAGGCTAGCCACTTAGGCACTTGTCAAGCTCCCTTGGTCACCTTGATGTGGCCTCCACTAAGGAGCTTCTCCACCAAGGAAGGGGGTCTCCACGTCCCCCGCACAAAGTGTCCTCGCCGCTCCTCACCAAGCCGGAGGGTCGATGACGATTGTCGGTGAGCCACTTAGGCCTCAAGGCTTCCGGCAAACCTTGTTCAACTGGATTCACTCAAGAATCACCTCACAAGGTTGGCACAACCTTGCACTCACTCAGCTATAAGCTAAGCCTAGCCTAAGCACATACACAAAGCATGTACTAGTCTAAGGATGAGCAATTAAGCACTTGGATGGATTGGATATGATCTTCAATGTGTCTTGAACTCCTCTGCACTTCCACACAATCCAGCAACCTCAAATGGGTGAGTGGAGGGGGTATAAATAGCCCAAGGCATCAAACTAGCCGTTGGCTAACGTACACTGAAAAAGGTACCGTCGGATGATCCGACGCTATATTTTCCAGGGCGTCGGTTCATCCGGTGCCCCTCCCACGTCACTTAGCCGTTGAGGTTCTCTGACACAACTGCTCTGACGCTATGTTCGACGCTATGTCGGATCATCCGGTGCTGAATGCCTCGCGTCCAAGTCGCCTCTGTTAGCTTCCAACTGACCGTCGGATAGACCGACGCTAACCTTGACCAAGGCGTCGGATCATCCGGTGCTAAAGGCTTCGTCTTGGCGCGTCTCTGTATGAATTCAAACTGAGCGTCGGATAGACCGACGGGGTCCCCACTCAGACCGTCGGATCATCCGGTGCTACTGTCTTCCTTGCTCTTCCTCTGCAACTCGTCCGACGCTACTAAATAACGGACCGTCGGTTCATCCGACGGTACCTAGGGTTTGACCCTGTGCACCAACTCGTCCGACGATTGCACCGACGCTTGTATTTGAGGGACTGTCGATTCATCCAACGGTGTCTTCTCTTTTTCTTTTCTTGCTCGGTTTTGACCCTTTGTTTTGTCATTTTTGCATGTGGTTTTCTAGCATCCTTGGGACCTAGAAATGTCTGCAAAGACATGCTCAAACAATATGGTTAGTCCCAATGATCATGTTGTCAGGAATCACCAAAATCAAACTCCGAACTAATGGCATATGAGGCCATGTTCGCTACAACTAGCAGGCATTTTGAGTGGCTCAGTTCAGATCGACAGGGGTCAGGTAGCGTCATCCAGCACTGCTTGCAACTTCTGTTCCTAGGTCCAGTTGACTGTTTTGATGCAGGCATAGACGCATAGTAACTGCTCAGTTCAGATCATTGTAGGCCGATAGCTTTCTTTTGTTCTTGTGAAATGTCACTTTTTTATTACAACTCAACTGACTGCGGATGGGTTTTGTCTGTCATCGGCAAGGATTCATGTGGTAATTTCACAAAGGATGGCTGCTGATTGGTTTCGTACGTGTACGTAGATTTACTGTGTGAGGGTACTTTATGTTGCCTATGCCATGCACAGATTTTCTTCAGCAAGCACTAGCAGTGTACTGAAATTAATGTCGTCTTTTCTTGTTTGAAGGTTCAAGTCATCGTTAGAGCTTGCTAGAAATGACTATTCTTTTGCAAATGGTCATATTATTATTCTTTTGCAAGACAAAGAACATCCAATCGTAGCGTGTTTATATTACTACTTATTCCAAAGTTTTTTTCTCACAATTGGGCATTTGGCATATTTTTCGACCAATGTCAACAGGGAAACCTCTACTTATTTTTTATATAAATTTTATTTCAGTCCTATTTATAATTCGCTTCCATAGGGAATTGAACCTGGGTTTGTTGGATGCTACTTATGTGCTTTGACTACTAGACTAGAGGTCCTTTCATGGCATTTGGCATGTCATTACACATTGCAAAGTTTTATGATTTAACTAAAATTTAGTGTTGGAATTAGCTGAAGAACTATAATGTATACGTGCATGGAAAATAAATGCCTTATGATTTTGTGTTTGTAGAAGTAAACATTTCACATGATGTTTGATGCTTATACACTATTGATTTGCTCGTAGCAAGGCACAAACATATTCCTATTTAGCATTGATTTAACAATAGCCATTGCTTCACATTCAGAGTTTATGAACCATAAAATTTTGATATGTGATGCAAAGAAATATAGTCACACTAGAACATAGTCAAGCTTTTTTTGTGTTTATTTTCTGTTCTAAATCATGTCCATCTCATGCATCCCCTTCTCGATGCATGTGGATTCCAATGGTGTTGTTTATATTTAAAACTACAACATGCATTGAGAACTATAGTAATCTAAGATTACTATGGCTTCATGGTATTAGCTTAAAAGTTGAAGGGTTATTTGGAACAACAAACAACTGTCAATTATTGATGTTTGGGGGGATAATGTATACAGCAACACGACATTCCTTTATAGGCAAAACCATTCACTTGTTACATATTGGCTGGCAATGGCATGTATGTGTCAAATGCTTTTTGTTCATTCTTATGCATTTTTGCTAACAAGGTTGTATCAAATTTCATTGACTTAATGGAAGTAGATGAGCAATTCACTTGTTGTTGAGCCCTTACACTCTCTTCAAAGATCTAATCTTTCTTGATTGTGAAAAACGAAAAAGATGCATGATCTATTCCATTACCTAAGTAGGTTGGCCTGTACTATAGCATTTTCTGTCCTTAATTGTGTTGTCCTTTGGTTCTTTTTCTCATGTACAGGGATACAAAGGTGCACTTTGGTCTTTATAAGAGTAAACTACAGTAAAAAAGAAAAGTGAAGTCCTTGAATTTCATATTGCAGATGTTAACAGAGCTTAACTAAAACTTAGTGATTTATAAAATTTCAAATTAAATTTCCTGGGTGAGTAGCCATATACATTCGGAGTATGCATTCACATTTTTAAGACATCTTTGATTTAACAATAATAAAATAGGTATTGATGTTTCTTTTTCGTATCTGTCATGCTCAATATGAATGACCATGTCAGAGAAGGGAATCAGATATTTTACTATTCTAGGATCCTGGTGAAAATTTCGATGCAGAGCAGGTTTTCAAGCAAGGCCAAAACGTCCCAACTGTTGCTGCTTTTGCAGGGATGTTCATTGAACAATACTCTGGTTTGATCTTGACAGGTGGAAGTGACTCATCTTATTGGATTGTTATTTTTTACAAGGTAAAATAAAGGGTAAAGAATTGGAAAGCTAAGATTATTGGCCCCTTGCAACAAATGTGATAATGCAGTGAAACTAGGTTTTCTACTAAGCAAAATGAAGGACAATGAAGAGGAGCTATACCAAGTGAAACTAATGACCATGTTCCAACAAAAATTTAGACAGTGAGACAGGGATTATAGCAGAAGTAGGATGCGAACATTGGGTCATCGAAGATGCAATCATGCTTGGATGGATGCTCCTTGATGTTTCCTTGTGATGCTAGACACTCAATGAAGTTGGCTTATGATACATACAGTAGAAGCTGAACTTGTTATATTCACTCCATACTCATAAAACATGGCGTTTTGGACAAGTTTTCAGTCAAACATTAGGAATATAACCCATGGATAACTTTTAAGTTGTTGAGTTTGAAAATGTGAAAATAATGGATTTGTCTTGCAAAATACTTTCATAAAAGAATAATTATGTTAGTTTTTAACAAATACTTTTATAACAATAAGAAGTCAAAGTTTTGTATTGGGGATCATGTTCCTGTCCTAAATGACATGTTTTATGAGTATGAAGGGAGTATATCCTAAGTATCAAGCATGTTGCTAATTTTGTCTCAGGGCGGCTTAGCATGATCATAGATTCGATAAAAAGGCTGCTTTTATATGTGGTGAATTTTAATTTGATCAGTTGTCTTATTATTTGAAATAAGTTTTTTATCAAGTACATATTATGTGGAATAATTAATGTGATTAACAATGGCAATCATGTCATATTTTAGCTTTTTTAGCTTTTAATTTGTTGTTTATTCAACGCTTATCCATTTGTTGAATATATAAGTAATTGGTTTGTTTCCGGTAAAATAGAATGCTATTTCTTTATAATTGAATTACCCATAGCAACACAAGGGCACGATCCTAGTAGTACATACATGAGGTCTTGACAGACACATGACACGAATGCAAATCATCTTCCATTTCCACTATTTAACAATCAATAAATAGAATATTGTGGAACTAGTCAGGCTGTTTGAACGTAGCAAATAAGATAATCATCCAGGTCCAGGTGACAACTGACAAGCACACGGCGAGAAACCCACGTCCCTCCCCGTCTTATTTGGGCGGAGATCTCTTGGCAGCGTGGTCGTCCCATCCTCGAATCGGTAGGCACCGAAGCCGCGAACGCGCTGCCAGAGGTAGTTCAAGTACAGTGCGTTGGCAGCGATACCGGGGAACTTGCCGGTGGACAGCATGATGGAGTGTGTGTCGCCATCAAATAGATGTCCAGATGGGTGAGACACGACGGGCGGCACGACGCACGACACTAAAAACACAACACAGACACGGCACGACACGATGTTCATAATGTCAGTGCTGGCACGACACGATGGACACTAAAAACACAACACAGACACGGCACGACACGATGTTCATAATGTCAGTGCTGGCACGACACGATGGACAGGTCGTGTCTAGCACGAACACGACACGAAAAGCCGGCCCATCTTAACAGGTGGCCCATCTAAACACGACGCGGCCCATGTAAACACGAGCCCACAGCAGCCCATCTCAACACCAACCCACTATCCTACGTATAAATATTTAGAACAAACCCTAATCCCCAACCCTCCCATCCCAATTCCAATCCCGCAGTCGCCACCCGTCATCCCTTCCACCTCCACTCTAGCCTCCGTCGCTCCATCCATGGGCCGCCGCCGCCGCCGCACGGGCGAGGATTGGGAGGCGCCGAGGCAGGCACACGCCCGTGGTGGGCAGCGCGCCGGCGCCGCCGTTGCGGGGCGCGGCCATGAGCGCCGCCGCCGTCTTGGGCGCGCGCCGTGGTGCGCGGGCGGGGAGCAAGTGCCGCCGCTGTCTTGGGCGCGGCCACGAGGCCACGAGCGCCGCCGCCGTTTTGGGCGCGGCCACGAGGCCGACGAGCGCCGCCGCCATCGTGGGGCGTGGCCGGCCATGATTTTTGTCTATGTACTAGTGTTGCTTTGTGATGAATTTCTTGATCTATGTACTTGGTTTGATTTACTCCTCTCTTCCTCTCTTGATTTGATCCTCTCTTCCTCAGGTCGGCACTAGCAAGCCGTGCTAATCGTGATAGCCGTGCCAGCTGTGCCGGCACAACACGGGTCAGTGAGGTTCGTGTTGTGCATGGGCCAAGGAGCCGACACGCCGTGCTGGCACGGCACGACACGGCTAGCCTCTCGTGTCAACTCGTGTCGTGTTTAGTCGTGTTCGTGTCGTGTAGTGTCGCGCGGCCACATGGACATATATATACCAACAGAAACGGCGTTGTTACCGATTCCATGCAACGGGATCACTCGTCTCCCCTCAATGTCCATCTCCGACACCTCCATGCGAGAGGGGTGACCGTTGCGCGAGAATGAATAGCGCAGCATGAGCATTCTGTCGTTGTGGGACCTGACGAGGTAGGACATAGCTGTCACTCGATCTCCCAGCGCCATCTCTCTGTGCAGGTACACCATGCGAGGCTTGGGTGTCCGATGGCTGGTCATCGGACTCAGATCCACCGTCATGATGTCACCCCTCGGCGTCGTGATGTAGCACCGTCCCCTGAAAGACAACAGGGACTGGAACAAGATCCGGCCTAGAGCGGTCACTGTATCAACAAGCTGCTCGCCGTTATGGACAGACACCGAGGGCGTGTTTGCTCGCCTGTACCTACCCAGCCCGGCTTGTCGACATGTCTCTGGCCAGTCAAAGCCTGGCGAAAACCGGCCACCCTTTCGTGTTTGGCAACGGGCTCGGCTCCATCCAGATCGTGTTTGACTGTTTGGCAATGCATGTGTAGATAAATGTTGTGACCATGTACTCAGGATGTGGTAGCATTACCACCTTTTCAATTCTTATTGGCATTTTATCGAACACCTAGGTGGCGTACTTCACTGCGGCCATGGCTGCCACTGAGCTCAAGCTCGCGCCATGGATGAAGGAGACCGTGATGATGGGCCTCGAACATGAACTTGGACTGCGCCTGCTGGTCGCCTTGCCGCCACCGCTGTTCGCGTTCGTCCTCCACCGACAGAGGCGGAGGCGCCGTCCTTCGCGTCGGGGCCGCGACCTTCACGCAGCTCCTCGCCGGCTCCCTCGCGCCACCTCCGCAGCAGCAGCAGCATGAGGCGGAGAGGGGGACGAGGTGGTGGGGTCGCAAGGGCCGACCCAACGCTCTCGGTGGCACCGTCACGCAGCGGCGACGAGAGGCGACGGGAGGCGGGAGCGCCAGAGTGGACTCCGGTTGCGACGCGGCGGAGCACAAGGCCGTCCCCTAGCCGTCAACGTGTCCCGACCGAGGCGGCGGGGCCGTCCCGAGTACTTTGGAGGCCCTGTGCGAAATACTAATGCCTAAGTTTAAGTAATAAAATGCAACACACAATTTATATACATACTATTTCCAAACAGTCTCATATACCGTTCGGTTGGCCGGTGGCCGATGGCCGGTCTTTGGTTTGTTCCGAGAGAAGAATCTTCTGGTTGGTTGCGGGCGGTTGCTTTGGTTCGTTGTGAGAGAAAAAGTATCGCCGGGTTGGTGGTCGATAAGCCGAGCGAACAAAGCCGCCGATGGTTTGGAAGAATTGATAATGGGCTGCAGTTAGCATGTCGTCCACAAGTGCAAAATCATTCATGTTCTCTATTCTATCTTAGTCTCGATAAAGGATATAGGGTTAGGAATTGATAGTAGGTCATACTCATACCTTAATCGTTTCAGTTCAGATCAGTATGAGGACGAGCTTGGAGCTGCAGCCCTCTGCCCTGGCGTTGGCAATTGCCGATGTCGTGGCCGCTTCGGTTCGGGATAGGCTTGGAGGTGATCGGCAGATTGAGAACGAGGGGCCCGCACCGATCGGGATGGACAAGCAAGCGGAGGGTCGTGCGATCGCCGCGCCTAGTGCGATGAATATCGATCTAATAATCGATCAATGGAAGCGAAACGATCGACCTCTAGGCTGCGTACAAGGCTTCGTTTGGGCTTTACTTGTCTTGTTTGACCTCCTAATATACATAATACATATACTAATACGAGTAGATAATTTGGAGGCCCCTACCGAGGTGGAGGCCCCGTGCGGTCGCTCCTCTCGCACGCCCTCGGGGACGGCCCCGGGAGGCGGAGGCGGATGGGGAGGAAGATATAGCGACGGCGTTGGCGGATGACGACGGCATGAGCACGGGGTGAGAGATGAGAACGAGTTGGGAGGTGACACCATCGAGCTCACACGAGCTCCACGAGCACCCCAATCGGCCAGGATGAATTCCTACGCCAGATTTCAGCGTAGCAAAGGAGCCTGGCCCAACTTGCTTTAAGTCCCGTGCAGCACGGCCAGGAAGCCAAACACGAGATTTGGCGCACGAGGGCGCAAATGGCCGGCTCGGGCCAGGTACCAAACACGCCCCAAGTGTCCGTCGCCAGGCTTGGCGCAGACCACGTGCGACAGCTGCTTTCTCAGGCAGAGAACGAGGGTGGGCGGGTTCGTCGAGTCGTCGACGCCGGCGCCCTTGATGACAGGTGGATCAGGAACGTGGACCTTCGTGGAACGCAATTCTAATTTCTAGTTGGCACGGAAAGAGATTAAGTATGCACCAGCCGGGACCGTCAAGGCCTGGACATCACTAATGGCAGGGAATTCGAAAAGGACTCGTGTAAGAGGAGGTGAATAGCTCTACTAGTCTTGTCGCACAGGACGAGGAGGCCCTCGGCCGAGCCCAAGTGGTGTTGGGTGGAAAGCTCCGGAAAGTCGATGTCGACGCGGGCGCCGGTGACGACGTTGAGCAGCGTACGCCGCGACGGCGAGGCACAAAAGGACATGGCGATCCAGTCGCGCGGGCAGAAACGGCTATCCAGGCCGCCCTGCGCGCGGGGGTCGACGGTGCACGCGCAGCAGGCCTTGCACGCCGCGCGGAACCGCAGGTACTCAGACACGTCGAGGGAGAGCAGCTGGCCGGCTAATCCTTGACGATACCGGCCTCCAGGCTGGTCCAGTCCCTCCTGACACCTTCAGGAGAGTCAGCCACCGTGCCGAAGAGAGCATCTATAGCTTACATGTGAAATAAAACTTTTAACACAAAAATTTTAGGGAGTGTATGTAGCTCACCCATGTAATTTAGAGGGCCTCCTCACATGAATTCTGGACCATTAGATAAAAAATCAGAGGTGCAAATCTTCCCTCAATCCCCACCAGTGTTTTCAAATCGTCCGATTTATCACGATTTAAAACCCTTATCGCTCAGTGCATACCAATAAGGACCACCGACCCGAGTTGCACGATTAAAAATCATATCGTCCGATAAATCGCCCACTTATCGCGATAAATCGTCCGATAAGACTGAGGACGATAAGTTTTGAGGGACAAAATTTCAGCCTGGAATTCATATGGAGATGAAAAGGGTTTTGCTTTAGATAAAACTTTAATTGCTTAGATTTTAAATGTGTTGTACTGCTAATGTGATGCCCAACTTTTGATGTATTAGACATTTAGACTTCATGTGTCATCATTTGAGACCTTGTTTCATTATGTGCTTGTTGGCTGCTATGGTTGGCTAGTTGCTCAGCCTTCAAAATTATATAGTATATACTATATGATATGTATGTTAGTCCTATACTCCTTAGGAGGATTATACTACCGATAAGGTCGATTAGCCTTGATTTATCGGGCTTATCGACGACTTATCACGATTAATCATCTTATCGGTACCCTTACGATACGGTTCGATAATACGATTTGAAAACATTGATCCCCACCCTCTCCCCCCACCTCCTCCCAGCGCCTCCACCCCGATCCCGCCACCCACCACCTCGTCACGCCCCCTCCCCGCTAGCGCGGCCGGGCTAGGGTCCGGCGGTCGGCGGCCGCCGCGCGGAGGTCCGGCCGGACACTAGCCCGGCCGCGCCGGCCCGCCTCCGCCACCGCCCTCTCCCACCACCCCCGCCGCCTCCGACCATCACCGCCGCGCGCCTCCACCACCGGTCATCGCCGTGGAGCCCCCGCCCGACCTTGGCCCCAACCGCCGCCCTCCACCTCCCGGCCAACGGCGCCCCGCCGCCCGGCCTCGCCGCCCCCGTGAGCCGCCACCTCGCCGCCGGCCGGCTCGCCGTCGCCAGCCCTCCTTCTATGGCCGACGATGGCAGCAGCCCCACCCCCGGAAACCCCGAACCCTCACCCCAGAACTCTAACCCAAACCCTAAACTCGCTGGAGTAGCTCGCCGGAGTTGGAGAAGAAGGAGGTGGGGTGAAGATGGAGCTGAAAAAATTCTGTGTGAGGAGAAGCTCCAAATCACCCAGGTGAGCTATAGCTTTTCCTAAATTTTAACATCAGATGAGCATTTGACAACTCTTTTTCCTCCTACCATTCTCTCTCTGATCTGTTTTTCTCCAGACTCCCCACGCACTAACGCACCCATCCACCGACACCCTCGAGGCCGACTGGATCCCACCGCCGCCCCGCCGGCCTGCTCGCCGGCGAGGCCCCCACCCACCGCTGCCCTCTCCGTCTCCAGCGGGACACCCCGTCGTATCTCCTGCCGCTAGACCTCCCTCGGCCACCTTCTCCAACTCCGGTGAGTCTCCACCGCTGCCTCCTTAGTCGACTCCCCGGCTTCGGTCGCCTAACCGCCGTCCTCCGCCGCCCGGCCTAGCAGTCGTCCGCCCGCCTCCTCCGCTGGGCCGGCCTGTCGCCGCCCTCCCTGCATGGCCGGAGGTGAGCAACAGCAGCCCGGAAACCCCAAACCCTAACCTCGCCAGAGTTGCTCGCAGGAGTTAGAGAAGGAGGGATGTGTGAAGAAAAATTTGTGGAGGTAAATCGACATAAAGGTGGCTTTGGAATTACCATTTCACCACTCCGTGTGATGCATCAAATCCGTCCAAGTTGTCTTCGATAGAGGAAGCCGACGGATCTGCAGGTCTCCGCCGCGCCCGCTTCTTGGAGAGGTAGGATTCGGTGGAGTAGATGAACGGATGGGCAAGACATAAGATATTGCTCACTTGTGTCTCAGATCTGGCGCAAGGTCCCGACGGATCTAAACGGCAGCAGAGCTGGAGCAGTAGTGGCGACTTGATAACCTCGGACTCCGTTGGGGCAGCGTTGTCGCCGGAATTGGATCCACGGGAGGAATCGGCAAGGCTGCGGCTCTGTGACCGAGTCCTCATCTGCCGGGCTACCCTCTGTGTTCGGCGGGGTGGGGGCGGTGGAAATTTGGAATCACCCGTGCTGCCGCCTCCGAGACGCGCGCGCGCCAGACGGGACTGGCCATGTTGGGTTGCTGACGTCATTTTTCCTTTTTTTTCTTTCCTAATATTTTTTATGAATGCAATTTGTACTAATGAAATATTGTTACTCCGTATGTGTAAAAATTATATGTATGAGTTCCTAAAAATCATATGTAACATATTCTTTAAAAACTTATGCCTACGTATAAGTTTTAGATACCATCAAACTTATGCCTAAAAATTTTCTGATAAAAATTTATAATTCAATGTTACGCGTCAAAATTATATTTATAAGTTCCAAAATGGAAGGCTCCTTCTTACATAAGTTGATGATCAAATAAGTTATGCATACAAGTTACTTTTCAGAAAAAAAGTGTTGAGATGTTCGAAAAAGTTATGCATACAAGTCATTTTTCAAAAAAAAAAGTGCATACACATTGTGCGTATAAATTTCATGCGACACCAAAATTGTACTTAAAAATGAACTGATAAAAAAATTATAATTCCATGTGTTGAATTATATGTGTAAGTTATGATATGTCAAAAAGAAAGTTGGGTGAAGTAAAACTTTCCAAATAAAGAAAGTTTGAGGCTGTCCGAGATTGATCGCTAGGAGAGTTGTTGGCGCGCATGCGCTAAGGCCAGTCTTAGTGTAAATTTCATGGCCACAATTACCTAGACTAAAAACTAGTTAATTGTGCCAGTGGAGTTTCATTGTGATGAAACTCCCCTCATATCTTATGAAACTCTCACATTCTCTCTCTTCACAACGTCAGCATATTTAATGCAATGAAACTCAACTTAAGGAGAGAGACCCCAACTTTTTCTCTTCCAAAGAGACGTCTGGTAAATAAAGCACTAAAAAATGGATTGGAGGATTTGGACTTTAGACCCGTGTCGCAGCGCTTAGGCCTGCAAAGGGAGCGAGTAGATCCGTTTCTGAACTCGCTCCGACCCCTGAAAAAACGAACGAATCGAACCGGACCGACCCGAGTCACGGGAGGGGCATCAGGTTCGTTACTCCCATTGAACCCAATCGCCCCTAGGGTCGAACCTTGCAGCGTTGCTGCTCCTACCACTTGCTCTCCTCCCTGTTCCTGCCCACAAGATCGACACCACCGGCCACCAAATTGCGAGCATGAGCGTTGCGGCCGCATACGCCAGCAAGAGGAGAAGCAGGGCGGCTTGCCGATGGGGCTCGGCGAGCACGCGGCCAATCGCCCGCCCGCGCGGCAGGCTTGGCGCCGGGCGAATTGATGTCGCGCATGGACACCACCGCGGCCGCCACTGGCATCTCCTATAGCGCGAGCGCGGCGCGGCGCAGCGGTCTCCGTGCGCGCCGCCTATCTAGCTTCCCCGCAAGGCGGTACACAGTTTTCACCGCCGTGACCCCTGTAGTTGCCCATCCGTCTTCCTCGCGGTCGCGCGCGCCTCAGGCCTCTTGCAGGGTGTCTTCCCTACTGCTCCTACAGGCTGCCTCCACCGTGCTCTCCGCCATGACCCCGTCCCGTTGCGCTCCCCGCGGCCTCCGCTGCCGCCGCCCTTGCTTGGATCTCACCGTCACTGCCTCTGGGTATTAAAGAGGTTCGACCTCTGGGTACCCGTGGGTCATATGAGTCAACTTTGCAAGCGGGGCGGTTCGACCCTTGATCCTAGTCTGGCACTGACGGGGCGGCGGGTCAGCGTGAGGAGCGCATAGCTCCGCCCCATTTGCAGGCCTAGTTCGCGCTTCTAGCACCTTCCTCGAGACGCTGAGAGCAAGTAAGGGCTAGTTGGGTGAAGAATTTGCCAAAAAAAATGTCATATTGAATTTATCCATGCCAATTGAAAAGATTGAAAACTATATAATTAGAAAACTAATTACATAGATGGATTGGACACCACAAGACAAATCATGAAGCCCAAAGTAACCTATCATTAAAGATGTTTATTGTAGTAGCGTACTGTTTAATCATGATCTAATTAAGCTCAGTATATTCTCCTCGTCAATGTACCTGTGGTTATTTTTCCCGAACAAATTCGGGAGGGGTCTGCACCTATTTTTTCATTAATCGAAAGAACCCTGAGAAGGGTTAGTTACGATGAACATATACAATGATTATTTGTGCAACCTGAGGAGAATATCATGATGTCGTCAACATCGTAAAGAGAAAATTCCAAAATAGCAAAGAAAGGAGAAAGGTCGAGTACACCTCCAAGTACCATCCATATAGTAGTTGTACATCACCGGTTTTCTCAATTTCCAAGCAACTTATTTGCGAATCCGTGTCGACCACATCTAAGCTTCAACTCCGGCCTTCAACTAACCAGGGCAAGGGTAAGAATCCACCCTAGCCGTATGGTCGCCACTTTTCTCGATGCTCTCCAACAGACACCTTGGAGGAGAAAGGTGAGAGCTTGAAGGGGGTTTCATCTAAAAAAGAATGAGTCTCTGTCATCACTGACTCGGCTTCGGACAAGAGAGAAGATCAAAAGAGGACACACTTTTTTAACACTAAAACACTGCATCCACAAAACGGTTGCACAAAGACACCAGAGCTTGTCAGCGTGCAGCCTTCTATCGCGCTCCACTGAGTGAACATTGGTATCCGAGAGACCGAGACGACCGCACCAATGCAGAACAGAGGTTGGCTTCTCAAATTGCCAAGATGTTAATAAGCTCCCGTGATTATCTCCTTCCGGAGCTGTGAAGCATCTTCAGGGTTGAACCATTTGCGTCCAAACTAAGACACAGATAACACGTTAATACATGGATTCAGCATTGCAAGTCAACAAAAATAATGGAGCAATTCAATTTGTACCATTGTAAGGCTCTCTTTAGTCCACCTCTCCGGCGCGTCTTGAATAAACTTATCCATATTATAAAGCATAAAGAGGTAACCTAACCTAGTGGAGTAGAAAATGAAGGATGTAGGCCAGCCTCAACAACGAATCTGGTTTCAAGAGAAATGTTGTTTTCTTGAGGAACAGCGTCTTGTTCGGGGATGTCAGGCTTTCTCTCACAAGAAAGATGAGAGGAACTGTGGAGTTGGGAAAAGCGGTGCACTAGAATGGATAGCACAGGTCGGAGGTGAAGCTATAGACCAACCCTTTCTTCCTTTGAGCTGAGCACTTACTTCGTCGGTGCCCTATTGGCTCGCGTTAACAAGTACCTATTGTACGCCACGCAGTTCACGCGAACCAGCAGTAAAGAAAGACGTGATTCGCTATTTTTAATACTATTTAAGAGAAAGACCGGACGAGAGAATTTGTGCGGAAGGTACTCGTGGGATGGCTATGAGACACCTACTTCTTGATTGGCTATTTCTCATACCCATTAGGCGGCTGTTGTGGCACCTGGCATGTGAAAATGGAAAGTAGCATTAGAAAAAGGTACATCAAATAAAACCAAATGGAAATAAGAGTTGTGTACAATCATCACAAATATTTAGAGAACTAGTAAAATGCACGTGCAGCACCCACGTGTCTAAAAAACATAATAATTAAAAATTTTATTTTGATAATAAATATTTAAAACACACAATAGATAAATAAGAAATATTTCTAAATGAAGGTACATGTGTATATTTGCTTTATTAGTACGACTTATCATCCACCGGTCAGTAGTATTTTCCTCTCATAACAAATCAGCACCGGCCACCTGGCACCAACCAACATTACTTTTCTTTCACAACAAATCAACATCAGTCAATCAAACAGGATGAATAACAAAGAAATCTAATCTCAAACCATAGGCACCAATCCCATCATTAAGAGAACGCGAAGTCCCAGCAACAATCTTGTGATGCGCAACCACGAACGAGACAACCCAAATGACCCTCCTCTTCCACTCGCAGTCAAGTTGTTGTGATATTACCTTATATGGTTGTCCTAACCTTGTGTTACCCAACTGACGACCTATCTTCTGCCTTGATTAGCGGTACCACCGTCATCTTGTCTCCTCGCTCGTATGTCCATCACCACAAGACTGACCTGCTATTGACATCCCTCTCTAAGTTCAGCGTATTCTTAGAAAAACTCCACCCTCACTGATATAACCTTGCACACTTGAGGAGCCGATTGGATATTCACCCTAAAAAGATACTAAACTCTTCTAGATTAAAAATACAATGCTACTATATTAAGTGTAGTTAGCATCCACCTATTAATAATCAAGTTACCTATACCCATAGTAAAACGCATGTTTGTGCGGCATGCACGTGTCTATAAACCATAGTGCAATGTAAAGTGCATGTGCGACATGCACGTATCTAACAATGCATAAATAAGAATTTATATTTATAAAATACATAAATAAAGATATATTTAATAACAAAATTTATGCTTACTATCAATATTTAAAGAACAGTCCTCAACTCACATCAATCTCATGTTCCCCCGCCCACCCTCTTCCCCGCGTCTTCGTGGCTATCGCCACCGAACCCCCCCCCCCCCACACCTCCACCATCACCACCACACAACCCACCTCGATGCCTTGTTGATCTTACCTGATATCAAAGATAAATGCTAAATCTAAACTACAGATGGTTAAATCAAAAATGAATTTATATTTATAAAATAAAGAAATGTGGATATATTCAATAACAAAATTATGTCTACTCTCAATGTTTGAAGAACAGTCTTTCCTCTCGTATCAATCTCATGTTCGCCTCCGCCCCCACCCCTGCGTCTTCGGCAGCTATCACCACCGAATCTGCCCCCTCCCGCGCACTCGCCACACACCCCTACCCAACCACCACCACCACCACCACCACACACCCATCCCATTACGCCATGTTGATCTTAACTGGTATCAAAGATAAATGTTAAATCTGAACTAAAGATGGTTAGATCAAAAACGAATTTATATTTATTAAATAAATATATATGAATATATTCAATAACAAATTTATATCTACTCTCAATTTTTAAATAATATCATTCCTCTCATATCAATCTCATGTTCGCCGTCACCCCATCCTCTTCCCTGAGTCTTCGGCGTAATTCGCCGCCAAATGCGCCTCCCCCCCCCCCACCACCACACACCCACCCCTCGATGCCATGCTGATCTTACCTGATATCAAAGACAAATGATAAATCTAAACTAAAGATGGTTAGATCAAAAATTAATTTATATTTATGAAATAAATAAATATGGATATATTCAATAACAAAACTATGTCTACTCTCGATATTTAAAAAACTGTCTTCGACTCATAACAATCTCATGTTCACCCCCCCCCCCCCCCACACACACATACCACCACCACCACACACACCCCTCGATGCCATGCTGATCTTACTTGGTACCAAAGACAAATGTTAAATCTAAACCCAAAATGCTTAAACCCAAAAACCTGAGGTTGGTGTATGGAAAACCATATAATCCAAGACATAGCAAGTATCAAAGACAAAAGTTGAAGTCTAAACTTCCAACTAAATCTCAAAGACAAAGCAATGTAAAGTACATGTGTGGCACACACGTATCTAACAACACATAAATAAGAATGTATGTTTATAAAATAAAGAAATATAGATATATTTAATGACAAAATTATGCCCACCCTTGATCTTTAAAGAACATCGACTTATGTTGTGCTATTGTTAAGTGGAATGCTAAGGCTATTTCTAATTGCAATGACAATGGTCATGGATCAGCACACCAACACTCCAAAAAGAAGATTGGCACACTTGGAGACACGAGGGGAGTGATGCATTTTCCTCCAAATCTACTTGCAGGGCCTTATGGTGCAATAACCTTTGAACCATGGCAGAGGCTTTGGAGATCTTGGGCTCCTGAAATGCAAGATGTTTTTGTCTTCCTATTAGTGCAGATATCTTAGCACAAATAGGTCTTCTCCATCATCAACAACATGTGTTGTGATCAAGAGTAGGTGGTTGAGCACATAGGTTGTGCAGCACATCCAGGGGTCGTCTGGGCGGCCTGGCTGGCTATCTGCTCTCGCCTGGGCCGTCCAGATCCCCTCGCCCGGTCTAGCCCCCACCTGTGCCCCACGGGCCACCGAAAGCGGCAGTTAGCAGATCATGGAACTCTTCTTTCTCGCTAATGCTGCATCACCCAATCGATTTCCCTATGCGACAACGGTGAATGTCGACCACCGAGTAGAGTAGGTGTTGTATACCCTATAAAATTTGTATTCAGTTTTTTCTGTGTCCATCAACGTCTTGAGCTGCAGCTTTACTGGTGGATGTAAGGCCAGCAGAACAACCTTGCATATAATCAACCTACTTTTTTTGACTTGATGATGTGCTTATTCCCATCTCAAGGAGGAAAAAATGTTTCTATTTTGCATGTTCTTAATTTTGCAGGCCTCCATGATCAATCATGATTCAACTTGTGTTGGGGGGATTCGAAATCAAGCTTTTCATACGCTAAATTGTGAGATCATTTCAGTTAGTCAAGTATAGTTCAAAAGGCTTAGCTGTGAAACCCCAGGAGCCCTTAAGACCTTGTTCATTTTTCAGAATCCAACTTTCGACCAGTACCTTTCGTCACCAACGGAGCAATCAAATAAGCCCAGCGGTTCAAAGTATTAGAGTTGCGGTCTTGCGGCTTGGTTTTCTTCGCAATGAAACCCCGAGGGCGAATCTTACCCACCCAGCTAGTTGCAGCCTGGGTTTCGCCCGGGGGGTTTTGTCGCCCTTAACACCTAATACATTTAAGTTTGGCTTTAGCATGTGTTTGAGGTGAAAGAATGCACCGAGCGAAAGGGGGGTCTCCAAAAACTGAGGGTCTTCTCTCGACAGGCGCACGTGCTGACAGCTAGAAAAGCGTCGCGATTTGCGGCGTGACGTCACGGAGTGCCGATTACGTGAAGACCTAATTGGAGATTTCCCCAAATTAGCCTAGCACATTCTGCTTTGATCCGTTTCACACGAGGGTAATCTCGGTATGTAAAAAGTTTACTCGCCTCCCTATAAAAGGAGACGGACCGGCGCTTGTAAAGGGGGTCGACTTTTAAGAAATTCACTGTTGAGAAAGAGCTTTGGGTTTTCTTCTACTTGTGCTTGAGTTTTGGTTTTGATTCTTGAGCCTTTAGTTTCCCTTCATTGTTTGTGAAAGGTAGCTTCGCTACCCCACAACAATTGGCGCCCACCGTTTGTGCTTGGCTCAAGTAAGAAACCCAGAATGTCCACAAGAAAGAAGAGAACTACCGCTAATTCCACTAGGGGGGCTTCGTCATCCCTCGATGAGGAGTTGAACCCATCCACCTTACTCACCCAAGGAGAGGAGCTCCCGGAGCCTAGCACTGCGACGGCTAAGGCCACGTACGAGGCTGAGTTGGCCAAATTGCGCAAGGAGGCTGAAGAACTAGCGAAGGCCAAAAAGAGGTTGATGGCGGTGCAGCACGAGGCCGAGGCAGCCAAAGAAATTCAGAGGCAAAAGGAAGAGATTGCCAAATTGCAAGAGGAGTTGCGTGCCATAAAAGCAAAACAATATCTGAGTTTCAATCAACCCTCACCCGAGTATACTATACCCAACCAATCCACTTTCACAGAACGCAACAAGTTTTTCACACAGCCCCCTCCGCACACCACCTTCAACCGGAACCCTCTTGTTAACCTTTTCGAGTCTGGTCCTTCGAACCATGACGTTCACACCATACGCACGAGGTCTTGGGATCCCAAGTCCCCTCTGTCGCAAGAAATTCAAATCACTCCTTAGCCGCAATCTTACAGGCCAGTTCCACTCCCCAGATTCTCGGGTCAATCCGACCCTAGACAATTGCTAATGAGCTACAAAGCCGCTATTCTTTCAGCTAGCGGTGACGATTCTGTGCTGGTAAAGTCCTTCATCATTGCTGCTGACAAAGCGGCAGCGCAGTAGTATTCGCTCCTGAGTCCTGGTGTGATTCACGGATGGGATGACTTGAAGCAGCGGATTCTCTCCAACTTCTAGGGTTTCCAATGTCCGGAGCTTACAGAGAGCGACCTTTTCTCATGTAAACAAAAGGACAAGGAACCTCTCCAAAATTACTTCAGGAGATTTGTTCACCTCAGGGCCCAAGCACCAAATGTGTTGGACGCCATCACCATCAATGCCGCAATTGTGGGCTTGAGAGTCGGCCAGTTCCGCTCGCATCTCATGCGCGAAAGGCCCAAGACAATCCAGCGCTTATACGAAGAGTTTGAGAAATATTATCACTTGGACAATGATTTCAGGATGTGTATGGAAGAGCAATCACACCAAAAGAAGTCTGCAAAAGCTAACCAACCTAGTGAAAGAGAGTCGCCCAATCCCAGAAGTGCCTCGCACGCCAACCCCCGAAACGTTTTCGGCCTTGACAGAGAAAATGCCCTGGAAAATCCCAATCCACAAGGCGACTCTCAAAATCAAATGCCTAGCCCGCCCAGCCCACCACACTCAAAACAGGGGGCGGGCGCAGGGGCGACGATAGAGGCAGAGGTCGCGGCAAGGGCCGAGGCCACCAGGAGAAAAGAAAATGGTATTGCATCTTCCACAAGGAGAATGATGATCACAGTTCAAACTATTGCCCAGACAAGAAAAGATTCGAGGCTATTCTCGAGGAAGAAAGGAAGGAGAAGGAGAGGGCCAGTACCGTAAACCATTCTGCCCCGGCTTGGCAAAACCCCAGTTTCGGGAGAAACTCTTTCACAAACCCTTTTCAGCCACCTCATTTCCAGCCACCACAATTCCAGTCACCTGTCCCAACCTATACGCAACCTCCACCTCAGCAATCTCAAACTTTCCAGGCTCAGAACATTGAGCGCGGACCCATTGAGAAACACCCCATCGCTCCCCCGCCTCCTCCATTCAAAGGCCCAACAGCTCCGCCATTGCCAGCGAAGATAGAGGACCAAAACGACCCCTTACCATCCGACGGAACCATAATGCCAATCTCTAGGGGCTCCGTGTTGGAGTTCGAAACCAAAAAGGAACAAAAGCACTACTTTCGTGAAGTGCGAAACATCTGTGAATGACAAGATGGTCTCACATCCCAATCACCTTTTCAGAAGAAGATGTAAGGTTGCAATGTTTCCCTCACAACGACGCCTTGGTGATAGAAGCAAACATAGCAAGTTGGACTTTGGGGAAGCTTTTGGTTGATAATGGTTCGTCGGCAGATATAATTTTCGTTGATGCTTTAGACAAGATGGGATTGAGCAAAGATTTGCTGCAACCCCCAGACATGTTGTTGTATGGATTCGGGGGGCGAGTCATCCATGCACTTGGCAAAGTAGTCCTTCCGGTGTCTTTCGGAACTGTTCAAAATGTCGGGACTGAGTACTTATCTTTCGATGTAGTGGAGATGTACTGCCCCTACAACGACATCTTGGGCAGAGGATTCCTCAACAAGTTTGAAGCCGTTATTCATCAAGCTTACCTGTGTGTGAAGATCCCAGCGATGCAGGGGGTCATCACAATTTGGGGTCACCAGAACTACGGTCGCAACTTGGAAAGAGGCCGCACCCCAGGACAAAGAAATGTTCACACTCCCGACGAAGTAGTCAAGGGCAAAGAGGTGGAGAAATAGCCGAAAGCAGACAGAGAAAAAGTCAACATGCAGCCAGATTGTGACACCAAGAGGGTCCTATTGGACGGAATGGTTTCGGACCAGACCGTCATCATCAGGTATGACCTCTTGCCAGACGAAGAAGGGAGGCTAGTTCAGTTCCTTCAAAAGAACAAAGACGTGTTCGCTTGGTCTGCTAAGGATCTCACGGGTGTGGATCGAAGTTTCATCGAGCACCGATTGAATATCGACCCCTCGGTCAAGCTGCGAAGGCAAAAGCTAAGGAAGATGTCCGATGATAAAGTGATTGCAGTCAAGTCTGAGGTCCAAAGGTTGCTGGACGCCACTGTCATTCGCGAAGTCATGTACCCCAAATGGCTAGCCAACACTGCGCCTGTCAAGAAGAAGAATGGGAAGTGGATGATGTGCATCGACTTCACAAACCTCAACAAGGCCACACCGAAAGATAACTATCCATTGCCAAGGATGGATCAGGTCATTGATTCAGTGGCCAGCGTGGCCATTATGTCTCGCTTGGATTGTTTTTCCGGCTACCACCAGTGTTGGATGGCAAAAGAGGACAAGGAAAAAACGATCTTCATCACCCCTTTTGGAACCTTTTGTTTCGTGCGAATGCCGGAGGGTCTGAAAAATGCAGGCCCAACTTTCACCAGAATGACCAAGGAAGTTTTCAAGCTGCAGATTGGTAGGAACATCCAAGCCTACGTCGACGACCTCATCGTGAAAAGTGGTGAAAGGGCAGGCCATGTTAGCGACTTGGCGGAAACCTTTGCCAACATGAGAAGGGCGGGGTTGAAATTAAACCCGGAGAAATGTGTGTTCGGGTCACGAAAGGAAAGATATAGGGATGCCTAATCTCTGCAAAGAGAATCAAGGTCAATCCAGATAAGATAAGGGCAATCAGGGAAATGGAGGAGCCCAAAACAAAGAAAGACATCCAGAAATTGAACGGCCGAGTCGCAGCTGTGAACAGATTCATCTCCAGATCCACTGAGCGAAGCCTCCCATTCTTTAAGGCATTGAAGGGCAAAGGCAAAATTGAGTGGGGTCCTGAGGAGAGCAAAGCTTTCTCGGAGCTCAAGGAATACATTGAGAAGATGGCGATACTTTCGCCGCCTTCGCCGTCGGAGCCACTATTCTTGTATGTTGCCGCCTCCAAGGCTGCGGTTAGTGCCGCGTTAGTGCGAGAGGTCGATGGTGAAAAAGGGAAGCATCAGAGCCCTGTTTACTTCATTTCAGAAGCTTTGTCAGGCTCCAAGTTGTTGCACTCAGAGCTGGAGAAGATCGCCTATGCGGTGGTTATGGCCATGCGAAAGCTCAAACACTATTTCAAGGCACACAAGGTCACCGCGCTCGCTGATCAACCCATTAATGATTTGTTCATTAACAAGGAGGCTTCGTCCAGAATAGCCAAATGGGCAACTGAGCTATCCGAACATACAATTGACTTTGGAAAAAGGTCGGCAATCAAGTTGCATGTTTTGGCGGACTTTGTTGTGGATTGGACCTGTGAACATGGGTACCCCTGGGTCCCCACCGACCAGGCTCACGGCCGTCCCCGACAAGTGGGTCCGGCCTACCAGAAGACCCGCCGACCTGTCAGTAGACCCGCCCGACCTGACATGTGGAACCAAAGATGTGAAGACAGCTTGACGTGCAAGACAAGGCAGTCCAAACCGATTAAGGCAGCTCGGATAAGCTTTCCATATTGTAACTGACCAGAGATAGGTTTCCCTATTGTAACCGACCTGGACTCCGGTCCACCGACCTTGTCCGTCGCCCAATATAAGGCGGGCAAGGGCGTACTCCCGGGGACAGGTCGCCATGTAATCTCGCCACGCCAACAATACAATCCGAAGAACTGGACGTAGGGTTTTACTCCCCGGGGGCCCGAACCAGTATAAAATCGCCTTGTTCTTGTGTCTCGATGTAATTTTCGTGTGCTACGCTAGCATAATTATCGCGTTCTTAGCTCCTGATCTCCCCGCCGAACAACTAAACCATGGGGTTTAACACCCTCGTGGGCTGTCCAAATCTCACAATCTGACAGTTGGCGCTCTAGGTACGGGTGATCGCGAGTTCTTCGTGCAGCGTGATGGCAGTTCGCTCCGGCGACCATCTTCGGTGACGACCGGAAGGATATCTTCGTAGCGACCTGCTCGCTGCTACCCTCCGACCTAATCGTGAGGTCGACGTCTTCCCTCTGCAGATGGTGCGCTAGAAATTTTCTCGCAGCCACACATCTCGACGACCTCATTGACTTCCGATGTGTCGGCATCATGCAGCATCACACACAGCCCACACATTATTGCGGCAGTCCGTCGTGCTCGTTTCGCAGTCGAGGGACACATACGGCCGGTGGACTCCGCCGTCCACGCGCGTGTGCGCATTAACGAAAACAATCTACCAGCAGCCTGTTCGTTTGGCTGGTGGCTGGTGGCTGATGGCTGGTGCTGATTTGTTCTGAGAGAAGCTGATGGCTGGTTTGTTGTGAGAGAAAAGTACTGCTGACAGGTGGCTAATAAGCCAAGCGAATAGGGCGCAGGATCGGATTGGAGTCACGTGAAAGCAGGGAACAACTCTGGCCTTCCTTCTGTTATTTAATATATTCTATTCCGATTCACTTTATTAACTATGGAAGCTACTGTTGACGGTTAATAGTTGTATCAAAGTTCGTTTATGACTTGCAAGCGGACAAGTCTCCCGTCGTAGTCAAGGGACCCTTCTTCCCTCGAGTGGTGAACCCAAGGTATCCAATCCGTGGAACAAATGTGTGACGCAAAAGATGATCTAGTAAAGCCAAGTAACTTCAATCTTCGATAAAAGAGAAACCCTAATGCATCTAAGTAAAAGACACAAAACTAATCTAATCTACTAAAGCCCAGAGAAAACAAAGTAAGATTGGGTAGATAAACCGATCTAGAGAGATCGGGTTAAGCCTTTTGTTGAAGTTCCAAGAAAGAGAAGAAGTAGCAAATCGAATCTTATAAGAAGCCTCTTTAAACCGTGGTTTCCCGTCCAAATCCGAAAACATCCGCCTTTCGGAACCCCCTTGTGTCACAACGTATCCCTACTCATGCGGGGAGTCTAGGGCGAGTCAAAAGACAAGTCGAGATTCTTTCGGAAGATCTGGCGTGTACCTCTAGCCACCGCAGCTACAAGAACACCCTATGTAATCTATCACGCGAATAGAATTGGAATAAGCAAACCGATCGAAAAACGAAATCTTCGAGGAAACACTTGATCGCTAAGAATAGATTCAACTTGATAATTCAACTATGACAATGATACATACAAAAGATCACCATCGGGATCCTTCCTCGATCTTGCTTCTAGCTCCGGGAACACCGACGTGGTCTTCCATGCAAGGTTCCCACGTCGGCTAGGGAAACCATAGTCAACTAGCTCGACCCTCTCCTCTCCGAGATGGTGTCCCTCTCTTCTCTGCTCCTCGGCGGCCGATGACGAATTAGATTCTGCGTGGCTCTCGGTCAGGGGGCTATAAATAGCCCGATTGGCGGCTAGGGCAAAGGAGGGGGCAAACGGGCCCTGGAATGGGCTGGGCCGACCGGCCTGGGCCGGCCGGGCCGCGCGGCGCCGGCCCGGGCCCATCCGGGCCCAGCCCGAGGCCTCCTTTGCTCCACGTCGGTTCCCTTGCTTCCTAGATGTTTCCCCCTTCTGCATGTAGGTCCATGTCGTCAGTTTCTCTCCGAATTGGGCATAACTCCTTGTCTTGCAAGATTCAACACTTTTCTGGTTAGGTCCTCAGAGTTTGTCGTCTTCTCAGATCAAGTCCCTGGCTTCTTGGAGTTAAGTTTGCTTCATTGCATGACTTCTACGGGGCCTGAAGGTCTTGTCATAAGGTGCTTGATGAACTGATCCCGAAAGTCTTGCTTTCAACGCTAAAACCCTGCATAAGCACTAAACTCCAAAACCGAAATGCACACGTGAACTTGTTATACCACGGGGGTTAGTACCAATGGATAAGGTATAAAACTCATGCCAACACCGAAGGTAAACTCATGGCTAGGTTGACGGATTTTCACCGTCAACATCTCCCCCATGCTTAAACCTTGCTCGTCCTCGAGTAAGCCTTCGATGGATATCATCGTTGCCAAACAATGTTTAAACCTTGCACTTGATCATACATAAGAAAACATAATGCTCTCAAAATTTTAATTCATTAAAGTTCCATAATGTACTAGCCATCATCTCTACGGAGGGTAGATTCTTATTAAGCTTATCCCACAAGTATTAACATGCTCACAAAGTTTAAATAGATCCCAGAATTTTTGGAATAAAGAACGAGATAAAGAAAAGCTAAACCAAGTTCACAAATTTAAATCATCTGAAGGATCAGATGGCGACTAGAGAGGGGGGAGTGAATAGGAGCCGGTAAAAATTCTTCCAAAAGAACCCGGCCTATGCCCTAGTCAAATCCCGGTCACACACGAGCGATGGATCGAATCACACACCAATCGCCAAGACAACGAGGTTATGGATCAACCTCTAGCCTTAGGAACGATTCCTTGAAGCACACGCGGAAGCACGAAAGAAGAAGGAGAGGAATCGAACCAAGAAGCAAAGCGCGCAGCCTCCGGCGAACCGTCCGGCCGGACGGGGGCGGACCGTCCGTGATGGGCCGCGCGGACCGTCCGGCCCGCTATCGCGGACCGTCCGCGCCAACACCGCGGACCGTCCGGCCTTCTCCGCGGACCGTCCGTTAAAGACACACAGAACCAACAGGGACGCACCCGCACCACGGACCGTCCGCGGGGAGCACGCGGACTGTCCGCCAGGCACCCGCGGACCGTCCGCCCTCTGCTGCGGACCGTCCGAAACTCCGTCCAACCGAAAACCAAAAACACGACGGATCGAAACGAAAGGCGAGCAAGAACACGAAGAACACGGGACGAACCCTAGCCGCGCGGACCGTCCGCCAGCACCTCGCGGACTGTCCGCCAGGTGCGGACAAGCGAGAAAACGCCCGACCCCGAAAGTCAACTCCCCCAAATCATCATCGGATTTCCCAAACGGTTGAAGCTATGGAGACAAGGGTTTGGGGACTTGAAAAGCGTCACACAAGGATGCTATAGCCCAAAAATCTTGCCTCCTAACTCCCTAAAACACCGGGAATCGCGAATCCTTTGAGCACCACCAAAAGCTAGAGCACCGAACGAAAACTCACGAATCGAAGTGGTTTCCCGGCGTTTGAGGGCACAAGATCAATCACAAAGATGCACGAGACATCTATCCATGTTTCCCTCAAAGAAATCCGGGGAGAAACCCACTCAAATCCGCGGAAACACACCGGGAACAAAGGCACGAAAACAAGCACAAAAAGACCACGAAAACACAACCCCAAATCTTCTATACAAACCAGGAAAGATTCACAAGGTCTAGCATGCCGCCCTAGCATCCATCCCTCTCAACAAATCTCTCATGAAGCTCTCATGCTAGCCTAGAGAAAATGGAAGAAAAATAGCTACGAAAATGAGAAATGGGAGGGAGGAAATGAAACCCTGAGTCGCGGAGAGAGAGAGCCACCCACACACACTCATGGCTTATATATCAGGTCCCGCCGGAGTGGTAAATGACTCGACTACCCCTAACTTAACTACTGGCGATACAACCCACGTAGGGGCATTTAGGTAATGTTTGTGGGTCTTGCCATCGGACGGCCACGCCTTTGCCACACCCCGCGTCCTCCCGACGCAAGCCATGCGATCCCGCCGCGTGTCCTCCGCCTCGAAGCTTCCCGACACGCCGGATCCCGTCTCCGTTGTGTTGGGCCCTCGGACTTGGTTTTGAGGCCCAAACCAAGAAACCGTCCGCCGGTGGTTTTGTGGGCAAACCACCAAACCCCGCGTGCCGGTCCGGCCTCCCGCCAAACCACTTGACTTGACCGCCACCGTGCACCGCTCGATTGTCCATGACTTCGTCTTGCTCGTGTCGCCACCATGTGGCCCGCACCCGATCCCGCCGTCCACCGGGTCCCTCGAACCGAGCCTACTTTTCTCTCCATCTCCGGAGGCCCCTCAAGGTCGAAGACCTTTCGCGCCCGTTCTTCACCTCGCAACAACACGAACTAGGCCGCGGCCTACACCCGCGCACTAAGCCAAGAGTCAGTCCAACACCCGTTGTCAATCACTCATCACTGAGGAGCGGTCATCCATCGACCACTGGGACGCTCCTGGTCCTCAATCTCCCCCTTGATGAGTGCATTGACAACACACAACACGAAATGAAATTCAGAGAAAGAAAGAAAGGAAGAAGAAAGAAAAACAAAGAAGCTCAACTCATGACCAAAACCGAAGAAAGGCGAAGAAAGGTCACAAGCCAAGCAAAGCACAAACTCCACACCGAAAACAGCAAGAAAGCTCCCCCTGAACACATGCAAGCTCCCCCTGAACAAGTGGATGCAAACTTCCAAATTTTTTCTCACCTCTGCTGAATTTTCATTAAGCTCACCTCTTCTCCCCCTTGTTGACAATGTATGAATCAAGGTGAAAATGCAGAAATGCAAAACAAAGCGTATAAACATTTACATGAGCTTCTCAAATAGGCCAAATCTAGTGTCAAAGGCTAAAGATGAGACAAAGATCACACATATGAATCATAGCATAGTCAAAGCATTTCCACAAGTAATATATGAAAATACAAGCATGTGACAAAGCAAAATTTTTCAGATTTAAGCAGTTTTATCAAAAGAAGGCTCGCTTCACATGTAAAAGCCTATCCATGTCACACTTGAGCCACAAACATGCATACCATTCAAAGATCATACAAGGATAGCAAATTCTCAGCAAAAGATCATGGAAAACACCCATAAAGCAAAGCATGTCATGTCAAAGCTCATGAGCCATGTGTCCACTTCGGGGAGACTTCTCCACTGGTGCACATCATGCAACATGTTTTGCACCCATATGTGAAAGATAAGACATTTTAAGCATAGACATGATGGATGAAGCATTTTTCAAGCATACACACTTCTTTTCAAGATTAATTCATTTCATGGTACATGAAGTGCCTTTGCGGCAAAAAGAAGCTTATGCTCCCCCATGAATGCAACATAGGCTAAACATTCACCATGATATTTGGCCTTTGGCCCAAATGCAAGAACAAGGCATCCAAGCACAATCCAAGCATGAAAAGCACATTTAGACCAAACTGTGACATGGATACACAACTACACACGAGTGGAGCATATTTCATCAAAAATTAGTTCAGATTAGCATTTATTTCAAAGGAGGCTATCTCACCACACATATATCTCAAATATTCCTAGAGCATAGCCTCACATCACCATTTCTCCACACATATAACCAATATCTCACAAATAGCCAAAGAAACTCAAATATGGCATATGAAAGAAGCTCAGCATCCTAAAATGAAATATGATACAAATGCAACATGATATATGACAAGATGGCTATCCTACCATGGTTTGTACATCAAGCAAAGCATGTATATACATCAAAGTAAAACATGGTATGATACATATGGTACAAGAAAAACCCCCAAGAATCAACTAGAAAGGGCAACACACCCCAAGTTCCCCCGCAAGCGCACAAATGTAGCTTGGTCGAGAGGCTTTGTGAAAATGTCTGCAAGCTGATCTTGGGTAGGGACATGGCTCAACATTATGGTTCCTTTTTCCACATTGTCCCTCAAGAAAAGATACCTCACTTCTATGTGCTTGGTTCTGGAGTGAAGCACAGGGTTTTTGGCTACGCTTATGGCACTGGTGCTATCACAAAGAAGTGGGATCTGGGTGCACTCCTCACCAAAGTCTCTCAAAGTGTATGAAATCCACAACAGCTGGGAACAACAACTCGCGGCGAAGCAACATACTCCGCCTCGGTGGTAGACCGAGCTACACTAGACCGCTTGCGGGAAGACCATGAGACCAACGAAGACCCAAGAAAGCGGCAAGTACCGAAGTAGACTTCCTCTCGACTCGACAACCAAGGCAAAATCCGCATCGGAAAAACCATGAAGAGAAAGAGTCGAGGAGGAAGAATACCAAAGGCCAAGACCGGGGGCGGATCGTAGGTACACGAAAATCCTCTTGACGGCCTGTCGATGTGATGTCCTTGGCGAAGCCTGAAAACGAGCGCACAGACACACGCTGAACTGTATGTCTGGCCTCGTCGCCGTCAAGTAGAGGAGGGAGCCGATCATGCTCCTGTACTCCCGCTGGTCCACTGGTTCTCCGTCTTCACCCACATCCAAAGTGGCCGTACTCCCCATGGGAGTCGACATCGGCTTCACATCTTGCATCTGGAACTTCCTCAACATGTCTTTTGTGTACTTGGTCTAGTGCACAAATGTACCGTCCTTCACTTGCTTGATCTGCAACCCGAGAAAATACTGCAACTCGCCCATCATGCTCATCTCGAACTCCCTGCTCATCTCATCTGCAAACTTGGCAACAAGGTTATGTGACGAGCCACCAAAGACAATATCATCCACGTATATCTGAACAATCAACAAGTCATTTCCATGCTTGAGGAGAAATAAGGTCCTATCAACGGTACCCATCACAAACCCTCTACTCAACAGAAAACCTCTCAATCTCCCATACCAAGCACGGGGCGCCTGTTTCAACCCATACAGAGCCCTTTTCAACCTGTACACCCTGTGTGGGTACAGCTCGCTCTCAAACCCGTGTGGTCGCTTCACATACACCTCCTCCTCTATGACCCCATTCAAAAAAGCACTCTTCACGTCCATCTGAAACAACTTGAACCCTTTAGCCACGGCAAAGGCTAGAAGGATCCGAATTGCCTCAAGACGGGCCACAGGAGCAAAGGTCTCCTCATAGTCGATCCTCTCCTTCTGACTAAACCCCTGAGCAACAAGTCCGGACTTGTTCCTCACAACCATCCCATTCTCACCCTCTTTGTTCTTCCAAACCCACTTGGTTCCTATGGGATGGCAATTTGGAGGTGGTTCAACTAACTCCCACACCGGTTCCTCTCAAAGTTTTCCAACTCCTCATGCATAGAATTGACCCGGTTTGCATCGGATAAAGCATGTCCAATGTCCTTGGGCTCAAAGGTGGCAACAAAAGCAGCATGAGCAAAATGAGAGGAATTCCTGGACCTTGACCGTGTAGTGCGTTCATCGATGTTCCCAATGATCTTCGACAGGGGATGCACTTCTTGAATCCGCCGGGGAGCCTCACGCCTTGAGACTACCTCCCCTTCAACTTCAGCTTCTCTCGCCTGGTCCTCTTGTTGCACCGTCGTTGTCCATGAAGTAGACGGTCCACGCTCCGTAGTGGTCGTAGGGGAAGTAGTGGGTACACACTCAGCTTCAGGCGCATGGTTCTCCCCATCGTCATCTCTCCAGCTTCATCCTTCTCCTCTTCAAACAGGCCCTCGGCCATCTCTTCATCACCTGCACATTCAAAGCCAAGAGAGGTACATGGCATTGTCTCGTCGAAGGTTACCTCGCAAGTCTCCATGATTTTGTTAGTCTCAAGGTTAAGC
This sequence comes from Cenchrus americanus, assembly GCA_947561735.1. Classification (NCBI taxonomy): domain Eukaryota; kingdom Viridiplantae; phylum Streptophyta; class Magnoliopsida; order Poales; family Poaceae; genus Cenchrus; species Cenchrus americanus. Next base: position 49,625,657 of record OX387244.1, on the reverse strand, counting down.
ACCCTATAGGCTCTAGAGTGGTTAGCATATCCAAAGAAAATACCATCACTAGACCTAGCCTCAAACTTGTCGAGTTTTCCCTTCTTAAGAATAAAGCATTTGCAGCCAAAGACTCGGAAATGACTCACCTTGGGTGCCCGACCATGCATCAGCTCATAACAGATCTTCTTCTTGAAAGCTCGCAATAAAATCTCGTTGGAAACATGACAAGCCGTATTGACCGCCTCGGCCCAATACCTCCTAGGAGTCCTGTGCTCATTGAGCATCGTCCTAGCCATCTCACAAAGAGTCCGATTTTTCCTTTCCACGACTCCATTTTGAGGGGGCACATAAGGGGTCGAATACTGATGTTCAAGACCTAGATCACGACAAAAGGCATCAAAACGAGAGTTCTTGAACTCAGAGCCATTATCACTGCGGATAGCTCGAATAGCATTCCCATGCCTCTCGTTTTTCAACCTCACGATCAGATCTCAAACAAAACCAAATGTCTCACTCTTATCTTCCAAGAAAAACACCCAGGCATAGCGAGAGTAATCGTCCACCACAACAAGAACATACCACTTCCCACCCACCGAGCGAACTCGAGCTGGCCCAACAAGGTCCATATGCAACAGCTCTGTCGGACGCTCGGTCGTGACATCGGTCAGGGGTGGATGGGGAGTGGCTACCATCTTGCCATGCTTAGACGGAGCACAAACCAAATCCTTCTCAAGCTTCAACCTCGGCAATCCTCGGACAAGGTCAAGACCACTCAAGCGGGAGACCAAATCAAAGCTCAAGTGTCCCAACCGCCTATGCCATTTCCACAAATCAGAAGAAGGACCGGCCATCAAACATCGAGCAGGACCCAAAGAACGAGAGAAATCAGCCCTGAAAATCTGACCCTCGAGGATGATCATACAAACAAGATCACCTCGAGAATCAAGCAAACGAGACTCGCCAGACTTGAAACGCACCTCAAAACCCTCATCAAGCAACTGAGAAACCGAAAGCAAATTGAAACCCAAAGACTTCACAAGAACCACTCTCTTCAACGTTACCTTGTCACTCACATGCACAACACCCTCAGAAAGCGCCCTTCCTCGTCCATTGTCCCCAAATGTGATGTACAACTTTTCCTTCACTGGGGTGAGGCTGGAGAACCACTTCTTATCTCCGGTCATGTGTCGAGAACATCCGGAGTCGATCAACCAAATGTTCTCCAAGCCTCCTGCCTGTAGTCAGAAACAAGAACGAGAGTGAGCTAACGACTCGACACTGGGGTTAGCACAAAGAAAGTTGAACCAGTGTCGAGCCATCTGCTCAAAGGAGGGGTTAGCAAACATCATTCCCTTGCCACCAAGCTTCCCATGTCCCATGGGAGGAGTACGAGCACCACGAGGGGAAAAACGTGGTCCGTAGTTCCTCTGGAACCCAAAGTTGCGATCATCTCCCCTAAACCCGTATTGAGGACGAGTAGGAGGACGTCCAGCAAAACCACCACGAGCCCGACCAGACCTCTCACCAGCACGCACACTATCATCTCTCCTAGCAAACCTCTCACCACCACCTCTCTGTGGGAACCTGCCAACACTCCTCACACTTCCCACACCCCGTGGAAGTGGCACTCTAGGCTCAGGAATACCATGAGACTGGTGATACCTGTCCTGGTTCGCTTGCTCCCTAGCAAGCCTCTCATCCCTCTTCCTCTTGTAGCAAAACTCTGCAAGATGCCTCTCCTTGCCACAATACTCACACCTGAAGGGGATGGGTTTTGGTTTTGGCTCTGGTTTCTCTCTAGGCTTCTCACCCACAAACTTCACCGGTTTCTGGAAGTCATTTGTCTTAGGTGGGAATTTGGGTGGATCTTGGGTTGTGTCAAGCTTGTTGCAAAGGTGGTTGGGCTTTGGTGTGAAAGAGTTCTTGGGTGCTTTTGGAAGTGGGACTTGGATCTCTCCGATCACCTCAAACTCGGGGTTAGACTCAACACACTTCTCATACACACTCTCCCCACTGTTCTCTCCCACTTTCTCACCCAACTTCTCAAAACCCAAACCACGACCATCAGCTCTCTTGAACTCCTCAATCATAATTTTCAATTGAGGTTCCTGCCCAGACAACCAACCCAACACCTTCCTCAAATAGTCATTCTCCTCATAGATGACATCCAAACGGGAAGTAAGTTCAAGATTGCGCAAAGTAACTTCATCACAGCTAGTGCATGCATTGACAACAGGAGATTTCAAAGAAGCTTCCAAAAAGCTAATAGTAGAACGAGCATCAACAAGCTTAGCATGCATATAGGACATGATTTACAAGCACCAAGCAAAGTGGGTCTAGCCTTAAGCTCATCATATTCAGTCCTAAGAGCATCTAGTTTAGCCAAAGTGGAAGCATTCTTCTCATTAAGCAACTTGATCTCATTCAACCACGCATCACACTCAAGACATTCAACATCATCAGGAGTAGTAGAAGCAAGTTTCAAAGAGTCATTCTCAAGTTTTAATTCAAGCAATTTCGACTCTAGCTCTCCTACTTTCTCACTAGCATTCTCAAGTTGAGCCCTAAGATCTTTCCTCATCTTTTTGGCATCTCTTAGCACACTATCACGGTTGTCAATCAAGCCATTCAACCTAGCAATCTCAGCAAGCAAAGAGTCGGGGTCACGGTTTACCTCATCCTCCGAGTCGGAGTCGCTGTCTTCCTTCTCGCTCTTCTTGCTGCTTGAGCTATGGGCCATGCCACAAAAGCCCTCAAGCGCCACACAGCTCAACCCGCTGAGGTTCCAGCTTGCACTCTTCTTGCCCTTGCGCCTCTCGGCATCTTCATCTCTGCTGCTTGAGCTTGACTGCTCGTTGCTTGAGCTTGAGTCGACGTCGCTCGCACCGGTCACCATCGCTCTTGCCTTGTTCTTCTTGTAGCCGCTCTTGCTCGGTCGCCGCTTGTCCTTGTCCTTGCTCTTGGACTTGTTGAAGTGCTTGCCCTTGGAGGAGTACTTGTCTTCACGCCTCAGGTGCGCCTTGTACTCGTTCACCTTGTACTTGTTCTCTTCCGCTTCCGGGCACTCGGCGATGAAGTGGCCACGCTTGCCACACTTGTAGCACGTCCCTGAGCTCCGCCTTGCATTCCTCCGACTCTCGTGTAGTCGATCAAACCTCCTTGAGAGCAAGGCTAGCTCCTCCTCGCCCAGCACATCAAACTCCTCATCTAGAATGGACATAAGAGAAGACAAGGAAAACTGTCGACAGGAAGGGTTAGATTTGCCCTTTGATCCGCTCACAAGAGCAAGACTATGGTCAGTCGAGCCCTCATGCTTGGATTGCAACTTCCTGTCAACCTCAGCCGACTTGAGCTTAGAAAAGAGGTCATCCAACTCAATAGTCAAATACCGCCCGACTCCTTGATGGCCTCAACCTTAGCACCCCAAACATTTGGGTCCAAGACATGCAAGAGCTTCAAAGCTCGATCATGCTCGGTGTAAGGAAAATCCTCAACATTAGCTTTCATGTTGTTCACGATGGCGGTGAACCTCTGAAACATCGCATCAATGTCCTCACTGGGAAGTGGAGTGAAATTCTCATATTGCATCCGGTAAGAAACAAAGAGGCGATCCTTCACATGGTTATCACCACCGTGAGCAACCAACAACTTCTCCCAAATTTGCCAAGCAAGATTCAAATGGCGAACACGCTCAAACTCTGGATCACACAAGCTCCGGACCAAGTGATCAACGACTTTTGCATTAGCCTCATACTTGGCCTTAGCACCGTCATCGGTCACCATAAGAGTATGGATGTTAACCGGAATAGCATAGGTCTTGTCAAGCACAATGAAATCCAACAACTTGCCACGAAGAAAGATCATCATACGAGCTGCCCACTTGTGGTAACCCTTGCCATGGAAGTGCGGCGGACCGCCCCGCTCAACGTACGCCATCTTAGGATTCGAGACTTGTCTAAGTCACAAAGAATCCGGCACCAAGCTCTGATACCAATTGAAGGATCAGATGGCGACTAGAGAGGGGGGGAGTGAATAGGAGCCGGTAAAAATTCTTCCAAAAGAACCCGGCCTATGCCCTAGTCAAATCCCGGTCACACACGAGCGATGGATCGAATCACACACCAATCGCCAAGACAACGAGGTTATGGATCAACCTCTAGCCTTAGGAATGATTCCTTGAAGCACACGCGGAAGCACGAAAGAAGAAGGAGAGGAATCGAACCAAGAAGCAAAGCGCGCGACCTACGGCGGACCGTCCGGCCGGACGGGGCGGACCGTCCGCGATGGGCCGCGCGGATCGTCCGGCTCGCTACCGCGGACCGTCCGCGCCAACACCGCGGACCGTCCGGCCTTCTCCGCGGACCGTCCATTAAAGACACACAGAACCAACAGGGACGCACCTGCACCACCGACCGTCCGCGGGGAGCACGCGGACCGTCCGCCGAGCACCCGCGGACCGTCCGCCCTCGCGTGCGGACCGTCCGAAACTCCGTCCAACCGAAAACCAAAAACACGACGGATCGAAACGAAAGGCGAGCAAGAACACGAAGAACACGGGACGAACCCTAGCCGCGCGGACCGTCCGCCAGCACCTCGCGGACTGTCCGCCAGGTGCGGACAGAGCAGAAAACGCCCGGCCCCGAAAGTCAACTCCCCCAAATCATCATCGGATTTCCCAAACGGTTGAAGCTATGGAGACAAGGGTTTGGGGACTTGAAAAGCGTCACACAAGGATGCTATAGCCCAAAAATCTTGCCTCCTAACTCCCTAAAACACCGGGAATCGCGAATCCTTTGAGCACCACCGAACGAAAACTCACGAATCGAAGTGGTTTCCCGGCGTTTGAGGGCACAAGATCAATCACAAAGATGCACGAGACATCTATCCATGTTTCCCTCTAAGAAATCCGTGGAGAAACCCACTCAAATCCACGGAAACACACCGGGAACAAAGGCACGAAAACAAGCACAAAAAGACCACGAAAACACAACCCCGAATCTTCTATACAAACCAGGAAAGATTCACAAGGTCTAGCATGCCGCCCTAGCATCCATCCTTCTCAACAAATCTCTCATGAAGCTCTCATGCTAGCCTAGAGAAAATGGAAGAAAAATAGCTACGAAAATGAGAAATGGGAGGGAGGAAATGAAACCCTGAGTCGCGGAGAGAGAGAGCCATCCACACACACTCATGGCTTATATATCAGGTCCCGCCGGAGTGGTAAATGTCTCGACTACCCCTAACTTAACTACTGGCGATACAACCCACGTAGGGGCATTTAGGTAATGTTTGTGGGTCTTGCCATCGGACGGCCACGCCTTTGCCGCACCCCGCGTCCTCCCGATGCAAGCCATGCGATCCCGCCGCGTGTCCTCCGCCCTCGAAGCTTCCCGACACGCCCGGATCCCGTCTCCGTCGTGTTGGGCCCTCGGACTTGGTTTTGAGGCCCAAACCAAGAAACCGTCCGCCGGTGGTTTTGTGGGCAAACCACCAAACCCCGCGTGCCGGTCCGGCCTCCCGCCAAACCACTTGACTTGACCGCCACCGTGCACCGGCTCGATTGTCCATGACTTCGTCTTGCTCGTGTCGCCACCATGTGGCCCGCACCCGGCCCCGCTGTCCACCGGGTCCCTCGAACCGAGCCTACTTGTCTCTCCATCTCCCGGAGGCCCCTCAAGGCTGAAGACCTTTTGCGCCCGTTCTTCACCTGCAACAACACGAACTAGGCCGCAGCCTACACCTGCGCACTAAGCCAAGAGTCAGTCCAACACCCGTTGTCAATCACTCATCACTGAGGAGCAGTCATCCATCGACCACTAGGACGCTCCTGGTCCTCATCATCTTGTATATTGCTCATGAACTCTCAACTCGCTTGTCTCTCAAGCCTATATATTCTACTCCTTTCCATCTCATAACATATATGTGTGGTAGGCTTTATATGGAGCTTTTTTGGGAAAGTTTAGTCCTAACAAGATTTTATAAATGAGGTATTGTCAAAACAAATCAAGCTTCTCATGGTCTTACCGAGACTCGTCAAAAAGGTCATTGGAAAATAATGTCATATCAAGGAGGGGAAAGAGAAAAATACACACACTTGAGATGAGTGGACATGTGCAAATGGCAAAGAGTGATCCCGAGGCACAAAGGAAGTCCTCGTTATCGGATTGCACATGGTTGGAAAAATGAGAATGGATCTTTTAAACTTGAAGCCTTGAATGCACTTTAGAGAACCGGGGAGTTCACTTTACGCATACTCATATTTTTTCTTTTTCTCATATTTCTCCTTCTTTTCTTTCTTTCTTTCTTTCTTTCATTCATTTTTTTTCTTGTCATTCATTCGGTCATTTTTTTTGTGAGACTTTCACCTTGGAAATCCCGTACATCGCCTTTGAATTTTCTTTCATTCATCATTTTTTTAAAATTGCTCCCCTTTGAACTCTAAAACTGCACCGTACCTACCTCCTCCCCCATGCTTAGACGTTGCTCGTCCTCGAGCAAAGAGGCGATAAATAAGGTAGGTACCGGAAATATTTTTCCTTGGAGAGATACTTGAATTCTTCAATGTTGGCACCGTCTTGCGATCTTCCTTGAATTGATGATCCATTCTCAACGATAGATTGTGGTCAAGGAGGTAAACACAAAAGATGATATTTGGTTTTAAGGATGGATATCTGGTGAGGTCTGTGAGATCTCCAATGCGGGGATACACAATGCACGGATAAAAGGCTAGCAAAAAGATAGATACGCAAAAACAGAATGACCAGCTTCTTAGTCTCGGGCCAGAGAAATCATGGCCTGCAATAACTCACTCAAAAATAAATCTTGTACACTAAGGTTTATGCACTCAAATATATATAGTAGGCTTTGGATGGGTTGAGCAATACACAAGTGATATTCATGACAAGGTTAGGATTATTTTTGAGCATAAAAGACATCTTCAATCTATTCATAACTTGAGAGCACATAAAACACTATGGGTCTTTATTTTAATCATAACCTCCGCTAAAGATTAAGCTAGCATTTAAATAAATTCAGATTTGTATTTTAAGAGAGCACTAGCTTTAACATGCATAAATCAATTACAAAGATAAGCAAAGCGGCAATTATAATCATATATCATCATGGCACAAATTTTTGTAACTTTTCCAATGATATAATCAAGGTGGTGTCTTTATTAATGATGAAATCAAGTTGAAATACAAACTGAAAATAAACAAACACACTTTCTGAAATTTAAATAAAAACAGAAAATATTACGCAAACACACATAAACAAAAGCTGAAAATTACAGAGAAAGGGAAAAGAAAAGAAAACTAAAGCTCCTTAATCTTCCTAGTCCTCCGCCGGTGGTTGGTGTTAATGATCTTGATAGTAATACCCTTGCTCGTAGTACGGTTGGACACACTCTTCTCTCCACTAAAACTCCGGGTTGCAATCGGTAACTAGGCACTTAAACTCTTACTTCGGGATGTGGACTTTGAGTGGATTAAGGTGGTGGATTTTTTTGAGCTATCAAGCTTGGGAAGGTTGGCTATGTCTATGGAGGTTTTGGGCACACAAACTTGAACACACAAACAAAGGAAGGAGAGGGAAGCTTGCCTGCAGAAAACGGGAGCCGGGGGGGGGGGGGGCTCCTTAAGTAAGGGAGGCCGGCCAGCCTGGGCCGACCGACCTGGGATGCCCAGTGCTCCTCCCCGCCTCGGCTTTCTTCCAACGCGATCATTTCTCCTCTGCAACTTTCCTGCCCGCGTGCTCCACGAGTTGCACCGCCCAAACGCTCTCGTCCACTCCTTGCATTATTGATCCTTCCACTTGATGCTTCATGCTTTGGGTCATGTCCATGCTCCCTAGCTCCACTTGCTTCACATGCCACCATGAGATTCCTGCAAAGTTGATGCTTGCTGCCCACCATGCTTGTCGTTAGCATGTGGACTTGGTGAAAGTTGATGAAAGGGTATCCAATGGTGCATGCATGATCAATTCAAACTAGATTGCCTCCATTTTGGTATGTTTAAGGTTAAGCACTCCTCTAATTCGAAATTTAAAATATTTTTCAGAGCCATGCAAGAGCTCAAGCATAAATTTAGAGAAGTTTTTAAACCATTAAAAACAAATGTAAGTCGAAAATATTTTCCGACTACGTTGATATCGGTCTCACCGGTATAGTTTGCCTTCATCGGTTGAGAGCAAACTTTTCCCGGCTTGATCATGGGGGAATAGGTTTAGGTTCTAATTTTGGCTAAATGAGAGAGATTTTTTATAAAACAAAATTAGATGAGGCTTAGAAAAATTCTAATCCTAGAGAAACCAAGGATATAGATTTTTAAACCAACCAAAAGTTTTAATCTCTATGTTCACGTGAGTCCTACCACGTGCTGAATTTTATTAACACCTAGATATAAGTCGTGGTTCTACTCGTGTGTTTTTAGCATGAAAAATAAGTCAACCTCAGCACCATAATGAGGGTGAAAGGTTGATTTAGGTTCTGAAATTATTTGGTTGTGGTTTCTCGAAAAGAAAAGAACAAACAAGCACATAGGAGGGTTCATGCAAAGGGTTTATGATAAAGCAAAACATTCAATCAAGAATTATGTCTCTAATATTGTTCAACCACTTCTAAGTCTAATGTCTTTGCGTAATAAAATTCAAAACTAACTTATTATTAAAAAAACTCGAAAAACCTGGAATCGGGTTGTCCTCCCGGTAGCTTATTCTTGACTCGATGAAACGGGTTGCCTCCCGCCTAGCGCTTCGTTTATAGTCCATGGCTAGACTTCTTCACTTGATTACTTCGGATCAACGCTCTTTGCGGGCGTTGCAATCTTGGGTACCCACTTCCACACCATCTTGGGCACAGGCTTCTTCTTCGGCTTAGTCAATTTTTTTTTGGTCTTCACGGTCGGCTTTGTCTTTTGGTCTTGACGGATGCAACAACTTCCTTCATGTAGTGGCTCGACATCTCGAACTCCGGTCCTTCGGTTGTGATCTTCATGGTCTCCTTAGTGTGATCCTCCTTCTCTCCCGAATGAGTTTGAGTAGCCTTCGCCGTCTTGGGACCTTGGAGTTGTCTCGGATATTCTTCTTTGTTACCCATCGGGCGCCCGGCAAGTTGTCCCACTTGCGTCTATAGCATCTTCATCACAATGAACACTTCAATCCTCGCATGTGGATCTTGACTTGGCAGCCTTTAGGTGTTGAGATTCTTTCTCTATCTCCATCTTCTCCATCCTCCTCTTAAGTAAACTGATTTGCCACTCAAGGAATCTGGCTCGTATGTATTCATTGAAACGCTCCAAAGCTCCCGCAACCATCATGCGGATAGTTGAGACCTTGATCTTGAACGGCCTTCCGGCGTCTTGAAGGTTTATGATAGGTAGACCAAAGATGTCGGTTTAGGTTGATCTTCCTTTGGACTTGGAGGTGGTGATTCCCTTGGAGATTCCGGCGGTCCTTCAACTTCGGCTTTTGAATCTAGGGTTTCCAACCCCTTAGCTTGTGTTGCATGTCTCCTTTGCCTGTAAAGTTTTCCTGGATCATCCACAAAAAAAGTTTGGGTTTCTTGGAGAGGTAGCCAACAATCTCCGGTTAGGGTTAGCAATAAACAAAGTATGCAAAAACTAGAAAGTAAAAACAAATCTATAAAAACTAGGGTTAGACAAACTAGATTAGATGTATTTTGAGGATGATCAAAGTCTAGTAGATGCAAAAATAAAAACAAAAAAAAAGAAAACTGAAAATCACAAAAAGGCAATAAAAAATCAAATCTTGATCACTTGTTCCCCGGCAACGGCGCCAGAAAAAGGGGCTTGTTGACGGTTAATAGTTGTATCAAAGTTCGTTTATGACTTGCAAGCGGACAAGTCTCCTGTCGTAGTCAAGGGACCCTTCTTCCCTCGAGTGGTGAACCCAAGGTATCGAATCCGTGGAACAAATGTGTGACGCAAAAGATGATCTAGTAAAGCCAAGTAACTTCAATCTTCGGTAAAAGAGAAACCCTAATGCATCTAAGTAAAAGACACGAAACTAATCTAATCTACTAAAGCCCGGAAAAAACAAAGTAAGATTGGGTAGATAAACCGATCTAGAGAGATCGGGTTAAGCCTTTTTGTTGAAGTTCCAAGCAAGAGAAGAAGTAGCAAATCGAATCTTATAAGAAGCCTCTTTAAACTGTGGTTTCCCGTCCAAATCCGAAAACATCCGCCTTTCGGAACCCCCGTTCTGTCACAACGTATCCCTACTCATGCGGGGAGTCTAGGGCGAGTCAAAATACAAGTCGAGATTCTTTCGGAAGATCCGGCGTGTACCTCTAGCCACCGCGGCTACAAGAACACCCTATGTAATCTATCGCGCGAATAGAATTGGAATAAGCAAACCGATTGAAAAACGAAATGTTCGAGGAAACACTTTGATCGCTAAGAATAGATTCAACTTGATAATTCAACTATGACAATGATACATACACAAGATCACCACCGGGATCCTTCCTTGATCTTGCTTCTAGCTCAGGGAACTCCGACGTGGTCTTCCATGCAAGGTTCCCACGTCGGCTAGGGAAACCCTAGTCAACTAGCTCGACCCTCTCCTCTCCGAGATGGTGTCCCTCTCTTCTCTACTCCTCGGCGGCCGATAACGAATTAGATTCTGCGTGGCTCTCGGTCAGGGGGCTATAAATAGGCCGATTGGCGGCTAGGGCAAAGGAGGGGGCAAACGGACCCTGGAATGGGCTGGGCCGACCGGCCTGGGCCGGCCGGCTTGGGCCCAGCCCGAGGCCTCCTTTGCTCTACGTCGGTTCCCTTGCTTCCTAGATGTTCCCCCTTCTGCATGTAGGTCCATGTCGTCAGTTTCTCTCCGAATTGGGCATAACTCCTTGTCTTGCAAGATTCAGCACTTTTCTGGTTAAGTCCTCGGAGTTTGTCGTCTTCTCGGATCAAGTCCCTGGCTTCTTGGAGTTAAGTTTGCTTCATTGCATGACTTCTACGGGGCCTCAAGGTCTTGTCATAAGGTGCTTGATGAACTGATCCCGAAAGTCTTGCTTTCAACGCTAAAACCCTGCATAAACACTAAACTCCAAAACCGACATGCACACGTGAACTTGTTATACCACGGGGGTTAGTACCAATGGATAAGGTATAAAACTCATGCCAACACCGAAGGTAAACTCATGGCTAGGTTGACGGATTTTCACCGTCAACAGCTACTGAAGATTACCTTTTCTTACACGCATGGATTATGCATGCGTGCGATGGGTGCTAGGACACGGCTCTTTTGCCAATGCATCGTCCACGATCTGCACTCGAGGACAGCTGGTGTCTGCTCGCACATCGCTGACCTCTTCACCGCTATCTACCTCGACCGCCTGCGTCGTTGACCTCCTTGGTCGTCTCGACGCTTCCGCATGCCTTCAGTTCGCGCCGGCGATCATGACGACGACCTCCTCATCTACGTCCAAGATAAGTGTTATTTTCAATTAAATTTTTTACACCTTTAATTAATTTTGTATACCTAATCTACATGCTTCTCTGCTCTTCTGATCCCTCCCCCTCGACATGCTTGGGGGCTTGGCTTTGCTAACACGTAGGTCGCCAGACCTGAGTGTTCCAATTTTTATCTTGTGCTATGTTCCCCTCCCCCTCGACGTGCTCGGGGGCTTGGCCATGCCAATCTAAGGGTCAATAGACCTGTGGGGTTCTACTTCTCCTGTGTGTTCTTCCTTTAACTACTTTACTCTCATTATGAATATTCGATGTTGTGTGGTTGCAAAACCTAGGTCCTAGGCCCCTCCCATGTGTCGGCTACATCTAAGCCTACTTGCTAAGCATTGTAGAGGGGTGAAACACTTTGCAGCTTCAGAGCTTTGGAGTCCGCATAATGTGTGTCGTGCACGATAAGTGGAATGCCTTCTTCGCAAACAAAACATAGCACAAGGATGATTAGCTCCGGCAAACATCACTTCACATTAGCATACTTATCTCAGGATAAAATTTTCATCGTAATAATATTCGACACATTGATACACCGACCTGGTGTTTATTTTATTTTACAGGACCAGCTCTTTGCTCCGGCGTCACCGGCATCGGGTCGCTAGACCTCAGTGGCGTCTCCGTCGTCACCGGCATCAGGTCGCTAGACCTCAGTGGTGTCTCTGTCGTCACCGGCATCACGTCGCTAGACCTCAGTGGTGTCTCTGTCGTCACCGGCATCAGGTCGCTAGACCTCTCTGCAGCTCTAGTGTCATCTTCGGTGGACCTCTCGGTGTTTCCATCATCATCCTCGTTAGGTCACTAGCGACCTTCCTTCGGCTCCGTCGTCATCCTCGTTAGGTCGCTAGACCTTCCTCCGGCTCGGCCGTCGTCCTCGTCAGGTCGTTAGACCCCCCTTCCGGCTTTGTCATCGTCTTTGTCAGGTCGCTAGACCTCACTTCGGCTCTGTTGTCACCTTCGCCAGCTCAGAAGACTTCCTCCAGTTGTGTCTTCATCTTCGTCAGGTCGCTAGACCTCCCTCCGGCTTCGTCAACGTCTTCGTCAGGTCGCTAGACCTCCTCCGGCTCTATCGTCGTCTGCGTCAGGTCGCTAGACCTTCCTCCAGCTCCGTCATCGTCTTCGTCAGGTCGCTAGACCTCCCTCCGGCGCCGTCGTTGTCTATGTCAGGTCGCTTGACCTTCCTCCGGCTCCGTCGTCGTCCTCGTTAGGTCGCTAGATCTCCTTACGGCTCCGTTGTTGCCTTCGCCAGTTCAGAAGACCTCCCTAGGATTTTACATCGGGAATGAAGCCTCCCTATGGGGTGCACGCCTAATGGCCCTGCCAAGTACTTCTGGGTGCTTGGGCGCTTTTGATTTGAGACCTTCTTAAGGTCGGCACGCCTCGAGTGGCTCTACTAGACTCTTTGCAGCTATGCAGGATATCTGGGTGTCTCTACACTCCATACACTCAAGATTAACATCACTTTGCCGAGCTTCATAGTTGGCAACCTGTTCATGCGACACACCTTTCAAGATCATACCGGGTATCCTCAGATACTGGACATCGTCGATTTGAGGCCTCTTCGAGGTCGGCACGCCTGAAAGGCCTCCTTGAGGTCGGCCCTGCCAGACTCCTTGCAGCTATGCTAGGAGATCTGGGTGTCTCTACACTTCGTTTGATCAAGACTACAACTCAGTTTTTCTTCTCTTCTTTGAGCATCAAACCAACCATGTTGCCTGCTTCAATGCTCGGGGACTACTCTACGAGTGCATCTTTGACACCCTCTTGTTTTCTTCGTCGTACCAACCTACTGGGAAACCCGTTTCTCATCACGTCGTTACTCGGCTTACTTTCTCTTCTTTCTTTTTTGGATCATCATACCGGCCATCCTGCCCGCCACAATGCTCGGATACTACTCTATGAGTGCATCTTCGATGCCCTCTGAATTTTTTCATCGTCGTTTCGATCTATTGGAAGCATGCTTCCTACAGGTCGTCACTCGACCTCTCTTAATTCGGCAAGACTACAAACATGTTGGCTACTAAGCTGTTTTGTTTCTCTTTATTTTTGGACCGACGTGCACGCTATTCGACCTGTTGATGGCTTCAAGACTTCGTCATGACCCTCTCGAGGTCCCTGCGCCTACATATCGCTCGGGGGCTTGTGAGACATGGGTACCCCTGGGTCCCCACCGACCAGGCTCACAGCCGTCCCCGACAAGTGGGTTTGTCCTACCAGAAGACCCGCCGACCTGTCAGTAGGCCCGCCCGACCTGACATGTGGGCCCAAAGATGTGAAGACAGCTTGACGTGCAAGACAAGGCAGTCCAAATGGATTAAGGTAGCTCGGATAAGCTTTCCATATTGTAACTAACTAGAGATAGGTTTCCCTATTGTAACCAACCTGGACTCCGGTCCACCGACCTTGTCCGTCGCCCAATATAAGGTGGGCAAGGGCGTCCTCCCAGGGACAGGTCGCCATGTAATCTCGCCATGCCGGCAATACAATATGAAGAACTGGACATCGGGTTTTACTCCCCGGAGGCCTGAACCAGTATAAAATCGCCTTGTTCTTGTGTCTCGACGTAATTTTCGTGTGCTACGCAAGCATGACCATCGCGTTCTTAGCTCCCGATCTCCCCGCCGAACAACTAAACCACAGGGTTTAACACCCTCGTGGGCTGTCCAGATCTCACCATCTAACAGGACACCTTGAGGACCATGTGTGGTTCGAGGACCGGTGGATGGTCGCTTCCTGGTGTGATGAGTGATTGACAACGTTGTGTGGACTAATTCTTGGCCAAGTATTGCAGGTGCAGGTTGCAGCTTGACTGGTGTTGGTGCAGGTGAAGAACAAGCGCGAAAGGTCATCGCCGGTGAGGCCTCCAGGTGTGGTGAAGACAAGTAGGCTTCGTTCGAGGGACCCTGTGGCCAGAGGGGTCAAGTGCGGGCCGCATGGTGGCATGAACAACAAGATGCAGTCATGGACGGTTTCTTGGTTGAGCCTCAAAACCAAGGTCGAGCCGGGACTACGTGGGAGCAGAGTCATGAGTGGAGATTGGCGGAGGCTACACCGAGTTCGCGGGGTTTCCGGTGGTTCACCAGAAAACCACTGGGTTTCTTGGTTGATCCACAAAGCCAAGACCGAAGAACCGAAGATCATCTTGCAAGACGGCTGCGGACCGGTCTGACCGGTGGGTCAGACCGGTCTGACCGGTGGGGACCGGTTTGACCGGTGAGGAGCACCGGTTTGACCGGTGTGCGACGACGCAATCCGGAAACTTCGAAGCGGAGGACACGCATCGGGATCGCATGGCTTGCGTCGAGGCTACACAGGGTGCGGTCGCCGGGCATCCGTCCGATGGTGAAGACATGAAGACTTCCAAATCCACCCTTGAGGGGCTTGTATCCCTAGTTATTAGGAAAGGGCATTTTAGACTTTCGGTTGCCTCCATATAACCAAGGAGGTGAGAGGATGGCAGCCAACTCTTGGAACCCTAGTTCATTTGCTTTCCTATTTTCCCTTCCTATTTTCTTAGGATTTCCATAGGACTAGCTTGAGAGCTTCATGGTGAGATCTTGTGAGAGGGTTGGATGATCGGGCGGCAAGCTAGACCTTGTATGAACCTTTGTTGCATGTATAGATGATTCGGCGTGGTTCCTCAAGGTTTGGATGTGTTGTTCCCGGTTGTTCTTGGTGGCGATTTTCAGAGCCCTCTCTTGGTGATTTCTTTGGGGTGTTTTCGGGACCTTTCTCTTGGGGATTTGATGGGGGAAATTTGTGGGAACCCTTCGTGGTTCTTTGGGCTATGATTCCCCTCCCAAATCCGTGAGTAAAGGGGCTCCATTTTGGGGTTTTCCGAGTTCTAGGGTTTGTGGTGCTCTTGGCGGGATTTCTTCGATTCCTCCTTATTGGACAAGTTTTGGTGGGATTAAACTTGGCTATGGACTCCTCATGAGGTGTTCCTGATATCCCCAAAGTCTTGTTCTAGTCCGTGGAGCGATTCGGGAGATCGAGGTTTGGATTTGGGGGAGTTGACCCGCGGGTGTTGTTCATCCCGAGGCGCCGAGCTACACCGGTCTGACCGGTGCTCTTGACCGGTCTGACCGGTGCAACCCTCGATGGGTTTTTGCTCGAGTGAACGTCTGGGTGTGTTCGCTATTGTCCTGTGTTGCTGCTGTTTCGAGTTTGGGTCAGTTTGGTGGTCGGTTGGCCTGTTTGGTGCTTTGGGGGCTTTCAGGCTGTGACCGGTCTGACCGGTGTGTCTCACCGGTCTGACCGGTGTGGAGTCACTTAGTGAAAGTTGCTCGGTTTCACCGGCGAGGGACCGGTCGACCGGTGGTGCTCACCGGTCCGGCCGTGTGGGTCTGTAGACTCGAGGTTTGGTGTTCCGCTGCGTTCTCGGGTCGGAGGTTGTGTGTTGGTTCCTAGGTCCAGTGGCACTCCAGTGGCTACGTGGGCTTGACCAACTTGGGTAGTGAGTTGGAGAAGTGTGTGGGAAGCCGCTTTCATCTTGTTGGAGTTTCCATCTCCTTCGGGAAGAATTTTTATCGGCTCCCATTCACTCCCCCCTCTCTGGTTCGCCGTATCGGTCCTTCAAGTGGTATCAGAGCCAGTTCAGGTCTTTATTGACTCTAACCAGTCTAAGATCCAAGGATGGCGTACCAGGAACGGAGTTCGGGTCCTCCACACTTCGATGGCAAGAACTACCAGATGTGGAGCAAGCAGATGGGTGCTTTTCTCCGTGGAAAGGGTCAGATCCTTTGGGATGTCACGGTGGACACAGGCTATGTCCAGCCGATGGACTTCCTCGCTCCAGGATCGAGGGATAGGTTCGACGCCACAACAAGGCGGTCGACTACATGTTTCGTGCTTTGTGTCAGCCTGAGTTCGATCGGGTGCACACCGAGCACTTGGCTTGTAGAATTTGGTCGGTGCTAAAGGAGGCTCATGTTGGGAATGCCCAGGTTCAGGCACGGATGTATGCGACCTACCGGAGAGAGTACGAGAACTTCACTCATCTCCCCGGTGAGTCCATTGATGCCTTGTTTCATAGGTTCGCGGTGGTTGTGAACAACATGAGGGCCAATGTGGACGTGCTCTCGTACGATGATCATGATAGAGCGGTCAAGCTCTTACACTCTTTGGATCGTATGATCTGGGGCGGAAAGTTTGAGGCCATTGTGGAGTCAGAGAAGTATGACACTCTGACGGTGAACGAGCTGTTCTCGAAGCTCAAGTCGGCTGAGGTGGATAGGGGCATGACTGCCAAGCTCGAGGGACCGACTGATTCTCATAGTCTTGCCCTCGTTGGTGGTTCGAAAGGAAAGGCTAACACTAAACCATCCACCAGGATGTTCTCTTTGTCCTCTTTGATGTCTATGCCAGATGAGGAGTTCGATGTGCTTGGAGAGGATGGTGGCGGGCCGCCGACGAGGAGGTTCGAGAGGCTGCACAAGAGCTGGGTGAACATGAGGAGGAACACGAGGACATGCTTCCAGTGCGGCAAGCCGGGACACTTCGTCGCCGACTGCCCGGAGAAGGTCGAGAACAAGGACAGCTACAAGCACAAGTCGAGGATGGATGGCAAGTACCGGTCGAGGCGCGACCACAAGAGCAAGCACAAGAACAATTACAAGGACGAGCGACGATCGAGGAAGAAGGAGAGCCGAGGCAAGGCCCGAGCGATGGTTGGAGCGAGCGACGTCGACTCCAGTTCTGCGTACTCCACCTCGAGCTCGAGCAGCAGTGAGGATGAAGGTGATCGTCACAAGAGCAAGAAGTCGTCCAAGAACCTGAGCGGACTGAGCTGCTTCGCGAGAGACGGCTTCTGCACCATGGCGTTGAGCTCCGACAGCAAGAAGAGCACACAGAGCGACTCAGACTCCGATTCCGACGACGAGGTGCGTGATGAACTTCCCTTCTTGCGCCAGGAGAATGAGAGGCTTGGCACTTTGCTTGATAACCGTGATGACATGCTTAGAGAAGCCAAGAAAACGAGAAAAGAGCTTAGGGCTTCACTCGAGGATGCTAGGACTAGAGTGGCTGAGCTAGAGACACAGGTGCTTGATAGCAAGCTTGAGATTGATTCCCTTAAGGCTAGCCCTGTTGTTTCAGATGAGGTTGATTGTGCTGATTGCTCCATCTTTCTTGCTGATCTTGCTTTGTTTAAGGAGAAGCATGCCTCCAAGTGTGAGGAACTAGATGTGCTTAGGGTTGAAGTGGCTGAGCTTAAGTCTAGACCTGCTTTGCTAGGTGCTTGCATTTCTTGCTCTGTTTTGCATGCTAAGATTGATGAGATGCATGCTTACACTAGTTCTCTTGAGGCTAAGTTGAAAGAACCCATGCCTACATCATGCTCTACCTGTGAAATGCATGCTTTGAAAAATCTGGAACTTGCACATTATGTTGATCGTTTGCAGGATGAGAATGATGAGCTGAGAAAGTTGATGGGTTGGTTGTCCGGTCATGAGCCTCGGTTGAGGATGATGATCGAGGCATTTAAGAGGCGAGGATGGTGAGGGACTTGGTGCAAACAAGGTTGGTGAGGGAAGTGGAGAGAATATCCCGGAGCCACCAAAAACCCACCACAAAAATGATTTCCCCCCAAAACCTAACCATCTTAGGAACCGACTAGACACAACCCCAGCTCCACCCGTGTTTCCTACACCCACAAATGATTTCCAAAAGCCTATCAAGTTTGTGAGGACTTCCGGGAAAGTGTTCT
Source organism: Cenchrus americanus (assembly GCA_947561735.1). Taxonomy (NCBI): domain Eukaryota; kingdom Viridiplantae; phylum Streptophyta; class Magnoliopsida; order Poales; family Poaceae; genus Cenchrus; species Cenchrus americanus. The sequence goes on along the minus strand of OX387244.1, from coordinate 49,607,489 downwards.
TTGGGAAAGAAAGTGAGAAGGGTAGTGAAGGGAAACCGGTGGAGGAATTGAGTGGAGAGAAACCAAGTGAGCAGCCACAGCCCAAGCCTAAGCCTAAGCTTGTGAGGTTCCATTGTGGCTATTGTGGGAGAGATGGCCATAAGGATGAGTTTTGCTTCAAGAGGAAGCGAGAGGAGAGAATGGCAAAGGAGTGGGCTAACAAGGACAAGTACCACCCTTCTGATGGTGTACTTGAGCCTCGTGTGCAGATGCCCAGGGCTAAGGCGAGTGTGAGGACAGTTCGGGCTTGGGGAGAGCGGAAGGCTATTGGAGGTCTTCTTGCCCGGGTCACACCGGTCGGACCGGTGTGGGGCACCGGTCGGACGGGCCGGTGCGGGCACAGACGAGCGGCGGTTTGGGTTTCGTGCTCGTACAGGTGCGAGGGTTATTTCTGGAGGTCGTGGTTCTAGTGGTTGGGCTGAAGAGTTTGCAGGTGGTCAGGTTGCTAGGCATTCTCCCTCTCGAGTTCACTACGGGGATGGGAGGAGTCGTAGATTTGAGAAGGAGAGGAGGGACGGTCCATGGGTTCTCTGTCATGGTTTTGGTCCTCCTCCAGGCAGAGAGGGGTGGTTTCCTCAGGGTGGTTACCATGGTGGTGTTCGTGGAGGTAGTTTTGGTAGGAGAGATGCTTTGGTTGGTGCTAACCCCACTTTCGAGCAAATGGCTCGGCACTGGTTTTACTCTTTTGGTACTAACCCCAGTGCTGAGTCCTTTGTTCGCTCACGTGCTCGTTTTTGAATTTCAGGTGATAATGAGCTTGGCAAGGAGATCTTTCAGGAGGAGGAGCATGAACATGGAAAGGATGAAGATGGCGGTGTGGTGCCCCCGGCTGAACATGTACCCACTACTTCTACTACGGTGATGGACGGACCCTCTACTACACCTACGACGACAAATCAAGAATGAGGAGAAGCTGATGTTGAGGGGGAGGTAGCATCAAGGCGAGAACCTCCCCGGCGAGTACAAGTGGATCACCCAGCTTCGAGGATCATCGGCAACATGAATGAACGCACTACACGGTTGAGGGTTCGAAACAATTCTCATTTCGCTCATGCTGCGTTTGTTGCTACTTTTGAGCCCAAAGACATTGGACACGCGCTATCTGATCACAATTGGGTTAATTCGATGCACAAGGAGTTGGAGAACTTTGAGAGGAATCAGGTTTGGGAGTTGGTTGACCCTCCCCCAGGGTGCAAGCCGATTGGTACAAAGTGGGTGTGGAAGAACAAAGAGGGTGAGAAAGGTGAGGTTGTGAGGAACAAGTCGAGGCTTGTTGCTCAAGGGTTCAGTAGAAGGAGGGGATTGACTACGAGGAGACCTTTGCTCCCGTAGCCCGTTTGGAGGCGATTAGGATCCTTCTAGCCTTTTCCGTGGCTAAAGGGTTCAAGTTGCACCAAATGGATGTGAAGAGTGCTTTTCTGAATGGTGTGTTGGAGGAAGAAGTGTATGTGAGGCAACCTCGGGGTTTGAGAGTGAAAAGTACCCCCACCGGGTGTACAAGTTGAGGAAGGCGTTGTATGGGTTGAAGCAGGCGACTAGAGCTTGGTATGGCAGGTTGAGGAGGTTCTTGTTTGAGAGAGGTTTTGAGATGGGGAAGGTCGATCAGACCTTGTTTTTGCTGATGCAGGGCAGAGATATCCTGATTGTGCAGGTGTACGTGGATGATATTGTCTTTGGTGGCTCGTCTAACTCTCTTGTTGCAAGGTTTGCAGATGATATGAGCAAGGAATTTGAGATGAGCATGATGGGCGAGTTGCAGTTCTTCTTCGGGCTACAAATCAAACAATCAAAGGAAGGAACATTTGTGCACCAGGCTAAGTACACCAAGGACATTGTGCGGAAGTTCAAGATGGAGGACTCCAAGGCTATGACGACGCCAATGAGCACAACTACAGCTCTTGATGCGGACGAGGAAGGTGAACACGTGGACCAGAAGGAGTACTGAAGCATGATCGGGTCACTCCACTACTTGACGGCGACGAGGCCGAACATACAGTTCTCGATGTGTCTGTGCGCTCATTTTCAAGCGTCTCCGAGGACTTTGCATCGGCAAGCGGTGAAGCGAATTTTCAAGTACTTGCGTCACACTCCCGACTTCGGCCTTTGGTACTCCGCGTCCTCTTCTTTGGCACTTCATGGTTTTTCAGACGCGGATTTTGCCGGGTGTCGGTTGGATAGGAAGTCCACTTCTGGGACTTGCCAGTTTTTGGGTTCTTCTTTGGTGTCTTGGTCTTCCCGCAAACAATCGAGTGTTGCTCAATCCACTACCAAGGCAGAGTATGTTGCCGCTGCTAGTTGTTGCTCTCAGCTCCTTTGGATTTCATACACCATGAGTGACTTTGGTGAGGAGTTTACCCACATCCCACTTCAATGTGATAGCACCAGCGCCATAAGCGTTGCAAAGAACCCAGTGCTCCATTCCAAAACCAAGCACATAGAAGTGAGGTATCATTTTCTGAGAGACAACGTAGTGAAAAGAAAGATAGCTTTGATCCATGTACCCACACATGACCAACTAGCCGATATTTTCACCAAACCCCTAGATCAAGCAACTTTCACTCGTTTGCGGGGGGAACTTGGTGTGTGTTTGATTTCTTGAGTTGGGTGTGTGGGAGCTCCTTTGTAGCATATGTATAGTTTCCTTTGTGCATTTCTTGCATTTGGCATGGCATATGTAACATGATGTATAGGCATCCTTGTATCTTAGTTTGCATGCATTTTGTATCATATGCATTGGATAGAAAAAGCTTCTCCTATATACATTGTTCACCATGGAATGCTATTTATGTCTTTGTGAGCTTGTTTGGTATGCTATGGTTAGTTTGGCTTAGCTCTTGATGATCTTGATGAATAATCCATGGTTGATGGCTATGTTTTTGAAAAATTGTCACATGTATGCTCTCTCATGTGTAAATGCCTTTATATGATCTTGACATGTTTTAGTGGCGTGGCTATGCTTAATTTGTGGTTGGATAGCTAGTTTATTGATCATATGGGGCCAAAAGCTCATTTGCCATCATGAATGTTTAGCCCTCTTGCTTCATCTTGTGGAGGGGCATAAGTTCCTTTTTGTCGCAAAGACATTTAATGTACCATATATGAATCTGAAAATGAATTGTAAAATGCTTGGAAAATATGCTCCCATGTCATATGTGCTGAATTTAATTTGGTTTGGGTGCTAAACCGTTGCATGATGCCTACCAATGAGAAGTCTCATACATAGAAGTAGGCACATGGCTCGGTGGCTTTGACATGACATGAGGTGCTTGTGGGTGTTTGTGATGGTCTTATGATTAGAATGGCTGTCCTAGCATGAAGTTTGTGTGGCTTTGCCATTTTGATATGCTTTGATCATGTCTAGGACTTTGCTCATGAGAGGCGAGTTTTTTGCAAAATTGCCCAAATCCATCTTAGCTTCGTCCAATGGGTGTGAAACTTGGTGATCATGTAGTTGAGATCAATACGAAGCTGTAGACTATCTAACTTGCTCATTTGGACATGTGTAGCATTCTTTGTTGAATTTTGTCTATTTGAGAAGCTCTAGGTTGAAAATCTTGCATTTTTGGCTTGATTCATGCATTGCCAACAAGGGGGAGAAGTTTGAGCTTGAAATGACTTGCTGGACGCATTTAGAAGGTTTTCAGGTAGTTTCGAGCCATTTCTGGGCTCTGTTGTGCACCGGTCTGACCGGTGAGGAGCACCGGTCTGAACGGTGTGAGTGCTGATCCTGTGCACATGTTAGGCACCGGTCTGACCGGTGGTGATGACCGGTCTGACCGGTGTGCCACCGGTCAGACCGGTGTGAGCTGAAGTTGCTGCAGCTGCCCTGTTTGCAGCTGGTTTGCTTGCATTCGTCCAGGGGGAGGTGCATTGGTTCAGGGGGAGCTTGCATGTGTGCAGGGGGAGCTCTTTTTGGTTGTTCGAGCTTTGTTTCGGTGGTTTGCGCTCTTTGCTTGAGCTTGGTTTTTGTCTCGGATGTGTCGAGTCATTGCCCTTGCCTAAGGGATCCGAGACTTGTCTTCTTCAAGTGATCTTGTTCTTTGCCTTTGTTTGGCTTTCGATTGCTTGTTGGAGTTTCTTTTTATTCGTTTCTTTTCTTTTTCTTTTCTCTCTTGTTATTTTCGTGTGGGTGTTGTCAATGCACTCATCAAGGGGGAGATTGAGGACCATGTGTGGTTTGAGGACCGGTGCATGGTCGCTTCCTTCTGTGATGAGTGATTGACAACGTTGTGTGGACTGATTCTTGGCCAAGTATTGCAGGTGCAGGTTGCGGCTTGACTGGTGTTGGTGCAGGTGAATAACAAGCGCGAAAGGTCGTCGCCGGTGAGGCCTCCAGGTGTGGAGAAGACAAGTAGGCTTCGTTCGAGGGACAGTGTGGCCAGTGGGGTCAAGTGCGGGTCGCATGGTGGCATGAACAGCAAGATGAAGTCATGGACGGTTTCTTTGTTGAGCCTCAAAACCAAGGTCGAGCCGGGACTACGTGGGAGCCGAGTCATGAGTGGAGATTGGCGGAGGCTACACCGAGTTCGCGGGGTTTCCGGTGGTTCACCAGAAAACCACTGGGTTCCTCGGTTGATCCACAAAGCCAAGACCGAAGAACCGAAGATCGTGCTGCAGCAGTGCCAGACCGGTCTGACCGGTGGGTCTGACCGGTCTGACCGGTGGGGACCGGTCTGACCGGTGAGGAGCACCGGTCTGACCGGTGTGCGACGACGCAGTCCGGAAACTTTGAAGCGGAGGACACGCGTCGGGATCGCATGGCTTGCGTCGAGGCTACGCAGGGTGCGGTCGCTGGGCATCCGTCCGATGGTGAAGACATGAAGACTTCCAAATCCGCCCTTGAGGGGCTTGTATCCCTAGTTATTAGGAAAGGGCATTTTAGACTTTCGGTTGCCTCCATATAACCCAAGAGGTGAGAGGATGGCAGCCAACTCTTGGAACCCTAGTTCATTTCCTTTCCTATTTTCCCTTCCTATTTTCTTAGGATTAACATAGGACTAGCTTGAGAGCTTCATGGTGAGATCTTGTGAGAGGGTTGGATGATCGGGTGGCAAGCTAGACCTTGTATGAACCTTTGTTGCATGTATAGATGATTCGGCGTGGTTCCTCAAGGTTTGGATGTGTTGTTCCCGGTTGTTCTTGGTGGTGATTTTCGGCGCCCTCTCTTGGTAATTTCTTTGGGGTGTTTTCAGGACCTTTCTCTTGGGTATTTGATGGGGGAAATTTGTGGAAACCCTTCGTGGTTCTTTGGGCTGTGATTCCCCTCCCAAATCTATGAGTAAAGGGGCTCGATTTTGGGGTTTTTCGAGTTCTAGGGTTTGTGGTGCTCTTGGCGGGATTTCTTCGATTCCTCCTTTTTGGACAAGTTTTGGTGGGATTAAACTTGGCTATGGACTCCTCATGAGGTGTTACTGATATCCCCAAAGTCTTGTTCAAGTCCGTGGAGCGATTCGGGAGATCGAGGTTTGGATTTGGGGGAGTTGACCCGCGGGTGCTGTTCATCCCGAGCTGCCCAGGCTACACCGGTCTGACTGGTGCTCTTGACCGGTCTGACCGGTGCAACCCTCGGTGGGTTTTTGCTCGGGTGAACGTCTGGGTGTGTTCGCTGTTGTCCTGTGTTGCTGCTGTTTCGAGTTTGGGTCAGTTTGGTGGTCGGTTGGCCTGTTTGGTGCTTTGGGGGCTTTCAGGCTGTGACCGGTTGTTGACGGTTAATAGTTGTATCAAAGTTCGTTTAGACTTGCAAGCGGACAAGTCTCCCGTCATAGTCAAGGGACCCTTCTTCCCTCGAGTGGTGAACCCAAGGTATCGAATCCATGGAACAATGTGCAACGCAAGGATTCAATCTAGTAAAGCAAGGTAAAGCTATCTATTGAAGAATCAAATTGCATCTAATCTAAGATATCATAAGGAAAACGAATCTAATCTAATCTACTAAAGAGGTAGCAAGAGAAAGCAAGAGATAACCAATCTAGAGAATCTAGATCATGCTTATGTTGTAGCTCCAAACAAGATAGATGAAGATAGAAAAGCGAATCTCATTAAAAGCATCTTTAAATCGTGGCCTTCCATCCGACTCCGAAAACGCCCGCCTTTCGGAAGCCCCGTTCTGTCACAACGTATCCCTACTCATGCGGGTAGTCTAGGGCGAGTTCGATAAGAACAAGTTGAAAACACTTGGCCGATCCGGTATGCACCTCTAGCCACCGCGGCTACAAGAGCACCCTATGTAATCTAGCTATAGACTAGATCGTAGAAGAAGCAAAACCAAGAAGAAAACAAAATCATCGAGAAGGCACTTAATCGCTAGAAATCGGATTCACTTACAAACTTCACCATGAATGATTACATGAACAAGATCACCACCGGGGCCCTCCCTCGATCTTGATCCTCGCTCCGGAGCTCCGACGTGGTCTTCCATGCAAGGTTCCCACGTCGGCTAGGGAGACCCTAGACAACTAGCACGACCCTCATCTCTGAGATGGTGTCCCTCAAGCTTCTCGGCTCCTCGGCGGCGGATTACGACTTGGATCTCCGTGGCTCTCGGCCAGAGAAATCATGGCCTGCAATAACTCACTCAAAAATAAATCTTGTACACTAAGGTTTATGCACTCAAATATATATTAGGCTCTGGATAGGTAGAGCAACACGCAAGTGATATTTATGACAAGGTTAGCTTTACATTTAAGAACGAAAATAAATCATCTTTAATCCATCTAAAACTTGAGAGCACATAAAACACTATGGGTCTTTATTTTTATCATAACCTCCGCTAAAGATTAAGCTAGCATTTAGATAATTTCAGATTTGTATTTTAAGAGAGCACTAGGTTAAACATGCATAAATCAATTACAAAGATAAACAAAGCGGCAATTATAATCATTTATCATCATGGCACAAACTTTGTAACTTTACCAAAGGTAAAAACTAGGTGGTGACATTATTCATGATGAAAATAAACACTAAGACACATGCTGAAAATTAAACTAAAAACTAAAAATTAAAGTAAAGCTGAAAATACTACGCATACATAGGCACATCCAAGCTGAAAATTAAAGAAAAGGGGGTAAAGGAAAGATAACTAAAGCTCCTCCTCTCTCCAATCTTCCGCCGGTGGTTGATATTGATAGTCTTGGTTGTTGTGCCCTTACTTGTAATAGGATTGCGCCACTCCTCCTATGAATTGTCCGACGGTGCTAGGTGAAGGTGTCCAAGCACATAAGCGACGTTTGCATTTCCTTCACCCATTTGGTTTGCATTGGTTAGGATGGCTGCAATAATTTGCACGTTCCTTGCAGCGTATCCTCCAATGGTGGCCACATTTTGTTGTGGTTGAGGAAGGTGTGCATATGGCTCCGCAAAGTCTACGTTGGGCACCGCAAAAATGGTGGGGGTATGGCTGCACCACTCCCCCATGCTTGCATTGGTACACCACCGTAGTAATTTGGCGGCGCCGGAATTTCTCCAAATGGTGGCACATAATTTTGTTGTGCACCTTCTTCTTGGGCCATAGAAGATCCTTCTCCTATAATCCTTCTCCTTTGTTTTTTTCTTTGCCGGCACAAGAAGTCCTTCCTCTAACCAATCTTCTTCCCCTCAAGAAAAAGTCTTAACCTTACTTCCGAAAGGGGCAAATTTACCTAGGCCACTTTGAAGCCTCCTCTCTCATCTTCACTTATATATTTTCCTTTCTTCATATATTCCTAGGGAAGTCCTGGGTAGGAGATGATTAGGGTTCCTTGTAATACCCGGTTTCAAAGAGATAGCCAATATGGAGAGGCAACACCCCAAACCAATATCTCCCGAACTCGATGTTGCTTAACAACACCACCGGTTGATCATAGGTGAGTGGGGTCTATTGGCCACTTAGCAATCAAAGTCGAGTAAGGCCAATTCAACTCCGTGTTGGTTATCTTTGTCTCTCTTATTCTCCCAAAAATCCACTTGCACAAAAGTGACACACTTGGATGATGGGGTTCCGGATAGTATTTCTTCGTTGATGGTCTCCTCCCGCGATCATACTCCAAAAACCTTCCCATGTGCCTTCATGCACATCCACTTGTTCCGGAGCTCCATTTTGAAAATAGAAGACACTCGCCCATGGGTCTACGATACTAGAACATGCAATCGTTTTGAACATGAAAACCAATCTAATCTATCGGGGGTTGTGACCACAGTTTCGCCCTTTCCCTCCTCTCGTACTCACGCGAAGGTACTCATGACTAGACCTATGATGGACACGATGTGTTGAATGGATCCAAGGAAGCATTGGGGCTCTACTCCCTTTATGGCATGGTAGCTAACCTTAAGCAATAAAGTATATTCAACACAAGATGATAGATAGATAATCCAACAAAGTATGATTGCATCTCAAGATCGATTGCAACCCATGGATGAAAGGAGATTACCCCATCAAGGTGCTAGAAATAGCACCGTTGATCAAGGTTACCCTTCCAACGGTGTCTTCCTTCCTCTCCACTTGTGGGCTCCCTCTAAACGGAATGAGAGACTCAGCACTCCTTCATCAAGGGTATGCGCCATGGTCATGAGAATTTCCTAGGTGAATTCCTTGTGGGTGTTTGCCGACACTCCATTAGAGAATTGCACCGGTGTCCCGTATGAAACCCAATATGTGGAGAGCTTGGTCTGTGAAGTCGACGTTCGCTACAAGCCTCTACTCAAGACGAGCGAGCTTCTTCTCCTCCTCCTCCGTCATGATGACATACCCCTCGGAATACCGTGGAGCGTATGGAGGTGGAGCGGATGATCGTGTCGAGTGGTGAGGTTGGACGGGCGGATCCTCCATATGTCCTTGACGTTTGGTGGACCTCATAAACGAGTTTCGTGTAGCCCTCATGCCACCGAGGAGAAGAGTGTGGTTCCTCCTCGGTGGTGCCGTGTCCTCCTCCATACTCTGAGGAGACTCGGAAACCGAGTGCCTCCTCGAAGTCGATGATGGCTTAGACGACGATGATCCCTTCTTCTTCGGTGAAAAGGCTTGTAGTTTTCTTCCATGAATGCAGCACTCTCCCTCACAAATATATATCCGGGGTTTTCACCCGGTAACAAGGTACACAAATATTATTTTGGAGTCTGGACTTTGAGTGGATTAAGGGTGTGGATTTTTTTTGAGCTATCAAGCTTGGGAAGGTTGCCTATGTCTACGGAGGTTCTGGGCACACAAACTTGAACACACAAACTGAGGAAGGAGAGGGAAGCTTGCTGCGGAAAACGGGAGCGGGGGGGGGGCTCCTTAGTAGGGGAGGCCGGCCGGCCTGGGCCGACCGGCCTGGGTGGCCTGGTGCTCCTCCCTGCCTCGGCTTTCTTCCAGCACGATCACCTCGCCTCTACAACTTTCCTGCCCGCGTGCTCCACGAGTTGCACCGCCCAAACGCTCTCGTCCACTCATTGGTCCCTCCACTTGATGCTTCATGCCTTGAGTCATGTCCATGCTCCCTTGCTCCACTTGCTTCACATGCCACCATGAAATTCCGGCAAAGTATGCTTGCTGCCCACCATGCTTGTCCTTTGCATGTGGACTTGGTGGACTTGGTGCATGCATGATTAATTCAAACTAGATTGCCCCCCTTTAAGTGTGTTTAAGGTTAAGCACCCCTCTAATTTCGAAATTTAAAAATATTTTTCAGAGCCATGCAAGAGCTCAAGCATAAATTTATAGAAGTTTTTAAACCATTAAAAACAAATGTAAGTCGAAAATATTTTCCGACTACGTTGATATCGGTCTCACCTGTATAGTTTGTCTTCATTGGTTGAGAGCGAACTTTTCCCGGCTTGATCATGGGGGCATAGGTTTAGATTCTAATTTTGATTAGATGAGAGAGATTTTGAATGAAGTAAAATTATGTGAGGCTTAGAAAAATTCTAATCTTAGAGAAACCAAGGATATGGATTTTTAAATCAACCAAAAATCAAGTTTCTAGGTTCACGCGAGTCCTACCGCATGCTGAAATTTAATTAACACCTAGGTATAAGTCGTGGCTCTACTCATGTGTTTTTAGCATGAAAAAGTAAGTCAACCACAGCACCATAATGAGGGTGAAGGGTTGAGTTAGGTTCTGAAATTATTTGGTTGTGATTTCTCGAAAAAGAACGAACAAACACATAGGAGGGTTCATGCAAAGGGTTTATGACAAAGCAAAATATTCAACCAAGAATTATGTCTCTAATATTGTTCAACCATTCTAAGTCTAATGTCTTGCATAGTAAAATTCAAAACTGAATTATTAAAAAGACTCAAAAAACTTGGAATCGGGTTGTCCTCCCGGTAGCTTATTCTTGACTCGACGAAACGGGTTGCCTCCCGCCTAACGCTTCGTTTATAGTCCATGGCTAGACTTCTTCACTTGATTACTCCGGATCAACACTTTGCGGGCGTTGCAATCTTGGGTACCCACTTTGGCTTAGTCATTTTTTTGGTCTTCACAGGCTGGCTTTGTCCTTTGGTCTTGACGGATGCAACAACTTCCTTCATGTAGTGGCTCGGCATCTCGAACTCCGGTCCTTCGGTCATGATCTTTATGGTCTCCTAGTGTGATCCTCCATCTCTCCCGAATGAGTTTGAGTAGCCTTCGCCGTCTTGGGACCTTGGAGTTGTCTCGGATATTCTTCTTCGTTACCCATCGGGCGCCCGACAAGTTGTCCCACTTGCGTCTCTAGCATCATCATCATGATGAACACTTCTCCTCGCATGTGGATCTTGCCTTGGCAGCCTTTAGGTGTTGAGCTTCTTTCTCTATCTCCATCATCTCCATCCTCCTCTTGATCTTGAACGGCCTTCCGGCGTCTTGACTTGGAGGTGGTGATTCCCTTGGAGATTTTGATGGTCCTTCGAGTTTGACTTTTGAATATAGGGTTTCCACCCCTTTAGCTTGTGTTGCACGTCTCCTTTGCCTGTAAAGTTTTCCTGGATCATCCACAAAAAAGTTTTGGGTTTCTTGGAGAGGTAGCCAACCATCTCCGGTTAGGGTTAGTGATAAAACAAAAATCTAAAAAGAGAAAAATTAGGGTTAATCAAAACTAGATTAGATTGATTTTTTTTTCTTTTGAGGATGATCAAACTTAAGAGATGCAAAAGAAAATTAAAAGAAAAACTGAAAAATAAGCGATACTAGATCAGATCTTGATTGCTTGTTCCCCGGCAACGGCGCCAGAAAAAGGGGCTTGTTGATGGTTAATAGTTGTATCAAAGTTCGTTTAGACTTGCAAGCGGACAAGTCTCCCGTCGTAGTCAAGGGACCCTTCTTACCTCGAGTGGTGAACCCAAGGTATCGAATCCGTGGAACAATGTGCAACGAAAGGATTCAATCTAGTAAAGCAAGGTAAAGCTATCTATTGAAGAATCAAATTGCATCTAATCTAAGATATCATAAGGAAAACGAATCTAATCTAATCTACTAAAGAGGTAGCAAGAGAAAGCAAGAGATAACCAATCTAGAGAATCTAGATCATGCTTATGTTGTAGCTTCAAACAAGATCGATGAAGATAGAAAAGCGAATCTCATTAAAAGCATCTTTAAATCGTGGCCTTCCATCCGACTCCGAAAATGCCCGCCTTTCGGAACCCTCGTTCTGTCACAACGTATCCCTACTCATGCGGGTAGTCTAGGGCGAGTTCGATAAGAACAAGTTGAAAACACTTGGCCGGTACGGTATGCACCTCTAGCCACCGCAGCTACAAGAGCACCCTATGTAATCTAGCTATAGACTAGATCATAGAAGAAGCAAAACCAAGAAGAAAACAAAATCATCGAGAAGACACTTAATCGCTAGAAATCGGATTCACTTACAAACTTCACCATGAATAATTACATGAACAAGGTCACCACCGAGGCCCTCCCTCGATCTTGATCCTTGCTCCGGAGCTCCGATGTGGTCTTCCATGCAAGGTTCCCACGTCGGCTAGGGAGACCCTAGACAACTAGCACGACCCTCATCTCCGAGATGGTGTCCCTCAAGCTTCTCGGCTCCTCGGCGGCGGATTACGACTTGGATCTCCGTGGCTCTCGGTCAGGGGGCTATTAATAGCCTGAGAAGCAATTAGGTCAAAGGGGAGGCCGATTGGGCCCCGAAAAGGGCTGGGCCGGCCGGCCTGGGCCGACCGGCCTGGGCCCGTTTCGGCCCAGTTTGCTGCCTCCTTCGCCCGGTGTTGCTTCCCGCGTCTTATAGATGTTCTCCCCTTTTGCATGTGGGCCCTTGACGTCGGTTTCTATTCGAATTGGACACAACTCCTTGTCTTGCAAGATTCAGCACTTTTCTGGTTCGGTCCTCGGAGTTTACCATCTTCTCGGGCTTGGTCCTTGGGCTCTTGGAGTCATGTTCACTTCATTGCTTGACTTGTATCGGGCTTCAAGGTCTTGTCATGAGGTGCTTAATGAACTTATCCCGGAAGTCTTGCTTTCAACGTTAAAACCCTGCGGAAACACTTAACTCCAAAACCGACATGCACAAGTGAACTTGTTATACCACGGGGGTTAGTACCAATGGATAAGATACAAAAGTCATGCCAACACCGAAGGTAAACTCATGACTAGGTTGACGGATTTTCACCGTCAACACCGGTCTGACCGGTGTGTCTCACCGGTCTGACCGGTGTGGAGTCACTTAGTGAAAGTTGCTCAGTTTCACCAGCATGGACCGGTCTGACCGGTGGTGCTCACCAGTCTGACCGGTGTGGGTCTGTAGACTCGAGGTTTGGTGTTCTGCTGCGTTCTCGGGTCGGAAGGTTGTGTGTTGGTTCCTAGGTCCAGTGGCACTCCAGTGGCTACGTGGGCTTGACCAACTTGGGTAGTGAGTTGGAGAAGTGTGTGGGAAGCCGCTTTCATCTTGTTGGAGTTTCCATCTCCTTCGAGAAGAATTTTTATCGGCTCCCATTCACTCCCCCCCTCTCTGGTTCGCCGTATCAGTCCTTCAAGTGGTATCAGAGCCGGTTCGGGTCTTTATTGACTCTAACCAGTCTAAGATCCAAGGATGGCGTACCGGGAACGAGGGTTCGTGTCCTCCACACTTCGATGGCAAGAACTACCGGATGTGGAGCAAGCGGATGGGTGCTTTTCTCCGCGGAAAGGGTCGGATCCTTTGGGATGTCACGGTGGACACGAGGCTATGTCCACCGATGGACTTCCTCGCTCCGGGATCGAGGGATAGGTTCGACGCCCGCAACAAGGCGGTCGACTACTTGTTTCGTGCTTTGTGTCGACCGAGTTCGATCGGGTGCACACCGAGCACTTGGCTTGTAGAATTTGGTCGGTCTTGAAGGAGGCTCATGTTGGGAATGCCCGGGGTTCGAGGGCACGGATGTATGCGACCTACCGGAGAGAGTACGAGAACTTCACTCATCTCCCCGGTGAGTCCATCGATGCCTTGTTTCAGAGGTTCGCGGTGGTTGTGAACAACATGACGGCCAATGTGAACGTGCTCCCGTACGATCATCATGATAGAGCGGTCAAGCTCTTACACTCTTTGGATCGTACGATCTGGGGCGGAAAGTTCGAGGCCATTGTGGAGTCAGAGAAGTATGACACTCTGACGGTGAACGAGCTGTTCTCGAAGCTCAAGTCGGCTGAGGTGGATAGGGGCATGACTGCCAAGCTCGAGGGACCGACTGATTCTCATAGTCTTGCCCTCGTTGGTGGTTCGAAAGGAAAGGCTAACACTAACCCATCCACCAGGATGTTCTCTTTGTCCTCTTTGATGTCTATGCTAGATGAGGAGTTCGATGTGCTTGGAGAGGACGAGCTGGCGCTGCTGACGAGGAGGTCTGAGAGGCTGCACGAGAACCGGGTGAACATGAGGAGGAACACGAGGACATGCTTCCAGTGCGGCAAGCCGGGACACTTCGTCGCCAACTGCCCGGAGAAGGTCGAATACAAGGATGTCTGCAAGCACAAGTCGAGGATGGATGGCAAGTACCGGTCGAGGTGCGACCACAAGAGCAAGCACAAGAACAATTACAAGGACGAGCGACGATCGAGGAAGAAGGAGAGCCGAGGCAAGGCCCGAGCGATGGTTGGAGCGAGCGACGTCGACTCCAGTTCCGCATACTCCACCTCGAGCTCGAGCAGCAATGAGGATGAAGGTGATCGTCGCAAGAGCAAGAAATCGTCCAAGAACCTGAGCGGGCTGAGCTGCTTCGCGAGAGAGGGCTTCTGCACCATGGCGTTGAGCTCCGGCAGCAAGAAGAGCACACAGAGCGCCTCGGACTCTGATTCCGACGACGAGGTGCGTGATGAACTTCCCTTCTTGCGCCAGGAGAATGAGAGGCTTGGCACTTTGCTTGATAACCGTGATGACATGCTTAGAGAAGCCAAGAAAACGAGAAAAGAGCTTAGGGCTTCACTCGAGGATGCTAGGACTAGAGTGGCTGAGCTAGAGACACAGGTGCTTGATAGCAAGCTTGAGATTGATTCCCTTAAGGCTAGCCTGTTGTTTCTGATGAGGTTGATTGTGCTGAGTGCTCCATCTTTCTTGCTGATCTTGCTTTGTTTAAGGAGAAGCATGCCTCCAAGTGTGAGGAACTAGATGTGCTTAGGGTTGAAGTGGCCGAGCTTAAGTCTAGACCTCGCTTTGCTAGGTGCTTGCATTTCTTGCTCTGTTTTGCATGCTAAGATTGATGAGATGCATGCTTACACTAGTTCTCTTGAGGCTAAGTTGAAAGAACCCATGCCTACATCATGCTCTACCTGTGAAATGCATGCTTTGAAAAATCTGGAACTTGCACATTATGTTGATCGTTTGCAGGATGAGAATGATGAGCTGAGAAAGTTGATGGGTTGGTTGTCTGGTCATGAGCCTCAGTTGAGGATGATGATCGAGGCATTTAAGAGGCAGGATGGTGAGGGACTTGGTGCAAACAAGGTTGGTGAGGGAAGTGGAGAGAATATCCCGGAGCCACCAAAAACCCACCACAAAAATGATTTCCCCCAAAACCTAACCATCTTAGGAACCGACTAGACACAACCCCAGCTCCACCCGTGTTTCCTACACCCACAAATGATTTCCAAAAGCCTATCAAGTTTGTGAGCACTTCCGGGAAAGTGTTCTTTGGGAAAGAAAGTGAGAAGGCTAGTGAAGGGAAACCGGTGGAGGAATTGAGTGGAGAGAAACCAAGTGAGCAGCCACAACCCAAGCCTAAGCCTAAGCTTGTGAGGTTCCATTGTGGCTATTGTGGGAGAGATGGCCATAAGGATGAGTTTTGCTTCAAGAGGAAGCGAGAGGAGAAAATGGCAAAGGAGTGGGCTAACAAGGACAAGTACCACCCTTCCGATGGTGTACTTGAGCCTCGTGTGCAGATACCCAGGGCTAAGGCGAGTGTGAGGACAGTTCGGGCTTGGGGAGAGCGGAAGACTGTTGGAGGTGCTGCTGCCCAAGTCACACCGGTCAGACCGGTGTGGGGCACCGGTCAGACCGGTGCAGGCCTGGACAGGCAGCAGTTTTGGTTTCGTGCTCGTACATGTCACACCCGATTTTCCGTAGAAAACCGAATGCATCTCATATGTGTGCCAGGATCACAATTTCACACATATGATAGACTCATGAGTGTAATATCACAAGACATTGCTCAAAACGTACAGAAAAGGATTCTTAACTTTTATTACACTCACGAAGGTAGACACGGAGGTCTTTACACGAACAACGATAACTATGAAGACGCGACTCCATCTTCATCTTCCACAGGCTTCTGACTGGTTGATCGCATCCTCAGAACTCCTCGTAGTCGGTGAAGTACTCCACTCCTGGGTTCTTCTCTGAACAGCGTAAGCAAGGATGAGTACACTTATGGTTGGTACTCAGCAAGGCCACAGGAATAACCGGAAAGCAATATTAATCCATCTTTAAGTTCAATTAATCATGTGAGGGTCCAGACCGCTCTTGACCGTGAGCACGGCTTATCGATCAGTTTTACACTCTGCAGAGGTTGCACACTTTTCCCATAGTTCGCGTAAAAGTTCCAAGGAACTTTGAACCCAACCACGCATGTGTTGATCAGGCACAATACCACACTTCCGAGGTGTGATTGCATAGGGACGCTACGAAGCCTTTACAAAGATATGCAAAAGCACCGACAACCCACGACGATTCTGACTCGGGCGGACCATAACCCTCCCTAGTGGTCGGCACCTTAGCAAAGGTCGCTACCCCAAAAGAACCGGGCTATACCCACCGCAACCCGGGAGCCCCCCCTGTGTTCCTTTCGGATAGGGTCGTCAATATAATCGCATACCTAATTAATTGGCTAAGCCAGAGCCATATGGACTGTGGTTGCACTGTTTTCCTGGGTGGTTCTCCATGTTCCGATTAATTTATAGTATTCTTGATTAAAGCATAGGTAGAAGGGTGGTTAGGGTCACTTGCCTTTCTCCAACGATAAGCTACTCTCCTTTACTGAAAAGCTCTGCTCTTGAACTTCCTCGAACGGCGTGTTGGCTACGATCATGCAAGAAAACATACAATAAATAAAACAATACATCAAACATTACCAAAAGGCTAAAACAAGCTTTTAGAAATGACAGGCTCGGAGAGACGATCGTGAGGACACCAAGAACGCGTAAAACGGAGCTAGGATGGAAAAGATATGGCTGAAACAAGATTCAGGGACTAAATTGTGAATATCTGAAAGTTTTAGGGGTTTTTCTGCAAGATTTCAGGGACCTAAACATAAAGATGTGTGAAACTAGGAGGTCTAACATGAAAAAGGTCAAAGGGTAGGCTATTAAACAGAAAACCTAAGAGATCATGGGCCTAGACATAAAAGAAAGGACCTAGTTGTAAGGCTTTTATATAGGTGGAAGGGTATATGTGTAATTATGGAAAATGCAGGGTTCTTTTTGCAAAAATGCCTGGGCGGCCGGCGGGTGAGCTATGGGAGCGCCACGTGGCGGGCTGTGGTTGGACGTGCTGACGCGAGGATGACGTAGGCGTGACGCAAGGCCTGTGGACTGGCGCGGTGGACCCAGTCCACCGGTCCACCGTGGACCGATCAAGGGGGTATGCCCCCTTTCTGATCTGGGCCGTCCGCGCCGATCGGACGGCCCGAGTCGCGTCCGAGCGGCGGGCGGCGGCGGACGGCCGGCCGCGGTGGCGCCGGCGGACGAGGGCGGTGGCAGCTCGCCGGCGACGGCCGGAAGGGAGCTCCAGTGCGCCAATTTCGAAGGTGAACGCGTGGGGAGGAAGAGGAGGAGGCGGGGAAGATTACCGACGGCTTGAAGAGGAGGGAGAGGCGCCGGAGGAGGAGATTGGGCGGCGGAGCTTCGGCGGCGGTCGGCGCTCCGGCGGTGGCGCGGTGGAGTGGAGGAGAGGAAGGGAGGGGCGCGGGAGATGTAGGAGGCCCTGGGGCACCTTTTATAGGTATAAGCGGGGAGGGGGAAGGCCGGGAAGGCGGTGGGAGGCGGCGTTCCGGTGGTGGCCGCCATTAATGGCGTGCGGCTCGGTAGGGTGGCAGTTTTGGGAGGGGAAGAGGTGAGGTGGCAGCGTGTGTGGGCGGCGGCTCACTAAAGGGGGAGGGGAGGAGGCGCGGGAAGGCGAGGAGGCGGGACGGCGGCGCGGGAGGCGCGCGCGGCCGGTGGTTGCGCGGGGAAGGGGGCGATGGCCTGAGGTAGGAGGAGATCCCGACAGGTGGGCCCCACCTGTCGGTGGCTGCGTGAGAGAGAGAGGGAGGGGAGGCGGGCGGAGCGGGCCGTGTGGGCCGAAAGATGGCTGGGCCGGCGGAAATTGAGAAGGGGAAGGGAGTGGGCCGCGGGGTTGGCTTGTTTGTTTTTTTTTCTCTTTTTTTTCAAATCCTTTTCAAATCTTTTCAAACCTTTCTTTTATATCTTTTCAATCAAATTTTAACACAAATTTCTCCAGCTATTTTAAGACTTTTCGAAAACCTTTTAAACAACTTTTCAACATATTTTAAATTCAAACTTCCATTTTTCTTTTTTTTTAATTCAAACTTTTACACCAATTTTCACAATTATTTTTAAGGACTTTTCACAAATTTTTTTAAGACTTTTAAAATCACACCACAGCCAAAACTCATGCATTTCAACATGATGCACAAACACTTGGGTGATTCTAATTATTAAATGAGGTTTAATTTAATTAAAGGCAAATTTATTTATTCAAATTTATTAAATCCTTAGAAAATAAAACTAAACCATGTTGCTAACAATATTTTATTGTGATGGAATTTTCGGGTGTTACAGTACAGGTGCGAGGGTTGTTTCTGGAGGTCGTGGTTCTGGTGGTTGGGCTGAAGAGTTTGCAGGTGGTCAGGTTTCTAGGCATTCTCCCCCTCGAGTTCACTACGGGGATGGGAGGAGTCGTAGCTTTGAGAAGGAGAGGAGGGACGGTCCACGGGTTCTCTTTCGTGGTTTTGGTCTTCCTCCAGGCAGAGAGGGGTGGTTTCCTCAGGGTGGTTACCGTGGTGGTGTTCGTGGAGGTAGTTTTGGTAGGAGAGATGCTTTGGTTGGTGCTAACCCCACTTTCGAGCAAATGGCTCGGCACCGGTTTTACTCTTACGGTACTAACCCCAGTGCTGAGTCGTTTGTTCGCTCACGTGCTCGTTTTTTAATTTCAGGTGATGATGAGCTTGGCGAGGAGATCTTTCAGGAGGAGGAGCATGAACATGGAGAGGATGAAGATGGCGGTGTGGTGCCCCCGGCTGAACATGTACCCACTACTTCGACTACGGTGATGGACGGACCCTCTACTACACCTACGACGACAAATCAAGAACGAGGAGAAGCTTATGTTGAGGGGGAGGTAGCATCAAGGCGAGAACATCCCTGGTGAGTACAAGTGGATCACCCAGCTTCGAGGATCATCGGCGACATGAATGAACGCACTACACGGTCGAGGGTTCGAAACAATTCTCATTTCTCTCATGATGCATTTGTTGCTACTTTTGAGCCCAAAGACATTGGACACGTGCTATCTAATCACAATTGGGTTAATTCAACGCATGAGGAGTTGGAGAACTTTGAGAGGAATCAGGTTTGGGAGTTGGTTGACCCTCCCCCAGGGTGCAAGCCGATTGGTACAAAGTGGGTGTGGAACAAGTCGAGGCTTGTTGCTCAAGGGTTCAGTCAGAAGGAAGGGATTGACTACGAGGTGACCTTTGCTCCCTTAGCCCGTTTGGAGGCGATTAGGATCCTTCTAGCCTTTTTCGTGGCTAAAGGGTTCAAGTTGCACCAAATGGATGTGAAGAGTGCTTTTCTGAATGGTGTGTTGGAGGAAGAAGTGTATGTGAGGCAACCTCCGGGGTTTGAGAGTGAAAAGTACCCCCACCGGTGTACAAGTTGAGGAAGGCGCTGTATGGGTTGAAGCAGGCGCCTAGAGCTTGGTATGGCAGGTTGAGGGGGTTCTTGTTTGAGAGAGGTTTTGAGATGGGGAAGGTCGATCAGACCTTGTTTTTGCTGAGGCAGGGCAGAGATATCCTGATTGTGCAGGTGTACGTGGATGATATTGTCTTTGGTGGCTCATCTAACTCTCTTGTTGCAAGGTTTGCAGATGATATGAGCAGGGAATTTGAGATGAGCATGATGGGTGAGTTGCAGTTCTTCCTCGGGCTACAAATCAAACAATCAAAGGAAGGAACATTTGTGCACAGGCTAAGTACACCAAGGACATTGTGCGGAAGTTCAAGATGGAGGACTCCAAGGCTATGATGACGCCGATGAGCACGACTACAGCTCTTGATGCGGACGAGGAAGGTGAACACATGGACCAGAAGGAGTACCGAAGCATGATCGGGTCACTCCTCTACTTGATGGCGACGAGGCCGGACATACAGTTCTCGATGTGTCTGTGCGCTCGTTTTCAAGCGTCTCCGAGGACTTCGCATCGGCAAGCGGTGAAGCGAATTTTCAGGTACTTGCATCACACTCCCGACTTTGGCCTTTGGTACTCCGCGTCCTCTTCTTTGGCGCTTCATGGTTTTTCAGACGAGGATTTTGCCAGGTGTCGGTTGGATAGGAAGTCCACTTCTGGGACTTGCCAGTTTTTGGGTTTTTCTTTGGTGTCTTGGTCTTCCCGCAAACAATCGAGTGTTGTTCAATCCACTACCGAGGCAGAGTATGTTGCCGCTGCTAGTTGTTGCTCTCAGCTCCTTTGGATTTCATACACCATGAGTGACTTTGGTGAGGAGTTCACCCATATCCCACTTCAATGTGAAAGCACCAGTGCCATAAGCGTTGCAAAGAACCCAGTGCTCCATTCCAAAACCAAGCACATAGAAGTGAGGTATCATTTTCTGAGAGACAACGTAGTGAAAGGAAAGATAGCTTTGATCCATGTACCCACACATGACCAACTAGCCGATATTTTCACCAAACCCCTAGATCAAGCAACTTTCACTCGTTTGCGGGGGAACTTGGTGTGTGTTTGATTTCTTGAGTTGGGTGTGTGGGAGCTCCTTTGTAGCATATGTATAGTTTCCTTTGTGCATTTCTTGCATTTGGCATGGCATATGTAACATGATGTATAGGCATCCTTGTATCTTAGTTTGCATGCATTTTGTATCATATGCATTGGATAGGAAAAGCTTCTCCTATATACATTGTTCACCATGGAATGCTATTTATGTCTTTGTGAGCTTGTTTGGTATGCTATGGTTAGTTTGGCTTAGCTCTTGATGATCTTGATGAATAATCCATGGTTGATGGCTATGTTTTTGAAAAATTGTCACATGTATGCTCTCTCATGTGTAAATGCCTTTATATGATCTTGACATGTTTTAGTGGCTTGGCTATGCTTAATTTGTGGTTGGATAGCTAGTTTATTGATCATATGGGGTCAAAGGCTCATTTGGCATCATGAATGTTTAGCCCTCTTGCTTCATCTTGTGGAGGGGCATAAGTTCCTTTTTGTCGCAAAGAGATTTCATGTACCATATATGAATCTGAAAATGAATTGTAAAATGCTTGGAAAATATGCTCCCATGTCATATGTGCTGAATTTAATTTGCTTTGGGTTCTAAACCGTTGCATGATGCCTACCAATGAGAAGTCTCATACATAGAAGTAGGCACATGGCTCGATGGCTTTGACATGACATGAGGTGCTTGTGGGTGTTTGTGATGGTCTTATGATTAGAATGGCTGTCCTAGCATGAAGTTTTTGTGGCTTTGCCATTTTGATATGCTTTGATCATGTCTAGGACTTTGCTCATGAGAGGCGAGTTTTTCGCAAAATTGCCCAAATCCATCTTAGCTTCGTCCAATGGGTGTGAAACTTGGTGATCATGTAGTTGAGATCAATACGAAGCTGTAGACTATCTAACTTGCTCATTTGGACATGTGTAGCATTCTTTGTTGAATTTTGTTTATTTGAGAAGCTCTAGGTTGAAAATCTTGCATTTTTGGCTTGATTCATGCATTGCCAACAAGGGGAGAAGTTTGAGCTTGAAATGGCTTGCTGGACGCATTTAGAAGGTTTTCAGGTGGTTTCGAGCCATTTCTGGGCTCTGTTGTGCACCGGTCTGACCGGTGAGGAGCACCGGTCTGACCGGTGTGAGTGCTGATCCTGTGCACATATTAGGCACCGGTCTGACCGGTGGTGATGACCGGTCTGACCGGTGTTAGCTGAAGTTGCTGCAGCTGCCCTGTTTGCAGCTGGTTTGCTTGCATTCGTCCAGGGGGAGGTGCATTGGTTCAGGGGGAGCTTGCATGTGTGCAGGGGGGCTCTTTGTGGTTGTTCGAGCTTTGTTTCGGTGGTTTGCGCTCTTTGCTTGAGCTTGGTTTTTGTCTCGGATGTGTCGAGTCGTTGCCCTTGCCTAAGGGGTCCGAGACTTGTCTTCTTCAAGTGATCTTGTTCTTTGCCTTTGTTTGGCTTTCGATTGCTTGTTGGAGTTTCTTTTTATTCGTTTCTTTTCTTTTTCTTTTCTCTCTTGTTATTTTCGTGTGGGTGTTGTCAATGCACTCATCAGGGGGGAGATTGAGGACCATGTGTGGTTCGAGGACCGGTGCATGGTCGCTTCCTTGTGTGATGAGTGATTGACAACGTTGTGTGGACTGATTCTTGGCCAAGTATTGCAGGTGCAGGTTGCGGCTTGACTGGTGTTGGTGCAGGTGAAGAACAAGCGCGAAAGGTCGTCGCCGGTGAGGCCTCCAGGTGTGGAGAAGACAAGTAGGCTTCGTTCGAGGGACCCGGTGGCCGGCGGGGGTCAAGTGCGGGCCGCATGGTGGCATGAACGAAGCAAGATGAAGTCATGGACGGTTTCTTGGTTGAGCCTCAAAACCAAGGTCGAGCCGGGACTACGTGGGAGCCGAGTCATGAGTGGAGATTGGCGGAGGCTACACCGAGTTCGCGGGGTTTCCGGTGGTTCACCAGAAAACCACTGGGTTCCTTGGTTGATCCACAAAGCCAAGACCGAAGAACCGAAGATCGTGCTGCAGCAGTGCCAGACCGGTCTGACCGGTGGGTCTGACCGGTCTGACCGGTGAGAAGCACCGGTCTGACCGGTGTGCGATGACACGGTCCGGAAACTTCGAAGCGGAGGACACGCGTCGGGATCGCATGGCTTGCGTCGAGGCTACGCAGGGTGCGGTCGCCGGGCATCCGTCCGATGGTGAAGACATGAAGACTTCCAAATCCGCCCTTGAGGGGCTTGTATTCCCAGTTATTAGGAAAGGGTATTTTAGACTTTTGGTTGCCTCCATATAACCCAATAGGTGAGAGGATGGCAGCCAACTCTTGAAACCCTAGTTCATTTGCTTTCCTATTTTCCCTTCCTATTTTCTTAGGATTTCCATAGGACTAGCTTGACAGCTTCATGGTGAGATCTTGTGAGAGGGTTGGATGATCCGGCGGCAAGCTAGACCTTGTATGAACCTTTGTTGCATGTATAGATGAATCGGCGTGGTTCCTCAAGGTTTGGATGTGTTGTTCCCGGTTGTTCTTGGTGGTGATTTTCGGAGCCCTCTCTTGGTGATTTCTTTGGGGTGTTTTCGGGACCTTTCTCTTGGGGATTTGATGGGGGAAATTTGTGGGAACCCTTCGTGGTTCTTTGGGCTATGATTCCCCTCCCAAATCCGTGAGTAAAGGGGCTCCATTTTGGGGTTTTTCGAGTTCTAGGGTTTGTGGTGCTCTTGGCGGGATTTCTTCGATTCCTCCTTTTTGGACAAGTTTTGGTGGGATTAAACTTGGCTATGGACTCCTCATGAGGTGTTCCTGATATCCCCAAAGTCTTGTTCAAGTCCGTGGAGCGATTCGGGAGATCGAGGTTTGGATTTGGGGGAGTTGACCCGCGGGTGTTGTTCATCCCGAGCTGCCCAAGCTACATCGGTCTGACTAGTGCTCTTGACCGGTCTGACCGGTGCAACCCTCGGTGGGTTTTTGATCGGGTGAACGTCTGGGTGTGTTCGCTGTTGTCCTGTGTTGCTGCTGTTTCGAGTTTGGGTCAGTTCGGTGGTCGGCTGGCCTCGTTTGGTGCTTTGGGGGCTTTCAGCCGTGACCGGTCCGACCGTGTGTCTCACCGGTCTGACCGGTGTGGAGTCACTTAGTGAAAGTTGCTCAGTTTCACCAGCAGGGACCGGTCTGACCGGTGGTGCTCACCGGTCTGACCGGTGTGGGTCTGTAGACTCGAGGTTTGGTGTTCCGCTGTGTTCTTGGGTCGGAAGGTTGTGTGTTGGTTCCTAGGTCCAGTGGCACTCCAGTGACTACGTGGGCTTGACCAACTTGGGTAGTGAGTTGGAGAAGTGTGTTGGAAGCCGCTTTCATCTTGTTGGAGTTTCCATCTCCTTCGAGAAGAATTTTTATCGGCTCCCATTCACTCCCCCCCCCTCTCTGGTTCGCCGTATCGGTCCTTCACACCTCCAAGCAATATTGCTGGTAACGAAGAATTGGTGCATATCTGGGAGATTAGATGCGACGGAGCTTGGGGGCGCAAAGGCACCGGGATTGCAGCCATCATCACTTCACCAGCAGGTGTCAAGCTGAAATATGCTGCAAGGCTAGACTACTCAAACCCATCCGACAGGTGCACTAACAATACCACTGAGTACGAGGCGCTGTTATTAGGCCTCAGGAAGGTGCGAGCTCTAGGAGCTGGCAACTTTTTGGTCAAGTCCGATGCCGAGGTCATCAAAGATCATGTGGAAAAGGAGAGTGAGGCCAAAGAGCCGAAATTGATCAAGTACCTTGCGAAAGTGCGAAAGATGGAAAGGCACTTCCGGGAGTTCACCATCGAGCACCTACTAATAAAAAGTAATGGCGAAGCCGACGAGCTCGCAAAGAAAGCTGCCAAGGGGGAGGCGATGCCTCTGGATGCATTCTTTGAGATCTTAACAGCTCCCTCCACCAGGCTGGACAAGCAACCGCTCAGTACAGTCAACGCAATTGCCAGCTTGGATTGGAGAGCTCCCATCATTGCCTTTCTTCGTAGGCATTACGAGCCAGTCGAAACCCACGACTTAAAAAGGATGCAAGCTCGAGCTAGGGGCTATGTTCTCAAGGACGACAGCTTATTCAAGTTAGGGGTATGCGCACCGTTATTGAAGTGTATCACTCAGGAGCAAGGCATAGATCTTATGAAGGAAATTCATGGGGGAATATGTGGATCCCATATAGCAGCGAGAGCCTTAGCTGGAAAAGCTTTCAGGCAGGGTTGCTATTGGCCAATGGCAATAGATGCTGAGCAAATTGTCAAAACATGGAAAGCCTGCCAGTTTGCAGCAAAGCATCAGCGAAGACCTGGGGCTCTATCACAGCTCATCACTCCTACTTGGTCGTTACAACGCTGGGGAATGGACATCGTAGGACCATTACCCACAGCCCAAGGCAATTTCAAATTCGTCGTGGTGGAAGTTGAGTATTTCACCAAGTGGATTGAAGCAAGACCCGTCTCTACCATCACTTCAGCCACTATCAAAAAATTCTTTTGGCAGCAAGTCATCTGTAGATTTGGTGTGCCTAAAGAGCTCACAGTCGATAATGGAAAGCAGTTTGACTACCAGGATTTCAGGGAGTATTGTCGCTCAATTGGAACGAAGCTTCGCTTCGCGTCTGTGTACCATCCTCAGTCCAATTGGGTAGTCGAAAGAGCCAATGGGAAAATCTTCTCAGCCATAAAGAAATGTCTTTTCGAGCAAAAGAAAGAAAAATGGGTTGATGAGCTATCAAGGGTCTTTTGGTCACATAACACCACAGAGTCAAGAACCACCAAGTTCACCCCGTTCAGGCTGCTCTATGGGGCTGAGGCCATGTGCCCGGAAGAGCTAGCCAACGAAAGCGCCAAGGTTTTGGTGGGCAGCTCTTGCGAGAGTGAGAAGGTCGACAAAGATCTAGTGGAGATCGACAGGCTTGACGCAGTCTAAAATCTGCTGAAATACCAAGAAGAAACCAGAAAATGGAGAAACAAGAAAGTATCTCTCAAGAACATTCAGGTGGGAGATTTCGTTCTGAAGAGAAAGAAGAATGACGCGTTGTAGGCAAGTTTCAGTTCGCTTGGGAAGGACCCTACGTGGTATCAAGCAGCGTTTGAGATGGGGCCTTTCGTCTGAAGGACGAGGCAGGCCTGGAGTTGCCACACTCATGGAATGTGGACAACTTGTGCAAATTTTTCCCATAGTTTGTTTCAGTAGGAGTCCGTCGCATGGAGCTATAAGTGTGGAGGACTCAATTAGATTTACTTTTCCAGTTTTTACTTTCACGCAATTTAAATTCAATAACAATGCAGGTACTCTTTTCCTCACATAGGGACGACTCCATCCTGGAGCGTGAGGTTTTTAACGAGGCAGTCTTGATGTAAAATTTCATTTCCCTAATGAATGAAATAATTCCTCCCTATGTCCGTTGTTGTTTAATTTTGCTTGCATGATTTAAAGTGCTATATCAAGATAGCCCACTCCGAAAGAGGGTGAATTGAAGTGCTACCTTCGAATAGTCCACTCCGAAAGCGAGTGCATCAAAGTGTCGCTCAAAGGTAGCCCACCCACAAGTGGTGAAATGAAAATGATTCACAAGAATCAATGTTTTAAAGAGCTGTCTTTGTGGCAGTCCGTCCGTAAAGGGTGTATAAAAGTGGTTCAATTTTGAATCGAAGAAGCATGAATGGTTCGCAAGAACTGGCGCTTTTGAAGAGTTGTATTCTCAACAGCGCATCCGACGAGAGCATATCAAAAACTCACCGACGTTGATTCAAAATAGACATGGGGGAATTATTGAGTACAAATACAGTCTTTTCAAGCCGTTCACACAAGCGAAACCCAGCGTCGCACTGAGATGCCAGTACTAAAACAGGGAGAAACTTTCATCGTCAAAAAACAGCTCAAAAGCTGTAATATTTGGCACGATTTGAACAGCTCCTAGCCCTGCAATGCGTTTCACGCCTAGGCGTCGCATCGCAGGCTAGCCTTTCTGTGGCAAAAAGATACGATCGGAAAATAAACAAATTCGTATAATATCCTTCGTCAACATAGAGGTCCTCATGCAAAGATTCACTCAGTATAAATAGTCAAGTAAAGTCAAAGATACATGAATTCGACTGGTACAAGTTAATATTCTCCAGCCTTCATTCTCCCTGCTTCTGAAGGGGGGAAGACGTTTTCTTTCAGAAACCTTAAATCGAAAGCTGTGAGAATATCAATCTAAAGTACACAATTCTCATGAGAAAGGCAGTTCTATGCAACTGCCATCTGAGTAACATCCCTCGCGACTCTTGGCCATATCATAAACGAAGCAGTGATTCGCGTCCTCCTCGGCGTACAATTCCTCTTTCACTAATGGGGCTTCGCAGGACTTCGGGTTCATCAAAGCAATTTTTCTAGTATCATTCATAGTCATAAAATAATGAAGAGGATAGCTATGTAATGATTGGTACTGACAACAAAATTCCCTAAACTCTTTGAAAGTTTTCCTGGGGTATCGGCGTTGAAAAGCTTTCCAAGACGCCCCGCTGACACAGGTGTTGGCACGGTTGAAAGTTTTAGGTGTCACGTCCAACACCACTCCCTCGTCCGGCATCTGTCAAAGCAATTTGCACAAATTTACATCATAGTTATCAAGAACACGAGCGGGTGTTACATTAATTTCCTTAAGAGTTCTGGTCATCCTAAACCTCCGCGGTAGCATCAGCGGGGGGGTCACGGGGTGACCCTTCATGCCGTAGGGGAGCAAGAGCTTTGCCAGTCACATGATCCACAAGGTCACCTTCGGTGTCGGCTGTTTCACGAGCAGGGGCTCCGGGGACTCCTTGATCGTCAGCGCCAGCCCTAGTCTTTGGCAGCCAATCCCTGTAAGGTCCATAGGGTCCGAGAGTTGCGTCGGGTCCGTGAGTCGCCCAATGCTCATGCAGCTCCAAGGCTTGTTTCGCCTGGCCAAAGTAGAACTATGAGAAGGAAGAAAAGCATCAAACAATAGAGTAAAAACCGCATAAGACTAGTATTAATTGCAGAAACAAGTCAAAAGGTCCTAACTTAGCCAATCGGTCTACAACCTTTTTCTAGGTGTGCTCTCGTCCACTTTTGGCCCAAAAGTTGCGAAGAATGATCTTTGTAATTTGATCAACAGTCTTGCTCGGGGCTGGCACGTCCTCAGACAAAGGGAACTCAAAGTTGCGGCTTCCGAAAGCCTTGAAATGCTCAAACCTTGTTGTTCCAGAAGATGAAGTACCGTTTGGGAGCACATTTGTGACAACCCGCCCAGGAAAATACCGTACTATCGCCTAAGACCGATCCACTTTGGTCATTAAGCCATAGTAAAGTATCATCATGTCGTTGGTTGCCGGGTTAACGCCCGGTAAATCACTTGGACATCGAACAAAGGATCGACACATGCATTGAAACTCACGCGAAGGCGAGTCCAGAGTACAATGTGAATTAAACATTTTATTACAAAC
Organism: Cenchrus americanus; assembly: GCA_947561735.1. Classification (NCBI taxonomy): domain Eukaryota; kingdom Viridiplantae; phylum Streptophyta; class Magnoliopsida; order Poales; family Poaceae; genus Cenchrus; species Cenchrus americanus. Next base: position 49,579,619 of record OX387244.1, on the reverse strand, counting down.
CATTGTTCCGGTTATGGAGTAAAGGTTCAGAGTTCGAAAATACAGCAGAAATAATTTAAACTAGCGCAACGGTAAACATCACAGGAGGCCATCCGTGATGTCATCACTTGTCGTCACCCATCCGGTCAATCACACCTGCAACAACAGTTTTAAAGCAAGGCTGAGTATGCTAATACTCAGCAAGACTTAACCGTCGGGTGATCACTACATCACCAAACTCTAGACATGAAAGGCTTTTTGGCCGGTGGAGTTCCTTTTGCTAAACAGCTCCTAAGGGTAGATCCTTACTTTCAAATTTTTAGCACAAGTTCTAGTTGATTACCATTTCTAAGTGTGCCATCTAATTCAATCAAGAATTGGACAAGCAATTAATTCATACAACAATAATTCTCGAGTTCCATCATTATGGGATATCATGGCTAGTTGATTAAGCAGTCTCGGATAACGGTGAGAGGCCGACAATTGATTGATTTAAACCTTGCAAGGTAGACCCAAACACACGGTAGGCTGCCCACAAAGGGGAAACTTTCCCAGGTCGTCCCCAAAAATCCCCGGGTCGGGATGAAAGGCCACAGTCTTTGGTGCAGGCTATCCAGCATACCCCGCGAGATACCCGGAATCACCATGCACCACCGGTAGCTAGCCGTGAGAGCGAATCCCAAGAGTAGTGACAGTTCCATCCCTAGCCGTCTCATTAAGGTACTAGGCTTACTGGTCCCATACCTGACATGTGCTTAGTACGTTCAAAAACTTAACCCACATAACCACTGGACCAGAGCCCAGATCCCATGCTCTTACCACGTGAGCAATCCATTTAGGATACATTGTGATTCCTATCTAGGAACCTATTCCCGCGAGTGAGGTCATCACTCGACTTGTAACGGTCCTATAGCTTAGCAGCTATCGACCTATCATACTAGTAAGGACAAAGGTACCTAGGTTCATGCATCTAGGGTTTCATTCAACTCCTGAACGTAAATGCACAATCATTCATAGACAATTGAATAAAGAATTTTAAAACTAGGTTAGATGCACCGGAGCTTGCCTTCGTCAGCTAGGTTAGCTCGGGCACCCTCGGTGTCGAGTACTTCCACGTATCTTGCCGACGCTTCCGCTCCTCCTTCCTCGGTTTCCGGGACAAGGGAGTAATCTCCGTCCGGAAGATCTACACGGAATGCAATGCAATTTAGGTGATGTGATAGTTTGTGGTCTTATCCAACCCTGGGTTGGTCATATTCACCTTAACAAACATCTGTTTAATGTTTCTCTTTTAGGAAGGTTACTGGTGTACATGGGTTATCCTTTTATTGAACATTGAATAAAGGTTTTTATTTTACTTGTCATTTCATGTGAAAGCTTTAATTCCTTTCATCTTCACAAGCAAGGGTATCAATAATATTTTTATTTATGAATTACTTTCTGATCAGCAATGATATTTAATTACCCTTTAATTAAATTAAATAATACTTTCAAAAAGGAAAAAGAATTAATTAGAGGTTTTTCTTTATTTAACTTCTCTTTAATATTAAAAGGGCTTTTAAGCTTTTTATTAAACAATTAAATTCCCAAAAATTAAAGAAGTGTTTCATATGCATATTAGCACCTATCCTGGTCCATTGGACCCACATGTAAGTGTTGGATGCTAGGAAATTAAATATTGGAGAAAATAACAAGGACTAGCTAGTGATTCATTTTAAATGCATTCAAAAATAAATAAGCATCAAAATGATCTAAACTTTCTCATGCCTGCTCTCTGGTCCTAAACGAGTCTAAATAACTAGCACATTCACCTAGGAACTTCACTGATCTGGGTTTATTAATTTGCAAAGGAAAACATGCATAATTCAATAATAATCATTTCTGTTAATCCATAAATCATGATCAATTCACAAGATGTGCAATTTAACATATCAAGACAGTGTGCAGAAGTTGAGCTCAAAAACATAAACATATTTAACAAGAAAAATCAATTAGAAAGTTTCTGCAAGAATGGACAAGAATTTATTTAACAAGATCTACTGCATAACTTTGTGTAATTTTCGGCATAGGAGCTAGTCATGACCCAACACACAACATATCCAAAATTGAGATACAGAGGAGTGATGGATTTTGAGATATTGCAGATCTAGTGTTTTCACATTTGTATTTTTCATGCAAAAACTAAAAGGAATTAGCTCAGGCCAGAATAACAAAAGTTGTAGGATAATTCACCACGAATCCAACAAAATTGGTTTGGCATTTTTCTGATTTATCTGTGATTTTATACGCAATTTACAAGAAACAAGAAATCAATTTAACTATTGGAGTTCATCTTTTGCAAAGAGGACCCTGGAAAGACCTTTGCGTTTGCAATGTAGCCCCCGGGCGCGGTGGCCGGCGCGGGTGGGCCAATTCCGGTGAGCTCGCCGCGGGTCTTGGCCGGGGAAGGGTACGGGGGTGATCTAGGGACGCTAGGGGCTTGGTTTGGGCGCTCGGCGGGGGCGGTGGTGGCTCCGGTGAGCGGCGCGCGGGCGGCCGGAAGAGCGGCCGCCGCGGCCGCTTGTTTCGGCGAGGTGCGGGCGCGGTAGGGGCTAAGGGTGGCCGGGGGATCTTCGGTAGGCGCTAGTGGCCACTCGGGGGCACTCAGCGGATGGTGGACGCGGGCGGAACACCGGACGCGACGGCGGCGGCGTTCGGGGCGCGGCGGCACGGCGCTACTAGTACCGGCGGCTCTGCATCGCGGGGAGGGGGTGTCTGCGTGCCAAGGAGGAGCAGTGGCGCCTTTAAGGTGGGACGCGCGAGCTGGGGACGTGCAGGGGTAGCGCGGGCAGGCAAGTACCACGGCGGGCAGGCGGGCAAGGGCAAGGACCACGGCGGCGCGCGTTCGGGGCACGGGCGGGCGGGCGGGGCGGACTCGGAACCCCTCGGCGTGTGTGCTGCCTCGGGAAGGCGCAGCACCTGGGAAAGGCGCGCCTCGGGCGACGCACAGCTCCTGGGGGCGCGGGCGACGTCGCGGTGGCTGAATTAGTTTTCCTGCGTCCCTGTTTGAACACGCGTAGCTCCAAAAACTTGAATAAAAGTGCACAAGGCAATGAATAGGAAAGTTGTAGATCTAACTACCCTCTACAACTTTCGTAAAGGTCGTCCAGTGTTTTTCTCGACGGATTTGGCAGGAACGTCGTGCCAACTTCGAATGTCGGCCTGTTTTGGAAAACCGGAGGTACTGCCAGTCCATCAAGTTTTTTACCAATTTCCACCCAAAATTTGAAATGCCAATCTACATGAAAGTTGTGTCCCTCAACATGATGGACAACTTTCATAAAGGTAGATTTTGAAGTGTTTAGGTGAATTTTGGAGAACGCGGCAAAAGTTCCGGACGACATTCGCTGACGTCAATGGTTAAGCCGGGTTTGACCGTGTCTTTGACTACGGGTCCACCACGGGTGTGTTTAGGCTTGGTCAAGGGGTTCATTGGGGTTCATTGGCGAGGTTTTCGGGGTGCCTTCGTCAGCTAGGTTAGCTTGGGCACCCTCGGTGTCGAGTACTTCCACGTACTGCAGCGACGCTTCCGCTCCTCCTTCCTCGGTTTCCAGGACAAGGGAGTAATCTCCGTCCGGAAGATCTACACGGAATGCAATGCAATTTAGGTGATATGATAGTTTGTGGTTGGATTATCCAACCCTGGATTGGTCATATTCACCTTAACAAACATCTGTCTAATGTTTCTCTTTTAGGAAGGTTACTGGTGTACATGGGTTATCCTTTTATTGAACATTGAATAAAGGTTTTTATTTTACTTGTCATTTCATGTGAAAGCTTTAATTCCTTTCATCTTCACAAGCAAGGGTATCAATAATATTTTTATTTATGAATTACTTTCTGATCAGCAATGATATTTAATTACCCTTTAATTAAATTAAATAATACTTTCAAAAAGGAAAAAGAATTAATTAGGGGTTTTTCTTTATTTAACTTCTCTTTAATATTAAATAGGCTTTTAAGCTTTTTATTAAACAATTAAATTCCCAAAAATTAAAGAAGTGTTTCATATGCATATTAGCACCTATCCTGGTCCATTGGACCCAAATGTAAGTGTTGGATGCTAGGAAATTAAATATTGGAGAAAATAACAAGGACTAGCTAGTGATTCATTTTAAATGCATTCAAAAATAAATAAGCATCAAAATGATCTAAACTTTCTCATGCCTGCTCTCCGGTCCTAAACGAGTCTAAATAACTAGCACATTCACCTAGGAACTTCACCGATCCGGGTTTATTAATTTGCAAAGGAAAACATGCATAATTCAATAATAATCATTTCTGTTAATCCATAAATCATGATCAATTCACAAGATGTGCAATTTAACATATCAAGACAGTGTGCAGAAGTTGAGCTCAAGAACATAAACATATTTAACAAGAAAAATCAATTAGAAAGTTTCTGCAAGAATGGACAAGAATTTATTTAACAAGATCTACTGCATAACTTTGTGTAATTTTCGGCATAGGAGCTAGTCATGACCTAACACACAACATATACAAAATTGAGATACAGAGGATTTATGGATTTTGAGATATTGCAGATCTAGGGTTTTCGCATTTGTATTGTTCATGCAAAAACTATAAGGAATTAGCTCAGGCCAGAATAACAAAAGTTGTAGGATAATTCACCGCGAATCCAACAAAATTGGTTTGGCATTTTTCTGATTTTTCTGTAATTTTCTACGCAATTTACAAGAAACAAGAAATCAATTTAACTATTGGAGTTCATCTTTTGCAAAGAGGACCCTGGAAAGACCTTTGCGTTTGCAATGTAGCCCCCGGGCGCGGTGGCCGGCGCGGGTGGGCCAATTCCGGCGAGCTCGCCGTGGGTCTTGGCCGGGGAAGGGTACGGGGGTGATCTAGGGACGCTAGGGGCTTGGTTTGGGCGCTCGGCGGGGGTGGTGGTGGCTCCGGTGAGCGGCGCGCGCGGCCGGCAGAAAGCGGCCGCCGCGGCCGCCGTTCGGCGAGGTGCGGGTGCGGTAGGGACTAAGGGTGGCCGGGGATCTTCGGTAGGCGCTAGTGGCCACTCGGGGGCGCTCGGCGGTGGTGGACGCGGGCGAAACACCGGACGCGACGGCGGCGGCGTTCGGGCGTGGCGGCACGGCGCTACTAGTGCCGGCGGCTCGCATCGCGGGGGAGGGGGGGGTGTCCGCGTGCCAAGGAGCAAGTGGCGCCTTTAAGGTGGGACGCACGAGCCGGGGACGAGCGAGGGGTAGCGCGGGCGGGGGGCAAGTACCACGGTGGGTACGGCGGCGGGCGAGGGGGCAAGGACCACGGCGCGCGCGCGTTCGGGGCACGGGTAGGCGGGCGGGTCGGGCTCCGGAACCCCTCGGCGTGCGTGCCGCCTCGGGAAGGCGCCGCGCCTGGGAAAGGCGCGCCTCGGGCGACGCACCGCTTCTGGGGGCGCGGGCGACATCGCGGTGGCTGAATTAGTTTTCCTGCGTCCCTGTTTGAACACGCGTAGCTCCAAAAACTTGAATAAAAGTGCACAAGGTAATGAATAGGAAAGTTGTAGATCTAACTACCCTCTACAACTTTCGTAAAGGTCGTCCAGTGTTTTTCTCGACGGATTTGGCAGGAACGTCGTGCCAACTTCGAATGTCGGCCTGTTTTAGAAAACAGGAGGTACTGCCAGTCCATCAAGTTTTTCACCAATTTCCACCCAAAATTTGAAATGCCAATCTACATGAAAGTTGTGTCCCTCAACAAGATGGACAACTTTCATAAAGGTAGATTTTGAAGTGTTTAAGTGAATTTTGGAGAACGCGGCAAAAGTTCCGGACGACATTCGCTTACGTCAATGGTTAAGCCGGGTTTGACCGTGTCTTTGACTACGGGTCCACCACGGGTGTGTGTAGGCTTGGTCAAGGGGTTCATTGGGGTTCATTGGCGAGGTTTTCGGGGTGATGACCCAAGTTGACCTAGGTTTGACCGGTGTTTGACTGGTTTGACTCGGCTGATTCGGTCATTAGCGTCAATGACGGTAATTAAAAACCTGGGGCGTCACAACATTGCTGCCCCATAATCCCCGACTTTGCTCATAGTATCTAGTAAAAGTGTGAGCTCGCTGTGCAGCCATTCCACGAAGCTTGAAATATTGTCTATGATTTTGAAGTCCTGGGTTTCGGCACCGAAGCTTTCCAGGGCGCGGCGATAGGTCGTGGCCAAATATGCCCCCCATTGATGACAATAGGCTTTGTTCTTTTCCCGAGTATCTTCGAGCTCACCCTTTAGCCTTTTTAGCTCTGCAATGAGATTTGCGTTAGCTTCCAGTTGAATCTATTGGGCATCATACTGAATGACCATGTCTTTCAATTCAGTACGACACTCCTCATAGTATTGCAAGCTCTTTTCTAACTCTCGCTTCAGAGTCTCGATGGCGGTCTGCTGATTCGTGTTCTGATCTTTCTATTGGTGGTATTGGTCTTTCAATCTTTCGTTTTCCTCCCGCAGCTTGTGGTTCTCGATTTCTAAAAGTCTCTTCTCTTCTTGGGATGCCTTCACCTCATTAGCGACTCGTTCAAAACCCTTTTGGCGGGCAGAAACGCCATTCAAGAGAAACGACTACATCATTTGCACTAGTTCATCCGCCCTCAAATCCTCCAAGGACTGAACAAAGTCTGAAAACGCAAAACAACACGAGGACGCGACGTGTCAGAAAAGCAATGTGTATTCATTACGTCGCCAAAATGGAAACACTGACCAAAATTTTTTTTCGAGCAAGTCAAGTAATATAGTCACATACCAGGTTCTAGCGTCGAAGAGCCAATACCCAATCTGAGCGACGAAGGGTCAGTTTCAGCCCTAACTGAATCTTTATCTTTACTGCTCAATGTGACCAAAGTTTCAGCTGCTGAAAATTAATGTGAAGTCGAAAGGCGTCAGTCGATAAAAAGCAAGATTTATAAGGAAAGTGGGAAAACTCGACGACTAGTTAAGAAAACACACCTGCTTTTTCAAGTTGAAGAACATTGGTTTCTTTCATGAGTGGGGCTGCGTTTTCTCCAGTAGCTTCCGCAGTCGATTCATTGACGTCTCCCAGTACTTGCTGTGGAGAATGAGATTGACCCGCCACAGCTCTCTCGGCTTCCGAGGAATCCAAGTCGATTGGATCATGCGTTTTCAAGCCTGAATCTTCGCCCGGACCCATCGCGGACTTGTTCTAGTCATCAAGAATTTTCAAACCAGAGCTCTCTTTCTTTGCGGCTTCCCCAAGTGTGTTGTCGTCAATATAGCATAGTTCTTCAGAGTCATCAATTATGTCCACGAGATCAGTGACGCGTTCCGTGGGGGCCAAACCGGCCATCGCGATTTGTTTTTGTATCATTTCAGCCACTCGCTTGCCCCTAGCCTCGTGTGCCTCCAATTCTTCTGAATCGGCCGAAGAGACAACTGGCAATTTTTCAACCACTTTCAATGTTTTCCCTTTTGGGGGGTAATACATCAAGGGCTCAATCTGGGAGTCGACAGAATATCAACGTCCTCATCTTCTCCGCGATTGGGTTGATTCGTGCCCTTTTTCTAGTAGGCTCCTCATCGTCAGGGCGTTTTTCCTCAACCACAACACGTTTTCCTCTTTTGAAATACTTGCAACTCTTTTCTTTGAGATTATCTTCTTCCACTACGTGAAAAACTGCCTTTGGTAACGGGCGTAGATCGCCTTTGGTAACGGGCGATGCGCCTGTTACCGATCAAGTGTTACAAATAAGCCAAAAAAGGTAACGAGTAGATGCCCGTTACTAATAAGACATATTTGTAACGGGCATTAAACAACGACCGTTACCAAAACTAGCCACCGGTCACGTGAAATGGCTGTTTTTCTGGGCCCACAGGGAACTTTCGTAACAGGCACCAAAGCAAAGCCCATTACAGAAGCTCAATATCAGAGACGCCTGATGTGCACCTGCGTCTCCACTATCTTGATGAAATGAGATGCGTCTATTTCACGCACATCTCAGCACAACTAGTATTCATAACGGGCATCAAACAACGACCGTTACCACAACTAGTCACCGGTCACGTGAAATGGCTGTTTCTCTGGGACCACATGGAAACTTGGTAACGAGCATGAAACAGAGCCTGTTACTGTTAAGTTAAAATCAGAGATGCATTCTGTGAACCGGCGTCTCCACTATCTCGACGAAATGAGACGCATCTGTTTCTGCGCGCGTCTTCTTTCTCTCTATTAAAGGAGACACTTACTTTCAACCTACGTCTCCTATATGTTGATAAAAGGCCAGGTCCTGGGGCCCACCGGTCAGGACTGGTAACAGGCTTTTATACTACCCGTTACATTGTGGGCATTTTTGTAACGGGCTTTCCAAACGAAGCTCGTTACTTACTGATCAGTGTTTGTAACGAGCTTTAATTAATGCCCGTTACAGATACGGCGGCCATCCCTACAGTGACCTGCCCGGTTGCCGGTGGCATTCTGGAACTGGCCAGGATTTGGCAGCCACCAGGGGCTGCATCCTGGAACCAGCCAGGATATGGCAGCCACCACAACAAGAGACATCACAAACACATTCTCACATCACAGATATTGGCAAAGCAAGATCACATTTATAGACAAGCTAGCTAGGATCACATCAAGTTTCAAGTTACTCTCATCAGGGCTTGTTTGGATGGAGTCATGAGAAAACAGACTGAACCAGGCAGTATCTGACCCCAACCAAGCAAGCCAAGCAGGTTTCTCAGGCAACAACACCTGACTAAAGAAGACTGAATGAGTTTCAAGTTTCTGGTCACAATAAACTCACGGTGCACCACTGTAGAACTTGCCCTTTCGGTCGATGGTCTCCTTAAGAATGTACTCGCACAGCATCTCCCGGACACGCTTTACATCTTCTGTGGAAACATCTACGGGAGGTTTGAAATCCGCAAAATACAATCATTTATGAGAATACAAGTAGAAATCATTTTCTAAAATCGGATGGATAATATGAGCACGGACAAGGTTGAGCATTATTATCTACTTACAGCAGCCTTCTTGATGTCAGGTATGTCATCGAGTAGTCTTAACATATGGAATGCCACATGGAATCCACACAAAGAGGACCCCCGTGGCTGCTGAGCACACTGCATCGAGGTAACAAAATGACAAGTTAATGTAGTACCAAATAGGTAAGAAGGGGCCATAAAAAAACCTCGGTCTTACAGCGAGATTTGTTTTGTGCTTGAGTGTGGCTTTTGGATTTTTTTCTTTCCTTTCATCACTCTGTCCTGTGCATCACCAAAGGCCCTGCATGATCAGCAATACCAATTAGAAACACTAAGAGATTGCTTTTTTGTGAACAAAAAATATTGTACCAAAGACCCTGCATGGTCAGCAATACCAATTAGAAACACTAAGAGATTGAATTTTTGTGAACAAAACCTACAAGAAACTGACCAGTTCAAAACATTTTGGAGGTCTGGGAACTTTAGCAGGGGATGTTGTTTAGCAGAATTTAGATACCAAACCTCTTTGAACTTCATACAGATGATCACTGTTACCCAGTGGCTAGTGCAGTAGGCACCCACCACGTAGTAGTTGTTCATCATTGCATTTGAGATTGCTTTGCCAACTTGATGAGAACGCTGAGAAATATTTGTTGAAGTAAACAAATCTTGATCTAAAAACCCAACACTGATCTGCTTCTCCGCTGCCTTGTCCATCATTTTCCTACAAAAAATCAAATTGTTAGCATGCATGAACTTTGCGGTCAAAATTAAAGAAATATCTTTTCAGGTTTTAAAGAACTTACAATGTCCACAACCTCATGAAGGTAACATCAAGAGAAGCCAGGGTTATAAGGTGAAACACGCTACTGAATTCAATGTTTAACATTAAAGCACCACAACCACCTTTAAAGTAGTCTTGATCCATCTTTGCTGGAAAGGCAAGTTTATCCTTACTGTGTTCTATGACGTAAGCATGCAACTTGGCACAATTTGGTCTAGCAGCCTTTACATTTGCTTCTGACAACATAGGTGCACCAGGATTGCATTTTGGTCGGTCCTGTTCTGTCCCATTAACATAGTTAAGAATCTCATCTTTAGACAGAGGTTTCCTGACCTGGTTCCCCTTCTACAGTGGAGATTGCCTGGGCTCCTCCTGTTGCAGAGGCTGTTGTACTTGTTGCATCTACTGCTTAGGGGGAGATTGCCTGCGCTCCTCCTCCTGCTGGAGAGGCTGCTGTTTCGTCTGTTGTTCATCCTCATGTTGCAGCTGCTGATTAGGCATAGTTTGCCTGGGCTCCTCCTGCTATTGTCGACGCTCCTGCTGCTGGAGAGGTTGTTGTTTCGTCTGTTGATTATCCTCAAGTTGCAGCTGCTGCTTAGGTGGAGTTTGCCTGGGCTCCTCCTTCGGTTGTTGTCGACGCTCCTGCTGCGTAGTTTTGCTGATCTGCTGCTGCTGCTGTTGAGCCTTCTCTTGCTGACACTGAGCTGCAGCACCTCCATTTGATATTGTACCCCTGCTACCTGTTGCGGCTTCAGGGTTGGGATGTCTCGTCATGGGTGGTATAATGATCCTGTCCTTTGGCCATTGGATCCTTTGAACAAGAGCCGCAACTAGGGTTGCTACGTCACCCCCATCAATTGGTACAGGAAGAGGGTATTGACTCGTATTGGCCCACACATAAGTAGGTTGCACCACAACATACCCATCCTGCACCGGTACTGAATGGCAAGCCTTTTGAGATGGAAAGACTTTCGCTAGTGCGAGCTCCACGGTGCCATCCAAAAGGCTGCACACGGTTGGCTCTATCAGCTTATCTATTGTGTCTAGCATAGGTGATCGACTATCATTGTACACTTCATTCGCTTCATCACCGTTGGCATTCCAATGATCTTGCTCTCTGCCATCTTTCTCCCTGACATCATAATGAACTTCCTTGTTGTCATGCCCATCTTCTTCCTCAATGCCATCCATATCTTCTTCCTCGCTACTACTGACAGGCGCTGGTAATTGGGAAGGAAGAAGTGCATTTTTGGGTATGTTGATGCATGATAGTCTTAGAGCATGGACAATTGATTTAAATGTTTTCCCTCCATCACATCATGAGCATCAGACCTCTTGTTCCTCTTCTTCCTGTACATTCCAGCGAACTCTTCACCAAACCCTTTACCCCAACCAAGTGAACTAGCTAACAGGTCCAAAGCATAACTGTCGATCTGGTACATTCAGAGCATAGCAGAATTAAAGTATGCTAACATCCTCGATGCTTTTCATGAATTTACAGTGCAAAAATTGTAGCACCAGGAACATGAAAATGAATTTCAACAGTTCATATAACTACATCTGGTAGCAACAATTTATCCACACTGACTTGGGGCAACAAAATTCATCAATCAAAACCACAGTCAATAAATTGAAGATGAACTATCTAGGCATGTCTCCCTAATTAATCCACATTGACTTGAATATATAGCAAATCGATTTTGGTGTCCGATGAGAGAGAGGGTGTTGGGGGTTCAAGTAGGACTAACCTCTGTCGCGAATGAAGTAGTTGTTCTCGTGATGGTCGGAGGGGCCGGATCCACGGCGCCTCGTGGCCTGAGGCGGCCGGCCGGCTCATCGTCGTGGTCGGGGACGACGTCGACGGATCCGCGTCAACCGTCTTTAGGTTGGCCGGACGTACGTCCGCACGCCAGTAACAGCGTCCTCGTCACCGTCGTCACGCAGGGAGCGGTGGGGCTGGAGAAGAGCAGGGCTGCGGCGGGGAGAGAGCGGCGAAGGCGAGCAGGGAGACTGTCGGTGGCAGTGGGGAGAATGCGGGCATTGTGGATCTGTCTAGCGAGGAGCCGAATATGAACGGCGTGCGTAAATGTGTTTAATGAAACTACTATCGTGCCCTTGACGGCTCTGTGCAGCAATTGGAATTTCATGGGCAGTATAGTAAATATAGGTGGGAAATTTTGAGCAGCCCACGCACGGTTCGCCTACTAACGCTGACGAGTGGGCCAGTGTCATAGGCGACGATGGTTAGTGAACCCGGATCGCCTTTGTTGCGAGTTGGGTCAGCGGTTATCTTTTTTATATTGGCTGCTGACGCTGACGCGTGGACCTATCTCAGTTTTTTTTGAATGAAACTTGCTTCCCTGATTTATTAGAGCCTATAAAACAGCACCTGAAAATCATAAAAATACGAACAATTCGTATTTGGACATTTAGTATTTGAATAAAATATCAACAGTCACACTTGTGTGCCCAAGATTCTTAGAATCCGTTTTTACATCCCATGTTAATGATTTAATAATTCTACTAACATCTAGTGTGCTCTAAAAAATCTACAAATTGACATGCCAACATAATTTGGGTACCTAGACTTGTCTTCAAAATTTCAAATGGTTTAGATGAAGGAATTATATACTTGTGTACAAATGTCTACATCTCTCACATAGTTTCCTAGAATGTTTGCTTGAACATTGAAGTTTTCCACACTTTGCAACATGTTCGAACTCATATGCATTTGAAAACATAACAAAACATTGTGTTCACCTTAAGCTTACGAAATGTAAAGTTCCATCACTAATGGTTGTGTAAAACAAATATTATTTGTATGTTGTACTTACAAAGAACAAAATAAGGCATATAAACATCACTCAACAAACAGAATGTACACTAAACAATGAAATTAATGAATAGATGGTGATTTTTAAAAAATTTAAAAAAAGTATCAAATTTGGACTAAATACGATGAAGAAATACTTGTTACAACATTTGGTTGCAGATTAAAAGGAGAAATGGGAACTGTTCTTCATTTGAATAGAACTGGCCCCCACAGTCATTTGAATAGAACAAAGGAGGAAGCAGAGGGCACCGCCGACATCCCAATAAAATCAAATCTGTGTTTAGTAATATCTAATAATTTACATTCAAGATAGATAATGTTCATATTGATGCTTGCGCCTACATCTCGATGTTCATCCTGCTGACGGCGTACTCCACGGCGGGGCGGAATTTACGCGTCCAGAGGTCGAACTCATGACGGATGCGACACTCGGCGCAGCAGTAGTGGATGATCTCTTTGGTATCCGGCCCGTAGCGCTTACATCCCGCTTCCCAAATGCGGATGTGGGGATTCTGGACGGGCAGCAACGGAATGTCGTCATCGTCATCGCCGTCATCAAGCCAGTACAACCACGCAATGTTGTCGAGATCCTGCTTGACGAGGTAGCGCAGCCGCCGCAGGTTGTGGTTCTTCCACCGGCCGTCAGGGGGCGATGGGCCGTCGCTGATTTCCTGGAGTAGTGCCATGGCTTCGGGGTCCGGCGGGTTGCAACGATATTTCAGCATCGCTAAAAAGTACTTGGCACCGGAGTCTTCAGCAGCTGCAGCATCTCCGATGAGCTTCAGACCCTTATTGGGGTTCCGCCGCCTCATCAACCTCACCATCCCCTCGAAGAACAATGCCTCCGGATGATTAGCCTCGCAGAACCGCCGCTCAAAGCACGACCTGACGTAGCGATTCTTGCACGCCTCACGAAGATCACGCAGCGACACGTACAGTAGTACCTCGTCGGAGTTGCATATGCACCGGAAGGTGCCGCAAATTTTATTGCGAAGGTTTATAAAATGGAAAACGGTCACATCCTTGATGGATTGGATGATGATCTTGGTGAGAAGTTCATCTGGCAGCAGCAGCATCAAGCACACCGCGGCAGCCATCAAGGAGAATGGACGAAATAGCACCGCGACGGGGTTTGGAATTTGAATGGCGACGAGGGTTGAAGTTGGCGGCGACGAGGGATGAAGTTGGCAAGGAGGATTGAAGTTGAAGAGGGATGAAGTTGGCGACTAGGATTGAAGTTGAAGGAGGCGATGAGCTCGAGGGTTGAAGGTTGAAGATGGCGCCTCGGCCATGTCATAATAAAACAATAAATGGAAATTGAAAAGGTGCCGCAGTTTGGCTGCTACTGTTGACAAGTGGGCCCGACATCATTGCCCTGCCCCTTCTCCTTCCCGCGTAAGTGAAAGGCGACGCGTGGCTTCGCCCGAGATGGATCCCGATGCGCAATCGAGTGGCACATACTGGCAGTAATGGAGTAGTGGGTGGGGGCAGAGGCGCCTGACGGTTCCGTGTCTTGTCAATATAACTCCCTCGCCCAGTCGCCCTCCCCTGCTTCTTCCATAAGCTTATCATCTTTTTCTTCACTTCTTCATCCTCCTCACGATTCACCACTACAAATCTTTGGTCACCGAGAGAAGGAGATGGCGTCGAGGAGCCTACCGCCGTCAAAGCAGGGACGAAGGGAGGACGACGACGACGAAAGCCGCCGTCGGAAGAAGTTGGAGAAGGGGAAGGAGCCGGCGGACAAGGACGCCGACGAGGAACCGCTCTTCGACGACAATAAGTTCGCCGTTGAACTGCTCAGGAGCGCCTTCAGAAAGCATGAAGGTGTTGGCGAGGCCTTCGACATCAAGGCGCATCATGATGCGTACAAGGACCCGACCTTGAAGGGTCTCGCCTTCAGGATCCACGGGTTGGATGAGAAGCTCGAGAACCTCCCTGTGGTCAAGCGGGCTGCCGGTCGCCACTTCTTCGACAACGGCGGCTCCGACGGCGACGACGGCAGCCGCAGCGACGACGGCGACAACGAAGGCAGCCAAGGCGGTGACGGCGGGACTCCGACTAATTGATAGACTCCTCTACCAATTAGTAACAATAATGTCTGTGTGCTTTTGTGTCTTCGTCCGGTTCTTGGACATGAACTGCTTAGTTTGTCTGTCGGTCATGAACTGCTTAGTTAACTAGCTTGGTTGTTAGATTTTGTATGTCATGAACTCGATCTAATATACACGAGATTAACTAGAGATCTGTTGTGATGAATTAGATTTGCTAACGTTGACGCTGACGCTGATGTGTGGGCCAGTGTCATTGGCGACGATGGTTAGTGAACCCGGATCACATTTGTTGGCAGTTGGGTCCGGGCGGGCAGGCAACGTTTATCTTTTTTATATTGGCTGCTGACGCTGACGCTGACGCGTGGGCCTGTCACATTTTTTTGAATAAAACTTGCTTCCCTAAATTATTAGAGCCCATAAAACAGCACTTAAAATCATAAAAATACGAACAATTCGTATTTGGACATTCAGTATTTGAATAAAATATCAACAATCAAACTTGTGTGCCCAAAATTCATGTATTTCGTTTTTACACCCCATGGTAATTATATAATAATTCTAATAACATCAAATTTGCTCTAAAAAATCTACAAATTGACTTGGCAACATAATTTGGGTACCTAAACTTGTCTTCGAAATTTCAAGTGGTTTAGATGAAGGAATAATATACTTGTGTACAAATGTCTTCATCTCTCACATAGTTTCCTAGAATGTTTGCTTGAACATTGAAGTTTTCCAGACTTTGCAACATGTTCGAACTCATATGCATTTGAAAACTTAACAAAACCTTGTGTTCACCTTAAGCTTACGAAATGTAAAGTTCCATCACCGCCACTTAGGTCCATACCCCTTCATTGGTTATGCATATATGCAAATAAGACCCTTACTTTTTATCTTCTTCTCCATCCACGTCCGAGGACTTTAATGTGACGTGTTGTCGAGATGAGGCGGAGGACGGCGACCGAGCGAGAGGAGGGAAGCGAAGAGCACATGAGCAGAGGGAGCAAAGCGCGCGTAGGCGACACGTTGCGACGGCGTATGTGGGCGGAGCGCGAGGAGGAGCGCGCGCGTCTTCCTACGGCAGCGCCCCATCTCGAAGCCACGGAGCGCCTCGACACCGCAGGAGGTCCGAAGCTCGCGCGCGCGCAGCGTGCAACCGCGAGCACATTGATGGTGCTCCGCTCATCTTCTCCTCCTCCGCCGCGTGGCGGGAGATGAGTTGTCGCCAGGTGTGGATTTGGGTCCGAATTCTGACTCGGGGAGGCGAGATAGGACGTGGAGCTGGTGGAGGATCGGGTGGTGCGGCACGGGGTGACAGGCTGCAACATTGCGGATCGGGAAGGCGACGGTCACGCGTTGCAGAGCGATGTCGCCTGAACCCTAGGCGGCGAGCGGGTCTCGAGGTCTGCCGGTGGGAGGGGAACGACGAGCGGCATCCAAGAGTGCGGAATTTTTTTGGGTGCGCCGGAGAGCATCGTGGGCGGCGGTAGTGACAACAGTAATGTGCGGAGGACATGGATGGAGAAGATAAAAAGTGTCTTTTTTGCATATATGCATGACCAACGAAGGGTTATGGACCTAAGTGGCACAACTTAACAAGTTTGGGGGTGCCGCATTTCACTTGCAAGTTTGTGGACCTAAGTGGCACACTATGACAAGTTCGAGGTTAAGCGTATTTAACTCAAAAATAAACACCAAACAAATATGGATATCTGACCTCCACTACATGATTAGCAGCATCCAATATTTGAGAAAAACCGTAACAATGTCGACGCTTCACAAAAGTAACTGGACTGGGTAGGGTTTTGTACTAGGGTTGGGGTTACGTTAACATGACTTGTTGTATCTGTTCTTTCTATCTTAATGAAATAAATCACACAGCTCTCCTCTGTTGTTCAAGAAAATAAAACAGTAATCTGCATTGTTATTATTAGTTATCAGTAACAGCAGAGTATTGTGACAAGCAAAATATTTATTGTGCTGATATAACACAATGAATGATGCCACAAAAGCGTTTTAGGATTGAGCATACCTTGAAGGTAGATTGAGTAAGGTCTTCCTGCATGAAGCAGCAACATGTGGAGACAAAAACAAAGTACGATATACACAAGTTGAAATCTCACAGCTCACACCATTACTCTTTGGTTAGAGACAGGCTTGAGCACACGCAAAACACATGCCAGCAACAGGTCTCATTTGCTTCCATCTTCATTATGTATAGTTTGATCCGCTAAAAGTAAATATTTACCTACAAGTATCTTGATATCTGAATACATCCTTCCATCTTTAGACAGCTCCTCAACTGCTTTATTTATAAAGCCTATCATTTTCATATTATTGCTGTGCACCACATCTTTTTGGAGAACTTCTTTTAAAAGGTCACATCCTTTGCTGGCATGTCCATGTGATATCAAAAAAATTGTGAAATGTAATAGGGAAAAATATCCAAGTCATAACCTTTAGTCTTCATCTCTTCATAGTAGCTCAATGCAGTCTCTATTCGACCACACTTTGCACAATCCATTTATAAAAGCAGTATATGCTATCTCATTTGGAGCACAACTGTTTTCTCTCATATTGCACCACAAAGCAACGGCTTCATCGGATCTCTTTCCAGCACTATTACAGAGTCCATCTATCAAGCTTGTATATAACCACCGTTGGTAGCTTCTCTTCATCACTCATTTTATTAAAGCAAGCAATTGCTTTGTCAATCCTGCCAGACTTGGTCCAGATATCAATCATAAGATTGTAGGTAACTACAGAAGGAAGCAAACCCTTACTCAACATTTCTTCCATAATTTCTTGTGCCTTGTTAAATTTACCTGATCTTCGGAATCCATTTATCAATATATTATGTCACCACATCAGGAAGATAATATTTGGATGAAATGTCATTGAAAAAGCTCTAGTGCATTGTCTATCTCTCCCGTTTTGCAAATTCCATTCATGGCTGCAGAGTATGTGACAATGTCAGGAAGAAAACCCATTTTAAGCATTTCATCAAGAAATTGCAAGGCTTCTGTTATCCTGCCACTGAAGCTAAGCTGTTGCACCATCTCTGTGCAGTTCTTAATCCATGGTTTGTGTCCATTTGTCCGCATATCCCTCAGTAGATCAATGGCAGCATTAATGTCTTTTCTTCTACAAATGCCATAGAACAATGAATTGTATGTGAACTCTGAGGGTTTCAAACCAAGATCCTTCATTTTGTTAAACATCTCATATGCTTCATCAACTCTATCTGAAATGCAAAATCCAAGTATCAAATCATTAAACATCAAAAGTTTTCCCCTTGCAACCAAGCCCAATCATTTCCTTGGTGAGAGCCAAGGCCAGATCCAGTTCCTTAAAACTTACAAAGGCCACACACAACAATGTTAAACGAATCAGAATTTGGTTTAACACCTTCACTGATAACAAACAGATGCAAACTGCTGGTGTTATCTTTACTAACCCTTTGACCACCATGCATCATGGACCTGAGCAATGTTGATAGGCTGCTTCCATGTCTCCACTAGTTAACAAGCCAGTCAAGAACTACTATATAATGAGACGACACCGCTGGGTTTCAGATGCTCTGCATTTTCATTGATGAATGAAACAGCAGCAGTGAAATGCCCTTCGCTGCATAATGTCTCAATTATCTTTTTGAGTAAGTAGCCATCAGGAGCAACCCCATTCCTCTTCATTTCCTTGAACAAATTCATTGCCTTCCCTATCAAGTCTTCTGGACATGACCTACTCAGTCACACTGTATATCGCTAAATCCACACAAAATCCATATCTGGCCATCTTGTCAAACATCTCCATGGCCATGTCGACCCTGCCCTGCTTGGCAAACCCATGGACCAGAAGACTCAATGTCTTCTCGCTTGGCCTCATATGCAATGCCTCCATCCTCCTCACCAACTCAACTGCGCTGTCTACCTTACCCCACTTGCTCAACGCCATTGCTGCCGCTAGCACATGTTCATCGGCCCATCCTTTCGCTGATCTTCTGGAACACGGCATTTGCAGCGTCAGAACGGCCTGCGTTGCAATAGCACTGCAGGAGTGAGGTGAGTGTGTACCTGTCAACACTCTCATCGCCGCAATCGCTCACTATCCACGCAACCTCACCCTCAGCTTCGTCCACGCGACCAGCCTCGCTGGCGACGTCGAGAGGCAGTTGTACGTGTATGAGTTGGGGATGCAGCTGAGTGCACTCCTCGCCTCATCAAAGACGTGGACGGCGGTGTCGGGGAGGCCAGCCGCACCAGGACGACGTAGGAGGAACCCAAGCGCCCTGGGTGTCATGGAGCAGCGCGAGACGACAGCGTCTCCAGCGAGCCGGTCAAGGTGCGCGCGCTGGTGTGGGGGCAGAAGGGATACCATGGCGTTGAGGGAGGGCAGGAGTGGCGGAAACCCGGCTGCTCAGCAGCCCACTGAAGAAGTCGAGAGCATGACGCCAGGATGGGAGGCGTAGGATGACGGACTCCGCGGCAGGCGGCGAGAGGTACATGGCCAGACGGCAGAGGCGGGGACTGTGTCACGGGGTGGAGCGCGGGCGGGAGAATTCATCGAGCAGGTGGTGGGCGAGGTAGCCGCGGGTGGTGATACGGACGCTGCGGTGGTGGTGAAGGGCCGGAGCAGGGAGAGCGGCGCACCTACGTGGCTGAGGCAGCTGAGTGATGATGGAGATTACTGCGGTGAGCTTCTACTGCGCCTTGGGCGCTGGTATCGGGGCGGGAGCCAGGGAGAGCTTGGGCGCATTCCACTTGATTTTCCTGCAGCACGATGCAACAGGCGGACAAGTTAGGAGAGATGATAGGATCAGCGGTCCTACCGCGGCTGCGCAGGGCGTAGGGGAAGGAGACGGGAGGCCGAGGCTTGATTCCCCGGCGGCGGATGGGAGCCGTGGTGGCGCAGGTGAGCTGGGCGGCGGCGGCGTGAGGGAAACAGAGGAAGGGAGGGAGGCGTGCGCGGAACGAGATCCTCTGAATTCGGTCTCTGTGACTGCTGCCGGCAGTCCCTCCATCGCGCCGTTCGCTGGCATCCGACGGAACAGCTTTCCCCCATGCCAAATACCCCTTCGCACACGGATGTTTTGGCCCACGGCCTGTTAAACGAGAAAAACAGCGCGGCGCGATTGCTCCCCCTATTTTGGGGGCGGAGCTGAGCCACAATGGCCGAGGCGAGGCGGCGATCATCTACCTCTCGTGGTACGTTACCATTATTGATACGATTAATTTGTGGAGTACTCACAGTCCCGAATCTCTCTTCTAATATTTCTCTTCTCAACTGCTGAAGGTAATGTTACAAAGTAATACATTTTCCCTCTTAATCACGTATGTCTGAAACATATATATCCGGACTTTTTATTTTTCAGGGGGTACCCGGTTCCAATAGGAAGAATGTATTTTGCCTCCTGGAACATAGATTATTTCCTTTTGGAGTAGCTTTTGCATCTGTAGTTGAAAAATAGTGCGAAAATTGTGAAGTCCATATGACTAGCAATAAAGTCATATAAACCTTATGGATGCCAAAGAATAGCAGAACAATTTGCGATGGGCATCTCTTTCTTAATTTGCAAGACTCAACAATACTTTTTTATTAAATTCCAAATAATTTACAACAAAATAGAACTCTATAAAATTTCATGTTTTTTATGCTTTCCATACAGCCACTACTTACACAGACCGCAAGCTCCAGCACAAATTCCACTGGTCCATTTCAAGAGTTCTTATTATTAACGTGGATCATAGCATTCTCTACATGCGCGAACTTCCTCCTTTAGTTCCTACTCTTTGCCTGGTCCTGCCAAAATGGAGCATCCCAATGGGAAAAAATCAGTCGTGCTATGGACAGCTCCTCGACGCAGGTGTTCACCGCAGGCCGTAGCGCTCCAGACGACGACGGGGCCGCTAGCAAGGGATGTCGATGGGGAGACGCTCGGCTCGGGAACGACAACGCTGCGCGATGAAGGGAAGGGCGTCTCGTGCCGGCTTCCGAGCGAGGGGATGGCGACGACACTCGGCTCCTCGGGAGAAGGACGACGACGACGCGTGTACTTCCGAGCGCGAGGGATGGCGACGGCTCACTCTCCGACGCGACGGCGGCAACGGGTTGAGTCAAGACGGCGGCGGTGGATTTGGGGAGCTGCGTGCTGTACGCTTCCTTCTCCACTTAGGAGGCCCTATTATTGGGCCAAAATATGTACGAAGGAGGAGTGCGTATTGTTTGGACTTAGCCGTCCGTTGATGCCGAATGGTACCGATGGAGTGATCGCCGACACGTTCACAAGGACCGAATTCATAGATTCCTTCTCGCGTGCGCGGTGCATGGATGGCCCAACGCAGCTTACGCAGTGGCCAATCATGGCTAGGCGGGAAGGCCGGGTGCGTGGGCCATAGTCCAAGAGTCTTTTAGTATATTTCAAGAGTTCTTATTATTAACGTGGCTCATAGCAACTCCAAAAGTTTGTCAAATTTTACTTTGTCAAATTTTGTGTTTTGCCAAATGTAAAAAGATATACCAAGTAAAAAAAGAGTTCATTTCCAACAAATATTATAATTCACTTGCCAAAATTCAGATTCAACTTTACATCAGAACCCCTGAGAGAGAACAAAATTACGTTTCTACCCTTCCACCTCTTGAAAACTTAAATCGGGAATCCTTAGAAAAAATTATTTTTATACCCTTCCGCCCCTTTCTAATAAGGGAGGATGCACGCGTTGATCACTGCGCGCATATATGCACGCGCAGTAGCTCTGCCAACTTGGGATAAAGCGGGCGCACGCTTGACTCCGCGAGCGCACGCCCGGGCCTCTGCGGCAACCACTCCACCACCGCGAGCTCATTGGGAAGGAACGCCGTTCGCCCCGCTCCCCGTACCCCGTACCGCCCATCATCGGCACCTCTCCCTCGAAGCCTATCAGGGGACGCCATCGCCATCTGCCGCCTCCTACCCTCGAACCGCCACTGTTCGGGTACGAGGTAGGCCATCATGGCCGGATCGCAGCGAAGATCATCCGGACGGCCGCCCGCTCTACACCGTAGCGCGATGTGCTCCCACACGTAGCTAGGTAGCGCGGCGTGCATGTAACTCGCTGCCCCCTTGGCCTATAAAAGGGGAGGCGAGCCCCCAGCCGCGGGAGAAAAAAAAAGCGAGCACAGTCGAACACGACGCACCGTGCACTCACTCTCTTATTCTCCCACGACCTCTTCAGCCACTCACCAGGGACTTGGAAGCCATGCTTCCTCTCCCACCTTGCTTGTACTTGCCCCACTACAAGCACCCCTAAGCCGAGCAATATAGTGCCACGAGCACACCGCTGTCGGGACGTACGGCCCCCTCGGCCGGAACCAGGATAAAACCTTGTGTCATTTGTTGCTTAGCATCGACCATTGAGGGATAGACCTAGGCGTTATCTACTGGTTAGTGTCGGGACCATATTCCGCACCGACAGTACCCGTGAAGGTCGGACACCACTTCATCCCCGTCGACTTCGTTGTGCTCGAGATGGGAGAGAGGGAGAACCCGCCGCTCATCCTTGGGAGGCCTTTCCTCAAGACCGTGGGAGCTACTATTGATGTTGTCAAGGGGGAGATCATGTTCGATATCAACGGAGAAAGGAGTTCCTTCAAGTTCCGTCCAAGAATCGAGGCATGCAACATGATTGGAGTGAAGGGAGAACCAAAGCAAAAGGAGGGGCTGAAAAAGAAGGAGCCGAAAAAAATGAACGTAAAGAAAATCATAGAAGGTGTTGCATCCGTCAAGACAAAGGAAGAAAAGTCGCCTGTGAAGACCAAAAAATGACTAA
This sequence comes from Cenchrus americanus, assembly GCA_947561735.1. Lineage (NCBI taxonomy): Eukaryota > Viridiplantae > Streptophyta > Magnoliopsida > Poales > Poaceae > Cenchrus > Cenchrus americanus. The sequence continues at coordinate 49,557,182 of OX387244.1, read as the reverse complement.
GCCGGAAGACAAGCCCGTGCCCAAGATGTTGCGGAAGTGGGTACCCAAGATTGCAACACCCGCAAAGAGCATTGATCCGAAGTAATCAAGTGAAGAAGTCTAGCTATATACTATAAACGAAGCGCTAGGTGGGAGGCAACCCGTTTCGTCAAGTCAAGAATAAGCTACCGGGAGGACAACCCGATTCCAGGTTTTTCGAGTCTTTTTAATAATTTAGTTTTGAGTTTTATTACGCAAAGACATTAGACTTAGAAGTGGTTGAACAATATTAGAGACATAATTCTTGATTGAATGTTTGCTTTATCATAAACCCTTTGCATGAACCCTCCTATGTGCTTGTTTGTTCTTTTCTTTTCGAGAAACCTCAACCAAATAATTTCAGAACCTAACTCAACCTTTCACCCTCATTATGGTGCTGAGGTTGACTTATTCTTCATGCTAAAACCACACGAGTAGAGCCACTATCTATATTTAGGAGTTAATAAAATTCAGCACGTGGTAGAACTCGCGTGAACCTAGAAATCAAAACTTTTGGTTGGTTTAAAAATCAATATCCTTGGTTTCTCTTAGATTAGAATTTTTCTAACCCTCATCTAATTTTGTTTTATTCAAAATCTCTCTTATTTAGTCAAAATTAGAACCTAAACCTAAGCCCCCATGATCAAGCCGGGAAAAGTTTGCTCTCAACCGATGAAGGCAAACTATACCGGTGAGACCGAAATCAACGTAGTCGGAAAATATTTTCGACTTACATTTGTTTTTAATGGTTTAAAAACTTCTCTAAAATTATGTTTAAGCTCTTGCATGGATCTGAAAAATATTTTAAATTTCGAATTAGAGGAGTGCTTAACCTTAAACATACCTTAATGGAGGCAAACTAGTTTGAATTAATCATGCATGCACCATTGGATTCCCTTTCATCAACTTTCACCAATTCCACATGCAAAGGACAAGCATGGTGGGCAGCAAGCATCAACTTTGCAGGAATTTCATGGTGGCATGTGAAGCAAGTGGAGCTAGGGAGCATGGACATGACCCAAAGCATGAAGCATCAAGTGGAAGGACCAATAATGCAAGAAAAGGAGTGGACGAGAGCGTTTGGGCGGTGCAACTCGTGGAGCACGCGGGCGGGAAAGTTGCGGAGGCGAAATGATCATGCTTCGGAAGAAAGACGAGGCGGGGAGGTGCACCGAGGCCCCCGGTGCCGGTCGGCCCGGGCCGGCCGGCCTACCCTATTTAAGGAGCCCCCCGGCTCCCGTTTTCTCCAGCAAGCTTCCCTCTCCTTCCTTTGTTTGTGTGTTCAAGTTGTGTGTGCCCAAAACCTCGTAGACATAGCCAACCTTCCCAAGCTTGATAGCTCAAAAAAATCCACATCCTTAATCCACTCAAAGTCCACATCCGAAGTAAGAGTTTTAGTGCCTAGTTACCGGTTGCAACCCGGAGTTGTAGTAGAAGAGAAGAGTGCAGCAACCATGTGGAAGAAAACCACAAGTCTCTTCTCCAAGAAGAAGGGTTCGTCGTCATCCAAGCCGTCATCAACCACGTCTTCGAGGAGGTACTCGGTTTCCGAGTCTCCCCGGAGCATGGAGACGGATACGGCACCTCCGAGGAGGAACGATGCTCTCCTCCTTGGTGGTATGAGGGCTGCAAGAAGCACGTCCATGAGGTTTACCGAACCTCAAGGGCACACAGAGGAGCAGCCCGCGCCACCACGACGATCGACCCGTTCGACCGCGCCACCTCCTTACACTCCCATATACTCTTCGTACGGCTTCATCATCTTGTCGTCGGAGGAGGAGGAGAGGCTATCTCATCTTGAAAAGAGGCTTGTGCCCAATGTCGAATTCGACGACCAAGCACTTTACACCTTGGGTTTTGGCACCAACATATACTACATGTTGGGGCACCTTGGATGGGTGCAATTCTCCAACGGAGTATCGGCGGACACCCACAAGGGGTTCGCCTTGGAAATTTTAATGGCCATTGCACCTATCCTTGATGATGGGGTGCAAAGCTTGTCATTCCGTTTGGAGGGAGTCCAACAAGTGGTTCCCTACGAGCATGTTAGGGAGCTACTTGGGTTCCACAAGGGAGCTCCGGGGAAAGTTGACGTGCCACCCGGCATGTTAGCAAGATTTTGGAATATGATCTCCGGAGAAGCCCATCAACAACGCAATTGCATCTGCAACCCCATTATCCGGATATTTCACTCTTGGATGTGCAAGAGGGTATTGGGGAGGATGAAGGCGACGAAGGTGACCGACACGGAGTTGAATTGGCTCTACTCGGCTTTAATTGCCAGGCAGCCAATAGACCCCTCTTACCTCATGATCAACCGTTGGTATTGTGAAGCAACATCGGGGGCGGGACAAATCGGTTCGGGGTGTTACCTCTCCATGTTGGCCTTCTCCTTACGGCCGGGGATCGCAAGGAACCCCGACCATCTTTTGCGTGGTACCTCTCTCAGCATTGAGTATTTGCGGCAAGGTAAATACATTAGTGGAGATGAGAGAGGAGGTTATCGTTTGGCCATAGTGAACCTACCCCTTCCCGATGAGAGGCTTAGGCTTTTCACCGAAGGGAGGGAAGATTGGTTGGAAGAGAGACTCCTTGTCCCTGCAAGGAAGAACAAAAGAGGAAGAATCGTAGAGGAGGGAACATCCTCCGCACAAGCGAGTGGAGCACAACCCAATGTGCAACCATTCGGCGGGATCCCTCCTCCGCCAAGTTATTACGGAGGGCCACAAGAGCAAGCATGGGGGGTGGTGCACCGGTACCCCCACCAAACTATGTGGTGCCCAACGCTAACTTCGCGGAGCCCTACGAACAATATCCCCAACCACAACAAAGCATGGCCATAATTGGAGGGTATGCTGCAAGAAACACCCAAAACATCGCAGCCATCCAAGCTAACGCAGCTCAACTTGGTGAAGGCAATGCAAATATTGCCTATGAGCTTGGACGCCTTCACCTAGTGGAGCCAAATCAATTCGTCGGAGGGAATGTCCAATCGTATTATGAGCAAGGGTATTACTATCAAGATCATCAACACCAACTACCGGCGGAGGACTAGAAGATTTAGGAACTTTAGTTTTCTTTTCTTTTTCTTTGTAATTTTCAGCTTTTGTTTATGTGTGTTTGCGTAATATTTTCTGTTTTTATCTAAATTTCAGCAAGCGTGTTTGTTTATTTTCAGTTTGTATTTCAACTTGATATCATCATTAATAAAGACACCACCTTGATTATATCATTGGAAAAGTTACAAAAATTTGTGCCATGATGATATATGATTATAATTGCTACTTTGTTTATCTTTGTAATTGATCTATGCATGTTTAAGCTTGTTGACGCAAAACGTGCACCTAGCGCCAAACACACAGCAAGCCGAACAAGCTGGCTTTACACGCGCAAAGAATCACGAGACGTGCTAGTCAATTTTCCTTGAAAATGAACAAAAGATAAAGTAATTAGATACCAAACCTTGGAACTTGCCGGGTGGTACCAGACAGTTCCATATTTACGGCTAAAAAGCCAGATGGGATGACACATAGCTATAAAGAGCTATCCGCCAATAAGCTGAAACCATTCGGGGACTTATAAAGGAAAAAAGTAACATTGCCGAATGGATGACGTAAGAATGACGGCGATCGGTCTTTGTTTGAACAAAGATGCACATGCACGAGGCCATGACCGATCCCCATGATAATTAACATTAAACAAATGAATAAAGTAAAGCACGAACATAAACATGTAATAAAAAAGCATGCATAGATCCAAAGCACTAGTCTACCGCATGTCTAGGTACTTTAAAACCCGTCGGGTACGATGCCAAGCAAATCTATCCACCGCATGATACAACTTGCATGAAAATCATACCACTTTCCACAAATAGATCTATCCACCGCATGATACAATCTAAATATGGAAAGCTAAAAGAATACGTTATTTAAAGCATGAATTACGCACGTGTTCTACTCGTGAAGAAACATAACCGAATACGGCTGAACAGCCGATTCAGGATCCATGAAGAAGGAACGAACATTACCAAAAGAATAAATCTATCAGATCGATTTGAAATCTAATCCACCGGATGACTAGCTCCAAAGCAACCCAAAAACCTGCATCTACCGCATGATACTCAGTTCTTTCAAGATTTATACCAACGTTGGCAAGCTTGAACCCGCAACACGTAACAACCTAGATCGATTCGGTTTCGGCTATCAGAAAGCACAAGATCCACGTGTTAAAACACGAACTCGACTCGTACAAAGATCACAAGAGGGATAAAGCCGATCCAAATCTATCTAGATTGGGCAAAAGTGTGTTACATGAATCTAAACATAAAGTAAAAACTCAAAGCAACACGAGATAACTTAATGAATCTATTGGATCTTGCCAAAATCCAATAGAGCCGATAACTAGCTTCAAGCTAGATCTTAGCCTATCGCATGGCTCATGACCTAACAAGAAACCTTCTTGAACCAAGCTTGAATCTACCGCATGACACGAAGCATGGTAACAAGACTAGTTGCATCAGATCTAAATCCACCGCATGATACTAGACATGATACAAGGTTGCCGGTACTCACGGAGGTCGACGGATCGATGAACCCTCTCGAAGAACTCGACGACACGACAAAAGGACTCTAGGGTTTGGCGTAAGGCCGGTTTGTATTGAAGAATGATTGTGTCCATTACATACATTCAGGGCTCATATTTATACCCTGCCAAGTACAATCTCGAATGGATTCGCTGCCTAACTTATCTCTAAGCTTGATCGCCTATCCATCCATTTGTCCTTCCTGCTTGAGCCACGTCACCATCCAATCCCGCAAAATCAGCTCAATTGTTCCTTTGCCGAACGGGAGCAGATAGCCGAGCGCAGACCTCTTTGCCGAATACATCTGAAAAAATCCTTTCCTTCCACCAAACGGACTCCTCACCGAGCTGGACCCACAAGTCGTCAGACTCTTTACCAAATTTTGGTGTTAACACATGCCCCTTCAATTGCGGGATAAAAGTGATTTTGTTCCGCAATTGACTCCAGCCACGAACATTTTCAAATCGAATCTGTCAACACCTGTTCTTCTTTCTTCGCAATCCGCCGAAGTCCTCGTCTAGATCCAAACCCTAGATCCCCTTGTTCTAAGCTCAAATCTCCAATGGCGGCTCAAAACCAAGATGCTCAGGTAAATTCCCCTCCCGTAAGCTTCATTCGGCATTTAGGTTCTCAATTTTACCTGAGATTTCGTTTCCGCTTTTCTTCAGGAGCCTTCTACTGAGCTTTTGATTCGCATCGAGGCCAATTCAAGATCCTATTACCTTGGTCCTGTGGGGAACTCTGATCCTCGAGATTTCATCGCGGCTGAATCTCAGAGAAACCCTTTCAAAGCGGCTCTGTCCCCACCCCCTCGAAGGCAAGATGCTTTCAAGAACTGGCCCTTGCCTCCAATCGCAGGCTGGAAAACTTGGTACCGGAGGATTCTCGCAGACAAGAGTGCATTAACCCAAAACTGGGATACCCTCCGCATTTCTCAGTGCTTGGAGTTATCCTTGGCCGAGACCCCCAAGAATGAAGACCTCCTGATAGCAGCTTGCCATTTTTGGTCAAACGGCATCAACGCCTTCCTCTTTGGCCACGGCCCAATGTCTCCAACTCTGGTCGATGTGTTTATGATCACCGGCCTTGACATTACAGGATCCGTTCAACCCTGGGAATTCAGAAACTCTTCATGGCAAACAGGGGTGAAACCAGGGAGCGGATACAAGAACTACATCTTGAAACACATGAAAGACAAACCCCTTGGTGAAATTGAATATAGGGCATTTCTGAACATGTGGCTATGCAGGTTCGTCTTCTGTGGTAAAGCCAATGAGCCTACCTTGAATCACATTGCAATGGCTTCTCATTTGGTCAATGGCAACCGCCTACCCCTTGGGAAATTCCTCCTAGGCAGTGTGTACCATATGCTTCACCAAACTGTCACCCAGATGTACACTAGCCAAAGGATAGCATGTGTCAACGGTCCTTGGTAGTTTGTTCAAATGTGGCTGCAGCTTCACATGCATCAGATGGTTGGTGTCGATTTGAACACTAGACTCTTCCCTTCATCCAATCACCCTGAAGGGGAACCTCAAGCCACCAGAGGATGCCAGAATTATGGAGAAGCGGCTTCAACTGTTCTCGTTCAGCAGGACATCAGCCAGCTTTTCGAGCTATTCTTCAAAGGTTTCCAGAATCCTCTCTGGCTCCCTTATCTGGACAATGACACTTTGATTTTCCCTTGTGAATTCTCTTTTGAATCCGAACGCCAAGATGGGAGATTCTTAGAGATCCTCAACATCATAATCCGCCCATGTATGCTGCCGGCTGAATTCAATGGAGGAAGGCTGACCTGTAGCACTTATGAATATTATCAGCCCAATGTAATGGCTCGGCAACTTGGGTGTGGCCAGATGCCCCCAAGACTGTTCCTGCACGAATTCCTCAAGCCCAGAGAGGAAATCAAAGAACTTATGCACAGTAGCAGAGTCTTCCATTATGTGTGCAGTCCCACTGTCTACACCTGGCCTTTTGTGCCCACAACCATAGCTCACTCCACCTTCAATTCCTGGTGAAAGAAATCCATGATCATATCTTCAGTGAGCCTGTGCACTTGTTCTGTGCAGAGTTGATGCCTGATTTTCAGCCAACTTCAGAGGTAATATAATTAACCTTTGGATCAGACACTTCCTCTTCTAATCATGATTCTGATCTCATTTCTTTTACTCACAGAACACAGTGCCTGCCCCTCGAGCCAGGAATATCACCTACAATGCTGTAGGCCCGATCTCAGCACTGGGATTCAGGTCTCCAACTCTGGCTCAACTAATGGCCAGGTTTGCCACAACAGACCCAAACCTCTCCAGCCTTGCTGCTGATAGGAGGCAAGGTTTGTCTCTGATTGCTCCTCCAAATGCCAAGAGGAGGAGAACTGTCAGAAAGTTCTTGTTGCGGTAAAATCTTTTACTTTTTTGATCATAAGATTACTCTGCTCCTGGTAAATCATATCTTGTGCATTTTCAGACCAGAGCCCAGCAACCTTCAGTGCCAGAACCTGCCAATGCCCCATCCACTGGTATGACCTTTACTGTCCTCTTTTAAGGATGAACAGTGGCATTTACCTTTTAATTTGACACTTGCAGAAGAAACAATGGAAGAACAACTTGTGGACATCCCAGTGTCTCAACAAGCAAGTCCACCTAGGGTTGAATTACCTATCCCAGTGGAGATCTCATCTTCATCAGGGACTCAATCACCCTCTGCAGAAGCAATGAATTCTCCAGAGATGAATCTCCCGATCCAGCCAGAACCATCAAGTCCTCCAAGGGCACAATCACCTGCTGGTCATGCAGAGACACCAACCCCAACAGAGGTGGACCCATCTCCTCTTCAGCCAGAAGCCCATGAGTTGCCAGAAGCGCATCAACATCTTCTCACTTAGAAGCTTCAGCTCTACCTGGAACACCTTCTTCACCTGTGATTGCCCCTGAACAAAATCCTGGCCCAGCTCAAGAAATCAGACATGAGGTACTCATTTGCATTTAACTCTGCTACCTTTACTTTTAGCACTCTTAACTCGGCAATACTGCTTCTTAGGATCAGGCCCCATCATCCTCAAGTCTGTCAACGGGGAACAATTCAGTTGCCGAGGCGAGGGAAGGAGTGCATCAAATTCTGTCAGAGGCGGTGCTAGCAAAGCTCAGAGAAATTGTTGCCTGGCTAGAAAGAGATGCACAAGATCAGTTCAAGGATCTCTATCACTTTGAAGAGATGCTTGAATCTATTAGCCAAGAACTCCCTGAGGACATCAGTGCTTCCCTGGCATCTATCTGTGGCTTGGAAATCCACTATGTGCCCATAAGGCAGGCTTTGAGGAAAGTGCGCTCCCGCCCGGCTGTTGAAAAGAAGAGAGCCAGTGCTGAACAAGCCATGAACGGGGCGCAATCCCAAACAGAGAGCCACAAAGATACATTGGCCAATCTGCAAGCTTCTTGTGATCTAAAAATTGCCGGGGAAAGCTGCTGCGGAGAGCGGGCGAGAAGCCCTTGTCACCGAGATAGAGGTCGATAAAAAGAAAATAGCCGAGCTCCCCGGATTGATAGAGAAGACCCAAGAGGAAGCAAAATCGGCTATAGCCAAGATGGAACAATGCGACGAGAACTCACCACCTTGTCTAGTGCCCGGAAAGATTGCCGGGGAGCGGTTGGACAATTTCGTCAAACAACATTAAATGTCCGTGGTGTGATTGCGAAATACCTGAACATTTAGACGCTTCAATTGATGTATAACCGAATTGGTCGCTCTTGTAATATTCGTTCTCGCAATTTTATTTCCTTTTTCTCTGCGCACCTCCAAGTGTGTCTTTGAACGACCCATTCGGCAAAGAAATGCCAACACCCGAATGGCACTTTGACTCCTCTCAGCCGAGCCAGTTAACTGAATGCGACTCAGCCTAGAACTCCAAGCGACCCGCTAGCGGGCTGGCCAAGGAAACCTTTCCACCTTCCGATTTTCTTGGGATATGCGCCACGATTCAAAGCCATGACTCGAGGCCACGATCTGTCTTGCCAAGTCTATAAATGAAACCGTAGGTGCTCCTAGCTCTCCACCAAGCCTTTTAGCTCTCGAATCTTTGCCAATCTCAGTTCTTTTTCTCCTCCAAACAGTGCACATACCAAAGCAACATGGTGCGCCGCCTCAACCACCGCCGTGCCTCTGATGAGGCAGAGGGGAGCAGCGCCAATGCGCGCCGGAGGCAATGATCGTCGATTCCTTTTCTTTGATTCACTTTTGATCTTTTCTTGTTTTGACGATCATCTCCCTTTCAGGTTGATTCAGTGGAATCCGTCTCCTGCGCCGGCCAATCAGCCCCTTCCGGACGACTCCTCGGAGTCCGACGGCCACTCCCCGTGCCCTACGGGGAGCTCGACGCCCTCCGCTTCAAGGCGGAGCTGGAGACGGCCCAGCGCGAGTGGAGGACGTCTCCAAAAAGGCGGGCATAGCCAAGCTGGAGTGGGAGGACCAGCGCAAACAGCTGCTGGAAACCATCGACGGTACAGCTCTGAAATCAAATCTTTGATCCAACCCGGCTTTTGATGCTAATCTCCTTTCTTCTTGCTCCTTGCAGCCCGCGATGCCGAGCTCAACCGGTGAAGGCGTTGGTGGAGCGGTCGGCCGACAAGGTGAACGCCCGCGGTGACACGCCGGCGGAGCGCCTTCGTCGCGGTGGAGCACCGTGTTGACGAGGTGGCCACCCATGGCGTTCGCTTGGGCACTACCCCGGGCACCGGGCTGCCATGGCGACGCACACGGACGTCGACTACTCCACCAGGCCGCGCGGCTTCCGGGGTGGCGCGCCAGAGGACATTGAGGAGATCGAGCTCATCTTGGAGCGCCTCGATGGCCACGGCGACGCCATTGCCGAAATCACTCATCCCCAATCTGTGCTGAACAGGCTTTTTGACTAGATTGTATTAGGGATGTTTGAATATCGGCAATAAATGAAGAACTTTTGAATTCCGTGCTTGCTCTGTGATGATTTTCTTTACATTTGCATCCGTGAATCTTGTTTTTTCCTTAAACGTATCCGGGAACTGTCTTGAGCCGAATACGCGCGAACAGATGCCCCTTGGCGTAAAATCCACAGAAGATCCCCGAATCGGCAATCCGTAAGTACTGTTCAAGCAAAAACCCTTCGCATCCGGGAAAAAACCCTGCCGTTTGGTATTCCAACAGTGTGCGGCCGGTCATCACTCCCAATGCGCCCCTTCGGTCAATAAAATAGCCTCGCCGAGATGCCCACGCAAATCCACTCGCACACTCATCCATCACTTCTCATCTCTTCCCCCGTCTCCAGAGGAAAAAACCCCAAGGCCATGGACAAGGGCAAGCAGCCCCAGGAGAGCAGCCCTCCAAAGAAACGCACGATTCGAAGGTGAGTTTTCCCTTGATTTACTTCCTATTTCCCACATGATCTTGCGCTTTACCTACTCTTCTTTTCCTCTTTCAGCCTTGATTTGCTCCCTGAAGAAATCATCGGGACCGAAGATGTGCCTGAGTACATCTCCTCCGATTCCTCCCTCGAAGCAGAGGACGCCACGCCTGAACAGAGGACCAGCCATCAACTGCGCCGCCGCGTTCGGCACTTGGAGCACGGCCTCAGGGACATCACCGCTCGTTGCCAAGCCGAACACGAGCGCCGCATGGCTCTGGAGGCACTAGTGGGGGTAAATGCTTCTGACTTCTTCTTGACTTTGTGCCAGCATCTGGATGTCTTGCCCCTAACATCCACTCCCCTGTTTCAGATGTCTCTGACAGGTACAACAACCTGAAAGCGGCCTGGGACAGCTTGGTGGAGGCCGCAAACCATGGTCACCCTCGTGCATTCCAAGTTGCCATCACGGTGGTCCTGGAACAACTGAAGAGGGAGCAGCCGGAGAAGAAGCAAAGAAAAGACTGAATCATACTTTCGCTTCTTCCTCCACGCCTTCTCGCTTCCCACCTCCTTGAGGTCCCGATCACCAGGGTTGCTGGATGTAAACCCGCAAGAAGCGGCTTGTAATGTAGTTTTTGTGCTAAGGGCAATGCATCTAGGCACCGGCCATTTCTTCGTTTGTGAATTTTTTTGTTCGAAGGCGGCCTCGTTCTTGAGCGCCGTACGTTTCGTGTCGATGTGTGTAATCCCGCCGCCGGTGATCATCGGTCAATCTCAATGCTAGGATAATATTTCTTCGAGATATCTTCCATTTATTGCAGCGGAAAATTCTTCTCCCGAAGAAAGTTTTCAGTATATATGCATTACCAGGGACGCATCTGACCACGCGAAAAGGTCCTTCCCAGTTAGGGGACCATTTGCCGAATTTGCTATATTTAGTTCCTATCGGCAATAGCGCTTTCCAAACCAAATCTCCCTCTGTGAATTGCCTGACTTTTACTTTCTTGTTATAGTACTTGGCAACCCGCAGCTTGTTCTTCTCGATGTTTTCCAGGGCTCTAAGACGGATCATGTGTAAATCCTCTAGCTCGTCCATCATTAGGCCACTGTAATCTTTGGAGCTCAAGTCTTTCTGTAACACAACTCTCCTTGAATCCGATTGCATCTCCCAAGGTAGAACCGCGTGGTGTCCATAAACCAATTCATAAGGAGAGATCTTTGTAGCTCCATGGGGGCCATTCGGTAAGCCCACAGTGCCTCACCAAGTACCGAATGCCACCTTCTTGGCTTCTGGTCGATCTTCTTTTGTATCAGCTTGATCATGATCTTATTAGAAGCCTCTGCTTGACCATTAGCTTGGGCATAATAGGGAGAAGAGTTAAACAATTTGATTCCCATGCTTTCGGCAAACTCTCTGAACTCCAGTGACACGAATTGTGCCCCATGATCAGTGGTGATTGTCTGAGGGATTCCAAACCGATAGATGATGTGCTCCTTGACAAATTCAACCATGTTTTCTGATGTCACCTTCTTCAGTGGGATTGCCTCAACCCATTTAGTAAAATAATCCGTAGCCAAAAGCACGAACTTATGCCCCTTGATAGATGGTGGATTAATTTGGCCAATCAAGTCTATACCCCAGCCCCTGAATGGCCATGGCATGATGATGGGATTCAATGCTGACGCGGGGGACCCTTTGAATATTTCCAAACCTTTGGCAATCCTGACATCCCTTGTAATACTCAAAGCAATCCTCTAATATCGTCGGCCAAAAGCACCCAGCTTGTCTAATAACCCATTTCATACGGTAGGCCGATTGGTGCGCTCCACATATCCCATCGTGCACTTCGCTCATCATGTTCTTGGCTTCTTCCGGGACCCGGGCATCGTAACAATACCCCATCTAATGATTTATAGAACAAATTGTCATCCCGGAAGAACGAATTTTATGGCCTTGTACCCGAGCTTCCTAGAGACCTTTCGGGATGGATCCTTCAAGTAATCAACGATCTCTTTCCTCCAATCACCTTTCGTGAGATCCGTCCCCAGTGCCCCATACTTCGCAGCAAACGCTTCTTGACTCTCTTTGTAACCAGAGGCGCTTTGAGCCAGCCTGTTTGCTTCTTCATTATGTTCCCTAGGAATATGCTGTAGAGTTACCAACGGGAAGCTCTTCAAGATTTCCCTGCATTCTTCGTAGTAACTTCTCAACGCTTCACTTTTGCATTCGTATTGGCTGTTCAATTGCTTGATCACCAGCTCTGAATCTCCATAAACTTCAACTGAAACGGCCCCAGCTTCTCTCAAATATTGAAGCCCTCGAAGCAGTGCCTCGTACTCGGCCTGATTGTTTGTAACAGTGGGTTGTATAGGGATGGCAAATTCAAACATCTCGCCCCTAGGTGAAATTAGTAGGATCCCTACTCCCCCACCTTTACCACACGATGATCCATCAAAAAATAAAGCCCAAGGGGTAATTTCAAGCAAATCAATTGACGGATCACGATGTTCAGTTATAAAATCGCCAATGATCTGTCCCTTGATAGCTTTTGCCGATTCGAACTTTAACTCGAACTCTGATAAGGCCAAGATCCATTTGCCAATCCTGCCATTCAAAATTGGCATAGATAACATATGTTTTATTACGTCAAACTTGGAATACACAGTGCATTCGGCATTCAACAAGTAGTGCCGAAACTTTGTACACGAGTAGTATACGCACAGGCACAGTCTCTCGGTAGCCGAATACCTGGTCTCAGGATCAAGTAGTTTTCGGCTAAGATATGCTACTACACGCTCCTTTCCTTCGAATTCTTGAATAAGGGCCGATCCAATGGTTTGGGTATCGGCTGCCACGTACAACTTGAAAGGCTTATCCGAATTGAGGAGGGACCAAAGACCGGTGGCTCCTTCATGTCCGCTTGATCGCATCAAAAGCCTTTTGTTGTTCGTCGCCCCATGTGAACTTCGATCTTTCTTTAGCTTCGAGTGGAGGAGAGAATGGCAAAACCTTCTGTGACAAATTTGAAATGAATCTTCTCACGAAATTAATTTTGCCGAGCAGTGATTGTAACTCCTTGAGATTAGTTGGAGGAACAACTTCATCGATGGGCTTCATGCTCTTCTTGTCAACTTCAATTCCCCCCTCGTGGACTAAAAATCCCAAGAACTCTCCAGCTGATACCCCAAAAGCGCACTTGTTTGGATTCATCTTTAAACCATGCTTCCGGGTGCACTCCAAGGTCCTCTTCACATCTTCCAAATGTGTGTCATGACTTAGGGACTTGATTACCACATCATCAATGTAGATTTCCACCACTTTGCCGATCAACTCATGAAAAATGTAATTCATGGCTCGCTGATAAGTTGCACCGGCATTTTTTAACCCAAATGTCATGACTATCCATTCAAACAGGCCTATATGACCAGGACATCTGAAGGCCGTCTTTGATATATCCTCTATTGCCATGAAGATTTGGTTGTATCCCGCATTGCCATCCATGAAACTGATCACTTTGTGTCCAGCTGCGGCGTCAATCAACAAATCGGCAATAGGCATGGGGTAACCATCCATCGGAGTAGCTCTGTTCAGGTCCCTGAAATCTATGCAGACCCTCATTTTTCCATTCTTCTTGTACACAGGGACAAATGTTAGAAATCCACTCCGCATATCTGCATGGCCGAACGAAGTTTGCATCAAGTAATCTTTCAACTTCTTTCTTCACATCGGCCAATACCTCATCCTTGTAGATTTTCCGGGGTGGTTGCTTGTATGGTCTGAAACCAGATTTGATTGGCAATCGATGCTCAACGATAGAACGATCCAATCCAGGCATCTCCGCATAATCCCAGGCGAAGCAATCTTTGTATTCCTTGAGAAGCTTGATTAATTCCTCCCTGAAGTCTGGCTGCAAGTTTGCGCTGATGAACGTCGGCCTTGGCTTATCACCGCTTCCAATGTCAACCTCTTCTAATTTATCAGTCGACATAAATCCTCACCCCAACTTGCCATCAGTGCCATCTACGGGGTTCTCCATTAAAAATTGCTATAAGAGTCGACTGCTTGAATCGGCTGTTGATCGCTGCTGACAGGTTCAATAGGACCTTCTCCCTAGTCTTTCCCTGAGAAGCAATCAATACCTTGGTATTCCCAGAAGGCTGGTTCCATGTTCGCAATGCTCATGGAGTCATCTGCTTGGACGACTTCAATATCATCATCCACCCACTGGATAAGCTGCTGGTGCATGGTGGATGGGACGCAACAATTGGCATGAATCCAGTCCCGTCCAAGCAGTAGACTGTAGGCTCCTTTACCTTCGATAACAAAGAAGGTCGTGAGCAGTGTCTTGGACCCGATCATCAGATCCACGTGAGCGCATCCCTTGGTATCCGAAGGATTCCCGGCGAAATCATTCGGTATTATGCTTGTAGGCGTCGGATCGCTCGGGCCCATGCCAAGTTTCCGAAGATGGTGTACGGCATTACGTTGACCGCCGCTCCACCGTCGACAAACATCTTGGTCAATGGCTTGCCATTGACGTATCCTCTCAAGTACGGCGGCCTCATATGTCGATTTTTGGCCGGTTTGTCGAAGATTGCTCGCTAGCCGCACCAATTGTGCCATCATCCCCTCGACCTCGCTCATCATCTAGGGACGTCTCTTCCCCGCACAACCTGGTTAGCGAGGAGCCATGAATTCGTTCGGCGAGAAAATATACCATGCATGTTGGAGCCGAACGCCTTGACCCTTCCGGTTGGTCCTTTGGACGCCACACCCGCTTTGTTTGGATCCCGCCGCCCTCGTTCACGGTTCCTCAAGCGTTGAACCCGTCTCTTCTGACTTTTGCGTAGGCCAGGCGGGCACCATTGCCCCTTCTGCCAGATGTACTCGTCCTCATCCTCTTCTTGATCAGCCCACCTTAAATCAACTTGCCGCTTCCTGGGGTGATCAATGATTTCAATTTTTTGGCGCCGATCCTCGTTAGGGTGGATCCTTCCAATTCTCTCGTGGACGGATCGGCGATTGCGCTCTCCCGCCTGTACTCAAAATATCTGTCACTGCACTCAGGACAGTTCCTCAGCGTGGGCAGCTTCAAACCCTCGTTCCAACAGTGCCTGAAGAACGCGCATCCCCAGTGCACGCGCTCCTGCTCGCGCGTGTATTGCTCCTGGTCCCTTCTGTGCGCTTCGTCTTCGGCTCTGCGTTTCTCCTCCTCGTATCTTCGCTTCTGGTAGCGCTCTTTTTCCATCTGGCGCTGCCACTTGTTGAGGAGGATGCGCGTGGTCACCCTAGGCTTGACTCTGGATGATTCCCCGATTTCGATGTGGCTCTTGAGAATGCGGGGGGCTTCATCACGCACCTGTTCCAGCGTTACTTGGCGCTCGGGGTCCACTGCTCCATCCTGTCTAGCCCTGGCTGAGGTCAAGACCTTGACCTTTCCCTTCTCCTCAGCCGTCACCATGTTGATAGAGAAGCCCACCATGTTCTGAGGGAAGGGGTGGTCGTCCAGCTTCATCTTGTTGTCAAATTTGAGGTGCCCCTCCTAGATGGCTTTCTGGATCCTCATCCTGAAGACCCTGCAGTCGTTGATGGAGTGCGAATCTCTGTCGTGGAAGCCACAGTAACGTTTCCCCTTAACTCCATCGGGCCGAAGCATGGAATGCCCTTCGGGCGATCCCGATTCGGCCTTCCTTCACTAGGAGCTCAAACGGCCTTGTCGACCTTCGTGATATCGAAATCGTAGGTGCCCTTGGTCCGTTTGACCCGGCCCGATTCATCATTAAAGGTTCTTTCCCCCACATGATTTCGGCCGCGGCCACGTCCGGCCCATCATCGAATCCTCAATCAGATCGGCCTTGTCTAAGAACTCGGTTGTAGATGTCCGCCACGTCATGCCGCTTGCCAAACTCGGCATCCTTCTTGAAGCCATACGCACGGTTGCTCATTAACGACGCCTTTTGAGACATTCGTCCCAGGTTTTCAAACTCCATGCCGAACAGCTTCTCACGCACGGCCGGCAGCATCCCGGCGACGGCCATATCGGCCAACTGGTCATCTGGCAAGTTGAGCGAGAAGCACATGCCCTTAACCTCCCTGAATCTCCTGAGAAATTCCAATGGCGTCTCGCTGTGCCTCTGTTTCAAGGTGGCAAGGTCGATCAGCTTCTTCTCTGAGCTGCCACTGAAATAGTGGGCGTGGAATTTCCGTTCCAGGTCCTTCCATCTGCTAACTGACTCAGGGGGTAGGGACGAGAACCACTGGAATGCTGGGCCTGTCAGTGACGCGGGGAAGTATCTGACCCTGAATGTTTCCTCAGCTGAGCACTCCCCGAGCTGCATCAGGTAACGAGCAATGTGCTCCACTGTGCTTGTGTCGTCTTGCCCGGAAAATTTCGTGAACTCCGTAGGCGGTTTCACCCTTGGCGGAAGGAGCACGTTGAAGTACCATTCTGGGAACGGCGGCTTGTAGGCAGGTCCCTGCATTTTTGGCTTGAGGCCGAACTGATTTTGCATCAACTCGGCCATCTTCCGCGCCAGGGCATCGTCCTATTGTGCGCCTGCAGCTGGCGCGTAACCTGGATGCGGGAAAGCGTCAAATGCTCCATAGTTTCTCACCTCGTGGTAGCCTCCGCCGTATAGTTTCCTCTGCAGCCAGTTGTTTGCCGGAGCAATCCTGTGGCCGGAGGCAAGCGGGACCCCAGGCGAGCCGAACGCTAGGTCTCCGTACGTGGGCTGGTACGGATTCGGCTGTTGCACGGGTTGACTAGTGCTACCCTGCGGTGGTGGTCGGATTGGCTGCCCTCCTGAGGCCTGTAGTGGGGGATGAACTGGCTGACCCCCAGCGCCCTGCGGAGGAGGCTGGAAAGCTTGACTCCCAGCGCTCTGAGAAGGAGGTTGAATAGGCTGGCTCCGTAATGGTGGTTGAGAGCTTGACTCGCCCAGCTCCACGGTGCCCCCTTGGACGGGTGCCTTGCTGAATGCCTGCTCCATGCCCAGGCCAAAGATAGCCACCATCATTTGCTGGAACGCACCAAGAAAAGCTTTGTGGTGCTTGCTCAACATGTAGTCCGCGCATTCCCGAATGCCCGCATGCACTCCTCTCTCTCCCGCCGTGTCGTGGCGTCGCTCTCCCCCGGTAGCAATACCCGGGCATCCCGTTCTTCGGGTACGGGACGCCACTTCGTTTTTCTTGAAGGACAAAGCAGACATTTCTGCTGGAACTGGTCCATGGCGTCCTGGAGCTGCTGCCGTTGCTCGGGAGAGAGGTCCTCAATGTTGACATCCATGATGTCCGCGATTTCAGGCATCTTGATCTTTTCGGCTGTGGTCCCACCGGGCGTGCCAAAAAGTGTGTTGACGCAAAACATGCACCTAGCGCCAAACACACAGCAAGCCGAACAAGCTGGCTTTACACGCGCAATGAATCACGAGACGTGCTAGTCAATTTTCCCTGAAAATTAACAAAAGATAAAGTAATTAGATACCAAAGCTTGGAACTTGCCGGGTGGTACCAGACAGTTCCATATTTACGGCTAAAAAGCCAGATGGGATGACACATAGCTATAAAGAGCTATCCGCCAATAAGCTGAAACCATTCGGGAACTTATAAAGGAAAAAAAGTAACATTGCCGAATGGATGACGTAAGCATGACGGCGATCGGTCTTTGTTTGAACAAAGATGCACATGCACGAGGCCATGACCGATCCCCATGATAATTTACATTAAACAAATGAATAAAGTAAAGCACGAACATAAACATGTAATAAACAAGCATGCATAGATCCAAAGCACTAGTCTACCGCATGTCTAGGTACTTTAAAACCCGTCGGGTACGATGCCAAGCAAAACTATCCACCGCATGATACAACTTGCATGAAAATCGTACCACTTTCCACAAATAGATCTATCCACCGCATGATACAATCTAAATATGGAAAGCTAAAAGCATGCGTTATTTAAAGCATGAATTACGCATGTGTTCTACTCGTGAAGAAACATAACCGAATACGGCTGAACAGCCTGAGGACCATGTGTGGTTCGAGGACCGGTGGATGGTCGCTTCCTTGTGTGATGAGTGATTGACAACGTTGTGTGGACTGATTCTTGGCTAAGTATTGCAGGTGCAGGTTGCGGCTTGACTCGTGTTGGTGCAGGTGAAGAACAAGCGCGAAAGGTCGTCGCCGGTGAGGCCTCCGGGTGTAGAGAAGACAAGTAGGCTTTGTTCGAGGGACCCGGTGGCCGGCCGGGGTCAAGTGCGGGCCGCATGGTGGCATGAACAAGAAGATGAAGTCGTGGACGGTTTCTTGGTTGAGCCTCAAAACCAAGGTCGAGCCGGGACTACGTGGGAGCCAAGTCATGAGTGGAGATTGGCGGAGGCTACACCGAGTTCGCGGGGTTTCCGGTGGTTCACCGAAAACCACTGGGTTCCTTGGTTGATCCACAAAGCCAAGACCGGGAGAACCGAAGACGGAGGTGCAGCAGCACGAGACCGGTCTGACCGGTGGGTCTGACCGGTCTGACCGGTGGGGACCGGTCGACCGGTGAGGAGCACCGGTCGGCCGTGTGCGACGACGCGGTCCGAATCTTCGAAGCGGAGGACACGTGTCGGGATCGCATGGCTTGCGTCGAGGCTACACGAGGTGCGCTCGCCGGCATCCGTCCAATGGTGAAGACATCAAGAATTCCAAATCCGCCCTTGAGGGGCTTGTATCCCTAGCTGTTAGAGAAGGACATTTTAGACATTCGGTTGCCTCCATATAACCCAAGAGGTGAGAGGATGGCAGCCAACTCTTGGTACCCTAGCTCATTAGTTTTCCTATTTTCCACCTATTTTCTCTAGGTTTTCCTTAGGACTAGCAAGAGAGCTTCACGGAGAGATCTTGTAGAGAGGGATGGATGATCGGGCGGCTTGCTAGACCTTGTACGAACCTTTGTTTCATGTATAGATGATTCGGCGTGGTTTCTCAAGGTTTGGATGTGTTTTCCCGTTGTTCTTGGTGGTGATTTTCGGAGCCCTCTCTTCGTGATTTCTTTGGGGTGTTTTCGGGGCTTTTCTCTTGGGGATTTGATGGGGGAAATTTGTGGGAACCCTTCGTGGTTCTTTGGGCCGTGATTCCCCTCCCAAATCCGTGAGTAAAAGTGCTCGATTTTGGGGTTTTCTTGAGTTCTTGGGTTGGAAGTGCTTTCGGCGGGATTTCTTCGATTCCTTCTTTTTGGACGAGATTTGGTGGGATTAAACTTGGCTATGGACTCCTCATGAGGTGTTCCCGATATCCCCAAAGTCTTGTTCAAGTCCGTGGAGCGATTCGGGAGATTGAGATTTGGTTTTGGGGGAGTTGACCGCGGGTGTTGTTCATCCCGAGGCGCCCGAGCTACACCGGTCCGACCGGGTGCTCTTGACCGGTCGACCGGTGCGAGCCCTTGTGGGTTTTTGCTCGGGTGAACATCTTGGTGTGTTCGTTGTTGTCCCGCCGTGTCTTCTCGTTTCGAGTTTGGGTCCGTTTGGTGGTCGGTTGGCCGTTTGGTGTCTTGGGGGCTTTCGGTCGCCATCGGTCCGACCGGTGTGTCTCACCGGTCGACCGGTGTAGAGCCACTTAGTGGAAGTTGCTCGGGTTCACTGCGGGGACCGGTCCGACCGGTGGTGCTCACCGGTCCGACCGGTGTGGGTCTCGTAGACTCGAGGTTTGGTTTTTCCGCCGCGTTTCTCGGGTCGGAAGGTTGCGTGTTGGTTCCTAGGTCCGGTGGCACTCCAGTGGCTACGTGGGCTTGACCAACCTTGGTAGTGAGTCGAAGACGTGTGTTGGAAGCCGCGTTCGTCTTGTTGGAGTTTTCATCTCCTTCGAGAAGAATTTTTATCGGCTCCCATTCACCCCCCCCCCCTCTCTCGGTTCGCCGTATCGGTCCTTCAAGTGGTATCGAGCCGGTTCGGGTCTTTGTTGACTCTAACCGTCTAAGATCCAAGGATGGCGTACCGAGAACGGGGGTTCGGGTCCTCCACACTTCGATGGCAAGAACTACCGGATGTGGAGCAAGCGGATGGGTGCGTTCCTCCGCGGAAAGGGTCACCGCTTTGGGATGTCACGGTGGACACGAGCTATGTCCACCGATGGATTTCCTTGCTCCGGGGTCGAGGGGACAGATTCGACGCCAACAATAAGGCGTCGACTACTTGTTTCGTGCTTTGTGTCGGCCGAGTTCGATCGGGTGCACACCGAGCACTTGGCTTGTAGGATTTGGGCGGTGTTGAAGGAGGCTCATGTTGGGAACGCCCGAAGTTCGAGCACGGTTGTATGCGACCTACGGAGAGAGTACGAGAACTTCACTCATCTCCCCGGTGAGTCCATCGATGCCTTGTTTCGAGAGGTTCACGGTGGTGGTGAACAACATGAGGGCCAATGTGGACGTGCTCCCGTACGATGATCATGATAGAGCGGTCAAGCTCTTACACTCCTTGGATCGTACGATATGGGGCGGAAAGTTCGAGGCCATAGTCGAGTCGGAGAGGTATGATACTCTGACGGTGAACGAGCTGTTCTCGAAGCACAAGTCGGCTGAGGTGGATAGGGGCATGACTGCCAAGCTCGAGGGACCGATCGATTCCCATAGTCTTGCCCTCGTTGGTGGTTCCAAAGGAAAGACTAACTCTAACCCATCCACCGGGATGTTCTCGTTTTCCTCTTTGATGTCTATGCCGATGAGGAGTTTGATGACCTTGGAGAGGACGAGCCGGCGCGCGTTGACGAGGCGGTTCGAGAGGCCGCACGAGAACCGCGTGAACATGAGGAGGAACACGAGGACTTGCTTCCGTTGCGGCAAGCCGGGACACTTCGTCGCCGACCGCCGGGGAGAAGGCCGAGAACAAGGACGGCTACAAGCACAAGCCGAGGATGAACGATGGCAAGTACCGTTCGAGGCGCGACCACAAGAGCAAGCACAAGAACAAGTACAAGGACGAGCGACGATCGAGGAAGAAGGAGGGCCGAGGCAAGGCCCGAGCGATGGTTGGAGCGAGCGACGTCGACTCCGGGTCCGCGTACTCCACCTCGAGCTCGAGCGAGCAGCCGAAGACGAGGGAGATCGCCGCAAGAACAAGAAGTCGTCCAAGAACCTGAGCGGGCTGAGCTGCTTCGCGAGAGATGGCTTCTGCACCATGGCGTTGAGCTCCGGTAGCAAGAAGAGCACACAGAGCGACTCGGACTCTGACTCCGACGACGAGGTGGGAGACTTGAAGAACATTTGGTTGATTAACTCCGGTTGCTCGAGGCATATGACCGGAGATAGGGGGTGGTTCTCAAGTCTCGTCCCGGTGGTGACGAAGAGGTACATCACCTTTGGGGACAATGGGCGTGGGCGTGTGCTTTCAGAAGGTGAGATAAAAGTGAGTGACAAGATCACTCTGAGGCGTGTTGCTCTTGTTCAATCGCGGGGGTACAATTTGCTTTCTCGTGTCCCGGATTGTTGGATGAGGGCTTTGAGGTGTTGTTTCGGCCGGGGTGGTTCTCGGATTGTGGACTCTCGAGGGGACCTTGTCCGTATGGTCGTTCCCGAGGGTCGGGTGTTTCGTGCTGATTTTTCCCGGTCTTCGGGTGTGGAGCGTTGTTTCTTGGTGGTTCTTCGAGTGAGTTGTGGAAGTGGCATAGGAAGTTGGGTCACTTGAGCTTTGACCTTTTGTCTCGCTTGAGTAAACTCAATTTGGTCCGAGGATTGCCACGGCTGAGGCTTGAGAAAGAGTTGGTTTGTGCTCCGTGTAGGCATGCCAAGATGGTGGCCTCTTCTCACCCGCCTCTCACCGATGTGATGACTGAGCGTCCATGCGAGCTGCTCCATACGAACCTTGTTGGCCCAGCTCGTGTGCGATCTGCGGGTGGGAAGTGGTATGTCCTTGTTGTGGTGGACGACTATTCTCGGTATGCGTGGGTGTTCTTTCTCAAGGATAAGGGGGAGACGTTTGGTTTTGTTCGAGATCTAGTCTTGAGGTTGAGGAACGAGAGGCACGGAGATGCCATACGAGCTATCCGCAGTGATAATGGCACGGAATTCAGGAACTCTCGTTTTGAAACCTTTTGCCATGACTTGGGTCTTGAGCACCAGTTTTCGAGTCCGTATATGCCTCCCCAGAATGGTGTTGTGGAAAGGAAGAACAGGATCTTGTGCGAGATGTCTCGGACGATGCTTGATGAGCATAGGACTCCGAGGAGGTATTGGGCTGAGGCGGTGAATACCGCATGCTATGTGTCGAACAGGATATACCTCAGAGTGCACAAGAAGAAGACATGCTATGAGTTGATGCATGGCCGCACACCCAAGGTGAGTCACTTCCATGTCTTTGGTTGCAAGTGTTTCATTCTGAAGAAAGGCAGGAAGTTGGATAAGTTTGAGGCTAGGTCTGTCGATGGCATTTTCTTTGGTTATGCATCTCATTCTAGAGCATATCGTGTGCTTAATCTTGAAACTAACCAAATCGTGGAGACTTGCGAGGTAACCTTCGACGAGACAGAGCCACGTAGTCGGCCTTGTCTTTGAGTGTGCGGGTGATGATGAGCTTGGCGAGGAGATCTTTCGGGAGGAGGAGCATGAACATGGTGATGATGAAGATGGCGGTGTGGTGCCCCCGCCGAACATGTACCCACTACTTCGACTACGATGATGGATGGACCCTCTCGCTACACCTACGACGACAAATCAAGAACGAGGAGAAGCCGATGTTGAGGGGGAGGTAGCTTCGAGGCGAGAACCTCCCGGCGAGTTCAAGTGGATCACCCGGCTTCGAGGATCATCGGCGACATGAATAACGAACTACACGGTCGAGGGTTCGAAACAATTCCCATTTCGCTCATGCCGCATTTGTTGCTTCTTTCGAGCCCAAAGACATTGGACACGCACTATCTGATCACAATTGGGTTAACTCGATGCATGAGGAGTTGGAGAACTTTGAGAGGAATCAGGTGTGGGAGTTGGTTGACCCTCCCCCGGGTGTAAGCCGATTGGTACAAAGTGGGTGTGGAAAAACAAAGAGGGAGAGAAGGGTGAGGTTGTGAGGAACAAGTCGAGGCTTGTTGCTCAAGGGTTCAGTCGAAGGAGGGGATCGACTACGAGGAGACCTTTGCTCCCGTAGCCCGTTTGGAGGCGATTAGGATCCTTCTAGCCTTTTCCGTGGCTAAAGGGTTCAAGTTGCACCAAATGGATGTGAAGAGTGCTTTTCTGAATGGAGTGTTGGAGGAAGAAGTGTATGTGAGGCGACCTCCGGGTTTGAGAGTGAGAAGTACCCCCCCACGGGTGTACAAGTTGAGGAAGGCGCCGTATGGGTTGAAGCGGGCGCCTAGAGCTTGGTATGGCGAGTTGAGGGGGTTCTTGTTTGAGAGAGGTTTTGAGATGGGGAAGGTCGATCGACCTTGTTTTTGCCGAGGCGAAGGCGTAGATATCCCCGATTGTGCGTGTGTACGTGGATGATATTGTCTTTGGTGGCTCGTCTAACTCTCTTGTTGCAAGGTTTGCAGATGATATGAGCAGGGAGTTTGAGATGAGCATGATGGGCGAGTTGCGCTCTTCCTCGGGCTACGGATCAAGCAATCAAAGGAAGGAACATTTGTGCACCAGGCTAAGTACACCAAGGACATTGTGCGGAAGTTCAAGATGGAGGATTCCAAGGCTATGACGACGCCGATGAGTACGACTACGGCTCTTGATGCGGACGAGGAAGGTGAACACGTGGACCAGAAGGAGTACCGGAGCATGATCGGGTCACTCCTCTACTTGACGGCGACGAGGCCGGACATACGGTTCTCGGTGTGTCCGTGCGCTCGTTTTCAAGCGTCTCGCGAGGACTTCGCATCGGCAAGCGGTGAAGCGAATTTTCGTGTACTTGCGTCACACTCCCGACTTTGGCCTTTGGTACTCCGCGTCCTCTTCTTTAGCGCTTCATGGTTTTTCGTACGCGGATTTTGCCGGTGTCGGTTGGATAGGAAGTCCACTTCGGGACTTGCCGCTTTTTGGGTTCTTCTTTGGTGTCTTGGTCTTCCCGCAAGGCCGAGTGTTGCTCAATCCACGACCGAGGCCGAGTATGTTGCCGCTGCTAGTTGTTGCTCTCAGCTCCTTTGGATCACCTACACCATGAGTGACTTTGGTGAGGAGTATACCCATGTCCCACTTCAATGTGATAGCACCAGTGCCATAAGCGTTGCAAAGAATCCAGTGCTCCATTCCAAAACCAAGCACATAGAAGTGAGGTATCATTTCCTGAGAGACAACATCGAGAAAGGAAAGATAGCTTTGATCCATGTACCCACACATGACCAACTAGCCGATATTTTCACCAAACCCCTAGATCAAGCAACTTTCACTCGTTTGCGGGGGGAACTTGGTGTGTGCTTGATTTCTTGAGTTGGGTGTGTGGGAGCTCTCTTTTGCCGGTGGTGTCGAGCCCGTTTTGCCTCCCCTCGAGGAGCCGGTTTGTAGCATATGTATAGCTTCCCTTTGTGCATTTCTTGCATTTGGCATGACATATGTAACATGATGTATAGGCATCCTTGTATCTTAGATTGCATGCATTTTGTATCATATGCATTGGTTAGGAAAAGCTTCTCTCATATACATTGTTCACCATGGAATGAGATATATGTATTTGTGAGCTTGTTTGGTATGCTACGGTTAGTTTGGCTTAGCTCTTGATGATCTTGATGAATAATCCATGGTTGATAGCTATGCTTTTGAAAAATGTCACATGTATGCTCTCTCATGTGTAAATGCCTTTACATGCTCTTGACATGTTTGTGTGGCCTTGCTATGCTTAATTTGTGGTTGGATGGCTAGTTTATTGATCATATGGGGCCAAAGGCTCATTTGCCATCATGAATGTTTAGCCCTCTTGATTTATCTTGTGGAGGAGCATAAGTTCCTTTTTGTCGCAAAGACATTTCATGTACCATTTACAAATCTGAAAGTGAAATGAAAAATGCTTGTAAAATATGCTCCCATGTCATACGTGCTGAATTTAATTTACTTTGGGTGCTAAACCGTTGCATGATGCCTACCAATGAGAAGTCTCATAAATAGAAGTAGGCACATGGCTCGGTGGCTTTGACATGACATGAGGTGCTTGTGGGTGTTTGTGATGGTCTTATGATTAGAATGGCTGTCCTAGCATGAAGTTTGTGTGGCTTTGCCATTTTGATATGCTTTGATCATGTTTAGGACTTTGCTCATGAGAGGCAAGTTTTTCGCAAAATTGCCAAGATCCTTCTTAGCTTCGTCCAATGGTTGTGAAACTTGGTGATCATGTAGTTGAGATCGATACGAAGCCGTAGAGTATCTAACTTGCTCATTTGGACATGTGTAGCATTCTTTGTTGAATTTTGTCTATTTGAGAAGCTCTAGGTTGAAAGTTTTGCATTTTTGGCTTGATTCATGCATTGCCAACAAGGGGGAGAAGTTTGAGCTTGAAATGGCTTAGTGGATGCATTTAGAAGGTTTTCAGTGGTTTCGAGCCATTTTCGGGTTTCGTTGTACACCGGTCTGACCGGTGAAGAGCACCGGTCTGACCGGTGTGAGTGCTGGTCCTGTACATATGTTAGGCACCGGTCTGACCGGTGGTGATGACCGGTCTGACCGGTGTGAGCTGAAAGTGCTGCAGTTGTCCTGTTTCATGTGGTTTCTTGCATGCATTCGTCCAGGGGGAGTTGCATTGGTTCGAGGGAGCTTGCATGTGTGCGGGGGGGGAGCTCTTTGTGGTTGTTCGAGCTTTGATTCGGTGGTTTGCGCTCTTTGCTTGAGCTTTGCTTTGTCTCGGATGTGTCGAGCCGTTGCCCTTGCCTAAGGGGTCCGAGACTTGTTTCCTTCAAGTGATCTTGCTCTTTGCCTTTGTTTGGCTTTCGATCGCTTGTTGGAGTTTCTTTTTGTTCGTTTCTTTTCTTTTTCTTTTCTCTCTTGTTACTTTCGTGTGGGTGTTGTCAATGCACTCATCAAGGGGGAGATTGAGGACCATGTGTGGTTCGAGGACCGGTGGATGGTCGCTTCCTTGTGTGATGAGTGATTGACAACGTTGTGTGGACTGATTCTTGGCTAAGTATTGCAGGTGCAGGTTGTGGCTTGACTGGTGTTGGTGCAGGTGAAGAACAAGCGCGAAAGGTCGTCGCCGGTGAGGCCTCCAGGTGTGGAGAAGACAAGTAGGCTTCGTTCGAGGGACCCGGTGGCCAGCGGGGTCAAGTGCGGGCCGCATGGTGGCATGAACAACAAGATGAAGTCGTGGACGGTTTCTTGGTTGAGCCTCAAAACCAAGGTCGAGCCGGGACTACGTGGGAGCCAAGTCATGAGTGGAGATTGGCGGAGGCTACACCGAGTTCGCGGGGTTTCCGGTGGTTCACCGAAAACCACCGGGTTCCTTGGTTGATCCACAAAGCCAAGACCGGAGAACCGAAGACGGAGGTGCAAAGAAGGCACGGACCGGTCTGACCGGTGGGTCTGACCGGTCTGACCGGTGGGGACCGGTCTGACCGGTGAGGAGCACCGGTCTGACCGGTGTGCGACGACGCAGTCCGGAATCTTCGAAGCGGAGGACACGCGTTGGGATCGCATGGCTTGCGTCGAGGATACGCAGGGTGCGGTCGCCGAGCATCCGTCCGATGGTGAAGACATCAAGAATTCCAAATCCGCCCTTGAGGGGCTTGTATCCCTAGTTGTTAGAGAAGGACATTTTAGACATTCGGTTGCCTCCATATAACCCAAGAGGTGAGAGGATGGCAGCCAACTCTTGGTACCCTAGCTCATTAGTTTTCCTATTTTCCACCTATTTTCTCTAGGTTTTCCTTAGGACTAGCAAGAGAGCTTCACGGAGAGATCTTGTAGAGAGGGATGGATGATCGGGCGGCTTGCTAGACCTTGTACGAACCTTTGTTTCATGTATAGATGATTCGGCGTGGTTTCTCAAGGTTTGGATGTGTTTTCCCGGTTGTTCTTGGTGGTGATTTTCGGAGCCCTCTCTTCGTGATTTCTTTGGGGTGTTTTCGGGCTTTTCTCTTGGGGATTTGATGGGGGAAATTTGTGGGAACCCTTCGTGGTTCTTTGGGCCGTGATTCCCCTCCCAAATCCGTGAGTAAAAGTGCTCGATTTTGGGGTTTTCTTGAGTTCTTGGGTTGGAAGTGCTTTCGGCGGGATTTCTTCGATTCCTTCTTTTTGGACGAGATTTGGTGGGATTAAACTTGGCTATGGACTCCTCATGAGGTGTTCCCGATATCCCCAAAGTCTTGTTCAAGTCCGTGGAGCGATTCGGGAGATTGAGATTTGGTTTTGGGGGAGTTGACCCGCGAGTGTGCTGTTCATCCCGAGCCGCCGAGCTACACGGTCGACCGGTGCTCTTGACCGGTCTGACCGGTGCGAGCCCTTGTGGGTTTTTGCTCGGGTGAACATCTTGGTGTGTTCGTTGTTGTCCCGCTGTGCTGCTGTTTCGAGTTTGGGTCCGTTTGGTGGTCGGTTGGCCTGTTTGGTGTCTTGGGGGCTTTCAGGCTGCCATCGGTCTGACCGGTGTGTCTCACCGGTCTGACCGGTGTGGGTCTGTAGACTCGAGGTTTGGTTTTTCCGCTGCGTTTCTCGGGTCGGAAGGTTGCGTGTTGGTTCCTAGGTCCAGTGGCACTCCAGTGGCTACGTGGGCTTGACCAACCTTGGTAGTGAGTCGAAGATGTGTGTTGGAAGCCGCGTTCGTCTTGTTGGAGTTTTCATCTCCTTCGAGAAGAATTTTTATCGGCTCCCATTCACTCCCCCCCCCCCCCCTCTCTGGTTCGCCGTATCGGTCCTTCACAGCCGATTCAGGATCCATGAAGAAGGAACGAACATTACCAAGCGAATAAATCTATCAGATCGATTTGAAATCTAATCCACCGGATGACTAGCTCCAAAGCAACCCAAAAACCTGCATCTACCGCATGATACTGAGTTCTTTCAAGATTTATACCAACGTTGGCAAGCTTGAACCCGCAACACGTAACAACCTAGATCGATTCGGTTTCGGCTATCAGAAAGCACAAGATCCACATGTTAAAACACGAACTCGACTCGTACAAAGATCACAAGAGGGATAAAGCCGATCCAAATCTATCTAGATTGGGCAAAAGTGTGTTACATGAATCTAAACATAAAGTAAAAACTCAAAGCAACACGGGATAACTTAATGAATCTATTGGATCTTGCCAAAATCCAATAGAGCCGATAACTAGCTTCAAGCTAGATCTTAGCCTACCGCATGGCTCATGACCTAACAAGAAACCTTCTTGAACCAAGCTTGAATCTACCGCATGACACAAAGCATGGTAACAAGACTACTTGCATCAGATCTAAATCCACCGCATGATACTAGACATGATACAAGGTTGCCGGTACTCACGGAGGTCGACGGATCGATGAACCCTCTCGAAGAACTCGACGACACGACAAAAGGACTCTAGGGTTTGGCGTAAGGCCGGTTTGTATTGAAGAATGATTGTGTCCATTACATACATTCAGGGCTCATATTTATACCCTGCCAAGTACAATCTCGAATGGATTTGCTGCCTAACTTATCTCTAAGCTTGATCGCCTATCCATCCATTCGTCCTTCCTGCTTGAGCCACGTCACCATCCAATCCCGCAAAATCAGCTCAATCGTTCCTTTGCCGAACGGGGAGCGTATAGCCGACCGCAGACCTCTTTGCCGAATACATCTGAAAAAATCCTTTCCTTCCACCAAACGGACTCCTCACCGATCTGGACCCACAAGTCAGACTCCTTACCAAATTTTGGTGTTAACAAAGCTAGTGCTTTCTTAAAATACGAATCTGAATTTATTTAAATGCTAGCTTAATCTTTAGTGGAGGTTATGATTAAAATAAAGACCCATAGTGTTTTATGTGCTCTCAAGTTATGAATAGATTAAAGATGTCTTTTATGCTCAAAAATATCGCTAACTTTGTCATAAATATCACTTGTGTGTTGCTCAACCTATCCAAAGCCTAATATATATTTGAGTGCATAAACCTTAGTGTACAAGATTTATTTTTGAGTGAGTTATTGCAGGCCATGATTTCTCTGGCCCGAGACTAAGAAGCTGGTCATTCCGTTTTTGCGTATCTATCTTTTTGCTAGCCTTTTATCCGTGCATTGTGTATCCCCACATTGGAGATCTCACAAACCTCGCCGGATATCCACCCTTAAAACCAAATATCATCTTTTGTGTTTAGCTCCTTGACCACAACCTATCGTTGAGAATGGATCATCAATTCAAGGAAGATCGCAAGACGGTGCCAACATTGAAGATTTCAAGTATCTCTCCAAGGAAAAATATTTCCGGTACCTACCTTATTTATCGCATCTTTGCTCGAGGACGAGCAACGTCTAAGCATGGGGGAGGAGGTAGGTACGGTGCAGTTTTAGAGTTCAAAGGGGAGTATTTAAAAAAAATGAATGATGAATGAAAAAATTCAAAGGCGATGTACGTGACTTCCAAGGTGAAAGTCTCATAAGAAATATATATATATATATATATATATATATATATATATATATATATATATATATATATATATATATATATATATATATATATATATATATATATATATATAACGAAAGAATGAATGAAAGAAAGAAAGAAAAGAATGAGAAATATGAGAAAGAGAAAAAAATATGAGTATGCGTAAAGTGAACTCCCCGGTTCTCTAAAAGTGTGTTCAAGGCTTCAAGTTTAAAAGATCCATTCTCATTTTCCAACCGTGTGCAATCTGATAACGAGGACTTCCTTTGTGCCTCGGTATCACTCTTTGCCATTTGCACATGTCCACTCATCTAAAGTGTGTGTATTTTTCTCTTTCCCCTCCTTGATTTAACATTTTGTTCCAATGACCTTTTTGACGAGTCTCGGTAAGACCATGAGAAGCTTGTCTTGTTTTGATAACACCTCATTTATAAAATCTTGTTAGGACTAAACTTTCCCAAAGCTCCATATAAAGCCTACCACACATATATGTTATGAGAGGGAAAGGAGTAGAATATATAGGCTTGAGAGACAAGTGAGATGAGAGTTCATGAGCAATATGCAAGATGATTTAAATTTGTGAACTTGGTTTAGCTTTTCTTTATCTCATTCTTTATTTCAAAAATTCTAAGATCTATTTAAACTTTGTGAGCATGTTAATACTCGTGGGACAAGCTTAATAAGAATCTACCCTCCGTAGAGATGAAGGCTAGTACATTATGGAACTTTAACGAATTAAAATTTTGAGAGCATTATGTTTGCTCGTGTATGATCAAGTGCAAGGTTTAAACATTGTTTGGCAATGATGATATCCATCGAAGGCTTACTCGAGGACGAGCAAGGTTTAAGCATGGGGGAGATGTTGACGGAGAAAATCCGTCAACCTAGCCATGAGTTTACCTTCGGTGTTGGCATGAGTTTTATACCTTATCCATTGGTACTAACCCCCGTGGTATAACAAGTTCACGTGTGCATGTTGGTTTTTGAGTTTAGTGTTTATGCAGGATTTTAGCGTTGAATGCAAGACTTTCGGGATGAGTTCATCAAGCACCTCATGACAAGACCTTGAAGCCCCGTAAAAGTCATGCAATGAAGCAAACTTAACTCCAAGAAGCCAGGGACTTGATCCGAGAAGACGACAAACTCCAAGGACCTGACCAGAAAAGTGCTGAATCTTGCAAGACAAGGAGTTATGCCCAATTCGGAGAGAAACTGGCGACATGAACCTACATGCAGAAGCGGGAAACATCCAAGAAGCAAGGGAACCTACGTAGAGCAAAGGAGGCCTCAGGCTGGGCCTGGATGGGCCTAGGCCGGCCGGCCCAGGCCGGTCGGCCCAGCCCTGTCCAGGGCCCAGTGAGGCTCCCCTTTGCCCTAGCCGCCAATCAGGCTATTTATAGCCCCCTGGCCGAGAGCCACGCATCATCCAATTCGTCATCGGCCGCCGAGGAGCAGAGAAGAGAGGGACACCATCTCGGAGAGGAGAGGGTCGAGCTAGTTGACTAGGGTTTCCCTAGCCGACGTGGGAACCTTGCACAGAAGACCACGTCGGAGTTCCCGGAGCTAGAAGCAAGATCAAGGAAGGATCCCGGTGGTGATCTTGTGTATGTATCATTTGTTATAGTTGAATTATCAAGTTGAATCTTTTCCTAGCGATCAAGTGTTTCCTCGAAGATTTCGTTTTTCGATCGGCTTTGCTTATTCCAATTCTATTCTCGAGATAGATTACATAGGGTGTTCTTGTAGCCGCGGTGGCTAGAGGTACACACCGGATCTTCCGAAAGAATCTAGACTTGTCTTTTGACTCGCCCTAAGCTCCCCGCATTAGTAGGGATACGTTGTGACAGAACGGGGGTTCCGAAACGCGGATGTTTTCGGATTTGGACGGGAAACCACGATTCAAAAAGGCTTCTATTAAGATTCGATTTGCTACTTCTTCTCTTGCTTGGAACTTCAACAAAAGGCTTACCCCGATCCCTCTAGATCGGTTTATCTACCCAATCTTACTTTGTTTTCTCTGGTCTTTAGTAGATTAGATTAGTTTTGTGTCTTTTACCTAGATGCATTAGGGTTTCTTTTACCGAAGATTGAAGTTACTTGGCTTTATTAGATTAAGTTTTGCGTCACACATTTGTTCCACGGATTCGATACCTTGGGTTCACCACTCGAGGGAAGAAGGGTCCCTTGACTACGACGGGAGACTTGTCCACTTGCAAGTCACAAACGAACTTTGATATAATTATTAACCGTCAACACCTCCTCACTTCAAGTTGCTTCCTTCTTCTCTAGATCTAGATCTAGCTATATTGTTCCTTCTTCTGATAGGAGTATAATAAAGTGAGTCACTTGCTTCCTTCTTCTCTAGATCTAGATCTAGATAGTATATGGTTCCTTCTTCTGATACAATAAAGCGAGGCACTTGCTTCCTTCTTCTCTAGATCTAGATCTAGCTATGGCGCAAAGAATAGATCTTGTAGGGCGCAAGCTTTTGTTTTTCTCTCTTCTTCCTCCTCCTCGATCTCTTAGTTGCTAGAAGAATTCTTGTGATAGGGGGTGATTGGGTTGCTCATCCCTCGAACACAGCTGCGAGAAGAATTCTTGTGACATACTCCTTCCTCGTAGCCGTGTTCGGGGTAGGTAGCCCAGAACGTCCTGGTATCAGGATGAACAATTTCATCCTGTGTCTAATGATCATTGTTTTCAGGATGAACAATCCTTCATCCTTTGTCCAATGATCATTGGAAACAAAAGTGCAGGTTCAGAAAGCTTTCTGGTCTTATTGCAAGCCTAGCCATCAACAGAGATGGACCTTATTTAATGACCACATGCAGCAAGATCGACGACCTACGAGCAAGATCAACGACCTGCGAGCAAGATCGATGTGTGTGTGTGTGTGTGTGTGTGTGTGATTTTGAATATCTCGTCATGAAGATATGGCCACATTGTAACCTTGTTCTGATGTATCAATGATGACTATAATCTCTGTGTGTGTGATTTTGCATATCTCGTCATGAAGATATGGCTGCATTGTAACCTTGTTATGATGTATCAATGATGACTATAATCTGTGTGTGTGTGATTTTGCATCTCAAGAGACATGCTTTTGTGATTATCTCTGTGCAGTACAACTTTTTGTATGATTTACCTACTCACTTGCAAAGCTTGTGATTATCTCAACAGTTTGGCAAATCAACTTGTTTCTCTCAGGATTCCTGATCTAGATTTGGCAAGTGAAATTATGCCAGATTGTTGGAGATGAACTCTTTTTTTACTTGGCATATCTTTTTAGAAGTTGGCAAAGCACAAGATTTGAAAAGTAAAACTCGGCAAACTCTTGGAGATGCTCTAATTCGTCTCTTTTGATGTAATTTGTTCGTGATTTCGCATATCTTCTTGCCCATAACAAAAGCGACGCTGGTTCGTTAGTCCTCGTCTCTTGCCCGTAACAAAGGCGACGTTGGTTCGTTAGTCCTTGTCTCTTGCCCGTTGCAATGGCGACGCGGGTTCGTCAATCCTCGTCTCTTGCCCGTTACTGAACTGAAGCAGAATATAAACAGAGTATATATAGTATCTTTGGCAGAATATATTACAAGCAGGATTCAAATTCCATCACATCCCATATATTTCAAAAAGGATTGAAATTCCACCAATATATCGCATCCTTTATATTACAAAATGGATTCCATTTCCACCAATAGACACATCCTCCGGCAGTACAAAAAGGATTCAGCAGAAATCAGGCTTGCTTTTTCTTTCTTGATTTTTGTATATGGATTTTTTCACTATGGTGGCTTCGCAAGTACGGTGTTTTGTTAGTTCTGAATAGTTGGGCTTGTATGAAGTGTCAAAGGATGGAATTTCATCAAACTGGTTGTATTCCTCCTCAACAACAACATTTTCAATCCCCACAATTCCTCCTCTGTCTCATTTGTTCATTGACGCCGCGCTCCCGCTTCACTGCAGTTGAGTGCTCTCAGACTTCAATTATTGGGCTCTCAAACTAGTAATGGGCATCAAATGCTCATCGGTAATGGACTTTATAGCACGTTACCAATACAGAGTGATCAGTAAAGAACTTAAGCAACCCGTTACCAATAGGCCATTGATCGGTAACGAACTTTACAAGCCTGTTACCGATAGGTTTAACATTTGTAACGGGCTCTTTTAACATCCGTTACAAAGAATTTATGTAACGGGCGTTTAAGAAGCCCGTTACCAGAAGTCCACATTGGTAACGGGCGTTGTGGAGGCCAACCCCGGGGTTGTTCTGGCGCGCTTATAGGTAACGGGCGCCAAACAACAACTGTTACAAATATGGGTGGATGTAACGGGTGTTAAGGGCCCATTACAAATGTTGTGTGACCTATTTGAGGTTTTCACGTAGTGTTCTCAAGATTAGTCATTGGGGAAGGGTCGTGTATCCTCTTCTTTTCTCTTTCGGCGGCGGCCACCTTCGCTGCCTCGGTCTTACGCCGAACCAAGTTTTCGTTAACTTTCAACAACTTGGAAGACTTTTCAGCAAGTGGGGGCAGGGTAGTCTTTGCAGCATCTGCCTTTCGCTTGGCCAAGACATCTTGGCTTTCGTGCTTTTTGAAGCACCCTCCGTCGTGCCAGCCACTTTGCTCGTTTTTCCCTTCTTCAAGGTTTCGATGGGCTCTGACCCAATATTGCCTGAGGGCTGCATCTTTTTGCATGTGTAGTGATTATATGTAGTGATTATACATGTGTGAAAGATCTGTATGAGACCAAAGACCGGAGATCAAGGAGCACTCTAATACTGAAATTACTTGATGATTGGATCAACATACTTTGTGATGGATTAACACTCCAATTATGCATACCAAAGTTATGTTTTTGTGCAAACTAATTAGCAATACTAGAATGGTTTTTAATTGAAAACTTGTCAAATATGTTCATTAGGTAATATAACTACGTTAAGTCCGATATGCACTTGCTCTATTGGAGTCTTTCTTGAGTAAGTACTCAATCTATCCCAAAATATAACTACGTTGAGCTTTTTCAAAAGCCAAATCTTTTCAACCTTGACCAACAATATCTCTCAAAGTAATTTCTTTCAAATAGATATGATTACATATTATAATAGTTAGTTTCATAATAAATTCATTAATATTGTTTTTATGCTAATAGTCTTTATGATTGGCTAAAATTGCCACCTCTGTATGTTTTAGAGATTACTTAGTGATGCATTTGATGATCGATTGGGTATTGCGAAGTATTTTTTGAGTGAAACAGGGTGGTATTCTCATTTTCTGATTGACTGAGTTTTCGATATTGCTACTCTTTTATTTAATTTATTAGCTTTTTAGGAACATACACTTTCCAAATGTGATGACTCTTCAGTATTTTTGTGTTGTGTAGTGTCTGTGAACTTCAGTGAATGTGGAGCCAGTAAATGATGACTTGGGTAGGGAGAAAACCTATGGCAACGCACGGTCATTTTTGCTAGTTTCTGCATTTGGAAATAACCAATATAGCATGGAACAACAGAAAAACAGAACACCAACAAAAACGAGAGGCAAAAAGACGACCATCCTGCCAATAGCGTAAACAATCAACAAGCCGACAAATACAACTTAACCCAAACATTGCAAACACATTAGGCATCTCAAACAAGCAAGAATACAACTTATCCTAAAGACCATTGTTTGTACCAATCAATATCAACCGTAGTATATTCTTTGAACGTATAGCTCATATTATAATGTTGGAAGTGGGCACGCAACAAATCTTAACCCAAACACAATTATGTGTCCACTATGTCACTTAAAACAGGAAGCGCCAAGCCATTCATTTGCCACTCTCTGACGCATCTCTTCTGGGGTAATCTGAAATAAATTGTCCAATACTGTCGAAGTTCTGAAGCTTCTTCGGCCTTGAACCATTCACGTCCAAACTAAGAAATAGATAGCACGTTAATACAAGAACAAAGCATTGCAACTTTGCAAGTCAACAAAAAAATGGAGCAATCCAATTTGTACCATGCCGACGTTCTCTTTTGTCCACCTCTCTAGCACCTCTTGAATAAACCTTTAAATGAAGTGAAGCATAAAGAAGCCACAGTGATACCCATTAGGTTGTTGTGGCACCTGCCATGAACTGGGGATGAAGAAGACTGAGGTAGAAGAAAGAAGGAGGTGGATCATAATGAGCTTATAGGGCTTATTTGGCAGGGCTCCATCGGCGGCTCCACAAGCGGCTCCGGTCGGGGCTCTGCCAAATGGTGGAATTTGCACTGGCTCCGGGTGTGGAGCTGGCACTGCAGCCCCTCACAACTTTCGAAGGGAAGCAGAGCCACGTTTGTGTGGCTTCATCCGGCTCCACCTGACCTGCCCACTCCTTTTCCAGCCTTTGCCCTAGGGCAGGCGAGGCTAGTCGACCGGCAGTGGGAACCCACGACCCGTGGCAAGGTGGGTTGAGAGAGGCGGCTGGTGCAAACAAAGCGCATCGGCGGGCAGCCAGGCGCCGCCGGTGAGATGTTGCGGCTGGGAGAGGAGCAATAGAGGGAAGAAGGGAGAATGAGAGAGAGAGTGTGGCCTGACGTGCACCACCGCAGCCACCGGAGCCGCATAGCAGCTGCCCGGCCACGTAGCCACCGAATCTCATGTGCCTGTGTTGCTTGCTACCTCCACATCTCACCCCGCGACAGCTCCTATCTTGCAAGTCAAGGGGCAACAAGTGGAGGGGTAGAGGAGGGGCAGTGAGCGTATGGGGAGGAAGCCATGGAAGGGTTGAGCAGGAGGTTGGAGAGTGAGGGCCGATGTGAGAGGTCGGGGAGGGAGCGGCGGCGGATGCAAGGCCGACGGGAGCAGCGGATGTGAGGCTGGGGAGTGGCGGATGCGAGGCTGCTGATGTGGATAAGGTGAAGGGGTAATGGAAGAAGGGTGTTGTTGTCATTTTACATTTTTTGTATTTTAACGTCTATATGAAGCTGTTTTGCCAAACGTTTTATTAAAACAGCTTTAGTTCCATAAAATAAGCCGAGCTAGAGCCGGAGTCGTTTTCGAGAAGCAGGGACTCGGCTTATAGTTTCGTTGCTATCCATCTTCCGGAAGTGAGAGTTGCGTGGATTTTTCATAAAAGAAAGAAGGATTCATTAGCTTTTTTAGAATTAGACTGACTCCAATTGCTTCCCTATCCCACCCCACTAGCACAAAATGAAGAAGGCAATACCACTATACCGGCTCCAGCGGATGCCGCAACGGCAGCTGCAAAATGCACGAAGCCCCTCCCACGATCGCATTGCTGGGATTTTTCCCGTTCTCTCTCCTCGTCGCGCAAACCAACCGCTCTATCCTGCCTCCGGTCGTCCCCACCCGCGGCTCGCCCTCCTCCTCCCTCTCGGCTCCTTCTCCATGCGTGCCCGCCCACCTCCGCCTCGGCCGCCCGCCTCCTCCTTCTTCATCGATTGGAGCGACTGGCGCCGACACGGGCTGCGGACCGGCGGATTTGGCGCACCAGCACGGGCTGCGGACGCCCACCTCCTCCATCTCCGTTGATTGATGTCGTTCGTGCCCCGCCGGCCAGATCCCGCGCGCATTGACTTCCCCGGCGCTTGGCTCGGCCCGGTTGCCTCCTGCTCCCCGCAGTCGATTCACGGCGGCGGGGCTCGATTCGCCGCGGCCTGCACTCCTCAAGCATTGGCGACCGCCCTCCTCCACTGGCGATGGATCTCCTCCGCTCCCGGCATGCGCTACTCCGCAGCGGCAGGACGGCCCCAACCTTCCCCAAGTCGGCGGACGGTCGCTGATGCCTCCCCTGAGCTCCTCCCTGTCCGCGCGGGAGGCAACTACCGAGGTGGGATGCAGAAGAAGATTCGCATGCTGCTGGAGCGCGAGCTGCTGTTTGCCTCTCTCTCTCTCTCTCTCTCTCTCTCTCTCTCTCTCTCTCTCTCTCTCTCTCTCTCTCTCTCTCTCTCTCTCTCTTTCTCTCAAAACACGCTTTTGCAGATGGGGTGTGGTTCTCTACTGGAGACAGTCTTACACATTACAACGCAGATGCTCACAACACGCATGCACACTCACACCTATGAATACACGTATGCAAACCCTACCCCTATGAGAAGGACTGAGCGCCGGCAGATCTGGAGATTCCCGAAGTCACCAATGGCACCTCGTCGTCGACGGGAACGTCGCTTACCTCTTAATGCATAACGTCGGTAAATCCTGGAAAATCCAAGAAAAGGTGCGAGCGTCAGGATTTGATTCCTGATGGATAGCGTCCCACCGGACCGTCCTACCATTGGACTACAAGCCCAATCGCAAGAATTCGTCAGCTACATACAGCCCGCTATGGCCTAAATAGTTTACAACCCGGCCCAACAGTATTCATAGGCTCATGCATGGCCCGGAAAGGTTGAAGTGGGATGGAAGCCCAACACACTTTCCGATTTTTTATATATTTTTAAATCATTTTGCAAAATTATACGACCATTTGAAAATTTATCAGATTTGACCACCAACCGTCGTGCGCCACGGTGGCCGCCGTATCTCACGACGGTTGAGCCAACGGCCGCGGGCCCAACGGGCGGGAAGGCTAGCTGCAATGGCGCACAACAGTTGAGGCCTATTCGTCGTGCGCTACGGTGATAGGTCCATTTCCAAGCCAATTTCCCACTGAAAGGCAAGAGTGACTTCAGATCGATGCGTGATGTTAGAAGCTACGCACCGAAGCAAACGATGTTGTGGCCAAGGTGTTCACATGGTGAGTTTTGTGTGATGCAAGTGTACGAGGGATGGAACAACTTCGGTCGTCGCTTCTGGCACTGCCCATATGCATGGGTAAGCAATGTCCACAAATTTCCTCATCATCTTTATTTGATTTGCTAACGTTTTCTTGCCTTTTGCAGTACTCCACCCAATCAGAGAACTACGGTTTTCTCGCAATGGGTGGATCCACCAGCTATTGATCCCTATCAACAGTACATCGACTACCTCGAGGACGTCGTCATCTACAACCTGAAGCGGGAGTTGTCGGAGGCATTGGCTCCTCCAGATCCATCGTCTAGCGCAGGAGACAACTGATGCTGCAAATGCTCGACCTGCACTTGTGAATGCCACAAGAAGAACAACCCCCTCCGAAAGATTGGTCCCCTGCACCTTCACCACCTCCATCTCCACCCCCACCTGGGTACTACTACATGTCGTCGCAACACTCCGGCTGCTCTATGCTCTCCGGACAGTTCTCGTACAACTAGATTAATTACAAATGTTGTAATCAAATTTCTAAATTCCCTAAGACATGTTATCAGTACGTAAGGCGCTTTGTTAGAGTTGTACAAGCGTCGTACGTACCATTGCAAATATGTGTGTTTTCTCTTCTAAATATTTTTTAAAAAAATAATTGTCGTGGCCCACGGCGGTTGGGCTCATTGAATCGCCATGGGCCACGGCGGTTGCATGGCCATTGATTGCCGCTGTGTGGCTCCTGCAACTGCCGTCTACAACCGTTGTGGCCCACGGCGTTAAGGCCAACCGCCGGTTGGACCTGCAACCGCCATGGCGCACAGCGGCTGGTGGTCAAATTTGATAAATTTTCAAACGGTCGTATAATTTTGCAAATGATAGAAAAAATAAAAAAATTCCACGCATTCCTTTCCATTTACCGTACCAACCTCTTTTTTTCCAGGACAAACCCGTGCGGCCGTGCCCACTCCTTGCCTTGCCGGCTTGCCGTACGTAGGAAACAAGGATACCCATTTAAATTGGCCTCGATGTCTTTACAGATAAAGATATGGCGGACGACGACGCGTACGCCGGAACCGGTGATGCCTCGCGCGAAGCCGCGTCGCCTTGTGGCGTTGATCACAGCGGTGGCAGGGACCGAATGGCCGAATGGGCGACGACGGGATCTCGTCGAAAGGGAATAATGGAGAACCGGAAGAGCGCAGCCCTAGGCGCACGGACGGAGGATCGCGCCTGCCGCCGGCGAAAAAGCTCATGCATGATGCGATCAGATCAGGGAGGGAGCAAGAGGGGCGGCGATGGTCTGGTCACGACGAGCCATCGGGAAGCAGTCATGCCAAGGACAGTGGCGGAGAGGGGGACACGTTGTCGTTGTGATGGTGACGACGACGGTCGACGGAGAGAAGGCGGCGGCGGCGGCGGCGGTCGCAAGACATGGCTTCAAGTTCGGGGAGAACCAAGTCAGCGACGCGCTGCTGGACCGCCTGTCCGAGCTCGGCCTGTCGGCCCCGCGCCTCGTCGCCACGAAGCGGCTGCAGTCCACCGACGCCAGAGCCAACCAGAACCGGCTGCAGCTCTCTGGCCGGAGCCCGATCTCGCAGGCCTTCACGGACGCCGAGAAGGCCATCCTCAGGACCCATGCTGGGATGTCGGTGACGGCGTTCGACCGCCGCGGCGGCGAGTACGAGATGACGTGCAAGCTGTGGAAGGACAAGTACTATCGGTTCATGGGGGAGGGGTGGAAGCGTTTCCGGGAGGCTCACCTTCTGACGATACCCAACGAAGCCATCTTGACGCGGCGCGTCACGGTTGAGCTGTGGGCGTTTCGCTCGCGCGCGCTGCCGCCGCCGCCGCCCGCCGAGGAGGATTGCAGCGGCCAACCCCACCCGGAAGGCGTGCTCGGGCTGGTCATGCTGCTTCGTGACGACGGCGGCGAGCAGGGAGAAGCAGCGGACGAGGAGGCGGCGCCGCCCGCGGAGAGCATCCTGCTGCTGATGGCTGCAATTGGGCTTTTGTCATTGCGGACGATGGCGATGGATACAACGAGCTCATAACCTTAAGTTTCTTCAGATAGGTATTGTTTGCGTGTGTCAGTTTCAGTCTGTATTTTCTTTGATAGTTGTCTATACTAGTTGATATAAATCTGTTCTAACTTGTGCAACCTTTTGAGATTTTATACAATTTTTAAAAAATAAACCATCGAGGCTCACCACAATTCAAAAGGTTTTATAAATCCACATTACATATTATGAAGGACAAGGAAGGACGTAGTAGGAGGTTGTCTCGTAGTAGCCCATTTACTTTTCAGCGAGGTTAGTTGTCGGAATGTAGCAGTAAACTGTAAACTTGCCGTCAACGGCTCAACGCTGCTATAGCTCCCCGCACAGTGGCACAGTCACGCCGCGGTCAGGCTGAGGCAGGCGGACTCCAGTACTCCACCGTAATAAAAGCGCCAAAAATCCGTCACGGACCACGACGAGAACGGGTGCTGGCGCTGCCCGGCCAGAGAGGACTAGCAGCGGCGGCCAGGGCCGGGCTTCTGGCTGCAGGGCGCCGTGCCGTGCGGCCACAGGGCCTCCGGCGGCGGCCTCGCCGGCGGGCATCAGGGCGCGTGCATGCATGCGCGCGGCGTGCATGTGCATGCATGCTGCATGCACGGGAAGCACGGGCACGACTGCATTGCATGCCAGCGTGCATGCACTGTTGACCGGCATGCCAGTGCAAAGCAGGATCAGAGGCTCAGAGCCGCAGACGGACTGGACCCTCTGAATCTCTGGTGAGCGAGAGACCCTAACAGTTCGGACGGCCGGAGGCAAATGGGGAAGTTGGCGAGCGTCGCCGCTCGCAGGCGGCCGGCGCTCTTCTCACCACTCCGGCTTGTCCCGTGCCCATCAAAGCCGGCCGCCTGCCGCCCTGCGCCTGCCTCAACATTTCGCGCGCAACTGCCACTGTGACGCGCGCGACGCATATCGGTGCTATCCGATCGGATCGCTCGTATCGTTCACCTCCTCCCCCCGCCGCGGTCGATCGCGTGGATGAACGCCGCGACAGGGCGTGGCTGGTGAGTGCGTTGTGTCGTGTGCGCTGTGATAGTCTGATGATGATGCAAACGACAAGGGCCGGATCACCACGCCGCTGCGGCGGTCTGCGCGCGGGGGAGTACGGGGCCGCGCAAGGCATATGCCGATGCGCGTGCCCTTTTTGGATTTGACCGGCCGACGTCCTTCCGGCCTGAAAGCGGCGGCACGTTCATACCCGTACGCCCGGTTACTCGTGCCGCATACCAAAGGTTTTTTTTATTAGGCATACCAGAGATTAAATTTGATTAGTTGACGCTTCTGTCGTCTGACAGCAATTAGTCCGTGCCCAAGTGCCAACGCTCGCGGGCACTTTTGGATTATTCCTCAGGCTCGTTTAATTTGTCCTACTACTACTACTACTGGAAAAAGGCTGATCTGCAGACTTGTTTAGATATCAGAAAAATTTACCTTTTTAATACACTGTAGCAAAAGATAAATTTCGATTTTTTTTGTAAATATTGTCCTATTATGGCCTAACTAACTCAAAAGATTCGTGTCGCAAAGACCATCACAATCGTGTAATTAGTTTTTGATTTCATCTACATTTACTATTCCGAACATATGTCTTTTGGCATATTTAATGTGGTGGAGAGAGAGTCAAAAAAAGGATTTTTAGCAATCTAAACAAGGCCAGCTTTTTTTTATTTTGTTCTCGGCATCCAGGAAGCAACACAGCACACGCACGGACGCACCAATCCGTCTATGACATTGGCCATGTTTGAATCCATGAGTTATTTTCTAGGCTACCCCTTTTCAGTTCAAATAGCTCCAACGGAAGTCAAACATGTGGGCTATTTTAGAGCTATTGCAACTAGCTCACGCCAAAAAATTATCCCACCAAGAGATGCTAATTGAGCTATTTCCAGTGGGTCCGCGGTCCCCTCCCTCCACCAGTCGCAACATCCACCCGCGCGCGGCGCCCGTGCCCGTCTCCTCGCCCCCCCCCCCCCACCCCAGCCGCACCGCTGCCTCCCCCACCAGTGGCGGGCTTCACCAGCGCCGCCGCCTCCCCCGCGTCTGTTGACGTAAAATCAGCACCTCACGCCAAGCACACAGCAAGTCGGATTAGCTGGCTTCACACACGTGGCCCGGGCGTCGAAATCCGGAAGCGTGCCAGTCAATTTTCCTTGAAACTGACAAAGGATGAAAACAGTTAGATAAAACATGGAACTTGTCGGGTGGTACCAGACAGTTCCGTATTTACGGCTATAAAGCCAATTAGAACGACATATAGCTACAAACAAGCTATCTGTCAGCAATTTAAAATCATTCGGGAATTGATAAAGCGTATAAACAGAACACTGCCGAATGTATGACGTAAGCATGATGAAAAATCGGTCTTTATTTAAACAACATTAAAGCACGTAACCATGACCGATTATCAAGGATAAAGCATGATAAAATAAATAAAAGCGAAGCATGATCATGAATTTGCAGTAAACAAGCATGCATGGGCCAAAAGCACTAGTCTACCGTGTGTCTAGGTACTTTCAAACCCGTCAAACATGACATCAAACGAATTAATCCACCGCATGATACAACTTGTTTGAAATCATACCACCAACCAAGAAT
This sequence comes from Cenchrus americanus, assembly GCA_947561735.1. NCBI lineage: Eukaryota > Viridiplantae > Streptophyta > Magnoliopsida > Poales > Poaceae > Cenchrus > Cenchrus americanus. The sequence continues at coordinate 49,514,355 of OX387244.1, read as the reverse complement.
AGATCAATCCACCGCATGATACAATCTAAACATGGAAGACTAAAAACATACATTATTTAAAGCATACTTATGAACATGTTTCACTCGTGAGGGGACTGCCGAATACGGTTGTACAGCCGAATCGGGTTCCGTGAAGAGGAACAAACATTGCCAAGGATGACAAATCTATCAGATTCAAGATCTATGCAAGATCAAAAAGCTTGAACCCGCCACACGTGACAATCTAGATTGATCCGAATTCGGCTATAGAGAACGCATGACCCGCTTGTCACGTCAAGCTAAAGACTTGAGTGTGCAACACGTGGATCACAAACAGGATAGAGCCGAATCTAATCAATCTAAATTGGGCAATAAGGATGTTACATGAATTAAACACAAAAAGTAAAATTCAAGCAACACATGGTAACTTAATGAATCTATTAGATCTTGCCAAATGAGCCGATAACTAGCTCCAAGCTAGATCTTAGCCTATCGCATGGCTCATGATCCAACAGAAACCTTCTCGAACCAAGCTTGAATCCACCGCATGATACTAAGCATGGTAACAAGACTACTTGCATCATGATCTAAATCCACCACATGATACTAGACAAGATACAAGGTTGCCGGTACTTACGGAGATCGACGGATCGATGGCTCCTCTCGAAGAACTCGACGGCACGACTAGAAGGACTCGAAAGTTGGCACGGGGCCGGTTTGTTGTGAAATTGTTCGATCCCTATTACAAACACTAAGGGTTATATTTATACCCTGGTTCTAACATGACTCCTAGTCGACCACGATTACAATATTTATTACCTAAAATCAACACCATGGTGTCATGTCCGTCTCGTATCCACCATCAACTTATCTTCAATCCACGTCATCACGCACTCCCGAATGCTTCCGCTTCCATCCGTGGAACAGCTCTCCTACCGAATGACGATGTACTCCTGATCGAAGACGCCTCTACCGAATGCTTTGAGTAAAACCTCCTGTCGAATGGTGTTCTTCTGCCAGATTCGGCTCACATGTCAGTCTCTTCCTTGTACCAATTTTTGGTGTTAACATATGCCCCTTCAATTACAGGATAAAGGGTGATTTTATTCCTGAATTGACCATAAATACTCAATGTCCCCAGGCCAAATCTGTTCAACACCCGTTCTTTCCTCCTCTAAACCGTTGGAGCCTTCGTCTAGATCCAAACCCTAGCTCATCAATTTTTCAAGCTTCAATCTTCAAATGGCGAACCAAGACCAAGCTCTCCAGGTAAAATCTTATTCTCCTCAAGCACATTCGGTATTACCTCTCTCGAATCCTATCTCAAATTTCTCCTTTCACCCTCTTCTGTTCTTGATAGGCTCTAGCCGCCGAAATCTTGATTCCCGTCGAGGAACAAGTAGCATCTTATTTCTTCGGGCCCGTAGGAGTTTCCGATCCTTCTGAGTTTATTGCAGCCGAATCCTAGAGGATTCCTTTCAAGATATCACTGACGAGGCCTCACGAGTGGCAGGACACTTTCAAGAACTGGCCTCTGCCCCCAATTGCAGGCTGGAGAAATTGGTATAAGAGGGTACTTGATGACGAAAGCCCCAAAACAAAAAATTGGGACAATCTTCGTATTTCTCATTGCTTAGAATTGTCCCTAGCCGAAACACCCAAAAATGAGAGCCTTTTGATTGCAGCCTCCCACTTTTGGTCTAACGGCGCAAATGCCTTCCTTTTCGGCCATGGGCCAATGTCTCCCACCTTGGCCGATGTTTACATGATAACCGGCCTGAAAGTCACAGGAACTGCGTATCCGTATAAGTACAAGGGCTCTTCCAAGCAAACAGGAGTAAAGACAGGAGTTGGATACAAGAGATATATCCAAAACCATATATCTGATGGATCTCTGACTGATGTTGAATACAGAGCTTTTCTGAATATGTGGTTATGCAGATTTATCTTTTGTGGCAAAGCTAATGAGCCAACCCTGAACCATATTGTGATGGCTGAAAATCTGTCTGCTGGTACACCTATTCCCCTTGGGAAGTACCTTCTAGGAAGTGTCTATCATATGCTTCATCAAACCACCTATCTGATGCACACCAGCAAAAAGATCCCCTGTGTCAATGGTCCTTGATGGTTTGTTCAAATGTGGCTGCAATTATACATGCACCAGATTGTTGCTATTGACCTCAACAATCGGCACTTCCCTTCAACCAACTACAAGGAAGGAGAAACCTAGAGCACCAAAGGTTGCCAAACCTATGGAGAAGCTGCTTCCACTGTGTCTATCAACAAAGACATTGGCCAACTATTTGAGCTCTTCTTCAGAGGTTTTGTCAATCCTCTTTGGTTCCCATATCTGGACAATGACAACCTGACTCTTCCTTGTGAGTTTAGTTTTGAAAATGGATGTAATGATATACATTCCATAGCAATCTTCAATGCTTTCATCCATCTCTGTATTCTGCCAGCAGAATTCTGTGGAGGAAGGCTGGTTTAGAGTACCTTTGAGTACTACCAGCCAAACATGATGGCCAGGCAATTAGGATGTGGCCAAGTGCCCCCAAAGTTGTTTCTCCATGAATTTCTCAAGCCCAGAGAGGATATCAAGGAATCCATAGAAGCAAGAAGGATTTTTGAGTATAAATGCAGCACGACTATTTATACACCCAAGCCCTTTGTGCCAACAACATTTGCTCATCCTTCTTTCATTCTTTGGTGGCAAGAACTTCACGATCACATTTTTAACATGCCAGTACACCCTCTCTATCTTGAATTAATGCCTGACTTCCAACCAACTTCAGAGGTAATATGTTCATCTCCCTTTCTTACATCTGTTTTTAATCATACTCCTCCTCACTAATCATGATTCTGTCATTTTGCAGGATACAGTACCTGCCCCACTTGCCAGGACAATCCTTTATAAGATTGAAGGCCCAATCTCTGCTTTGGGATGTCGATCCCCCACTCTGACTCAACTGATGTCTAGCCATGCCACGCTAGATCCAACTCTCATCAGGCCAGTTTCTGACAAAAGGAAAGCCCCATCTCTGATTGCTTCTTCAACTGTCAAGAAGAAAAGAACAAGCAAAAAGCTACTTATTCAAGTCAGAACACCTTCCCCTCCTGAACATAATGCCATTTCTCATTCTGATCATCTTTATCTTTGCATGATTTTAGACCAAAACACAACAACCAGTGATTATTACAGATTCTGCCAATGCTTCATCAACTGGTAAAATTTTCATCATCTTATTCTTCAATCATTTTTCTTCATTGGCACTCACCCCCTACTTGTTAGTTGCAAAGGAAACTTTGGCGGATCAAACTGTGGGGGTCCTCCTCCTCATCATGATTCAGTCCAAGTCTCACCAAGGACTCAACCAGCTTCTTCTCAACCAGAAGTCTCAGCTTCACCAAGAAATCATCCAGTTTCTCCTCAGCCAGATGTACAAGAGCCTCTCATGGAGCCTGAAAAGCTTCCTTCTCCCATTCGGGAAAATAGGAATGATGTAAGCATGAGCATCCATCTTTTCAATTTTCACCTAATAAATCATTATTAATTCGGCAAGAATTTCTTTTCAAGAGGAAACTGTATCATCACTCGGTTATTCCTTTGTTGTGGTAACTTGGTTGCCGAAAAAGGAGATAAAGCATCTTCTAGTCAAGCTTTATCAGAGGAAAATCAAGCAAAGCTGAAGGAAATCCTCTCCTTGCTGCAAAGGGACGTCCAAGACCAAGTCAGGGATGTTGATCTTCTAAGAGAAGCGCTTGAACTTATCGATCAAGATCTCCCTGCTGATATCAAGGCTTCTTTAGAACATGTTTCCCAATTGGATAATCACTTTGCCGCAGTGAAACAGGCTTTGAAGAACCAATCCTCCCAACCAGCTCTGGAACAAAAGAGAGCTACGGCCAAGCAATCTGTGAAAGATTTGCATGCTCAGATTCAAAACAATAAGGAATTGCTAGCCAAATTGCAGCCTGCACTCGAGCTGAAGAAAAGCAGAAAAGCTGCACCGGAGGCTGAGCTGAGAAACTTGACAGCCGAGATTGAAGCTGACGAGAAGAAGATTGCTGAACTTCCCGAATCAACGGAGAAAATGCGAAAGGAAGCTTCGAAGCCACTTCGAATGCGAAAAGCGACTCAAAACAAAGCTCTCTGCTTTGTCTAAAACCCAAGAGGCTGACCAGAAATTGTTGGAGAATATCAACAAGATCATATCAGATGCCACCAATGTAATTTCAAAATACTTGGGTGTGTAATTGTAACAAACAATTTGTAGCCAAATGCTTTATCAACTCTGTAGTTTCGCTTTCTGTTAATCTTTATTCACCATATTTGTTTTGTCTTATCTTGATGAGTAGCCTCTGGATGATTCATTCGGCAATTCTGACTACAACAGTGCCAGACCCGAAAAAACGACTCAACCGCAACATAGCCGAATCTTAACCAGTCAAACCGAATATGACTCAGCATGAATCCCAAACGACTCGGCGATCGTTCGGTCGAAGGAGTCTCTCCACTTTCCAAATTTCTTGAGATATGCACCACAATCTCCGGCCACGATCTCTTCGTCAGTTCCATAAATAAGGATCTTGGGTGCCTCTAACCTCTCACCAAATCCTCTGCCTTCCAAGCCTCTTCTAACCCGAGCTCTTTCTCTTCAAGCACTAGTACTCCCAAGAACTTCATGGCCAACAGTGGCAACAGGCGCCCGGCCAGCGACGAGGCTGAAGGGAGCCGCGCCGGCGCTTGTCAGAGGCCGTGACCGTCTGCTTCTTCACAACCTTCTTTTAGATCTCGTCTCATCCCTGACAATTTTCTTTGTGCTCTCAGGCTCATCCGATGGAACCCCGCTCCTGCTCCAGCTGCAGCTCCCACCGCGGCGGGTGACTCGTCGGGGTCATCTAGCCGATCCTACTCCTCCAGGTCTTCTAGCGGGGACTCGCGCTATACTGACTGCAATGCCCGCAGGTTCTGAGAGGAACGCGACGCGACCCGGCACAAACTGGAGATTATCTCCAAACAGGTCGGGATTGCTAAGCTCGAGTGGCAGCATCCGCGCAAGTAGCTGCTCGAGGCCATCGATGGTGAGTCCTGCAACTTGCTCAATTTCAACTTAATCTTGAACAACACTAACTGTCGTTGCTCTGTGACCCCCGCAGATCGCGATGCCGAGCTCAATCGGCTAAAGGCGCTGGCCGAGAAGCTGGCGAACAAGGTGAACGCTCTCGGAGACACACCGGAAGTTCGCCTTGGCGCGGTGGTAGGCCGCGTCGACGAGGTGGCCCTGCATGGCGTCCGTCTGGGCACCGCCTTGGGCCTGGCCGCCATGTCGACGCGCACCGGCGTCGACTACTCCAGGCAGCCGCTCGGCTTCGACGGTGGCGCGCCAGAGGACCTTAACAACATCGAGGCCACTGTGGAGCGCCTCGATGGCCATGGCGCCGCCATTGCCGACTCCATCCACCCCCAGTCTGTTCTGAACAGGCTGTTTGAGTAGTTTGTACTAGGGGTCATGGAATTTCGGCAATGAAATGAAAATTTATCTTTTGCATTTGTCTTGTGATAACTTCCCTAATTTGTGCATACGAATCTTCATTGTTTTTGAACGCATTCGGGAACCTTTCCTCTAGCCGAATACGCACAAAATTTTGCCCCTTGGCGCAGAATCCGTAGAGAATCCTCATTCGGAAATCATGAACACTGTTTCGTTGAAAAAACCTTTCGCATCCAAGGAAAAAACTCCCATCGTTTGGTATTCCCATCAATGCGCGCCGGCCAGTCATCACTCCCGATGCATTTCCACTGCTAATAAAATAGCTCTCCGGTGCTCTGCAAATCTACTCGTACACACTTTCATCATTTCACTCCCTCTCGTCTTCCTCCTCCGGAAAAAACCTCCAAAGCCATGGCGGACAAGAGGACATTTTCGGCACTGAAGAAATTCCTTAGCACATCTGCTCCGACTCCTCGGCTGAAGAAGAAGACGCTACGCATGAGCAGAGGGCCAACCATCAACTGCGCCGACCAAATAGAAAGGTTGATTTTCAATGGCAAGTCCTAGATGATGTAGGCTTTGCTTATCCTGGCCAACCACAAAGTACGCATCTCATGTGCATTGCATTTGGTATTTAGAGCATGATTTGCGGGACATCACCGCCCTTTGTTGTGCCGAACGCGAACGCCGCATGAGCTTGGAGGTGGTAATAGGCAGTGAGATCTTTATCCTCATTTGAATCTCATGTTCAAGTTCAGATCCCGTGTTTGATGAGAATCTTTTCTTCTTCCTCAGATATGTCCAACAGGTACAACAACCTGAAGGCCGCCTGGGACAGTTTGATGGAAGCTGCAGAACACGCCAGCACCCAAGGTTTCTGCGTCGCCGTCACGGTGGTCTTGGAGTAGCTGAAGAGGGACAAGCTCAAGAGGAAGGGCGCTGAGCCAAAGAAATGAAGATACTTTCGCTTCTTCCTGCAGGCCTTCTGCTTCCTGCAGGCCTTCTTTTGTAATCTCAGGTAGTTGCATTGTTAATAGAAGAACCTGCAAGAACATTTGTGATGCAAAAAATATTTTTGTGCTAACGGCAATAAACTTTAGTATTGGCCATTTTCCCTTTGTCAGAATTTTTGTTCTGAAGGCGGCTTCCTCCCGAATGCCGGCTATTTCCGTTTCTCTGACGCTTGGAACAGCAATCAACGATCAACTTCAATACTAGGATAATATTTCTTCAAGTATCTCCCGTTTATAGCAGTAGTGAATTCTTCTCCCAGCAAAGTTTTCAAGATGTATGCATTTCCAGGCGTGCACCTAACCACCCGAAAGGGACCTTCCCAATTTGGAGACCACTTACCGAATGCACTGTACTTAGTCCCAATCGGCAATAATGCTTTCCAAACCAAATATCCTTCTGCAATTTGCTTGACCTTTACCTTCTTATTAAATTACTTAGCAACTCACATTTTGTTTTTCTCAATATTCTCCAAGGCCCTAAGACGAATCATATGCAAGTCTTCTAATTCGTCCATTATTAAGTCATTGTAATCCTTGGAACTTAAATCCTTTTGCAATACTATTCTCCTTGAGTCTGACTGCATCTCTCATGGCAAGATAGCATGATGTCCATAAACCAACTCGTAAGGAGATGTCTGTGTAGCTCCATGAGGAGCCATTCGGTAAGCCCATAAGGCTTCATTGAGTACCGAATGCCACCTTTTTTGCTTCTGATCAATCTTCTTCTGTATAATCTTGATCATGATCTTGTTAGAAGCTTCTACCTGACTATTAGCTTGGGCATAATGAAGAGAAGAATTTAATAATTTGATCCCCATACTTTCAGCAAAATCTCTGAACTCTGAAGATGTAAACTAAGTTCATTGATCTGTTGTAATTGTCTGAGGAATTCCAAACCTATAAATGATATGCTCTTTGACAAACTCAACCATATTTTCTGATGTCACCTTCTTCAATGGAATTGCCTCAACCCAGTTAGTGAAATAATCTGTTGCTAAAAGCACAAACTTATGCCCCTTGCTAGATGGAGGATTTATTTGGCCAATCAAATCTATTCCCCATCCTCTGAATGGCCATGGCTTGATAAAAGGATTTAGAGCTGATGCCGGAACTCTCTGAATATTTCCAAACTTTTGACAATCTTGACATCCCTTGTAATATTCAAAGCAATCTTCCAGCATTGTCGGCCAATAACATCCAGTTTTCCTAATGACCCACTTCATTCGGTAAGCCGACTGATGTGCTCCATACAGCCCATCATGCACTTCACTCATCATCCTCTTCGCTTCTTCTTGACCCAGACATCGTAGCAACACCCCATCCATGGATTTGTAATACAAGCGTTCATCAAGAAGAACAAACTTTATGGCTTTGTACCTGAGTTTCCTAGAGACCTTCGGAGTGGATTCTCCAAATAATCAGCAATTTCTTTTCTCCAATCATCTTCTGCTAGACCACTCCCAAAAGCATATACATTGATGGCAAACACTTCTTGATTCTCTCTATAACCCGAAGCACTTTGAGCTAGCCTGTTTGTCTCTCCATTGTTTTCTCTAGGAATATGTTGTAGAATTACTAACTGGAAGCTTTTCAGGATTTCTTTGTACTCCTCATAGTAATTCCTTAGGATATCATTTCTGCATTCATATTGGCCATTCAGTTGTTTTATAACTAGCTCTGAATCTCCAAAAATCTCAACTGCAATGGCCTTTGCCTCTCTCAAGTATTGAAGCCCTCTGAGCAATGCTTCATACTCAGCTTGGTTATTTGTGACGGTAAGTTGAATAGTAATAGCAAATTCAAACATTTCTCCCTTGGGTGAAATTAATAAAATACCTACTTCACCACCTTTGCCACATGAAGACCCATCAAAAAATAAAGCCCAAGGAGTAATTTCAAGCAAATTAATTGATGAACCATGATGTTCGATAATGAAGTCAGCAATAATCTGTCCTTTAACAGCTTTTGCCGACTCAAACCTTAATTCAAACTCAGACAAAGCTAAAATCCATTTGCCAATCCTTCCATTCAAAATTGGCATAGACAACATGTGTTTAATTACATCAAATTTTGAATATATAATGCATTCGGCATTCAACAAATAGTGCTGAAAGTTTGTACATGAGTAATAAACACACAAGCAAAGCTTCTCTGCAGCTGAATATCTTGTTTCAGGATCAAGCAATTTTCGGCTAAGGTATGCAACTACTCTTTATTTTCCCTCAAATTCTTGTATGAGGGCCGATCCAATGGTTTGGGTATAGGCCGCCACGTACAACTTAAAAGGCTTGTTCAATTGTGGAGGTACCAATACTGGTGGTTCTTTCATGTATTCCTTGATTTCATTGAAAGCCTTCTGTTGTTCGTCACCCCATACAAACTTCTAATCCTTTTTTATTCTTAACAGTGGAGAAAAAGGCAACACCTTTTGTGACAAATTTTATATGAATCTTCTCACAAAATTGATCTTGCCAAGCAGTGACTGCAATTCCTTAAGATTGGTTGGAGAAACAACTTCATCAATAGCTTTCATGCTCTTCTTGCCAACTTCTATTCCTCTCTCATGCACCAAAAATCCCAGGAACTCTCCGGCTGAAACTCCAAAAGCACATTTGTTCAGGTTTATCGTAATCCCATGTTTCCTAGTGCATTCTAGAGTTTTCCTCACATCAGCCAAATGTGATTCATGATCCAATGACTTGATCACGACATCGTCAATATATATCTCCACAATTTTGCCGATCAACTCGTGAAAAATATAATTCATGGCTCTTTGATAAGTTGCACCAGCATTCTTCAACCCAAATGTCATGACAATCCACACAAATAACCCTATATGTCCAGGACATCTGAAGGCTGTCTTTGCTACATCGTCCACTACCATAAAAATCTGATTGTACCCTGCACTACCATTCATGAAGATAAAAACTTTATGCCCAGCAACAACATCAACCAACAAGTCAGCAGCAGGCATTGGATATCCATCCATGGGTGTAGCCCTGTTTAGATCTCTAAAGTCTATGCAAACCCTCATCTTTCCGTTTTTCTTGTAAACAGGAACAATATTAGAGATCTACTCTGCATATTTGCATGGTCAAATGAAATTTGCTTCTATTAATCTCTCAACCTCTTTTTTCACATCGGTCAATACTTCATCCTTGTAACTTTTTCGGGAAGGTTGCTTGTAAGGTTTATAACCAGGCTTGATTGGCAACCGATGCTCAACAATGGAACGATCCAAACGAGGCATCTCCGAATAATCCCAAATGAAGTAATCTTTATATTCTTTTAATAGCTTAATCAACTCTTCTCTAAAATTTGAATTCAAGTTAGTACATATGAATGTCGGCCTTGGCTTGTCACCGTCTCCCATGTCTATTTCTTCCAATTTATCGGCCGACATAAATCCACGTCCTAACTTCCCACCAGTTCCATCAATTGGATTCTTCATTAAAAATTACTATAAGAGTCGACTGCTTGAATTGGCTGTTGATCACTACTGACTGGTTCAATAGGACCTTCACCCCAGTCCTTGCCTGAGAAGCAATCTATGCCTTGATACTCCCAGAAGGCTGGTTCCACATTAGCCACGCTTACCGAATCATCTGCTTCGACAACTTCCACATCGTCATCTACCCACTGAACAAGCTGTTGATGCATAGTAGATGGAATGCAGCAGTTCGCATGGATCTAATCCCTTCCAAGAAGCAAGCTATATGCCCTTTTGCCTTCAATGACAAATAAAGTTGTAAGCAGAGTCTTAGATCCAATCATCAAATCTACATGTACACAACCTTTGGTGTCTGAAGGATTTCCAGCAAAGTCATTCAGAACTATGCTCGTTGGCGTCAAATCTTTGAGGCCCATGCCAAGCTTTCTGAATGTAGTATATGGCATCACATTGACAGCAGCTCCACCATCAACAAACATCTTAGTCAGTGGCTTCCCGTTGACGTACCCTCTTAAGTACAGTGGTCTCATGTGTTGATTCTTGCCTGGCTTGTCAAAAGTAGCTTACTTAGCCAGCATCAATTGTGCCATTAACCCAAATTGCTCGGCCTCATCCACATCTGGCGATACTTCCTCCTGCACAATTTGATTGGCTGGAGCCATGAATTCATTCGGCAGGAAACATACCATGCATGTATGAGCCGAACGACCAGATTCATCAGGTTTGTCTTTTGGGCGCCACACTTGTTTCTTCTTAATTCCTACCTGCTTCAGTTCCTGATTCCTCAAGCGTTGTACCCTTCTCTTCTGGCTTCTCCTTAAACCAAGTGGGCACCACTGTCCCTTTTGCCAGACATACCCATGATCTTCTTCTTCTTCATGATCAACCCACCTGTGGTCAGCATACCTTTTCCTCGGTTGATCATCAATCTTATTTATTTTTAGGCACCGACCATCACTAGGATGCACCCTTCCAATTCTTTCATGGATGGATCGGCGATTGGCAGTGTCTTGCATGTATTCAGTATACATGTCGCTGCATTCAGGACAGTTATTCCGTGTGGGAAGCTTTAAACCCTCGTTCCAACAGTGTCTGAAGAAGGCACATCCCCAATGTGCACGCTCTTATTCTCGCATATATTCCTCTTGTTCCTTCCTATACATCTCTTCTTCATATCTCCGCTTCTCCTCTTCGTACTTGTGCTTCTGGTAGCGCTCTTTCTCTTGCTGATGCTGCCATTTATTGAGGAGAATACGCGAAGTCACTCTGTGTTTAGAGGATTCACCCACTTCAATTTGACTATTCGGGAAGCGAGACTCTTTCTTGTGAATCTGTTCAAATGTGACTTGTCGTGTGGGATCAACTGAGCCATCCTGCTTTGCCTTTTCCGAAGTCAAAACTTTCACCTTTTCTTTCCATTTAGCCTCAACAGTGTTTACCATGTTAATTGAGAACCCAATCATGTTCTGAGGGAATGGATTACCATCCAATTTCATCTTATTATCAAACTTCAGATGTCCTTCTTGGATAGCTTTCTAAATCCTTACCCTAAAACCCCTGCATTCATTGATGGAATGAGAATTTCTGTCATGAAATCCACAATACTTCTTATCTTTCACTCCATCAGGTCGAAGCATAGAATGCCCCTCTGGCAACTTGATCCGACCTTCCTTCACGAGGAAATCGAAGAGCTTATCCGCCTTGGTTACATCAAAATCATAGGTTCCTTTAGTTTGCTTGATCCACCTCTGATTTACTGTTGATGGCTACTTGCCCCACACTATCTCTGCTGCAGCTATTTCCTCTTCATCATCATATTCACCTCCTTGATCTGCCCTTTCGAGGAATTGATTGTAAATTTCAGCTATATCATTGTGCTTGACAAATCTGGAGTCTTTCTTGAAGCCATATGCTTGATTGCTCATCAATGACAATCGGTGTGACAGCTGGCCAAGGTCGTCGAATTCCATCCCGAATAGCTTCTCCCGAATGGCTGGCAACATTCCTGCTACAGCCATACCAGCCAATTGATCATCTGGTATGTTCAGAGAGAAGCACATGCTTTTTGTCTCTCTGAATCTCCTGAGGAACTCCATTGTGTTTCATTGTTCCTCTGCCTCAAGGTAGTCAGATCAATTAGTTTTTTCTCATTACTGCCAGTGTAATAATGGGCATGAAACTTTTGCTCCAAATCTTTCCAAGAGCAGATTGAATGAGCGGGTAGAAAAGTGAACCATGTGAATGCTGGACATGTCAAGGACAGAGGGAAGTATCTAATTATGAAGGCTTCATCACCAGAAGCTTCCCCAAGCTGCATTAGGTACCGGGCTACGTGTTCCACAGTACTGGTATCATCTTGCCCTGAAAACTTAGTGAATTCTGTGGGAACTTTCACCATGTTTGGTAGTGCTACCCTTTGGTACCATTCTGGGAAGGGAGGTGTATACATGTGTCCTTGATTCTTAGGCTTTAGACCAAATTGGTTTTGCAGCACATCGGTCATTCTTTGCATCAGGATATCAACATTGGTGTCTTGATTCCCTGGCTTCCCAGCAGGCATCCCTGTAGCATTATCATACCCAGGATTCGGGAAAGCATCGATAGCACTATAGTCCATGAACTCTGAATACCCATTCCCGTACATATTCCTTTGCAGCATGTTACTTGTTGGGGCTATCCTGTAAGTAGAGACAAGTTGAACTCCAGTAGTACCGAATGCCATCTCACCATATGTGTGTGGATTAGGTATTGCTTGATGAGGGTTCTGCTGGATCGGTTGACTACCCACATGTTGAGTTGGCTGAACACTCATACTTTGCTGAGGCGGCTGAGCACTTGCATCTTGACGAGGTGGTTGGCCATTAGCAGTAGCACTTGATTCACCTTGCTCAAAATGTTTGTCCACGCTTGGGCCAAAGACACCAACCATCATCTGTCGGAAGCTATTTAAAAATGCAGTGTTGTGTCTAGCCATTATTTCTTCCATAGCTTGTCGTATCATAGCAAAAGCTTCTTGTTTCTCTGCAGCAGTAGTGGCATCAGTCTCTCCTGGCATCAGAACTCTTGGCATATCTGTCCTGAGTGATGAGGACACTGATGAGGACATCACCAGTACATCTACACCAGCAGCACCTTCACTCTAGGCACCACCTTCAGGACCAATCACTCGGGCTCGTGCAAGAGAGTTGAACTACGTCATGGTGCTAAAGAATGAAGGATATGTGGCTGGATTCGGACTGCGCACGAACGTCAACTTGTGAAGGTCACCACGGCTTCATCCGGACTCCGTTTTGGGCGATCAAGTACTTGATGGAAAGCTTATCAAGTCTACTTTCAGATGGGTCCGGAATCACTGTCATATCTTCACCGAGGCGGCCGCAATCGTCGTTTTGAGTCGGACTGTTTTTCTGTCTAAGGTGCTGCGTCACCTTATTTTGGCCCAACGGGCCGTGTATCGTGTCGGGCCTTAAGCCCATGTTGTGGCCGACCCCTGGTCGCCCACAACCCTAGGAGGACGTCCTCCTAGCTCATATATTCAGTAGCCGCCACATTAGGGTTTGAGTTTTGTTTTACATCTAGCTTTAGCTACACCAGAACACGCACAAATACGTGCTGTCCTCTGTGATTCAGAACTCCACTTTCGAGTGATATTAAGATTGCTCGCCTCGAATTCTTGTTCGTTCTTCGATTGCGCACAGGAATTGATCTTCGTGATCAGGCTGATCTTGCGCCGGCAAGGTCGGTAACCATCAGGAGTTGGTTCAGCGATTGCATTGGCGCTTCGAGTCGCTCGTCGTAGTCGGATCGTGAGGGTCGTCTCCCACCAGATCGAAGCTATCTCCACTCACCGAAAGATCGGGCACTCCACCTCTATCAAGTGGTATCAGATTTCCAGGTTGATCGGTGAGTTTTATCGAGTGTTTTTCCTTTCCTACGGTCCACAAAAACCAAAACAAAAATTATTTCAGGTTAGATCCTTGTCCCAGCAACCACCTTTTGGCCTTGCACATTCTTTCAATAAGTGTCTTTGTTGAATTTGTGTGCTTACTCATTCAATTGTTGCTGGTTACTTGTGTTTCATCTTTGTTTCATCTAACCCTAGCCGTCACGCCCACCGTCACGCCACCGCCTCTCGGTTTCCCTTCCCTGCCCCGTGGTGCGGTAGGTCAAAAAAAAGAGAGAAAAAAAGGAAAGCAATCCAAGAAAAAAGGAACAAAAAAAGAGAGAGAATCCGAAAGAAAAGAGAGACCGCCGCACAGTCCAAGTGGGAAACGGGAACCGCTTCGTCTCGGTGCAAGAGTTTTGCGCTGTCACAATTCGCCACCGATTCGTCCTTGTTGAAGGAGTTTTCCGTGGAGTCCGGTTCCGTTTTTGCCACGGCATACCGTACCTCTCCTGCTATTCTCCACGGTAAAACTACCACGCCACAGCACACCATATTCAGAGCTTGGCCTTACTTTTGAGAGAGAGAGAGAGAGAGTATCTTTTAATTACCGAAATACCCCTGTACTTTCGGAAAAAGTGCATGTGGTGAGTTGCTATTTGAGATCCTCTGTGTTCATATTATCAGTTTTTAGGGCACCTTGAAAGAAAAATTAAAAAAAATTGAAAAAAAAATAAAAAAAGAAAAGAGGTGCGCCCCTCCATCTTTTTCACTTCCTTTTCGGTTTCACTTGTTACCAGCAGCGTTTGATCGTGTTTAGCACTATTATTCAGCTTTGCATTATTGTTTGATTGTGCTAATCCTTCAAATTGAGTGCAGCCTTCCCAGAACTCCACATATTTCTACGACGAGCAGATTTTGTTTCTCCAGGCAATCGCTCCTCCAATCTTTCGTGAGTTCCACCGGTTGGTTGCAGGTCGCCCCTGTGTGCCGGTAAGAACGGATAAGAATTTGATAACAGCACTAGTTTGAGCGTCTTGTGAGCCGTTCCACACCTGCTTTTGTTGTCGTTTTGTTTTTGTGTTTGCGCTAACCATGTCAGGCGACACCGACAAGAAAGAGTTGCAGGACATGCATACTGAGATTGAAGGCCTTGTCACCGACATCCAGACCATGCACGAACGAATGGACTCCACGATTACTACGGCCAACGAGCGGTTCGACCAGCTCGACCTCGCGGGGCAGACGACCACCAAGACGACGCTCGACGCCATCGTGTCACGACTCGATGCATTGAACACGGTGGTAACTGATTTGGTGGCCCAAGGATGTGTGGGTGACGATGAGCAGGAGGATGCTGACCGCCGTGGCAAAGCCCGCCGTGTACCACGTCGCCCCGCTGGTAATGACTCCTTCTCTAAAATAAAATTTAAAATTCCACCCTTTAATGGCAAATACGATCCTGCTGCATATCTTGATTGGGAGTTAGAAGTTGAACAAAAATTTTCATGTCATGATATTGCTGCTACCTCTCAAGTTAAGGCTGTCATTAGTGAGTTTACTAATTTTGCTTTTATCTGGTGGTGTGAGTATAAGAATAAAAATCCTACTGCTGTTCCGACCACTTGGGAGCAATTAAAAACAACTATGCGACATCGCTTTGTGCCTTCATATTATGCTCGTGATTTGCTTAACAAAATGCAGCGATTTCAGCAAGGTTCTCAGTCTGTTGAGGACTATTACCAAGAGTTGCAAAAAGGTATGATTCGTTGTGGTATATTGGAGGAACCCGACGCTGCAATGGCACGCTTTTGTGGTGGTTTGAACCACGAAATTCAGGACATCCTTGATTATAAAGAATATGTTGACATGACCCAATTATTTGAGTTTGCTTGCAAAGCTGAGCGTGAAGTGCAGGGACGCCGCTCGAGGACATATTCTAACACTTTTGCGGTAGAAATTCGTCGTCCGGTTCAGCACACTCGCTCTTCCCGCGTCATCCACACCTACACCACGTGAGAAGCCGGCTACGCGGCGGGGAGCCACCCCGGCCCACGGGCACCACTCCATCCACAAGTGCGGCATCCACCACGAGTCGTACACGGGATATCACGTGTTTTCGTTGCAGCGGACGTGGCCACGTGGCTCGGGGATCGTCCGAACAAACGCACATTACTCATTCGTGACAATGGTGAGTACTCTTCGGCTAGTGATTCGGAAGAACTTGAACATATTTTGCTTGCCACCGACAATGCGGCTAAGACGGACACACATGTCAATCCGGGGGGACGCCGATAGGTACGAGAGTCTTGTTGTGCGGCGTGTTCTTAGTACACGGTGTCGCCCCCGCCGAGAAGAATCGGCGACACACTCGTTCCATACGAAGGGTGTTGTGCGGAGAGCGGTCGATTCGCATCATCATCGACGACGGCAGTCGCAACAATTTGGCGAGTACTATCTTTGGTCGAGAAGTTTTCATTACCCACTCGTAAGCATGCAAACCCATATCACATTCAATGGCTTAATGATGGTGGCAAAATTAGAGTATCACGCTCGGTGCGTGTTCCTTTTTCTATAGGTGCTTACTCGATTATGTTGATTGTGATGTTGTTCCTATGGAAGCATGTTCTTTGTTACTTGGTAGACCTTGGCAATATGATACCGATAGCTTGCATCATGGTCGTTCGAATCATTATTCTCTCATGTTTAAGGGTCAAAAAATAATTATACATCCTATGACGCCCGAACAAATTGTTAAAGATGATCTTGCTAGAGTCGTTAAAATGGCTAAACAACAGAACCATCACCCTCCACTTCGATAAATCTGAAATTAAGTTGAATGCTCCTGTTTTACTTGCTACACGTGCTGATTTTGATGATATTCGAGATGCTCCTTTGCCATGCCGTGCACTTGTATGCTCTAGTGTGCTTGCTTCCCTTGCCGATGCACCATCCGTGGATATTCCGCTGCGGTTGCTAACCTTTTGCGGGAGTATGCCTGATGTCTTTCCCAAAGACTTGCCACCGGTCTCCCACCGCTTCGTGGCATTGAGCACCGGATCGACCTCATTCGGGGTGCCCAGCTTCCAAACCGCGCCCGTATCGTACAAACCCGGATGAGACAAAAGAGATTCGGCACCGTGTGCAAAGGCGTTACTTGATAAGGGTTACATTCGTGAGTCTCTTAGTCCTTGCTCGGTTCCTGTATTACTTGTTCCTAAGAAAGATGGTTCATGGCGTATGTGTGTAGATTGTCGTGCTATTAATAACATAACAATTCGTTATCGCCACCCTATACCATGCCTTGATGATATGCTAGATGAGCTTAGTGGTGCCATTCTGTTTACTAAGATCGATTTGCGTAGTGGTTACCATCAGATTAGAATGAAATTGGGAGATGAATGGAAAACGGCTTTTAAAACTAAATTTGGCTTATATGAATGGTTGGTTATGCCGTTTGGTTTGACTAATGCTCCCAGCACTTTTATGCGCTTGATGAATGAAGTGCTGAGGCCCTTCATAGGATTATTTGTCATTGTCTATTTTGACGATATCTTGATTTACAGCAAGTCTATGGCAGAGCATTTAGAACATTTGCGTGCTGTTTTTGACGCGTTGAGGGCTGCCCATTTATTTGCTAACATTGAAAAATGCATCTTCTGCACACAACGTGTCTCGTTTCTTGGTTATGTTGTTACTCCACAGGGTATTGAGGTGGACAGCAGCAAGATTGATGCTATTCGGGAGTGGCCTACACCGACAACGGTTACCCGCATTCGGAGTTTTCTTGGTCTTGCGGGTTTCTACCGTCGTTTTGTCCGTGATTTTAGCACCATTGCAGCACCTCTACATGAGCTTACAAAGAAAGATGTTCCTTTTGCTTGGAGTGATGCACAGGAGGTAGCGTTCACTACATTGAAAGATAAGTTAACCCACGCTCCTCTCTTGCGGTTGCTCGATTTTACTAAAGTGTTTGAGCTTGAATGCGATGCTAGTGGTATTGGGCTAGGTGTTGTTTTGTTACAAGAAGGTAAACCGCTTGCTTACTTTAGCGAGAAATTAAGTGGTGCTAGCTTGAAATACTCAACTTATGATAAGGAACTTTATGCTTTAGTGCGAACTTTGCAAACATGGCAGCACTATCTTTGGCATCGCGAGTTTATAATTCATTCGGATCATGAGGCTTTGAAACATATTCGTACCCAAACAAATCTGAACCGTCGTCATGCTAAATGGGTCGAATTTATTGAGTCCTTTCCTTACATCATAAAAAACAAGAACGGGAAGGATAATGTTATCGCTGATGTTTTGTCTCGTCGTTATACTATGCTGTCACAGTTAGATTTTAAAATTTTTGGCTTGCAAACTGTGAAAGATTTATATGTGGACGACGCTGATTTTAAAGATGTTTTCGCTCATTGTGTTAATGGGAAACCTTGGGGCAAATTTCACCGCGGGACGGGTTCTGTTTCGCGCTAACAAGCCGTGTGTTCCGGCTAGTTCGGTTCGTCTTGTTGTTGTTGCGGGAAGCACATGGAGGCGGTCTCATGGGGCATTTTGGCGTTTACAAGACGCACGAGGTGCCGGCTGCCCACTTCTTTTGGCCCGGATGCGCAAAGATGTTGAGTGCGTTGTTGCACGTTGCACTACTTGTCGAAAGCTAAGTCACGTTTGAGCAACCATGGTTTGTATATGCCTTTGCTCGTCCCTACCTCTCCTTGGCTTGATATTTCGATGGATTTTGTTTTGGGATTGCCTCGAACTAAGAAGGGGAGGGATAGCATTTTTGTGGTTGTTGATCGTTTCTCCAAAATGGCTCATTTCATACCTTGTCATAAGACCGATGATGCTAGTCGTGTTGCTGATTTGTTCTTTAGAGAGATTATTCGTTTGCATGGTATTCCAAATACAATAGTCTCTGATCGTGATGCTAAGTTTCTCAGTCATTTTTGGAGATCACTTTGGAATAAATTGGGAACTAAATTGCTGTTTAGTACAACTTGTCACCCTCAGACTGATGGGCAAACTGAGGTGGTTAATAGGACTTTGTCAACCATGCTTAGGGCTGTTCTAGATAAAAATTTGAAACATTGGGAAGATTGTTTGCCTCATGTTGAGTTTGCTTATAATCATGCAACACATTCTTCTACAAAGATGAGTCCTTTTCGAGATTGTGTATGGTTACATTCCGCGGCGCCTATTGATTTAGTTTCGCTTGATGCTGAGGACGTCCCGCACATAGATGTTGTTGCACATGTTGAACAAATGATTAATCTGCATGAACAAACTCACCAAAACATTGCTGCTGCTAATGCTAAGTATCAAGTTGCTGGTAGTAAAGGTAGAAAACTTGTTACTTTTGAGCCTGGTGATATGGTTTGGTTGCATTTACGAAAGGATCGTTTTCCAGCTTTGCGCCGTTCTAAATTAATGCCTCGTGCTGCTGGTCCTTTTAAAGTGCTAACCAAGATTAATGAAAATGCTTATGTTCTTGACCTGCCTGCGGAGTTTGGTGTTTCCACTAGTTTTAATGTTGCAGATTTGAAACCATACGCGGGCGAAGATGACGAGTTGCCGTCGAGGACGACTTCAGTTCAAGAAGGGGAGGATGATGAGGACATTGATGAGGACATCACCAGTACATCTACACCAGCAGCACCTTCACTCCAGGCACCACCTTCAGGGCCAATCACTCGGGCTCGTGCAAGAGAGTTGGACTACGTCATGGTGCTAAAGAATGAAGGATATGTGGCTGGATTCGGACTGCGCACGAACTTCAACTTGTGAAGGTCACCACGGCTTCATCCGGACTCCGTTTTGGGCGATCAAGTACTTGATGGAAAGCTTATCAAGTCTACTTTCAGATGGGTCCGGAATCACTGTCATATCTTCACCGAGGCGGCCGCAATCGTCGTTTTGAGTCGGACTGTTTTTCTGTCTAAGGTGCTGCGTCACCTTATTTTGGCCCAACGGGCCGTGTATCGTGTCGGGCCTTAAGCCCATGTTGTGGCCGACCCCTGGTCGCCCACAACCCTAGGAGGACGTCCTCCTAGCTCATATATTCAGTAGCCGCCGCCACATTAGGGTTTGAGTTTTGTTTTACATCTAGCTTTAGCTACACCAGAACACGCACAAATACGTGCCGTCCTCTCCGTGATTCAGAACTCCACTTTCGAGTGATATTAAGATTGCTCGCCTCGGATTCTTGTTTGTTCTTCGATTGCGCACAGGAATTGATCTTCGTGATCAGGCTGATCTTGCGCCGGCAAGGTCGGTAACCATCGGGAGTTGGTTCAGCGATTGCATTGGCGCTTCGAGTCTCGCTCGTCGTAGTCGGATCGTGAGGGTCGTCTCCCACCAGATCGAAGCTATCTCCACTCACCGAAAGATCGGGCACTCCACCTCTATCACTAAGGAATGGCACACCACTCCTATTCTTGGAAAAAAGACAACATGCACTTCTGCTGGAACTGCTCCACAACCTCTTTCAGTATCAGTTGATGTTCTGAAGACAGTTCATTTAAGGTAACATCCAGGACAGCTTGGATTTCAGGCATCTTCATCAACTTGAGTGTCCCACCGGGCGTGCCAAAAAGTGTGTTGACGCAAAATCAGCACCTCACGCCAAGCACACAACACGCCGGATTAGCTGGCTTCACACACGTGGCCCGGGTGTCGAAATCCGGAAGCGTGCCAGTCAATTATCTCTGAAACTGACAAAGGATGAAAACAATTAGATAAAACCTGAAACTTGTCGGGTGGTACCAGACAGTTCCGTATTTATGGCTATAAAGCCAATTAGAACGACATATAGCTACAAATAAGGTATCTGTCAGCAATTTAAACATCATTCGGGAATTGATAAAGTGTATAAACAGAACACTGCCGAATGTATGACGTAAGCATGATGAAAAATCGGTCTTTATTTAAACAACATTATAGCATGTAACCATGACCGATTATCAAGGATAAAGCATGATAAAATAAATAAAAGCGAAGCATAATCATGAATTTGCAGTAAACAAGCATGCATAGGCCAAAAGCACTAGTCTACCGCGTGTCTAGGAACTTTCAAACCCGTCAAACATGACATCAAACGAGTTAATCCATCGCATGATACAACTTGTTTGAAATCATACCACCAACCAAGAATAGATCAATCCACCGCATGATACAATCTAAACATGGAAGGCTAAAAGCATACATTATTTAAAGCATACTCATGAACATGTTTCACTCGTGAGGGGACTGCCGAATACGGCTGTACAGCCGAATCGGGTTCCGTGAAGAAGGAACAAACATTGTCAAGGATGACAAATCTATCATATTCAAGATCTATGCAAGATCAACAAGCTTGAACCCGCAACACATGACAATCTAGATTGATCCGAATTCGGCTATAGAGAACGCATGACCCACTTGCCACGTCAAGCCAAAGACTTGAGTGTGCAACACGTGGATCACAAACAAGATAGAGTCGAATCTAATCAATCTAAATTGGGCAATAAGGGTGTTACATGAATTAATCACAAAAAGTAAAATTCAAGCAACACATGGTAACTTAATGAATCTATTAGATCTTGCCAAATCTAATAGAGCCGATAACTAGCTCCAAGCTAGATCTTAGCCTACCGCATGGCTCATGATCTAACACGGAAACCTTCTTGAACCAAGCTTGAATCCACCGCATGATACTAAGCATGGTAACAAGATTACTTGCATCATGATCTAAATCCACCGCATGATACTAGACATGATACAAGGTTGCCGGTACTTACGAAGGTCGACGGATCGATGGCTCCTCTCGAAGAACTCGACGACACAACTAGAAGGACTCGAAAGTTGGCACGGGGCCGGTTTGTTGTGAAATTGTTCGATCTCTATTACAAACACTAAGGGTTTATATTTATACCCTGGTTCTAACATGACTCCTAGTCGACCACGATTATAATATTTATTACCTAAAATCAACACCATGGCGTCATGTCCGTCTCGTATCCACCATCAACTTATCTTCAATCCACGTCATCACGCACTCCCGAATGCTTCTGCTTCCATCCGTGGAACAGCTCTCCTGTCGAATGACGATGTACTCCCGACCGCAGACGCCTCTACCAAATGCTTTGAGGAAAACCTCCTAACGAATGGTGTTCTACTGCAAAATTCGGCTCACATGTCAGTCTCTTCGTTGTACCAATTTTTGGTGTTAACAGCGTCGTCCCCTCCCATCCGCGGCTCCACCTCCCTTCCGGGCCACCGCCTCGCCCACACGCTGTCGTCTTCCCCCACTCACGTCGCCGCTTCCCATCCGCGACGGCCATCAACGCATTGCCCTCTACCAGATTGGGGGGAGGAGTGGCCGACTAGCGTAGGTGGAAGGGACCACCCCGTGCAGAACGCCTACAATTCCCTCGACATCCACGCCGGCTAGTCGCTCGTGTTCCTCGTCACGCTCAACGTGTCGCCGCTCGACTACAACATCGTCGTGTCCACGCGCTTCGTGGCCGCAAACCTCACGGCGGTGGCCACGCTGCAATATGCCCGCGCGACGGCTCGGGCGACAGCCCGCTCCCGCCGCCGCCGGGGCGCAGTTCGACTGTTCCTCAACCAGGCGCGCGGTCGTTCCGGGGGAACCTCACCGCTAGCACGGCACGGCCCAACCTGCAGGGGTCGTTCCACTACAACACCATCCCAATGTCAAGGACGCTAGTGCTGGCGAGCTCTTGGTCTGCCACCATGCTTGCCGGCTGGCGGCGGTGCGCCGTGAACGGCGTGTCGTTTGTGTCATCTGAATGCATTCAGGCACGGCAACGGCTAGTGAACTGAGATGCAGCGGCAGACTTACAACTTGGTCGATGCGCAAGCAAGACATACAATTCAGGTATTGTAGCTTGGAACTAGATTGGTCAACAACATGTCTCTGAATCTATCTAGAAAAAATTAACTGAACATCAGTCCTAAAAATTGTGTTTAGAAGACTGAACTGAGCATTGGCAATTGTTTGAAATTAACTGAACATTTGAGTTAAGACTGAAGTGAGCATTGGCAATTGTTTGTTGGCATCAGATCGTCAAGGGAAACGGGACTCTTGCAGTGTGTACTAGAGCAAATCTTGGGTGGATTGATGGAAACTACTGGAATATTTGCTTAATTTCGAAGAAAGAGAGGGATTGGTGCAGTGGAAGTGTAGTTTGAGCAGTGTGCTCTGATGGACGAATAAGATGTCAATACTCAGTAGATTTCAGTTTTATGCAACCAAATTTCAAGGCACAAGATATTTTTTATGTTAGAATAATATATGCACATGTTTCAATTATATGTATATGGATTTGTATGTCTGATGGATCCGGCACATGTGCATGGATTTGTATGTTTGAATTAAAGGTCAAATAGCCCAAATAGCTTTTTTTTATCCAAACAACTCAAAAGTTATATCATTAGAGACCTATGTGTTTTCTTAGTCTAAACTTTAGCTCTCAAAATAACTTTGAGCTATTTCTCCAAACTAAGCCATTGTGACAATAATCATTTGCTGACACTGGTTTTGGCTACCACAGGCTTCGTATCAGGCGTTCGAGTGAAGACGATGACGTCGTACTTTTGTTTTTGCTACTCATCATAAATTGGACAGACGTTTCGTTGTTACTCCCTCCGTCCCAAAATATAAGGACTTGTTGCTTTTGCTGGTCACGTTTGACTGCTCGTCTTATTCAAAAAATTTATGAAAATATGAAAACAATTGTGATATACTTAAAATATATATGATGAAAAAACATGTAGTAACAAAATAAATAATTTTTTCACTAATTTTTTGAATAAGACGAGCAGTCAAACGTGATCAGCAGAAGTCAACGAGTCCTTATATTTTGGGACGGAGGGAGTACAGAATTAGTACCACACAGCTGCAAACAGTATACTTGTCGTGTCCTGGGTTGCAGGTAAAAGCGAGGATTCTGTCAGATATACTTGTCGTGTACTAGGCACTAAGTTTTTTTTTGAAATTAACTAGGCACTATGCTGTATATCAGGGAGTCGGTGACCACTCTTTGTCCAAATGACTCGGCGCTCACGTGGCGTATCTCGCTGTGCCTTTCAGTGCTGGGTATATATCACACAAACAGCACGGTTGGATTAATTAGCGATACATAGATATGTAGGGCCAGGCAGCGTGCTTCAATCAGGACTATCTGCGTGCACCTGCTGAACTTTTAATTTTTGATTTATTTCTATGGGTATTTAATCTGAAGTCTGAACTATGAAATTAAAACAACACGAGATGTGTCTTGGGAATATACATACTTTCAGAGTAAGTTCAGAAACTATGTTTTGACATCTTGAAAATCCAAAAGTGCAATCTTTTGCTATGAGCTGAGAATCGAGATTGATTTTTTTGACGGCCTTATTTAGTTGTTAGAAAATTTTGTCTTTTCAACGTTTCGAACTCCTGTAGCACACTGTAACACGTTTCGTTTGTTTGTGGTAAATATTATCCTATCATGACCTAACTAGGCTCAAAAGATTCGTGTTGCGAAGTACATCAAAACTATGTAATTAATGTGATGTGATGGAATAAACAATGAAGAGAGTTGAGGTTTGAGAAAAGCATGCTGATCTTTGAAGACAGGCAGGCCAAGTTGGCAAGTTGATTGATGGGCAGGAAAGGTACGTAGCCTCTTCAGACACTGCACGCATGTGTAGGCAAGCAGACAAGGACGGAATGGAGCCCATCATCAATTGCAAAAGCTTGCAAAAAATCTGGGGTTTTCCTGCGGAAAGAGCCGTGCCAATTGCCAAAGGACATTCGATCCGAAGAACGCGTGCTGTTTTGTTCGACAGGTCACGAGGGAATCGTCATTGGTGCACCGGTGGCAGCGGCACAGATAAGTCCCACATCAAAACCTGTATTATACTCCTAATTAGCAAAGTCAATAGACCCAAGAGTGCCGCAAAAGTTTCGAGTCCCTGGATTGCCGGGCAGGATGACGGCATCCCAATCAACTTGCACGATTGAGGCACGCCCCAACAGTTGAAAACTCGATCGTCAACGGCTCGGGGACTATAGATGGGCATTTGGCCTATGGGCCGGCGGCCCGCACGGAAGCACAGTGTTTTGGCCCGGCCCGGCCCGACCTGCAACGCACCGTGCCCGGGTTGGCCCGGCCCGTTAGTCGTGCCCGTGCATGGGCCGCCACCCCGAAGCACGCCGGGCGGCCGGCCCGCACGGCGGGGAACAAGACCGGCCCGCTAAGGCCCGCTACCCTCACACCCCCCAACAAGCCAACACCATTACACCACAGCCCAGCCCAACATCAACGATCGGTCGCCGACCCTGCCTCCATATATATACCCGGCGTTGGCGCCCGGTATATCCCCCCGCCCAAACCCTAATTCATTTCCCCCGTCGCCCGCAGCGCCTCACCGCCTCTTCAGCCTCTCCAGCTCTCCTCCGCTCCTCCGCCGCCTCAGCCCTCAGATCCGTCGCCGGCACGCCGACCCCCGCCTTCCCTTTCCATCTCCGGTGAGTAGAAGATGTCCTAGCTCTGCGCCTCGCCGTCGTGACTCCTAGGCTCCTCCTCGTCGCCTCCCCGGCTCCCCCCACCTCCAACCCTCTGTCGTCTCCAGTCTGCCGCATACACACATCTCACCACAGTTGTCGGTCGTCTCCGCCGTCTCTCTCGGCTCCGGGCTCCAGCTGCGCAGGTAATTTTCTTCACCTAATCCCTAGATCTAGCCTCGACCCTAAGTCCCTAACCCTAAGTCTCTAACCTTCTGAGTTCTGACTGTGTCTTCCTTTTTTTCTTACTTGTTGCTTGCAGGTCTCCTGCAGATGATGCACGGGGCCGCGCGTCGTTGAGGAACGGAGCCGCGGCCAGACAAGGTCGTCGTCGTGATGGACGACATGGAGGAGTACACCATCAACGACGACTTTAGGGCCTGTCTGCTCTGTGGTGACGACGAGAACGACCTGCCGTCCGACGGTGAGGCATTGTTCGGTAGCGGTGCTGCTGCTGCTCCGATCAATGTTGATGGCGGTGATGATGCAAGTGTTGTTGGAGCTGCAAGTGCTAGTGCTCCTCCTCCTGTCCAGCCCGTGATGCCTTCCTCGACACAATCTGTCAATACTACTAATGGCATTCGGCTGAAGCGTGTCCAGTCTCTTGCATGGAATGACTTCGACGAGATCTTTGGCACTTTGCCCACCGGGAAGAAGGTAAGAATTGGTGCCAAGTGCAAGCATTGTGCTCAAATTCTTTCTGGGCGTTCTTCTGCTGGTACTGGACAGTTGCTCCGGCACCAGAAGGTATGTGTTTCTAAAACCAAACACGCTGCTCTTGTTCAGTCGCGTGTGCAATTGAAAATTGATGGTACTATTACTACTTGGGACTATAAGCCTGATGTTGCTCGTAAAGAATTGTGTCGTTTGATTGCTAGACTTGATTTGCCTCTTGGTTTTGGTTATGAATCTGCATTTGAGGAGTACATTCAGCGTGCTCACAACCCTCGTTTTACTTTTGTATCTAGGAGAACAACAACTAGAGATCTGCATAAGTATTGGCTTGGTCGTAGAAATGAACTGATTGATAAATTTAAATATGTTTCATCTGTTTGTTTGACATCTGACATTTGGTTTGGCAATGCTAAGGAAGATTACCTTAGTGTGGTTATTCATTATGTATTTGTTGATTGGGAGTTAGAGAAGAGAGTAATTGGTTTTAAGCTCATTGATTGTGCACATACTGGTGTTAACATTGCTGATCGTGTTGAGGAAGTAGTTTCTCAATTTGGTTTGATGGATAAGGTTTTCTCTGTCACACTTGATAATGCTTCTTCGAATGCTTCTGCCATGTCTAAGCTCATACTTAAATTTCTTGGTTATCTTGGTCCTGATCCTGAACCAATTGACAGAGATAATGGTAACTTGCGTGGCCTCTTGCACCAGTGATGTGCATGCCACATTATAAATCTCATTGTCAAGTCTAGTTTGAAAAGGATCAAGATTTATCTTGAGGCTTTCAGGACTGCAATTTCTTTTTTGAATTCCTCTAACCAACGCATTGCTCAGTTTCATAACTTCCTTTTGAAGGGGTCTTGGCCTCGTCAATTTGGTTTGGATATGGATGTGAGATGGAATTCAACTTATCTGATGCTTAAGCACCTTTTACCTTATAAAGAGATATTCTCTACATTTATTGGTGCTAATTATGGTTTGGTTAATGGTGAGCCTCTACTTAGTGAAGGCATTGGGTTGTTGCTCAAACAATTTTGGAGTTTCTTGAATTGTTTTATGAGTCAACTGTTGCTTTATCTGGTGTTTACTATCCTACCAGTCTCATGATTCTTTATCATATAATTGAGATTGCTGCTCATTTGTATGCTCAAGAGAATAATGCATTACTTATGAACATTGTGAGTCCTATGAAACAGAAGTTTCTTAAGTACTGGCAGAACATACCTCTCTTGTATTCATTTGCATTTGTTTTGGATCCTAGAGCCAAGATGAGAGGTTTTCATAATGTTATCCAGATTCTCTCTCAGACTATTGGTTTTGATTATTCTAATTACTACAATGAGGTAAGAAATGAATTATATAAACTGTATAACAAGTATGAAACCAAGTTTGGTGCAGTTAGGGGTCAAAGAAATCAAGCAGCAGCATCTACTGGTAAGAAATTTGCTGCATGGGGTAAGATATATGGGGCTCCTGCTGCTCCTCCTAATTCTTCAACTTTTTCATCTATACCTTCATCTGCCCCTGCTATAACTGTTGTTTTTGAGTTGGCTTCTTACTTGAACAGCAACAATGTCACCTGTTTTGATGATGAGTTCAATCTTATGAATTGGTGGCATGAGCACAAACTTACATTTCCTATTCTTTCTATAATGGCAAGAGATATAATGGTTGTTCCAGTTTCTACAGTCTCTTCTGAGTCATGTTTTAGTTTAACTGGCAGGGTGATTGAGGAGTGGCGTCGGCGGTTGCAACCTCTTACGGTGGAGATGTTGACCTACGTCAAGGACTGGGAACTTGGAGATGCAAGGGCACAACATGAGGTTGAGAAGGGCATGATGGAGCTGAAAGGAGATGGGCTAGTGGAAGCAGAAGCGGAAGGGCCACCAGAAAATGAGTAAGTTCATCTGTTCATGCCATGCTTACATACTAGCAAAGTACTTGAACATTGTACATTAGTCATTACTGGCATGTTTACATACTATGAAACTTTGATTTGTTTGCTAATTGGTAGGAGTACTGGTGGCTCCACTGCCAGTGGGTCTGTCACTGGGTCTGCACCTACTGTGTGAAGTGAAGAGAAGGCAAATTTTGGGGCTTTTGGACTTTTGGAAGCAAGAATCAAGAGTGCATGCAACAAGTTGTGGGCTGTTAGTTGTGGTCTGTGCAAGTCTGGAACTTTTGTGATGCATTTGTGCTCTATTCTTGTAACACTGTCATGTAATGAACAATTGAACTTCAAATTGTAGATATGGGGTTGTACTCTTTTTCCCTTCCTAGGGTTTCTCACAAGGGTGAGTTTTACCTAGAAAGGTTTTTAATGAGACAGCGACACTTGATCATAATGATCAAGTGTAATTTTGTAAATAGATCTACAATTTGTTTCATCACCTATATAAAGTGGTGAACTTTAGTTAGAATTTAGAAACTTGGTGTGTTTCTTCCTTTTCTTCTTCACTTCTTTGCTATCTGCCTATATGTTTATGCCTGGTGATTTGTGAATTTTTGTGTTGTTTGTGAAATTTGGCGAATGTGAAGTGGTGGCTGCATCCACGGGCTGCGGGCTGGCCCAACATCCCGTTCGTGCCCGTGTATCCCGAGCTAGCCCGGCACGAAATGGTCCGCTGGGCCCGTGCTTGGGCCGGTGCCACAGCCCGTGGGCTGGCACGACACGGCACTGTCAAGATAAGGGCTGAGCTGGCCCGACCCGTAAATGAGTGGGCCGCACCGTGCCCGGGCTAGGGCCGGCCGGGTGGCACGAATGCCCATGTATAGCTCGGGGCAGCAAGTGAGCAATAGTTTTTCTCTATCTTTTCGTGCACTGCTGCTGCGACCTGAGTGCATGCATGTACCCCCAGTACAGATTACATAGTAGAAAGGCAACACCACCGCCGAGTCAAACAAGCACGGCTTTGTCAACCGAGATAATGACCGATTGAGCTGCCCCAAGCTCCCAATCACTTGTTCCTGATGATAAGCATGAACAGGGGAGAATTTGGAGGCAGCATAGCCTCACAGGAGTGGAATGCCAACAGCCCAACAGTGAAAAGCAAAGGAAACGGCCGTTAGGTCCTCGTCTCATGATCCGCCACCGCCACGGTGGTCCCGTGCCGTGCCCGTGCGTGAGGCCGGCCGCCGGCGTGCCAGAGAGGCGGAAGTGGAGCCATTCCATACGCCACCACGACGCGGAGCGCCACACAGGTGTGTGTACAGGCGCAGGCCAGGGAGGCACCCATCACCTCGCCCCCACTTTGCTCGACTCGGATAATAAGCGTGCTCCTCCCTCCCTCCTGCCCTCGGCGCACGCCTTGGCCGCCCGCAACGCCAGCTGCCTGCGAGACACACCACACGCTCAGAGTCTCAGCAGCCAGCACAGGAGAAGAGGACACGAGCACGGAAAACACACACACACGCTTCCGTGACGCACCCGCACACTGTATAGATGGAATAATCCCCGATACATCACATGCGGCCGGTGCCTGTCTGGTCCTGGTCTCCCAGGCCATAACACGGGTGCACACGTCGCCTAGTCACCAAAGCGCACGCTTCGCCAGGGCAGCAGGATCAGCGCGGAGAGGCAAAGGAGAGCGGGATAAAAAGGAGAGCTGTATGTATGGGACAAAAGGGGAAGGAGGCCTAGAAAGGAACACAGCGAGCAACCAGCTCGGGGGCTCCCCCCAGCAGGACAAGAGCCAACAGCCAAGGCTCATTTCGCAAGCTCTAGCTCGGCCGCTTCCACCACTTGGCTATTTCCCACCTGGGGTTTCTTCTTCGTCTTCTGGAGCTCTCGGGCTGTAAGGTTTGTCGCGCCTCTTCTTATCTCCGCTTGCTGGTGTAACTTGCAACGAACCGGCTGCTGTTTCCATGCCTGAAACAGCTTTTGAGATGCATGACTTGGTTTCATCTGTGATTGACCGTTTTCAACTTTGCTTTGGTGAAAAAGAAGCAGTATATCAGCACTTCTTCCTAATTCATTTGCCAATTGCCAGGAGTAGGTTCGTTTCACGTTTCGCTTCTGTTGAAAACAAAGATTTTGATGGTATTGTCTTGTTGCTAGAATAAGCAAGTTGCATGTTCCATTTTCCTTGCCTTGAGTCAGCTCATCTGATGTTAAGTCCCCTCCTTTCCCGGTGCTTTGTCTTTTGGATGTTCGCTTTGACCTCACCACACGCTTCGCTGTTTTGTCATGCACTCGCTTTCTCCGGCCTAAGTTGAGTGTACAACTAAACTTCCAGGGGGTTGCACACCTCTCGTTTCCTAATAATAATACTATAATTTTAGGAGGGTGGTGGTTTGGACTCTTGAAGCATCTGAATCAGCTCACCAAGAACCAGTCCAATGGGAGACTCCAATGGACGAGAGACACTTCCACGGCTGCTAGATCTTATCCCTGATGGGAAAGAATGGAAGGTGTGGGAAGCACAAGGAGAAGGAAGATCGAGAAACACAGGCTTTGTGAGCGAGGAGGACAGGAAGCTAGAGCTGAAACTCGGCCTTCCTGGTCTCCTAGAAGAAGAGGCAGCAACTGTGTCAAGACATGAAGGAATACAACAAGAGAGGTCAGCTCTCTCTCTCTGTTGCTTCCGTGAACCCTCAAAGCCGACCAAAAACATTACTACAACTGGGACAAAGAGGGTGTTCTTAGACACCATTGAGGTCAAAACAGAAGGTAAGCAGCTTAGCAGTATTCTTGTCTTGTGCTCTTGTTTATTAGAGATGACAAACACAGAAACAAACAATATAACCACCATAATTTTGTCCTGAAGTTTAAAGGTTGCAGTGATGATCTTTTATTCTGTTGTGTGAAGGTTGTGATGAGCAGAAGCAGCAAGCCAGAGCTGGGTGTGGGAACGAACTAGCACTGGAGCAAAAGATTGGAGTGGCGAGTGAGAGAAAAAAAGGATGCTGCCCACCACCATCACATGCCCCTCCAGCAGCAACTGTGCGCAACATACCGAACGCCCAGGGAAGGTAATGATAGCTCTAGATGTGGTTTTACTTTCTTAAGGAGTTTACTTCACTGTCCAAAAGATGTTCCCTTCAGTTTGTCAAATCAGAGCAAATTTATCATGTGTAAAGGTGGTCGACTTTACTCGTCTGCAATTACCTTTTTGAAATTAGAAATTTTCTGGTGATCATTAATTCATTATCATTTCCCAGACTAGTAGTTTTGATTCTTGAACTTTTTGGTATAAATTTACCCCTTGATCATTTTTGTTCAGGCATTCTTCTTAGCACAGTTGCAATATAAGTTGGAAGGGAATAATAGCATCAACCATAGGACATTTTATAGATATTTGATAGTATATTCATCTTTATAGTTCACAGACAAACTCACTGGTGCTCTAATCTGATGTAGAGGTGCTTCAGCTCCAGTGGTGGGTTGGCCTCCAATCAGATCCTTCAGGAAAAACCTAGCTAATGGTAGTTCATCAAAACAATCCACTGGACCACAAAAGAGTGAAGCTAGCATGAAGGAGAAGCTCACCTGCATTAAGAATCATCACGTAAAAATCAACATGGACGGGATCCCTATTGGAAGGAAAGTAAATCTTGCAGCCTATGACAGCTATGAGAGGCTATCATTAGCTGTCAAAGAGCTTTTCCAAGGTTTTCTTGCAGGTACAAAATCAATAATCAGTTCGACTTAAACAAGTACTTCGAGTCATTTTAGTGGTATATTTGTGCACCTTTACAGCATCAAGTTCTACTTTTCTTTCCTTTAACACTGCATTAACCTATGTTGCAGCTCAAAAGAATGTATCTAGTGCTGAGAATGCACAGCTAGGAGCAGATGAAAAAATATTTTCTCAATTACTGAATGGATCTGGTGAATATACTCTAGTTTATGAAGACAATGAAGGAGACAAGATGCTGGTGGGAGACGTGCCGTGGAAGTAAGCTTTCTTCGTTTTTCACAATTCGACCATACCCTAGCAACTTAAAAGAACACATGATATAATCGACACCTACAACTCAGTAAACTTCATTTTGCTTCGCGTGACCTCTCTAAAATTGTGTCACGACATACTGTTGACGTTACTTTGAAATTGAATTATACAACTAGTACTATATTGCAGAATCTAAACTCTTTCTTCTGTATAATCCTTGCAGTGTGTTTGTCTCAACTGCTAAAAGGCTGAGGGTTTTGAGGAGCTCAGAGCTTTCCCATGGTTCGGTAAGCACAAGGCCACCTCAAGTGGTGTGTGCAGATTTCAGTTATAGGTTTGATTAGTCCAAACTAAGTATGACCTTCGTTTGAATGCCTTCTACAGATTGGAGTGGCTCCAAGAAGAGTGCCAAATCGAAGCCAACAGTGATAATTCTATCATTTGAAACGTGAGGAAATCAAAGCCGGCCCATTCCAATTTCAGGATGACACCTATTTTTTTCCTTGTAGAGACTAACCTAATGAGATGAACTAGCATATTCAGATGCATGGAAAGGCACCGGCTATTTTGTAAATTAGGCTACCATGTAATCTATTGTTGTAGGTGAAAAGAGTAGAGACTCAGAGAGGATCAACTGCACACTTTCCATTGATCACACATATGCGTACTTGTACATTACAAGATCTGCGGCCAGGAACTGAGCGGAGCGAGTCTTGCGGGAGAGAGTGTTGCGAGCGGACGCGCACGCGCTGGACACAGTCAAGTCGCGGCTGTTACGCTAGGCCGTTGGCCGTGCGTTTCTATCTAGCTAACACCAGCACGCTGGAGCTCGTTGTCGCGGAAGAGCGCCTCGATGTCGCCCCAGAGGGTGAACGCCGAGGTGTGCGGCTTGTGGACGATGTCGAAGACGGGCTTCTTGACGGTGTTCTAGAGCCAATTGACGATGCAATGATCGACTTGGCGCCACTCCGCCGAACGTTGCGCCAGTGGAGGAGGGGAGCGGACGTGGTCGGTAATCCCGAACTTGCCGAGAACGGACTCGAAGAAACAGCGCCACCGGCTGTAATTGGAGTAATTGGAGTCGTCAAACTCAAGGAGGACCGAGACATGAGAACGGATGTTCACCGTCTGGAGAACGGCAGCAGAGACAGGCTGAGGGGGATCGAGTTCCTCGTCGGAATCAGAAGAGTAAGCAGAGGAGGCCATGGAACCAGGTGAAGCAGGGGAGGCGGAAGCTGAATTTGTGGCAAATGGATTGACCAAGGACTAATCGCCGGTCGCTGATACCATGAAAAGAGTAGAGACTCAGAGAGGATCAACTGCACACTTTCCATTGATCACACATATGCGTACTTATACATTACAAGGCCTGCGGCCAGGAACTGAGCGGAGCGAGTCTTGCGGGAGAGAGCGTTGCGAGCGGACGCGCACGCGCTGGACACAGTCAAGTCGCGGCTGTTAGGCTAGGCCGTTGGCCGTGCGTTTCTATCTGGCTAACAGTAGGTAATGCCCTAATGCAATTCTACATTGTTTTTGGCATTGGACTTTTAAGACAGTTTGCAGATGAAAGGCTTACCCATGTAAGATTTGTAATCAGTTCTTCTGTAACCCAACAAGCAAATTTAATGTCCAGAGTCCAGACCACAACCATCAGTACTCGCCGATATGCTGTAGAGAACAGCAACATACTATCAGCTATCCACATTGTTGGCATGACATCTACAGATTACAATTTCATGTGGAATATGCCTATGAATCTAGGAGTCTAAGGCAAAAAAGTGGGAAAAAGAGGAACAAGGTACCAGTGATGACGAACTATGGAAGCTAATCATGTGCAGTGCCTACAAGCATGTTGGTTGCCAAGTTGTCAATAGTGAGACTGTGACCTCTTTTATTCTTTTCCATTCGTTTTCTTTGTGCTGGGGGGCTTGTCATCTACATGAGTATATAACTATCCAGGTGCATTAATAATTACACACACCTGATGGCACCAGCTCCAAACTTGGAAATTATCTCCAAGCTGCCATGGTGGCCTGGTGCCTGAACCCCAGGATCTCTCAAAAAAGTCAAGATATAACAGCAGATGGCATTGACTTTCTACATTGATAGAAACAACACATCACATGAGACATGGCACTGTTTACAAACCATGTTTTAAGCCTATAAATCTTGTTGACTTCTGAAAATTGGAATATCAGCAGAAGAAATCCCACTATTTATGTATAGTTTTGACCATAAAAAAATATCTATGTACAGTACAGCTGAAGACTTATGCGCCAGGACCAAAGCATGTACCTCACACGTATTAGTAGAATCCAACAAGATGTTTTAGCTGCTACGAAGCTTATTGAAAATGGGGTAACAAGGCTAGCCCCCCCCCCCCCCCCCCCCCCCCACACACACACGGCTCCCAGAGAGGGTTCGTCTAGAGAGGAATGTTCACCTTCATTCTTGCAGGCCAACAAGCCTTGGAATTGGGGACAAAGGAAATGTCTTTGTCATTGGACCATTACTAAATTCCAGATAGCAGGAAAAGTTGAAGAGATGGTGGATTATGAAAGAATTTTAGGGCCTTTGGCAATGTCCTTACCTATCTTAATCTCCACTGTATTGTAATTCTTTTGCAAGCCCAGTTCTTTTGTGTCGGTGAAAGCCACAAAAGGTACTCATTGATCAACAACCCAGGTTTCAAAGCCGAAGTCATAAGAGCACCTACCCGAATCTTTAGCATTGCTGCCTTGATGTGCGACATGGCCAGGCTAAGAGCCTAAGAATCAGCAGGCATTTTACAGGGACAGGTACCCTACTTAAGTGCTATTGCAAGACAACTAATCTAGGTAAGCAATAAATTGTCCTGAAGACCTGACTGATTGTGATTTGTACAAAGTTCTAATTAGACAGATTCAAATATTCCAACAGTATGATTTCCTGCATTTCCAGTTTATATATCCTCTGCCAACTCATAGTTTCAATACACTGGCTTGCCATCCAAAACGAATGTTGGTGCATAGCTGCAACTCTGCCCATATGCAACATATTGACAGTGTGTTACTATCTAATGTTCTTTCATAGGAGAAGGATCTAGCACCCATATATACCAGGTCATTGTTATCATTTCGCTAAGCAATAACACTGTAAAGAACATGTACGGAAGATTGGTAGTTTATTCATCCAGCCATGCACTAACGTCATGACATGTTCACTAAGAGACACTAAGACTAGCAATTCAATCACAAGAGGATACATACAATATTAAAAGGGAATGGTCCCGCCAGTAAATGCAACCTGTCTTGGCTTAATGTCAAGGATGAATTCATTTAAACTAAGACGTCGGATATTAAAAAAACAAGTAAATGAACATTACACCACATAAAGGAAATGGTGCCCAGATTCTTTTTCTTGTGCTGCACTAAAGAAGAACAGGAATAAAATCATTCCCTTACAGAAGAATTAGAGATGAAAGGTTGATTCAGTGGCTCATCTTATGTTTTTTTATTTATCACCCATGTGTGCAAAAGAAGCTACAAAGTAAGTAGGTAGTTAAATGGAGTGAGTCTTAGGTAGATCCATAAGCACAAGTTCACAACAGCATAGTACCGCAAAGCAACATCATCACAGAAGAAGAAAAAACTGCCAGCAAAACTTAAAAGTTGCCAAATTAATGGTTCAAAATAACATTCAAATTTGAAAGACACCACCTCTTGTAGGTTCAAACTCTTGTACATGTTTCCTTTTCTCCCTAGTCATGTATGATATGTTAAAATATAGTATAAGAGTAATCTTAATGATAAATAAGAACACTCAAAGTTTGACAATTGAAAGTTAAGCTGTATTCTTTCTCAGAGATGCAAATATGTAACTAGCATGCATCAGTACACCTCCAGTCATAAGAATGGACAGGCACTTCTATATCATTCCAGAAGTGGCTACAGTTTTCCATGAACACTTCATATATAAAAAGGTAAAATATAAGCAAGGGAACATGCAGGATGATTGAGCTTTAAACAAAAAGGTAAACACCCAAAATAGATTTGATGGCTCAAGCTCAACAGACTTGAAATTTCAGCAATAGGCAGGATCAGTAATTTGAAGTCCAAACGGCAAGGATGATAATGCAGCGCGAGATTCAAAAGACCGAGCAGGATACTTTTACCTTGTGCTATGATCAGCTAACATAAATGAACCTTATTGCTGTTGGAAAAGAGTGACAAGAAATTAGCAATATATCATCTCAGTTGATTTCTTTTTCCCTACCAACATGAGAATGAGATACAGAGTTACTGACCAGTGTAGAATACTACTACAAAGCCCCCCTAAGGCACCAAGCCTGATGAGAATACAGATAAGGTATTTCTCAAAGATTTGAGAAATTATTAAGTCTGTCTAAAAAATTCCATTATGAAACAGAAGAATTAAAGCATGCAACAGAAACTATAGCCTTTAGCAGAAGCACTAAATTGGGCAATGATAATAACTTTGATATGCCCTTACATGTGAGCGATGCTAGGCGTATCACTAACGGGGCAGGCAACTTTTCCAGCCAGATGATAAAGCAAAACTCCTGCTGCGACACTCACATTCAGACTCTCCACCGCAAGGAACGATCTCAAATCTTGATTACTAGAAGAGCTATCACCTTCTTCCCCTTCATCTGTGTCTGCATCTGCTCCTTCAACAAATGCACCAGCATTTCCAGGAATTCTGACCAGATGTGTGCAGGATCGCTCAACCAGGGGTCTTAAACCGGTGCCTTCACTGCCCAATACAAGAATAGTGGGCACCCCTGTTTCCACTTCAGATAGAGGTACAGCTTTGTTAGCAATGGTACCACCAAGAACTCGCCACCCATTTTCAGCTGATGATGACAAGAACTGCATCATGTTTCTGCAGGAAAGCAACTCGATCAACTCAAGCGAGCCTGCACTAGCTTTGCTCACAACTCCACTTAATGGAGCTGAATTCTTAGCACACAGCACCACCCCCTCAGCACCAAAGTAGTAGGCAGACCTAATTATGGCTCCTAAATTCTGAGGATCCATAACCTCATCCAAGGCTATCCAGACAGGTGCTTTTCCACCTTCCACCCTCACTGGATCCAACTCCTTCATATTCACCATTTCCAGGGGTGATGCATCGAGCACCAGGCCTTGGTGTGGCCGGTTATCCACCACCATGTTCAGGTCATGCTTCGAAGTCTCGTTGACCTTCAGCCCAATCTTCTCCGCCATCCGCAGCACTTTCTCGACTGCCTTTTTATCCTTCTTCTTATTACTCCCGCTCAAATCCATACCTTCCTGCATATACAATGCATAAAACTCCCTCCTCCCAGCCATGAGTGCTGCAAGCACTGGCCCAACACCATAAACCCCTTGCCCCACTATCTTAGGCACCGTTGATTCCCCCGCCTCCTTCCCTGTCTTCCTCCCCCAGTTCTCCTGGTTGTTCCACTGCCTCACAAATGGCTTGTCAAACCTCTCCCTCCTAAACGTCTCCCCACGGGACCCTCCATCCCTCCCCCTAACTTGCCGGTACCTGTCCTTAATCCTTCCCCATTTGGGATTGTCAATTGGCTCATTCTCACCATCATCCTCCCTAGTCACCACCTTGTTCGACCTCCTGTCGGTCGACACTTCTCTTCGTGTGTATTGGTCATCTCTAGAGAAGAACTTCTCCGCGGAGCTCTCCCACGAGGAGGAGCGGGCGGCACTAGTTCTCGCAGCGGGGGGGCCGCTGTTGCCAGCTTCGGCGCCAAGCCAGGGGAACTCCCTCCTGCCGCCAGCCGATGCAGACCCATCTGGGGTGGTGGAGAACGAGACCCTGCCTCCCAGGCCGAAGCGAGAGGGGTCGCCCGGGGACGTTGCGGCCCTGGAGCTCGCAGGGGCGGTGGAGGCCGGACGAGGCACGGGAGAGGTGGCCGGATGATTGGAGAAGTAGCCGGCGCGGAGGAGGCCGGTGAGGAGAGTGCGGCGAGGGGAGGATGCCGCCGCGAGAAGCGGGAAGGGGTGGGACTTGGAGAGGCCGGAGTGGAGCATGGCGTGGCGTCGGCGGCTCGGCGCGGTGGGGAATAGGGTTTTGGGGCACGGGGTTGCGGCGGTGAGCGTGGGGTTTGGGTGGGCGGTGCCCGCCACTCATTCGGCGAAATGCCGCGGCGGCGGGGATGACGCCGCTGAGAATGAGATTAGAAAGAGTTTTTTCCGTGGAACTCCTTCAGGTTTTGCCGTTTATTCGAACGGGCCTTCAAGCACTGGGCAGAGGAGCGATTTGCAACTTTTAGACTGAAATCAACTGGGAAACCGTACCTTAAACCCATTTCGATCCGATTCATTCCTGCAGGTACAGTTGCATACTATGAAACATACTCGTCTACAATATGTAATAAATTTGTTAATTTGCACATTGTTGGTGAATGATACCTTAACATTGATAACTAATTAATAATTTTATGTTTTATTAGACTATTAATTGGTTAAGAATTATAATTTATCTTTTATTTATTCAATTTGTTGATATATATGCTTTTCTATTTGTTACATTTCTAATTGAATGGATTACCCAGGGTATGCTATTGGGTACGGGTCACCCGACGGGTAAAAAAACCCGTGCGGGTGCGGGTATGGGTAAGAACTTGTACTCACATGCGGGCATGGGTTTTTTACGAGTAAAATTAGAGTTAGCGGGTGCGGGTATGGAATAGTAGTACTTGATGAGTTTCTGCCCGTTGTCATCTCTACTTGCAACCAATGCATTTTGCAAGTGGAACTTGTTATTTTTTCCAAAACAAATTGGTAGTTGCTTTGCCTTTTATTAAGGAAGGAAATAAAGTTTTAGAGCTACACGTATAGCCAAAGACTTTGCCTGTGAAACCCTCAACAACAAAAGTAAAATACATAGACAATACTCCTTCCATATAGAAGTATTTGTACTTTTTTAACTTTGACCATTCACTTTATTTAAAAGTTATGCAAGTATCATCTATGTGTTTTGCTACATACTTTATTGTTGTAGGTATTGTAAACTTGATTTATCTTTTTACACCTTTGTGGTGTCGCGTTGCAGATGAGGTACACACGACACCCCTGATATGAGGCCTACCTGGGCCGAATGAAGGTAGCCCAAGAGGGCCGGCAGCGAGTGTGAGCTCACGGGTGACGAGCGGCCCAGAATCCGCCCGCCGCGCCACTCAGCCGGCTCGAGTAAACCGGATCGCCACACAGCCGGACCGCGCAGGCGCATTTCCCGAACTACCCCTGGAGCTAGACCAATCGGACGGCCAAGCGCCACGCACTGCAACAGTATTGCCCGAAATTACCCTGCTCTTCCTTTTGCGACCTTCGCGTGCCGCCGGTTCTGCTCGACCGGACCAGCGGTTCAGGCGCCGAATATTCGCCCGATGGATATTTCTTGCCCGGTGCGTCAACTCTGCTATATAAATACACGGAGGGCAGCCGCTAGGGTTTTAGTGCTTCTCTCCCGGCGCCGCCTCCACCTCTCGTCTCTCAGATCGGGAGGCGAAACCCAGGTGACTGACCTCATCCTCTCTTGTC
This sequence comes from Cenchrus americanus, assembly GCA_947561735.1. Taxonomy (NCBI): domain Eukaryota; kingdom Viridiplantae; phylum Streptophyta; class Magnoliopsida; order Poales; family Poaceae; genus Cenchrus; species Cenchrus americanus. The sequence continues at coordinate 49,474,870 of OX387244.1, read as the reverse complement.
TTCCCCTCCCTACGCCTCTGGTTGCTAGAGCTAGTTCATGTTCATCCATGCGCATGCGCTGTCCTGCTAGCAGGTTAGTGTTTCTACTTTCTACTAGTGGATTTCGAGTCGTCTTGGTTCCATTCTGTAGTGCTTTTGTTGATTGGATTGAATCAGAGGCGTCGAAGTGGCTTGTCCTTCTCGAATCGAAAGTTTTGTTGGGCTAATCTCGTTATAAATTTGGTCAATTCGTTGGTTTAGTGGTCCCAGTCTCTGACTCGTCCGTCCGATCTGTAGAGATATGGTGCAATCCTGGTTTATTCAAAATGGTTTTAGATTCCTTTGTTGTTTCCTTAATTTTTGTTTCGATTACTTCGTTTGTAGTTCAAGTGGATATGCTGGAACCCTTATCTGAAACAGATCTGTTTACTTAGAATCTGCTGGTAGCTCTCAGGTAGTCAGGTTCAGGGTACTTATATTGATACCCGGTTTTTGTAGTTCCATGGTCGATGTATGTCCATTTTTGTCATGTTCAGTATGCTGAAATACTATCCTTTCTTTCCCATATCATGTTACATAAATTCGTTGGACAAATATTCCTTTTGGCCTCTTAAATATTTTCCTGAAGGTTTGAATCATCTCTAAATGTTTGTCTAAATTAACCTTTATCTTCGAAATGTTTCTAAATTTATCTTATGTTGATTCTTTATACCAGTCTTATAATCTGTCTTCTATTAGAGTGTTTTGTTTGAAGTTGTAGCGCATGGTACACCCTGTAGTTTGTCATTTCTAATATTGGTTCCTCTTGTTTATTGTATATATTAAGAATGCATTTTGCTTTAAATAGCTTACTGTGAATGTTTTCGTGGTTGTGTAATGTGCTATGCAATCATACTGAGCACCCCCTATGTACAATTAAGATGATTCACTTTATTTTTCTCAACTTTTATATGCTTTAAAGTCCATTAGGTGTACACATTAGAATTGTTTATCCTGGTAAAGATAAGTTACCCATTTTAATATGTTTTGGTTTTTGTGTTTCTTTTTATCCTGACTATTACACTGTGTTCATACTGTGTTACCAAAGTTTCTGGTATAGTTGCTTAGTTATGTTTTTTGTTGAATTCTTAATGGTATTTCTACCTTTGAACAGCTGGAAACAATATACATATTTGTGGAGCGATCTTCATAAGAAGTCAAGATGGTGAAGTTCACGGCGGAAGAGCTCCGTGCCATCATGGACAAAAAGAACAACATTCGTAATATGTCTGTTATTGCTCACGTGGACCACGGTATGTTAAGAACAGTGTTTATATATGTGTATGCACATGTGTTAACATTTTTACAGATTTTCAATTTTAGCACTTATTTTGTTTTGAATATTGAAGCTGTGAATTGTACTTGCCAGTGTAAATATTAAATCTCTGAATTGTGCTTACCATCTAAGCCTTTACATTCTGTATCAATACTGCATCTCTGAATTGTGCTTGCCTAGCTTTTACTTTCTGTATCAATACTAAATCACTGCTGTGCTTGCCAGTTAATGAGATTAGTGCTGCCTTAACTATGTCAGGCCTATGGAATATGCCTAATTGTTCTTTTGTAATTAGTAGGTTTATCTCTACGTATTAAGCTGTATAGTATCTGTTTACTGTAGTCTCATTGTTAACTTGAGAGGTTGTCTGTCATAATGTTATATTCTTATAATGCATGTGGTTTGACTTTCAAGTTCCACATTATAGTCTCACATCTCATTAATTCTTTGCAGGCAAGTCTACCCTGACAGATTCCCTTGTGGCAGCTGCTGGGATCATTGCCCAGGAAGTTGCTGGTGATGTCCGCATGACTGACACACGTGCAGATGAAGCAGAGCGTGGTATTACAATCAAGTCCACTGGTATTTCTCTGTACTATGAGATGACTGACGAGTCGCTAAAGAATTACAAGGGTCAGAGAGATGGCAACGAGTACTTGATCAACCTTATCGACTCACCTGGGCACGTTGACTTTTCTTCGGAAGTCACAGCCGCCCTTCGTATCACTGATGGTGCTCTCGTGGTAGTTGACTGTATTGAAGGTGTCTGTGTGCAAACTGAAACTGTGCTCCGCCAGGCTCTTGGTGAGAGGATCAGGCCAGTGCTTACTGTGAACAAGATGGACAGGTGCTTCCTTGAGCTTCAGGTCGAGGGTGAGGAAGCCTACCAGACTTTCTCCCGTGTCATTGAGAATGCCAATGTCATTATGGCAACATATGAAGACAAGCTCCTTGGTGATGTCCAAGTGTACCCAGAGAAGGGAACTGTTGCTTTCTCTGCTGGTCTGCACGGCTGGGCCTTCACCCTCACCAACTTTGCCAAGATGTACGCATCGAAGTTTGGAGTTGATGAAACTAAGATGATGGAGAGGCTCTGGGGTGAGAACTTCTTTGACCCAGCCACAAAGAAGTGGACCACCAAGAGCACAGGCTCTGCTACCTGCAAGAGAGGATTTGTTCAGTTCTGCTATGAGCCGATCAAGCAAATCATCAAAACCTGCATGAATGACCAGAAGGATAAGTTGTGGCCTATGCTTCAGAAGCTTAATGTTACCATGAAGTCTGATGAGAAGGAATTGATTGGCAAGGCTTTGATGAAGCGTGTTATGCAAACTTGGCTTCCAGCCAGTACTGCACTGCTTGAGATGATGATATTCCACCTTCCTTCCCCGGCAACAGCACAAAAGTATCGTGTGGAGAACTTGTACGAGGGTCCCCTTGATGATATCTATGCTACTGCCATCAGGAACTGTGACCCGGAGGGTCCTCTTATGCTGTATGTTTCTAAGATGATTCCAGCATCTGACAAAGGCAGGTTCTTTGCCTTCGGTCGTGTCTTCTCTGGGAAGGTTGCTACTGGTATGAAGGTCAGGATCATGGGTCCCAACTATGTCCCTGGCCAGAAGAAGGATCTGTATGTCAAGAGTGTCCAGCGTACTGTTATCTGGATGGGAAAGAAACAAGAGTCAGTTGAGGATGTTCCTTGTGGTAACACCGTTGCTATGGTTGGTCTGGATCAGTTCATCACGAAGAATGCTACACTCACCAATGAGAAGGAGGTTGATGCATGCCCAATCAGAGCAATGAAGTTCTCTGTCTCCCCTGTTGTGCGTGTTGCTGTTCAGTGCAAGGTTGCCTCTGACCTGCCCAAGCTAGTTGAAGGTTTGAAGCGTCTGGCAAAGTCTGATCCTATGGTCCTCTGTACAATGGAAGAATCTGGTGAGCACATTATTGCTGGAGCTGGTGAGCTTCACCTTGAGATCTGCCTGAAGGATCTGCAGGAAGACTTCATGGGTGGTGCTGAAATTATTGTTTCACCACCTGTGGTCTCCTTCCGTGAGACTGTTCTTGAGAAATCCTGCCGGACAGTCATGAGCAAGTCCCCCAACAAGCACAACCGTCTTTACATGGAAGCTCGTCCCTTGGAAGAGGGTCTCCCTGAGGCTATTGACGAGGGCCGCATTGGTCCACGTGATGACCCCAAGGTTCGCTCCAAGATCCTATCTGAGGAGTTCGGTTGGGACAAGGATCTTGCCAAGAAGATTTGGTGCTTTGGACCTGAGACCACTGGCCCGAACATGGTTGTCGATATGTGTAAGGGAGTGCAGTATCTCAATGAAATCAAGGATTCTGTTGTGGCTGGCTTCCAGTGGGCCTCGAAGGAGGGTGCGCTGGCTGAGGAGAACATGCGTGGCATTTGCTTTGAGGTCTGTGATGTCGTTCTCCATGCTGATGCAATTCACAGGGGTGGTGGCCAGGTCATTCCAACTGCCAGGAGGGTCATTTATGCTTCTCAGCTCACTGCCAAGCCAAGGCTGCTCGAGCCAGTTTACCTTGTGGAGATCCAGGCCCCAGAAAATGCACTTGGTGGTATCTATGGTGTTCTGAACCAGAAGAGAGGTCATGTGTTTGAGGAGATGCAGAGGCCTGGTACCCCACTCTACAACATCAAGGCTTACCTCCCTGTCATTGAGTCCTTTGGGTTCTCCAGCCAGCTGAGGGCTGCAACCTCTGGCCAGGCGTTCCCTCAGTGTGTGTTTGACCACTGGGACATGATGGGCTCTGATCCTCTGGAGGCTGGCTCTCAGGCTGCTACACTGGTGTTGGATATCCGCAAGAGGAAGGGTCTCAAGGAGCAGATGACCCCTCTTTCTGAGTTCGAGGACAAGCTCTAAATTTTGTCGCTTGTGCTGCCGTTACCCCTGCTGGTTTGATACCCTATTCGTCTACTGTAACATGAACTACTTAAATGTTTCATTTCCTTTCAATATGCATCTGTTTCTGAACATCATTGGTCATATGGTAGTGTGCTGGGAAGACAGTATTTTGTTATCCAGTTGTGATGTAACAGATGAAACAGAGTTAGTATCTGTGGCTTAAGTTGTGTTTGCGGTATAATGCTTGTTGTTTATTTTCTTGCTTTGCCTTTAGGTTCGCATAATCTTGATAGCTATGTGTATGTGTAGAGCTTCTGGTCCTTTGATTTTTTTCCCAGGTCTGAGTTAAATCGATGTTGATTTTGATTGTTTGCGGCCATGTTTAATCTTAATTAAATCCGTATCAGTTCTGAAGGTACTCTGTCGAATCTCCTTGACTAGTGAAGAGTGTTTTTCCATTTATTTCTTAAGTTGCTTCAAGGTAGTAGACTTCCTATGCAGCTGCACAAAAGACAACACAAAGCGCAAGTATCTCAGTAATCAGTTGAAACTCTAGCTGTTGTTGCTGCACCTACCTCTGAGGTGGCCAGCGTATTTTGATTGTTTTGGGAGCGGTGATGTGGAGTATATCGAGAATTTGTTGTCTTAATTTCTTCCAGGAATTGAAGCATACATTTTTTTTCAAGTCTGTTTATGTCAAGATGAACAAACTTCATCGAGATATCAGTACACATGGTGTGCTTAGCCTTGCTGCTCAACAGGGACATCACGCTCCTCCTTAGCGCTGCAGCAACCAGCAATGTGGGAGGCAGGTTTACCATCAATTTCATATTTTTCACTTCCTTTACCTGCCTTCGGTGTGCTTGATCTTGTAACAGAATGAACAAATACAAAATCCCTCTTAGTTCCAGCTGACTAGCTGAGCAGGATGCTGGGACAGCTCCGTAACTCGAGCCATAGACCACAATAGTGTTACATGAGTGTTTGCTAACATTTTTCAGATCTAAAGCACCCCCTTAATGGTCAGAAGTTGCATAACCTCTTTTTGGTAATTCTGTAGCTGGTCTGTTGCCTGGTTTTTTACCTCGATGTTATATGCCAAATTCCATTCCAGAGGCAATGCTTCCCTGATTCCTGCTTCCATCAAACTTAATCCAAGTTATTTGAGAGATCTCACAAGAAAGATAACCAAATCATCAAAATGTATTCATTTGTAACCAAGGTAAGAAATGATCAGGATCCTAGAATTGCAGAACATGGAGAAATCAAAATTCTCTCACAGTTCAATTTCAAATAATAATAGAATTCTTTATTTTTCAAATAATAATGAAGTTGACGAGCATATGCATATTGTAGGCCTGTTGCCGACAACCTTTGATAGCTTAATCCCTTGATGCGGTGACCCGCCTTGTGCTGCCTGCATTTGGATACAATGCGGATTGATGCGTGATCAACTTATGAACGTAATCGTATACATAACAATGCCAAATTTAAACTTCCAGACTTCCGTATATGTTCCCCACCCATAGCCATCAGTTCTAATTTACATCTCAGCATCTGCATTTTGCTGAGAGCCTCATCTGCAGTTAGCCTACAGTAACCAAGGTGAACTTGAATTGCAGTATACTCAATTAATTAACAGAGGCAATAGCATTAATCAATTTGTAATGATAAAGCTATACTCCCTCTAAAAAAGAAGCTACTAACTGAAATTGCTGAACTATTATCCACGGCTGCATCAAAGGAGGCAGCCTTGCGCCAGGGACGGATCCAGCGGTGGGGCGGGCGGGGCTCGAGCCCCCCTACCGCTGGAAATCCAATAGAGCCCCCTAAGCCTCTCCTACATATTTGAGGAAGAATAATGGGAGGAGGAGATGCCAGAGGAAGAAGAGGGAGAAGAAATTCCCCTAAATTTATTTCTAATCCATCACTGCCTTGCGCCGAGCCCACTACTCTCTTCACCGCCACAAACATCCTCCTAAAGATGCTAGCAAATCGGGTGGGGTCAGTCAGTCGTTTGCCACTTCGTCAGCGGTAGCCATTGGACCCATTTTGTTTCACGCTTGTGAGGGTTTGCGCGGCGCAGAATGAGGTATGAGGCGCGCGGTGGGGGCGGCGTAGGATGAGGCACGCGCGAACAACTTTAATTTGTCGGTTTATTGCTGTTTTGCATTGTATGATTATTGGATGCAATGAAAATGAAGTCTAATTGTTCGGCAGTGCATGACTCCGTTGCTGTGCAAGCTAGATGATGATGCACAAGGAAGATATACGTGCTCTATCAAGATTGGATTGATTTAGCTGCTGCATGTGTTCCTTAGGGTGAGTAATCTTTAGTGTCCAAGTGTATTTAAGCTGAACAAATAGTTATGCTTTAAGCACCAATCATTCAATTAGTAGTAGGTACGAACTACAACTACTAATATTGATATTGAATCTCTATATGTAACATATGTTAAGAATGTTTAGTTAAGTTGTAATTAGTAATAATTTGGCGCCTGCTGCACTTGTATACCCATATTTCCAGAATTCCATGGCATAACTATAGCTTGGAAAAGATGAACACTTTTTCATATGATTGTCCATGGAAGCAATTTATGGCAGCTCACCCTTGAGTCATATCTTTCATGAGATTATATAGTCCATACATTACTTATTTGGTCAATTTGAGCAATCTTAAGTAGGGCATTTGCGTCTCTGCGACCTTGCAAGTTATTTTTTTCAGGAAAACCTATGATGCATGTCTCCTCAAACCACAAGAATAGTCACTGGTATTATGTATCAGTCGCATGCATTTCGAACTAGAAATATTGACAAGAAGCCATGAACTCTTGATGTTTTGTATTTGCGCATTCCCAACCATGATGTGTGAGGCTTGAACGTACGTTTCTAACTCAATGGTGCACTAACGAATGTGTTTGTATGTACTTGCATGTCAAGAGGCACCATGGAAGTTCTCGAGAGTTGGCTAGCACGGCAGACTTCTAAGAACACACGTTTATTTTTTTCCATTTCTCTCGATCTGGTATTGAACTCTCACGCAACAGATTTCAAAGAACATTTCATTTGCTGCCAAAAAGTAAGAAAGGAACTCTGAGCAATTCAGTTTGAGATAGCATACTATAAGCCTATAAATTGGTTCCTCCATATAGTTTATAACATTCGAATGACTGATCTATAAATTCAGATAGAAACATTGTGTGTGTGTGTGTGTGTGCGCAAGCCAGCACGGCTAACTTTTAAAATTATGAAGTTCAGATACAAGACTGATCTTTACCAGCAACTGGAACATAGCATACTTGAGAAAGAGAAAGTACGAAGCTGTCAATGTAGCAAGTACGTCAGTACCTGTTACTGCACCAAATTGTTGGAGCCATGAAGCATTTTTCCCCTTTTTTATGGAAGATTGTATTCTTTTACATTGTTATTCCTGATCATGGCTTCATTAAATTTGCAGTTGGTTTTTATTATGTCACTATAGTTTGAATGCAGAGATGTGAATGAAATGACAAAAAAAAAAAAGAAACTTCAGTCTGATGGTGCTGCATACTAGTGCATGATTCGCAATGAACTTTGAAGAAAAATCTGCTGCATACAGCATATCTGAATTCATGGCACCTGCCTTTATGCATGCTGAATTCGTGGCACCTGCCTACAAAATGAAGCAACCATTAATATGTCCATACTAAAAGGAAAAGGAGAAGTGCAATTTGTAACTAATGGTGTATATATGTGCGGTGTGCCAGCTTTATTTTATGGGGACTGTATTAACTTTTGCCTCTTTGTTATTTGGAAGAAAACCTGTAAAAATGTACCTAAAGAAAACTCCGGTGTACTGATGGAGTGATGGTTTGTACTGATGCAGTGATGGTTCTTGTGGATGTATGCACTTGTTTGCTCTGGTAGATTTGAGTTTCTTTTTTATCGTTCTAACTAAAGGCGCATTGATACATTCTTACAATTAATTTATAATTTTCAGATGTTAAAGACTTGATGCATTTATAAATGACTGAAAATTCTTCCACGTGCACAGAATGTGCTGGCGCAATTATTGGAGCACACATACCATTGCCACTATATTAGGCAGAAACATACAGGGTTTACTTCGTGTCAATTGCCCCTGTTGTATATACTTGCGATAATGATGGTATAATTCACACAAGAAAAATAGAAAATCTAGTACATTGGAACTATTAAATTCTTGCAGCAGCATCTGTCAAGTCACATTCCTAGCACTTCACTTGAGGCAAGCCACGAAAAACATGACACTTTCACTCATGATCCCCCACCCCGAACCTTATTGGTGCACAAAATTGGAGATGCATTATCAGTACCTCCTTGTGGTTATCGACTGATCAGTTCCAAACAAACTACATGAATTAGGCCGATCAACTGCAAAAACGATCGGCTGGGCAAACACTAAATGAGCTCCCAAATAAACAATAGCTCACAACCGTACCTTAAACTTTTAGACTGAAATCAACTGGGAAACCATACCTTAAACCCGTTTAATTCATTCCTGCAACGAATTGCAATTTGCAAGTGGAACTTATTACTTTTTCCAAAACAAATTGGCAGTTGCTCTCCCTTTTATTAAGGAAGGAAATAAAGTTTCAGAGTTACACGTATAGCCAAAGACTTTGACTGTGAAACCCCCCAACAACAAAAGTAAAATACATAGATAGTACTCCTTCTGTATCGAAATATTTCTATTTTTTTAACTTTGACCATTCGGTTTATTTAAAAAATTATGTAAGTACCATCTATTTGTTTTGCTACATGATTTATTGTTGTAGGTATTGTAAGCTTGATTTATCTTTTTACATATTTGCAATTAATTTTTGAATAAGATGAATAGTCAAAGTTGTAAAAAAAAGTAAATGGCGACATGAATTTCGATACGGAGGGGGTACAACAGAGAATGTAGTGCATGCCTTCGCTGTGCGACATCTTCTTTTAGTCTCGGATCAACCTATACATGTCTAGTAAAAGTTTTTACCGAAAAATATGACAAATTTGCTCCTTCCAAAATGCACGATCTCAAAATCATAAGTTGAAGCTGTAACATACCAGAAATTTGAGTGTTTCCCATGTGTGATTTTTCGCAAAAATTTAAAACTTTTTGCTTGAACTTGTGTGCCACCAAGTTTTAAGCCAAAATGCTAGCCACTCATCCTAAATTCCATATAAATAAAACCATATAAAAACTATTTCCAAAATTATGGTATAAAGTGTGATTTGGAGTTCTTGGATTTTGTTTGGAGCTCTATTCAAATTCAAACTAAATCCAAAACTATTTTGAATAATTCTCAAACCTAGTTTCAAAACCTATTTTAATATCTAACACCTAACACCTAGCTTGGGCCTCAATTCAGGGGACGAAGTCCATTGGATGACCCTTATCTCTTTGCGTCTAAACCAGGCCACACCTCGCTGTCTTTCGCTGCTCGGCCCGTTCTTCAACACAGGTCGGCCCAGCAAGCCCAGATTGCGCTCTAGTTCCCATCCTCTATCTGCTTCGTGGGACCCAGCCGTCAGCCGCTCGTCCTGTTCTTCCCCTTCCTTCACCCGGACGCATCCTGCTCTGCTTTTCTCCGCCGCACAGTGCCGCTCCGCACTATGGATGGCAACGGGGCGGGTCGGGTTCAGGTGGAGCGTTCGCGGACCCGCCCCCGAAACCCGAACAGTAAACCCGCCCCGAACCCGAAATCCCATTCGGGTGGAAACTCTGCCCCGACCCCGAAACCCGCGGGTGCCCGAAACCCGACGGGTCCCCCCGAAACCCGGCTCCCTCACCTCTCGCGGCTCGTCCGCCAAGGCGCCAACGCCGCGCACCCTCCTCCTGACCGGCGGCCGCACCTCGAGTCCCCGACCTCCCTCCTCCCAAGTCCCAGGCGTTGCGACCCCCACAGGCGGGCCACAGGCGAGCCGCACCCCGACCTCCTTCCTCCCAAGCCACCAATGGAGCAGCAAGCTTGCCCGCCGGGAAAGGCCGGTCGCGCGGGGGTGCACGGGCCCGGCCGCCATCGCCGTCGCCACCGCCGAGGAGGGCCGACCGTGCGGGGTCGCTGCGGCCTAGCCGTCGGGGAGGTCCGACCGAGTGGGGGCGGCTCGGCTCGGACGCCATCGCCGTTGGGGATGGCCGGCCGCGCGGGGGTTGCGCCGGCCGCCGGGAGGTCCAAGCCGCGTGGGAGCACGCCGGCCCGACCGCTGTTGTTGCCGCCGTCGCCGGGAATTGGGGGAAGGGCGCCCGGACCGCCGCCGCCGCCGCCGCCCGGGAATCGGGGGATAGGGGAGAAGGGGGAGAGAGTGAGAGACCGTGAGGGCGAGAGGGGGCCGGGGGGAGAAGTGTGTGGGCCTTTAGAGTCCGGGCCGCATCTAATTGGCCCGGGGGTTTCTAATTGGTCGTTGGGCCGGACTCCATTTTTGGATTGAAATGTATACTTCGGGGCCGCGGGTCACCCGCGGGGGAATTTTTGGACCCGCCCCCGCCCCCCGCACGGTGTCGGGTACCCAAACCCGCAAACCCGCGGGGGAAAAATAGACCCACGCCCGCCCCATCGGGTCTAAAACCCGCGGGTTTCGGGTCTAAACCCGCCCGACTGCCATCCTTACTCCGCACCACCCCTGCATGCGCGCGCACCAGGTTGACTCGACCGCGCCGCTCCGCTGGCGCGCACGCCAAGGCGGCCGCACGTCAAGGTGGCCCACATGGTTGCCAATCCACAGAACCACGGATTTGCCATCGGCGAATCCCGCACGTCTTGATCTTTCGCGCTATGCTGAGCTTCTTCGCCGCCAAGGCAAAGGAGGAGGAGACAGCCCTGGCCCATGCGTTTCCCCCGTCCCCCACGTTCGCCTCGCGCAACAAAACCCCCAGGCAGGCCCCGGGGCAAACCAATTCAGATCGGGGTCTTTTCCCCTTTGGCCGCTCTGTGCCGCCACCGAGAGGTGAGCAGGGGGAGAGGGAGGAGAAGGGAGGGAGACGGGAAGCCGTCATGCGCTTCACCACCGCGTCGTCTTGCCGGTGTAGAAGACCCTGGAGCCGAAGCTGGACGTGCAGCAGAGAAGGACGTCCGCAAGCGGATGGAAGCCGGAGCAGAGGATCTAGATGCGCCGCCACCGAACTTCGTCGTCGTCGTCCACATCTACACCAGCGCGGCCGTCACTACTTACGCCTACACCTTCGCCCCTCGGTGAGCCTGCCGCTCGCCCTACTTCTCCACCCGTGGGAGCGCGCCCCAGCGCCGCGCCGCCGGCCTTCGCGCCGTGCAGCTCCGCGAGGACGCCGACGCGTCGCACCCAAGCGCGTGTCATTTTTCGTCGCTTAAACCTGGCCTGTCAGCTCCGCCTCGATGTTTTCCCCGTGCTGTTGCTCCTGGCCCGGTCTTCGTGCCGCGCAGGATACCTAGCGCCGCCGCCGCGGATCACCCCAGACCCGCACTGGGCGACGTCGCTCTGCGTCTGCTGCGCCTCGCCAACACGTTCCACGCTCAGCCTTGAAACGTTTGCCTATGATCTGGCCGTCGTGCCTTTTGGTTTCGATGCGTATTGATGTTGTTGTTCGCCACCGCGCCACTCACCGCGACCCTGGCTCCCCAGCCTCGCGCGCGCTGGTTACCAGCGCTGTGGCCGAGAGCGTTCTGGCGAACGCACGCGTGACCGGGACCGAGCACACCCGCGTGCTTAGCAACGAGGAAGCGCCATGTCCACGGGCATCATTTTCCTGGACGCGCACGTGTCGGGATCACCGCGCGCTGCGCCTTCTACCGCGTGCCGCGCCGCGCGCTCTTCGCCGCCCGCCACGCGCGCACCCCGGTGTACAACGCGTCGCGCCGGCACACCCCGCGTCGAGCCGCTTGTGTCGCCCCGACGCCGCTCTCGTGCTGTGGTCCGGCCTTCGCACCGAGTTGCTCTCTCAGCAGGTGAACGCGTCGCCACCACTGCTGTAGCCAAGCCTCGCCGCCGGCGGGCCTTTGCAGCCTGCCGCTCCTTTGAGGAGTTTCGCCGAACACCTTGTGTGCGCCCCTCACCCAACCTGGTTGGAGCCACACACACAGACCCACACACGCGCCTGGCCACTCGAGCCACAGAAGATCCCGCGGCCGCCAGGCGAGCGAACCCCGGAAGAGATCAAGGATCGAATCTGGACTTCGCCAGCGAAAACCCTTAGGTGGGCCTATGGTGGCTTGCCGCCTATTAAGGCCCATGCAAGCCCAGCTGACCCAGATGTTTCCCCGGGCGAACCGTGGAAAGGAGTTCAGGGTGGCTCAGTAGACCTCAATCTCTGGGCCAGTTGTGCCAAATCTATTGGGCCACTTTCGACCCACTAACTCTTCGGGCCCAACTTCGGCCCACTAAACCTGCTGACGGCTGACGTTATGCTGACGTCAGCAATATTTTAATAAAATTATTTTCTGATTTATAAAAGGTTTTACTAAATGTTTTATAAATCCCCTTTCCTTAAAAAATTCACAACTAATTATCTCGAGCTCCGAAAATTATGAAACCACTTGCGTTGGTTTCATAATTTTGAGGCGCTTGCTGCTACCCTATCCTTACCCTCTCTCGCCCTTGAACCAAACCCTTTCGCCCCACATTCTTGGTGTAGAATTCGTGGCCGCTGCCCGCCATTGTGCCAATGTGGGTCTGGGACGCCGGAGCCCCGCAACTAACCATTGGCGTGTCACGGACAGGAATGCTACCCCATTATCTCATCGCCTACCTTTCTACACCTCTGCCTTCCCTCTTTGCTGCTTCGCGCATATCCGCTCTCGCTCCACTTGGCTTCGTGTAGTGAAGCGTGTACCGTGCCATGTGCTTGAAACCAGGAAGCCGCACGTGATGGACGGCCGTGTCATGAGCAGAAGCCTCTGCTTCACGCTCGGCAACCCCGAGCCGCAACCTAGCTGCCTTGCCATGGACGTTGCCGCATCACCAGTACTTGCCTCGTAGCGCTCTTAAGCACACCTTACCTCTTCGCCACCCTACATCGGTCACAAGTTGATCCTTTCATATCCTCAGAGTTGTTGCCGCATATCTTGGCACGATAATGCCTTTTCTAGATATCTTTGCCTCACTCTGCTATCACCATCCTTTGCGCTACTACTTTGATCATCCGAGTGCTAAACCTTGCAAGTGTTAATCTTAGCCTCTCCGCTTTCTACCTTGCAAGCTTGATCACCCAAGAAGCCGTGAGACCCGTAAGCTAACTTTGACATAACTCTTGATCCTACTGTTTTCTAGTATATAAAACTAGTTGCTTAAACTACTTTTGTTGTAAAACCAATTGCTTTATATTCATTAATTAAACTAGTGCTACTTGTATTTACTCTGGAGTTTATTTGGATCTTCTAAATTGGTTCTTATTGATGTTTTTGCATTAGATGAATGCTCGTTATTTATTTCCGCGTCGCATCTCGTGTAGGCTTGTGATCTTGTTGAAGACCCGAGCTACGACGACTGAGGAGACGCGACTACCCCGACTTTGCCCGAGAGGACGCTCAACCTCTACTACTCTATGACGACTACCGCGCAAGTGTCATGTCACTCCCAACCATGTAGAACCCATGCATGCTATTAGTTGCTAGTGCTATATTTATGTTACTTGATTTGATGGATTGCATAGCCATTTGTTTAGCCACGCCTTGATATTTGATATATCCTGTTTCCTTGCTTTACCTACCTCGAGACTAGCTACAGACCCCTAGCTAGTCCCATATACACACTATCCGTACTTTTATTGCTTGATTATGGATGGTTCTCTGGGTTTGGACTGAGATGTGGGAGATCTCAGTGTGTTCTAGCGTGAGTTCTGGGTGTGTTCTTCCTTGACGTGTTATTGGCGGGAGCGAGCCGTTTGGTTACTTGTGAACGCCTACCTCAGGGAGATGCGATCTGGCCTCTCGCCCAAGCGGTGTGTCGGAAGGGATGGAGATGGTGAGTGCTCGCTCTCGGCCCTTAAGGACCGATCGTCAGTTGACCTTGCTTCAGTGGACTTTTACCGTACAAACCGCCGGCCTTGTATTGGGCGGGGGTGCGGGGTGACACTCGTAGTGGATAGCACCCTGCCTGTAGGCGGATCGGTGTGATCGTGATGGGAGACAGCGTTCCTCCTTAGAAGACTTCGCCCCGGCGAGGCCGGGGAAGGGTTCCACAGCTTCGAGGGACCCCTCGCTGGCAGTATGAGCTCTACAACAGGGGTTGCGCCAGACTCAGAGACGCAGGAGGGTACTATCCACTTACTTGGACTCCAGCCGTATGGTAGGGTTTCGGGTGGTTCGCTACCATCCGGGCTCTATTCGGCGGGTACAGTTGTACAACCTCTGCAGAGTCTTAAACCTATAGCTATAGTCCGTGTCCACTGGTTATGGACGGTCCTGCGATCTCTCCCCGGCTAGACTCTTTTCTTGTGCTTCTTCTCTCCCCCGAGTGAGTGAGCCCGGCCTGAGGCCGTTGAGATGTGGGGATAGGAGCAGGTGGGCCCCACATCGCAGATGAGAGTTGGGAGCTGGATCATGGTTGTGATTCAGTGCTTTAGTGTGGACATCCTTGTTGAGGGGTGCGGACCCTGGAGGTGTGGATCTCAGAGGTGTGGACCTCCCGGAGGTGTGGACCTTGCTACTTATTCTGCATACCTTTATTGTTGCTACCGCGCTGCTGCATGCATAACTTTCTATAGCCCAATATAGGTTTTATCCATGCATACTAGATTCAACCACCGCTTTTGCTCTTTGTTGGGAAGCTGACATGACCTACCCGCTTATCGGGTAGATGCTGGCATTTCAGACTTGGTGACCGTCTACGACTACAACTTCTACGCCGAAGGTGTGAAGACTAGAGCTGGTCCTATGCTCGAGTTGGCCTGTAGAGCTGGAGACGCTTCGCTTTTATAGATCCGCTGTGTAGGTGTTTTACTTTTCTTGATTTAGTCTTGTTGGACTTGTACCCGGCTTGTGCCGAAGAGTTGTACTCTGATGTTGTAATAATATTATGTAAATCTTCTTTTATTCCCGTGTTGTATGGATTTGTACCACTTGAGACAGGGATTGCACGTGATAGCCTCTTCCTGGGACTATCACGGAGGTGCAGAGAGTCTCCGTTCACAGAAATTCGGTTCGTTTCAGAAGCTCCAAAAGTGAAGGACATAAAAATGGATGAGATTGGGAAAATTGGGTGGTCAGATAGGAAGAAACGTCCAATTTGAAATTTTTGCTTTTCATGGTGCAAATCTAAGGAAAGAGTCACTTTTAAATGCTACAAGTTCAACTGAACTTTATATTATTTGGTACTGCATACTAGCTTTTGTATGGGTACTAAAATTGATAAGAAACAAGAAGATTTTTTAAAAAAAGGGAAATCATTGTTTTAAACAACAAGATAAATCATTTAGTAGCAGCCTTGGGTCAGAGACCACATGCCCAAACATATGGTTTTCGACACGTGTAAGGGGTGCACTATGTCAATGAAATGAGTAAAATACATGAATAACCATTGTACTTGTCTTCATGTTTCAGTTTGGTCATTATACTCCGAAAAGTGTAAATCATGGCCATTAAAATTGCTTGACTACATTGATACGGCCATTATATCCTCAATTTTACATATTTGGGACTAAATTTGTCTGCCTGATCATCAAATGTTATCAAATTATGATATGCACATAACGTTTTCAATTGTTTCCCAACATGTATAATTAACAAATGTCTACATGTACAAAGATAGTAAACATGCTGGGAGCAAGACATCTAGCTAATTTTATTGCTCATGCTTTATGGATCCTTAATACTAATCGTTGACAACTTCATCCAGTAGTTCAAGATTACTACGGAATTTGTGTTTGGCGAGATGGTTGAAGGTGAGAACACCCTGAAGCATGACTTATGCTAGGCCTATTACATGGTGGTTTAATTCTCCCCCTCACCGGCGATCTTTCTTGAGTTGTGCTATGCTATATATCAATATATGTTCATTGGGTGCCAGCAACTTTTGATAGCATTTTTTTGCTATATATGCAGTTCTATGTATCGTCTCATCATCTGGATTCTTGTATTTGGTTTGCATTTGGAGTTAATTTTTACTACTTTGGGTTGATCCCACTTTTATTCAATGTTCCTTATATATTTATTTATTTTTACAATTAAAGGGATCCTTTCACAGTTCTTACAACACAACACCCTTGCCAAACTCAAAATACAAGTACTCACACAATACTCCAACAACCAATGTTCCTTCTTTTTTGTGAGTTTGTGTTCTTTCCTTTCTGTTATGCTATACATAGGTTTACATATTTACATGGAACACTTTGTGGTGAAGCAATAATCCACAAAACATTATAGGGGTTATTATAGCATCGAGCGTGCTTTTGTGTATGGATTTGAAGTGTTCAAAGTGCCCTTTGCTCCCCCTCCTCTCTTCTTCTTGACATGGTCAGATGGTGACATGGTGTTAGTTGTTACTATTGCATAATGTTGATTCTAGTTCTCATCAATCTTCTAATACCAACTACATGAGACCCACAACTGTGGGTGCAATAAGCTTTTTGTAAGCAATCCACATAACAAGGAAATAATGGATTGGATTGATAGGAGTACAAGGGTGTACATATATAGGCAAGGAACCCTAGATGGCTTATAGAAACAGAGCCATCAGGGGAACCCCTGCCGTCTATCCTATCAATAGGGGGCGGCACACCAGTCCAATGAGGTCTGTGTGCCGGCGCACCCAAGGGCCCGATGGTCCTCTAACCATTACCCTAATCCTCTTGCTAACACACTCCCGCAGTCGGAACATTGATGCCTCGAATATTCAGACTGGACCGAAACTCCTGGAACAGGGAGGAAGGCAACCCTTTTGTGAAGATGTCGGCATACTGAGCGGGTGTTGGAACATGCAAAACGTGGACATGTCCGATGGCAACGCGCTCCCGCACGAAGTGGAGATCAATCTCGATGTGCTTGGTGCGTTGGTGCTGGACGGGGTTGGAGGACATGTAGACGGCGCTGACGTTGTCGCAGTAGACCAACGTCGTGCGGCAAGGAGGAGCATGAAGCTCGAAGAGCAGCTATCGGAGCCATGTGGCCTCGGCAACGCCGTTGGCCACAACACGATACTCAGCTTCGGCGCTGGAGCGGGACACCGTGTTCTGCCGCTTAGAGGACCAGGACACCAGATTGTCTCCAAGGAACACGGCGTAACCAGAGGTGGAACACCTGGTGTCGGGGCAGTTGGCCCAATCAGCATCGGAGTAGACAATCAAGTCACCGTTGGCAGAGGCTGCAAGAGAAGACCCAGATCCAATGTCCCACGGACATAGCGCAGAATGCGCTTGAGAGCGGCAAGGTGGGGCTCCCGAGGATCGTGCATGTAGAGGCACACATGCTGAACGGCGTAGGAGATGTCGGGGCGCGTGAACGTCAGCCACTGGAGGGAACCAGCGAGGCTCCTGTAATCTGAGGGATCCTGAACAGGAGGACCATCAGCTGCCAGCTTCAGGCTGATGTGCACCGGTGTGGAGGAAGGCTTGCACTCGGCCATCCCAGCGTGGTCCAGAATCTCCAGCATGTACTGGCGCTGAGAGAGAAACAAACCAGACCCATGACACTGAACGTGCATCCCCAGAAAGTGGTGGAGTTCCCGCAAATCCTTCATGGCGAACTCGAACCGAAGAGCAGCAATAGTGCGCTGGAGAAGGCTGGCGGACGACGCTGTAAGGACGATGTCATCGACGTAGAGCAGGAAGTAGATCATATCAGATCCGCGTCGGAAGACGAATAGTGAGTTGTCTGATTTGGCCACAACAAATCCTAGAGATAGCAGGTATGCAGCGAACCGACTGTACCACGCACGAGGTGCCTGCTTGAGTCCATAAAGTGACTTGTTCAGGCGGCAGACAAAGTCCGGGTGAGCCGTGTCCTCGAATCCGGAAGGCTGAGCACAGTAGACCGTCTCGGAGAGAGTGCCATGAAGGAAGGCGTTCTTCACATCCAGATGATGAATCGGCCATGAGCGAGATAGTGCCAAGGACAGCACGGTGCGCACGGTGGCTGGTTTGACAATCGGACTGAAGGTCTCGTCGAAGTCAACACCGGGGCACTGGGTAAATCCGCGAAGAACCCAGCGCGCCTTGTAGCGCTCAGGAGAACCGTCAGCCTGAAACTTTTGCTTGAAAATCCACTTGCCGGTGACGACATTGGCCCGCGGTGGACGTGGAACCAGATCCCATGTCCTATTGGAGAGCAGGACGCCATACTGTTCCTCCATAGCAGCCCGCCAATTCGGATCGGTGAGGGCGCTGCAGAAGGTCTTCGAAACAGGCGACAACGGTGAGGCGTGGTAGAGCGCTGGTAGGCGATACCCTGCCTTGGCCCTGGTGGTCATGTCGTGTTGGTTCACCACCGGGGAAACAGGCACGACGCCCTTGGTAAGGGCGGGGGACCAGCAGGAGGACGCTGGCGACGAGTGTAGAAGTGCGGCAGGGGAGCAACAGGCACTCGACGACGGGCAGCGATGAGTGTGACAACCCCACCCGAGATAATTCCGTACTATCGCCTACACCACTCCTTTTGGTCATTAAGCGATAACAAAGAATCATCCCGTTGAGTGTTGCCGGGTTAACGCCCGGTAAATCACTTGACAATACAGAGAGGATCGAACGTATGCATTAAAACTCCCACGAAGGAGAGTCCAGAGTGCCTTACAAATTAACATCAAGTTCCCCGTAGGGTCCATTATTACAAACATAGTTCTTTGACATGAAAGTAAATGGTTCAAAGTTTATTAAAAACAGCGGAAATTAAACGGTACGATCAACATCACAGGAGGCATGTCCATGATGCAATCACTCGTCGTCATCCACCCATTCCAGCTCCCAGCCGGGTGGAAGTTCTCTGGGCCACACATCACATGCATTACTTGGAAACAACATTTATAAAGCAAGGCTGAGTATACTAATACTCAGCAAGGCTTACCCGTCTAAAAGGAAGACTCTACCTCTAATCATGCATGGCTTTTGGCTAGTGGGTTTGTTTGCCAAAAAGCTACTAAATAGTGATTCCTTACTTTCACATTTTAGCTCAAGTTCTAGTAGAAGTAATCATTACTAGATAAGCAACTAATGCAATCAAAGTTGTGCAAACAAATTAATCAAATAATAATCTTCACAAAGTTCCATCATAAAGGGATATCATGGCCATTAGATTAAGTAGTCTCAGATAACGGTGAGAGGCCGACAATCGATTGATTCAAACCTTGCAAGGTAGACCTAAACACACGGGAGATGTCCTCACTAAGAGTTCACCAACCAGGCGGTTCCCGTCACTCCTCGGATTGGGATCAGATGCTACAATCTTCAGTATGAGGTTTACTGGGCTACGCCACCAAGGTCACCCAGCCTCACGCAAGTACTCAGGTGGCGAGCCCGGGGCCGCAACCCTAAGTTTAGTAGCGCAAAGTTCCCGCACCATCTCATTTAGGTACTAGGCTTACTACTTTCAAGCACTTAACCAACAAAGCCATTGGACCGGAGCCCAAATCCCATGCTCTTACCACGTGAGCAATCCATATAAACATATGGTGATTCCACAAAGGAGATCCTATTCTCGCGAGTGACGAACATCACTCGACCTATACCGGATCCTTAGAGCATAGCAACTAGCAACCTAACATGCTAGTAAAAGATCATAGGTACTTAAGGATCATGCAACTAGGGTTTCAATCAACTCCTGAACGTAAATGCACATAAGATAGCAATGATAAATTCAGAACAAAGTTTTAAATAGCGGGCTATGACAAATAGCAGCATCCTTTTTTCCGAGGCTAAGAAGCTATAGTGGAGGCTATAGCGGGCTATTGCAAATAGCGATTTACTATCAAACCATGACAAATACAAGTAATAGATGAAAAAATACAGTAATTAGCAAATATCATAATCATAAATATGTGTCTAGGGGTGTTGGAACATTACTTAAGTTGACAGTACAACAAGATTCATACAATTCAAATATTTAGTTGTCCAAAAGATCACAATTGCAGCACTGAGCTAAGGCTAAGGCTATAGCGGTGCTAAAACTACTCCGTTTAGTGTAGCTATAGCCCGATTCAGCGTCCATAGCTGCCATAGCGGCAAAAATACAAATAGTGTAGCGGGGACCCTCTAAAAATCCTATAGCGCTGCTATAGCGGCGCTATAGCCCGCTATTTAAAACTATGATTCAGAAGCTTGAAAGTAAACACATGGGTTAATGATTAAACCGGGGTTTTCCTTCGTCAGCATAAGCAGACACACAAACTTCTGGACTTTGGTCCGGGTCTTGTGCGACGGTCATGTAGTGCACGTCTCCTCCTGCTCCCTCGTCCTTGTCAGCCGGCACGAGCGTATAGCTACCGTCGGGGACTTCTACACGGAGGATGCAATGCAATGATTAGGAGTGAAATTAATTTAATTAGTTAACAAATAGTAGCAAACAGCCACAAGTATCCCATGGTTGGCCATATTCACCTTAACAAAAGCATTTAACATTTTCCCTTTAAAAGATAATCAAAAAGCTTAATTAACCTTCTCTTTATGGTGATTGTGTACACATCTAAAGGAATAATTATTTTAAATGCACCAACAGTAAGCAAATGTGCTTTCCTTCCACAAATTATTCTCCTAACTCATTTATAGGGTGCAAGCATAACAAAGATGATTTTTCCCATATTTTTCCTTGCTGCCCTAATATAGTTTCCCTACTTTTAATCAACCAACAAACCTCAAAAATAGCCAAACAGTAACCACTGGTCCTACTGACCAGAGAACACTTATTTGGACAGCAAGCAACCAAATTTTAGCCACTGAAAATAATGCACACAAATACAAGCATTTCTAGCTAGCAATAAGAGGATTAATGCATATAAAAATAAATATAACAGCACTGGAGCCAAACTTTCTCATAGACATTCTTTGGTCTAAAACAAGCCCAGGAAATCAACAAACACACCCAAAGCTATTATAGATCTTGATATATACAGTTATGATTAAAAACAAGCATAAATCAGGAATAAATATGTCTAGCGTTCCAAAAATCATGATTAATTCAGTAAAGGTACATTTAGCCATAATATGACTATTCCCAGAAGTATAGCTCAAAATCATATTTACTTTTTGCTACAAAAATCATATAAGCAGGAAAGGGATAAATACAAGATAAATCATAACTAAAGATTCCTTCAGTAACTTTGTGCAAATTTTTGCACAGGACTTACACATGCTAGTATCCACAACATATCCAAAATCCAGCTCAATATAATGTGTGGATTTGGCTGCACAGCAGATATAGGTAAAACACATTCCAAATTTTCATGCAAAAACTATAGCTCAAAAGTATATACAAGTTTTGCAAAAGTTGTAGTTCTAGTCACAAAGAGTACAACAAAATTGGTTTTGCAATTGTTTTATTTTTCTACAATTTTATATGGATTTTACAAGGTTCAGCACAAGGGGTCAAAGTCCGACTTTTGGTTTTACGAACAGGTCCCTGGGTTTCACGGTTAGGCCCTTAGGCGGATATCATCTTCTGCAATTGAGTCCCTGCGCACGGCCAGCAGTAGGGATCACTGGAATCCGGCCAAGGAAGGGCCGGGATTGGCCGGGAAAGTGGCCGGGAATGATGAGGGACTCACCTAGGGTCGATTTGAGGGGTTGGAGGCAGTGGGAGGTGCTCCGGCGAGAGAGCTCAGCGGTGGCAGGCCATGGCGGGCGCTGGGAGCTTCGCTCCGGCGAGCAGGCAGCCCGGCCTGGACCACACACGGTCGGGGAAGCTCCAGGCGGTCCTATTGGAGGTATGAGCAGGATTGGTTGGCGGCGACGAGGGTCAGAATGTGGGGCTCACCGTGCGACCTTCACTAGCAGACCGCGGTGGCGTCGCGCGCGGCAGGCGAGCTCCGGCTCTTAAATAGGCGGGCGAGCAAGAAGGGCGGTTCGCGCACGCCACGTCGTCGACATGGTCACGGTATGGGCGCAGAGAGACGACGACGTGCAGCGGAATACGGCGGCTACACGGTTGGGCGAGCGACGACGGTCGGCGCGGCATGGCCGATGCGCGCGCGACACGTGGGGCAAGAAGATGGGGTAGGGATGGCGGTGCGACGCAGGGGGTCCAAGGCACACGGACCAGCGGGCAAAGGCGGGCCTCGGTGTCCAGGCCCAGCGGCGGCGCGGCCTGTCGGGGACAGCCACAAGGGTCCCCTAAATAACCAGGGGAAACCCGCTTAAAACCCGTAAAAAACCCGAATCATGGATCAACTCACGCACCTAAAACACATGCACGACACGACCGCAACCCTGGTAGCCCCCACGACCCACCAGGGCGGGACAGCGGAACGCCCCTTGAGTGAGGTCCGCCTCGCTCGAAGGATAGATACCCCTCGAGTAAGGTCTGCCTCGCTCGAGGGTTACGCACCCCCTCGGGCGGGGTCCGCCTCGCCCGAGGGCTGAACGCTCGCTCGGGCGGGGTCCGCCTCGCCCGAGGGCTGAACGCCCCCTCGGGCAGAGTCCGCCTTGCTCGAGGGCCCCTGCACGCACGTTGCCCGTGCTCCTACCCCCATGTACGGGCATTTAATGCTCTGACACCACAGGACGCACACCACGACCCTGGTACGCCCGGGAATCGCGTCCCGGCGCTGTTCCACCAACTCCCTGGGGGAGGCCATCCCCGCCGCTGTGTAGCACTGTGCGGTGAGGCCGGTGTCAGCTCCGTGATGCTGTGCCGCTTACCCCCGTACGGCTAACGCACCGAGCCCTCGAAGGGGGCCAGCAGCACCCTCGAATGTCTTTTCTGTGCTTATGCAGGGCCACGTCGTGACGTCAGGCCGGCGGGATCGGTCATCCCCGTCGCTGTCAACCCTGCGCGACCATCCCCGCCACTTCCGCACCACACCGGGCACTGTGACGACACCCCGACGCTGTTGGGGCACGTGGGGACAAGACGTCACCACGACGGCCACTGTGCCACGTACGGATCCCCTCGTCAACGACACCCTCGAATCGGCCCACTACGGTGGCCAGTCAACCGACCACTGCACCGCCACCCTCGAAGCCGCTCCTGTACAAGCACAGGACGCACCACGACACCTCAACCAGACCGGGATCCGCCAGGACGGCCGTTAGCTCCATGGCACTGCTCGCCATGCCTCCCCACGTAGGAAAATAGTGCGGCACGCATGTAAACTGCTCCCTCCTTGGCCTATAAAAGGAGGGGCAGTCCCCCAGCCGCGAGGAGACGGGACGACAGACAGCAACCAACCCCACGCTCTCCGCCTTCTCCATGATATTTGCACTTGCCTTAATCAATACCTCTGGGACTTGGAGGCCAGGCCTCCTCTCCCACCTCGCTTGTAGCCACCCCTCTACGAGCACCACGGTGCAAAGCAATACCGTGCCCCGAGCAGACCACTGCTGGACGTACGGCCCCGGCCGGAACCAGGATAAACCTAGTGTCAATTAGTTGCTAGCACCAAACCATCGAGAGGCAGATCTCAGCGCTCATTACTAGTTAGTGTCGGGACTACTTTCCGCACCGATAGTTGGCGCGCCAGGTAGGGGCACGTGCTGAAGATCGGCTCATCACCAGCCCTCTCGATGTTGATTCGCACCGAGTACCGCGGCCAGAGGTATTCCATGGGCAGCTCGGACCCCCTCCCGGCCGGATTCGAAATCCAGTTCGGGATCCTGAACTTTCAGGCCTCGGGGAACGGCTACCTCATGCGTATCACCAACCGCGACGAACTCCGTGCGCGGCGGCAAACCGGGTCAGCCCCGGTCCCCGTCGCACTGTCGCTGGGACACCAACGCCCGCCAGCACGGATGCTGTGGGCCCCTCAGCGCCTCGACGCCGTCGATGTTCCGGTCGAGCTCGCGACGGGCGCGGACGGAGCGCCGACACGCCGCGTGTGTCGCCTCGCAACTCGACGCGCCCACCGGCGAGACGACAACCGCTCCGACGGGGGAACGCTCGGTCTCGGGGCCGCGCTTCCCCATCGATCTGCGCGGCGCTATGATGGCATACGTCGCCTCCGCCAACACCGATGCGGCAACGCACGGGGTTCGCCCTGGCCGCCATGTTCCGACCGTCAGGGACCCCAGCGCTTCTGCCGACGACGAGTCGTCCCAAGGCTCTGCCAGCGAGCTGCCACCTGCCACTTCGCACGGGTACGCGGAGTGGGACTTTTCCGGGGTGCCAGACCTAGTGATGTTCCGACGATTCCTAGACGCCACGGACTACTGGGGGTCCCTGACGGAGCTCCCGAGCGTCGCTCAGTCCGAGATCGTGCACGCCTTCCTCGAGGGCACCACGTGCTGGGACCTCGTGCGCGAACTCGGGCGCAGCCCGCCGGTCGATTCAAATGAGTTGTTCGATATCACCACCAGCTTCGCCTCCGGCGAAGAGGCGGTGGGGGCGATCTTCGACGGGAAGAAAGGCAAGTGTGTGGACGACGCGCCCGCGGAGGGCAGCAAGTCCAAGGACCCCCAGGATAAGCACAAGCCGGGGAAGCCTCTACACGCGGCGAACGCGTGCGTGAGCTGGGTAGGCAAGCCCGCAAGCGCATCAACACCGACTTCAACGTCGACGACACGCCCCCGTGAGCGAGCCAGAAGCTCGTTGCCGCTGCAACACTGCTACGGGCCATGCCGTCTCCCTCAACGCCCGAGGCGCGGAACCTGCACCACGAGGCGCAGACGCTCATCGAGCAAGCGGCCGTTCAGCAGGCCGAAAGCTCGGCAATCCGCATCCGCCTGCAGGGGAGCGCATGGGACAACGGGGGCGCGCAAGGCCCCGAACCATCGGTACACACGGGAGGCGCAGCGGAACGTCCCGCCAACCCAGGGCGCACACCGGTCAAGGAGCGGATCCTTGATACACGCGGGCAAGCCCAAGATGGCGACGCCCGCAACGTCATCAACGCCCGGCGGACGGGCAACACGGAGACGCGGGCGACGGCAGGCTACCACCCCCGGCGGGGTGGGCGCTATGACAGCCGGGAGGACCGCTCACCGACACCGGAGCCCCCGAGAACCCACGTGTTGAGCCAGGAGATCCGCACAGCAAGTTTCCCCCAGCGCTTTCGCCATCCCACATCAATCGACAAGTACAACAGGGAGACGGACCCCCTCGTATGGCTCAACGACTACCGCCTGGCGTGCCAGCTGGGCGGAGCCACCACCGATGAGGTCATCATCCGCAACCTACCCCTGCACCTCGCCGACTCGGCGTGGACGTGGCTCGAGCACCTGCCGGCCAGCCAGATCCACAACTGGGATGATCTGGTCCGCACCTTCGTGGGAAACTTCCAGGGCACGTACGTGCGCCCTGGAAACTCCTGGGACCTGCGCGCATGCACCCAGAAGCCCGGCGAGTCGCTCCGGGACTTCATACGGCGCTTATCCAAGCGCTGCACGGAGCTCCCGAGTGTCGCTCAGTCCGAGATCGTGCACGCCTTCCTCGAGGGCACCACGTGCTGGGACCTCGTGCGCGAACTCGGGCGCAGCCCGCCGGTCGATTCAAACGAGTTGTTCGATATCGCCACCAGCTTCGCCTCCGGCGAAGAGGCGGTGGGGGCGATCTTCGACGGGAAGAAAGGCAAGCGTGTGGACGACGCGCCCGCGGAGGACAGCAAGTCCAAGGACCCCCAGGAGAAGCACAAGCGGGGCAAGAAAGAAAAGAAGCCGCGCCGGGAGGCGCGCGAGCAGGGGGCGCGACGACGATGGTGACGAAGCCCTTGCTGTCGACCCAGCTCGACGGGGCCCTCGACCGGCCCCTCGAGGCCCTGGGGTTTTCGATGACATGCTGAAGAAGCCATGTCCCTACCACAAGGTGCCGGTCAACCACACCCTTGAGAAGTGCGACATGCTCAAGAGGTTCTATGACCGCGCCGCCGCAATTGACGGCGAGGCCAAGAATAATGGGGGTGACGGCGACGCCGGTGGCTTCCCCGCAGTGGAGAACGTCTTCCTCATCTTCGGGGGGCCAACCGTTGACATGTCCAACAGCCAGCGCAAGCGGGAGCGGCACGAGGTCCTCTCCGCGGAGAAGGCTCCTCCCTCCTTCCTCGACTGGTCGGAGGACGCCATCACCTTCAGCCGCGAGGATCACCCGAACCGCATCCCCAACCCGGGTCAGTACCCGCTGGTGGTCGACCCGGTCATCGGGTACGAGCGGTTCTCGAAGGTGCTGATGGACGGAGGCAGCAGCCTCAACATCCCCTACGCGCACACTCTACGCCTGTTGGGGATCGAGTTGGACCAGTTGTGGCCCAGCACGACGCCATTCCACGGCGTTACGCCGGGCAAGCGCGTACAGCACCTCGAGCAGATCGACAGGCCAGTCTGGTTCAGCACACCAGACAATTTCCGTGAGGAAACACTCACCTTCGAGGTGCTGGGATTCAGGGGCGCGTACCACGCCATCCTTGGATGGCCATGCTACGCCAAGTTCATCGCGGTCCCCAATTACACCTACCTCAAGATGAAGATGCCGGGGCCGAAGGGTGTCATCGCCGTCGGCTCGTCGATCGAGCACGCATTCGACTGTGACGTCGAGTGCGTGGAGCACACGGAGGCTCTAGCGCTGGATGAAGCGCTCATGGCGAACTTGGAGAAGCTGGTCAACGAGGACCTCGACTCCGCCGCCAAGCATGCCGGCAGCTTCGAGGCCGCCGAGTAGACCAAAGAGGTGCCCCTTGACCCTGCTGCCCCCAAGGGCAAGGTGTTGAGGGTCAGTTCCACCCTCGACCCGAAATAGGAAGTGGTGCTCGTCGACTTCCTCAGCGCCAACGCCGACATTTTTGCGTGGAGCCCCTCGGATATGCCAGGCATTCCGAGGGAGGTCGCCGAGCACTCCCTTGACATCCTACCTCACTCCCGCGTCATGTAGCAACGGCTGCGCCGCTTCGACGAAGAGCGGCGCCGGGCGATTGGAGTAGAGCTGCGGAAGCTCCTCGAGGCCGGATTCATCAAGGAAGTGTTCCACCCTACGTGGCTAGCCAACCCCGTGTTAGTTAAGAAAAAGAATGGGAAATGGCGGATGTGTCTAGACTATACTAGTTTAAATAAAGCATGTCCCAAAGTTCCTTTTCCTTTGCCACGGATCGATCAATTCGTTGACTCGACCGCAGGGTGTGAGCTTTTGTGTTTCCTTAACGCCTATTCTGGGTACCACCAAATAAAAATGAAGGAGTCCGACCAGCTCGCGACTTCGTTCATCACGCCGTTAGGGATGTATCTCTACGTGACCATGCCGTTTGGCCTCCGAAATGCGGGCGCTACATACCAGCGATGTATGCAACACGTTTTTGGAGATCACATCGGGCGAACCATTGAGGCATACGTAGATGATATAGTCGTAAAAACCAGGAAGGCAGACGACCTGGTGGACAACCTTCGCGTTGCGTTCGGCTGCCTACGGGCCAACAGGGTGAAACTGAACCCTGAAAAATGTGTCTTCGGCGTGCCACGAGACATGTTGTTAGGATACATCGTCTCTCAGTGAGGCATCGAGGCCAACCCCGAAAAGGTTGCCGCCCTCGAGCGAATGGGTACGATTCGAGACCTCAAGGGGGTTCAAAAGGTGTTGGGGTGCCTCGCCGCCTTGAGCCGCTTCATTTCGCGGCTCGGCGAGAAGGGCCTGCCCCTCTACCGGCTCCTGAAAAAACACGAGCGGTTCTCCTGGATCGTCGAGGCCCAGGAGGCGCTTGACAAATTGAAGGCGACGCTCGCCCACACCCCGATTCTCACGCCGCCTCAGGACGACGAACCTCTGTACCTCTACGTCGCCGCGACCACCCAGGTGGTCAGCGCTGTCATCATGGTAGAGCGCACGGAGGAGGGGCACGCCCTGCCAGTCCAGCAGCCGGTCTTCTACATCAGCGAGGTTCTGTCCGAGACAAAGGCGCGTTATCCGCAGGTCCAAAAGCTGCTCTACGCAGTGGTCCTCGCACGGCGCAAGCTCCGCCACTACTTCGAGGTGCATCCGGTCACGGTGGTCTCCTCCTTTCCGTTAGGAGAGATCATCCAAAATCCTGATGCAGCAAGAAGGATTGCCAAGTGGTCGGTAGAGATGATGGGCAAGATGCTCGCCTATGCGCCGCGCAAGACAATCAAGTCCCAGATCTTGGCGGACTTCGTCGCCGAATGGACGGACACGCAGCTGCCGCCACCACAGATCCAGGCCGAGTGCTGGACCTTGTACTTCGACGGGTCAGTGATGAAGACAGGCGTGGGCGCGGGCCTGCTTTTCTTCTCACCCCTCGGGGAGCACATGAGGTACGCAGTGCGTCTCCACTTCCTTTGCGGCCTCAAAATCACCATTGAGACAGGCATCAAGCGCCTCAATGTGAGGGGGGACTCGCAGCTCGTGATCGACCAGGTCATGAAGAACGCGAGCTGCCACGACGACAAGATGGAGGCGTATTGCAAAGCCGTGCGGGCCCTCGTGGACAAGTTCTACGGCATAGAACTCAACACGTGCCTCGCCGGTACAACGAGGAGGCGGACGAGCTCACCAAAATCGCGTCGGGGCGAATCACTGTTCCCCCGAACGTTTTTGCTCGGGACGTCGCCCAGCCATCCGTCAACCTCGAGCCGTACACCTCGAGCCACGAAGAACCCTCGGGGGCTCCCTCGAGTCCAACAGGCGTGGAGCCTATGAACGAGTGAGGACCATGTGTGGTTTGAGGACCGGTGGATGGTCGCTTCCTTGTGTGATGAGTGATTGACAACGTTGTGTGGACTGATTCTTGGCTAAGTATTGCAGGTGCAGGTTGCGGCTTGACTGGTGTTGGTGCAGGTGAAGAACAAGCGCGAAAGGTCGTCGCCGGTGAGGCCTCCAGGTGTGGAGAAGACAAGTAGGCTTCGTTCGAGGGACCCGGTGGCCAGCGGGGTCAAGTGCGGACCGCATGGTGGCATGAACAGCAAGATGAAGTCATGGACGGTTTCTTGGTAGAGCACAAAACCAAGGTCAAGCCGGGACTACGTGGGAGCCAAGTCATGAGTGGAGATTGGCGGAGGCTACACCGAGTTCGCGGGGTTTCCGGTGGTTCACCAGAAAACCACTGGGTTCCTTGGTTGATCCACAAAGCCAAGACCGAAGAACCGAAGACGGTCTTTGCGGCGGTGCAGGCCCGGTCCGACCGGTGGGTCCGGCCGGTCCGCCGGTGGGTACCGGTCTGACCGGTGAGGAGCACCGGTCTGACCGGTGTGCGACGACGCAGTCCGGAATCTTCGAAGCGGAGGACACATGTCGGGATCGCAAGGCTTGCGTCGAGGCTAAGCAGGTTGCGGTCGCCGGGTATCCGTCCGATGGAGATAGCTTCAAGTCTTACGAAACCGTCCTTGAGGGGCTTGTATCCCTAGTTGTTAGAGAAGGGTATTTTAGATTTTCGGTTGCCTCCATATAACCCAAGAGGTGAGAGGATGGCAGCCAACTCTTGGAACCCTAGCTCATTTGTTTTCCCATTTTCCTTCCTATTTTCCTTAGGTTTTCCATAGGACTAGTAAGAGAGCTTCAAGGAGAGATCTTGTTGAGAGGGTTGGATGATCGGGTGGCTTGCTAGATCTTGTATGAACCTTTGTTTCATGTATAGATGATTCGGCGTGGTTCCTCAAGGTTTGGATGTGTTTTCCCCGGTTGTTCTTGGTGGTGATTTTCGGAGCCCTCTCTTGGTGATTTCTTTGGGTTATTTTCGGGACCTTTCTCTTGGGGATTTGATGGGGTAAATTTGTGGGAACCCTTCGTGGTTCTTTGGGCTGTGATTCCCCTCCCAAATTCGTGAGTAAAGGTGCTCGATTTTGGGGTTTCTTGAGTTCTTGGGTTGGAAGCTCTTGGCGGGATTTCTTTGATTCCTCCTTTTTAGACGAGTTTTGGTGGGATTAAACTTGGCTATGGACTCCTCATGAGGTGTTCGTAATATCCCCAAAGTCTTGTTCAAGTCCGTGGAGCGATTCGGGAGATCGAGGTTTGGATTTGGGGGAGTTGACCCGCGGGTGCTGTTCATCCCGAGCTGCCCAGGCTACACCGGTCTGACCGGTGCTCTTGACCGGTCTGACCGGTGCAACCCTTAGTGGGATTTTGCTCGGGTGAACGTCTTGGTGTGTTCGCTGTTGACCCGTGGTGCTGCTGTTTCGAGTTTGGGTCAGTTTGGTGGTCGATTGGCCTGTTTGGTGCCTTGGAGGCTTTCGGTGGGATCGGTACGACCGGTGTGTCTCACCGGTCTGACCGGTGTAGAGCCACTTAGTGAAAGTTGCTCAGTTTCACCAGCAGGGACCGGTCTGACCGGTGGTGCTCACCGGTCTGACCGGTGTGGGTCTGTAGACTCGAGGTTTGTTGTTCCGCTGCGTTCTCGGGTCAGAAGGTTGTGTGTTGGTTCCTAGGTCCAGTGGCACTCCGGTGGCTACGTGGGCTTGGCCAACTTGGGTAGTGAGTCGGAGACGTGTGTTAGAAGCCTTGTTCATCTTGTTGGAGTTTCTATCTCCTTCGAGAAGAATTTTTATCGGCTCTCATTCACTCCCCCCCTTCTGGTTCGCCGTATCGGTCCTTCAAGTGGTATCAGAGCCGGTTCGGGTCTTTATTGACTCGAACCAGTCTAAGATCCAAGGATGGCGTACCAGGAACGGGGTTCGGGTCCTCCACACTTCGATGGCAAGAACTACCAGATGTGGAGCAAGCGGATAGGTGCTTTTCTCCGTGGAAAGGGTCAGATCCTTTGGCATATCACGGTGGACACAGGCTATGTCCACCCAATGGACTTCCTCGCTCCAGGATCGAGGGACAAATTCGACGCCAACAATAAGGCGGTCGACTACTTGTTTCGTGCTTTGTGTCAGCCTGAGTTCGATCGGGTGCACACCGAGCACTTGGCTTGTAGGATTTGGGCGGTGTTGAAGGAGGCTCATGTTGGGAACGCCCAGGTTCAGGCACGGATGTATGCGACCTACCGGAGAGAGTACGAGAACTTCACTCATCTCCCCGGTGAGTCCATCGATGCCTTGTTTCAGAGGTTCACGGTGGTTGTGAACAACATGAGGGCCAATGTGGACGTGCTCCCGTACGATGATCATGATAGAGCGGTCAAGCTCTTACACTCTTTGGATCGTACGATTTGGGGCGGAAAGTTCGAGGCCATTGTGGAGTCGGAGAAGTATGACACTCTGACGGTGAATGAGTTGTTCTCGAAGCTCAAGTCGGCTGAGGTGGATAGGGGCATGACTACCAAGCTCGAGGGACCGACTGATTCCCATAGTCTTGCCCTCGTTGGTGGTTCGAAAGGAAAGGCTAACACTAACCCATCCACCAGGATGTTCTCTTTTTCCTCCTTGATGTCTATGCCAGATGAGGAGTTCGACGAGCTTGGAGAGGACGAGCTGGTGCTCTTGACGAGGCGGTTCGAGAGGCTGCACGAGAATCGAGTGAACATGAGGAGGAACACGAGGACTTGCTTCCAGTGCGGCAAGCCGAGACACCTCGTCGCCGACTGCCCGGAAAAGGTCGAGAACAAGGACAACTACAATCACAAGTCGAGGACGGATGGCAAGTACCGGTCGAGGCGCGACCACAAGAGCAAGCACAGGAACAAGTACAAGGACGAGCGACGATCAAGGAAGAAAGAGAGCCGAGGCAAGGCCCGAGCGATGGTTGGAGCGAGCGATGTCGACTCCAGTTCCGCGTACTCCACCTCGAGCTCGAGCAGCAGTGAGGATGAAGGTGATCGTCGCAAGAACAAGAAGTCGTCCAAGAACCCGAGGGGGCCGAGGCCGCCGCGAGAGGCGGCCTCGCACCATGGCGGCGAGCTCCGGCGGCAAGAAGAGCACACGGAGCGACTCGGACTGCGAGTCCGATGACGAGGTGCGTGATGAACTTCCCTTCTTGCGCCGGGAGAATGAGAGGCTTGGCTCTTTGCTTGATAACCGTGATGACATGCTTAGAGAGGCCAAGAAAATGAGAAAAGAGCTTAGGGCTTCACTCGAGGATGCTAGGACTAGAGTGGCTGAGCTAGAGACACAGGTGCTTGATAGCAAGCTTGAGATTGATTCCCTTAAGGCTAGCCCTGTTGTTTCGAATGAGGTTGATTGTGCTGATTGCTCCATCTTTCTTGCTGATCTTGCTCTGTTCAAGGAAAAGCTTGCCTCCAAGTGTGAGGAACTAGATGTGCTTATGGTGGAAGTGGCTGAGCTTAAGTCTAGACCTGCTTTGCTAGGTGCTTGCACTTCTTGCCCTGTTTTGCATGCTAAGATTGATGAGATGCATGCTTATACTAGTTCTCTTGAGGCTAAATTGAAGGAACCCATGCCTACATCTGCTCTACCTGTGAAATGCATGCGTTGAAAAATTTGGAACTTGCACATTATGTTGATCATTTGCAGGATGAGAATGATGACTTGAGGAAGTTGATGGGTTGGTTGTCTGGTCATGAGCCTCAGTTGAGGATGATGATCGAGGCGTTTAAGAGGCAGGATGGTGAGGGACTTGGGGCAAACAAGGTTGGTGAGGGAAGTGGAGAGAATATCCCGGAGCCACCAAAAACCCACCACAAAAATGATTTCCCCCCAAAACCTAACCATCTTAGGAACCGACTAGACACAACCCCAGCTCCACCCGTGTTTCCTACACCCACAAATGATCTACAAAAGCCTATCAAGTTTGTGAGCACTTCGGGGAAAGTGTTCCTTGGGAAAGAAAGTGAGAAGTCTAGTGAGGGGAAACCGGTGGAGGAGTTGAGTGGAGAGAAACCTAGTGAGCAGCCACATCCCAAGCCTAAGCCTAAGCTTGTGAGGTTCCATTGTGGCTATTGTGGGAGAGATGGCCATAAGGAGGAGTTTTGCTTCAAGAGGAAGCGGGAGGAGAGAATGGCAAAGGAGTGGGCTAACAAGGACAAGTACCACCCTTCCGATGGTGTACTTGAGCCTCATGTGCAGATGCCCAGGGCCAAGACGAATGTGAGGACAGTTCGGGCTTGGGGAGAGCGGAAGAGGTTGTTGGAGGTGCTTCTTGTCCGGGTCACACCGGTCGGACCGGTGTGGGGCACCGGTCGGACCGGTGCGATCCTGGACGAGCGGCGTTTTGGGTTTCGTGCTCGTACGGGTGCGAGGGTTGTTTACGGAGGTCGTGGTTCGGTGGTTGGGGTGGAGAGTTTGCGGTGGTCGGGTTGCTAGGCGTTCTCCCCCTCGAGCTCACTACGGGGATGGGAGGAGTCGTAGCTTTGAGAAGGAGAGGAGGGACGGTCCACGGGTTCTCTTTCGTGGTTTTGGTCCTCCTCCGGGCGAGAGGGATGGTTCCCTCAGGGTGGTTACCGTGGTGGTGTTCGTGGAGGTAGCTTTGGTAGGAGAGATGCTTTGGTTGGTGCTAACCCCACTTTCGAGCAAATGGCTCGGCACTGGTTTTACTCTTTTGGTACTAACCCCAGTGCCGAGTCGTTTGTTTGCTCACGTGCTCATTTTTGAATTTCAGGTGGGAGACTTGAAGAACATTTGGTTGATTGACTCCGGTTGCTCGAGGCATATGACCGGAGACAGGGGGTGGTTCTCATGTCTCAGCCCGGTGGTGACAA
Organism: Cenchrus americanus; assembly: GCA_947561735.1. Classification (NCBI taxonomy): domain Eukaryota; kingdom Viridiplantae; phylum Streptophyta; class Magnoliopsida; order Poales; family Poaceae; genus Cenchrus; species Cenchrus americanus. The sequence continues at coordinate 49,441,123 of OX387244.1, read as the reverse complement.
GGAGGTACATCACTTTTGCGGACAATGGGCGTGGGCGTGTACTTTCAGAAGGTGAGATCAAAGTGAGTGACAAGATCACTCTGAGGCGTGTTGCTCTTGTTCAATCATTGGGGTACAATTTGCTTTCCGTGTCCCAGTTGTTGGATGAGGGTTTTGAGGTGTTGTTTCGGCCAGGTGGTTCTCGGATTTTGGACTCTCGAGGGGACCATGTCTGTATGGTCGTTCCCGAGGGTCAAGTGTTTCGTGCTGATTTTCTCAGTCTTCGGGTGTGGAGCGTTGTTTCTTGGCTGGTTCTTCGAGTGAGTTGTGGAAGTGGCATAGGAAGTTGGGTCACTTGAGCTTTGACCTTTTGTCACGCTTGAGTAAACTCAATTTGGTCCGAGGATTTCCACAGTTGAGGCTTGAGAAAGAGTTGGTTTGTGCGCCGTGTAGGCATGCCAAGATGGTAGGCTCCTCTCACCCGCCTCTCACCGATGTGATGACTGAGCGTCCATGCGAGCTGCTCCATATGGACCTCGTTGGCCCAGCTCGTGTGCGATCTGCGGGTGGGAAGTGGTATGTCCTTGTTGTGGTGGACGACTATTCTCGGTATGCGTGGGTGTTCTTTCTCGAGGATAAGGGGGAGACGTTTGGTTTTGTTCGAGATCTAGTCTTGAGGTTGAGGAACGAGAGGCACGGAGATGCCATACGAGCTATCCGCGGTGATAATGGGTCGGAATTCGAAACTCTCGTTTTGAAACCTTTTGCCATGACTTGGGTCTTGAGCACCGGTTTTCGAGTCCGTATACGCCTCCCCGAATGGTGTTGTGGAAAGGAAGAACGGGACCTTGTGCGAGATGGCTCGGGCGATGCTTGATGAGCATAGGACTCGAGGAGGTATTGGGGCGAGGCGGTGAATACCGCGTGCTATGTGTCGAACAGGATATACCTCAGAGTGCACAAGAAGAAGACATGCTATGAGTTGATGCATGGTCGCACACCCAAGGTGAGTCACTTCCATGTCTTTGGTTGCAAGTGTTTCATTCTGAAGAAAGGCAGGAAGTTGGATAAGTTTGAGGCTAGGTCTGTCGATGGTATTTTCTTTGGTTATGCATCTCATTATAGAGCATTTCATGTGCTCAATCTTGAAACTAACCAAATCGTGGAGACTTGCGAGGTAACCTTCGACGAGACAGAGCCACGTAGTCAGCTTGTCTTTGAGTGTGCAGGTGATGATGAGCTTGGCGAGGAGATCTTTCAGGAGGAGGAGCATGAACATGGTGATGATGAAGATGGCGGTGTGGTGCCCCCGGCTGAACATGTACCCACTACTAAGACTACGGTGATGGATGGACCCTCTACTACACCTACGACGACAAATCAAGAACGAGGAGAAGCTGATGTTGAGGGGGAGGTAGCATCGAGGCGAGAACCTCCCCGGCGAGTACAGATGGATCACCCAGCTTCAAGGATCATCGGCGACATGAATGAACGCACTACACGGTCGAGGGTTCGAAACAATTCCCATTTCGCTCATGCTGCGTTTGTTGCTACTTTTGAGCCCAAAGACATTGGACACGCACTATCTGATCACAATTGGGTTAATTCGATGCATGAGGAGTTGGAGAACTTTGAGAGGAATCAGGTGTGGGAGTTGGTTGACCCTCCCCCAGGGTGTAAGCCGATTGGTACAAAGTGGGTGTGGAAGAACAAAGAGGGAGAGAAGGTGAGGTTGTGAGGAACAAGTCGAGACTCATTGCTCAAGGGTTTAGTCAGAAGGAGGGGATCGACTACGAGGAGACTTTTGCTCCCGTAGCCCGTTTGGAGGTGATTAGGATCCTTCTAGCCTTTTCCGTGGCTAAAGGGTTCAAGTTGCACCAAATGGATGTGAAGAGTGCTTTCCTGAATGGTGTGTTGGAGGAAGAAGTGTATGTGAGGCAGCCTCCAGGGTTTGAGAGCGAGAAGTACCCTCACTAGGTGTACAAGTTGAGGAAGGCATTGTATGGGTTGAAGCAGGCGCCTAGAGCTTGGTATGGTAGGTTGAGGGGGTTCTTGTTTGAGAGAGGTTTTGAGATGGGGAAGGTCGATCAGACCTTGTTTTTTTTGCCGAGGCGGGGGGCGAGAGATATCCGATTGTGCGGGGTGTATGTGGATGATATTGTCTTTGGTGGCTCGTCTAACTCTCTTGTTGCAAGGTTTGCAGATGATATGAGCAGGGAATTTGAGATGAGCATGATGGGCGAGTTGCAGTTCTTCCTCGGGTTACAAATTAAACAATCAAAGGAAGGAACATTTGTGCACCAGGCTAAGTACACCAAGGAGATTGTGCGGAAGTTCAAGATGGAGGACTCCAAGGCTATGATGACGCCGATGAGTACGACTACAGCTCTTGATGCGGACGAGGAAGGTGAACACGTGGACCAGAAGGAGTACCAGAGCATGATCGGGTCACTCCTCTACTTGACGGCGACGAGGCCAGACATACAGTTCTAGGTGTGTCTGTGCGCTCGTTTTCAAGCGTCTCCGAGGACTTCGCATCGGCAAGCGGTGAAGCAAATTTTCAGGTACTTGCGTCACACTCCCGACTTCGGCCTTTGGTACTCCGCGTCCTCTTCTTTGGCGCTTCATGGTTTTTCAGACGCGGATATTGCCGGGTGTCGGTTGGATAGGAAGTCTACTTCTGGGACTTGCCAGTTTTTGGGTTCTTCTTTGGTGTCTTGGTCTTCCCGCAAACAATCGAGTGTTGCTCAATCCACTACCGAGGCCGAGTATGTTGCCTCTGCTAGTTGTTGCTCTCAGCTCCTTTGGATTTCATACACCATGAGTGACTTTGGTGAGGAGTATACCCATGTTCCACTTCAACGTGATAGCACCAGTGCCATAAGCGTTGCAAAGAACCCAGTGCTCCATTCCAAAACCAAGCACATAGAAGTGAGGTACCATTTTCTGAGAGACAACGTAGAGAAAGGAAAGATAGCCTTGATCCATGCACCCACACATGACCAACTAGCCGATATTTTCACCAAACCCCTAGATCAAGCAACTTTCACTCGTTTGCGGGGGGAACTTGGTGTGTGTTTGATTTCTTGAGTTGGGTGTGTGGGAGCTCCTTTGTAGCATATGTATAGCTTTCCTTTGTGCATTTCTTGCATTTGGCATGGCGTATGTAACATGATGTATAGGCATCCTTGTATCTTAGATTGCATGCATTTTGTATCATATGCATTGGATAGGAAAAGCTTCTCTCATACACATTGTTCACCATGGAATGAGATATATGTCTTTGTGAGCTTGTTTGGTGTGCTATGGTTAGTTTGGCTTAGCTCTTGATTATCTTGATGAATAATCCATGGTTGATTGCTATGTTTTTGAAAAATGTCACATGTATGCTCTCTCATGTGTAAATGCCTTTATATGATCTTGACATGTTATAGTGGCTTGGTTATGCTCAATTTGTGGTTGGATAGCTAGTTTATTGATCATATGGGGCCAAAGGCTCATTTGCCATCATGAATGTTTAGCCCTCTTGATTTATCTTGTGGAGGAGCATAAGTTCCTTTTTGTCGCAAAGACATTTCATGTACCATTTATCAATCTGAAAATGAAATGAAAAATGCTTGGAAAATATGCTCCCATGTCATATGTGCTGAATTTAATTTGCTTTGGGTGCTAAACTGTTGCATGATGCCTACCAATGAGAAGTCTCATACATAGAAGTAGGCACATGGCTCGGTGGCTTTGACATGACATGAGGTGCTTGTGGGTGTTTGTGATGGTCTTATGATTAGAATGGCTGTCCTAACATGAAGTTTGTGTGGTTTGCCATTTTTGATATGCTTTGATCATGTTTAGGACTTCGCTCATGAGAGGCAAGTTTTTCGCAAAATTGCCAAAATCCATCTTAGCTTCGTCCAATGGTTGTGAAACTTGGTGATCATGTAGTTGAGATCGATACGAAGCCGTAGAGTATCTAACTTGCTCATTTGGACATGTGTAGCATTCTTTGTTGAATTTTGTCTATTTGAGAAGCTCTAAGTTGAAAGTTTTGCATTTTTGGCTTGATTCATGCATTGCCAACAAGGGGGAGAAGTTTGAGCTTGAAATGGCTTGCTGGACGCATTTAGAAGGTTTTCAGGTGGTTTCGAGCCATTTCTGGGCTCTGATGTGCACCGGTCTGACCGGTCAAGGTCACCGGTCTGACCGGTGTGAGTGCTGGTCCTGTGCACATCTTAGGCACCGGTCTGACAGGTGGTGATGACCGGTCTGACCGGTGTGAGCTGAAGTTGCTTGCGGCTGCCCTTTGTTTTCGACGGTGGTTTGCATGCATTGGTTCAGGGGGAGCTTGCATGTGTGCAGGGGGAGCTCTTTGTGGTTTTTCGAGCTTTGCTTTGGTGGTTTGCGCTCTTTGCTTGAGCTTTGTTTTGTCTCGGATGTGTCGAGTCGTTGCCCTTGCCTAAGGGGTCCGAGACTTGTCTTCTTCAAGTGATCTTGCTCTTTGCCTTTGTTTGGCTTTCGATCGCTTGTTGAAGTTTCTTTTTGTTCATTTCTTTTCTTTTTCTTTTCTCTCTTGTTACTTTCGTGTGGGTGTTGTCAATGCACTCATCAAGGGGGAGATTGAGGACCATGTGTGGTTCGAGGACCGGTCGATGGTCGCTTCCTTGTGTGATGAGTGATTGACAACGTTGTGTGGACTGATTCTTGGCTAAGTATTGCAGGTGCAGGTTGCGGCTTGACTGGTGTTGGTGCAGGTGAAGAACAAGCGCGAAAGGTCATCGTCGGTGAGGCCTCCAGGTGTGGAGAAGACAAGTAGGCTTCGTTTGAGGGACCCGGTGGCCAGCGGGGTCAAGTGCGGACCGCATGGTGGCATGAACAGCAAGATGAAGTCATGGACGGTTTCTTGGTAGAGCCTCAAAACCAAGGTCGAGCCGGGACTACGTGGGAGCCAAGTCATGAGTGGAGATTGGCGGAGGCTACACCGAGTTCACGGGGTTTCCGGTGGTTCACCAGAAAACCACTGGGTTCCTTGGTTGATCCACAAAGCCAAGACCGAAGAACCGAAGACGGTCTTTGCGGCGGTGCCGGACCGGTCGGCCGGTGGGTACGGCCGGCCCGACCGGTGAGGAGCACCGGTCTGACTGGTGTGCGACGACGCAGTCCGGAATCTTCGAAGCGGAGGACACACGTCGGGATCGCAAGGCTTGCGTCGAGGTTATGCAGGTTGCAGTCGCCCGGCATCCGTCCGATGGAGAGAGCTTCAAGTCTTCCAAAACTGCCCTTGAGGGGCTTGTATCCCTAGTTGTTAGAGAAGGGTATTTTATACTTTCGGTTGCCTCCATATAACCCAAGAGGTGAGAGGATGGCAGCCACCTCTTGGAACCCTAGCTCATTTGTTTTCCCATTTTCCTTCCTATTTTCCTTAGGTTTTCCATAGGACTAGCAAGAGAGCTTCATGAAGAGATCTTGTTGAGAGGGTTGGATGATCGGGCGGCTTGCTAGACCTTGTATGAAACTTCGTTTCATGTATAGATGATTCGGCGTGGTTCCTCAAGGTTTGGATGTGTTTTCCCCGGTTGTTCTTGGTGGTGATTTTCAGAGCCCTCTCTTGGTGATTTCTTTGGGTTATTTTCGGGACCTTTCTCTTGGGGATTTGATGGGGTAAATTTGTGGGAACCCTTCGTGGTTCTTTGGGCTGTGATTCCCCTCCCAAATTCGTGAGTAAAGGTGCTCGATTTTGGGGTTTCTTGAGTTCTTGGGTTGGAAGTGCTCTTGGCGGGATTTCTTTGATTCCTCCTTTTTGGACAAGTTTTGGTGGGATTAAACTTGGCTATGGACTCCTCATGAGGTGTTCCTAATATCCCCAAAGTCTTGTTCAAGTCCGTGGAGCGATTCGGGAGATCGAGGTTTGGATTTGGGGGAGTTGACCCGCGGTGTCTTGTTCATCCCGAGCTGCCCGAGGCTACACCGGTCCGACCGGTGCTCTTGACTGGTCTGACCGGTGCAACCCTCAGTGGGATTTTGCTCGGGTGAATGTCTTGGTGTGTTCGCTGTTGACCCGTGGTGCTGCTGTTTCGAGTTTGGGTCAGTTTGGTGGTTGATTGACCTGTTTGGTGCCTTGGGGGCTTTCAGGCTGGGATCGGTCTGACCGGTGTGTCTCACCGGTCTGACCGGTGTAGAGCCACTTAGTGAAAGTTGCTCAGTTTCACCAGCAAGGACCGGTCTGACCGGTGGTGCTCACCGGTCTGACCGGTGTGGGTCTGTAGACTCGAGGTTTGGTGTACAAGCGCGCCGCGTCCGGAGTCCTGCAGCGATCCGTACCCATCCCTCAGGGGCGCGAGCTCCTTCGGGACATACACGCGGGCGTGTGTGGCCACCACGCGGCGCCACTCACCCTCGTGGGCAATGCATTCCGCCAGGGCTTCTACTGGCCCACCGCGGTGGCCGACGCCAGCGAGATCGTGCGCACCTGCGAAGGGTGCCAGTTCTACACCCGCAAGTCCAACCTCCCTGCGCACGTCCTGCAGACCATCCCCGTCACATGGCCCTTCGCCGTGTGGGGGCTGGACATCGTCGGGCCTTTGCGAAAAGCGCCCGGGGGCTACACCCACCTACTGGTCGCCATCGACAAGTTTTCCAAGTGGGTAGAGGTGCGCCCATCACGAACCTCATGGCAGAGCAGGCGGTGACGTTCTTCACCGACATCGTCTACCGCTTTGGAGCGCCCAACTCCATCATCACCGACAACGGGTCCCAATTCACGGGCAGAAAATTCCTAGAGTTCTGCGACAAATTCCACATCCGCGTGGACTGGGCAGCCGTGGTGCATCCACAGACCAACGACCAAGTGGAGCGCACCAACGGTATGATCCTACAAGGCCTCAAGCCCAGGATTTTCGACCGGCTGAACAAGTCTGGTCGAAAATGGCTCCAAGAACTGCCAGCGGTTGTGTGGAGCCTCAGGACCACCCCAAGCAGGGCCACCGGATTCACCCCGTTCTTCCTCATCTATGGCGCGGAGGCTATCCTGCCCACTGACTTAGAGTACGGGTCGCCCAGAGTTCGGGGCTATGACGAGGGCGCCAACCAGCGAGCCCGCGAGGACTCGCTCGACCAACTGGACGAGGCCCGCATCGTGGCTCTGATGCACTCCGCAAGGTACCAACAAGCCCTAAGGCGCTACCAAGCTCGAAAGGTACGGCGCCAAGACTTCAGCGAGGGGGACCTGGTCCTGAGGCTGCGCCAGGACAATCGAGGCCACCACAAGCTGTCACCCCCATGGGAGGGACCCTACATCGTGGTGAAGGTGCTCAAGCCCGGCACATACAAGCTGGTCAATGAAGATGGAGAAGAACTCACCAACGCTTGGAATATCCAGCAGCTACGTCGCTTCTACCCTTAGCAAGGACTTCCAAGTTTTTTTGTTGTAAATTACACGCCCAACACCCCAGTTGGCGGCTTAAATGTAAATATCAGCAAGTTAATAAAGTTAAAGGGCAACTTGGCTTTCCCCAGAAAACCAAGCCACCCTCGGGGGCTACTACGGGGGGCATCCCACCATTTTTTCATAAAAACTCACGAGTTCGCCAACTACGCCTCAAACTAAGCCTCGGGCAAGTTCGGGTAGAGCGCGGGTAGCCAAGCGGGAAAGACGCACGAGTCAGAGATAGCCTACGCCTCCAGCAGGATACGGCCCTTCCCCCTCGCCTCCGAACCAGCGGGCCGCTCGCGAAATCGAAATTCTCTACCTCAAATTTGCCTAAGTCTAGGAAAGAGTAGCGGAATAGCGTGACAAGCGAAATAAGAAACTTTACTTATATTTACAAGAAACATTTCAATTAAAGTGATTGCACATTACACGGCCACGAGGCCCAAACACTAACACTTGAACAAAAAGGGCTCGACGCCCGGTGATCTTCAGGCCTGAGGGTCATCAGCGCCGGGGGCATCTGGGAGCAAGAACTCCATGAAGTCCTCGGCGAGCACGTCGGCAGCAGGGGCGGCAAGCGCGTCCACGCGGTTCATCACATCCTCATCCTCGACGCCAACCGGGACGACGTAGCCGGAAGACACGGCGTCGAAGTCCACTTGATAATGCGACCCCACCACGCCGAGGGCCTTTTTGACGCCAAGGTGGAGGGCACGGTGCATCCGCTGGGAAACGTGCCCCCCGAGGGCGCACAGGCGGCTCACCAGCGAGCTCCCGGCCTGCGGCTCGCCCTCCTCGATCCCTTGGCAGGTCTCGAGGGCGGCGGCTTCAGCGCCTCCAACTCCTGCTGAGAGGAGTTGTAGGCCGTCTGCACCACCTCGGCCTGGGTAGTCATGTTCCCCAAGGCGGTCCGCAGGCCTGAAAGCCACAAACAAAGAAGAAACGAAGCTGGGAGCGAATCCCAAAAAGAACAAGTCGACAAGCGAAAGGTGGGTGAAAGCGAACTCACCTTCGACTTGCTTCTTCTCCCCCTCGAGGGACTGGCGCGCCTCCTCGGCCTGGCACTGCAGCTTGAGGACCGAGGCCTCCTGCTCCTCGAGGGACTGGCACAGATCTTCGTGCAAAATGCCGATCTGGACCAGCTCTCCATTGAGCCTCGACACCTCATCCTCTCGCTGCTTGAGCGTGGCCTGCGCCCCCTCGAGCGCGGCGCGCTCCCGCTGGAGTTGGCCCAGCGCCTCCTCCCGCGCCATGCGCTCTGCTCGAGCGCGGCCCGGGCCTCGACAAGAGCGGCTCGCTCCTGCTGAAGCTGGCCTTCCGCCCCTTGGCATGCGGCTCGCTCCTGCCGGAGTTGCTCCTCCGCCGCGGTGAGCGTGGTGGCCTTGTCCGTCAGGGCCGTCTTCAGCCCCTCGGTCTCCTCGAGGGCCGCACAGCCCCGTTGAAGCTGGGCACAAGCAGTGACGACCTCGGCCTCCCACACCACCGCGACAGAGCGTGCCCCCTCGGGGTCCTCGCGAGCCGGCGCGGCGCGTCGTCCGCTCCACCAACGCCGTCCGCACCCTCTCGACCGCGGAGGCGCCTCCCTCGGCCTGGGCGCCCTGCTCTGGGGGCAGGTCCAGCAGGGCCTCATCCCTGTACGCCAGCCACCGGTCCGGCGACCTTAGGGCCTCGACGAGGGCGTCCAGAGCCTCGTATTGCCCCTGGTACCAGTGAAGGTCGGTGTCGAGGCGGTCGAGGGCGTTGTACCTCTCCCGAGCCCGGCGCTCCAGCTCCTGCCGCCAACAAGCAAGGCGAGAAGAGCGAGCGTCAGGAAAAGCACGAACGCAAAGAAAGCGGGAGAAGGAACTGCAACACTCGACGAAACCCAACTAACTTGGAAGACGCGCCACGCAGGACCACTGTGGATCCACAGCGCCTCGTTCAACGCACTGTTGAGCGAAGCGTAGTGGTCACGGAGCTCCTGCCAAAGCCCTTGCTCCGCCTGGGCGTCGACGAAGTGGGTCGGCGGGGCGTCGGCATGTTCCCGGGTGCGCCGAGGGTCCGGCGCGCGACGACGAGGCTCGGCGTGCCGTCCGTTGGGCGCCCCGGCGCTACGCCGACGCCGCCCCCGACCACGAGTGCCCCCGCCAGAGGCCTCGGGGGCGATGCGGCGGGCTTGCCCACCGATCCCGGCCCTAGCGGCGGAACGTCGTCGTTCGGGATCTCCACCACCACCGCCGCGAGGCGCCGGCGGACGACGGCGCCGGCAAGGTCGACGACACGGCGGCGGCCACGGCCGTGGTCACCGCCATGGCCATCGCCCCCTGGCTGCGGCTCCGCCGCTGTCGGCGGCCGCCGCGGCTCCGCGATCGTCGCCGCTCGCTATGCCTCCACGGCAGCCATAGGCCGGCCGCGGCTCCGTGGTCGTCGCCGCTTGCCGCGGCCCCGCAACCGCGACCGCCCCACACGAGTCCTCGCTCGCTGCCGTCGTCGTGCTGGCGGTCGCCCGCGACGCCCTCGACGAGCGCCGTTTGGTAGGGACGGCCGCGTCCGACCTCAGCACCTTGGCAGGTGCGAGGGGAGCATGGTGGGCACCACCCTGCGAACACGAAGATGAGAAAGTTAAGCCCTCGCCGATCTAAAAGACATGGCTATGGGGGAACAACTGCCTAGCTCAGGGTGGAAAACCCTCGTTTCCTCTTCCTCGGGGGCTCGGCGGGCGCTGTAGCCGCCGCCGGCGTGGCCACCGCCTCGCCCCGGCCATCTCCGCGGTGCACGTCACCTCTCTCGTGAGGCGCCCGGCGGCGGGCGCTCCCGCGCCTGCCCCAGGCGCCGTCTCTTCTGCCGCCTCTGCAGGTCTGGGCGAGGGGGGCGAAGGCTCCCACCTCTCGGGGGGAGCCCGACCCCCATCGCTCTCCTCCTCCTCCTCGTCCGACGATGAGTACTCCGAAGTCCCGGGCGAGGAGAGCCCCTACTGCTCGCGCAACCGGAACTCCTCACTCCTCTGTTCCCGGGGCTCCCGTCGCCGGATCCTCTTCTCCTTCCGGCGCGCCGCCCGCTCTTGCTCCCGCCGCTGCGCCACGCGCGCGCACTCGGGCTCGGGGCGTGGGCGGGTCGGACCACGCGGCGTTCACAGCCATCACCTGCAGGGGGCGAGTGAAACTCCAGGACTGCGACGCTGCTCCACGAATCAACAGACTGAAGAGGGGTGGGAACCCTACTTACCAGCGGGCCCTCAGGGAGCATGGTGAACGCCTAAAGCACGGTGTCGTCGACCCTCATGGCCCTGAGGTTGACGGCGTGCCTCGCCCTCGTGGCGGCATACTCCTGCGGGAAGAGATCGGGCAGCAGCCGCGACTGCGCCAGCGCCATGGGAAAGAGATCTCGAAGATGCGGAGCCGCCTCTCCATGAGAGGGACGATCCGCCGGTGGTGGAGGTTGGCAAGAACCGAGGCCGCGGTCAGCCCGATGTCCGCCAGAGCCTTCAGTGCCTTCAAGGCCGAGGCCAGCCGGTCTTGAACGAGGAGGGCGACAGGCCGTGCCACCAGGAGTCAGCCTTCTACTTCATGACCTTGCCGGTCCAGGGCGGCAGGCCAGACTCGTCGTTGCGGAGGTAGAACCACCCCTGCTCCCAGTCAGCGTTGTTGGAGGTCATCGTGCAGGGGATGTAGATCTCCCTGCGTGTCTCCCGCAACGAGATCGTCACGCCGCCAGCGCGCACCGCGCGGCGCGTCTTCGGCTCCGGCGTGGTGACGGTGTGCAGCTCCGCGCGGAAGAGGTGGACCCAGAGATCCCAGTTCACCGGGATCCCCAGGAATCCTTCGCAGACGCCGACGAACGTAGCCGCCTACGAGATTGCGTTCGGCGCGAAGTTGTGCAGCTCCACACCGTAGTGGAAACACAGCCCGCGCAAGAAGCGGCTCGCCGGCGCCGCGAAGCCACACTCATGAAAGCGGATGAAGCTGACGACGTACCCGTGCGGCGGGTTGGGCCCCTGGTCCGTCGCCGACGGGTCAATCCATGCCGCGGGGCGCCCGTCCTCGTTCGCCGCCAGTTGGCCGGCGGTCACCAACTCACTCAAGGCCAGCCTTGTCGTCGTCGAGCGCGGACATGGCAGCGGGTCGATGATGGTCATGGACTGTGGAGGAGCCATGCGGATTGGCGAAGGGGCGTGGAGCGCAAAGCAAATGCTATGCGATGGCGAAGGGGCGTGGAGCGCAAAGCAAATGCTATGCGATGGCGAAGGGGCGAGCGCAGCTCTGGGTCGGAAGCGGGAGGGACGAGGACGACAGACGCTAAGTGTTGAGGTAAAGATTCACCTCGCCTCCCCCTCGGATTTATAGATCCATGGAGCCAAGCTCCCCGAAACGCACACCCTGCGTGCATTAACTGCAGGCGAACGGCCCAGTCACTGACAGGCGGGACCCACCACGACCGGGGTAACCGGGTGCACGCGTGTGCGCTATCATTGCGGCGCGGCAACCGAAGAGCTGTGGCGGGCCGTCACGTCCGCCTGCCCACGTCGCTCACTACGCGTGCGGCCGCGGCGCCTGAAAAGGCGCGCCCGCAACGCAGAACTGTGGACGCGACTGTGGGCATTAAATGGCCCGGTTCCTTACCAAGTAAGGACGACCCTCGAATGGCTCGAACACCAGGCTCGAAAAACCTGACCCTCGAAGGGTGTGATTACTGACCATTGGCCTCGAAGCCCGCTCAGCATAAACGGGCGCCACAGGTGCTCTCGACCCACGAAAACTACTGATCAGCGGTTTGAGGGCCGGCCCGGCTGCGAACCCTCGAAACCTGCAGATGCGAAAAGTCGGGGGCACCCAGCTGCCACCCCGCAACAGCCCTACTGATCAGGGGTTCGAAACCTGACCCTCGAAGGGTTTGAACAGGTGCCCCAGATCGCCAGAGTCAGGGATGACGAGGGTGCGCGCATTCGAGCCTATCCTCGAGCCCACCGGCTCGAGGGCGCCCCACATGTCGTGTTCGAGAGCCAGCGAAGTCAGCTAGTCGGGGGGATCCCACCGAGGGAGAGCTTCCGCGCCCTCGGTCCCTAGCGAACGGGACTGAGCCCCACCTAACAAACCCGCACAAGCGCTTTTATGGACGAGTCTACGGACCACGAGACAACCCTTATCGAACAGGGCATGGGCGTCCACTTGAACCACCCGATAGCAGCTCAACGAGGAATCCGCAATCCGCGACCCGACCGATGGGGGTTGTGGAAACCTCACCCTCCGTCCCGCGGAGGGGCGGCGAGGGCGCGTTTAAAACAAGACGGAGAGCTCGCCCCGATCGCCTCGAACGGGCCCAGGCTCGGGGGCTCGACGCACGGCTACACCTCCTGGGGTGCACCGAACGCGAGAAGTACCAGTCATGCGCGCGTGACCGAAGCCGGCTGGAACTTCACCGATGCCGGTTGAAACAAATGCTCCGCACACTGGTAAAAACTCGCGAAAAAACCCCTGCAGGAGCACTCACGCTCCTGCAGGGCTTCGGGGGATAGACTCGCGAGTCCACTGACGTGGCCCCACGGAATAGCGTTGGCAACCAGGAGGGAAGAATGTCCCATCAGTAAGCGACAGCATCTGCGGGATCCTAACGGGTACACCCGCAGATGCTCGGGGGCTACTGTCGGGGACAGCCACAAGGGTCCCCTAAATAATCAGGGGAAACCCGCTTAAAACCCGCAAAAAACGTGAATCACGGATCAACTCACGCACCTAAAACACATGCACGACACGACCGCGACCCTGGTGGCCCCTGCGGCCCGCCAGGGAGGCACAGCGGAACGCCCCTCGAGTGAAGTCCGCCTCGCTCGAAGGATAGACGCCCCTCGAGTATGGTACACCTCGCTCGAGGGTTACGCACCCCCTCGGGCGTGGTCTGCCTCGCCCGAGGGCTGAAGGCCCCCTCGGGCATAGTCCGCCTCGCTCGAGGGCCCTTGCACGCACGTTGCCCGCGCTCATGCCCCCATGTACGGGCATTTAATGCTCTGACACCGCAGGACGCACACCACGACCCTGGTACGCCCGGGAATCTCGTCCCGGCGCTGTTCCACCAACTCCCTGGGGGGCCATCCCCGCCGCTGTGTAGCACTGTGTGGTGAGGCCGGTGTCAGCTCCGTGACGCTGTGCCTCCTACCCCCGTACGGCTAACGTGTCGAGCCCTCGAAGGGGGGCCGGCAGCACCCTCGAATGTCTTTTCTGTGCTTACGCAGGGCCACGCCGTGACGTCAGGCCAGCGGGATCGGTCATTCCCGTCGCTATCAACCCTGCGCGACCATCCCCGCCACTGCCGCACCACGCCGGGCACTGTGACGACATCCCGACGCTATTGGGGCGCACGGGGACAAGACGTCACCACGACGACCACTGTGCCACGTACGGATCACCTCGTCAACGACACCCTCGAATCGGCCCACTACGGTGGCCAGTCAACCGACCACTACACCGCCACCCTCGAAGCCGCTCCCGTACAAGCACAGGACGCACCACGACGCCTCAACCGGAGCGGGATCCGCCAGGACGGCCGTCAGCTCCATGGCACTGCTCGCCATGCCTCCACACGTAGGAAAATAGTGTGGCATGCATGTAAACTGCTCCCTCCTTGGTATATAAAAGGAGGGGCAGTCCCCCAGCCGCGGGGAGACGGGACGACGGACAGCAACCAGCCCCACGCTCTCCGCCTTCTCCACGATATTGGCACTTGCCTCAATCAATACCTCTAGGACTTGGAGGCCAGGCCTCCTCTCCCACCTCGCTTGTAGCCACCCCTCTACGAGCACCACAGTGCGAAGCAATACCGTGCCCCGAGCACACCACTGCTGGACGTACGGCCCCGACGGGAACCAGGATAAACCCAGTGTCAATTAGTTGCTAGCACCGAACCATCGAGATACAGATCTCAGCGCTCATTAATAGTTAGTGTCAGGACTACTTTCCACACCGACACGGCCGACGCGCGACGTCAGCACGACCGACGCGCTCTAGAGCGCCCAGTGTGCCAAACAGTTTCAGGTTAGCCTGCTTTGACCCAATTTATCTCCAATTTGTGCAACATAAGTGCTCCAAGGTGTGAATACGAAAGTTGTAGATCTAGTATCGCTCTACAACTTTTACAAAGGGCGTATGGCGTTTTTCTCAACCATTTGTGCACAAAATGCATGCCAACTTGGCTGTTTTCTGGGCGCTAGTGAATAGTGCCTGGGAGCGTTGACCTGCAATTTTCACCATTTTGCACTTCGAACCAGCAATGCCACTCAACATGAAAGTTGTGTCCCTCGACAAAATACACAATTTTTACATTGGGAGATTTTGAAGTGTTTAGGTGAAATTTGGAGAACGCGACAAAAGTTCCGGGCGACATATGAGGGTCAAAGGTGTTCAAGGGGTCTTTGACTAGGGTTTGACCACAAGTTGACTAAGGTTGACCAAGGTGGGTCATTAGGGGTTGTCGGTGATGTTTTCGAGGTGATGGACCAGGTTGATCGTCGTTTGACCAAAGTCAACTCGGTTGACCAGATCATTAGGGTTAATAACCCGGCTGAAAACCTGGGGCGTCACAATGAGCAGCGGCGAAATGGGGGCCGCCTGTGGCAAGGCGGGATACGGGACCTCCTATGGCACCGAGGCGGCGGACCGTGGTGGTGTGACGGCCGGAGACGACACGGTTTGGGCCTCCGGCAGTGGCGACGACGCTGGCAGCGGGGACACGGCCGCCGATGGCTGACTGCAGTGGGATGTCGATGAAGGATCAGTGGAGGCCGCTGCTCGGTGGCTGGTGGCGCCCAGCCGGGCGCCAGTGGGAAGCGTCGGGAAGTCGGGAGGCGGCCCGGTCAAGCTGGGAGGGACCGAGGCGCCCCCGGACACTGAAGCGTCATATGTCGCGTGTGGCTGCGCGGTGGTGGCTCCAGGTGGACCTGTAGACAAAGAGGAGCGTGTCGGGCCAATGGGGACCGGCACATTAGTAGAAACAACATCCAGAAATTCAAAATCATCCGCACGAATTGTGCAGGATGGTTCAGCAAACAGAAACAGGGTCTCGTCAAAGGACACATGACAGGAGATGATGACCCTATTGGTGGAGTAGTCAAGGCAGCGGTATCCCTTATGATGAGGAGAGTAACCAAGGAAGACACAGAGAGGGGAGCATGGCGCAAGTTTGTTTGCGGCAGTGGCAGCGAGGTTTGGATAACAGGCACAACCAAAAACACGAAGGTGATCGTACGATGGTAGAACGTCGTGGAGGGCGAACTGTGGTGTGACGAACCCTAAGGTTTTGGTGGGCAGGATGTTAAACAGGACCATCGCTGTCTTAAGAGCCTCGACCCAATACGATGGTGGCATGCTAGCCTGAAACAAGAGCGAGCGAATGATGTTGTTTGTGGAACGAATCTGTGACAACCCGCCCAGGAAAGTACCATACTATCGCCTAAGACCGATCCACTTTGGTCATTAAGCAATAATAAAGTACCATCCTGTCGTAAGTTGCCGGGTTAACGCCCGGTAAATCACTTGAAGAGCACAATGATCGAATATATGCATTAAAACTCACTCGAAGGCGAGTCCAGAGATACAACAACATAATAATCCAAATTTGTACCCCGAGGGGTTTAATTATTACAAACCATAGTTTTTATCACGATGAAATAGTTCAGAGTTCTCGAAAAGCAGCGGAAATAAACTAGCGGAAGCGAAGACACCACGGGAGGCCATCCATGATGCTTTCAGTAGTCGTCCTCCACCCACTCCAGCTCCCAGCCGGGCGGGATCTCACCGGGCCACACATCACTGAAGGCATTACCTGGATCAACACATTATAGCAAGGCTGAGTATACTAATACTCAGCAAGTCTTACCCGTCGGTGATAACTACTTCACCAAATCTAGACCATGAAAGGCTTTTTGGCTACTGGGTTGCTTTTGCTAAAAAGTAACAAAGAGTAGATCCTTACTTTCAAGATTTTAGCACAAGTTCTAGTAGTTTTAATCTTTACTACATTAGCCAACTAGTACAAACAAGTTGTACAAAACAATTAATCAAACATCATCTTCATCAACTTCCATCATTAGGGATCTTATGACTAGTGGAGTAAGTAGTCTCGGATAACGGTGAGAGGCCGACAATCGATTGATTCAAACCTTGCAAGGTAGACCCAAACACACGGTAGGCTGCCCCCGCGAGGACAACTTTCCCAGGCCGTCCCCAAAAATCCCCGGGTCGGGATCGAATCTTACAGTCTTTGGTGCAGGCTATCCGGCATACCCCGCGAGATACCCGGAGTCACCATACACCACGGTAGCTAGCCGTGAGAGCGAATCCCAAGAGTAGTAATAGTAGGATCCCTCGCCGCCTCATTAAGGTACTAGGCTTACCGGCCCCATAACCGGCATGTGCTTAGTACGTTCAAAAACTTAACCCACATAACCACCGGACCCGGAGCCCGGATCCCATGCTCTTACCACGTGAGCAATCCATTTAAGGATACATTGTGATTCCTATCTAGGAACCTATTCTCGCGAGTGAGGTCATCACCCGACTTGTAACGGTCCTATAGCTTAGCAGCTATCGACCTATCATACTAGTAAGGACAAAGGTACCTATGGGTCATGCATCTAGGGTTTCATTCAACTCCTGAACGTAAATGCACAATCATTCATAGGTAATTGAATAAAGAATTTTAAAACTAGGTTAGATGCACCGAAGCTTGCCTTCGTCAGCTAGGTTAGCTTGGGTACCCTCGGTGTCGAGTACTTCCACGTACTGCAGAGAACCTTCCGCTCCTCCTTCCTCGGTTTCCGGGACAAGGGAGTAATCTCCGTCCGGAAGATCTACACGGAATGCAATGCACTTTAGGTGATGTGATAGTTTGTTGTCTTATCCAACTCTGGGTTGGTCATATTCACCCTAACAAGCATTCATCTAATGTTTCTCTTTTAGGAAGGTTATTGGTTGTACATGGGTTACTCTTTTTATTCCACATTTGAATAAAGGTTTTTATTAAGCTTATCATTTCATGTGAAAGCTTCATTTCCTTTTATCTTCACCAACAAAAGTGTAATTAATATTTTTATTATG
Source organism: Cenchrus americanus (assembly GCA_947561735.1). Lineage (NCBI taxonomy): Eukaryota > Viridiplantae > Streptophyta > Magnoliopsida > Poales > Poaceae > Cenchrus > Cenchrus americanus. The sequence goes on along the minus strand of OX387244.1, from coordinate 49,423,657 downwards.
AATTAATTTCTTATCAGTGATGATAATTAATTATCTTTTAATTATATTAAATAATACTTTTCAAAAAGGTAAAAGAATTAATTAGGGATTTTTCTTTATTTAATTTCCCTTTAATATTAAAAGGGCTTTTAAGCTTTTTATTAAACAATTAAATTGCCAGAAATTAAATGAGTGTTTCTTAAGCCTACTAGCACCTATCCTGGTCCATTGGACCCACATGTAAGTGTTGGATGCTAGGAAATTAATTATTATGGAAAATAACAAAGCTAGCTAGTGATTCAAAGTAAATGCATACAAAAAATAAATAAGCATCAATTTGATCCAAACTTTCCCATGCATGCTCTCTGGTCCTAAACAAGCCTAAAGGACCAGCACATTCACATGGAAACTCTACTGAACTTGGTTTATTAATTTACAAAGGAAAACATGCATAAATCAAAAATAATTATTTCTGTTAATCCAAAATTCATGATTAATTCACAAGATGTGTATTTTGGCATTACAGGACAGTGTGCATAAGTTGAGCTCAAGAACATAAATATATTTAACAGGAAAAATCATCTAAGCAGTTACTGCAGGAATGGAAAAGAATTTATCTAGCAAGATCTACTGCATAACTTTGTGCAATTTTTAGCACAACATCTAGAAATATCCTAGAACACAACATATCCAAAATGTGGCTACAGAGGAGTTATAGATTTCAAGTTATGACAGATCTAGGTTTAACACATTTGTATATTTCCTGCTATAACTATTCAGAATCCAGCCATAAGTATATAACAAAAGAGGTGGGATTCATCATCCTGAACCCTACAAAATTGGTTTGGGATTTTTCTGATTTTTCTACGAATTTCTAGGCATTTTTCAAGACGCTGGACCAATCTGCAAGAAAAGCTAGTTAGGTTTCTTCACAATTAAGCCCCTGGAATTTACAACCGTGCCCTCGCGGTGGCGGGAGGGCTCGCCGGCGGCGATGTGGGGCCAGGCCAGGGCAACATGTGGCACGGGGGTGCAATTGGCCTCACCCCTGGTCGATTGGCGGTGGTGGCGGGGTCGGGGCGAGCTCGGCGAGGGCGCACGGCGGCGGCGGCGGCGCACCCACGGCGGCTCGGGGAAATGCGGCAAGGACGCACGGTGCTGGGCAATTGGCAAGCGCGCTAGCTACACCGGGTGCTAGGGAAGCTAGCGGGGGCGGTGGGACGGCGGCGAACGCGAGCGGGAGAGCTCTAGCTCGGGTGCGGCGGCGGCGATGGCGCGGTGGCGGCTCGGGTGGCGCGCGGCGGGGACGGGGGGGAGCTTTTATGGGCGGCGCGGGGCGTCCGTGGATGACGAGGTGGTTGACGTCGAAGATACCCCTCGCCGTGCTACGGGCTCGGGCGGCGCGCGTACGGCGGCGACACCGCCGACGGACCGCCGGTCCGTGGCGCGTGCGCGCGTACGGCGTCGCGGGCCTCGGGGCTCCTCGGGACGGGGCGCTGCGGGGACGCGGGGCATCGGGATGGAGCGCCTTGGGCCGGGCGCGGCCTCGGGAGGCGTGGGCGCGACGCCGCGAGCAAGGCGGGCGGCGGGCGGCGACGGTGGCGCATGGGCGCGCGCGATGTCGCGGCGCGACGCGCTCTGGGCTCATCTGTGTTGCTGGTGCCCGGTTCACAACGGTTTTTCTCAAAATTTTTGAACAGAACTGAACCCAGTGATGAATACCAAAGTTGTAGATCTAGGTACCAACAACATTTTCTACAAAGGCTATATGGGGTTTTTCTGCCTGGATTTGAAAATATTTGAATGCCAACTTTGAATGTCAGCCTGTTTTGGCCAACACTGTTTTCTGCCTTGCAAGGGGGTTTTCAAGTTTTTCCTCTCCAAATTTGAAATGCCAATCTACATGAAAGTTGTGTCCCTCAACAAGATCTACAACTTTCCTAAAGGTAGAATTATAAGTGTTTAGGTGAATTTTGGAGAACGCGGCAAAAGTTCCGGCAGACACCTGTGGGCACTAGGGTGGCAAGGGGTTTGACCCAACCTTTGACCATGGGTTGGCCCCACAAGTGTGTTTACTATTCATTTAGGGTCACTAGGGTGTGTTGGTGAGTTTTCCGAGGTGAGGGCCCAGGTTGACCTAGGTTTGACCACGGTTGACCATTTGACCGGCTGATCCGGTCATTAGCGTTAATGACGGTAATTAAAAACCTGGGGCGTCACAGAATCATGCGCTCGGCTTTTCCGTTCTGGGCAGAGGTATAGGGGCATGACATGCGCAAGTGAGTGCCGCGCGTGAGGAAGAACATGCGCGAGCTGGCATTATCAAACTCCCGGCCGTTGTCGCACTGAAAGGCTTTTATGGTGGCACCATACTGAGTGGTACATAGGTAAAAAAGTTAGACAAGGTGGTGAGCGTGTCAGACTTCAGGCGCAAAGGAAACGTCCACAGGTAATGCGAGCAATCATCAAGAATGACCAAATAATATTTAAATCCCGAGACGCTAGCGATTGGTGAATGGTGATGTCCAGAAATCACAATGTATGAGATCAAAATTACTAGTTGCACGTGAGGTGGACGTTGGGAAGGGCGGCCGAATGTGACAGCCAAGCTGACAGGCATGACACAAAGAAGAACCAAGTTCTTTATTACATTAAGGTATGACTGAAGCTAACTAGAACAAGACTTCATGTCTGGGGTGACCGAGGCGGCGATGCCAGAGGGGTGAGGAGCCAGCGACAGAGCAGTGGCGGCGTGGACGCGCAGCGGGTAGAGCGGACCAGCGCTCTCACATCGGACGAGAACCCTCCGAGACTCCAGATCCTTCACAGAACAACTGGCGGGGTCAAACTCGACAGAACAGTTGTTATCGGTGGTGAACTGACGCACAAAAATCAGGTCCTTAATAAGGCTAGGTGAAACTAGGACATTATTAAGAGAAAAAGGACCTGGAAGTGATGTTGTGCCAGTGGAAGTGACAGGTAAAAGGAACCTGTTACTGACAATAATGGACGAGGGATACCGCGCGAAAAAAGAATGTGAAACTGATGAAGGATCAGAGGTCATGTGAGAGGTAGCACCTGAGTCGAAGTACCAATCCTGGGAGGGAGGCTGGTTCAGGGAGACTGTGTTGAACGCCGATGCGAGGGACTGTTGATCCCACCCGGTCGGAGAGACAGTCGGGCCGTATTCGGGCGTCCAGGCGAGTTGCGCCTGCTGCCCCCGGGCCGCCCGGTGTTGCGCCAAGGCTCGCGCTCGCGCTCGGTGGACGGCGTAGGTCCGGGCCGCCGTGCGAGCGGGGCTCGCGCCGCGCCTCGTTGTCGCGGAACCGGTGCTGGAGGTAGCGGTGTGGAAGAGCGTGGGTCGACCACATCTGGATGGCCCCGGCCCACGACTGCAGGAAGGAGGGCCATGAGGTGTCGCCAGCACCGCCTGTGCTGGCCGCCGCCAGCACCACCTGTGCTGGCCACCGAGGAGCCTTTGCCACTGTTTTGTCCGCCATTGGAGGCGGAGGATGCGTTCCCGAGGGGGGGGGCGCGACTTGCGACGGTGATCGTCCTTGCGTGGACGAGAGGAGCCACCAGAGCTGGCGCCCCCGGACTGGGAGGCCCCACTGCGTGGAGACTTAGGGCGCTAAGCAGATGGCGGGGCGCCGGGCGCGGCGGCCTGCCCGACAGCGAGGAGACCCATGCGAGGCGTGGACGAGGGCGGTGCTGAAGTCATCTCCTCCGGAAGCAACTCGTTGACGGCGTCCTTGTACAGGGGAAAGGGGATGTCGCAGCGGAGCAGACGGCCGACGCCGCGGAAGCGCTCGTTGAGCCCTCAGATGAGATTGAGGGTCAGCGTGCGATCGGTGACATCTTCTCCGAGATCGCGGAGAATCGTCGCCATGCCCTTGAGTTCCTGGGAGTACTTCATCACGGACAGGTCGCCTTGGACGAATTTCTGAAACTTGACGTCGAGCTGGAGAATGCAGGCTTCCCGATTCCCGTGGAACTGGTCCTCCAGTGTGCGCCAGACAGTGCGAGCGGTGGCGTTCCGGTCGATGGCAGTCTCGGCGAGATCAGTGGAGATAATGCCCATGCGAACCCAATCTGGGAAGGCGGGCGCGGGGAGATCGGCAAGGACGTGAGACTCCAGCGAGTACTTGTGGATGACGAGGAGGATCTGATCGCGCCAACGATTGTAGCTGCCGGCGGCGAGGTCGAGGACGACGTGGACGAGGTTCCTGATGTTCTGCACATTGGTCACCTGGGCGTGCAGATGAACCAGGGCGGCAGCTTCGTGTTGAAGCATGGAGAGGTGCAGTGGATCGGCGGTGACGTCGGGATCGCTGCGATGAGGGGCGGCGTCGTCCTCCACTTTGGCGTCAGGGTTGGCATCGGGATCTCCTTCAGCGGCGGTGGCACGTGCAGCAGCCGCCTTGGCGTGGGCGGCGCGAACGTGTGCGGCGGCATCGTCGCGCTCCCCGCGCGGCGAGGGCGGCCTCCCTCTCGGCGGCTTCGCCGGCGAGGGCGTGTCGCGCTTGGCCTGGAGGACCTTGGCGCGTTCGTCACGCTCGGCGTCCGTCAGCACGGGCTGCTTGGAGGCGTCGCCGCCAGCGTTGGAGGGAGAAGGGGAGTCGGGCATGGTGCCGGACAGAGCGCGGCCTAGGGGCGGCGTGAGATGGCAGCGGAATCGAGCCGGGATGAAACCCTAACTCGTGATACCACGTAAACAATACACAATACAAGGAAATAATGGATTGGATTGATAGGAGTACAGGGATGTACATATATAGGCAGGGAACCCTGGATGGCTTATAGAAACAGAGCCGTCAGGGGAATCCCTGCCGTCTATCCTATCAATAGGGGGCGGCGCACCAGTCCAATGAGGTCTGTGCGCCGGCGCACCCAAGGGCCCGATGGGCCTCTAACCATTACCCTAATACCTCTTGCTAACACTTTTGACCTTCAAGAATCACGGTCCTCGGGATTACAACAGCAATATGATTCTTAAATGCCCATTAACAAATCATAATTTGTAGTCTGCTGATAGCATTTTCATTATCTGGAAGTTTATCGGACTTGGACTCAGTACCGATTTTTGCTAGATGCTCTTTAGCTCACATGATGCATCTACAAAAGAAACAGGGCATCAGTGAGGACTAAGGAAAGGACAGAGGAGGCTTACAAATTAGTGCTTCAATAGCACATTTCATCAGCAGCATCAAATAGTCGAGGTACCATGAATCTGCAATCATGCTGAATGCGGACTATATATGTCAATATGTGGTATTTTCATCACCAGAATACAGCTGAACAAGTAAGCTAAGCAAGGCAACACCTCATTGTTTGCACAATCTTATTTGAACTCGTACTCGCTGTAAACAAGTAAGCTAAGCATACAAGCCACACAAGTTCTTGTACAGTACACTAGTACACAAGTGACAAGTGAACAAATGTAGAACTCTGAGACGCCACCAAGATCCACCTCAAGCTGCATTGCTGCGTCAAGCAAAGCTTCCCACGAGCGACAAGTTCACCAGAGCTGGAGCCGGGGTCCTTTCACTCGGGCTTCTTGTCGAGGCTGGTGTTGTTCAGCCGCTCGATGGCCAGGATGAGCGCCTGCGTACCGAGCCCGCCCTCGCCGTGCGCCATCAGCGACACGTACAGCTGTTGCGCGAGCGCGAGCCCCGGCAGCGACAGCCCCATGGCCTGGCATTCCGACAAGCAGATGCCGAGGTCCTTGACGAAGTGCCGGACATAGAAGCCAGCCGCCATGTCCCGCTCCAGGATCCGCTTCCCGTACAGCTCCAGCGACTTGGACCCCGCCGCGCCGGTGGAGATGGCCTCCAGCCACTTGCCAACGTCCAGCCCGGCCTTGTGCGCGTACACCATGCCCTCCACGAGCCCCACCATGGTGGACGCGATGGCGATCTGGTTGCCCAGCTTCGCGCGCTGCCCCGCGCCGGGCCCGCCCATGTACAGAGCGTTCCCCATGAGCTTGAACAGCGGCGCCAGGCGGGCGACGACGGCGGTGTCGCCGCCCGCGAAGATGGAGAGCGCGGCATTGCGCGCACCGCGGTCACCGCCGGAGACGGGGGCGTCGACGGCCGCGCATCCAGCGGCGGCAGCGGCCGCGGCTATCTCGGCGGCGAGGGTGGGGTCGGAGGTGGTCATGTCGACGAGCACACCGCCTGGGGCGAGGCCGGCGAGGGCGCCCGTGGACGGGTCGAGGGCGGTGGATCGGACGTCGGAGGGGAAACCAACCATGAGGAAGATGACGTCGGCAGCCGCGGCGGCCGCGCGCGGGCTGTCCGCGAGGCTGGCGCCGCGGGAGACGAGGCCCTGAGCCTTGGAGGCCGTGCGGTTGAAGACGGTGAGAGCGTAGCCGGCGGAGAGGAGGTGGCCGGCCATGGACTGGCCCATGACGCCGGTCCCCACCCAGGCCACGCGGGTGGTGTCCGGAGAGATCGGACGATCAGAGACGTTCGATCCCGTGGCTGACGACGACATAGCTGCTGCTGCGACGGCGGTGGTAGCTGCGAGCGGGAAGGGCGGACGGCGGCGAGTGAGAGAACGGGAGATGCCGGCGAGCATTTGGGGGCGGAGTAGTTCCAGTGTGCAGGCAAATTGTCGCAAATACCCTCAGGGTCGCGTTGCAGATAAGGCGGGCGTGCCAGCGTGAGGTACACAGGACACCCCTGATCTGGATTTTTTATATTTAATTTATCATGATTTTGCAAAAATATATAGTCCGACACAAATTTTGTAAAAATATACATCTGCCACTGTGGCTCACGGCGTTTAAGACATAACGCCGTGGCCCGCGACGGTAGGAGCCGCCAAGAGTGGGCCCTTAGCGTCGCCCAGATGTGGCGTCGTACGCCACGGCGTTAGGGGCCTAGCGCCGCGGGTTACGGCCTCAGGTCCTAGTGCCGCGGGCCATGGCGGCAGCAGGCCTGCAAGCGTCGTGGGTCACGACACTAGGATCTATAACCTCGAAATTCAGTAGAAAATGTCATAATAATTCGAAAAAAAGAAAAAAGAGAGGGTGGAGAGAAGGGAGTGAGGAGGTGGTGGTGAAAGTGCGAAGCTCTGCCGGTTTTTCGTCTCGTTGGAGGTAATACCCTGAAACTTAATAGTTTTAGTGTAGATCTGCTCAGTAAATACATAGTTTTAGTGTAGATCTGCTTAGTAAATACATAGTTTAGTGTAGATTTGCTCGGTAAATACATAGTTTTAGTGTAGATCTGCTTAGTAAATACATAGTTTAGTGTAGATCTGTTTATTAAAATTATAGTTGTAGTGTAGATCTGCTTTGAAAAATTATAGTTATAGTGTAGATCTGAGTAGATGTATTTTGTAGTTGCAGATCCACTTGTTAATAGCGTTTTATTTTTCATGCTGTCAGACATGTCAGATGATCTCAGTGTTAAGTAGTATTTCGGTAATGGCCATATTAGATATGGTGAACATTGAGTTGACTTGTCAGAATTTAATTTGGTCGACCATGTGATTAAAAGAGCAGCCTCAAGAAATTGGGGGTCCATTACCCAGTTTTTTAGGCATTTCATGTAGATCCAGAGAAACATGACTTGTCCATTATGGCACTAATCAACAGGAGTGAGTCATTATATTGGGAGCTTATGCCACTTCAAGGCACTAAACATTGGAGGAGTTATATCAAAACAACATGTGATATTTGTTTGTCTGTAATGTTATTTATCCAAGTTGTTCATAAGGCTGGGTCTAGTAGTCAAGTGCATGAGAAGGGTAGTGTTGCTCACCAGGGTGAGGCTGAACTTATCCAAGTTGTTCATAAGGCTGGGTCTAGTAGTCAAGTGCATGAGAAGGGTAGTGTTGCTCACCAGGGTGAGGCTGAACTACAAGCACGAGATGGTCCTGCAACTGAGCCACAAGATGAAGGAGATGGTGGTTCTGTGAGGAAGAAGGAGAAGATGGTCACACACACAGTTTGAGGGTGCAATTGACGAGGGGAAAGTTAATTAAGAACTACTCAGGCGGTATAAAATGGAGGCCAATGGGGATGAACGTGGGTTGGAAGAGGACTCCTCAGATGATGAGGATAACCAGGTAGTTCCAAGGGTGTGAGACATGGGTACCCCTGGGTCCCCACCAACCAGGCTCACGGCCGTCCCCGACAAGTGGGTCCGACCTGCTAGAAGACCCGCCGACCTGTCAGTAGACCTGCCCGACCTGACATGTGGGCCCAAAAACGAGAAGACAGCTTGGTGTGCAAGACAAGACTGTACAGACGGATTAAGGCAGCTCGGATAAGCTTTCCATATTGTAACTGACTAGAGATAGGTTTCCCTATTGTAACCGGGACTCCGGTCCACCGACCTTGTCCGTCACCCAATATAAGGCGGGCAAGGGCGTCCTCCCGGGGACATGTAACCAGCAGACCGTCGACAGGTCGCCATGTAATCTCGCCACGCCAGCAATACAACCCGAAGAACTGGACGTAGGGTTTTACTCTCCGGAGGCCCGAACCAGTACAAAATCGCCTTGTCCTTGTGTCTCGTCGTAATTTACGTGTGTTATACTAGCATAACCATCGCGTTCTTAGCTCTCGATCTCCCCGCCGAACAACTAAACCACAGGGATTAACACCCCCGTGGGCTGTCCAGATCTCACCATCTGACAGTTGGCGCCAGGTAGGGGTGATCATGAGCTCTTCGTGCAGCGTGATGGTAGCCCGCTCCGGCGACCTCTACTTCGACGACACAAAGATGGCCCACCCAAAAAATTTTGCGGTGGCAACCCACCTACCACGCCCTCGCGATCTACTCGCGGGGACAGCGACCTCTCTGTACGTCGACACGATTGCACGCCAGTGTAACTTGATCGACGTGAGAGAAGGCAGCAGATTCACGGCATCCAGGCGTCAGTACTTCGTGCAACACGGACCGACCTACGTCTCGGAAAGACCGAACTTGATCAGGACCCCACTATCAGCAAAACAGGGAACAATTCTCCCTTCCGTATTTTATATTTGTTCCCTCTATTCTATTTTTTGATTTATTTTATTGCTCATGAGTCCGGCTGGTTAACGAGAATTACGTGTTCCATTGTTCCATTACTTCTTTATACATAGGATGAGTATACGGGCAAACACGGCCCTGATCCGCACGTGATGGCCAAGATGATCAGGGGTGCAAGTTGATTATAATGTGGTGCACCTACGAACCTATTTAGTGTAATTATTTGTACTACTTCTTCAAAATTTTGAAAAACTAGTACAAATGATTGAACTTAAGAGGTTTGGAGGTGCACCTAATGGTTACCCCTTTGCACCCTTAAAGATGTGCACCTAATGGTTACCCCTTTGCACCCTTAAAGATGACCCGGCTCTGGTCGTCGATCGCTCTAGCCTCTAGCGCTTGGTGACCACGGCCGCAGCTAATCCTTCGACAGCTCGGCACGTCTCAACCTTCGTCCGACTCCCACACGACACCCAAGCTAAGTATTATTGGTAATTAAATATTTTATGGTTGCTACATGATTTTTTCTGCTATTCCGATCCCCCACCCTCGACATACTCGGGGGCTTGGCCCTGCCAACATGAAGGTCGCCAGACCTGAGGGACCCAATTTTTTATCTTGTGCTATGTTCCCTTCCCCCTCGACATGCTCGGGGGCTTGGCCTTGCCTATCTAAGGGTCGCCAGACCTGTGAGGTCCCTTCTCCTATGTGTGTTTGAAGAGTATCTTGGCCCCCTAAGTGAGTTTTGGTGGTTTAATGACACACACTTAAGTAACTAATGATTTATCTAGTCTATGAGCAGGTATTAAAATTGTGTGTGGCATCAAGTGCAGTTCATTGACTTTACAAAAAGGAAGTGATGCTACAAAGGGTTCCTAATAAAGCTTATTTATTTTATATTTGTGAATTTGAGTCCTAGGAATGCCGTACTATAAAGAGGGACAGGAATTGTGTCTTCCAAGAGTCGAACAGGTGCTCTAGTTGCTAAAACAAAACCTATGAGAGACACCTCTGCACCAACACATTCACAGGGATCTTTTCTTAGGTGCTGGCCTTGGGAGGCCGGAGTATCCGGGTTTACCTCGGAGTCTCCGGACTTCCCGGAGTTTCCGGGTTTACCCCGGATACTCCAGGTCTTAAAGCTTTAACGGCTATATTCTGGGTGAGGGGGTATAAAAGCTCCCTCCACTCCTTCTTTTACCCCTCTCTCTTGCCATTTCGACCTGCAAACATTCAGACCTCATTTACTCCCTCCTTTACTCCCCTTGGCTCAAGTTTGGTGAGATTGTTGTGGGGATTTAAGAGGGATTGAGAGCAAGAGCTTGGAGAGTGCTAGTGAGCAGATTTCCCATCTCTAGAGCACCTCGTTCTTCGCTTGATTGGCACACTTCGTGTTTGTTACTCTTAGAGCTTCGAGCTCCTAGCCGGCTAGGCGTCGCCTTGGAGCATCCAAAGGTTGTGGCTGCCTAAGGAAGTTTGTATCACCCCGAATTTGAGTAAGTAACTCTAGCTTGATCTTTGTGGTCGCTAGAGGGAGGAAAGTGACCTAGGTGTAAAGGTCCGCCCTTTGTGGGTACCTCAACGGAGACGTAGACCTCAAGGTGTGAGGTTGAACTCCGGTAACAAATCCTTGTGTCCTTTGTGCTTGTTCATCTTGTTGTATGCTTGTTCCTCTATTGAGCACATATCTAGGGTTTGGTGCCGATCTACTTCGTGTTGAGGTTTCTACAAGATTGGAGTGGATAAACAGGCTAGTCTCATCTTAGTGCATAACCTATTTTCACAAATTTACATTTGAGCAAGTTTAATTTTTGTCGAATTTGTTTACCCCCTGACATGCCAGAATATCCGGACATTTTCCCGGATTCTCCGGATTTCCCGGAGTATCCAGAAAAATATTCGGAAACTCCGGACCTGATCTAACAGCTGCGAAAAAGTTGTGATTTTTCAGGTTCGACTATTCACCCCCTCTAGTCGACATCTTGATCCTTTCAATTGGTATCAGAGCCAAGTGCTCCACATTTGAAGCTTAACCGCTTGGAGTTAAGAAGATGTCGAATCCAAGTGATCAAGCCCCACCTCTCGCCGAAGGTGATCCCGTCAACAATGTCGTTGGCACACCTCCCGTCCTACCTCAAGGAGGTAACACCCATGGCGCAAGCATGAGTCACCAAGCACATGGACATGGTGATGATTCCTCCGATAGTGAGGATGAAGAGTTTGATGATGCAAGGTCCAACCGCTCCGCTCGACGACCATCAAGGGACTATACTCGAACCTCTTTCGATTACTCTCGCTTATCCTTTAATCATCCATCGGGTTCTAGCCACATTGGGAAGATACCCCAATTTGATGGAACCGGCTATTCCAAGTGGAAGAACTCGAAGGAGGAGTATTTGACGGTGGTGAATCCCGCACTTTGGACTATTGTGAACAGGGGTATTACCTTTCCTAGTGGCGATGCGACGCTAGCCCAAGAGCAAGCAAATGAGATACAAAGAAACTATCAAGCCATACGCATCATCAAGAGTTCAGTCACGTCCGAAGAGTATGACAAGGTGGAAGGGTTGAAGTTCGCTAAGGAAGTGTGGGACACATTGTTCATCAACCAAGAAGGGACAAAGCAAGTAAAAGAAGGAAGGATTAGAGCTTTGGAAAGTGAGCTCAATCGGTTTGTCATCAAAGATGATGAGTGTGACGCCCCAGGTTTTTAATTAACCCTTATCGTCGGTCAAGCCGGCTGACAATGGTCAAATCACGGTCAACCTGGGTCCTCACCTCGAAAAACTCACCAACCAACTCTAATGACACCTTTGATCTAGTGGACATACATGTGGGGTCAACCCATGGTCAAGCTTTGGTCAAACCCCACTCAAACCCTAGTAACCCTAGATGTCTTTCGGAACTTTTGTCGCGTTCTCCAAATTTTGCCTAAACACTAAAAAATCTACCAATATAAAAGTTGTGCAGAATCACTAGGGAAACATTTCATCTTCAGGGTGGCATTGCTGGTTTTGAGTGGAAAAGGGGTTAATTTGCTGAGGAAGCTCAGGATCGCTATTCACCCGAGGCATAAAATTTTACAAATTGGCATTTGAATTTCTCTCTCAATTCGAATCCAAATCACACTCAGCTTTAGCCAATTATAGAGGGTAGACCCATCTACAACTTTCATGTCTACCAGTTGTGAAGTTTACATGGAATTTTCTGAGATTTGTGCAAGCAAACAGGGGCACACCGCTCGGACCGGGCCTAGAGTGCGCCCCGGCGCGACGTCGCGCGCTCCGACGCGACGCCACGCGTCGCCGACGCGCCACCGCCGTGCACCACCGTACCACGGCCGATCCTCGGAGTTTGGGCGTGAGCCGGTGTGCGTCGGCACCGCACACACCTCCAAGCCGCGTCTCGGCCGGGAGAACCCGCGTGCCACGCGGCGTGCGGGCACTCGCCGCGGCGCCGTCGATCCGCCCGCCGCGCCCGCACGGCGAGGCCCGCCGTACCGCGCCTTAATGCGCCGGTCGCTTCGACGTGAAGCGAATCTGCCACGGCACGCGCGTATCGGCTATAAAAGCCCATTGTTGTGACTCCCGCCCGAGCACATCGCGGTCCACCGCCCGCCATTGTCGTCGCCACCGTGAGCTTGCGCCTCCGCTAGCTTTCACCGCCGGCCAACCAGTCCACTCTCTTCCCTAGGACCCGTAGCACCTCCCCAAGTCACACATTGCCATCCGTGCGCCCTCCCCTCGTCGGAACCCTGAGCCACCGCGGCCGCCGCCACTGGCCATCGCCGAGCGCCCACGCCGGCGACTCCTCCGCCCCAACTACGGCCACCACCCGACCCTAGGTGAGCATGTGGTCGACCCCGACCCCTCCCCCGGCTGGGAGCGCCGCCGGTCTCGCCGGATTCTGGCCAACTGCGCCGCCCCCACGGCCAAGGGTGGGATTGCAAGGGGCCGAGTCTTCCTAGGGGGTTTTGTGCAATCTAGGGGCGTATCTGTGAGACTTTAGAAAGTTCTATGGACCCCGGTGCAAAAGAGAAACTTCAATAGTATATCCAATTTGCTGAATCATGTAAATTCTTTAGAAAATAATAGGAAAATCAGAAAAAATACAAACCCAATTTTCCTAGATTCCTGGTGAGGAGCACTACAACTTTTGTTATACTCACCTAGTCTGTTTCTTGATATTTTTAGCATGAAAAATAGAAATGTGAAAAACCTAGATCTGCAATATCTTAAAATCCATAAGTCCTCTGTATCCAATTTTTGGATATTATGTGTGATGTTATGACTAGCTCCTGTGCCAAAAATTGCATAAAGTTATGATGTAAATCGTTTTATATGAATTCTTTTCCATTTGTGCAGAATCTGCCTAGATGATTTTTATAGCTAAAAATAATTATGTTTTTGAGCTCCACTTCTGCATGCTATCTTTTTATGCCAAGTTACACCTCTGGTGAATTAATCGTAATTTTTGGTTAATCAGAAGTATTTATTCTTAACATATGCATGTTTTCCTTTGTAATTTAATATTGCAAGATCAGTAGTAGTTCTAGGTGTACTTGCAGCTTTTCTAGGATGGTTTAGAACCAGAGATCATGTGTGAGGAAGTTTGGAGCAGTTGGATGCTTATTTATTTTTGTATGTAATTAACTTGAATTGCTAGCTAGCTTTTGTTATTTTCAAAGTAATTAATTTCCTAGCTTAATATGGGTGTTTTGGTGCTTGAGGAACCCCCACTAAAATTTTGAATAATTGTTTGTTAAATAAAAGCTTCAGAGGCCTTTATAGGGTAATGTTTAAATTGGGAAAATGCCTTTTTAATTCCTTTTTCCTTTTTGTGAAGTGTTATCAAACTGAATTCCGAGCTAAAAACACACCCTTGCTGTTGAAAAATTAAATTGTAAATAATTATCCTTGTACACACCTTTGCTAGTGAAGGGAAAAGTATTAAACCTTTGCTAGTGAAAGGAAGCCTTAATTAAAGTGTGTAACTAAAAAGAATAAAACATATATCAATAATAACCTTCATAAAATGAAATTAATAAATAATTACTTGTTAAGGTGAATATGGCCAAAAAGAGTTGGATAAGATAAATAAATTATCGCATCACGTGAACCCTGCATTGCATTCCATGTAGATCTTCCTGATGGTGACTACTCGCTCGTCCCGGAAGCCGAGGAAGGAGAAGCGGAAGCTGCACTGCAGTACGTGGAAGTACTCGACGACACCGAGGGTGCTCAGGCTAACCTTACTGACGAAGGCACGCCCCGGTGCATTTAACCCAGCGTTTCAAAGCTTAATATACAATTACCTATGGATGCTTGTGCATTTAAGTACAGGAGTTGTATGGAACCTTAGATGCAGGATCCCTAGGTACCTGTGTCCTTACTAGTATGATAGGTCGATAGCTGCTAAGCTATAGGACCGTTAAAAGTCATGGCGATGATGTCGCTCGCGAGAATAGGTTCCTAGATAGGAATCATCAGATCTTCTTAAATGGATTGCTCATGTGGTAAGAGCTTGGGATTTGGGCTCCGGTCCAATGGCTGTCGTGGGTTAAGTGTTTGAACGTACTAAGCACTTGTCGGGAATGGGACTGGTAAGCCTAGTACCTTAATGAGGCGGCGAGGGATCTTACTATTACTCATCTTGGGATGCATCTCACGGCTAGCTACCGGTGGTGTATGGTGAGTCCGGGTGCCTCGCGGGGTATGCCGGATAGCTTGCACCAAAGACTGTAAGATTCGATCCCGACCCGAAGAGTTTTGGGAACCGCTTGGTGGTTGTCCTCGCGGGGCATCCCATCGTGTGTTTAGGTCTACCTTGCAAGGTTTTGAATCAATCGATTGTCGGCCTCTCACCGTTATCTGAGACTACTTACTCCACTAGCCATGAGATCCCTAATGATGGAAGTTGACGAATTTTATGCTTGATTAATTGTATGGTACAACCTTGCCTGTAATAGATGGCTAATTTAGTAAAAATTAAACCACCTAGAACTTTTGCTAAAATCTTGAAAGTAAGGACATACTCTTTGTTACTTTTCAGCAAAAGAGACCTAGTGGCCAAAAAGCCTTTCATGTTTAGAGTTGGTGAAGTAGTTATCACCGACGGGTAAGTCGTGCTGAGTATTAGTATACCCAGCCTTGCTACAA
Source organism: Cenchrus americanus (assembly GCA_947561735.1). Lineage (NCBI taxonomy): Eukaryota > Viridiplantae > Streptophyta > Magnoliopsida > Poales > Poaceae > Cenchrus > Cenchrus americanus. The sequence continues at coordinate 49,408,533 of OX387244.1, read as the reverse complement.
TCTATTGATCCAGGTAATGCTTTTGGTGATGTGTGGCCCGCAGAGATCCCGCCCGGCTGGGAGCTGGAGTGGGTGGAGGATGACGACTGAAGGCATCATGGCTGGCCTCCCGTGGTGTTCTCGCTTTCCGCTTAGTTTAATTCCGCTGTTTCGAAAACTCTGAACTACGTTGTTATGTCAAAAACTTCGGTTTGTAATAATTAAACCCTTTGAGGGGAATTTCTGTTGTTAATTATGATGTATCTCTGGACTCGCCTTCGTGTGAGTTTTAATGCATATATGTCGATCCTTGTTGCTATATAAGTGATTTACCGGGCGTTAACCCGGCGACTGACGACAGGATGATACTTTATTACTGCTTAATGACCAAAGTGGATTGGTTTAGGCGGTAGTACGGTATTTTCCTGGCGGGTTGTCACAGTTGGAATCAGAGCAATTATATGCACCAGAGGTTAATTAATAACCTTAATCACTGGTTTTTGAATAAAGTTTGCCAAGATTGTTGATTTTTCCAAAACACGTTGGTCTATTAAGGATGAACTAGACCGAGAGGCCCTAGAGGGAATTTTTGGGTTCTTTCAGGTGGCTTATTAACCTATGGGTTATTTTGCTAACTTCCAGCACATTTACTTTATGTCAGACTTACTTTCTTGCACAACCAAACTAGATGAGCCACGTGTTTTATACGTGTGTTGTGCCGCATCACGGGAATTGCGAGGGTTGATGGAGTGATCCATTCCACGGATCCCATCTTCGCGTCTGGTTGTAAGTTGTGTGTCGCCACGTGTTTCATACGTGAGCATTCCGCATGTCGAGTATGCGAGGCAAGGATACACTCCATTCAAACGGAGGGTGTCCGAGGTTGGACGCTGTCCATGCAGCGGCTTAACGCATGGATGTCGTTTCTATAGTGAACGGCAATGTATGTGGATGCTTCCATGACGTGCTGGCATGGAAGGTTCGTTTTCTACAGGTACATAATAGCGCTTCGTTAGTCGCTAAGTGAGTACTGTATAGCTCTCGACTAGATATTATAGGGAGAGACGAATAAAAGCCTTGCCACCGGCACTAACTTCGATTTTTGGCTTGATTGCCAGGTGAGATCGAATAGGACGTCTTGCATGCATGTTAAAAATCGAACACACAAAAATTGGACCCAAAACAAGACCTTGTATGCTCTCTAAGGAAGATTTTGCTAGTGTGTGTTTTCTATAAACTAGAGTACCCCTCATACATAGGTGTTGTGCTGCCCAAAGTTTTTGTAAAAGCTTGTTCGTTTTTGTTTTTTTTACGCCATGCCTTATGAAGTATTTAACTAGGTGTGTTAAACAAAAGTTGCTCCAAATCTAATCTAGTTCCTGTTCGTAAAGATTTTCGATCATAGCTCCTCTCAACCTTGCGTTGCACCTTTTTAAGTGAACCTAAGCCTTGCTGTTTTCTTTTTACGAATCAGCACCTAGACTTTGCAACCTTCCACCTTGTTTCCTTTTGACCTAGCTCAGCTCTTGAAAACCAAAAGTGTGTAAAAGAACCATTGTAGTAGCCGGAAAACTTGGGGGAAATTTATAGGGTTTTGGATTTTTGGTTATGAATTTTTATTCACAACTGCCAGAATGTCACCATCGACATGCCGTTCTCTTTGAGACCTGACATGTGTTACATTTTTGTATAGATGGCTTTCCCCGTGTTTCACGAGTTCGACGCTGACGGTACGATCCGTACCAATGGGTTGCACTGGGAGGGTTTTCCACGCCTTGTATGGGAAGCACTCAGCGCCGCTGGCTACACCACTCCACCGACTTACGAGGTGTCCGAGTTCGAGCGCTTGGGCGTTCCCCGTTGCAGGGTGATCGTCACTATGCTGCCACACCCGGACCACGCCGACTGGTTCAACTTGAGCTTTGTCTACTGGGGTTTTATTACCCACGAGACCGTCGAGTCAGCCGCTCTCTGAGTGTTGACGGATTTCTGTGACCACAACCCTACTATGGTGGCTCTTTCTCCGTTCGGGCTGTTTCCCGCTGTGAGTCCTCACGACCCAGCATGGCTGGATCATATGGATCACCTACGGGAGCTGCTGTTGTTAGCCGAGCCGCTGGATGTCACTCAGACGCTGGCTCGCTGTCTTAACGTCGTTTTCACACTTCAGGGGCTGCGTTACAACACTGCATCGATTATCAGGCAGCGTTTGGAGGCAGCTATGCGTGATTGGCAGCAGCTATCAGCAGCTCACCAGCAGCTGAACTTTACACTCACTCAGATGCAGCAGGAGAATGACAGGCTACGCGCCAGGAGATTCCAGTTAGAGTTAGAGCGAGGTGACCGCCTTTAGAGGATCGTGGATCTCGAGGCAGAGGTTCATAACCTCGAGGAAGATGCTGATGCTCATGAGATAGAGAGATTGACGCTGTTGCAGAACATTGCTGATATGCAGCAGTAGGTTGAGGAGGTCGAGGTGCAGGTTGCAGCCTTGCAGGCCATAGTAGCCTTACAACCGCTACCTCCAGTACAGGCACATCCGAAGGAGCAACAGGGTCAGTCTGGTCTGGATCAGACGAGCCAGGCTGGACCGCCGTTACCGACTCCACCAGATTCACCTGCAGGTAGTGATGCTTCAGTTGGTAACTAGGATACCAGGGAATGATAACAAGAAGGATTGTGCTCCTAGATGTCACCTTTGGGATGATTGTGATAGTCAGCTTAGGAGTATGTTTTCGTGCAGTGCGAATGCATTGTAACCAAGTTGTATCATGATGTTTTTAGACTTGAGTATTGTAGTGTCCTTGGACCATCTGTCCATCGTGTTGTAATAAAGAATGCTCAACCACTTTGTGTTTCGAATTGAATTTGATATGGTTCAACCGAGTGTTGAGATCTTGTGGCAAGATGTTTACCCGAGTGTATCGAGTGTTACCCTAACCGCGCTCACCAAAACTAAGCATTTGCATGACAATGAGAGAACTACGACGTTTTTGGTGAGTGCCGGTCGATGGCTAAAACAACTTGGTGATTTTTGCATGTTACCTTCTCTGTACGCGCGAAATGGAAAGTTCGCCGCAAATCGGAAGTCAGCTCAAGGCACTCAAGTATCGTGTCTTCTAACTATATTGAAGAATGATTCTATGAATCTTAGTTTTGGTTACATGATATCTTACGACGGTTGCTGTCATCATCATATGAATGCAAATGAGCTATGGTTATGCATGATTGCACTTGTCATTATTTCTGAGTAAGATTTTGGCTATGTGTCTAATAAAGGCTCGCATTTCAGATGGTGGGACCCACGCGCAGCTCTCCCAACGGGTTCGGAGCGACCGGTAGCAGTGACCTGCCGCCACCGCCGCCCATGACACCGTCGGAGGCCTTCATGACCACTCAAACCAAGGTGCTGCACCAGATCCTGCAGACGCAGCAGCAGATCGCCCATCAAATGAATTGAGGGCCTCCACATGGGGCCAATCACGAGGGGCCTAATCAGGCCACCACGTACGCTCAGTTCATCAGAATGAAGCCACCGACCTTTTCCAAGGCGGAAGACCCCCTGGAATCTGAGGCTTGGATCAAGGCCATCGAGGCAAATTTCTCTGCCTTTGTGATGCCTTGCTCCGAAGAGAACAAAGCCAACTTCGCAGCTCTGCAACTGCGAGGAGAAGCTTTAATGTGGTGGGATCATTTCAAGTCGATGCAGTGAGGGTGTGCTGTAACTTGGGATGATTTTAAGCAAGCTTTCAAAAGCCATCACATCCCCAAGGGATTGATGGATAGAAAGATGAGGGAGTTGTTGGCTCTGAGGCAGGGATCGGATACGGTGTATTGTTACGCCCAGAAGTTAACAACCTGTGCCAATATGGTGGACATCACGTAGACACTGATGCAAAGAAGATGGAAAGGTTCCGTGATGGGTTAGATGGAAAGTTATATGAGCGACTGAACTTGCTTGAGCCAGAGAATTTTCATGAGCTTGTGAACAAGGCTATATCTCAAGAGGATGCCATGAAAAAGGCCCATAGGGACATGAAGAGACCATCTGGTTTTGCTCCGGGCAGCGGAACTAACAAGAAGTTTCACTTTGTGAAAAAGAATGTTCCAAACCCGTCCCAACAATCTTCAACTGGACGCTGGACGATGAAGCCATCCCAGGGCAAACCTCTAGGGAACCCCAGTTCCGCAACGCTCAGCAGCAGGCCCCTAAGCCTAATGCACCCCCACACAACATCGGAGATCGACGTTGTTTCAACTGTGGTCAACTAGGGCATTACATCAGTGATTGCCCCAAGCCTAAGCAGATCAAGCCCAACCCACAGAACCCAAGTGCAGAGAACAAGCCTGCCACTCCAGCTAAGAAGCCTATGGTGCAAGTCCGCCAAGGCAAGCTGAACTTCACCACCATGAGTGACATCCCAGAGGGAGCTTCAGTGCTCACGGATACATTCCTTATCAGTGATACTCCTGTTAAGATTTTATTTGATTCTGGAGCTACCCACAGTTTCATAAGTGAGAACTTATTAGGCAAATTGGGTCTAAGGGGATCGCAGACTGAATCGGCTTATAAAATTATCACGCCAGGTGAAATATCTCTTCTCACATAGTAACTTTTGGAGTTCCTATAAAATTGGGAAGTAAGATTATTCAATCAAATCTTATCACCATAAATTTAGAAGGTATGGATGTTATCCTGGGAATGGATTGGATGACCCAGCATAAGGTGATTCTAGATATATCAGATAGGGTTGTAGAGATTAATTCACCTACGGTCGGGCACACTACCTTGTACCTACCTTTCAAGGACGGTACAGACTCTTGTGCCTACGTGACTATTATCTCCCCTCTTGATGAAATTCCAGTAGTGTGTGAGTATCCAAACATCTTTCCTGACGAGTTGCCTGGTATGCCGCCAGACAGAGATGTTGAGTTTGTGATTGAACTCCAACCGGGTACCGCACCCATTTCTAAACGACCTTATCGTATGCCTCCCAAGGAGCTAGCCGAATTAAAAACCCAATTCCAGGAGTTGTTAGATGAGGGTTATATTCGCCCGAGCTCTTCTCCTTGGGGTTGTCCCGCCCTCTTTGTCAAAAAGAAGGATGGTATCTTGAGGCTGTGTGTTGATTACAGGCCGCTCAATGCAGTGACCATCAAGAACAAATATCCTCTTTCTCGAATCGATGTGCTTTTTGATCAATTTGCTGGTGCTAGAGTTTTCTCTAAGATCGATCTTCGTTCTAGTTATCATCAAATCAAAATTCGACCTTGTGACATTCCTAAAACTGTTTTCTCCACTCGTTACGGTCCTTACGAATTCTTGGTGATGTCCTTTGGTCTCACGAATGCCCCAGCCTATTTCATGTACCTCATGAACTCCATGTTTATGACGGAGCTCGACAAATTCATAGTGGTCTTTATCGATGATATCCTTATCTATTCCAAAAACGATAAGGAGCATGCCAAACATCTCCGAATTGTCCTACAACATTTGCGAGATCATAAGCTTTATGCTAAGTTCTCCAAATGTGAATTCTGGCTAAATAGTGTAAAATTTTTGGGCCACACTATTTCCAAGGATGGTATCTCCGTAGATCCTAGCAAAGTTCAAGATGTGATGGATTAGAAACCACCCAAGTCCGTACACCAGATCCGCAGTTTCTTAGGGTTGGCGGGATACTACCGTTGATTCATTCCAGACTTCTCTAGAATCGCTAAACCTATGATCAAGCTGCTCAAGAAAGGAGTGAAGTTCGTGTGGAGCGAAGCATGTGAGAAAGCTTTCCACACCTTGAGGCAACACTTGACTTCAGCCCCAGTGCTAGTGCAACCAGATAATTCCAAACCTTTCGAAGTTTTATGTGACGCGTCAGGCACGGGTCTCGGTTGCGTTCTTATGCAAGAAGGCCGAGTCATTGCCTATGCTTCACGGGCACTTCGACCTCATGAGATCAATTATCCTACCCATGATCTTGAGTTAGCTGTTGTTGTCCACGCTCTCAAGATATGGAGACATTATCTCATGGGTAATCGTTGTAATATCTTCACTGATCACAAGAGTCTCAAATACATCTTTACTCAGTCAGAGCTGAATATGAGGCAACGAAGATGGCTTGAGTTGATTAAGGATTATGGCCTAGAAGTGCACTATCACCCCGGAAGAGCAAATGTTGTTGCGGACGCTCTTAGCCACAAAGTTCACTGCAATCATCTAGAGTTGGAGCCAGTTAGTGAACCATTATGTGAAGAAATGAGAAGACTCAACTAAGAAGTGGTACAACAAGGGAATCTTTATGCCTTAGCTGCCGAATCAAATCTTTATGATAGAATTGTCGCTGCTCAATGCAATGACGAAGACATACGAAACATCTAACAGAAACTAGCAGAGGGAGATCCTAAGTATACTTGTTTCCAGAAGGATCACCAGGATGTGATCTGGTTTGGAAAACGTCTTGTGGTTCCTGTCGATCAGGAAATTAAGAAGATCATCCTCAATGAGGCTCACAAGTCCAAATTCTCTATTCATCCTGGAAGTACCAAGATGTACCAAGATTTGAAACAGAATTTCTGGTGGCCCAACATGAAAGTCGATATAACCAACTATGTAGCCGAGTGCGATACTTGCCACCGGATGAAAGCAAGCCATTTGAAATCGGCAGGTGTACTCCAACCTTTGCCAATACCCATGTGGAAGTGGGATGACATTAGTATGGACTTCATTGTGGGTTTACCCCTGACAGCTAGAAAGAAAGATTCTATTTGGGTTATCGTAGACAGACTCACCAAGACCGCTCATTTCATTGCAGTGCATACCACTTACTCGGTGCAGCAATATGCAGAGTTGTATATGGACCAAATAGTTCGTTTGCATGGAATTCCGAAGACTATAATCTCCGATAGAGGAACTCAGTTTGTAGCTCGCTTCTGGGAGCAGTTACATGAGTGCCTAGGAACCAAGTTAATTCGCAGTTCCAGTTATGATCCGCAGACCGATGGTCAGACGGAAAGGATAAATCAGATTTTGGAAGACATGCTACGAGCAAGCATCTTGCAGTTTGATATGAGTTGGGACAAGTATTTGTCCTTGGCAGAATTCTCCTACAACAATAGTTATCAAGCTAGTTTGAAGATGGCACCGTTCAATGCTCTATACGAACGAAGATGTCGCACTCTGTTGAACTGGTCGGAAACCGGAAAAAGGACACTCTTTGGTCCAGATTTAGTTAAAGATGCCGAAGAAAAAGTGCAAGTGATAAGGGAGAATTTGAAGATGGCTCGGATGAGGCAAAAGAGTTACCATAATAAGGGAACCACACCCCGACATTTTGAAGTGGGAGATTACGTGTATCTAAAAGTTTCCCCCACTAAGGGCGTGCAAAGGTTCGGTGTCAAAGGGAAATTAGCTGTGCGCTACATTGGACCTTATGAAGTCATAGAAGTATGTGGGCCAGTGGCTTATCGTATCCAATTACCGGAATGGTTTTCCGCAGTCCACAATGTGTTTCATGTGACCCAATTGAAGAAGGGAATGCATGTGCCAGAAAATGAAGTAATCACAGAAGCTAATGCTTGGATTGAGCCGGATTTCTCACTCATCGAGCACCCATTAAGAGTGTTGGACCGAAAGGAGCGAAAGACACGAAGACAAACAGTACGAATGTACAAGATACAATGGAGTCATCACACGGAAGAAGAGGCAACTTGGGAGACGGAAGAATACCTCAACACCAAGTATCTGGGGTTCCTGCAATCTCGAAACCGTGAGTTCTCCTTCCCATCTTATTGTTCTTAAATCGAATCTCGGGATGAGATTCCGTTTTAGGGGGGTAGGCTGTGACGCCCCAGGTTTTTAATTAACCCTAATCGTCGGTCAACCCGGCTGACAATGGTCAAATCACGGTCAACCTGGGTCCTCACCTCGAAAAACTCACCAACCAACTCTAATGACACCTTTGATCTAGTGGACACACATGTGGGGGTCAACCCATGGTCAAGCTTTGGTCAAACCCCACTCAAACCCTAGTAACCCTAGATGTCTTTCGGAACTTTTGCCGCGTTCTCGAAATTTTACCTAAACACTCAAAAATCTACCAATACAAAAGTTATGCAGAATCACCAAGGACACATTTCATCTTCAGGGTGGCATTGCTGGTTTTGAGTGGAAAAGGGGCTAATTTGCTGAGGAAGCTCAGGATCACTATTCACCCGAGGCATAAAATTTTACGAATTGGCATTTGAATTTCTCTCTCAATTTGAATCCAAATGTGAAGCGTCCCCTCATCCGAGGTGACCAAATGTGTCACAAATACCAGTCCCAGGAGGCTGGTAGCACATTTATTACAACAGGTGGAATCAGTCTTTTACATTACGGTTACAAAACGGGCACGGTAGTGCCAACGCTACAATGAACAACACAAACGCTAGTGACCACACTATGATAGCAAAGGCTTCCATAGCCTCCTCAGAGTACCACACCATGGAAGCTTTCGGTAGGGCCCTGGTACACAGGCACGGTTGGGTGTAGGGCACAACCTACTCAACGTCTTCGGGGATGTAATCGGGATCCTCCTCTGTAAAATAGTTAGTAAAACAGGGGTGAGTACATACGTACTCAGCAAACCCAACCCCACCCACGGAGGGGCTTATAAGCAGAATCATGCATAAGGTATAACAAGGATCAGGTTAAAGTTCATTTACAATCTCACACATGCAGGGGTTCTTTTCAAAAAGGTTTTCGCAAGTCTTTCTCATCACCCCAAGTAACTCAAATGTTTTAGGAAAAACCACCGTGGAACTACCGGACTTCCCATCCGTCGTAGCCCAGGCACACAGCCACACACACACATCACTGGAAAACAACTCACGCCAGAAAACATCCCAACCCAAACACTAGTTTTTGTGACCACACCGTGACTCGTCCAATACCGTGGACACGGCTATTCGAATAGGTTTGACACTCTGCAGAGGTTGTACATCTTTACCCACAAGTAGGGTACCGTCACACGGACACCTCAGTGCCGGTACGGATCCTATCAAAGCCATTACCCACCTTAGCTAACACTACAAGCCACCACGGAAGCACCCAAGGGGTTATCCCACATAACCAGGGCGTACCTCACACAGAGCGTACCCCCACTCCTTGGTCTCCCGCTGCTCACCCGCACACCGGATGGCAAGTAGATTAACTAGTGGGGTTTATGCTAAGCCGTTGCCACATACAACGGTCGAGTGGTTGTACGATGTTTTGGGTCGTGTGAGATGTCACGCAACCGGTCCTTAACCGACAAGATGGACAACTCCCAACACGCTCAACCACACAGGTACGAGCTCACCCATACTCCTGACACACATGTCCATCCCGTCTACCCAGCTCCGTACTCATTTTCCAAAGATACCCCATTTCCATTTTAAAGCACTCACACCTTCTGAAAGCACTCACACATTTTTAAAGCACTCATTTAGGCCAAAACAAGGTTCAATCATAGCAATCAAGGGTGGCTATCCTACCATGTTTTGCAGTAAAACAATATGCAATTTATAAAACGGGTAAAGGGTATATTTATAAAACTAGGACAGAAGCATGCATCAAAGGGGGAGGTTGAACTTGCCGTCTTCGAAGTCTTCGGGGAGGGCCGGTTCGGCGTTCGGGACCTCGGGCTCCTGCTCGCAGTAGCCGGCTTCGATCTCCTGCTCGGGGTACCTTACTCCGTCTACTCCGTCGGCTATGGCACACACACAAGCAAGCAATATTAGCATACACATTTCCGACCGAGCTCGGGGAGGGGGAAGTGAGCGGAGGAGGGGTATATATAGGCGTGGTAGGGTTTGTTCTTAACCGGAAAGGAAGGGCGTGTACGAAAAGCTAGGTTAATGAGGGGTTATAGACATTAAGGACCTATTGGTAATTTTCTAATAATGGAAGAGGGTGTGTTGGTGACCACATAAGTTGGTTTAGGGTCTGTTTGTAACTTATTTAGGGTTCAATCAGTAATTAATTACTAATCTTAGGGCTATTTGGAAAAAGGAAATGAAATAATATAAAGGGGGCTTGGTTAAGGGAAAGGTCGGGGGCCTAATAGCAAAATGGCCTTCTTCTTTCCCCCCCCCCCCCCTCGATTCGAACGTAGGGGGGGGGGCGCGGCGTGGCCGGCCGGCGGGGGGGGGGGGTCCCGCCGGCGGCTCCCGTCCACGGCGGCGGCCTAGGGATAGGGGAAAATGGAGAGGGGAAGGGAGAATCTTAACCCCGCACTCACCTTGGGCTATTGGACTTGGTGGAAGCGGCTCGGCGGCGGGGGGGGCGGCGGCGGTGCTACCGGCGGCGGCGGCGCGGTGCGGCTCAGGAAGCAGCTCAGGGAGGTTTGCTTGCGGTGCGGTGTGGCGAGGTGGTGGTGGTGCCGGCCTTAAATAGGCGACGAAGGTCGGTTCGGGGGGGAAGATATTTTTCCCCCGGCGAGACCGCCGGCGAGCTCAGGCGCCTTCTCGAACTCCGGCCGGCTTCGCGGTGACCGATGATGGGATGGCTCGGCGGGTCAGCTTGTGGCAGGGCAGCGCGTCTAGGGGCTGAGCGGTTGGCATCCCGTGGTGGTGGTGGCGTCCGGCGGGGGGCCGAGCGCGGGGACCGGCCGGCGGCGGGGCGTTGGTGTGGTGGTTGGGCGGTGCGGATTAATGGCGGCGTGTGGTCGCGTCGCGGGGGGCGGGGTGGCGTGGCCGGAGGTGGCGGGGCGGTCGGGTCGTCGCGTGTCGGCCCTCGCCCCGGCTTCGGCCGGCGGCGCGGGGCCGGATGGCGTGCGCGCCGGCGAGGTGACGTGTTGGAGGGGATGGGGAGCCGGCGTGGTCGGGCACGCGCGCGCGCGGCCCCGGTGCGGGGCGTCAACGGCGCCGGTGCGTGGGGGCACGGGCCGCGGCGCGTGTGTCCTGGCCGCGGGAGCGGGGGCAGGCGCGCGGAGGGAGGAGGAGCAGGGAGGAAGAAGAGAGAAGAAAGGAAAGAAGGAAAAGAAAAAGAAAAAGGAAAAAGGGGAAAAGAAAAGAAAGAAAGGAGAGGGAAGGGAGAAAAGGAAAATGGGAAAAAAATAGGGAAGAGATTGGAAAATTTTTAGAAAATTAGGAAAAATTGTTAGGGAATTAGGGGAGGGTTTTGCGGGGTTTTTCCATTTTCCGGGTGCCGGCGTGATTTTCGGGACGGCGGTGACGGCGAGGCGGACCGGCCGGCGGGACCGCGGCGTGCGCGGGGATTCCCGGCCGGTGGCCGACCGCGGCGTTGGGAAGGTGCGCAGGGGCGCGACCGAGGTGCGGTGCCGGCGGGAATCGCGGCACGCGCGTCGGGGAGAGAGAGAGAGAGAGAGAGAGCAGTGGCTAGGATTTGAATGGCAATTGAGCTCGGCGGATCGGTTTTTGAAATTACGCATGATTTAGTAGGTGATTTATTTAGAGCTAAAAAACGCGGGCGTTACAAACCTACCCCACTTAAAATGAATCTCGTCCTCGAGATTCGGCTAAGTCTCGAATAGGTGGGGGAATTCCTTCCTCGGTGCATCCTCTCGTTCCCACGTAGCTTCTTCCACCCCGTGTCTACTCCATTGGACTCGCACACCCGTACTTCGGTCGTCCTTGTCCGCTTGACCACGTTGTCTAAGATCTTGACGGGCACCTCCCGGTACCTAAGGTCTGGCTGTAGATCGATGGTCTCCACTGGTACTCGCTTTTCTTCCAGAACCTTCAAACATCGGCGTAGCTGAGAGATGTGGAATACTGGGTGTATATCTGCCATTTCTTCGGGTAGCTCCAGTCGATATGCTACTGCTCCGACTTTCTTGAGCACTTTATACGGGCCGATGTACCGAGGGGCCAACTTCCCGTGTACTTGAAACCTCCGAGTTCCCCGGATGGGTGAAACCTTGAGATAGACGAAGTCTCCTGGGTTGAAGCTCGCTTCGCGCCTTTTCTTGTCTGCGTAGCTCTTCTGTCGGGACTGAGCGGCTTTCAACTTTTCTCGGATGTCTGCTACTCGCTCCTCGGCTTCCTTTATCAGTGCGGTCCCAACCAGGGCACGCTCTCCTACTTCTGACCACATCAGGGGTGTCCTGCATTTTCTCCCGTATAGTGCTTCGAATGGCGACATTCCCAGACTTTCTTGGTAGCCATTGTTGTAAGAAAATTCTGCGTATGGCAGGCTCTGCTCCCAATCCTTGCCATAGGTGAGGACGCAGGCTCTCAACATATCTTTCCAAAATTTGATTCACCCTTTCGGTCTGTCCGTCTGTCTGGGGGTGGTACGCTGAGCTGAAGTCTAGCTTGGTGCCCATGGCTTTGTGCGAGCTTTTCCGTAACCTAGAGGTGAACGCGGGTCCCTCTCGTCCGAGACTATTCCGCCGGGCACTACATGCGGCTTTACTATATTCTCTATGTAGAGTTTTGCCAACTTTTCTCCTCCATAGGTGGTCCGTACGGGTAGAAAGTGAGCGACTTTAGTGAGTCGGTCCACGATCACCCATATGGAGTCATGTCCCTTCGAGTCCTTGGCAACCCTACTATGAAGTCCATACCTATCTCGTCCCACTTCCATACCGGGATTGGTAAAGGTTGCAAATGATCCCGCCGGCTTCGATGTTCGGCCTTTGATCCTCTCGACAAGTGTCACAATGGGCGACGAACCGTGCAATGTCCGCCTTCATCCCATTCCACCGCACTTCGCTTTAAGTCCATGTACATCTTGGTGGATCCCGGTGAATGAAGTATGCTTTGAGTTGTGTGCCTCATCCATGATGGTCTGTCGGAAATCTCCACCTTCGGGCACGCATATCCTGTTCTTGTACCATAGGGTGCCTTGGTCATCTACCCTGAAGTCAGGGGCCTTGTTTTCTCCGGTATGCTTGCGGATCCTCATCAGATCCTCGTCGGCTTCTTGGGCCTTCCGGATCTCCTCTTCTAGGGTAGGCTGAACAGTCAGCTGGCGGACGTAGCCTTGGGGAACGATGTGTACGTTGAGTCGGGCCATCTCTTCTTGCAACTGAGCACTCTTGGGTGCTGCCTTCTCGTAGGTTTTCCGGCTTAGGGCATCAGCTACTACGTTGGCTTTCCCGGGGTGGTAGTGAATTTCTAGGTTGTAGTCCTTGACTAGCTCTAGCCATCTTCTCTCGCCTTAGGTTCAAGTCGGCCGGGTGAAGATATACTTTAGACTCTTGTGGTCCGTGTAGATTTCACACTTGTTCCCGATCGGATAATGTCTCCGGATCTTTAGGGCATGCACTACGGTACCGCAAACTCCGCATCATGGGTGGGATAGTTCTCGCTCATGGGGTTTGAGCCGACGGGAGGCGTATGCCACTACCTTCCCATCTTGCATAAGCACACATCCCAACCCTTGTCGGGAGGCGTCGCAATACACGACAAAGTCCCGTTGAATGTCTGGCAGGGTCAGCACTGGGGCTGTGGTCAACCTCCTCTTCAACTCTTGGAAACTTCTCTCACGAGCCCTCGGTCCGTTAAACTTCTTCTCTTTCTTGAGCAGCTCCGTCATGGGCGGGCGATCTTGGAGAATCCCTCGATAAACCTCCGGTAGTACCCGGCTAAACCTAGGAAACTCCCCGATCTCACTCACGTTGGTTGGTTGCGCCGGTTGGAGACCTGTCTCAACTTTCCCGGGTCTACGGCTACTCCTTCTGCGGTCGAATGTGCCCAAGGAAGGATATCTTCTCTAGCCAAAATTCACACTTGCCGAACTTGGCGTATAGCTTGTGTGCCCTCAATTTTCCCGTACCACTCGAAGGTGTTGTTCATGCTCCTCCACACTCTTGGAGTAAACAAGTATGTCGTCAATGAAGACCACGACAAACTTGTCCAATTCCTCCATGAACACCTTATTCATGAGGTTCATGAAGTATCTTTGGGGCATTGGTTAGTCCAAAGGACATCACCGTGAACTCATATTGCCCGTAGCGAGTGACAAAGGCGGTCTTGGGAATGTCACTTTCCCTAATCTTGAGTTGGTGATACCCCGATCTTAGATCCACCTTCGAGAAATACTTGGCTCCCTTCGGTTGGTCAAACAAGTCATCTATTCCGGGGAAGAGGGTACTTGTTTTTAATAGTGACCTCGTTCGGCGAGCGATAGTCCACGCACATCCTCATGCTCTTATCCTTCTTCTCCACGAAAAGCACCGGTGCTCCCCATGGTGATGAGCTTGGTCCGATGAACCCACTTCGCCGGGAGCTCGCTAGTTGCTTCTTCGCCTCGCCAACTCGGGGCTGCCATCCTATAGGGTCTCTTGGCTATGGGAGAGGTTCCGGGGATAAGGTCGATCACGAACTCTATGTCCCCGTCGGGTGGCATTCCCGGGAGTTCTTCGGGGAACACATCCGGGTATTCTCGTACTACCGGGACGTCTTCTATGGACTTGGCTTCTATGTTGAAAACCATTATATCCGCCCGTGTCCCGGGTGTGTGGTACTCACTTGTATCCCGTCCGGGTTGGTCGGGTGCACTACTTTATCGGCGCGCCTTATGAGGCCATGGTGTTGGCTTAACCGGTCCATACCAAGGATCACATCTATCCCCTTGGATTTCGGTACTACCGAGTCTGCTAGGAACTCTACCCCACTTAAAATAATCCTTACCGGGGGCATCCCGGTTGACGGTTAATGTCACCTCCGGCGTTCGAGTTATTAGGGGTGCTTTTAGTAGTACTGTGGGTATGCTATGCTTTTCCACAAAGCTTGAGGATATGAATGAGTGTGATGCTCCCGAATCGAACAGTATGGTAGCCAAAACTGAGCTGACCAGGAACTCACCGAGTACCACGCCTTGTGCTTCTTGTGCCTCCTGCGCATTGATGTGATTCACCCGGGCGCGTCCATAAGACTGCTGTGGCTGCCTCATCTGCTGGTTGCCGGTGTTGTTGCCGAAGTTGTTGTTGCTGCGCACTGGCATGCGGTTGGCTCCTGACGCCAGTGGCCTGGGCCCGTTTACCGAGTTGGAGTAGGTGGTGGTGGCTGGCTTTTTAGCATAGGGGCAGTTGGCGATGAAGTGCCCGGTTTCCCGGCAGTTGAAACACACTCGGGAGCTGTTGTTGTTGTTGTTGGTAGTGAGCCGGCCGGTGTTGTTCTCGTGGGGGCTTCATGGCATTCGGTTGTAGGAGGGCTTGAAGCGGGCTCCGGGGGCTTGTGAGCTTGTGGCTTGGGTTTGGGTTCGCATCGCATCGGAGCTTGGAACCTGGACATGGGGTGTCCAAAGTTCTCGGCCTCTGGGACCGCTCTTGCTGCTTGGCCTTGTGTTCCATGAACTTACGCTTGTTTTCCTTCTTCTCCTTGGCCTTTGCCCTTTCCGTGAGGATTGCCATGTTCATAAGAGTGTTGAAGTCCGGGTAAATCTGAGGAGTCAGCAGTGTCCTCAGTTCTGGAGTCAGCCCCTTCTTGAACATCTCTTGCTTTTTGGAGTCTTTATCCACCTCCTCGGGGGCATAGCGTGCCAGCTCTATGAACCGGTACGTGTATTCCTCCACGGACATGTTGCCTTGGCGGAGTTCGCGGAACTCATCCGCCTTCCGCTTCGGTGTGGCCTCGGGATGTGGTAGCGACGGAACTCCTCCACGAATTCATCCCATGTGATGGCGGAGGGATCCTTGGCCGCGGCGCGGTAATTCTCCCACCGAGCTAGGGCCGTCCCGGTGAGCCGGTGAGCCGCCAAGAGAACCTTGTCATGGTCCTCGCAAGTGGAGGGGCTCCGGTTCCCTCGAGATGGCTCTCGGCCAATCGTCAGCGTCCAAAGGATTCACCGACCCGCTAAAGGTGGGTGGCTTAGTCCCGAGGAACTCGATCGGCCTTCTCATTCATGCTCATGGCACGGGGTCTTGGGCGGTTGATGGCATTGAAGATAGCCTCCATCAAGACAGTCTGGTTGGCTAGGACCGGAGCCAAGTCAATAGGGAGGGGGTGGTGGTGGCAGGACCACGTTCTCTCCTCCATCTTCATTTTGGTTAACCTCGTTCGTGGAGGCGCTCCCTCCGATCGGCTTGCGATCCCTCGCATCCGACCGGTGGGTCCTGACAGGGCGCCTGGAAACCATCTGTAAAGAAGCGGGTTTCTAAGAGATCTAGTTTTATGTGATGTTTGAGTGGATTATAACGGATTTCTTTTGAAAAGGCGGGGTTTATTCCTGCCGTAAGCACACAACAAGCACATAGCAAACAAGCAAGCACAAACAAGTTTTTATTACAAACCAGCGAGGAGGATACATCCCGACTACGCGGACACATTACACGGCTAAGGACTAAGGGCGCGACTTGGACCGGGTACGGCTTCATTCCCTGGGTCTTGGGGCACATCACTCGCGAGGGGAGCTGTCTTCTGGGGTCGAGTGTTCTTCCAGCGGAATGAGCAACTCGTCATCGTTTCCGCCTTCGGGGTCTCCGTTTTCCCGGGCCGTGCCGCGGCTTCGGTGGTAGCCGTTGGGGGTTCGGTGACCGCCGGTGGTGCCGGTGGGGCTTCTATGGTTCCTCCCCATCCTACAAGGGGTATTCCCGGCGAGACTTGAGGTTCTCCCTATGGCCGGAACGGGTGTTCCGCCGTGGGTCCATTCTTGCATGCGTTGGTCCCGGATCCTTCCGAGGCTTTCCGGGCAACGGCTTCACCGCTTATGGGCTGCTGCGGTTCTTGCTTCGGCTTGGGCCACTCGGACTTGGTGCATCCGCACCGTGACCTCGCCTTGCTCGGCCCGCTGATCTGCTCCCTCAAGTGTCTGGCCTGGTCATCAAAGAGCTTGTCCAGAGAGACAAGGTAGGCGACGACATGGTACAGCGGGTCTTCTTGGTGGCGACGCCGTTCCAGGTTCCTCATGCGGGCTTGCCAAACTGGGGTCCTGATGGTAGGAGGGTAGTACCTCATTGGTGTGGGGACGAGGTGTTCCTCGTAGATTCGGCACAGGTAGCGGAGGGCTTTTCTGAGGGCCAAAGGGTAGGTGTCCCGATGTCGGAACCCTGTGGCGGTCACGCGCCACGGCTCGATGTTGGTGTGGCGGTTGCTTCTAGCGACGGAGAGGACCACTCTACAGCCAAAGAGTGCCGAGTTGCTCGTACTCTCTCGTAGTACCTAGGGCGCTCGGTGATACCGAGGCGCTCCAGGGAGTTGATGAGCAGGCGAGCAAAACCAGGCTCCTCCTGGCACACGCCTTGGGTCCATCCATCTTCTGCCATCTGAAAATAAAGATAGGGTTGAACAGGTTGTGGTGGGGTACAAAAGATGGATAACTTTATTTAGTAGGAGGGTTGGGGTACATCCTTCGGGGTACACTTATTATTACTAGGACTCAACTTCTAGCCTAACACACTCTAGTCTTATCCTCATGGTGATTCTTCCTCTAACTGGATACGACGCTTCTTCAGTGGAAGATCTTGCTCCAGTATCTCATCCTCAGTCCGAGTTCCTTTGTCCCGGTGGGTTTCTTCGGGTTCATTCTCTTCTCGCTCCGGCTCCTTCATCTCTCGCTTCTACGCTCCTTCGGCTCATCCCATAGGGCTTTATGGGCCAACGGCGTGCGCTCTCTTTCCCCGAGGTATTCTTGCTTGGTGTTGTGTAGTTCAACTTCGCTATGGTTGTCTTCACCCTTTCTAGCTCTATCCTCCGTTCGCTCTTTCCGCTCCGTCGATCCGTCGCTTCGGACCGCCGGGCTTGCTCCCGATAAAGGTGGTCTAGGCCTCCGAGGTATATGGATAGGTGGGAGACCGCCTCTTCTAAGTCTTCTTCCTCTCGTTCCAAACCTCTCATGCGATCAATCCACGAGCGTCCTCTTCCTCCGGAGGGTGGAAAGAATCCCATTGGAGTCCTTCGGAGGTGCCGTCTATAGACCACTCGTAGGCGACGCAAGGCCTTCCGAGCGGCCTTGGGGTAGGTGTCGGCAAAGCGAAAACCGGTGGCGTTGACGAACCATGGCTCTATGTCGGGGTAAAGCGTGCTCCTTCCCACAAAGATCGGCGAGCTTACACCGAGGGGTGCCGAAGCGTTCGTACTCCCGAGACGAACTCCGGCGGGTCCCTTACTCCAACGCGCTCTAGGCCGAGTAGCAACGGAGTTAGGGAGGCCAGCCGGACGGGGCAAATTCCTCCGTTCCACTCGGGGTTAGGCATCTGGAAACAGGCAAGAATCAAGGTAAGGATTTGGGAAAAGATGAGCTTAGCAAAGGAAAGGTTAGAGAGGGCCAGAGAAGGTCTCGTATCCTAGGGGTCATGTCCTACGGCCAACCTACGGCTCTGATACCACCTGAAGCGTCCCCTCATCCGAGGTGACCAAATGTGTCACAAATACCAGTCCCAGGAGGCTGGTAGCACATTTATTACAACAGGTGGAATCAGTCTTTTACATTACGGTTACAAAACGGGCACGGTAGTGCCAACGCTACAATGAACAACACAAACGCTAGTGACCACACTACGATAGCAAAGGCTTCCATAGCCTCCTCAGAGTACCACACCATGGAAGCTTTCGGTAGGGCCCTGGTACACAGGCACGGTTGGGTGTAGGGCACAACCTACTCAACGTCTTCGGGGGATGTAATCGGGATCCTCCTCTGTAAAATAGTTAGTAAAACAGGGGTGAGTACATACGTACTCAGCAAACCCAACCCCACCCACGGAGGGGCTTATAAGCAGAATCATGCATAAGGTATAACAAGGATCAGGTTAAAGTTCATTTACAATCTCACACATGCAGGGGTTCTTTTCAAAAAGGTTTTCGCAAGTCTTTCTCATCACCCCAGTAACTCAAATGTTTTAGGAAAAACCACTGTGGAACTACCGGACTTCCCGTCCGTCGTAGCCCAGGCACACAGCCACACACACACATCACTGGAAAACAACTCACGCCAGAAAACATCCCAACCCAAACACTAGTTTTTGTGACCACACCGTGACTCGTCCAATACCGTGGACACGGCTATTCGAATAGGTTTGACACTCTGCAGAGGTTGTACATCTTTACCCACAAGTAGGGTACCGTCACACGGACACCTCAGTGCCGGTACGGATCCTATCAAAGCCATTACCCACCTTAGCTAACACTACGAGCCACCACGGAAGCACCCAAGGGGTTATCCCACATAACCAGGGCGTACCTCACACGGAGCGTACCCCTACTCCTTGGTCTCCCCGTCGCTCACCCGCACACCAGATGGCAAGTAGATTAACTAGTGGGGTTTATGCTAAGCCGTTGCCACATACAACGGTCGAGTGGTTGTACGATGTTTTGGGTCAGGTGAGATGTCACGCAACCCGGTCCTTAACCGACAAGATGGACAACTCCCAACACGCTCAACCACACAGGTACGAGCTCACCCATACTCCTGACACACATGTCCATCCCGTCTACCCAGCTCCGTACTCATTTTCCAAAGATACCCCATTTCCATTTTAAAGCACTCACACCTTCTGAAAGCACTCACACATTTTTAAAGCACTCATTTAGGCCAAAACAAGGTTCAATCATAGCAATCAAGGGTGGCTATCCTACCATGTTTTGCAGTAAAACAATATGCAATTTATAAAACGGGTAAAGGGTATATTTATAAAACTAGGACAGAAGCATGCATCAAAGGGGGAGGTTGAACTTGCCGTCTTCGAAGTCTTCGGGGAGGGCCGGTTCGGCGTTCGGGACCTCGGGCTCCTGCTCGCAGTAGCCGGCTTCGATCTCCTGCTCGGGGTACCTTACTCCGTCTACTCCGTCGGCTATGGCACACACACAAGCAAGCAATATTAGCATACACGTTTCCGACCGAGCTCGGGGAGGGGGAAGTGAGCGGAGGAGGGGTATATATAGGCGTGGTAGGGTTTGTTCTTAACCGGAAAGGAAGGGCGTGTACGAAAAGCTAGGTTAAAGAGGGGTTATAGACATTAAGGACCTATTGGTAATTTTCTAATAATGGAAGAGGGTGTGTTGGTGACCACATAAGTTGGTTTAGGGTCTGTTTGTAACTTATTTAGGGTTCAATCAGTAATTAATTACTAATCTTAGGGCTATTTGGAAAAAGGAAATGAAATAATATAAAGGGGGCTTGGTTAAGGGAAAGGTCAGGGGCCTAATAGCAAAATGGCCTTCTTCTTTCCCCCCCCCACTCGATTCAGAACAGAGGGGGGGGGCGCGGCGTGGCCGGCCGGGGGGGGGGGGTCCCGCCGGCGGCTCCCGTCCAC
Organism: Cenchrus americanus; assembly: GCA_947561735.1. Classification (NCBI taxonomy): domain Eukaryota; kingdom Viridiplantae; phylum Streptophyta; class Magnoliopsida; order Poales; family Poaceae; genus Cenchrus; species Cenchrus americanus. The sequence goes on along the minus strand of OX387244.1, from coordinate 49,388,380 downwards.
GGCGGCGGCCTAGGGATAGGGGAAAATGGAGAGGGGGAAGGGAGAATCTTAACCCCGCACTCACCTTGGGCTATTGGACTTGGTGGAAGCGGCTCGGCGGCGGGGGGGGCGGCGGCGGTGCCTGCGGCGGCGGCGGCGCGGTGCGGCTCGGGAAGCGGCTCGGGGGAGGTTTGCTTGCGGTGCGGTGTGGCGAGGTGGTGGTGGTGCCGGCCTTAAATAGGCGGTGAAGGTCGGTTGGGGGGGGAAGATATTTTTCCCCCGGCGAGACCGCCGGCGAGCTCGGGCGCCTTCTCGAACTCCGGCCGGCTTCGCGGTGACCGATGATGGGATGGCTCGGCGGGTCAGCTTGTGGCAGGGCGGCGCGTCTAGGGGCCGAGCGGCCGGCGTCCCGTGGTGGTGGTGGCGGCCCGGCGGGGCCGAGCAGGTGGCCGGCCGGCGGCGGGGCGTTGGTGTGGTGGTTGGGCGGTGCGGATTAATGGCGGCGTGTGGTCGCGTCGCGGGGGCCGGGGTGGCGTGGCCGGGAGGTGGCGGGGGGCGGTCGGGTCGTCGCGTGTCGGCCCCGCCCCCGCTCGGCCGGCGGCGCGGGGCCGGATGGCGTGCGGCGCCCGCGAGGTGACGTGTTGGAGGGGATGGGGAGCCGGGCGTGGTCGGGTACGGCGCGCGCGCGGCCCCGGGGCGGGCGGGGTCAACGACGCCGGGCGCGGGGGCACGGGCTCCGCGCGCGTCTGTCCTGGCCGCGGGAGAAGGGGGCAGGCGCGCGGAGGGAGGAGGAGCAGGGAGGAAGAAGAGAGAAGAAAGGAAAGAAGGAAAAGAAAAAGAAAAAGAAAAAGGAAAAAGGGGAAAAGAAAAGGAAGAAAGGAGAGGGAAGGAAGAAAAGGAAAATGGGAAAAAAAATAGGGAAGAGATTGGAAAATTTTTAGAAAATTAGGAAAAATTGTTAGGGAATTAGGGGAGGGTTTTGCGGGGTTTTCCATTTTCCGGGTGCCGGTGTGATTTTCGGGACGGCGGTGACGGCGAGGCGGACCGGCCGGCGGGACCGCGGCGTGCGCGGGATTCCCGGCCGGTGGCCGACCGCGGCGTTGGGAAGGTGCGCAGGGGCGCGACCGAGGTGCGGTGCCGGCGGGGAACCGCGGCACGCGCGTCGGGGAGAGAGAGAGAGAGAGCAGTGGCTAGGATTTGAATGGCAATTGAGCTCGGCGGATCGGTTTTTGAAATTACGCATGATTTAGTAGGTGATTTATTTAGAACTAAAAACGCGGGCGTTACAAAATGACATTCGACTTTAGCCAAATTCTAGAGGGTAGACCCATCTACAACTTTCATGTCTACCAGTTGTGGAGTTTACATGGAAATTTTTGAGATTTGTGCAAGCAAACAGGGGCACACCGCTCGGATCGGGCCGAGAGCGCGCCCCGGCGCGACGCCACGCGTCGCCGACGTGCCGCCGCCGTGCACCGCCGTACCACGACCGGTCCTCGGAGTTTGGGCGTGAACCCCTTGTGCGTCGCCACCGCACGCACCTCCGTGCCGCGTCTCGGCCGGGAGAACCCGCGCGCCGGGTGGCGTGCGCGCGCCGCCGCGGCGCCGTCGATCCGCCCGCCGCGCCCGCACGCCGAGGCCCGCCGTACCGCGCCTTAACGCGCCGGGCCGCTCCGACGTGAAGCGACCCGCCACGCGCGCGCGCGTATCGGCTATAAAAGCCCACCGTTGTGGCTCCCCGCCCGAGCACACCGCGGTCCGCCGCCCACCACTGCCGCCGCCGCCGTGAGCTCGCGCCTCCGCTAACTTTCACCGTTGGCCAACCATTTCACTCTCTTCCCTAGGACCCGTAGCACCTCCCCAAGTCACACATTGCCATCCAAGGTTATTATTGATATAAAACATATATCAATAACAACTTTTATAAAAAGAAAATAATAAACAATTACTTGTTAAGGTGAATATGGCCAACAAGAGTTGGATAAGATAAATAAATTATCGCATCAACTGAACCCTGCATTGCATTCCGTGTGGATCTTCCTGACGGTGACTACTCGCTCGTCTCGGAAGCCAAGGAAGGAGAAGCGGAAGCTGCACTGCAGTACGTGGAAGTACTCGACGGCACTGAGGGTGCTCAGGCTAACCATACTGGCGAAGGTAGGCCCCGGTGCATTTAACCCAGCGTTTCAAAGCTTAATATACAATTACCTATGGATGCTTGTGCATTTAAGTACAGGAGTTGTATGGAACCTTAGATGCATGATCCCTAGGTACCTGTGTCCTTACTAGTATGATAGGTCGATAGCTGCTAAGCTATAGGACCGTTAAAATTCATGGCGATGATGTCGCTCGCGAGAATAGGTTCCTAGATAGGAATCATCAGATCTCCTTAAATGGATTGCTCATGTGGTAAGAGCTTGGGATTTGGGCTTTGGTCCAATGGCTATCGTGGGTTAAGTGTTTGAACGTACTAAGCACTTGTCGGGAATGGGACCGATAAGCCTAGTACCTTAATGAGGCGGTGAGGGATCTTACTATTACTCATCTTGGGATGCGTCTCACGGCTAGCTACCGGTGGTGTATGGTGAGTCCGGGTGCCTCGCGGGGTATGCCGGATAGCCTGCACCAAAGACTGTAAGATTCGATCCCGACCCGAAGAGTTTTAGGAACCGCTTGGTGGTTGTCCTCGGGGGGCATCCCGTCATGTGTTTAGGTCTACCTTGCAAGGTTTTGAATCAATCGATTGTCGGCCTCTCACCGTTATCTGAGACTACTTACTCCACTAGCCATGAGATCCCTAATGATGGAAGTTGACGAATTTTATGCTTGATTAATTGTATGGTACAACCTTGTCTACAATAGATGGCTAATTTAGTAAAAATTAAACCCCGTAGAACTTGTGCTAAAATCTTGAAAGTAAGGACATACTCTTTGTTACTTTTCAGCAAAAGAAACCCAGTGGCCAAAAAGCCTTTCATGTTTAGAGTTGGTGAAGTAGTTATCACCGATGGGTAAGTCTTGCTGAGTATTAGTATACTCAGCCTTGCTATAATCTATTGATCCAGGTAATGCTTTTGGTGATGTGTGGCCCGGAGAGATCCCACCCGGCTGGGAGCTGGAGTGGGTGGAGGATGACGACTGAAGGCATCATGGCTGGCCTCCCGTGGTGTTCTCGCTTTCCGCTTAGTTTAATTCCGCTGTTTCGAAAACTCTGAACTACGTTGTTATGTCAAAAACTTTAGTTTGTAATAATTAAACCCTTCGGGGGGAATTTCTGTTGTTAATTATGATGTATCTCTGGACTCGCCTTCGCGTGAGTGTTAATGCATATATGTCGATCCTTGTTGCTATATAAGTGATTTACCGGGCGTTAACCTGGCGACCGACGACAGGATGATACTTTATTACTGCTTAATGACCCAAGTGGATTGGTTTAGGCGGTAGTACAGTATTTTCCTGGGCGGGTTGTCACAATGAGTCCCCTCAAGACATGTACAACCGGTTGAACAAGATCATCAACAAAATCAAGTTTCTAGGAAGTACAAGATGGGGAAGAAGAGAAGTAGTTGACAAGATCCTCTCCACATACATGGCAAGGGATGTTCAACTCCCAACACTCATAAGGGAGAATAGAGGCTTCAACAAGTTCACACCAGCGGATGTCATTGGAAGAATGGAAGAACATCTCATCACTGTCAAAGAGTCAAAGCTTTCACAAGAAATGTCAAAGATGCATGAACAACTTGAGAATAACAAGGGAGTGACCCTCAAGGCATCCAACAAGAAGAAGAGATCAAGCTCATCAACTTCAAAGACGATGGTCGAGGAAGATAGTGAAGAAGATAGTGACATGAACATGACTCCCGAGCAAATGGCTCTCTTTGTGAGGAAGTTCAACAAAATGTTCAAGAAGAGTGGCTTCTTCAACAAGAACAAGGACAAAGACAAGATCAATACAAAGAGGACTTCCAAGAGACCATGCTTTGGGTGTGGCAAGGAGGGTCATTTCATTGCAGAATGCCCCAACGTAAGAGTGAGGAGAAGAGACACCAAAAAGAATGACAAGAACAAGAAGAAGGAAGTTGGTGAAGCTCACTTGGGTGAAGAATGGGATTCAAATGATGATATATCCGACTCCGATGTTGAAGCGGGTCTTGCTACCATATCCATTGGGGAACCAATCAACAAGTCATCACTCTTTGAAGATCTCACCTATGATGAAGATGACTTCACCCACACTTGCCTCATGGCTAGGGGCTTCAAGGTAGACACTCCCACCCCGCCCCTAGATGATGATAGTGAAAGTGATTTTGATTTTGAAAAAATGATCACTAGTTTTGGTAAAAAGGCAACTAAGAAAATCAGGTTTTTAATGAAAGAAATAGAGAATAGAGAAGGGACTCTAGAGGTGCAAGAAGAACTCTTTAGACTTGAGAGGGAGAAAACCATTGCCCTTGAGAATGCCCATGTAATTGAAAAAAAAGGGTTTCAAGGTGCAAGAGGACTTGCTCAAGGAAAAGGAGATAGAAATTCTTAGCCTCAAGAAATCCCTAGCTAAAGATGAGTTGATAGTAGATGAATTGACTAGGGAATCTTTCCTAGCTAAGGATGCTTGCAAGAAACTTGAGGGTGAAAATCTTGAACTTCAAAAGAGATTTGATAGCTTAAATACTAGTCACATAGCATTAGAAGTTCAACTTGACAACCTCAAGAATAATGCTACAACTTCATCTAATGATGCTTCCTCTAACTCTCAAACATCAACAAGCAATGGTTGTTCTAGATGTTATAAAATTGATATAAATGCTTGTGCTACTAATGTTGCCGAGATGAATGCCATGAAGAAAGAAATTGCTAGGTTGTCAATTTCTCTCATTGATGAAAAGAAGAAAGAACCTAAGAGAGGTGAGTTTGAGAACCACACCAAAGGTTTTGGGTCAAGCTACATGAAGAAGTTTGGCTTTGTGGATGGGAAGGGGCTTGGTAAGCAAGAACAAGGAACAAAAGACCCCATCTCATTCATCAAGAACTACCACACCAAGGGTATGGGAACAAGAAATGTGGTATACGGTATGAAGCAATTGTGTCAAGAACTATGGCAACCAAGTTGGGTACAACACTCCTATCAAGTTCAAAAGCACCCAAGCTACAATAAATGCACCACAACCAAAGGCAAACACCAAGCCAAACAAGTTGAGCAAGAATCCCAAACCTCATGCATCACAAGATAGCTTCTATGCTGTTGACTGTGTATTTTGGTACACCAAGCATGTTCATTACACTTTGGTTTGGATTTGATTATGGAACTAACCCACCACTAGGCACACTAATCATATAACAAGTTCATCTATGTGCATGCATTTGGAAGTGTTGTGTTTATGTAGGATAACATGGACATAAAGGACGGATTCACAACAAGTTCAAAGGAGCATTTACGGAGTCTTGTTCGTGTTCATGAGCTTGATGAAATCACTTCCAATTGTTAACGGTCGATTTTGGTACACCTAGCTATGAGTTTACTATCAACATTTGCACGTATTTGATATTCTAACCAATGGTACTAACCCCCCCGGAGGTATCAAGTTCACTCCCGCATGTCGATTTTGGAGTTTGTTGTTTACGCAGGAAATTAACGTTAAAGAGGAGACTTTCGTGATAAGTTCATCAAGCACTTTATGAGAAGATCATGAAGCCCGTCACAAGTCAAGACATGAAGTGAACACGACTCCAAATGATCCAAGGACTGAAGCATCCACACGTAAAACTCCGGGGACTTGGATGTTTACCAACGAGATCAACTCAGCCCGAGAGATATCCTCACAACCTAGGACAGCATGATCTTTCGGTGCAGATTCAGAGACTTAAATGTACTCTAATGGCAAAATTTGACTACCAAAGTTGTGGGCATCGACGATATCTTCGATTTAGACATGCGGAAGGCCCAATTCGGATAAGGGAGCTAGGATATATGACCCTCGAAATCCCTGCTGCGCAGTCAGTCCGAAATCAGAACAGATTATCTTCCAAGGCCGATTTGAAGATCTTATCTTCGTTTCCAAAGAAATAAATCAATACCAAAGTTGGAGGAAATTTTGTGTCATACAACCAGGACACCGAATTTTCATTATTTGGAGTCCGGACGTGGGAGATATGGTGCCGGCAAAGAAGGGCTGCGAATCAGGAAAATCTGGACGAGGCTGATTTTATGGAAACCAAGTTCTTTTCTCTCCCAAGGAAGATCTCATGCAAGGCAAGGTGGAGCACGCCCCAAGGCTCCCCAAGGGCATAAATACACCCCCTTGGGCGCCCAAGGAGGGGTGATCAATCTATCCATTCATCAGAGAGCCGCCGAGACGAAGGAGAAGCACCGGGAGGAAGCCGACGGCCGCCGCGAGTCCTCGAGTTGCCTAGGGGATGGCTTAGGCCATGCCCTAGCCACCATGATTGGCCCTGCGTGGTGAAGCCATGGTGGAGTTCCGAAGCCGCGACTTGAATTCGTCAAGTCGTTTGTACCTTCAACATTCGGTGATGTAACTATATCTTGTCATACTTTGATCTACTACGAGTTATACTTATTCATATGTGTAGCTACCATATGCCTTTAGTAGGACTAGATTGAATCATGGTGATTAGTCTTGTCTTGCGAATACACCGTAGTAGTGCACAGACCGAGGTTTACCGCTCGGTGATGATTATCCTCGCCTAGTGACAGTACGAGAGGGGAGAAAGCGGCGAGTGAACGTGCATCGGACCACTCCATATTGGGTTACTCCATATCGAGTGTAATCCTTATCATAGTATAGGTTTAGATTGGTTTATCACATTGGCCGGAACGGAAACAAGAAGACGATAGGCTAGGTTTACCTTTGGTTTGCTTACCTTTATGGCTAGGTGGATGTGATCCATACATCCCTTCGTGTTTGTATGTTACCTTTATGCAATCAATGCTTCACATAGGGTTAGACCGGTAGGTTAGATAGAGAACCTTAGTGGTTTGCTTCCGATCCTTGGATTGACAAATCTAGGGAGGACCCTCCTTGGTGAAAAAGACACCAAGTCACCTGTAGGCTTGCGGTGAACTTGAGCACGGTTTTACACCGTCAACAAGCCCCTTTTTCTGGCGCCGTTGCCGGGGATCGGCAACTCGAACCCTAGGGTGAGCTATCTATCTCTTTGACTAACCCTAATTTTTATTATTGCATACATGCTTGCTTTCTTGCTTGCGTCCTTGAAAGTAGATGAAAAGCTAGACACAAGACGTTTGAGAAGTTCACATCCACTCCGACAAGATGATGACTACATCAAGATTCACTCTTTAATGCTAGGTGCTAACTTTTTTTAGTGTCCCATCAACCGCTATAGAGTGCACACCCTACATGAGTGATGTTAAACAAGGTATGTCAAGGTGTCAATTAATGTTTTAAGACTAATGTTTCGTGGAGGTTTGTTTGTCCAAGCAATAGGTGTTGGAAGCAATCACGAAAGAAGCACCTGTCACTTTGGCTAAAGCAAAATCATGAAGAAGACACTCCATTTCCATGATGCTACTCGATGGTCCAGCAATGGCGATGACTTAAAGCCGAAGGAGACAGGACGTAGCGCCCCGGAGACCACAAGATCAAGGTCGTCATCGTATTCGGATCAATTCACAAGAAGTTTCTGTTCCCATCAATTTCTGCACAACCTCAAGGGAGAAAAACAGGATATCTTTGAATATTTAGAAGCCCCATGAAGTTACGCTTCCAACAAATCAAGAATCAAATCAATCGGAGGTTTCTACAAGCGGGTATGGCCGAATTACCGAAGGTTGCGCGTTCTGAAATTTTCTGGACAGCATGCAAGAGCAGAAACAAAACGGCCATAGCTCCCTCATTTGGGCTCTGATTAAGATGAATGAATACCCGTTGGAAAGGTAATTTTATAACGTTTTCAATGGAACAATATTTTGGTATATGTTCTGTCATGTACACAGGGGAAAATCCACGAAAAAGAGGCAGCAGCACACGATGAGAACAAGATAGTGGAGATGAGGACGACGACAACAAAGAGAAGCTTGGGAAACGCTTCCATTGGACCACGCGAGATGAAATTCAGAAGTTTGGAACAAAACAAAGACTCCGAGAGCATTGGCAAAGAAGGAACAAGTTGGCAACATCCGACGCTAGGAGATGTTATAAGCAAATCACCATGGATTACAAACAAATGATAGCATCCAATGGCGCGGATACTCTGGGCTCTCACATGAAGGATCATGGAGTTACATGAAGATATTTGAGACATGTGTGAAGTCCTACAAATGAATAAGAAGAGTGAGTCCACACAAGTGAGGACCATGTGTGGTTCGAGGACCGGTGGATGGTCGCTTCCTTGTGTGATGAGTGATTGACAACGTTGTGTGGACTGATTCTTGGCTAAGTACTGCAGGTGCAGGTTGCGGCTTGACTGGTGTTGGTGCAGGTGAAGAACAAGCGCGAAAGGTCGTCGCCGGTGAGGCCTCCAGGTGTGGAGAAGACAAGTAGGCTTCGTTCGAGGGACCCGGTGGCCAGCGGGGTCAAGTGCGGGCCGCATGGTGGCATGAACAGCAAGATGAAGTCATGGACGGTTTCTTGGTTGAGCCTCAAAACCAAAGTCGTGCCGGGACTAAGTGGGAGCTGAGTCATGAGTGGAGATTGGCGGAGGCTACACTGAGTTCGCGGGGTTTCCGGTGGTTCACCAGAAAACCGCTGGGTTCCTTGGTTGATCCACAAAGCCAAGACCGAAGAACCGAAGACGGAGCTGTTGCAGCGCCAGACCGGTCTGACCGGTGGGTACCGGTCTGACCGGTGGGGAGCACCGGTATGACCGGTGTGCGACGACGCAGTCCGGAGACTTCGAAGCGGAGGACACGCGTCGGGATCGCATGGATTGCGTCGAGGCTACGCAGGGTGCGGTCGCCGGGCATCCGTCCGATGGAGAAGACATGAAGACTTCCAAATCCGCCCTTGAGGGGCTTGTATCCCTAGTTATTAGGAAAGGGCATTTTAGACTTTCGGTTGCCTCCATATAACCCAAGAGGTGAGAGGATGGCAGCTAACTCTTGGAACCCTAGTTCATTTGCTTTCCTATTTTCCCTTCCTTTTTTCTTAGGATTTCCATAGGGCTAGCTTGAGAGCTTCATGGTGAGATCTTGTGAGAGGATTGGATGATCGGGCGGCAAGCTAGACCTTGTAAGAACCTTTGTTGCATGTATAGATGATTCGGCGTGGTTCGTCAAGGTTTGGATGTGTTGTTCCCGGTTGTTCTTGGTGGTGATGTTCGGAGCCCTCTCTTGGTGATTTCTTTGGGTTGTTTTCGGGACCTTTCTCTTGGGGATTTGATGGGGGAAATTTGTGGGAACCCTTTGTGGTTCTTTGGGCTGTGATTCCCCTCCCAAATCCGTGAGTAAAGGGGCTCGTTTTTGGGTTTTTCCGAGTTCTAGGGTTAGAGGTGTTCTTGGCGGGATTTCTTCGATTCCTCCTTTTTGGACGAGTTTTGGTGGGATTAAACTTGTCTATGGACTTCTCACGAGGTGTTCCTAATATCCCCAAAGTCTTGTTCAAGTCCGTGGAGCGATTCGGGAGATCGAGGTTTGGATTTGGGGGAGTTGACCGCGGGTGTTGTTCATCCCAAGCTGCCCAGGCTACACCGATCTGACCGGTGCTCTTGACCGGTCTGACCGGTGCAACCCTCGGTGGGTTTTTGCTCGGGTAAACATCTGGGTGTGTTCGCTGTTGTTCTGTGTTGCAGCTGTTTCGAGTTTGGGTCAGTTTGGAGGTCGGTTGGCCTGTTTGGTGCTTTGGGGGCTTTCAGGCTGTGACCGGTCTGACCGGTGCGTCTCACCGGTCTGACCGGTGTGGAGCCACTTAGTGAAAGTCGCTCAGTTTCACCAGCAGGGACCGGTCTGACCGGTGGTGCTCACCGGCCTGACCGGTGTTGGTCAGTGGACTCGAGGTTTGGTGTTCCGCTGCGTTCTCGGGTCGGAAGGGTGTGTGTTGGTTCCTAGGTCCAGTGGCACTCCATGGCTACCTGGGCTTGTCCAACTTGGGTAGTGAATCAGAGACGTGTGTTGGAAGCCGTGTTCATCTTGTTGGAGTTTCCATCTCCTTCGAGAAGAATTTTTATCGGCTCCCATTCACCCCCCCCCCCCCCCCCCTCTCTGGTTCGCCGTATCAGTCCTTCAAGTGGTATCAGAGCCGGTTCGGGTCTTTATTGACTCTAACCAGTATAAGATCCAAGGATGGCGTACAAGGAACGGGTTCGAGTCCTCCACACTTCGATGGCAAGAACTACCGGATGTGGAGTAAGCGGATGGGTGCGTTCCTTCGCGGAAAGGGTCGATCCTTTGGGATGTCACGATGGACACAGGGCTATGTCCAACCGATGGACTTCCTCGCTCCAGATCGAGGGACGCATTCGATGCCAACAATAAGGCGGTCGACTACTTGTTTCGTGCTTTGTGTCGACCGAGTTCGATCGGGTGCACACCGAGCACTTGGCTTGTAGAATTTGGACGGTGCGGCCGAAGGAGGCTCATGTTGGGAATGCCTGTGTTCGGCACGGATGTATGCGACCTACCGGAGAGAGTACGAGAACTTCACTCATCTCCCCGGTGAGTCCATCGATGCCTTGTTTCAGAGGTTCACGGTGGTTGTGAACAACATGAGGGCCAATGTGGACGTGCTCTCGTACGATGATCATGATAGGGCGGTCAAGCTCTTACACTCTTTGGATCGTATGATTTGGGGCGGAAAGTTCGAGGCCATTGTGGAGTCAGAGAAGTATGACACTCTGACGGTGAACGAGCTGTTCTCGAAGCTCAAGTCGGCTGAGGTGGATAGGGGCATGACTGCCAAGCTCGAGGGTCCGACTGATTCCCATAGTCTTGCCCTCGTTGGTGGTTCAAATGGAAAGGCTAACACTAACCCATCCACCAGGATGTTCTCTTTGTCCTCTTTGATGTCTATGCCAGATGACGAGTTCGACGTGCTTGGAGAGGACGAGCTGGCGCTCCTGACAAGGCGGTTCGAGAGGCTGCACGAGAACCGGGTGAACATGAGGAGGAACACGAGGACATGCTTCAAGTGCGGCAAGACTGGACACTATTTCGCCGAGTGTCCGAAGGTGAACAACCACGACAAGCACACGTTCATGGACAAGAGGAAGAAGTTCAAGAAGAAGGATCATGAACATGGGAAGAAGGCTCGGTCTCGAGAGAAGATGAAGAGATCAAGCGACATCGAGTCCGATTCCGAGGACACGTCTTCAAGGTCGAGTGATGAAGACGAAGAGGATGAGAAGAAGAAGAAGAAGAAGAAGAAGAAGAAGAAGAAGAAGAAGAAGAAGAAGAAGAAGAAGAAGAAGAAGAAGAAGAAGAAGAAGAAGAAGAAGAAGAAGAAGAAGAAGAAGAAGAAGAAGAAGAAGAAGAAGAAGAAGAAGAAGAAGAAGAAGAAGAAGAAGAAGAAGAAGAAGAAGAAGAAGAAGAAGAAGAAGAAGAAGAAGAAGAAGAAGAAGAAGAAGAAGAACCTCGGCAAGTATCTCAACGGCCTTTGTGTGACGGGCCTAAGCCTCAAGGATGACTTCTGTGGCATGGCTCGCAGTTCGAGCAGCAAGAGAAGCCAGAAGGACGCCTCGGACTTGGATTCCGAGGATGAGGTATGTGATGAGATCTCTTCTTTGCGCAAGGAGAATGAGGAGTTGGTTGACTTGCTTGATAATCGCGATCACATGCTTAGAGAGGCTAAGAAGCTTAGGAAGGAGCTTAGATCTTTGCTTGAGGATGCTAGGACTAGAGTGGTTGAGCTAGAAACACAGGTTCTTGATAGTAAGCTTGAAATTGATTCTCTTAAGGCTAGCCCTGTTGTCTCTGATGAGAATGATTGTGCTGATTGCTCTGCTTTCCTAGCTGACTTGACTGATCTTAGGGAGAAGTATGCCTCCAAGTGTGAGGAACTAGATGTGCTTAGGGTTGAGTTGGCTAAGCTACAATCTAGACCCACTTTGGTTGGTGCTTGCACTTCTTGCCCTGGTTTGCATGAGAAAATTGTTGAGCTTCGTTCTCACATTGTTTCATTTGAGGCTAATTTGAAAGTGCCTATTCCTACTTCTTGTTCTACATGTGAGTTTCATGCTATGAAGAATTTGGATCTTGCAAAATGTGTTGGTCGCTTGCAAGATGAGAATGATAAGTTGCGTGAAGCGCTGAGTTGGTTGTCGAGTCAAGAACCTCAGCTTGGTATGATGATTGCTAGCTGTAAGCGCTTCGATGGTTGGGCTTTGGGATTGGATAAGGTTGGTGAGGGCAGTGGTGAGAGAAGGGAAATCTGGGAATGTTTCAGTTCCACCACAACCCACACTCAAAGACAAGTTTGCATCCAAGCCAAACCAACCAAGAGAAAAACCGAGTGAGAAGGCAAGTAAAAAGCCGAGTGAGAAGCCTTGTGAAGAGCCTCACCCCAAGCCTAAGCTCAAATCAATCTGTTTCCATTGTGAGTTTTGTGGAAAGGATGGTCACAAGAGAGCGTTTTGCTTCAAGAGAAAGCGTGAGGAGACAATGGCGAAGGAGTGGGCTAACAAGTACAAGTACCACCCTTCCGATGGTGTACTTGAGCCTTGTGTGCAATTGCCCAGGGCCAAGGCGAGTGTGAGGACAGTTCGGGCTTGGGGAGAGTGGAAGGATGTTGGAGGTACTGCTGCCCAGGTTACACCGGTCAGACCGGTGAGGGGCACCGATCGACGGTGCGAGCCCGGACAGCAGCGCTTGGGTTTCGTGCTCGTACAGGTGCGAGGTTTGGTTCTGGAGTTCATGGCTCTGGTGGTTGGGCTGGAGAGTTCGCAGGAGGTCAGTTTGCTAGGCATTCTCCCCCTCGAGCTCACTACGGGGATGGGAGGAGTCTTAGCTTTAAGAAGGAGAGGAGGGACAGTCCACGGGCTTTCTTTCGTGGTTTTGGTCCTCCTCCAGGCAGAGAGGGTTGGCTTCCTCATGGTGGTCACTGTGGTGGTGTTCGTGGAGGTGGCTTTGGTAGGAAAGATGGTTTGGTTTCTGCTAACCCCACTTTCGAGCAAATGGCTAGGCACTGGTTTTACACTTTTGGAACTAACCCCATGTTTAGGTCTTTGCTCGCTTTTGCTCTTGGTTTTGAGTTGCAGGTGGATGGCCTGGAGAACATTTGGTTGATATCGGGGGTGGTTCTTCGGCTTCATATCCCGGTGGTGACATGTAGGTGCATCACTTTCGGGGATGGTGGACAAGGATCAGTGACTTCTGAAGAAATGATAAAGGTAAGTGATTTTGTGACCTTCAAGTGTGTGGCCTTGGTCAAGCCACTTGGTTCTTTTTGCTCTTTTCCCTATCCCATGTGTGTAAGGTGAGCTTTGTATGCTCTTTGGCCTTAATGCATGAGTTTAGGGGGAGCTTGTGAGTTTTGTGCTCCTTTGCTCTTTTGCTGGTGGTGTCGAGCCCTTTTTGCCTCCCCTCGAGGAGCCGGTGGTTTGTGAGCTTTGTGTGTGGGAGCTCCTTTGTAGCATATGTATAGTTTCCTTTGTGCATTTCTTGCATGGCATATGTAACATGATGTATAGGCATCCTTGTATCTTAGATTGCATGCATTTTGTATCATATGCATTGGATAGGAAAAGCTTCTCCTATATACATTGTTCACCATGGAATGCTATATTTGTCTTTGTGAGCTTGTTTGGTATGCTATGGTTAGTTTGGCTTAGCTCTTGATGATCTTGATGAATAATCCATGGTTGATGGCTATGTTTTTTGAAAAATGTCACATGTATGCTCTCTCATGTGTAAATGCCTTTATATAATCTTGACATGTTTTAGTGGCTTTGCTATGCTTAATTTGTGGTTGGATAGCTAGTTTATTGATCATATGGGGCCAAAGGCTCATTTGCCATCATGAATGTTTAGCCCTCTTGCTTTATCTTGTGGAGGGGCATAAGTTCCTTTTTGTCGCAAAGACATTTCATGTACCAATTATGAATCTGAAAATGAAATGGAAAATGCTTGGAAAATATGCTCCCATGTCATATGTGCTGAATTTAATTTGCTTTGGATGCTAAACCGTTGCATGATGCCTACCAATGAGAAGTCTCATACATAGAAGTAGGCACATGGCTCGGTGGCTTTGACATGACATGAGGTGCTTGTGGGTGTTTGTGATGGTCTTATGATTAGAATGGCTGTCCTAGCATGAAGTTTGTGTGGCCTTGCCATTTTGATATGTTTTGATCATGTTTAGGACTTTGCTCATGAGAGGCAAGTTTTTCGCAAAATTTCCCAAATCCATCTTAGCTTCGTCCAATGGTTGTGAAACTTGGCGATCTTGTAGTTGATGTTAATACGAAGCTATAGAGTATCTAACTTGCTCATTTGGACATGTGTAGCATCCTATGTTGAATTTTGTCTATTTGAGAAGCTCTAGGTTGAAAGTTTTGCATTTTTGGCTTGATTCATGCATTGCTAACAAGGGGGAGAAGTTTGAGCTTGAAATGTCTTGCTCGATGCATTTAGAAGGTTTTCAGGTGGTTTCGAGCCATTTCTGGGCTCTGTTGGTCACCGGTCTGACAGGTTGAGGTCACCGGTCTGACCGGTGTGAGTGCTCGTCCTGTGCACATGTTGGGCACCGGTCTGACCGGTGGTGATGACCGGTCTGACCGGTGTGAGCTGAAAGTGTTGCGGCTACCCTGTTTTCAAGTGGTTTACATGCATTCGTCTAGGGGGAGGTGCATTGGTTCAGGGGGAGCTTGCATGTGTGCATGGGGAGCTCTTTGTGGTTTTTCGAGCTTTGTTTCGGTGGTTTGCGCTCTTTGCTTGAGCTTTGCTTTGTCTCGGATGTGTCGAGTCGTTGCCCTTGCCTAAGGGGTCCGAGACTTGTCTTCTTCAAGTGATCTTGCTCTTTGCCTTTGTTTGGATTTCGATCGCTTGTTGGAGTTTCTTTTTGTTCGTTTCTTTTCTTTTTCTTTTCTCTCTTCTTACTTTCGTGTGGGTGTTGTCAATGCAGTCATCAAGGGGGAGATTGAGGACCATGTGTGGTTCGAGGACCGGTGGATGGTTGCTTCCTTGTGTGATGAGTGATTGACAATGTTGTGTGGACTGATTCTTGGCTAAGTACTGCAGGTGCAGGTTGCGGCTTGACTGGTGTTGGTGCAGGTGAAGAACAAGCGTGAAAGGTCGTCGCCGGTGAGGCCTCCAGGTGTGGAGAATACAAGTAGGCTTCATTCGAGGGACCCGGTGGCCAGTGGGGTCAAGTGCGGGCCGCATGGTGGCATGAACAACAAGATGAAGTCATGGACGGTTTCTTGGTTGAGCCTCAAAACCAAGGTCGTGCCGGGACTACGTGGGAGCCGAGTCATGAGTGGAGATTGGCGGAGGCTACACCGAGTTCGCGGGGTTTCCGGCGGTTCACCAGAAAACCACTGGGTTCCTTGGTTCATTCAAAAAGCCAAGACCGAAGAACCGAAGACGGAGCTGCAGCAGCGCCAGACCGGTCTGACCGGTGGGTACCGGTCTGACCGGTGGGGAGCACCGGTATGACCGGTGTGACGACGCAGTCCGGAGACTTCGAAGCGGAGGACACGCGTCGGGATCGCATGGCTTGCGTCGAGGCTACGCAGGGTGCGGTCGCTGGGCATCCGTCCGATGGAGAAGACATGAAGACTTCCAAATCCACCCTTGAGGGGCTTGTATCCCTAGTTATTAGGAAAGGGCATTTTAGACTTTCGGTTGCCTCCATATAACCCAAGAGGTGAGAGGATAGCAGCTAACTCTTGGAACCCTAGTTCATTTGCTTTCCTATTTTCCCTTCCTATTTTCTTAGGATTTCCATAGGACTAGCTTGAGAGCTTCATGGTGAGATCTTGCGAGAGGGTTGGATGATCGGGCGGCAAGCTAGACCTTGTAAGAACCTTTGTTGCATGTATAGATGATTCAGCGTGGTTCGTCAAGGTTTGGATGTGTTGTTCCCGGTTGTTCTTGGTGGTGATGTTCGGAGCCCTCTCTTAGTGATTTCTTTGGGTTGTTTTCGGGACCTTTCTCTTGGGGATTTGATGGGAGAAATTTGTGGGAACCCTTTGTGGTTCTTTGGGCTGTGATTCCCCTCCCAAATCCGTGAGTAAAGGGGCTCGTTTTTGGGTTTTTCCGAGTTCTAGTGTTAGAGGTGTTCTTGGCGGGATTTCTTCGATTCCTCCTTTTTGGACGAGTTTTGGTAGGATTAAACTTAGCTATGGACTCCTCATGAGGTGTTCCTAATATCCCCAAAGTCTTGTTCAAGTCCGTGGAGCGATTCGGGAGATCGAGGTTTGGATTTGGGGGAGTTGACCCGCGGGTGCTGTTCATCCCAAGCTGCCCAGGCTACACCGGTCTGACCGGTGCTCTTGACCGGTCTGACCAGTGCAACCCTCGGTGGGTTTTTGCTCGGGTGAACGTCTGGGTGTGTTCGCTGTTGTCCTGTGTTGCAGCTGTTTCGAGTTTGGGTCAGTTTGGAGGTCGGTTGGCCTGTTTGGTGCTTTGGGGGCTTTCTGGCTGTGACCGGTCTGACCGGTGCGTCTCACCGGTCTGACCGGTGTGGAGCCTGAAGAGTATCTTGGCCCCCTAAGTGGGTTTTGGTGATATAATGACACACACCTAAGTGGCTAATGAGTTTATCTAGTCCATGAGCAGGTATTAAAATCATGTATGGCATCAAGCACAGCTTGTTGACTACACAAATAGAAAGTGGTGCTCTAAAAGGATTCCTAAGACGGCTTATTTATTTTTTTACTTTTGAATTTGAGTCCTAGGAATGCCGTACTATCAAGAGGGACAGGAATCATGTCTTCCAAGAGTCGAACAGGTGCTCTAGTTGCTAAAACAAAACCTATGAGAGACACCTTTGCACTAACACATTCACGGGGATCTTATCTTGGGTGCTGGCCTTGGAAGGCCGGAGTGTCCCGGTTTTTTCCCGGAGACTCCGGACTTCCCGGAGAGTCCGGGTTTAACCCGGATACTCCGGGTCATAAAGCCTCAACGGCTATATTCTGGGTGAGGGGGTATAAAAGCCCCCTCCACCCCTTCATTTACTCCTCTCCCTGCCATTTTCATCCTGAACTGTTGCAACCCTCATTTACTCCTCCTCTCTCTACCTTTGGCTCAAAGTTGGTGAGATTTGTTGTGGGAGTTAAGAGGATTTGAGAGCAAGGGCTTGGAGAGTGCTAGTGAGCTGATTTCCCATCTCTAGAGCACCTAGTTCTTCGCTTGGTTGGCAAAATTCGTGTTTGTTACTCTTGGAGCTTTGAGCTCCTAGCTGGCTAGGCGTTGCCTTGGAGCATCCAAAGGTTGTGGCAGCCCAAGGAAGTTTGTATTACCCCGAAATTGAGTAAGTAACTCTAGCTTGATCTTCGTGGTCGCTAGAGGGAGGAAAGTGACCTAGGTGTAAAGGTCCACCCTTTGTGGGTACCTCAACGAAGACGTAGACCTCAAGGTGTGAGGTTGAACTCCCGTAACAAATCCTGTGTTTCTTGTGCTTGTTCATCTTGTTGCATGCTTGTATCTTGCTTGAACACTTATCTAGGGTTTGGTGCCGATCTACTTCGTGTTGAGGTTCCTACAGGTTTTAAGTGGATAAACAGGCTTGTATCACTTCAGTGCATAACCTATTTTCACAGATTTACTTTTGAGCAAGTTTAAATCCTGTCGATTTAATTCCCCCTTAGCAGGCCGAACTATCCGGACATTTTCCCGGATTCTCCGGATTTCCCGGAGTATCCGGAAAAATATCCGGAGTCTCCGGACCTGGTCTAACAGCCGCGAAAAAGTTTGTGATTTTCGAGTTCGACTATTCACCCCCCCTCTAGTCGACATCTTGATCCTTTCAATTGGTATCAGAGCCTGGTGCTCCGTGTTTGAAGCCTAACCGCTTGGAGTTAAGAAGATGTCGAATCCAAATGATCAAGCCACGCCTCTCGCCGAAGGTGATCCCGTCAACAATGTTGTTGGCATGCCTCCTCCCCCTCGAGGAGACAACACCCGTGGTGCAAGCACTAGTCATCAAGCGCCCGGACGAGGTGATGAGTCCTCCGATAGTGAGGACGAAGAATTCGATGATGCAAGATCCACCCGCTCCGCTCGACGACCATCAAGGGATTACATTCGAACCTCTTTTGATTATTCTCGCTTATCCTTTAACCATCCATCGGGTTCTAGCCACATTGGGAAGATACCCCAATTTGATGGAACCGGCTATTCCAAGTGGAAGAACTCGATGGAGGAGTATTTGATGGCGGTGAATCCCGCACTTTGGACTATTGTGAACAGGGGTATTACATTTCCAAGTGGTGATGCGACGCTAACTCAAGATCAAGCAAATGAGATACAAAGAAACTATCAAGCCATCCGCATCATCAAGAGTTCACTCACGGCCGAAGAATATGACAAGGTAGATGGATTGAAGTCCGCCAAAGAAGTGTGGGACACCTTGTTCATCAATCATGAAGGGACAAAGCAAGTAAGGGAAGGAAGGATCCGAGCCTTAGAAAGTGAGCTCAACCGGTTTGTCATCAAGGACGATGAATCACCACAAGACATGTACAACCGATTGAACAAGATCATCAACAAGATCAAATCACTTGGAAGTACAAGATGGGGAAGAAGAGAAGTGGTTGACAAGATCCTCTCCGCGTACATGGCAAGGGATGTTCAATTCCCTACTCTCATAAGGGAAAAGAGAGGTTTCAACAAGTTCACTCCGGCGGATGTGATTGGAAGAATGGAAGAACACCTTATCACCGTCAAGGAGTCCAAGCTCTCACAAGAGATGTCAAAGATGCATGAACAACTTGAGAAGAACTAGGGAGTGGCCCTCAAAGCATCCAGCAAGGAGAAAAAGTCAAGCTCATCAACCTCAAGAATTATGGCTGAGGAAGATGATGATGAAGATAGTGACATGGACATGACCCCCGAACAAATGGCTCTCTTTGTAAGGATGTTCAACAAAATGTTCAAGAAGAGTGGCTTCTTCAACAAAAACAAGGACAAGGACAAGATCAAGACCAAGAGAACCTCAAAGAGACCATGCTTTGGATGTGCCAAGGAGGGACATTTCATTGCAGAGTGCCCTAACATAAAAGTGAGAAGAAGAGACACCAACAAGTTTGACAAGAACAAGAGAAAGGAAGTTGGTGAAGCTCATTTGGGTGAAGAATGGGATTCAAATGATGATAGCTCCGACTCCGACATAGAAGTCGGTCTTGCTACCATAACCATTAAGGAACCAATCAACAAGTCATCATTATTTGAAGATCTCACCGATGATGAAGATGACTTCACCCACACTTGCCTCATGGCTAGGGGCTCCAAGGTAGACACTCCTACCCCTCCCCTAGATGATGATAGCGAAAGTGATTTCGATTTTGAAAAAATGATCACTAGCTTTGGTAAAAAGGCCACTAAGAAAATCATGTTTTTAATGAAAGAAATTGAGAATAGAGATGGGACTCTTGAGGTGCAAGAAGAACTCTTTAGACTTGAGCGGGAGAAAACCATTGCCCTTGAGGATGCCCTTGTAATTGAAAAGAAGGGTTTCAAGGTGCAAGAGGACTCGCTCAAAGAAAAGGAGAAAGAAATTCTTAGCCTCAAGAAATCCCTAGCTACAGATAAGTTGTTGGTAGATGAATTAACTAGGGAATCTTTCCTAGCTAAGGATGCTTGCAAGAAACTTGAGGATGAAAAGCTTGAACTTCAAAAGAGCTTTGATAGCTTAAAGACTAGTCACATAGCAATAGAAGTTCAACTTGATAACCTCAAGAACAATGCTACAACTTCATCTAATGATGCTCTCTCAAACTCTCAAACATCAACAAGCAAAGGTTGTTCTAGATGTTATAAATTTGATATAAATGCTTGTGCTATTAATGTTGCCGAGATGAATGCCATGAGAAAGGAAATTGCTAGGTTGTCAAACTCCCTTATAGTTGAAAAGAAGAAAGAACCCAAGAGAGGTGAGTTTGAAAACCACACCAAGGGCTTTGGGTCAAGCTACATGAAGAAGTTTGGCTTTGAGGATGGGAAGGGGCTCGGTAAGCAAGAACAAGGTACAAAAGACCCCATCCCATTCATCAAGAACCACCACACCAAAGGTATGGGAACAAGGAATGTGGTGCACGGCATGAAGCAAATGGGTGTCAAGAAGCATGACAATCAAGTGAGATACAACACTCCAATCAAGTTCAAGAGCACCCAAGTAACCTCACAAGCATCACATTCAAAGCCAAACAAGTCAATCAAGAAGCCCAAACCTCATGCATCACAAGATAGTTTTTATGCCAATTATGTGTTGACTTGGAGCCACAAGGGTAAGGTGGTTGCCAAGTATGTGGGGCCTCGCACAAAAGGGACAATGATAAAAAGAAGTGTGTGGGTGCCCAAGATTCTTGTGACTAACACTCTAGGACCCAAATACACTTGGGTACCTAAAACACAAGCATAATTTGTTTTGTAGGCATATTCCTCCGGTGGAACAAAATGGGTGATTGATAGTGGATGCACAAATCATATGACCTAGAGAGAAGAAAATGTTTACATCTTGTGATATGATTGAAAATCCTACGGAAAGCATTGCCTTTGGAGGCAATGGTGGAGGAACGGTTGTTGGTCTTGGTAAAATTGCTATCTCAATCAATCATTCAATTTCCGATGTTTATTTGGTTGAATCTTTGGACTACAACTTGTTGTCCGTCTCACAACTTTGTGAGATGGGCTACAATTGTTTGTTCACTAATGAGGGTGTGACCGTCTTTAGAAGGGGCGATGACTCCGTTGCCTTTAAGGGTGAACTCAAAGGAAGGCTTTACTTGGTGGATTTTTCATCGGATAAAGCCCAACTTGATACATGCTTATTGGCAAAGTCTAGCTTGAGTTGGCTTTGGCATCGCCGACTAGCTCACGTTGGGATGAACAATCTCAATAAGCTTCTAAAGGGGGAACACATCCTAGGACTAACAAACGTTCATTTTGAGAAAAATAGAATTTGTAGTGCTTGTCAAGCCGGAAAGCAAGTTGGTGCTCCTCATCCCGCCAAGAACATTGTATCTACCACAAGGCCATTGGAACTACTTCACATGGATATCTTTGGTCCGGTAGCATATGTTAGCATTGGGGGAAACAGGTATGGATTTCTCATTGTTGATGATTACTCTCGGTACACTTGGGTATTCTTTATGAAAGACAAGAGCAAAGTTCATGAAATTTTCAAGAAATTTGCAACAAGAGCCCAAAATGAGTTTGAAGGACCGATACGGCGAACCAGAGAGAGGGGGAGTGAATGGGAGCCGATAAAAATTCTTCTCGAAGGAGATGGAAACTCCAACAAGATGAACACGGCTTCCAACACACGTCTCCGACTCACTACCAAGGTTGGTCAAGCCCACGTAGCCACAGGAGTGCTACTGGACCTAGGAACCAACACACCACCTTCCGACCCGAGAAACGCAGCGGAAAAACCAAACCTCGAGTCTACGACCACCCACACCGGTCGGGCGGTGAGCACCACCGGCCGACCGGTCCCCGCCGGTGAAACCGAGCAACTTCCACTAAGTGGCTCTACACCGGTCGACCGGTGAGACACACCGGTCGGACCGATGGCGACCGAAAGCCCCCAAAGCACCAAACAAAGCCAACCGACCACCAAACGGACCCAAACTCGAAACGGCGAAAGCAACACGGGACAACAACGAACTCACCAAGACGTTCACCCGAGCAAAAACCCACAAGGGCTCGCACCGGTCAGACCGGTCAAGAGCACCGGTCAGACCGGTGTAGCCTGGGCAGCTCGGGATAAACAGCACCCGCGGGTCAACTCCCCCAAATCCAAAACTTGATCTCCCGAATCGCTCCACGGACTTGAACAAGACTTTGGGGATATCAGGAACACCTCATGAGGAGTCCATAGCCAAGTTTAATCCCACCAAATCTCGTCCAAAAAGGAGGAATCGAAGAAATCCCGCCGAAAGCACTTCCAACCCAAGAAGTCAAGAAAACCCCAAAATCGAGCACTTTTACTCACGGATTTGGGAGGGGAATCACAGCCCAAAGAACCACGAAGGGTTCCCACAAATTTCCCCCATCAAATCCCCAAGAGAAAAGCCCCGAAAACACCTCAAAGAAATCACGAAGAGAGGGCTCCGAAAATCACCACCAAGAACAACCGGGGAAAACACATCCAAACCTTGAGGAACCACGCCGAATCATCTATACATGAAACAAAGGTTCGTACAAGGTCTAGCAAGCCGCCCGATCATCCATCCCTCTCTACAAGATCTCTCCGTGAAGCTCTCTTGCTAGTCCTAAGGAAAACCTAGAGAAAATAGGTGGAAAATAGGAAAACTAATGAGCTAGGGTTCCAAGAGTTGGCTGCCATCCTCTCACCTCTTGGGTTATATGGAGGCAACCGAATGTCTAAAACGCCCTTCTCTACTAACTAGGGATACAAGCCCCTCAAGGGCGGATTTGGAATTCTTGATGTCTTCACCATCGGACGGATGCCGGCGACCGCACCTCGCGTAGCCTCGACGCAAGCCATGCGATCCCGACGCGTGTCCTCCGCTTCGAAGATTCCGGACTGCGTCGTCGCACACCGGTCGACCGGTGCTCCTCCGGCGGTCGACCGGTCCCCACCGGTCGGACCGGTCCCCCCGTCGACCGGGCCGGACCCACCGGCGGACCGGTCCGGTGCCGCCGCACCTCCGTCTTCGGTTCTCCGGTCTTGGCTTTGTGGATCAACCAAGGAACCCGGTGGTTTTACGGTGAACCACCGAAACCCCGCGAACTCGGTGTAGCCTCCGCCAATCTCCACTCATGACTTGGCTCCCACATAGTCCCGGCTCGACCTTGGTTTTGAGGCTCAACCAAGAAACCGTCCACGACTTCATCTTGCTGTTCATGCCACCATGCGGCCCGCACTTGACCCCACTGGCCACCGGGTCCCTCGAACGAAGCCTACTTGTCTTCTCCACACCTGGAGGCCTCACCGGCGACGACCTTTCGCGCTTGTTCTTCAACTGCACCAACACGAGTCAAGCCGCAACCTGCACCTGCAATACTTAGCCAAGAATCAGTCCACACAACGTTGTCAATCACTCATCACACAAGGAAGCGACCATCCACCGGTCCTCGAACCACACATGGTCCTCAGAGTTTGATGTGAAGATCAAAAGAGTAAGAAGTGACAATGGCACCGAGTTCAAGAACACCAACATTGAAGAGTATCTTGATGAAGAAGGCATTGGTCATGAGCTCTCCGTCCCATACACTCCACAACAAAATGGGATTGTAGAGAGGAAGAATAGAACTCTTATTGAAGCCGCAAGAACCATGCTTGATGAGTACAAGACTTCGGATAGTTTTTGGGCGGAAGCAATCAACACGGCGTGTCATGCTATCAACCGTTTGTATCTTCACAAGCTTCGCCACAAGACTGCCTATGAGCTCCTAATTGGTAAAAAGCCTAATGTCTCTTACTTTAGAGTTTTTGGTTGTAAGTGCTTCATTCTCAACAAGAATCCCAAAAGCTCTAAGTTTGCATCTAAAGTTGATGAAGGTATCTTTCTTGGTTATGCCTCAAACGCTCATGGCTATCGTGTCCTCAACAAAACCACCAGTTGTGTTGAAGTCACGTGTGACTTGACGTTTGATGAATCTAATGGCTTTCAAGAGGAGCAAGTTGATGAATTGTGTGTAGGCAAGGAAGTACCCGCAGAAAAGGCTATAAGGAGGATGGCCATTGGAGAAATCAAGCCTCAAGAAGAAGATGATGAGGACTGCATAATTGAAGATGCGACAGGATACGCCTCTTCGCGCAACCCGGAGTATCCGGGCAAAAACCCGGAGACTCCGGATTTTCCGGAGAATCCGGAGATAAGTCCGGAGACTCCGGACCTGCTACTGAAACTTCACAATGCAGTCGAGAAGATGAGGACTTGATTCAACAAGAAGTGTCTGACCCACATCCAAGAGTTTGACAAAGTGTTCAACGGGATCATCTCGTTGATAACATACTTGGAAGCATTCGTAGAGGGGTAACAACTCGTTCAAGATTAGCAAATTTTTGTGAACATTACTCGTTTGTTTCCATGTTGGAACCTCTTAGGGTTGAAGATGCTCTTGGAGATGCTAATGGGTGATGGCAATGCAAGAAGAGCTCAACAACTTCACTAGGAATGAAGTCTGGTCCTTAGTGGAACGCCCCAAACAAAATGTTATTGGAACCAAGTGGGTGTTTCACAACAAACAAGATGAAGACGGTGTGGTGACCAAGAACAAAGCTAGATTGGTTGCGAAGGGTTATACTCAAGTAGAAGGCTTAGACTTTGGAGAAACTTATGCACCGATGGCAAGACTTGAAGCAATTCGTATACTCCTAGCCTTTGCCACTCATCACAACTTCAAGCTACATCAAATGGATGTCAAGAGTGCCTTTTTGAATGGTCCAATCTCCGAAGAAGTCTATGTTGAGCAACCACCGGGCTTTGAAGATCCACAACTCCCAAACCACGTCTACAAGCTCCATAAGGCGCTCTATGGGCTTAAGCAAGCCCCTAGAGCATGGTATGAATGCCTTAAGGATTTTCTCTTAAAGAAAGGCTTTGAAATAGGCAAAGCCGATCCTACTCTCTTCACTCGTAAACAAGGCAATGATTTGTTTGTATGTCAAATATATGTTGATGATATCATATTTGGCTCTACTAATCAAATTTGGGTTGATGAGTTTAGTAGGATCATGACTAAAAGATTCGAGATGTCTATGATGGGCGAGTTGAAATTCTTTCTCGGTTTTCAAATCAAGCAACTCAAGGATGGCACATTCATAAGTCAAACCAAATACACCCATGACATGCTTAAGAGGTTTGACATGAACAACGCCAAGCCCATCAAAACACTTATGCCATCAAATGGACATCCTGATCTAAATGAAGAAGGCAAAAGCATCGATCAAAAGGTATATCGCTCCATGATTGGTTCTTTGCTTTACCTTTGTGAATCTAGGCCCGATATTATGCTTAGTGTGTGCATGTGTGCAAGGTTTCAAGCTGATCCTAAGGAGTGCCATCTAATGGCCGTTAAGAGAATTTTTAGATATTTGGTTCATACTCCTAACCTTGGTTTATGGTATCCTAAGGGCTCCACTTTCGATCTACTTGGCTACTCCGATTCGGATTATGCGATTGCAAAGTAGATAGGAAGAGTACATCTGGGACTTGCCAATTCCTTGGAAGGTCCTTGGTGTCTTGGAGTTCCAAGAAACAAAACTCCGTTGCCCTTTCCACCGCCGAGGCCGAGTATGTTGCAGTCGGCGCTTGTTGTGCTCAACTACTTTGGATGAGGCTCACTTTGAGAGACTTTGGTTGCAAGTTTAGCATGGTGCCACTCTTGTGTGACAATGAGAGTGCCATTAAGCTAGCAAACAATCCCGTAAACCACTCAAGAACAAAGCACATAGACATAAGACACCATTTCTTGAGAGACCACGAAGCCAAAGGAGATATCGCTTTAAGTCATGTGAGCACCGATAAGCAACTAACCGATATCTTCACAAAGCCTCTTGATGAACTAAGGTTTTGTGCTTTGAGGAGTGAGCTAAATATCTTGGATTCTCGTAACTTGGCTTGAGATCATGCAAATTTTGAGTGACCTAGTACAGGACTTTTAAAAACAAAAGATTTGTAAAAAGGCTTGTATTCCATCTGTTTTGAAAAATTTGGATCTTTAGGTACAACACTTGGACTATTGTTCTCCTTGCTTGTTTGTGGCTAGTTCAAAGTGTTGATACTGCTCAAGCTCACATTTATCACATAAGCAACCTTCCAAATCCATTCAAAATCAAATTCCTTGAAAATCTGCTCGCTGGGTTCAGGGGGAGCGGAGTATCCGGGGTTGAGGCCGGACACTCCGGGTTTCCTGGATAGTCCGGACCTGACCCGGAGACTCCGGGTTTTAAAAGTATATAAGGTTTGACCGCGGTGAAAACCTCTTTTCACCCCCCCACTTCAACTTTTAATCGTGCCTTATCTCTCCCGTCGCCCCCTCTCATCCTCTTGGGCGATTTCCCCATCCAACCACCGAAATCACGTGAGAGTGAGGATTTGAAGTCTCCAAGGCGTGGAGATCAAGGATCTACTTTAGTTTCAAAGGATCCAAGTCCTTTTCCCTCTCTCCCCAAGGTATTTTCAAAAGCAACTTTCCCGATCTACTTCCCTAGCGTAGTTCTTGTAGTATCCTCGTAGGGAATAGGTAGGAAACACCCTTTAGGCTCTAGATCTGCGTTTCCTCTCAGTTTGGATGGACGTAGTTCACTGCATTGTGATTTAGGGTTTCGGTCTGCGAAACCCGGACTCTCCAGGGTCGAAGGACCCGGAGTCTCCGGAATATCCGGAGTCTCCGGACTTTTTCCCGGAGTATCCGGGGTTCGCACTGCAACCTTAAATCACTAATGCAGCGTGTCTTCACCTTTGACAATCTCTCACTTCCATATCATTTTATCCATTCAGATGGTGAGGCTGAAGGTCAGTCGTGGCAATGAGGAGCCCTCCACCCAAAGGAGGACCAAGGCTAGGCATGACCCCGCCGCTTTTCGGGCCGTGCAAGAAGCCTTGGGGCAAGAAAGTTCTCAGCGCAGCTCAAGACCTAGACGGGGTGACCCTCCTCCCTCGTATGCCAAAGGGAGTGAAGAAGAAATAGTGGAGGAGGAGGAGGAGGAGGAGGAGGAGCAAACGGAGAGTGATGATGATGAAGTTGAGGATGAAACTTATGAGCAATCCCCCGAGCCTCCTCGTCGTCATGGAAAGGGGCCAGCCAAAGAGAGATCCCGCTACAAGCCCCATCCCAAAAGGAGCCACCAAGCCCCCTATATCCACCAAAGCCGCCCAGCTACTCGAGTTCCTCCTAAACATAAGCAAGGAGTAGCTGCTCACATCTGTCCTAAAACCCCACCTAGACTTATTCCTACCCTTCCACCCAATGTCCGAGTAGTTGAGACACCTATCAAGCTAAGGGACCCAGGCTCAGTCCTTGGATTTGCTGAGCACATGATTAGAGACTACTCAAGGAACTCCCTAGCAGTGAGGGAGCAAAGGGAGGAGAATGTTTATTTGTATCTCAAGGGAGAGGGACTTGAGGCAAGGTTTTGGTGTGACTTCCACAGGGATTTCTATCAATCCGTGATCCGCAATCCCAAGTTGGCCTCCAAGAACATGGCCCCCATTGTGCCAATGAAATATATTGATTGGAAGTACTATGAGGAGCTCAACAATACTGTGTTCAACTCGGTGATTGACAAGTGCAAGGAGGTCGGGCTCTACGACATCATGGGTTTTAGGTACAATTGGAACAAAGAAATCCTTGCTCAATTCCATTGTTCTTACTACTTCAATCCCCATGACAACACCATCACGTGGACAACTCAAGGCCAGAAGTGCACCATTGACTACATGACTTTCTCTCGGCTCTTGGGTCTTGGTTCTAAGGATGAAAGGCGCACCCCCATGCACAATGAGAACAAATACAAGCCCAAGGAGCTCCCCTTTATGTTTCCTAGCTGAGATGCGGCCATTGAGGGCAAGGCGGACCAACTTAACCCTTACTACTACTATCTCAATCAATTCTTTCGTGCCACTATCGACCCCAAGATTGGAGATGTCACAGCTTTGAGGTACTTTGCTCCAAATCTTCTCAATAGGATGGCACCGGATGAAGAAGGCTTTTGTGTCTTTGACTTCATTTGGAATGAGTTGAGGAGGGCCATGAATGATCCAATGAAGCATCTTCCTTATGCCCCCTATCTCATGTATATGATTGAGAGAGTGACCAATGTCCGCTATCCCAAGGATGTTGTCCATGAGCCGCTTCGCCACCTCCGTGATCGTGCCAAGAGGCCTCCCAAAGGCCGTAAGTATGTTGGATCGTCAAGTGCAGCTCCTTCCCATGACGATGTGCCCGCTGCACGTTCCTCTTCTCCACCTCCTCGTCGACACCGTGGCTCTATGATCAAGAGAGTGCTCAAGAGCATTTTCAGCATGTGCAAGACCATCGCCACGGAGACCAATGAGAATCGCTGCGACATCATCGAGATCAAGTCTCACCTTGGCCTCCCCACCGACCCCTACCGCGAGCTTCCTGAGTTTGATGACCCGTTTGCGGAGTGGGACACCCAAGGTGCCCAAGAAGAAGAAGAGGAGGAGGGCAATGAAGAAGAAGAAGAAGAAGAGGAGGAGGAGGACGACGACTCCGAGTGACTCCGCTGCTCTACACTTCCTTTTTGGCGCTTGATGCCAAAGGGGGAGTGATATTATCTATTTGTGTCTTTGGAACAATGAACTTGGTTTATAATAATTTAAATTTGGAACTTGGCTTGTAATAACTCTAATATTCGCTCGTGTGAGACTATGTGAGTTTGAGACATTTGATTGTGTGCTTGTGGTGTTTTATCTACTTTTTATCTACTAAGGACAGCTTATGCTAGATTGAAAAACT
This sequence comes from Cenchrus americanus, assembly GCA_947561735.1. Classification (NCBI taxonomy): domain Eukaryota; kingdom Viridiplantae; phylum Streptophyta; class Magnoliopsida; order Poales; family Poaceae; genus Cenchrus; species Cenchrus americanus. The sequence continues at coordinate 49,359,873 of OX387244.1, read as the reverse complement.
GTGTGTTATCTCGTTTTTTCGTTGTCGTGTCCGAAACCGGAGAGTCCGGACTTTTTCCCGAGTATCCGGATTTTCCGGACACTCCGGACTTGGCCCGGAGACTCCGGACTTCTCAGCACCAGATTTCTTTTCTCTTTTGTTGAGTGCATAATCTGTCATGAGCATTTCACCTTTTAACCTGTTGCACGTCACAAGCACACCACTGTTGTAATACTCTCTTGCCTCACTTGTTGTGCAAAATATTGGCCCTAATAGGACCTTTGATATTCAAAATCAAAATGCACATATTAAGGGGGAGTATTACAATAGCTCTAAATATTCATTGTTTATCTCTTATATGACTTAGTTGTGTTGTCATCAATCACCAAAAAGGGGGAGGTTGAAGAGTATCTTGGCCCCCTAAGTGGGTTTTGGTGATATAATGACACACACCTAAGTGGCTAATGAGTTTATCTAGTCCATGAGCAGGTATTAAAATCATGTATGGCATCAAGCACAGCTCGTTGACTACACAAATAGAAAGTGGTGCTCTAAAAGGATTCCTAAGACGGCTTATTTATTTTTTACTTTTGAATTTGAGTCCTAGGAATGCCGTACTATCAAGAGGGACAGGAATCATGTCTTCCAAGAGTCGAACAGGTGCTCTAGTTGCTAAAACAAAACCTATGAGAGACACCTTTGCACCAACACATTCACGGGGATCTTATCTTGGGTGCTGGCCTTGGAAGGCCGGAGTGTCCGGTTTTTGCCCGGAGACTCCGAACTTCCCGAGAGTCCGGGTTTAACCGGATACTCCGGTCATAAAGCCTCAACGACTATATTTCGGGTGAGGGGGTATAAAAGCCCCCTCCACCCCTTCATTTACTCCTCTCCCCGCCATTTTCGTCCCGAATCGTTGCAACCCTCATTTACTCCTCCTCTCTCTCCCTTTGGCTCAAAGTTGGTGAGATTTGTTGTGGGAGTTAAGAGGATTTGAGAGCAAGGGCTTGGAGAGTGCTAGTGAGCTGATTTCCCATCTCTAGAGCACCTAGTTCTTCGCTTGGTTGGCAAAATTCGTGTTTGTTACTCTTGGAGCTTTGAGCTCCTAGCCGGCTAGGCGTTGCCTTGGAGCATCCAAAGGTTGTGGCTGCCCAAGGAAGTTTGTATTACCCCGAAATTGAGTAAGTAACTCTAGCTTGATCTTCGTGGTCGCTAGAGGGAGGAAAGTGACCTAGGTGTAAAGGTCCACCCTTTGTGGGTACCTCAACGAAGACGTAGACCTCAAGGTGTGAGGTTGAACTCCGGTAACAAATCCTGTGTTTCTTGTGCTTGTTCATCTTGTTGCATGCTTGTATCTTGCTTGAACACTTATCTAGGGTTTGGTGCCGATCTACTTCGTGTTGAGGTTCCTATAGGTTTTAAGTGGATAAACAGGCTTGTATCACTTCAGTGCATAACCTATTTTCACAGATTTACTTTTGAGCAAGTTTAAATCATGTCGATTTAATTCCCCCTTAGCAGGCCGGACTATCCGGACATTTTCCCGATTCTCCGGATTTCCGGAGTATCCGAAAAATATCCGAGTCTCCGGACCCGGTCTAACAAATGCCCGCGAAAAAGTTTGTGATTTTCAGGTTCGACTATTCACCCCCCCCCCTCTAGTCGACATCTTGATCCTTTCAGAGCCACTTAGTGAAAGTTGCCCAGTTTCACCAGCAGGGACCGGTCTGACCGGTGGTGCTCACCAGTCTGACCGGTGTTGGTCAGTGGACTCGAGGTTTGGTGTTCCGCTGCGTTCTCGGGTCGGAAGGGTGTGTGTGTTGGTTCCTAGGTCCAGTGGCACTCCAGTGGCTACGTGGGCTTAGCCAACTTGGGTAGTGAGTCGAAGACGTGTGTTGGAAGCCGTGGTCATCTTGTTGGAGTTTCCATCTCCTTCGAGAAGAATTTTTATCGGCTCCCATTCACTCCCCCCCTCTCTGGTTCGCCGTATCGGTCCTTCAACAAGGCAACCTTGATGATGTGTGGCACGAACGAAGGAATTGCGAAAAGACGATACAAGCCACCGATCATTGAAGATTGTTTGCTTTCAACTCCGAGAGACCACTCATGATGAAAAGCTCGAAGGCCAAGGTACAAATTAACCTCTCAAGACACTTTTGGAGCTGATAATATTCCTTTGATATATCTATGATTCATATCCGATAGTGAGGTTGATTCAATTCTATGCCTTGTTCTTATGATAATCATGATAGGCTAGAATTTCTTGAGAGTGATAAAGAGTCTTTGTTGTGCTTAAAATTTGTTACATGCCTAATGAACCTTTGCCTAATGAGATCTTAGTTCTGAGCAAGAAAACTTATGCTATATTTAATCACAACTTACTTTTTCATAAATTGTGGTTATGGAAGCGTTTGTTTGCAATATGATTTGTAAATCTTGGACTTGCTTTGTGCTCGGTCAAGCTAGTGACATTAAAAGAGCAAATTGTGGGAGAAATCCCAAGTTTCACTAACCATGCAGGGCATTAAATACAAATTAAGATGAGAGAAGCATACCCTAAGGAATTGCAAACCCGTGCATCACCGTCACCCAACCTCAAAAACGGACGTCGCTGTTTTCATCAATTTTGAGGACCTGGTCAGACATGTTCAAGGAAGAAAAAGTTGAAAATCAGAAGCTCCATCAAGTGTCGGTTCCAACGCATCCAAGATCGATGAATTTGAAGACCCGTACAAGGAGATATGGCAAAAACATTGAGTGATGTGCAGTCTGAAATCAGCTGGACAGATTGCAGCGCCGGAGTAGAACGGGCATAACTCACTCGATAGGAGTCCGTTGGGAGTGAATAAATACTTGATGGAAAGATAATTTCATGCACCACGCATGGAAGCTATTGTTCTCTATATGGTCTGATCTGGACAGAGAGGAAAATTTGTGAAAGAAGAAGCAGCGATAAAGTGCGATGGAGAAGGTGATGATGATGATGCAATGAGATGATTGGGCAAGCTTCTCATGGAGCATAAGTGATCGTGTCAAGCATGGAGAGTGGATCAAGGCTGCATGAACACCTTCAAATCTTGCATGAAGGATCATGGCTCTGCAACAATAAGAAGGTATGTGAGAAAGTCGAGCTCTACGACTTTAAATGAAGCGCTTTGCGGGAAGCAACCCGTTATTTATTTATATATATACATGACCGTCTACATTGTGCTCTTTAATCAGACCATCAAGTAATATTGTACCATTGCTCTAATAAAAACCTCAACACCATGTTGTATGATCTAATTGCTATTGAGGGAGCGCTTTGTTATTTGATCTTGGAAAACTTATAGACCTTTTTGTGTGCCTATTAGAATTTAGAGTCTTTTTCTTTTGTGTCTTTTTAGAGAGATATATGAAGTTGGCACCATCCTTTGATTCCAAACTTGTGGCTAGTTAATTTAGTCTAATATTTGTTTTTGTTTTAGACCTCCATATCATGTTGTTTTGATGCATTGCATGTTGTGTTAATCTAACTTTTCGTCCAACCAACCTAAGCCTTCCTATAACTCCCACCAAAAACCATAGCCTATAGAGGTAGGATTTCTTGAGTTGACCGAGGGCTCTCACCCTCCGGGTTGAACAAGTCTATCACTTTCCTCTTTTCTAATTAAAAACTTTGACTAGCCTCCCCATAAAATCCTTAGGAAAACTTCCCCTACCTATAGACATCCTAAAACCATAGGTTTGTATAAAGACTCTAGGACCACCTTAGTTAGAATTTCTATACTTGACTTTCTCTCTTCAAAATCCTCGTTTGAGCCAAAAATATAAGATACCCATAACCTACCCTTAAACCTTGTTAGTTTGGTTGATTGATTCTTTTCGATGGGTGACTTCCTTGTTGACAATACTTACTTTGTATGAAGTGTGAGATCAAGCTTTGTCCTTTGCTTATTACGGACCACATCGAAAGTGTTTTTCAAACCTTGCTAATGTTTGTTTGTGCTAACTTTCTGCATTTGTATTTTACATCCATCTCTTTGTCATCATCCACTTTATGTTAGCTTGGGAACTTTTGTGAAACTTTATGATGAATGCTTTCATATCCATGTTAATGCTTGTCGACATGTGTTACTACTTTTTGCAATCTTGTGTAAACATGGTGTTTAGACATGATTGGAGACCACCATCATTTAGTCTTATATCCCGAGCTATCATGTTGCATTAGTTGGTTTATAAACTTAGCAATACGCCACACTTTTCTTGCACTATAAAGAATTATTGATCTTGGGATGAACATGGTGTTTTGACCTTGGTTAACAAATCTCTATGGGAATAGAAAGTTTGGAAACTACTTTGTAAGCATGGAGCTTAGAATTTGGTGTAAACATTGTTTTGTTTTTATACCATCCTCTCATTTGCATACACGCTTGTACTCACGTACACCCATTAGGATTTTTGCTAGATTGACTATGCCACGAGTGAAGATCGTAGGGATGTCATGGTTTGTTGGCATAGGGTGAGTATTCCCGACCATCACCTCGGGGGTACTTTGTGCATTATAGTTATTTTGCAGGCATGGTTAATCCCTCCCGTGAGTTCGTGATAAAAGCTGAAATCAAGATCATCAACACCTCCAAAATCCCGAAGGGAGCACTGCTGTTTTCATCAAGATTAAGCACATGTTCAGAGATATACAAAAGTGAAAAATCAGATATTCAAGTGCTCCATTAAGTCTACTTTCCAATGCATCAAGAATCAACATTTTAGGAGACCCGTGCAAGAAGTTACAACCAAATCTTTGAGTGTCACACATTCTGAAATCAGCCTGGGACAACTGGCACCAACAAAGTAAAAAGGGCGTAACTCTCTTGTTCGGAGTCCGATCGGGATGAATGACCACTCACTGGAAAGATAATTTCAAGCAATTCGCAATGGAGCTATTATTCAGTGCATACTCAGTTCTGGAAGTAGAAGAAAAACTCGTGGAAGATGAACCAGCGGTAAGGGACAACATTGAAGGAGGAGAAGATGAGATGAGAAACATTTGGGAGCAAGGCTCGTGGCAAAGGGCGGACATTAAAGGACGAACAAAGGCAACAATGTGATGATGATCTCCACGCATAGCGGTGGGACTTCAAGAATTTTAAGATGGTTCATCATCTTCCGTGTCTAGCAACATGCTAAGCATGGGGGAAGACTTGGTGGACGAAAGAAGACCGCATGGAGTTCAGGGATCACGGTTGCCACGGATGCCGATCTTCCTTCTTCCATGCTAGGCACTATGCTTAAGCATGGGGGAGGGTGCGCTACATCACAAGCATCAAAGGACGGTAACAATTTCTCAACCCTCTCTTTGTCCTTGTCTTTCTAAATGCTTGTATATATGTATATGCCTTCAACAACCTTAGATGCAACTTTTGTATGTCTCTCGTTAAATAACATGGCTTCTAGGAGTACAACCTAGGTTTAGTTTTTGTTTATTGTCATCACCTTGTCCTCACCATGATGAAATAATTTCGGCTTGATTTTGCTCGTTGGTATAATGGTATATGATGATCGTTGCCACTTATTTAAACTTTGTGCTTATTTATGCATGATTAAGCTATTGCTCTCTCTAATACAAATCTAAAATTAATTAAATGTTAGCTTAATCTTTTGTGGAGGTCATGATAAAAATAAAGACCCATGATTTCTTTTATGCTCTCAACTTTGGATGGGTCGAAGAACATATTACTTTTTGCTTTAAAAAGTCATGCTAACCTTGTCATTAATACCTCTTGCATTTTGCTCTACCTATCCAAAGCCTTATATATAGAGTGCAACCATAGATTACAAGAGTTATTGTTGGGTGAATTGATTCAAGGCTCGATTCTTTGGCTAGTGACTAAGAAGCTGGTCATTCCGTGTTTTGCGTAACTTATCTTTTGCTAGCATATTCTATCTGTGCATTGTGAGCTCCCACATCGGAAGCTTTGCAAATCTCGCCGGATATCCACCCTTTAAACCAACATCATCTTTTGTGTTAACCTCCTTGACCAACCTATCACTTGAGTATGGAAACGACACATCACAAGAAGGTGCTTCAAAGGGAAGATTCAAGTTCCCTCTCATCAAGACATCCAGTACCTACCTTAACACCATTTCCTCTTTGCTCGGGGACGAGCAAACGTCTAAGCATGGGGGAGGAGGTAGGTACTATGAAAACTAGAGTTCTAGGGGAGATAAAAAATGAATAAGATAAGAGGACAAAATAAAAAATCCAAGTACCTCACATGTCAAAAAGAAAAAAAAAGAAGAAAAAAGGGAAGAAAACAAGAAAAAGAAAAAGAAAAATATAGAGTAATAATAAATCTCCCCCGGTTCTCTAGTTGCTTAAGGATTTTCCAAGGACTTCAAGATCAAGACCCATACTCATTTTTCCAACCATGTGCAATCCGATAACGAGGACTTCGTTGGGGCCTCGGGATCATTCTTTGCCATTTGCACATGTCCACCTATCTAAAAGTGTGAGTTATTTCTCTTCCCCCTTCTTGTGAACATTATTTTTCCAATGACCTTTTTGACGAGTCATGATAAGTTCATGAGAAGCTTGCCTTGTTTTCATAATAGTCTCAACTTTAGCATCTTGGTAGGATAAAAACTTTCCTATGAGCTCCAAATAAAACCCTTCCACCTACAAAAATGAGAGGGAAAGGATATAGATCAAGTAGGCTTGAGAGTGTTGTGAGATGGGAGAGTTCATGAGCAAGATGCAAGAAGGTTTAAATTTTTGTACTTGGTTTAGCTCTTTTATTCACCTCGTTCTTCACTTTAAAAGTTTCCAAGACCTATTCGAATTTTGTGGAGCATAATTGATTACTTGTTGAAAGAGCTTAAATTATATCTACCCTCCATAATGATGAAAGCTAGTTACACTATGGAATTTTAACAAATATAAACTTGGAGAGCATTATGCTTTCTCATGTGTGATCAAGTGCATGTTATGAACAATGAAAAGCAATGCTGATATCCATTGAAAACTTACTCGAGGACAAGCAAGGTTTAAGCATGGGGGAGATGTTGACGGTCGATTTTGGTACACCTAGCTATGAGTTTACTATCAACATTTGCACGTATTTGATATTCTAACCAATGGTACTAACCCCCCGGAGGTATCAAGTTCACTCCCGCATGTCGATTGTGGAGTTTGTTGTTTACGCAGGAAATTAACGTTAAAGAGGAGACTTTCGTGATAAGTTCATCAAGCACTTTATGAGAAGATCATGAAGCCCGTCACAAGTCAAGACATGAAGTGAACACGACTCCAAATGATCCAAGGACTGAAGCATCAACACGTAAAACTCCGGGGACTTGGATGTCTACCACGAGATCAACTCATCCCGAGAGATATCCTCGCAACCCAGGACAGCATGATCTTTCGGTGCAGATTCAGAGACTTAAATGTCCTCTAATGGCAAAAGTTTGACTACCAAAGTTGTGGGCATCGACGATTACCTTCGTGGATATGTGGAAGGCCCAATTCGGATAAGGGAGCTAGGAGATATGACCCTCGAAATCCCTGCTGCGCAGTCAGTCCGAAATCAGAACAGATTATCTTCCAAGGCAGATTTGGAGATCTTATCTTCGTTTCCAAAGAAAGAAATGAATACCAAAGTTGGAGGAAATTTTGTGCCATACAACCAGGACACGAATTTGCATTATTTGGAGTCCGGACGTGGGAGATGTGGTGCCGGCAAGGAAGGGCTGCGAATCAGGAAAATCTGGACGAGGCTGATTTTATGGAAACCAAGTTCCTTTCTATCCCAAGGAAGATCTCGTGCAAGTCAAGGTGGAGCACGCCCCAAGGCTCCCCAAGGGCATAAATACACCCCCTTGGGTGCCCAAGGAGGGGTGATCAATCCATCCATTCATCAGAGAGCCGCCGAGACGAAGGAGAAGTACCGGGAGGAAGCCGACGGCCGCCTCGAGTCCTCGAGTTGCCTATGGGATGGCTTAGGCCATGCCCTAGCCACCATGGTTGGCCCTGCGTGGTGAAGCCATGGTGAAGTTCCGAAGCCGCGACTTGAACTCGTCAAGTCGTTTGTACCTTCAACATTTGGTGATGTAACTATATCTTGTCATACTTTGATCTACTACGAGTTATACTTATTCATATGTGTAGCTACCATATGCCTTTAGTAGGACTAGATCGAATCATGGTGATTAGTCTTGTCTTGCGGATACACCGTAGTAGTGCACGGACCGAGGTTTATCGCTCGGTGATGATTATCCTCGCGTAGTGGCAGTACGGGAGGGGAGAAAGTGGCGAGTGAACGTGCATCGGACCACTCCATATTGGGTTACTCCATATCGAGTGTAATCCTTATCATAGTATAGGTTTAGATTGGTTTATCACATTGGCCGGAATGGCAACAAGAAGACGATAGGCTAGGTTTACCTTTGGTTTGCTTACCTTTATGGCTAGGTGGATGTGATCCATACATCCCTTCGTGTTTGTATGTTACCTTTATGCAATCAATGCTTCACATAGGGTCAGACCGGTAGGTTAGATAGAGAACCTTAGTGGTTTTCTTCTGATCCTTGGATTGACAAATCTAGGGAGGACCCTCCTTGGTGAAAAAGGCACCAAGTTGCGGTGAACTTGAGCACGGTTTTACACCGTCAACAGGTGGCAAGGATCGAAGTGCTACGAAGGAACACCCCCGGGAATTGAAGCGTAAAAGACCGAACTTCATGCGCGGAGAACCTCCATCTTGGAGGCGAGGATGACATCGTCAAAATCATGCAAGTGGAGGGGGAAGTGCATAATCACCCGAGGACCCACGGGAACGAAGGGGCGACCGAACTGGGCCGAATTGGGCCTAGGCCGGTCGGCCCAGGCCGGCCGGCCCAGCCTAGTTCTGGCGTCGGTTCGGCCCCCCTTTCCTTGCACCCGAAGGATCTTCAACCCTAAAACCCTGGAGGCGCCGCCATTCGACAAGGGAGAGAGCCATTCGCACCAGGAGGCCATCCACAAGCTAGAGAAAGAGGAGGGAGATCTCCGGAGGGAGATCAACCACCTCAAAGGAGGCACCCACAAGTGGAGAAGAAGGAAGACACCGTCGGAAGGGTGACCATGATCAACAGTGCTATGTCTAGAACCTTGATGTGGTAATCTCCTTATTCGTCCATGGGTTGTAATCGATCTTGAGATGTAATCGTACTTTGTCGGATTATCTATCTATCATCTTGTGTTGAATATATTTTATTGCTTAAGGTTAGCTACCATGCCGTAAAGGGAGTAGAGCTCCAATGCTTCCTTAGATCCATTCAATACGCCGTGTCCATCATAGGTCTAGTCATGAATACCTTCGCGTAGTGACAGTACGAGGGGAGGGAAAGGGCGAAACCGTAGTCACAACCCCCGATAGATTAGATTGGTTTTCTTGTCTTTAAGCGATTGCATGATCTAGTATCGTAGACCCATGGGCGAGTGTCTCCTATCTTGATTGCTTAATCATTCTCTCTAGTGTAGTTTAGTTGTTTTCTAGTTTAATCATAGTTAAGGTTTGAGTAGCTAGTGTGTAGTGGTAGATCGAACGCTTGTAATCCCCTTGCTCCGCGGATTGACAAGAACCTTGGGAATCCCGTGGTGAAAAAGGTGTGGGTCCATACGCTTGTGGATCGTAGAGGGATACGTCTTTTATCCGTCAACATATGTCGATTATGTGTTGACTTGGAACCACAAGGGTAAGGTGGTTGCCAAGTATGTGGGACCCCGCACAAAAGGGACATTGATCAAAAGGAATATGTGGGTGCCCAAGATTCTTGTGACTAACACTCTAGGACCCAAATCCACTTGGGTACCTAAAACATAAGCATAACTTGTTTTGTAGGCATACTCCTCCGGTGGAACAAAATGGGTGATTGATAGTGGATGTACAAATGATATGACCAGGGAGAAGAAAATGTTTACATCTTGTGATATGATTGAAAATTCTACGGAAAGAATTGCCTTTGGAGGCAATGGTGGAGGAACGGTTGTTGGTCTTGGTAAAATTTCTATTTCAATCAATCATTCAATTTCCGATGTTTATTTGGTTGAATCTTTGGACTACAACTTGTTGTCCATCTCACAACTTTGTGAGATGGGCTACAATTGTTTGTTCACCAATGAGGGTGTGATCATCTTTAGAAGGGGCGATGACTCTGTTGCCTTTAAGGGTGAACTCAAGGGAAGGATTTACTTGGTGAATTTTTCATCAGATAAAGCCCAACTTGATACATGCTTATTAGCAAAGTCTAGCTTGAGTTGGCTTTGGCATTGCCGACTAGCTCACATTGGGATGAATAATCTCAATAAGCTTCTAAAGGGGGAACACATCCTAGGACTAACAAACGTTCATTTTGAGAAAAATAGAATTTGTAGTGCTTGTCAAGCCTGAAAGCAAGTTGGTGTCCCTCATCTGGCCAAGAATGTGGTCACCACCACAAGGCCATTGGAACTACTTCACATCGATATTTTTGGTCCGGTAGCTTATGTTAGCATTGGAGGGAACAAATATGGATTTGTCATTGTTGATGACTTCTCTCGGTACACTTGGGTATTCTTTATGAAGGACAAGAGCAAAGTTCATGAAATATTCAAGACGTTTGCCACAAGAGCCCAAAATGAATTTGATGTGAAGATCAAGAGAGTGAGAAGTGACAATGGCACCGAGTTCAAGAATACCAACATTGAAGAGTATCTTGATGAAGAAGGCATTGGTCATGAACTCTCCGTCCCATATACTCCACAACAAAATGGGATAGTGGAGAGGAAGAATAGAACTCTCATTGAAGCCGCAAGAACCATGTTTGATGAGTACAAGACTTCGGATAGTTTTTGGGCGGAAGCAATCAACACGGCTTGTCATGCTATCAACCGTTTGTATCTTCACAAGCTTCGCCACAAAACCGCTTATGAGCTCCTAACCGGTAAGAAGCCTAACGTGTCTTACTTTAGAGTTTTTGGTTGTAAGTGCTTCATTCTTGACAAGAAGCCCAAAATCTCTAAGTTTGCATCTAAAGTTGATGAAGGTATCTTTCTTGGTTACGCCTCAAACGCTCGTGGCTATCGTGTCCTCAACAAAACCACCGGTTATGTTGAAGTCACGTGTGACTTGACGTTTGATGAATCTAATGGCTCTCAAGTGGACCAAGTTGATGAATTGTGTGTAGGCAAGGATGTACCTGCTGAAAAGGCTATAAGAAAGATGGCCATCGGAGAAATCAAGCCTCAAGAAGAAGATGATGAGGACTGCGAAATAGAAGACGCGGCAGTTCTACCTCCCGCTGCGAACCCCGGAGTATCCGAAGAAAAATCTGGAGATTCCGGGTTTTCTGGAAACTCCGGAGATTCTGGACCTGCTGCTGAGAATTCCCAAGGCAGACAAGAAACTGAGAATTTGATTCAACAAGAAGTTTCTGAGCCACATCCAAGAGTTCGGCAAAGTGTTCAACGAGATCACCCCGTCGACAACATTCTTGGAAGCATCTGTAGAGGGGTAACAACTCGTTCAAGATTAGCAAATTTTTGTGAACATTACTCGTTTGTTTCTATGTTGGAACCTATTAGGGTTGAGGATGCTCTTGGAGATGCCGATTGGGTGATGGCCATGCAAGAAGAGCTCAACAACTTCACTAGGAATGAAGTCTGGTCCTTGGTGGAACGCCCCAAGAAAAATGTGATTGGAACCAAGTGGGTGTTTCGCAACAAACAAGATGAAGATGGCGTCGTGACCAAGAACAAAGCTAGATTGGTGGCAAAAGGGTACACTCAAGTAGAAGGCTTGGACTTTGGAGAAACATATGCACCGGTGGCAAGGCTTGAAACAATTCGCATACTCTTGGCTTTCGCCACCCATCACAACTTCAAGCTACATCAAATGGATGTCAAGAGTGCCTTATTGAATGGTCCAATCTCCGAAGAAGTCTACGTTGAGCAACCACCGGGCTTTGAAGACCCTCAATTTTCTAACCACGTCTACAAGCTCCATAAGGCACTCTATGGGCTCAAGCAAGCCCCTAGAGCATGGTATGAATGTCTTAAGGAATTTCTCTTAAAGAAAGGCTTTGAAATAGGCAAAGCCGATCCTACTCTCTTCACACGTAAACAAGACAATGATTTGTTTGTATGTCAAATATACGTTGATGACACCATATTTGGGTCTACTAATCAATCTTGGGTTGATGAGTTTACTAGGATCATGACCAAAAGATTTGAGATGTCTATGATGGGCGAGTTGAAGTTCTTTCTCGGTTTTCAAATCAAGCAACTCAAGGATGGCACATTCATAAGTCAAACCAAGTATACTAATGATATGCTCAAGAAGTTTGACATGAACCATGCCAAGCCCATCAAAACACCTATGCCATCCAATGGATATCTTGATCTAAATGAGGAAGGCAAAAGCATCGACCAAAAGGTATATCGATCCATGATTGGTTCTTTGCTTTACCTTTGTGCATCTAGGCCCGATATTATGCTTAGTGTGTGCATATGTGCAAGATTTCAAGCTAATCCTAAGGAGTGTCATCTAATGGTCGTTAAGAGAATTTTTAGATACTTGGTTCATACTCCTAACCTTGGTTTATGGTATCCTAAGGGCTCCACTTTCGATCTACTTGGCTACTCTGATTCAGACTATGCCGGTTGCAAAGTAGATAGAAAGAGTACATCCGGGACTTGCCAATTTCGTGGGAGGTCTTTGGTGTCTTGGAGTTCCAAGAAACAAAACTCCGTTGCCCTTTCCACCTCCGGGGCCGAGTACGTTGCAGCCGGCGCTTGTTGTGCTCAACTACTTTGGATGAGGCTCACTTTGAGAGACTTCGGTTGCAAGTTTAGCAATGTGCCACTCTTGTGTGACAATGAGAGTGCCATTAAGCTAGATAACAACCCCGTAAATCACTCAACAACAAAGCACATAGACATAAGACACCATTTCTTGAGAGACCACGAAGCCAAAGGAGATATTGCCTTAAGCCATGTGAGCACCGATAAGCAACTAGCCGATATCTTCACAAAGCCTCTTGATGAACTAAGGTTTTGTGCTTTGAGGAGTGAGCTAAATATCTTGGATTCTCGTAACTTGTCTTGAGATCATGCACATGTTTGAGTGACCTAGAATAGGATGTTTTTAAAGTAAAATTGTGAAAACTTGTGTTGAATTTGTTTTTGAAACATTTGGATCTTCTTTGTACAACACTTGGACTATTGTTCTCATTGCTTGTTTGTGGCTAGTCTCAAGTGTTGATACTACTCAGGCTCACATATATTACATATATAGTCATCCAAATCTATCCCAAATCAAATTCCTTGCAAATCTTGTCATTGGACTCAGGGGGAGTGGAAACTCCGGGGTTTTTCCCGGAGAGTCCGAATTTCCCGGAAACTCCGGACCTGGCCCGGAGAGTCCGGGTTGTAAGGGTATAAATACCCTTTACCGCGGTCAAAGGACCCCATTTACCCCCTTTCACAGTTTGACCGCACCCACCCCCTCTCCCGTCGCCTCCCTCTCTCCCCCATCTATCCCTTGGGCGATTTTCCTTTTCCTCCATCAAAATCAAGTGTGAATGAGGGATTGAGGGCTCTAAAGTGTGGAGATCGAAGATCTGCTCAAGTTTCGAAGGATTGAAGTCTCTCCCTCTCTCTACCCAAGGTATCTCTTGAGGAACCTCTCTCGATCTACTTCCCTAGGGTTGTTCTTGTCGTATCCTCTTAGGGAATAGGTAGAGAATACTCCTTAGGATCTAGATCTGCAATATCTCGCAGTTTGGATGGTTGATTTGTGCAGCATTGTGAGTTAGAGTTTCGGGTGTGAAACCCGGAAACTCCGGGCTTGAAAACCCCGGACTCTCCGGACTTTCCGGAGTATCTGGATTTTTTCCCGGAGTCTGTGGGGTTCACACTGTAAACCCTAAATCATAGTGTTGTGCATCTCTTCTATTGTTCATCTCTTACTTCCATATCATGTTACTTATCCAGAAAGTGCGAGTGAAGATCCGTCGCGAGACCGAGGAGCCCTCCACCCAAAGGAGGACCAAGGCTAGGCATGACCCCGCCGCTTTACGGGTCGTGCAAGAGTCCTTGGGACAAGAGGGATCTCAGTGCAGCTCTAGGCCAAGAAGAGGTTCTCCTCCGCCCTCCTATGCCGAAAGGGGTGAAGAAGAGATAGAGGAAGAGGAAGAGGAGAGGACCGAGAGTGATGATGGTGAAGAGGAGGATGAAACCTATGAGCAGCCACCTGAACCTCCTCGTCGCCATGGGAAGGGGCCAGCTAAAGAGAAAACCCGCTACAAGCCTCACCCCAAAAAGAGACACCAAGCCTCCTATGTCCATCAAAGTCGTGCCACTACTCGCATTCCTCCTAAACACAAGCAAGGAGTAGCAGCCCACATTTGCCCCAAAACACCTCCTAGACTCATCCCTACCCTTCCACCAAACGTCCGGGTGGTTGACACTCCTATCAAGCTTAGGGAGCCCGGATCCATACTTGGCTTTGCAGAGCACATGATAAGGGACTATTCCAAGAATGCTCTAGTTGTGAGGGAGTAAAGGGAGGAGGATATCTATTGGTATCTCAAAGGAGAAGGGCTAGAAGCAAGGTTTTGGTGTGACTTCCACAGAGATTTCTATCAAACCGTCATCTGGAATCCTAGGTTGGCTACAAAGAACATGGTACATCGATTGGAAATACTATGAGGAACTCAACAACACCGTGTTCAACTCCGTGATTGAGAAGTGCAAGGAGGTAGGGCTATATGATCTCATGGGGTTTAGGTACAATTGGAATAAGGAGATTCTCGCCCAAGTCCATTGCTCTTATTATTACAACCCTTATGACAACACCATCACATGGACAACCTAAGGAAACAAGTGCACCATAGACTACATGACTTTCTCTAGGCTCTTGGGACTTGGTTCTAAGGATGAAGAACGCACTCCCGTTCACAATGAGAACAAGTACAAGCCTAGGGAGCTCACTTTCATGTTTCCTAGTCGTGATTTGGCTATAGAGGGCAAGACGGATCAACTCAATCCATACAACTACTACCTCAACCAATTCTTTCGTGCCACCATTAACCCCAAGCAAGGAGATGCCACCACTTTGAGGTACTACGCTCCAAATCTTTTAAATAGGATGGCACCGGATGAGTAAGGTTTTTGCATATTTGACTTCATTTGGAATGAGTTGAGGAGGGCCATGAATGATCCCATGAAGTATCTCCCCTATGCCCCCTATATTATGTACATGATTGAGAGAGTCACCAATGTTCGCTATCCCAAGTATGTTATTCATGAGCCCTTCCGTCACCTCCGTGATCGAGCCAAGAAACCACCAAAGGCTCGCAAGTATGTTGGCTCCTCTAGTGCAGCTCCTTGCCATGATGACATGCCCGCTGCATCCTCTCCTCCTAGACCTCCCCGTCTGTACCGTGTCTCCATGATCAAGAGGGTTCTTAAAAGCATCTTTAGCATGTGCAAGACCATAGCCACGGAGACCAATGAGAACCGCTGGGATATCATTGAGATCAAGTCTCATCTTGGCCTTCCCACCGGTCCCTAACGCGAGCTCCCCGAGTTTGATGATCCATTTGAGGAGTGGGACACCCAAGATGCGGAAGAAGGACAAGAGGAAGGAGCGGAGGAGGACAATGAAGAAGAAGAGGAGGAGGAGGACGACGACTCCAAGTGATCCAGCTGCTCCACACTTCCTTTTTGGCGCTTGATTCCAAAGGGGGAGTGATTTTATCTATATATGTGTGGAACAATGAACTTTGAACTTCATGTATTTGCATTTGGAACCTTGGTTTGTAATAACTCTAAATTCGTATGTGAGTAAGACTATGCGAGCTTGAGATATTTGGTTGTGTGCTTGTGATGTTTTACTCCGTTTTTACTCTCTAAGGATGATTTATGCTAGATTGAAAATCTTGGTGAATGTTGTTTTTTTACTGGTGTGTTGAAAGACCGGAGAGTCCGGAAATTTTCCCGGAGTATCCGGATTTCCCGGACATTCCGGATTTTCCTGGATATTCCGAACTTTCTAGCATCAGTTTTCCTTGATAAGTGCATAATCTGTCATGAGCATCTCACTATTATCTGTTGCATGTCACAAGCACCCCACTAGTGTAATACTCTCATGCTTTTCTCCTTGTGCAAAATTGGCCCTAAAAGGACCATTGATATTCAAGATCAAAATGCACATATTAAGGGGGAGTATTACAAAAAATTTTGATATTCATTGTTTATCTATTGTAAGACTTAAATGTGTTGTCATCAATCACCAAAAAGGGGGAGATTGAACAGTATCTTGGCCCCCTAAGTGGGTTTTGGTGGTTTAATGACACACAACTTAAGTAGCTAATGATTTATCTAGTCCATGAACAGGTATTAAAATTGTGTGTGGCATCAAGTGCAGTTCATTGACTTTACAAAAAGGAAGTGATGCTACAAAGGGTTCCTAAGAAAGCTTATTTATTTTATATTTGTGAATTTGAGTCCTAAGAACGTCGTACTATAAAGAGGGACAAGAATTGTGTCTTCTAAGAGTCGAACAGGTACCCTAGTTGCTAAAACAAAACCTATGAGAGACACCTCTGCACCAACACATTCACAAGGATCTTTTCTTGGGTGCTGGCCTTGGGAGTCCGGAGTATCCAGGTTTACCCCGGAGTCTCCGGACTTCCCGGAGTTTCCGGATTTACCCCGGATACTCCGGGTCTTAAAGCTGTAACGGCTATATTCTGGGTGAGGGGGTATAAAAGCCCCCTCCGCTCCTTCTTTTACCCCTCTCTCTTGCCATTTCAACCTGCAAACATTCAGACCTCATTTACTCCCTCCTTTACTCCCCTTGGCTCAAGTTTGGTGAGATTGTTGTGGGGATTTAAGAGGGACTAAGAGCAAGAGCTTGGAGAGTGCTAGTGAGCTGATTTCCCATCTCTAGAGCACCTCGTTCTTCGCTTGGTTGGCACAGTTCGTGTTTGTTACTCTTGGAGCTTCGAGCTCCTAGCCGGCTAGGTGTCGCCTTGGAGCATCCAAAGGTTGTGGCTGCCCAAGGAAGTTTGTATCACCCCGAATTTGAGTAAGTAACTCTAGCTTGATCTTTGTGGTCGCTAGAGGGAGGAAAGTGACCTAGGTGTAAAGGTCCACCCTTTGTGGGTACCTCAACGGAGACGTAGAACTCAAGGTGTGAGGTTGAACTCTGGTAACAAATCCTTGTGTCCTTTGTGCTTGTTCATCTTGTTGTATGCTTGTTCCTCTCTTGAGCACATATCTAGGGTTTGGTGCCGATCTACTTCGTGTTGAGGTTTCTACAAGATTGGAGTGGATAAACAGGCTTGTCTCATCTCAGTGCATAACCTATTTTCACAGATTTACATTTGAGCAAGTTTAATTTTTGTCGAATTTGTTTCCCCCCTAACAGGCCGGAATATACGGACATTTTCCCAGATTCTCCAGATTTCCTAGAGTATCCGGAAAAATATTCGGAAACTCCGGACCTGATCTAACAGCTGCGAAAAAATTGTGATTTTTCAGGTTCGACTATTCACCCCCCTCTAGTCGACATCTTGATCCTTTCAGTGTTCTTCCTTTAACTGCTTGACTCTCGTTATGAGTATTTGATAATGTTGTGTGGTTGCAAAACCTGGGTCCTAGGCCCCTCACCGTGCGTCGGCTACATCTAAGCCTCCTTGCTGAGCATTGTAGAGGGGTGAAACACTTTGCAGCTTCAGAGCTTTCGAGTCCGCATAATGTGTGTGAGACATGGGTACCCCTGGGTCCCCACCGACCAGGCTCACAGCCGTCCCCGACAAGTGGGTCCGGCCTATTAGAAGACCTGCCGACCTGTCAGTGGGCCCATCCGACCTAATTGGCAGCCCACACGACCTCCTGAAGACCTTCAAGAAGATTCCCCAGACGACCTCATTCGGCACGACCTCAAGACTTGGCGTACAAGACAAGACATTGGTGGATTTCGACCAAAGCAGATCGACAGGATATGGCAAGAGTTGTAATTAACTAGACGTAGGTTTCCCTGTTGTAATCGACCTAGACTCCGGTCCACCGACTTTGTCCGTCGCCCAATATAAGGCGGGCAAGGGCGTCCTCCCGGGGACAAGCCAACATATACAACCAGCAGACCATCGACAGGTCACCATGTAATCTCGCCACGCCAGCAATACAAACCGAAGAACTGGATGTAGGGTTTTACTCTCCGGAGGCCCGAACCAGTATAAAATCGCCTTGTCCTTGTGTCTCGTCGTGATTTCTGTGTGCTACGCTAGCATAACCATCGCGTTCTTAGCTCCCGATCTCCCCGCCGAACAAATAAACCACAGGGATTAACACCCCCGTGGGCTGTCCAAATCTCACCATCTGACAGTTGGCGCGCCAGGTAGGGCTGATTGGAAGCTCTTCGTGCAGCGTGATGGCAGCTCGCTCTGGTGACCTCTTCCGCGGCGACACAACGGATTTCTGGCGCGCTCCCGCCCACACAGGCCCTACAATTGCATCGTCAGCGAATTCGTCATCAGCTCTTGGGCTATTACTACGTGGCGGCTCTCAACTCCTCAAGTCTGGGCGTCCGGCGCGTGGCCTCCTTGAGCGTACGTGCGTTGACTCCATGTCGACCTGTGTACGTCATGGCAAAACAAATCAACTTACAAGAGTATGCACTCGGTAACAGGGAGAATTGCTTTCTTTTTTCTCTTTCCATTATTCAATATCGAGTCTTCTTTTGTTTGTATTGATCAAGCAAGATTATTTTAATGCGTTATTTACCAAATATAACGTGGTGCATGTACTGCTACACGGTCCTTCGATGGCTGTGCCGGCAAGCACACAACTTGGCAGGAACTCATCAAGGGGCAGGTCTCGACCTGTTTGCCTTATCATCAGCCCGACCTGCTGTCCTGCAGCACCGCCGACCTCCAACGGCTCATCACTGTCCTCACCGTGTATCCACGTTGCGTTGTCGGCTACTTCGATGGCGCGGCATAGTTCCAACCTCGTTGGCTACACGCAAGCTAAGTGCTATTTACAATTAAATATTTTTACAGCTTCAATTTAATTTGTAGACCCGCTCTACATGTTTTTTTCTGCTCTTTCGATCCCTCCCTCTCGACATGCTCGGGGGCTTGGTCTTGCCAACACGTAGGTCGCCAAACCTGAGGGTTCAAATTTTTTATCTTGTGCTATACCCCCCCCCCTCGACATGCTCGGATGCTTGGCCTTGCCAATCTAAGGGTCGCCAGACCTGTGGGGTTCTACTTCTTCCGTGTGTTCTTCCTTTAGCTGCTTGACTCTCGTTATGAGTATTCGATGTTGTGTGGTTGCAAAACCTGGGTCCTAGGCCCCACCCCGTGCGTCGGCTACATCTAAGCCTCCCTGCTGAGCATTGTAGATGGGTGAAACACTTTGCAGCTTCAGAGCTTTCGAGTTCGCATAATGTGTGTGAGACATGGGTACCCCTAGGTCCCCACCGACTAGGCTCACGGCCGTCCCCGACAAGTGGGTCCGGCCTATTAGAAGACCTGCCGACCTATCAGTGGGCCCATCCGATCCTAATTGGTAGCCCACACGACCTCCTGAAGACCTTCCATAAGATTCCCCAGACGACCTCATTCGGCACGACCTCAAGACTTGGCGTACAAGACAAGACATTGGTGGATTTCGACCAAAGCAGATCGACGGGATATGGCAAGAGTTGTAATCAACTGGACTTAGGTTTCCCTATTGTAACCGACCTAGACTTCGGTCCACCGACCTTGTCCGTCGCCCAATATAAGGCGGGCAAGGGCGTCCTCCCGGGGACAACCAACATATACAACCAGCAGACCATCGACAGGTCGCCATGTAATCTCGCCACGCCAGCAATACAACCGAAGAACTGGACGTAGGGTTTTACTCTCCAGAGGCCCGAACCAGTATAAAATCGCCTTGTCCTTGTGTCTCATCGTGATTTCTGTGTGCTATGCTAGCATAACCATCGCATTCTTAGCTCCCGATCTCCCCGCCGAACAAATAAACCACAGGGATTAACACCCCCGTGGGCTGTCCAGATCTCACCATCTGACAGTTGGCGCGCCAGGTAGGAGTGATTGGAAGCTCTTCGTGTAGCGTGATGGCAGCTCGCTCTGGTGACCTCTTCCGCGGCGACACAACGGATTTCTGGCGTGCACCCGCCCACATAGGCCCTACAATTGCATCGTCAGCGAATCCGTCATCAGCTCCTGGGCTGTTACTACGTGGCGGCTCCCAACTCCTCAAGTTCGGGCGTCCGGCGTGCGGCCTCCTTGAGCGTACGTGCGTTGACTCCGTGTCGACCTGTGTACGTCATGGCAAATCAAATCAACTTATGAGAGCATGCACTCCGTAATAGGGAGAGTTGCTTTCTTTTCTTTTTCTTTCCATTATTCAATATCGAGTCTTCTTTTGTTTGTATTGATCAAGCAAGATTATTTTAATGCATTATTTACCTAATATAACGTGGTGCATGTACTGCTTCACGGTCCTTCGATGGCCGCGCCGGCAAGCACACAACTTGGCAGGAACTCATCAAGGGGCAGGTCTCGACCTGTTTGCCTCGTCATCAGCCCGACCTATTGTCCTGCAGCACTGCCGACCTCCAACGGCTCATCACCGTCCTCACCGTGTCTCCACGTTGTGTTGTCGGCTACTTCGATGGCGCGGCATAGTTCCAACCTTGTCGGCTACACGCAAGCTAAGTGCTATTTACAATTAAATATTTTTACAGTTTCAATTTAATTTGTAGACCTGCTCTACATGTTTTTTCTACTCTTCCGATCCCTCCCTCTCGACATGCTCGGGGGCTTGGCCTTGCCAACACGTAGGTCGCCAGACCTGAGGGTTCAAATTTTTTATCTTGTGTTATATCCCCCTCCCCCCCTCGACATGCTCGGGGGCTTGGCCTTGCCAATCTAAGGGTCGCCAGACCTGTGGGGTTCTACTTCTTCCGTGTGTTCTTCCTTTAGCTGCTTGACTCTCGTTATGAGTATTCAATGTTGTGTGGTTGCAAAACCTGGGTCCTAGGCCCCTCCCCGTGCGTCAGCTACATCTAAGCCTCCCTGCTGAGCATTGTAAAGGGGTGAAACACTTTGCAGCTTCAGAGCTTTCGAGTCCGCATAATGCGTGTTTGGCACGATAAGTGGAATGCCCTTTTTTAAAAAACAAGACATAGCACAAGAATGTTCAGCTCCGGCTAACATCACTTCACATCAGCATACTTATCTCAGGATAAAATTTTCATCATAATGATATTCGATAGATTGATACACCAACTTGGTGTTTATTTTATTTTACAGGACCAGCTCTTTAATCCAGCTCTGTCGTCGACTTCGTCAGGTCGCTAGACCTATATCCAGCTCTGGTGTCACTTTTAGAGAACCTTCTTGGTGGCTACGTCGTCGTTGGATTTAGGTTGGCAGACCTCTCGTCGTCACCCTACGTCGTCGTTTTCGTCAGGTCGCTAGACCTTCCAGCAGCCTCTGTTGTCGCGTTTGTTAGGTCGCTAGACCTCCCTCCATCGTCATCAACGTCAGGTCGCTAGACCTTCCTCTGGCGTCATCTTTGGTGGATTTCCTCTAGCTTTGTCATCGTCTTCGTCAGGTCGGCAGACCTCCCTGCAGT
The DNA here is from genome assembly GCA_947561735.1 of Cenchrus americanus. Lineage (NCBI taxonomy): Eukaryota > Viridiplantae > Streptophyta > Magnoliopsida > Poales > Poaceae > Cenchrus > Cenchrus americanus. Next base: position 49,338,236 of record OX387244.1, on the reverse strand, counting down.
TTCGGCGTCATCTTCATCAGGTCGCTAGACCTACCTCTGGCTCCGTCGTTGTCTTCATCAGGTCGTTAGACCTTCCTCGGGCTCCGTCGTCGTCTTCATCAAGTCGCTAGACCCTCCTCCGGCTCCATCGTCGGCTGCATCAGGTCGCTAGACCTTCCTTACAGCTCCGTTGTTGCTTTCGCCAGTTCGGAAGACCTCCCCAGGATTTTACGTGGGAATGAAGGCCTCCCTGTGGGGTGCGCACCTGATGGCCCTGCCAAGTACTCCTAAGTGCTTGGGCGCTTATGTTTTGAGACCTTCCTTAGGTCGGCATGCCTCGAGTGGCTCTGCCAGACTCTTGCAGCAATGCAAGATATCTGGGTGTCTCTACACTCCATATGTTCAAAATCAATGGATTCACGGCTTCATCGTCGACCAAACCCAGACATCACAACTACAGCTACGACATCATCATTGATGACATCTTCACGCAACATACCTTCCAAGACCTTGCTGGGTATCCTCGGATACTGGGCATTGTTGATTTAAGGCCTCTTTGAGGTCGGCACGCCTACAAGGCCTCCACGAGGTCGGCCCTGCTAGAATCCTTGCAGCCATGCTGGGAGATCTAGGTGTCTCTAAACTTAGTTCAATCAAGACCATGACTGAGTTTTCTTCTCTTTTTGGAGCATCAAACCAGCCATACTGTCTGCTTCAATGCTCGGGGACTACTCTACGAGTGCGTCTTCGACACCCTCTTGTTTTCCTCGTCGAACCGACCTGTTGGGAAATCTGTTTCTCATCACGTCGTTACTCGACCTATTTTTCTATTCTCTTCTTCTTTTTTGGACCATCATAACGACCATCTTGCCCGCCATGATGCTCGGATACTACTCATGAGTGCATCTCCGAAGCCCTTTGAATTTTTTTCATCATCGTTTCGATCTATTGGAAGACTGCTTCCTATAGGTCGTCACTCAACCTCGCTTCGTTCGCCAAACCTACAAACAGGTCGGCTGCTAAGCTGATTTGTTTCTCTTTTCTTTTTGGACCGACGTGCATGCTATTCGACCTGTCGATAGCTCATGACTTCGTCATGACCTTTCTAAGGTCACTGTGCCTACACCTCGCTCGGGGGCTTGTGAGACATGGGTACCCCTGGGTCCCCACCGACCAGGCTCACGGCCGTCCCCGACAAGTGGGTCCGGCCTATTAGAAGACCTGCCGACCTGTCAGTGGGCCCATCCGACCTAATTGGCAGCCCACACGACCTCCTAAAGACCTTCCAGAAGATTCCCCAGACGACCTCATTCGGCACGACCTCAAGACTTGGCGTACAAGACAAGACATTGGTGGATTTCGACCAAAGCAGATCGACAGGATATGGCAAGAGTTGTAATCAACTAGACTTAGGTTTCCCTGTTGTAACCGACCTAGACTCCGGTCCACCGACCTTGTCCGTCGCCCAATATAAGGCGGGCAAGGGCGTCCTCCCAGGGACAACCAACATATACAACCAGCAGACCATCGACAGGTCGCCATGTAATCTCGCCACGCCAGCAATACAAACCGAAGAACTGGACGTAGGGTTTTACTCTCCAGAGGCCCTAACCAGTATAAAATCGCCTTGTCCTTGTGTCGTGATTTCTATGTGCTACGCTAGCATAACCATCGCGTTCTTAGCTCCCGATCTCCCCGCCGAACAAATAAACCACAGGGATTAACACCCCCGTGGGCTGTCCAGATCTCACCATCTGACAATGTGTGCCTTGCACGATAAGTGGAATGCTTTCTTCAAAAAACAAAACATAGCACAAGAATGTTCTGCTCAGCTAGCATTACACATCAGCATGAACATATCTTAGCTCAGGCTATGTTTTCATTATATTCAACAGATTGATACACCGACCTGGTGTTTATTTTATTTTACAAAATAAGATATTCGAACCGGCGTCTTTATCAGGTCACTAGACCTCCCTACAGCTCCATTGCCACTTTTGTCGTCGGATTGGGGTCAGCGGACCTCTCGGTGTGTCCGGCGTCGCTAGCGTCAGGTCGCTAGACCTTCGTCTGGCTCCGTCGTCGCTTTTGTCAGGTCGCTAGACCTCCCTGCAGCTCTGGTATCAACTTCGTCAGGTCGCTAGACCTCTCTCCAACTCTGGCGTCGCCTTTGGCGGACCTCCCTGTGGCTTCATCGGCGTCGGCTTTAGGTCACTGGACCTCCCCGCGTCTTCGTCTTCGTTGGTGTCAGGTCGCTAGACCTCCCGGTGTCTACGTTGTCATCTTTTTCAGATCACTAGACCTCTTGGTGTCTTTAGCATCGCTGGTGTCAGGTCGTCAGACCTTCCCTGCATCTCTGTCATCGTCTTCTCAGGTCGCTCAACCTTCCTCCGGCTCTGTCGTCGTCTTCGTCAGGTCGCTAGACCTTCTTCCGGCTCTGTCGTCGTCTTCGTTAGGTCGCTCGACCTTCCTCTGACTCTGTCGTCGTCTTCGTCAGGTCGCTAGACCTTCTTCCGGCTCTGTCGTCGCCTTCATCAGGTCGCTCGACTTTCCTCCGGCTCCGTCGTCGTCTTCGTCAGGTCGCTAAACCTTCCTTCGGCTCTTTCGTCGTCTTCGTCAGGTCGCTAGACCTTTTCGCGGCTCCGTCGGTGTTGTCTTTCTCAGGTCGCTAGACCTTCCTTCGGCTCCATCGTCGTCCTTCTCAGGTCGCTAGACCTTCCTCCGGCTCCGTCGTCATCCTTCTCAGGTCGCTAGACCTTCCTCCGGCTCCGTCATCGTCTTCGTCAGGTCGCCAGACCTTTCCTCCGGCTCCGTCGTCGTCTTCGTCAGGTCGCTAGACCTTCCTTCGGCTCCGTCATCGTCTTCGTCAGGTCGCTAGACCTCTTCGCGGCTCCGTCGGTGTTGTCTTTCTCAGGTCGCTAGACCTTCCTCTGGCTCCGTCGTCGTCCTTCTTAGGTCGCTAGACCTTCCTCCGGCTCCGTCATTGTCTTCGTCAGGTCGCTAGACCTTCCTCCAGCTCCGTCGTCGTCCTCGTCAGGTCGCTAGACCTTCCTCCGAGTCCGTCGTCGCCTTCGCCAGCTCGGAAGACCTCCCCAGGATTTTACGTCGGGAATGAAGGCCTTCTCGTGGGGTGCGCGCCTGATGGCCCTGCCAAGTGCCTCCGGGTGCTTGGGCGCTATAGACTTGAGACCTTCCTTAGGTCGGCATGCCTCGGGTGGCCCTGCCAGACTCTTTGCAGCTATGCAAGATATTTGGATGTTTCTACACTCCATACGTTCAAGATCGACGTTATTTCGCCAGCTTCATCGTCGACCGACTACGGACACCTCAACTTCTGCCACGACGTGATTGACAATCTTCTTCATGCGACGCACCTTTCAGGATCATGCTGGGTATCTTCGGATACTGGACATCGCCGATTTGAGACCTCTTTGAGGTCGGCATGCCTACAAGGCCTCCTTGAGGTCGGCCCTGCCAGATTCCTTGCAGCTATGCTAGGAGATCTGGGTGTCTCTACACCTCGTTCGATCAAGACTATGACTCAGTTTTCTTCTCTTTTGGGAGCATCAAACCAGTCATGCTGCCTGCTTCAATGCTCGGGGACTACTCTACGAGTGCGTCTTCGACGCCCTCTTGTTTTCCTCGTCGTACCGACCTGTTGGGAAACCTGTTTCTCATCACGTCGTTACTCGACCTAATTTTTCTTCTCTTCTTCTTTTTGGATCATCATACCGGCCATCGTGCCCGCCACGATGCTCGAATACTACTCATGAGTGCATCTCCGATGCCCTTTGAATTTTTTCATCGTCGTTTCGACCTATTGGAAGCCTGCTTCCTATAGGTTGTCACTCGACCTCTCTTCGTTCGGCAAGACTACAAACAGGTTGGCTGCTAAGCTGATTTGTTTCTCTCTTTTTGGACCGACGTGCATGCTACTCGACTTGTCGATAGCTCTATGACTTCGTCATAACCTTTCTAAGGTCGTTGCGCTTACACCTCGCTCGGGGGCTTGTGAGACATGGGTACCCCTGGGTCCTCACCGACCAGGCTCACGGCCGTCCCCGACAAGTGGGTCCGACCTACTAGAAGACCCGCCGACCTGTCAGTAGGCCTGCCCGACCTGACATGTGGGCCGGAAGATGAGAAGACAGCTTGGTGTGCAAGACAAGACAGTCCAGACGGATTAAGGCAGCTCAGATAAGCTTTCCAGGTTGTAACTGACTAGAGATAGGTTTCCCTGTTGTAACCGACTTGGACTCCGGTCCACCGACCTTGTCCGTCGCCCAATATAAGGCGGGCAAGGGCGTCCTCCCGGGGACATGTAACCAGCAGACCATCGACAGGTCACCATGTAATCTCGCCATGCCAGCAATACGACCCGAAGAACTAGACATAGGGTTTTACTATCCGGAGGCCCGAACCAGTATAAAATCGCCTTGTCCTTGTGTCTCGTAGTAATTTCCGTGTGCTACACTAGCATAACCATCGTGTTCTTAGCTTTCGATCTCCCCGCCGAACAACTGAATCATAGGGATTAACACCCCCGTGGGCTGTCCAGATCTCACCATCTGACAAAGGGATTGGGGCAGTTACAATTTCTCACAGCTATCTGTTAATCCTGGTGAGAATGTGGCCTAGGAGTATAGAGAAAATCCAGTTTCTGTTGGCGCCATGTATAAGAGTGCAGTAGAGGTGAAGGATGCAGTGAAGAGGTGGTCCACCCTCACTCTGAAGAGAGAGTTTAGGGTAGTGAAGAGTTCTCCACATGTATATGATGTACAATGTTTGAAGCCCAGCTGTCCTTTTCGAGTGTATGTTTCAAAGAACAAGTGGAAAAATTATTGGGAGATCAAATCTGTTGTGGATCACACTTGTGTACTTGAGCAGCTGGATGCAAGCCATCAAAATTTATCATCCAATTTTGTGGCTAGCCAGATGTTTGCTAAGATTGTGGAAAATTCTGCTTTTGAGCCTGTCTATTATGTTGGCAATTGAGGAGAAATTTAGGTATCACATAAGTTATGGTAAGGCATACATGGCAAAGAAGAAGGTAATGGAGATGAGGTGGGGAACTTATGAAGCATCCTATGACAATCTGCCTCAATTACTGAACACAATTGCCATGCTAAATACTGGCAGTTATTATGATATCAAGACTTATGATCATGTATCAAGGCCAGGGAAGCAAGTCTTGCAGAGGGCATTCTTAGCATTGGGTCCTGCTATTGCTGCATTCAAACATTGTCGACCAGTTATTTGCATAGGTGGCACATTCCTAACAGGAAAATACAAGGGCACAATCCTTACAATTGTGGCTGCAGATGACAACAATCAGTTGTTGCCATTGGCAATTGCTTTTGCAGAGGGAGAGAATGGTGGCAGTTGGTATTGGTTTCTGGGAGATTGAAGCAGATGGTGGTGGGAGATGTGTCAGACGTGTGTGTGATACACGATAGACACAAAGGTATTTTGCAGGCCATTAGTGACATCAAAGAAGGTAGTGAAGAGCGTTACAGAGCAGCATAATAGCCAGATGTGCATAGCAGGTGGTGCATAAGGCATATGGGAGCAAACTTTCATAGCCAGTTCAAGAACAAAAAACTTACAAAATTGTTCAAGCGCCTATGTTCGACCAATCAGGAGAAAAAATTCTTTAACCTATGGCAAAAATTAGATGATCTGACGAAGAAAGCATCAGAAGAGATAGCTAAGAAGGCTGTAAGTACTGAATCCGGGGAAGAGCCAGTTTCTCTGGAGGACGTGGGGCTAGATGCTCCAAATGTTAGAAGGAGAAGGAGACGTGTTGTGAAGACCTTCAGCCAATGGATTCACAATGATCCTAAGGAGAAATGGTCCCTCCTGTTTGATAAGAGAGGTGTGAGGCATGGGATAATTACAACAAATTTTACTGAGGTCTACAACGTTGTTTTGCAGGGTGCCAGAGCTCAACCTCTTGTTGGTATCATTGAGTTCTTCTTGTACCGCACAATGAAGTACTTTCTTGACCGTGCTAATGCAAGACATGCAAAGCAATGCAGACCCTCAGAAGGTGTATTCAACATGGATGACTGAGTACTTGAACAAAAAACAGAAGGCTGCTCTCGGTCACAGAGCTTACCCAGAACCTCTACATCGTGATCCTGCCGATGAAGTGCAGTGGAAATATCAGATAAGTTGTCACTCCAAAACACAAAAGGCAAATGGTGAAATAACAATAAAAAATAGTTATTGGGAATCATACATGCTCATGCTCTTGCCACAAGCCACTGCTCCTACACTACCCCTGCTCACATGTGATTGTTGCATTCCTTGCAACAAAGAATCAGCATTGGGGCCGCTACGTGCCTAAATACTTCTAAAGCAAACCGTTCTAGACACTTGGAACCACACTATTGAGGGTTACCTGCATCTTGGAACTTTCACTCAAGACCCCAAAGACAGTGCGTTGTACATACTAAATCCAGATCCAACCATGTGTCAAGGTGTCGGTCGACGCAAGAAGAAGAGGATTAGGAACAACATGGATGAGGCTGAAACTGGACCTCAGGGGCAGATATGCTCCAAGTGCAACAATCCTGGACACTCGTACAAGAAATGCACCGAAGCATCTTACTTTTCCACTCCCACTTCTACACCACCTGCAACTAGTGCACGTGGACGTCGTTCCAGTCGCTACAAGGAAGGAATGCAGTGATCGTACTTGTTTGTGCTACCGTGTTGTAATAATTGAACTACTTATACATGTTGTCGTCTTGTAATATTTGAACAATTTTATTTTGCAAGGTCATGTAATATTTGAACTTATACATGTTATCGTGTTGTAATAATTGAACTACCTTTTTCATTTGCTTGCTGTTTTATTCTTGCCGTCGAATTTCTTATCATACCCAGTTATGTTTTGTTCTATAATTTCAAATGAAACAAGTAATGAATTATCATATTTCTCATCAGTTTTGTAGGCTTTCAATGGCTTCAACGGGTCCTGAGTTGGATTTGGAGTTCCTCACCAGTAGGAAGGACAAGGTTGAGGTGCCAAAGGGTATCCACACTCATATGTGCTTGCGGTGACAACTGTAAGCTTGTCAAGTGCAACGTTCTTATCATACCCAAAGGGTATCCAAAGGGTATGAATTTCTTATCATACCCGGTTATGTTTTGTTCTATATTTCAAATGAAACAAGTAATGAATTATCATATTTCTCATCTGTTTTGTGGACTTTCAATGGCTTCAACAGGTCATGAGTTGGATTTGGAGTTCCTCACTAGTAGGAAGGACAAGGTTGAGGTGCCAAAGGGTATCCACACTCATATGTGCTACTGCGGTGACAACTGTAAGCTTGTCAAGTGCAACGTTCTCGGGTACCGCTACGGGATGAGGTTCTTCACGTGCGAGAACTACGAGCATGACCCCCTCCCACCATGTCGTAATGTTAGACCAAAAGTAAGAACTAACTGAATTACTAAATAAATATTATGTCATTGCTATTTTATTATGTGCTAACTTGTCTTTGAAAAAAGACTCCACCTCCTCTCTGTGATTTTATACAGTGGCTAGATTGTGAGCAGTCCGAACAAGATAAGCGTTACGTTGAGGAGACAGGTTGTTCAGCACGTGAGAGGTGGCAAAGGATGGTTGATGCAGAAAAACAAGAACATAAACGTAAGGAGCAGCAGGAGGAAATTCGCATTCGGCGGGAGATCAAAGAACGTGAAGCGTCCGCGACCCGTGAAGCAGATAGAGAGAGGAAGAGGGAGAGAGCTCACCGGGCTCGCCGGGCTAAGGAAGCTGAGCTGGATGCTATGAGGACGGCGAAATACCCCCGTTGTACCTAGTAGACGTAGAGTACTCGATGCCGAGTGCTACTATATCCATAAAAAATTATAATTTCATTTCATCATTCTCTAGAGTCGGGTTGTATCTTTAAGAACTTGATTTAAGATAAATTTCAGATGCCAACAGTAAAACTCGTACTAGATTGTGTTTTCTGTGAACTGCTCCAAATATTGAACACATAGGGTGTGTTTTCTGTGAGTCACTGCACCAAACAGTGTAGGTAGTACTAGGGTGTTTTTCCTCTGAGTCACTGGCCGTTTTCTTGCCCCGGATGCCTACATATATGTGAGCACTCTTCTCCAGTCTCACTTCACAACACAACAAGCAACAATGAGTTCTGTGTGATGAAGGTTTATCAGGGATGGGACAACTCTAGTCGCCGCTTCTGGCATTGCTCACGAGCATGGGTAGGCAAAACTCCATGGCCTCTGTCCTTCACCATTTTATGATTTACTAATGTAATCACGGTTTCTGCAGTACTCCGAACAACCAGATAACTGCGGTTTCGTGCAACGGGTGGATCCCCCAGCTATTCACCCGTATCAAGAGTACATCAACTACCTCAAGGATGTTGTCATCTTCAACCTGAGGCAAGAACTCGCGTCGGCATTGGCTTCTCCAGATCCGACATCTACAAATGGCGACGACGGACCGATGACCGGACCAATGGTGGTGAAGACGAACACAGGATGTGAGGACGAGTACTGATGTTGTCTGTGCCACGAAAAGAAGGACAACACTCCACCAGCAACTCCACCCCCGCCACCATATGATCCAACTCCACCCCCGTCGGGGTACTACATGCCCTCCTAGCACTCCGGCGGGTCTATGATGTCCGGGTTCTCCAGGTATTATTCGTACAACTAGACTACAATTGTTGTAATCGTTTATCTAAATTCCCTAAGGCACGTTAGGACTAGTAGCGGCGGCGCAAAGTTAGGGTAATTTTGTCGCACGTGCCATTGCAAATGCTGTAATCGTTTATCTAGATTCGTCGTTAAGTATTAATGGTTCGTCGTTTTATCAATCCTTCAACAATTCATTTTTTTTAAAAAAAATTTCCTGCCGCCATAGCCAACAGCGGCAAGTAACAGATACCGCCGTGGGCCATGGCGTTAGCTCAGCGCCACGCTGACGCCAGGTGTGAGGCCCGTAACGTCGTGGCCCTCGGCGTCAGGGACGTAACGCCGTGGCTCGCGAAAGGGTATGGGCCCACTCCTAGCGGCTCCTACCGCCGCGGGCCACGGCGTTATGTTCCTGACGCCGTGGGCCACGGCGGCAGATGTATATTTTTGCAAAATTTGTGGCGGACCATATATTTTCGCAAAATCGTGATAAATTAAGTATAAAAAATTCCCTGATCTGAGGCCTATACCTGGGTCGAATGGTAGCCCAAGAGGCCGACAGCGAGTGTGAGCTCACGGGTGACGATCGGCCCAGAATCCGCCCGCCGCCACTCAGCCGGCTCGAGTAAATCGGATCGCTGCCACACAGCGGGACCGCGCAGGCACATTTCCCAAACTACCCCCGGTGCTTGTCCAATCGGACGGCCAAGCGCCACGCACTGCAACTAGTATTCCCCGAAATGACCCTGCTCTTCCCTTTGCCACCCTCGCGTGCGGCCGGTTCTGCTCGACCGGACCAGCGGTTCAGGCGCCGCCCAAGGGTTGCCCGGTGCGTCAACTCCGCCTATATAAATACCCACGGAGGGCGCCCGCTAGGGTTTTAGTCCTTCTCTCCCGGCGCCGCCTCCACATCTCGTCTCTCAGATCGGGAGGCGAAACCCAGGTGACTGACCTCATCCTCCTCTCTTGTCTTTCCCCTCCCTCCGCCTCTAGTTGCTAGAGCTAGTTGCCTAGTTCATGTTTGCGCTGTCCTGCTAGCTGATTAGTGTTTCTACACTACTAGTGGAGTTCGAGTCGTTTTGGTTCCATTCTGTAGCGCTTGTGTTGATTGGATCGAATCAGAGGCGTCGAAGTGGCTTGTGCTTCTCGAATCGGAAGTTTTGTTGGGCTAATCTCGTTATAATTTTGGTCAATTCGTTGATTTAGTGGTTCCAGTCTCTGACTCGTCCGTCCGATCTGTAGAGATATGGTGCGATCCTGGTTCATTCAAAATGGTTTTAGATTCCTTTGTTGTTCCTGTAATTTTTGTTTATGAAGTGGATATGGTGGAACCCTTATCTGAAACTGATCTGATTACTTAGATCTGTTGGTAGCTCTCAGGATCAGAGTAGTTATGTTGATGCCCATTTTTTTGTAGTTTCATGGTCGATATATGTCGATTTTTGTTAAGTTTGGTATGTTAGAATACTATCCGTGCTTTCCCATGTCATGTTACACACATTCCTAAAATACACATTCCTTTTGGCATCTTAAATATTTTCCTGAAGGTTTGAATCAACTTATAAATGTTTGTCTAAATTAATCATCATCTTCTAAATGTTTCTAAATTTATCTTCTGTTGTTTCCCTATACCAGGCTTCTGATCTGTCTTCAATTAGAGTGTTTTGTTTGAAGTTGTAATGTGCATGGTACACCCTGTAGTTTGTCATGTCTAATATTGGTTCTCCTTGTTTGTTACATATATTAAGGACGAGTTTTGCTTTAAATATCTTAATTGTGAACGCTTTCTTGGTTTTGTAATGTGAATCATACTGAGCTTGAGCACCTTTTATTCGATTATTAAATAGACACTGTACTGAAGGATGCCCCCTATGTACAATTAAGATATTTCACTTTATTTCTCATGCTTAAAAGCCCATTAGGTGTTCTAAACATTAGAATGGTTTATCCTGGTAAAGATAAGTTACTCAGTTTTAATATGTTATGGTTTTTGTGTTTCTTTTTATCCTGACTTACAGTGTGTTCATTCTGTGTTATCGAAGTTTCTGGGGTAGTTGTTTAGTTATGTTTTTTGTTGAATTTTAAATGGTATTTCTACCTTGGAACAGCAGGAAACAATATTCATATTTGTGGTCCGATCTTCATAAGAAGTCAAGATGGTGAAGTTCACGGCGGAAGAGCTCCGTGCTATCATGGACAAAAAGAACAACATTCGTAATATGTCTGTTATTGCTCATGTGGACCACGGTATGTTAAGAACAGTGGTTATATATGTGTATGCACATGTGTTCCTTAACATTTTTACAGATTTTCAATTTTAGCACTTATTTTGTTTTGAATATTGAAGCTGTGAATTGTACATGCCAGTGTAAATATTAAATCTCTGAATTGTGATTACCATCTAAGCCTTTACATTCTGTATCAATACTGCATCTCTGAATTGTGCTTGCCTAAGCTTTTACTTTCTGTATCAATACTAAATCACTGCTGTGCTTGCCAGTTAATGGGATTAGTGCTGCCTTACCTATTTCAGGCCTTGTTTACATGTAGAAATATGCATTCCATGTCTGGAATATGTTTAATTGTTTTTTTTGTAATTAGTAGGTTTATTGATCTTTAGGTATTATGGTGTACAGTATCTGTTTACTGTATGTTTTATATCGGATTGTATTGTTGTAAAAATCTTGTGAGAGGGTGTCTTATCATTAATATTCTATTCCCAACCCATCTGGTTTGACTTTCAAGTTCCTGATTATGTTCTTACATCTCATTTATTCTTTGCAGGCAAGTCTACCCTGACAGATTCCCTTGTGGCAGCTGCTGGTATTATTGCCCAGGAAGTTGCTGGGGATGTCCGCATGACTGACACACGTGCAGATGAAGCAGAGCGTGGTATTACAATCAAGTCCACTGGTATTTCTCTGTACTATGAGATGACTGACGAGTCGCTGAAGAATTACAAGGGTCAGAGAGATGGCAACGAGTACTTAATCAACCTTATCGACTCACCTGGGCACGTTGACTTTTCTTCGGAAGTCACAGCCGCCCTTCGTATCACTGATGGTGCTCTGGTGGTGGTTGACTGTATTGAAGGTGTCTGTGTGCAAACTGAAACTGTGCTCCGCCAGGCTCTTGGTGAGAGGATCAGGCCAGTGCTTACTGTGAACAAGATGGACAGGTGCTTCCTTGAGCTTCAGGTCGAGGGTGAGGAAGCCTACCAGACTTTCTCCCGTGTCATTGAGAATGCCAATGTCATTATGGCAACATATGAAGACAAGCTTCTTGGTGATGTCCAAGTGTACCCGGAGAAGGGAACTGTTGCTTTCTCTGCTGGTCTGCACGGCTGGGCCTTCACCCTCACCAACTTTGCCAAGATGTACGCATCGAAGTTTGGAGTTGATGAAACTAAGATGATGGAGAGGCTCTGGGGCGAGAACTTCTTTGACCCAGCCACAAAGAAGTGGACCACCAAGAGCACAGGCTCTGCTACCTGCAAGAGAGGATTTGTTCAGTTCTGCTATGAGCCGATCAAGCAAATCATCAAAACCTGCATGAATGACCAGAAGGATAAGTTGTGGCCCATGCTTCAGAAGCTTAATGTTACCATGAAGTCTGATGAGAAGGAATTGATTGGCAAGGCTTTGATGAAGCGTGTTATGCAAACTTGGCTTCCAGCCAGTACTGCACTGCTTGAGATGATGATATTCCACCTTCCTTCCCCGGCAACAGCACAAAAGTATCGTGTGGAGAACTTGTACGAGGGTCCCCTTGATGATATCTACGCTACTGCCATCAGGAACTGTGATCCGGAGGGTCCTCTTATGCTGTATGTTTCTAAGATGATTCCAGCATCTGACAAAGGCAGGTTCTTTGCCTTTGGTCGTGTCTTCTCTGGGAAGGTTGCTACTGGTATGAAGGTCAGGATCATGGGTCCCAACTATGTCCCTGGCCAAAAGAAGGATCTGTATGTCAAGAGTGTCCAGCGTACTGTTATCTGGATGGGAAAGAAACAAGAGTCAGTTGAGGATGTTCCTTGTGGTAACACCGTTGCTATGGTTGGTCTGGATCAGTTCATCACGAAGAATGCTACACTCACCAATGAGAAGGAGGTTGATGCATGCCCAATCAGAGCAATGAAGTTCTCTGTCTCCCCTGTTGTGCGTGTTGCTGTTCAGTGCAAGGTTGCCTCTGACCTGCCCAAGCTAGTTGAAGGTTTGAAGCGTCTGGCAAAGTCTGATCCTATGGTCCTCTGTACAATGGAAGAATCTGGTGAGCACATTATTGCTGGAGCTGGTGAGCTTCACCTTGAGATCTGCCTGAAGGATCTGCAGGAAGACTTCATGGGTGGTGCTGAAATTATTGTTTCACCACCTGTGGTCTCCTTCCGTGAGACTGTTCTTGAGAAATCCTGCCGGACAGTCATGAGCAAGTCCCCCAACAAGCACAACCGTCTTTACATGGAAGCTCGTCCCTTGGAAGAGGGTCTCCCTGAGGCTATTGACGAGGGCCGCATTGGTCCACGTGATGATCCCAAGGTTCGCTCCAAGATCCTCTCTGAGGAGTTCGGTTGGGACAAGGATCTTGCCAAAAAGATTTGGTGCTTTGGACCTGAGACCACTGGCCCGAACATGGTTGTCGATATGTGTAAGGGAGTGCAGTATCTCAATGAAATCAAGGATTCTGTTGTGGCTGGCTTCCAGTGGGCCTCGAAAGAGGGTGCGCTGGCTGAGGAGAACATGCGTGGCATTTGCTTTGAGGTCTGTGATGTCGTCCTCCATGCTGATGCAATTCACAGGGGTGGTGGCCAGGTCATTCCAACTGCCAGGAGGGTCATTTATGCTTCTCAGCTCACTGCCAAGCCAAGGCTGCTCGAGCCAGTTTACCTTGTGGAGATCCAGGCCCCAGAAAATGCACTGGGTGGTATCTATGGTGTTCTGAACCAGAAGAGAGGTCACGTGTTTGAGGAGATGCAGAGGCCTGGTACCCCGCTCTACAACATCAAGGCTTACCTCCCTGTCATCGAGTCCTTTGGGTTCTCCAGCCAGCTAAGGGCTGCAACCTCTGGCCAGGCGTTCCCTCAGTGTGTGTTTGACCACTGGGACATGATGGGCTCTGATCCTTTGGAAGCAGGCTCCCAGGCTGCTACGCTGGTGTTGGATATCCGCAAGAGGAAGGGTCTCAAGGAGCAGATGACCCCTCTTTCTGAGTTTGAGGACAAGCTCTAAATTTTGCTCGCTTGTGCTGTCTGCTGGTTTAATCGCCATTTTGTCTGCTGTAGTGGAATTACTCTAATGTTTCATTTCCTTTTAGCTGTCATGCATCTGTCTCGAACATCATTGGCCATATGGTATTGTGCTGCTAAGACTGAATTTTGTTATCTGGTTGTGATGTCTGAGATGAAACAGAGTTTGTATCTGTGGTCTAAGTGGTATTATTTTTGTGGTATAAACTTTGTTTCTGCTGCTTTGTGAACTATTTTTCTTTTCCTGCTTATTTTTTGGTGCTTATTTTTATGCTTTGGCTATATCATGGATTAGTTTGCTGTGTTGTGCATTACTGCATTTGGTACTTGGATTTGCACTCTCTGATGCTGTATGTTTTGCCCAATATTAGATTAGATCAATCCTAAATTGCTAATTGCCTGGTTGCTTTTCTGGCATGACAATAGCATGAACGTGCTGCCTTGCTGAAGCTGTAGGTATATTGGATGCTTATCCGGATCCTCTGAAGTTTTCCAATCTACCTCACAGAGGTGGAGTTGCAGCTGACCGGACGTGTCATTAATCCAATGAAATGACCTACAAAAAATCGTGTATTGGTGGATGCAGTACTTGAAGTGTTTGGTTGGCTACTGCATGCGACTTCTGCAGTCCTCCGTTCCAATTTGTAGATCACGTTAGTAGTTATAATTTAGATACATACTACTAATTATGAATCTAGATTGGCTAAAATGAGGAAGTAGATGCAACTCTGAAATTATATTCGTCTGCTGCAACAACCGATCACTCCTGGTTTCCACGGAAGCAGGCCACATATCCTTTGTTTATTTAAGAACGTATACTTTCATACTTTGTTGTAGTATTTTCAGCCTTAGAAGTTTGCTAAAACAATCACTTTTAGCCGCGGGAGAAGAAAACTTGTTGAATTTATAAAGAAAATGTCTCGAATTAAACAAGATACTAGCTATTGAGCTCGGTAAATTGTGACCATTCATCTATCATATTGAAACATATGTGACTCAATGTGGCAAGTTATTAACAAATTATATACTATTCACTTGTCACACAGAAAGTAATTTGTCGAACTAAATAAAGCCTGAGGTGCTGCAGGATCAAATAGTGGCAGCTGGTAGTTCGCTCGTTCGAGATTTTCCGCTCCACTAGCCCGCGCCCCACAAGCGAGGCCAGCCCCAGCCACAAGATAACAGGCTTGTCAGTTGTCATCCATACACGCGCGGCGCAGCGCTTGCGGTCCGCCGAACCGCCTGTTCCCGAACTCGACCTGAAATGCTGGTAGTCGAGGGCGAGGGCCGAGAGTGACGGGGAAAAGGAAAACGGCGCCAGCGCCTGCACGCCACGCCGGTCGGGTCGTCGGTCAGCCGTTGCGGGCCGGTCTACGAGCGCATAGTCTCTAGCGCCCGAGTCGCCGGCCGGCGGGGACTGAGCCACTGAGGTGTGAGGTGAGGAGGTTTCCCACTCGCTTCCAGCCGCGTGCACGTGCACGCCAGCCGGGAGCGGCGTCGCTGGGCCGCGCCCTCTGGCTCTAGAACGTCTGTTTCGTTTTTTGATTAAAAACCCATCGAGTTTGACCGGACGGAGTCTCGGCGAGACGGCGACTGTTACCTTGCGTAATCACACGTGCACCGTTTTGTACCCCCCTGCCCCCGGTATCTATCACATGACGACGATGACGGTGACAGGTGGGCTCCATCATCGGACGCTGAAGCCCACCACGCAAGGATTAGTCGCCGCGTTTGACCGGAGCACTGCCCGACCGCAAGAAAGATTATCACGAGCTGAAAGTGACTCGGACCTAAATTACGCTTTTTAAAGGCGTGCAGCGAAAACAAAATGATGATGGCACTGTTTGGCAGGGGTAAATATTTACCCTAAGGAAAATGATTTGGGCCTCTCATTTGCCCCTACTAATATTTGCCATTTGGGGTGTTTGGATGGAGGAGTAAATGTGGATGTGGATGAGAGAGGGAGAGCGGGGTCCACCACAAATTTACTCCAAATTGCTACCTTTTAGGGGTAAATGGAATTAGGGGGGCAAAACATTTGCCCCACCACATTTGCCCCACATGTTTGGCACATTAGGGGTAATTAGGGGTAAATTTGTCCTATTTACCCCATTTACCCCACCATCCAAACAGGCCCTAACGTGAATTGGTATCTAGTACAAACATGCTGATCATACTCTCTCCGATACAAAATTTAAGGTTTTGACGTGTACCAGCATTGGGGACGACGACGCTTGCTTTGGTAGTATTTTGTCGGATCTTCACTCAGGATGTTGTGTAGGGTCGTGTTAGGTGTGTTTGTATGTTTTGATCTCTTTTCATTTAATACGAAACACCTTCTTCTTAAATGATTTGAGAGTTTAACAATTCAAATTTTGACAATAACTTGCCTCTTCGCTTGAGTTTGAGTATTTAGAGGTTATGCAAGCAAAATTGTGTAAACACGGTTTGAAAATATGTATACTTTCTGTACTGATCCCCAAAACTCTCAAAATGCACATTAAAATCTCTAAACTTACTAATTGATTCATGTGACATCCAATTCTTCATAAACCAAATTAAATTGCATAGGTAGCAAGTTGACTAGGACTCACCCCGTTTGTTCGTCCCGGTGGTCGCACCATCGTCGCCCTCGGCTCCCTACTTGTCGCCGCAACAGACATTGTTGTTGGTGCTGCTCACCTCTTCCGTCACTCTAGCGCTATAGTACGCATCCGATCGCAATCTCCTACTTCCCATTGTAGATAACGATCTTGGTTAGTTCAGTGAGAAACTTGCAAAAATTTATTGTAACAACCCTAAATTGAATATTGGGAGAATTGAACATGATCTAATTAGAAAAGTAATTACACTGATTACGAGACGAATCTATTAAGCCCAATAAATTCACCATTAGAGATTATTTATTATGGCACAATATTATCTAATCATTATTTAATTAGACTCAAGATTCGTCTCGCATTTTCATCTTGACTTATAGAAGTAAATTTTAACATTAATTTTCATCTAATACTCTTAACTAATGTCTGTAGATTGGATGTGCCAGATGAATACCGAAAAGTTGCCGAACTAAATAAGGCTAACAAAAGGGAGTATTCCACTCATTCACTGAGCTTCGAGAAGGCATTTCTCCGCGAGCAAGACGTTTGCGTCTGGACTGGATGGATCCTAATCCGACGAAAAACCGCGCACATAATCCAGGAAATATTGAAATGAGAAGCTTCGCACAGGACGGGCGTGCCAGTCAACGGTAGGTGTTTATAGCGTACAAAAAAGCAGGGGAGCTCTCCGCTCCAGCCGCATTTGCTTACCGAGACAAATAGTCCCTCCTCTTCCCGCGCCCGCCACGGCGGTCGAGCGCAGCCGTTAGCCATCTCACCGCACGAAACCCAAACCGGCCGAGCCATCGGATCAGACATGCCACCGCCGCGCCGCGCCTGCGCTCGCGCGCGAGCCTACCTCCACCTCCTGCTCGCGGTCGCGCTGCTGCCCTGCTTCTGCCTCCCGCGCCGCGCTGCCGCGCAGTCCACGCCGGCGGCCGAGGCGCGGGTGCTGCTCGAGATCAAGCGCGCGTGGGGCGACCCACCCGCGCTCGCCGGGTGGAACGCCACGGCCGCGACCGCGCTCTGCAGCTGGCCCCACGTCGGGTGCGACGCGGCCGGGCGCGTCGTGAACCTCACCCTCGCCAACGCCAACGTCGCGGGGCCCTTCCCGGACGCCGTCGGCAACCTCTCCGGCCTCACCTTTCTCGACGTCTCCAGCAACAACATCACCGGCGTGTTCCCGACCGCGCTCTACCGCTGCGCTTCGCTGCAGTACCTCAACCTCTCCCTGACCTACCTCGGCGGGGCGCTCCCGGCGGACATCGGCCGCGGCGGCCTGGGGGAGAACCTGACCACGCTCGACATCAACGGCTGTAAGTTCAATGGCACCATCCCGGCGTCGCTCTCCGGCCTACGGAACCTCCAGTATCTCGATGTGAGCGGCAACGGCTACACCGGCACCATCCCGGCGGAGCTTGGCGAGCTGACGAGCCTCGAGGTGCTGTATCTGGCAAACAACCCGTTCGACGCTGGCAAGCTGCCGGCGTCGTTCAAGAGTATGGTCAACCTCACCACCATCTGGGCGGCGCAGTGCAACCTTGTCGGTGACTTCCCGAACTTTCTTTGGAGCCTCAAGAAGCTGCAGCAAGTGTTTCTGTACACCAACAACCTCAACGGCGACCTGGTGGTTGATGGATTTGCTGCTAGGAGCCTGACACTAATTGACGTCTCGGAGAACCAGATCACTGGAGTCATCCCGGAGGTGTTTGGGAGCTTGAAGAACCTTTCAGTCTTGAACCTCTTCATGAACAACTTCTCCGGTGAGGTACCAGCTAGCATTGGCCAGTTGCCGTTACTGATGAGATTGAGGATCCACACCAACAAGCTTAACGGCACGCTCCCACCAGAGCTCGGAAAGCAGCAGCCGGGCTTGAATTATATTGAGGCTGACGACAACGATTTCACCGGCGCTATCCCAGAGGGGCTGTGCACCGGAGGCAACTTGCAGTTCCTCACCGCCAAGAGAAACCGATTGAACGGCTCCATTCCGGCAGACCTTGCCAACTGCGCCACTCTGGGACTCCTGTCACTAGACAACAACCAGCTCTCCGGTGACGTGCCAGAGGCTCTGTGGACGGCGACGCAGCTTTACTTCTTAACACTAGAGAGTAACCAGCTCACCGGGAGTCTTCCGGCCACGGTGCATCTCAACATTTCGAGGTTACGCATTGGGAACAACCAATTCAGTGGCAACATTCCGGCTGCAGTAGTTGGTCTCCAGGTGCTCACCGCCGAGAACAACCGGTTTTCTGGTGCGATACCGGCGAGTCTTGGCGACGGCATGCCGCTGCTGCAAAGACTCAACTTGTCCGGGAACCAACTGTCCGGCGGGATTCCGAGAAGCGTTGCTAAGCTAAGCCAGCTGACGCAACTGGACCTGAGTAGGAATCAGCTCACCGGCGGCATACCGACAGAGCTCGGTGACATGCCGGTGTTAAGTGTCCTTGACCTGTCGTCGAACAAGCTCTCCGGCAACATACCGCAGGCGCTTGCGAAGACACAACTCACCTCCCTGAACCTGTCGTCGAACCAGCTGAGCGGTCAGGTCCCTGCCGGGTTCGCCACCGCGGTCTACGACACCAGCTTCCTCGACAACCCCGGCCTCTGCACCGCCACTGCCGGATCCGGCTACCTCACCGGTGTACGCTCCTGCGCCGACGGATCACAAGACGGCAATTCCTCTGGAGGCGTCTCGCACGCACTCCGCACGGGCCTCCTCGCCGCCGGCGCCGCGCTCCTTCTCATCGCCGGTGCGTTCGCCTTCTTCGTCGTCCGCGACATCAAGAAACGGCGGTGCGTCGCGGAGCAAGACGACTGGAAGATCACGCCTTTCGTCAAAGATCTGGGATTCGGGGAGGCACCCATACTCCGGGGCCTGACGGAGGAGAACCTCATCGGGCGCGGGGGATCAGGGCGCGTGTACCGCGTCGCCTACACCAACCGGATTAACGGCAGAGCCGGCGCGGTGGCGGTGAAGCAAATACGGACCGCCGGGAAGCTCGACGAGAAGCTGGAACGCGATTTCGCGTCGGAAGCTGGCATCCTCGGCAACCTCCGGCACAACAACATCGTCAGGCTCTTGTGTTGCCTCTCTAGAGCCGAGTCAAAGCTCCTCGTGTACGACTACATGGACAACAGTAGCCTTGACAGGTGGCTACACGGCGAGGCCTTCGTCGCCAGCGGGCGCCCCATGGCGAAGGCGCGGTCCGCGCGGCGTGAGCCGCTGGATTGGCCGGCGAGGCTCAGGGTGGCCGTCGGCGCCGCGCAGGGGCTGTGTTACATGCACCACGAGTGCGAGCCGCCCATCGTTCACCGCGACGTCAAGTCCAGCAACATCCTGCTGGACTCGGAGTTCCGGGCCAAGATCGCGGACTTCGGGCTGGCCAGGATGCTGCTGCAGGCCGGGGCGCCCGAGACGATGTCCGGCGTCGCCGGATCGTTCGGCTACATGGCTCCTGGTAATGATTCGAACTTGCTGCTTCCTGTGAATTTCTGTCCGATTTCTCCAGATTCAGTAACTGGGGAGCAGGCACTGTTACAAATACCACACGTTCTCGTGTTGCCGGACCTTAGATTGGGCTTTTCGATGCTTATCTGCAGAGTGTGCTTACACCAAGAAGGTGAACGAGAAGGTAGACGTCTACAGCTTCGGCGTCGTGCTCCTGGAGCTCACCACCGGAAAGGAGGCCAACGACGGCGGCGAGCATAGCAGCCTGGTGGACTGGGCACGGCACCAATACCAGTTAGGAGGGAGCATACCCGACGTCACAGACAATAGCATCAGATACGCCGGCTACTCTGACGGGATCGAGGTTGTCTTCAGGCTAGGTGTGTTGTGCACCGCCGATATGCCGTCGTCGCGGCCAACCATGAACGACGTGTTGCAGATCTTGGTCAAGTGCAGCGAGCAGACGTACCACAAGGGTAAGACGGAGCGTGTTCCGGAGTGTGAGGCGGCTCAGCTGCCCAAGCGCGGCAGTCGCCGGAAACAGCTATCAAACGGATCGGGGATTGACATCGAGGAGAAGATCGACTTCGATAGCATTGTCTGAAGAAAAGAACGGACCATTGCATATGCTAGTAAGCTGCTTGTGACAGCGTGTCAGTGTCAGCGAACTGCTTGCTATAGTGATACTTCAGTTAGAACATTTAGCAGAGTACAGAAAAGAACTGGACATCTATATATTTTTTTCTCGAACACACTGAAGAGCTACATGTCTTTGTATTAAACAGAGAAAATAGGTAGGAAAATCGATTCCTTACAAGCGAAGAAACAATCCTCTATAAATACAATCATCTCCATACCTTGACCCTGCACGGCTGGACTAGGGTACACTGCATAGTATAGAGCATGGTGTGTGGCCAGCCAAACTATTTTTGCATTGATACTGCAATTTTGTATTAAATCACACACACATTAGACATTCAGACAGAAGAACTACCAAACATTACGATTACAATTTCGTGGGTCGCTAATTTACTGGCGCCCGCACAGGAACTAGCTAGCGGGCGATTTCCGACCACGGTACGCGGTCCCCACTCCCACAGCCTCCCGATGGCTGCAGCCGAAGAAAAAAAAGAGAAACAAACATAAACAAAAAAATCAGACAAATCTTTTTAAAGATTTTTTTAAAAACATAAACAAAATTTTTTGTGACAAAAATTTGTTAGACAAATCTGATTAAAAAAATAAAAACATCGAAAAAGATAATTCAGGGAAACTTTAATAAAAATATTGAAAACAAAACATTTATAAAAAGATCTGCAACAAAGTTTCGGAGAAAACCTTTTCAAGTAAATTGTTCTACATAAAAGATCTAAAATTCTTTTGGAAACTTTGCGGAAAATAATGTTTGAAGAAATTTTAGACGAAAAACTTAAAAACAAAACTTTGTGGAAATTATATTTTCAAAATCATTTAGAATGAAAATAAAGTTCAATTCTAAAAAACATAAACAAAAAGTTTTGAAGAAAAAAGTGCAGAAAATTAGAAAAGCAAAAAAAAAGAACCCACGACGGAGGGGAAGCGAGCCCGCCGCCATCGCCGCCCCTCCCGGTGTAGCTCCGCCCGGATCTCCCCGAGGGGAGGTAGCCGTGCGCGCGGGCGCCCCCGCCGGGAGAGGTCACCACTGGCAACGCGCAGCTGCTCCCCCCGGGCAGCTCGCCGCGGGTCGCTGCTTGTAAGGAACCGCCCAAATTACCTCGACTAAACCGAGTTATCATCCAATGATCCACCCGGCTTAATCGAGATAACCCCGATAGTCCTCGGTACGCGTCTCGAGCATCACCCAGGAACAACACGCATACCGTATTTACATCATGGAAACCATCACAAGGATACATGTGAGAGCAAATTTTAAACTTTAGTTTACAAGTCTTGATCACATTACAAAAATTTCAGAAATTGTAACTATAAAATATAAGCACCTAGAAAATAAGAGTTTCATTGTTTGTAACACAATAATTAACCATCCTAGATGTAACCTAAGTTTAGGTGGATATCCTAACATGTTTTTCCTAGGTTGAGAGTTAAATTGCAGCGGAAATATATAAAGATATAAGATGCAACAATGATGTCCTTGCCCATAAGACATCACCTGCACTAGTTTGGAGCGACCTCCAACATTCACCCACATTACCAACCCCGGCGGGATGAATGTAACAATCACTCATAAGAAGGAAACCTGCAAAACAACTTAACGGCATCACCGTAAGTACATTGCGTACTTGCAGGACTTATCCACAATACTATACATTTGGTGGATGCATGAGGCTTGTCAAGTTTTAACATTTGATAATAAAATGCGAGCATAATTTATCAAGTGAATAAGCAAAAGACATAGCACCTATTTCTATATCAAGCATCAATACAATTGCATAAATAAAGTGATCAAGTGTTCACAAGCTCAATCTTCCATAAGCTCTTCACGAAACTCTACGTTAAAGTCCAAGTACATGAGCGTGCTCCGTGACCTGGAGTGAGGCTATTGCAATAGATTATAACCCTGCAGGGGTGTACAACTTTTCCCACACGAGACGCAAGACCAACGACCATATCCTCGGCCTAGGATAAGTGTTAATTCATGCCCTCGACCTTTCACATACCCGCACCCTACTATGAGCGAACGACTGGAGGTGTATAGATGTACCGGACACGGCCGATCACACTCATCCCACCCCGCGCCGAATCCGGTCAAGGTACAATGCGGCTTATGCTACTTAGCTTACCGACCCATTATGAGTATGTGGTTTGTACGGAATAGTGCTCAAGTATCACAGCGATAACGATCGGGCCTTAATCGACTCAAGCAAGCCTATGCCACTTGGATTCACTCCCAACATGGCCCTATCACACTTGCTCAAGTCTCGAATCATATTCATAGGGCTTAAATTTTTTCCATTCATGACTACTCAAGTATTAATTAAGAAAGCATACTATAACTCGCGAGTGGTGGTGACCTTGCCACTTCTCGACTTCTACCGACAACTAAGCATGACTAAGCAATTATAACGATATTTCTAACATAAATACTTTCACTAAATAAGTTGAGCTAATTCCAAGAGTTGTCATGTCTAATAGGTTCTACACATTGCATATGTCTAGCTAGAGCTAAGCCCATGCACAATCACTAATTAGTAGTAGCAATTCACATTCATAAAATAGAGTGAGATATATCGGTGCCTGCCTGAGATTGGTGCTGCAAGAATGTGACACTCCGGAATGTCATCTACGAGATTAGATGAACACATGAATTAGAAAGGATGACATGAATGTATATGCATATGAGATGCAATGACTTATGATAATTAAAAGATGACATGGCTCAAGGTCATTGTGCAAGCAATCAAAGGTTTGGAATTAAGTTGCACAAGCAATTGCATAGGTGGAAGTGTGCAAACAATATTCGCAAAAGTGCACTTAACATTCCAAGACAAGTTATGACATAAGAATTAAATCAATATTAGTTGTGCTATTTTTAGTTCTCATATAAACTATCAAATAATTAGATTGTTATAACATAAATCTTTAACCATGAGAGTTATATCACGATGGTTATCAAAATTAAATAATTGATCATACTTAAGTAAGTTAGGTAGTCACACTAGGTAATCATCATTAGCCAATTTAATAATTAAAGGGAACTAGCACGTCACATCTTAATTAAGATTAGTACCTATTATCTAATTTAGAGATAGCTAGAATTGTTATATATGATAAGTTAGGGCAAGCATCATTATTATAAGTTATACCACGGTGGTTGCTAAGCATAAGAAGCATATCACATTTATTTTAATTTAGCAAGGGAAGCTTATAGGTCACATGGGTACAATTGATTTACTAGGTATTTTACAAACAAGCTAGCCCTAGAACAAGCATATAATTAAAGTTGTATAGTATACAATGATCTCATAAAGGACAACTAAAACAACATAACTTTGTCAAAGGAAGCTAACAAGTTAGATTCATAATTTTGGAAGCACATATGAATATTATTATGCATTTACTAATTAACTAGGTTCAAAGATATCTAAACCTGTACCGATCTACACACAATTAATTCAATTAAGTACCTACATTAGATGACACACACCATAAGTGAACTAGCAAAATTGGTTTCATACCTTTTTGACTAATAGAGAATTGACTATGCAATTAACAAGATAAACACTCACATAATTAATTCAGATAATTACTTATTTAATTTGGAGACAAACTCATTTTTAATAGGTTCTTGACATCATTAGAAAACCAACAAAATTTATTTCACATTTTTCTGAGCTATATACAATTTTATATGAATTATACAAGATGGTATATGAGAGATGAATAGTAACCGCGGATCATCCGAGGTGAACACACGGACTGTCCGCTCGGAGGCGACGGACTGTCGAAACTGAAAGGGCGGACTGTCCGCGAGACTCCGAAAAACCAAAATCGTCTCTGGATGTTTTGATTTCGATTACAGACTGTCCGACACGGACATCCGGACTGTCCGCGGCTGGGTCGTGGCTCGCCGTCGAGCTCGCCGGCGGCGGCTCCGGCCTCGGTTTTGGGTGGGGTTTGTTTCTATGGGTTCCTGAGAGTGTATAGAGTTGATTCCAAGTGATAGATTTGACATGCATAAGGTATTTTGAGCTCTAGGTCATCAATGGTGATGAAACCCTAAAGGCCCGAAGGATATTTCTGAGGCTTGATTAAGGGCAAAGGGAGAGAGGGATTGGTGAGGGGAGCTCACCGATGATGTGTATAGCATGAGCAAAGAGCCGCTTGTTGGCGTAGAGCGGTGTTGGAGGAGATCGAGCCGAGTTCATCCATGGAGTACTTGGGGAAGAAGATGAAGAAGCTTGGGGGATGGCCTTCTCCTTGGTCTCCGGCGAGGAAGAGGTGAAGGAGATGGTGGAGAAGCTCGTCGGCGACGTCCTCCGGTGATCCTCTGACGAACTCCGGCGAGATATGGTGGATTTGGTGGGGGAGATGGTTTCTCCTCCATGGCTTGGGTGGAGAAGAAAGCAAGGGAGGGAGGGAGCTCCTGGAGTGTCTGAGGAGAGGAAGGTGAGGGGGATGGGTCGCACGTGAGGTGGAGGGTCGGGTGGGGCCAACGGAGCGCGTGGCACGGCTTCTCTGCATGCACGACACGCAGGCAGCAGCACGCACGGACCGTCCGCGACCAAGGTACGGACCGTCCGCCCGTAGTGGACAGAAACTTCTCCCCTTTCATTAACTTCCAAACTTACTCTTCCAAGCCTCCAAAAATTCCACAAAAATTTGTGTTGATAAAAGAGATCATGACTAATACATTTTGCTTGAATTGAGAAGAAAAGCTTTGATAGATTTGGAAAGAAAATTCTTACCAGAAGGCTATTTTTGGATTTTTGGATGAGATATTTGGCATCAAGATGGAGTTCTAAAATCTGGGAAAAATCATCTAAAATCATATTTTTGGGAAGGATTATTTTACCTAATATAAGTTAACATGTGTCTTATAGAGAAAAAGAAAGTATTTTCACAAGACATGTGCTTATACTATGCTCAAAATTAAATTTAAATTGCAACAATATTCAAACAAGCACAAGAATTTTATCTTAGCAAATCATGATGCTCATGATCAATTATAATCAAGGTTATTAGATTTTGGGTTGTTACACTACTCCTCACCGAGAGCGCGCCGCTGCTCCCTTGGGGGCTCGCCGCTACTCCCTTGGGAGCTCGCCGCCTGGAACTCAACCACCCCACCCTGCCTGCAGCCGCGCACCGGTGGATGTAGGGATGGATCTCGGGAAAAAAGAAGAAGAAAGAGAAAGGGAAGAGGGGAATATAGAGCTTTGAATGCGAAAGAGACGAGGGAGAGAGAGTTGTGCGGGTGGTAGGGGGAGGTAGTGGGTCCCACACATGTGGTGCACCGGTGCTGGTGAAACACGGTGGTGGATTGACCGTAGGGACCCAAAATTACGGGCGAGAAGAAACTCAACAATGTGTAATTTTGTTCTGGAATAGAGGCAAGAGACGGAACTCTAATTTTTTTTAGATTCACACAGTACAAACGCAGACGCTCACAACACGCACGTACACTCACGACTCACCCCTATGAATACAAGTACGCAAACCCTACCCCTATAGCACCTCCGAAGGACTGAGCACCGGCAGATCTGGAGATTCTCGAAGTCACCACTTGCGTCTCGTTGTCGACGGGAACGTCGCTTACCACTTAACGCATAATGCCGGAAAATCTCGGAATAAATCCTGAAAAAGGTGCGAGCACTAGGATTTGAACCCTGGTGGGTAGCGTCCCACTGGACCGTCCTACCATTAGACTACAAGCCCAATCGCAAGAGATGGAACTCTAATAGGCACGTGGCCAGTGGCGGAGCTGCAACCCAGGCTTTCCCAAGCCTTGGCCCTAGTCGTTGGGCCAAATTTTGCAACTATGACAAACTGTAGAAGACTACTGTAGCACGAAATCAGCCCAATTTCTATACTATAGCCAGGGTTAACAGAACCGCAGGTGGACCGGTTACCACGAAGAAAAAAATCGGACCGGTTTACCGGTAAAACCGGACATTTGCCGAGGTTGGAAATTTTTAGGTTCATTTTTGGGGTGGAAACCGACCGGTTTTAGGTACCGGCCCGGACCACCACCGGGAACCGGCCGAACCGGCCCGGTTCCCACCAGTTTTTTAACCCTGACTGTAGCACTAGTAGGCCTCAATCGCCGGACCAGCCCAGCTCCGCCTCTGCACGCGGTGGCCTCATTCGCATGGCTTATCCAACACCAGCAATATTTTTTCTTTCACAATAAACCAGCACCAAGCTGACATTAATCAAACAACAACAATATTTTTTCACAACAAATCAATATCAACCACTAAATACCATTTAACTGTGAGGAAGCAGAGGCGTGCCACTGTTGAGGCCTTGAGGGACAAGCCTGCGCCACCAAACACTTTCGTGCTGCTGAACAACTGAAGCGCAATCTGGAGAGCACCCCAGAGGTAATTTGGGCATGTTTAGTTCCCTTGCCCACGATTCTCGCAACCATCGACGACCGGAACCGCTAGCGGGCGCTCAAGCGCCGCAAACTGCTACTGGCAACCGAAGCGGAACCGACGCCTGGTGGGACCCACTTTACCCTTATCTCTTCCCTTCCCTTTCTTCTTCCTCCGATTTCCTTTCTTCTCCTTTCTTTCTACACTCCAGCACCGCCGCTGCCAATCCCCACCACCACCCGCGGCCGGCGGCGCCCATGCCGCTCCTCCTACCTCCCTCCCCCACTGCGCAGCCCCGACCTTCCTAACCGCTGCCACCATTTGCCCCCTGTTGACGGTGTATTTTGATACACCAAACATGTTCATTACACTTTGATTTGGATTTGATTATGGAATTGTTATGTTTATGTAGGAAAACATGGACATAAAGGACAGACCCACAACAAGTTCAAAGGAGCACTTAAGGAGTCTTGTTCGTGTTCATGAGCTTGATGAAATCACTTCCAATGGTGGCAAGGACCGAAGTGTTACAAAGGAACATCCCCAAGGATTGAAGCGTAAAAGACTGGACTTCATGCAAGGAGAACCTCCATCTTGGACGCGAGGATGACGTCAAAATAGTGCAAGTGGAGGGGGCAAAGTGCATAAATACATGAGGACCCATAGGAGTGAAGGGGCGACCGAACCGGGCCCAGATGGGCCTGGGCTGGTCGACCCAAGCCGAGCGGCCTGGCCCACTCTGGGGGTCGGTTCAGCCCCCCTTTTCTTGCACTTGAAGGACCTTCAACCCTAAGTTCGTGGAGGCGCCGCCATTCGCAAAACAGAGATCCATTCACACCGAGAGGCCATCCACAAGCTAGAGAGAGAGAGGAGGGAGATCTTCGGAGAAGGATCGCTCAACTCGAAGGAAGCACCCACAAGTGGAGAAGAAAGAAGACACCGTCGGAAGCGCCACCATGATCAACAGTGCCATGTCTAGCACCTTGATGGGGAAATCTTCTCATTTGTCCATGGGTTGTAATCGATCTTGAGATGTAATCGCTACTTTGTTCGGATATCTATCTATCATCTAGTGTTGAAGAAGCTTTAATGTTGAAGGTTAGCTACCATGCCGTGAAGGGAGTAAGGCCTCAATGCTTCCTTGGATTCATTCAATACGCCGTGTCCATCATAGGTCTAGTCACGAATACCTTCGCGTAGTGACAGTACGGGGGAGGGAAAGGGCGAAACCATGGTCACACCCCCCGATAGATTAGATTGGTTTTCATGTCTTAAGCGGTTGGATGTTCAAGTATCGTAGACCCTTGGGCAAGTGTCTTTTATATATCTTGTTGGTTTAGTCGTTCTCTCTAGTGTAGCGTAGTTGTTCCTTTGTTTAACCGTAGATTAGGTTTTAGATAAGTTAGTAAGTAGAGGTAGATCAAACGCGTGTAATCCCCCTGCTCCACGGATTGACAAGAACCTAGGGAATCCTGTGGTGAAAAGGGTGTAGGTCCGTACATTTGCGGATCGTAGGTGGATACGAGTTTTATCCGTCAACAAGACCCTTTTTTCTGGCGCCGTTGCCGGGGAGGAAGCTAGTTCACATCATTTGGTTTGCATCTAACTTTGTTTTATATTTAGTTTATCGTTTGTTTGCTAATATCTAACGCATATTACCTAGAAAACTGCTTTGTTTTGTTTTTGTTTTTGTCTTTATTTTGTTGTCTAGATGGCATTTGTCAACCACCCCATGGAAGAACTGGAGAAATCGCTATGGGATTACACTAGTCCTCGATGTGAAGACATAAAAGTACAAGAGCCGGATTCGAAGTGACCAAGTATGAAATCATATCCAAAATCATCGAGATGGCGGCGATAACCCCATTTGAAGGGATGGCTACAGAGAACCCATATAGGCACATAAGGCATTTCACGACGCTATGCAACACGGTGCATCAAGAAGGAGTTCCCGATGAATGGTTCAAATGGAATCTTTTTCCCTACTCACTTGCCGGTGAAGCAAAGACGTGGTACTCGTTTGCGTCCTTTGAAGTTGAAGGCAATTGGAACAAGTTGACAAAGAAATTTTGCGAGAAGCTTTTACCAATTAGCAAGGTTCAACATCTAAGGAGGCAAGTGATCACTTTCATGCAAGTAGAAGAGGAAGGGATAGACCAAGCTTGGAATAGATTCATTGAGTTGATTGAACAAGGACCAAGACTCGGCTTCTCTGGTGATGTACTCTTGCATACATTTTTCTTTTCCGTAACCCCTAGTTGCATGCAACACGTCTGATGAGGGCCCAGATTAGGGCCCCCTTTGACAGCAAGATTATCTCCCCTAAGACGACAAGATGATCCAACAAGATTGACAACATGAAGGCCAAGATTGACAATGTGAAGGCCAAGATTGACAATGTGAAGGCTAAGATTGATAATGTCAAGGCAAAGATTCAGGAAAAGGAGGAGAAGGAACCCTAGTCAAGACCCACACTGGCAAGACGTCTAGTCTTCGGCTAGTTGGCTGCATCTCCGACCAGTTTCCCACTAGAGGAAAGTCTCCACCTCACACGACAAGTCTCCACCTCGCACGATAAGTCTCCGCCTCGCACGACAAGTCCAGTCCTGACTGGTGTGTGGGCCCAGACGCACGACTCAAGTGTCGCCACCAACACATATGGAGGAACGAATCTCCACGTCATGCAAAATACAACAGCTGGCGGCCATGCAGACGACTCTCCCCGCCAAGAGCCTTAATGATGGTTTAACCGGCTGCGCGACCATCACATTGCCATCATCTCCCACTCTGCCACACGCAAGCTTAGCCCGAGGAACGCAAGCACCCTCTACGACACGCGCAAGCCTAGACTTAGGCTCGGGCGTGGCAAGCTAGGCAAGTACTCGAATAGATTGAGACAAGCCCAAACTACTCGGGGAGGAGGCCAAGCATCCCGGAGTGAACAGTCCAGCCCGACCACGCAGCAGCTCCCCCGACAAGGCATCACGACTTGGCTTCAATGCACCCTGGCAGACAGCGACGTGCGACGGGATGTGCCAACTGCCAAGCACTGTAACTCCTTTTCCACTTCCCCTTCACTACTAGGAATGTGCTCATTGATGACCTTCATCCTTCGTCATTGAAGATGCCAAATTGGTCATGCACACAAATCTGTGACGATCTTTTGACGAAATCGATATCATCACTGAAGTCGCGTCACATTATGTAATGAGTGACGAAGTGTCAATTTTGGTCACAGAAGGGCTCCCAATCCATGACCAAATGTTTACGGTCATAGAAGTTCTCCTTCTATGACCATTGGCTTTGGTCATGGCTATGCTTCCATATTCGTCACAACTCTCCGTCTGCCAGGCGCCGTTAACGCTGTTTCTGCATATGACGTGACGCGTGACGTGGCGTGTGACGTGGCAGTTCGGTGCTTTGTTTTGGTAGCGCCACATGGACCAATTATAATCTGCCACGTGGCTTCAGAACTTTGGTCACAGATTTGGTTCACAATCGTCAACAAATATAGCATAATTTGGTCACACAAAATCAGGATAAACCATGTAAACCATATAATTGCAATTGATATTAGCAAGACCACATAATTCCATGTTTAAAATATAAAGCAGTATACAACTGAGCATGTAACGCAATGCACAACACGACCACTAGTTCACATCACACATAAAACTTAGTTCACAGTACACATAAGAAACAAATACTAAAAAGTTGTTTGCCACAAGCAACTTAAGTTTCTGAGAAGCCAAAATAAACCATATCACAGCAGCCCACTTCATGTCAAAGAAGGAGCATAGATCTTCAGTAGCCCCCTGAGGAGCACCCTGTTCTCCTCCATCTCCTTTGTGTTCTTCTCTACTAGCTTCTTGTACTCCTCCAGCTCTTTTCCTTGCCTCTCCATCCTTTCCTCAGCTTCTGCACTTTTCTTCTTGAGCTCGTCAACTTCACCTTGAACAGCAGCCCGTGCTTCAGCCACAAGTTGTTCCCGAAGCTCGGTTTCATTTGTTGATGTAGACTTGGAAGATGTAGGTGTGTTGAGGCCAATACTCTTTAGGAATAGTTGAGAGCTGGTTTTGGAGAGCACAGTGGCCATCGCAGTCACACTGCTTTCTGTTGAATAACCTGCACCTTTAAGGTCCTGCTTCACAGCCTCCATTTCAGTCTGAAAAAACATGGGCAGAAACCAGTTAGATGGTTTCCTAAGACTGCTATAGAATAAACACAAGACATGGCACAAGATGTTTGTAATTTAAAACTGCATATGATCTAAAAAATGCATTGAATAAATCAAACTAATGATCTTACAAGTGCTTCTCTTGCAGTGTCACTGAGGCCACGTTTGGAGCTGGTGTGGCAGGTCTTGAAGGCCTCCACCGCATCTAATTCTTCAGTCATATCTAAGCTGGGTTCTTCTCTTTTTCTCTTCTGCTTCTGTTGCATGCATAAACATTCACAGAAAAGTTGTCTCAAATGAAGTTCAAAGGCAATTGATTCTAGGAAACATACAAGTAATCGTACAAGGAAAGTTACACTTACATAATCATGTAGGTGTGCCTCGTAGCAGCAATTGCCGGTAGTCTGATGATATTTCACCTTACTGCGGTTGTGCTTGTTCGTTTCACATGTCTCCTACAAGAGAAACTAAATGTCAGATGAGATCATAGAGTCAAAATGAGAAGATTATGTGCAAACTTAATGTGAAATAATAATATATGACAAGATACCCATACCATGTGTTTTGGATCAGTCCACTTTGCAACTAGTGCCTTCCACTGTAAATCAGTCATGTAATGAACAGGTGAAGTTGTCGGAACCTCATTTGCAGCTACACCATTGAAGTATTTTGCCTTGAGCCTATATTGCTGGTTTTTTACTGTAGTGCGCATCAGATCAGTACAGGCTTCTTTTGTTGGCTTGTCATTAGTCTTAATGGCCAAGCGCCCCTAGGTATTTTCAACTCCATAGTTAGTTAGAGAATTCAGGTGAAGCAGTATAAAAGCTTATATTAGAAATAGCACTTACAGAAAGCTCTCCCTCAAATTTCCTGTAGTAATTTTCGTCTTTCTTGTAATCCTTCCAATGTGGTAGGACAGGCATGCTTTCCCGAACGATGATGCCACCCTCTGATGCAAACTTGGCAGCTTGAACAGGTTCATGTGGCCTTCTTTTGCCTTCTTCAACAACAATAGGCAGTCTCCTTCTCATAGCTTTTGTCATCTCGTCTAGCTGTTTTCCCACGGTTGGTCCCCTCCGGCTCCTTGGTGCTTGCTGTGCTGGAGATACAAAATATATATCATTTAATGAAATGGTTTACTTTCATTCAAATGAGCGAAATAGATGTCATGTTTACTGAAAAAATGTTACTTGCCTTCAGTTTCGTTGTCTGCACCTGTACTGTCATGAGCACCAGGTGCCTTGCATTCATCTCCACCTGTGCTCAAATGATCATCAAGTCTAAGTGTAGTAAAGCTGTCTTCTATGCCATCATGACCATCTGTTGGTTGTACAACATTGTCGTCATCTGTCTGTGTAGCTTGAAGGCTCTTTGAAGATCCCGTTTTGGTTTGAGCAGGCTGTTCCTCTGCCTGTGGAGCTTCCCTCACTCTCTTGCTGGACCGAGAACCTGGAGGCATGGTGGGTTTTGTTGTCTTCTTTGAAGAAATGATTTTCTTAGAATACTGAAAAAATAAGAAAGGGCAAGTGCATTAATAATCAAGCCATCTGATATTTAATTTTAGGTATGAAATATAGAACATGAATATAAAAGCAGGACCATATAATAAACAACAAACTGAAAACACTTATATGCAATGCAACTATTCCACATGAACTACTAGGGTGATAGAATAATGACCTTAAATTTTTTTGGTTCTGGCAGCTCATCAGATTCGGTGTCATCATCATCCTCACTATCTCCTTGATCATCGTTGTCAAGGAGATACTTTGATGAATCCGAATCCGAATCTTCACTATGTGTTTTTTACCCCCTTCTTTGCACCAGAAGTTTCAGGTACAAATTTAGTAAATTCAGCAGCAAGAGTTGGCAGTCCTAGTTCTTGCATCTTCTTGTTATTGTTAGCCACGCGTATATCTCAGCTTCTCTCATAATCAGTCGTTGTAGGTTCAACTACTTGCAAGATAGATAAGAACAAGGACAATGTGTGTATTAGATAAATAAAATGGAGTTTAATAAGAGGTAAGGGGTAGTATTAGTTGCAGGAAATTAAGATAAGAGGTAGGAGGTAGTGAAGAGTATTGACTGATCTAGTATTCATTGTGCTTTTCAAGGTGCAAATTGAACTGAACTACCCAATTTTAAAAAAATACATGACACAAGCACATAGACACCAACTCAGTTTCAGAAGCACAATCACAGCCCAATAGTAAACAAGTTGA
Source organism: Cenchrus americanus (assembly GCA_947561735.1). NCBI lineage: Eukaryota > Viridiplantae > Streptophyta > Magnoliopsida > Poales > Poaceae > Cenchrus > Cenchrus americanus. Next base: position 49,304,849 of record OX387244.1, on the reverse strand, counting down.
CTGATATCAGATAGAACGAAGATAATGTGAAGTATACTTTTCATCAGAGAGAGCAAGTTAGTTATTTCCTCTTAGTAGCAAGCATGGGCAGTATTCCTGAAATCTCACTGCGTGGTGTCAACAAATGGCATGACAATGTTTTCAATGATCAAGAGACAATATTCCTGAAACTGCAGTATGTTTCTTTTAAGTGATGACCAAATAAATGAAGAAAGCAGTTATGAAAAGACCAACTAGAATGGAGATAGTAGTTATCAAAGGACCAACTATTTCATATATTTGTTTATACAGAGACATTGTTACTACAGAGTTAGTGACAATGCAGGGAAAAAAGGTTCATTTATAGAGACATTGTTGCTTTCTCAACCATCCAAACCTGCAATATGGTCATTTTCAGGCATTCATATATTTGTTTTATCAATGAACTCAAATGTCAGACATTCTTGGACTGCATCTTGAAAAAGATTAGTTTACCATTTAACTAAATGACAGACTTCACCACTCGGCTGCACTACTAGCACTACTAGCAGCCACAAGACATCCGTCCATTCTGAATCACAGATTGTTTGGAAAAACACAGCCACTGAATTGCTAATTGCAGTCCTAGCACGGCAGTGGCAGTCCTAGCGTGGCGGTCATGGTAAAATTCTTGAAATTAATCAAAGCAATAGAATAAAGGAAACAACAACCACCATTGTACTCTAACAGTATAAATTCCCTAGAGCGCATCTTGAAATCAACAATCTGAAATTCACTAAAAATGGATGTGGCTTTAACCTTCTTTTTCTTTTTCTTCTGAAATCTGCTTGCTTTTTTGCCTCCGTGTAGCCACCATCGAGGTCACCAAATCCTGCGATGAGGAGAGGGAGATAATTAGAGCAGGGGGCGGGAGGGATGTAGCAGCACGAGAAGAGGACGGAGAAGATCTCCCGCTCAGATGCGGTGAGAGTCGTCGGCAACAGCGTTTGTGGCAGTGGCGGTTGCGTTTGGGAGCTGGAGGAGCTCGTCGTAGCCGCCGTCGTAGGTACCTGGTCGGCGTCGAGGAGGAAGGAGCTCCTGGGCGGCAGCAGTTGTGCCCTGGCAGCGGCTAGGGTTGGAGGAATGGTGGTAGGAGGAGGAGACGGGTGGGGACTGGGGAGGTCTTTGACCGGACCGGGGGGAGGGAAAGGCAAAATGGTAAAGGCGCGTGATGTTTTCAGTTTTCGAGATTCGAATTTTTTTGGTGCTTTTTTTCGAGATGGCGTCAGTTTTCGCGCTTTTGTTCACAAGCGCTCGACTGAAATGAAGTAAAAAAATGCTATTTTGTTATGTTTTTTTAAGGATAAAGTAGTAGTACAAATATGTTAGGATATGCATCAAAATTTTCTTGGAATCACTTTAAATTATTTTTACAAGTTTGACAAGCAAAATGAAGTGTCAGTGCCAGTTTTCAGATTTTTCTAGGAACATGCGGGTATTTTTACATTTATTTGTGAGTAAATCAAGAAATAATTACAATAAATGGAAAACTTGGTCCAAAAATTTCGCGGATGCACACGACATTTTTGCACCCTTGAACGACCACACCAAAAAAGTTTCACACGATTTGGAGATGGTCGTACTGCACGTCTACCAGACGAATCAGTTTGTCTCACGAAGTGATATGGACAAGTCAAAGAGAGCAATGTCTGTTGAGCATATGCATGACAAACTTTTTTGGAATCACTTCAAAAATTTTGTACAACATTAAGAAGCAATAAGAAGTGTCCTTGCCAGTTTTCAGATTTTTCTAGGAACATGCGGGTATTTTTACATTTATTTGTGAGTAAATTAAGAAATAATTACAATAAATGGAAAACTTGGTCCGAAAATTTCGCGGATGCACACGGCATTTTTGCACACTTGAATGACCACACTAAAAAAGTTTCACACAATTTGGAGATGGTCGTACTGCACGTCTACCAGACGAATCAGTTTGTCGCATGAAGTGATATGGACAAGTCAAAGAGAGCAATGTCTGTTGAGCATATGCATGACAAACTTTTTTGGAATCACTTCAAAAATTTTCTACAACATTAACAAGCAAAAAGAAGTGTCCTTGCCAGTTTTCAGATTTTTCTAGGCACCATAGGTCACCGGCGAGACCCTCAAGACGGCGCGAGTAGCTCATCCGGCGAGAAGTCCTCAATGCCGACATTGCAAGACCGTCCTACCTAAAGTGGTCGGAGGTCCCGATAACCTTCGACCGCAAGGACCGTCCCGACAATGTACCTCAGCCTGGATCCTACCCAGTAGTGGTAGCTCCCCTGTTCAAATCCAGAAGGATCCACAAGGTCCTGATGGATGGGGGAAGCGGGATCAACGTGCTCTATGCGTCAATGCTTGACGAGATGGGCATCTCGCGGTCCGCGCTGAGGCCGTCGACAACGCCATTCCACAGGGTTGTACCTGGAATCGAGGTGCTCCCCCTCGGGCAGATCGATCTGCCCGTCACGTTTGGGCATGTGCAGAACTTCCGCACAGAAACCCTCACCTTCGAAGTGGTGGGGTTCTCGGGAACGTACCATGCGATCCTCGGGAGGCTGACATATGCAAAGTTTATGATCGTGCCCAACTATACGTACCTGAAGCTGAAGATTCCCGGACCGAAGGGGATGATCACAATAGGGCCAACGTATCAGCGCGCATATGAGTGCGACGCTGAGTGCTTTCAGTTCGCTGAAGCAACCATCCGGTCCGAGAGGCTCCACGCCGAGCCTCGATCCGAGGACCAGGATGTCCCCGAGTCATCCAAGTGTGCGGCCTGCTCTTTAGAGCCCACCAAGGACGTCAAGGATGCAGTTGTCTCCGACGACGGCCGTACGCTCCGTATCAGGACGGCGCTCGACCCTAAATAGGAAAGCGTGCTCGTCGACTTGCTCAAAGCGAACCTTGATGTGTTTGCATGGAAACCCTCCGACATGAAGGGGATCTCGAGAGAGGTTGTTGAGCACAAATTGAACATCAAGCCGGGATCGAAACCGGTGAAACAATGCCTACGCCGCTTCAACGACGAGAAGTGCAAGGCGTTTGGCGAGGAGATCCTGAAGCTCCTTAGTGCAGGGTTCATCCATGAAGTCTTCCACCCCGAGTGGTTAGCAAACCCTGTACTTGTAAAGAAGAAGAATAAGAAATGGAGAATGTGTGTTGACTACACGAGCCTTAACAAGGCGTGTCCCAAGGATCCATTTCCTTTGTCTCGCATAGATCAGGTAGTCGATTCAACAGCCAGGTGCGAGACCCTCTGTTTTCTTGGTGCGTACTCCGGGTACCACCAGATAGTGATGTGCATAGCGGACCAATTAGCGACCTCATTCATTACTCCATTCGGTGCGTACTGCTATCAAATGATGCCCTTCGGGCTCAAAAATGCGGGCGCAACTTTCCAACGATGCATGTGACGTGTTTTCGGGGAATTGATAGGACGCATCATAGAAGTGTACGTCGACGACATCGTAGTCAAGTCGAAAAAGATAGGGGATCTGGTCCCCGACCTCACTGAGGTCTTCGCAAAGCTACGACAACACGGGGTGAAGCTAAACCCCAAGAAGTGCGTTTTCGGGGTTCCGAGGGGCATGCTCCTCGGCTTTGTCATGTCGGAACGCAGCATCGAAGCTAACTCCGACAAGATCTCGGCCATCATGGACATGTGCCAATAAAAAACCTGAAGGGCGTGCAGCGTGTCACGGGCTGTCTCGCAGCTTTGAGTCGCTTCATAGCACGACTCGGAGAGCGCAGCCTGCCACTGTACAAGTTGATGAAGAAGTCTGACCACTTCACGTGGACACCAGAGGTGCAAGAGGCACTCGATTCTATTAAGAATATCCTCAAGAGTCCTCCGATATTGACAGCTCCGACTACAAAAGAGCCGATGCTCCTGTACATCTCGGCGACGACCCAAGTGATGGTTAGTGCGGCTTTGGTGGTTGAGCGAGAAGAGCCCGAGAGGCCCCAAAAGGTGCAACGACCAGTGTACTTCGTCAGCGAGGTACTTTCTGACTCCAAGATGCGCTACTCACAGATGCAGAAGCTTGTGTACGCGATCTTGTTGACCAAGTGCAAGCTATGACATTACTTTGACGCGCATCCCATCACTGTGGTGTCCAAATATCCTCTCGGGGAAGTCATCTAGAACCCCGAGGCTGAAGGAAGGATCGCCAAGTGGGCACTCGAGTTGATGGGACAGAACATCCCGTATGCTCCGCGCAGCACGATCAAGTCCCAAGTACTCGCGGACTTCGTGGCCGAGTGGACGGAGATCCAAACTCCCCCAGCGCCGATCAAGCACGAGACGTGGACCATGTATTTCGACGGCTTGGTCATGAAGGAATGAGCCAGTGTAGGCCTTGTCTTCATCTCACCTCTAGGCGTGCGCATAGAGTACATGGTACGACTACATTTTCCGACATCAAACAACGCCGCAGAGTATGAAGCCCTGATCAACGGTCTCCGGATCGCTGTCGAGCTCGGGATCAAGCATCTTGAGATCAGGGGCGACTCGGAGCTAGTCGTGGGACAAGTCATGAAGGACAAGAATTGTGTTGACCCCAAGATGGCGGCATATTGCCAAGTCGTACGAGCACTACAAGGTTTTGTATCAAAATCAACACCGAAAAAGTGTTGTAATAGGCCCAAAAATGGTAGTAATAGTACTTTTGCTACCATATTTTTGGTTAAAAGTCGTTGCACTTGTAACCGTAGCAATAGCTTAATGCAATAGTTTACGTTTTAGTAGCGATACAGTACCCATCTATTGCAACAATTTTGACTCTTTTGCAACACTTGGTGAGCGTTGTAACATAGGACATTGCAACCACTATGGGTGTTGCAATGGTACCAATTGCAACGAACGAGACGTTGCTAGTGACACGTATTGCGACACGTAAGTTGTGTAGCAACACAATGCAGTGGCAACAGAACATAGGTGTTGCAATAGACTATTTTGCTACGCGTAGAAATCATTGCAATAAAGTGTCTCTATTACCACATCAACTAAATGGTTTCTATAGTTGGCTTAGGATATTGCAACGTTTTGGGAGGTTCGTTGCTACAGATAGGTCCTCTATTGCCACGTTTCCGAATGGTTGCTATAGGAGACATATGCTATTGCCACAGTACTTAGGTTGGTTGCTACAGTTAGGTCATCTATTGCCATGATACTGAATGGTTGCTATAGATAGGTTCTCTATTGCCACCGTCGCCTTTTTGTAGTTGCAAGAGAATGTATATGTATTGCCACGATAGTTGTACCTATTGCCACATTTAAATGTAGTTGTTATATGTGAGTCTATTGGAACGGAAGTTTGGTTGATTTCAAATGTATATTGCAATGCCAGATTCATATATATGAATAATTAAATGCGTTGTTTTAATTATTGATAGAATCACAAAACGAGAAATATGTAATGAATGAGGCATCAACATCCATTAAACCCAAATAAAATTTGTTCATACAGAATGAAACCAAAGACACAGAGTGTCAAGATCATTGAGAACACAAGTACGTAGCTTAACACATAATAATGCTGCCACCACACACAATTGTTTGAACTTTTTGTACTGAAAAGACTAATGTTGTAGCAGCGAAGGTTCCATTGATGGCCATCTTCCCAACATTCGCATGCTCCTTCTCAAGCTCAAGATTCCTCCTGAAAAAATCATTGACATGCATTAGTTAAACAAAAGTTGTAGAAATAAAATTCATTGACATTCAAAAGGCAAATATGAACCTTCTCGAAAAGGACTACATGTTCCTTGTCAATGCAAAGACAGATAAAAGGTTTGACATAGTACCTGTGCATTCTTTTTGGATGCTCTTTTCCTAGCTGCAATTTCCTTCAATTGCTTTGTTGTAGTGTAAACAGCACCCGAATTCGCTCCTTTGTTTGGGGCTGCTGAATTACTTCTAGTTGTGTGCCCTCTAGGATGTTCTTCACCTGCAGGAGGAGTGGGTTGCTGTTCTGGCAGGCTGACATCTTGGTTAACCTGAAAAAAGGGTTGGTGGTTAAAATTACACCCCTTGACAAGAATATGACTTGTATGTTACAATTAAACATCCTTTAATTATCATGCAGCTACCTGCTCATTATGCATCATGTGTTCTCCCTCTGTAGTTGGATTTTGTGACCCCTCAATTGTTGCATCAGCAGCAACAATTGCAGGTGGTTCCACAACCGTTGCAGCAGCAGCAGTTGCAGCAGTAGCCTACATTTTGAATTGGGTTGAAGATCACGATTTTAAGTAAATGGACTATGAAAAAATAGATGTTAATATTACCAGTTGTAGTGAAGCTTGTTTTTGGGCTGCTTGCAACAACAACGTAGCTTGCCTAAGTGCTTCTCTATCGGCCTCCCTTTCCTTGTTGACCTGTTCAAGCTGACGCTTATGTTCTTGCCTCTCTGCTTCCGTCTCCTCATTTTGAGCGTCTAGTCTATCTTGCAGTTGTCTAAACGATTCAATGAGGGCCTCCTCCTGTTGGACTCTGCGCTGGTAGTCCTCAGATAGTAGCTCCTTTCTAGTTGGGTACCTTGCAAGGTAACCATTAGCATGCATTTCCTTGTTTCCTTGTAGGTTGATTGGAAAATCTGGTTCTGCTCCAAGTCTGAGACGACATTTGCGTCAGGCCTTGACTCCAGCTCATAATCTTCCTGTTTTTATTGTCCTAACAAAGTACATACATTTAGTTAATTATATATGTAATTCTAAGTGAGGACAGTTGCATCACTTAATAAGGGTTGTAAAAAAATTTAATACTCACATAGACTTCCCTAGATTCCTCGCTTGTCCATTCTCCATTTTGTTGGTGGGTCATCATAAAAAGCTCCATATCATTTGGCTCTTCACCAGTTAGTTGGTCCCTCTAATTAGACAAGAATGTAAACAAATTAATCATATTCCATAATCTAGGGTACTGTACAAGCTTATGTAAAGTGTAAAGATCAGGAAGACATTAACCAGAAAATAAAAAACAAATCATAACAGAAATATTTATTGCTATTGAATAACTAAAGGAATCCAATGTTTTAATTTTTCTAACACTTAGCATCCAACTTTCTGTTTACAAGAATGGAAAATAAATTATGCTATACTGGGCAGTGGGCATTGTCATTCGGGGGCACAAGTACAAACCATAAAATTTGCCTGAAGGAAAAACTTGTGACATAATTTGTTACCTTCTCATAGCTCACTTGAGAAAAACCCTTTGATCCGGTATTATGGTGCATCTTTCGATTCTGCCGTTTCTGAGAATTCTTATTGCTAATTCTCTGCACACAAGCAGCAATGATTTTAGTTTTATAAAATCAGCAGTGCACTATACATAAACCTTGATAGTGCCAAAACCTGGAATTACAAAATCAGCAGTGCACTGTATATAAACCTTGATAGTGTCAGAACCTTTATAAAATCAGCAGTGCACCATTTAAAAAAATGGCAACAAACCTGGAATTCTTCGGTGCCAAAATACAACACCAGATAGTGCCACTCAACAATGTCTAATTCTTCTGGCCTATGTCTCATTCTCTCTTCATAGGTGGTGTACGCCTTGTAGGTAGCACTCAATGTAGATCGCCATCCCTTGCAGCGGTCATTAGCCACGCTCCAAATCTTGATTCTGTTTGCCTCATTATCCTCAAGGTCCCACTTAGACTGCTCAAATTAAATCCAAGATAAATTACTTCTTATACAATTTTTTTTGTATTGCAATTTTGACAGCCACATGGATAACATAAGCTTACCAGCACATCATTTGCTATTGCAATTCTGACGTCTACATGGATATCTCTCCACGTTCTTACTCCAATGAGAGGTGCTCTTTTCCGTGTGAACAATGTTATTTCATCAATAAATGTTCGTTTGTTTGCACCTACAGGTCCTCCAAGCTCGAAGAACTGGATGCTAAGCTTTTGAGATGCCTCCCTGCTTGTCTTCTTTGTTGCTGTCCATCCTTTCAAGTTACCTCTTGGCTTTCTCTTTTTGGAGTCTTTTCCATGAAAAACAAATATATTCAGAGTAAAAGAATTAATTAAGAAAGTGTTTACATAGTACAAATTTAATTGAACCTCACAATAAACTGAAAATATTCAATACTTACTACTAGTTCCCTCTCCCTGTGGAATGAAACGTCGAGCATGGGATGGTCTGCTTACTGGTGGTGTGGGGTTGCTATCTTGACTAGAATGTTCAACTTGTGTATGCTGATTACTGTCGACATATGCCACTGCAGAAAATATTGGTCACTTGTTTCAGATATAATATGATTGTGAATGAATTAATAATAGACACTTAGGGACAGATGTTATATTACTAATATCATCTAGTAGTCGTTCCATCCTTAACCATTCTTTGTAAGTTTTGGTGGTGTCATCCCTCTCGATATCATTCAAATCTGGGTCAATAAAGCAAATATTAGTACAAAGGCTTCTGGAATATATAGAAAATAATACAACATGACACTTACCAGTGAATTGGTTTCGCCTATGCATGTTGGCCAGCCAGTCCTTGTAAGCATCAATTGGCTCCTCATCTTCATCTAAATTCATTTCCCTAATGGGTCTCCTTCTAGGTACTTTCAAGGGTGTTATGCTCACATGTTCATCTATTATTTGGTTCTTGGACAGCAATAGTATGACCTCTTTTTCCGCCTCGTTACATGCTATCATAGCATCTACATGGTCTTCTACTACGAGTTCTAACAGTGTTGCTGCATTACCACATCTCCTCTTGTAGTACAAATAGTCCCTTACCCTGTACCCCAATTGTAACTTCATCACAATCAAGTTACTCATGGTGAGCTCAGACCTACTGATTCTAACAGTAGAAGAGTCTTGCGTCCCCCCCGGCGCCCCCTCGCAAGTGACGTAGAGAGTCCATGTTTCAGCCGTGCTGCCAAATATTACAATAGTATCAAACTTAAGCACTAGTGATTATACAGGTTATACTTAAAAGAAAACCAGTGTACATATAGTATGTGTACAAATAGTGAAAGTAATTAAAACTTAGTGCCACTTGTTTTAACTCCCCTAAATCCTAAACCCTGAATTATAGGTAAACCAACAAAATTTTATGTGTATAATTTGAATCAATAGTGTGTATAATTTGAGAACCAATGCTCTCACTATTCATATGATAGAGTGAAATTTCAGAAAACTGCACACACCATGCCATTGTCACTAAATCTTTAGAGTACAACTTTACTAATCAGTACTATAGTAATCAGCTGAAGAACTTAAACAGTGGGTCCTCTCGCTAGAGTAGAAAGTTTCACACAACATTTCATCTTTGCTAGAACCCTAAACCAGCATATCATCTTTCGCAGAACCCTAAACTTGACACTACTGAAACCCGAGATGATGAATCCAATCCAATAATATGAAGCATACATATCATTTTTCCCATGGCGCACTGAGATGATGAATCCAAAAATAGGAACCAGTTATCTTCCCTAGAACCCTAAACCCGAGATGATGAATCCAAAGATAGGAAGCCAAGTGTTGTTACCTATCATTGGTCTCATCGATTGGCAGGGAGCTTTGTTGTTGAGCAGCAGCCACTCCTGTCGACCCGGACATGGTGGCGTTGGGCCTGGATGAACTTGCCGGCGTCGCTGCCGCCACCGGAGTTGTTGGCGTCCCCAGTGATGTCGACCCAGAGGCACGTGTTGACCCGAAAAGAGACGTGGTGATGTTGAGTCTCGATGAATGGGTCGGTGCCGCCGTTGCCGGAGTTGTTAGCGTTCCCATTCCTAAAGGTGAGCGCATAGACGCCGACAGAGGAGTTCCACTCGTTGGAGAAGTCGCCATGGTCGACTTCTCTTTGGTGGAAAGCCAAAACCCTAACTCGGTGGAGACATGAGAAGGCGGCGTGGGGAATATGAGGAACCGCGTGTAGATGAGAAGTTGCGAGGTTTAAGGGCGGCGTGGGGGAGGAAACTGGGGTGGGCGCGCGATCAATTTTTTGGCACGACATTTTCCCGGGCGTGGAAACTTTCCTTGGGAAGCTTTTGGCGCTCGTGTACACCAGAGAAGTTTTGGAAATTTTTTGGCCACGTGGGGGGAGGACACTGGGGTGGGCGCGTGTTTAGATTGATTAGGTTTTTGTGCAAAGTTTTGGCGCTCGACTGGTGCTCGACTTGGACAGCTTGGAGATTTTTTTAAATAAAATTTTTATTATTTACAAAATGTAAGATATATTTGTACCACTTTGTGAAAATCAATCCTAACTTTAATGGGGTGTTTATGGGGCCAAACTATAACGTTGTGTGCATGTATGCAATTTTCTGAGCAAGTTTACTTATTATTGTAAGTTTTTATTACTTACATAAAGATAAATGCTAGAAAACCCTAAAGTGCCAAAAAATTCAAAGAACTAGGAGGGACACATCCTTTTGGATGCATAGGTGTTCCAAAAAAAGTATGAAGTCATTCGGAGAAATCGGTCAAGCACATCCTCACAAAGTCATATGAGCCGCCACACATGCCCCTATAGACGAGCGAGAGATGTTCGTCCTCGTACGATATGTATAGTCCCACTTTGTGAAAATCAATCCTAACTTTAATGGGATGTTTATGGGGCCAAACTATAACGTTGTGTGCATGCACACAATTTTCTGAGCAAGTTTACCTATTATTGTAATTTTTTATTACTTACATAGAGATAAATGCTAGAAAACCCTAAAGTGCCATAAAAATTCAAAGAACTAGGAGGGACACATCCTTTTGGATGCATAGGTGTTCCAAAAAAAGTATGAAGTCATTCGGAGAAATCGGTCAAGCACATCCTCACAAAGTCATATGAGCCGCCACACATGCCCCTATAGACGAGCGAGAGATGTTCGTCCTCGAACGAGATGTATAGTCCCACTTTGTGAAAATCAATCCTAACTTTAATGGGATGTTTATGGGGCCAAACTATAACGTTGTGTGCATGTACGCAATTTTCTAAGCAAGTTTACCTATTATTGTAATTTTTTATTACTTACATAAAGATAAATGCTAGAAAACCCTAAAGTGCCATAAAAATTCAAAGAACTAGGAGGGACACATCCTTTTGGATGCATAGGTGTTCCAAAAAAAGTATGAAGTCATTCGGAGAAATCGGTCAAGCACATGCTCACAAAGTCATATGAGCCGCCACACATGCCCCTATAGATGAGCGAGAGATGTTCGTCCTCGTATGAGATGTATAGTCCCACTTTGTGAAAATCAATCCTAACTTTACTAGGATGTTTATGGGGCCAAACTATAACGTTGTGTGCATGTACGCAATTTTCTGAGCAAGTTTACCTATTATTGTAATTTTTTTGTGACTTACATATAGATAAATGCTAGAAAACCCTAAAGTGCCAAAAAATTCAAAGAACTAGGAGGGACACATCCTTTTGGATGCATAGGTGTTATAAAAAAAGTATGAAGTTGTTGACGGTTAATAGTTGTATCAAAGTTCGTTTAGACTTGCAAGCGGACAAGTCTCCCGTCGTAGTCAAGGGACCCTTCTTCCCTCGAGTGGTGAACCCAAGGTATCGAATCCGTGGAAAAAATGTGTGACGCAAAAGATGATCTAGTAAAGCAGAGTAACTTCAATCTTCGGTAAAGAGAAACCCTAATGCATCTAGATAAAGAACACAAAACTAATCTAATCTACTAAAGACCGGAGGTAACAAAGATAGATAGGGTAGATAAACCGATCTAGAGAGATCGGGTTAAGCCTTTTGTTGAAGTTCCAAGCAAAGAAAAAGTAGCTAATCGAATCTCATTAAAAGCCTCTTTAAATCGTGGTTTCCCGTCCGACTCCGAAAACGCCCGCCTTTCGGAAGCCCCGCTCTGTCACAACGTATTCCTATTCATGCGGGTAGTCTAGGGCGAGTCCAAGGACAAGTCGAGTTCTTTCGGAAGATCCGGCGTGTACCTCTAGCCACCGCGGCTACAAGAACACCCTATGTGATCTATCTCGAGAATAGATCTAGAATAAGCAAAGTCGATTGAAAAACGAAATCATCGAAGAAACGCTTGATCGCTAGAAATCAATTCAACTTGATAATTCAACTAATACAATGATACATAAACAAGATCACCACCGGGATCCTACCTTGATATTGCTTTTAGCTCCGGGAACTCCGACGTGGTCTTCCTTGCAAGGTTCCCACGTCGGCTAGGGAGACCCTAGTCAACTAGCTCGACCCTCTCCTCTCCGGGATGGTGTCCCTCTCTTCTCTGCTCCTCGGTGGCCGATGACGAAGTGATTGATGCGTGGCTCTCGACCCTGTGGCTATAAATAGGCCGAATGGCGGCTAGGTCAAAGGAGGGGGCAAATGGGCCCTGGACTGGGCTGGGCCGGCCGGCCTGGGCCGACCGGCCAGGGTCTAACCAGGCCCAGTTCCCGGCCTCCTTCGCATGTAGGCCCTTGTCGTCAGTTTATCTCCAAGTTGGACGTAGCTCCTTGTCCCGTAAGATTCGACACTTTTCTGATTAGGTCCTCGGTGTTTGTCATCTTCTCGGGTTAAGTCCCTGGCTTCTTGGAGTCAAGTTTGCTTCATTGCATGATTTGTACGGGGCTTCAAGGTCTTGTCACAAGGTGCTTGATGAACTTATCCCGGAAGTCTTGCTTTCAACGCTAAAACCCTGCATAAACACTAAACTCCAAAACCGACGTGCACAAGTGAACTTGTTATACCACGGGGGTTAGTACCAATGGATAAGGTATAAAACTTATGCCAACACCGAAGGTAAACTCATGGCTAGGTTGACGGATTTTCACCGTGAACATCTCCCCCATGCTTAAACCTTGCTCGTCCTCGAGTAAGCCTTCGATGGATATCATCGTTGCCCATCAATGTTTAAACCTTGCACTTTATCATACATGAGAAAACATAATGCTCTTGAAATTTTAATTCGTTAAAGTTCCATAATGTACTAGCCTTCATCTCTACGGAGGGTAGATTCTTAATTAAGCTTACCCCACAAGTATTAACATGCTCCCAAAATTTAAATAGATCTCAGAAATTTTGAAATAAAGAACGAGATGAAAAAGAGCTAAACCAAGTTCACAAATTTAAATCACCTTGCATATTGCTCATGAACTCTCATCTCATCTTGTCTCTCAAGCCCATATATTCTACTCCTTTCCCTCTCCTAACATATATATGTGTGGTAGGCTTTATATGGAGCATTTTTGGGAACGTTTAGTCCTACCAAGATTTGATAAACGAGGTGTTGTCAAAACAAGACAAGCTTCTCATGGTCTTACCGAGACTCGTCAAAAACGTCATTGGAAAATAATGTTATATCAAGGAGGGGAAAGAGAAAAATACACACACTTGAGATAGGTGGACATGTGCAAATGGCAAAGAGTGACCCCGAGGCACAAAGGAAGTCCTCGTTATCGGATTGCACATGGTTGGAAAAATGAGTATGGATCTTTTAATCTTGAAGCCTTGAAATTCCTAATGCACTTTAGAGAACCGGGGAGTTCACTTTATTTTTATTTTTACACATACTCATATTTTTTCTTTTTCTCATATATATATATATATATATATTTCTTTCTTTTGAATTTTTTATTTGCTCCCCTTTGAACTCTAAAATTACATCGTACCTACCTCCTCCCCCATGCTTAGATGTTGCTCGTCCTCGGGCAAAGAGGTGATAAAACAAGGTAGGTACCGGGAATATTTTTTCCTTTGGAGAGATACTTGAGATCTTTAATCGTGGCACTGTCTTGCAATCTTCCTTGAATTGATGATCCATCCTCAATGATAGGTTGTGGTCAAGGAGGTAATCACAAAAGATGATATTTGGTTTTAAGGATGGATATCCGGCGAGGTTTGTGAGATCTCCAATGTGGGGATACACAATGCACGGATAAAAGGCTAGTAAAAAGATAGATACACAAAAACAGAATGACCAGCTTCTTGGTCTCAGGCCAGAGAAATCATGGCCTGCAATAACTCACTCAAAAATAAATCTTGTACACTAAGGTTTATGCACTCAAATATATATAAGGCTCTGGATAGGTTGAGCAACACACAAGTGATATTCATGACAAGGTTAGCGATATTTTTGGGTATAAAAACCATCTTTAATCTATCTATAACTTGAGAGCACATAAAACACTATAAATTCAGATTCGTATTTTAAGAGAGCACTAGCTCTAACATGCATAAATCAATTACAAAGATAAACAAAGCGGCAATTATAATCATATATCATTATGGCACAAATTTTGTAACTTTTCCAATGGTGTAAACAAGGTGGTGTCTTTATTAATGCTGAAAATAAACTAACACACTTGCTGAAATTTAAATGAAAACTGAAAACATTACACAAACACAAGCAAACAAAAGCTGAAAATTACAGAAAAAGGGAAAAGAAAAGAAAACTAAAGTTCCTCCTTCTTCCTAATCCTCCGCCGGTGGTTGGTGTTGATAATCTTGGTAGTTGTACCCTTGATCGTAGTATGGTTGGACATCCCCTCCAACGAGTTGATCTGGCTGTACTAGGTGAAGGCGCCCAAGCTCATAGGCAATATTTGCATTGCCCTCACCATGTTGAGCCGCGTTGGATTGGATGGCTGCGACGTTTTGCATGTTTCTCGCAACATACCCTCCAATTATGGCCATGCTTTGTTGTGGTTGAGGATACTGTGCGTAGGGCTCCACGAAGGTTACGTTGGGCACCACATAATTTGGTGGGGGCACCAGTGCACCACCCCCCCATGCTTGCATTTGTGGCCCTCCGTAATAACTTGGTGGAGTAGGGATCCCGCCGAATAGTGGCACATAGTTAGGTTGTGCACCACCCGCTTGTGCGGAGGAAGATCCCTCCTCTACAATTCTTCCTCTTTTATTTTTTTTGCCGGGACAAGGAGTCCCTCCTCCAACCAATCCTCCTTCCCTTGAATGAAAAGCCTAAGCCTTGCGTCCGGAAGGGGTAGGTTCACCTTGGCCACATGAAAGCCTCCTCTCTCATCTCCACTAATATATTTCCCTTGTTTCAAATACTCAATACCGAGAGGGGTTCCACGTAAAAGATGTTCAGGATTCCTCGTAATCCCCGGCCTTAAGGAGATGGCCAACATAGAGAGGTAGCACCCCGAACCATGAGGGGTCTATTGGCTGCTTGGCAATTAAAGCCGAGTAGAGCCAATTCAACTCCGTGTCGGTCACCTTCATCTCCCTCATCCTCCCCATAATCCTCTTGCACATCCAAGAGTGGAATACTTAGATAATGGGGTTGCGGATGCAATTCCGTTGTTGATGGGCTTCTCCGGAGATTAAATTCCAAAATCCATCTAACAAGCCGTCTAGCACGTCGACTTTCTCCGGAGCTCCCTTTTGGAACCCAAGTAGCTCCCTAACATACTCGTAGGGAACCACTTGTTGGATTCCCTCCAAACGGAATGATAAACTTTGCACCCCCTCATCAAGGATGGGTGCAATAGTCATCAAGATTTCCAAGGCAAACTCCTTGTGGGTGTTTGCCGACACCCCGTTGGAGAATTGCACCCAACCAAGGTGCCCCAACATATAATATATGTCCGTGCCGAAACCCAAATAGTTGAGTGCTTGATCGTCGAAATCGACATTTGCCACAAGCCTGTTCTCAAGACGAGAGAGTTTCTTCTCCTCCTCCTCCGACAATATGATGAAGCCATATGTGGAATACCGCGAAGTGTATGGAGGTGGTGCGGATGAATGGGTCGATCGATGAGGTGGGACGGGCGGCTTCTCCGCACGCCCTTGAGGTTCGGTAAACCTCATAGACGTGCTCCTTGTTGCCCTCATGCCACCAAGGAGGAGAGCGTCGTTCCTCCTTGGCGGTGCCGTGTCCTCCTCCATGCTTCGAGGGGACTCGGAAACCGAGTGCCTCCTTGAAGACGTCGTTGAAGACGGCTTGGATGATGATGATTCCTTCTTCTTGGTGAAGAGACTTGTGGTTTTCTTCCACATGATTGCAGCACTCTTCTCTCCACTAAAATTCCGGGTTGCTACCGATAGCTAGGCACTTAAAAACTTACTTCGGAATGTGGACTTCGAGTGGATTAAGGGTGTGTATTGTTTGACCTATTTAGCTTGGGAAGGTTGCTATGTCTACGGTGGTTCTGGGCACAAAAACTTGAGCACAGAAACTGAGGAAGGAGAGGGATGCTTGCCTGCAGAAGACGGGAGCCGGGAGGCTCCTTTTGTAGGGGAGGCCGGCCGGCCTGGGCCGACCGGCCTGGGTGGCCGCGTGCCTCTCCACGCGGCTTTCTTCCAACACGATCATTTCTCCTCCATGACCTCCTTGCCCCCATGCTCCACGAGTTGCACCACCCAAACGCTCTCGTCCACTCCTTTTCTTGCATTATTGGTCCTTCCACTTGATGCTTCATGCTTTGAGTCATGTCCATGCTCCCTTGCTCCACTTGCTTCACATGAAACCATGAAATTCCTGCAAAGTTATGCTTGCTGCCCACCCATGCTTATCCTTTGCATCTGGTGTTGATGAAAGTTGATGAAAGGGCATCCAATGGTGCATGCATGATTAACTTTAACTAGATTGCCTCCCTCTAAGTATGTTTAAGGCTAAGCACTCCTCTAATTTCGAAAATTAAAAATATTTTTAGGGCTATGGAAGAGCTCAAGGATAAATTTAGAGAAGTTTTTAAACCATTAAAAACAAATGTAAGTCAAAAATATTTTTCGACTATGTTGATATCGGTCTCACTGGTATAGTTTGCCTTCATTGGTTGAGAGCAAACTTTTCCCGGCTTGATCATGGGGGGCATAGGTTTAGGTTCTAATTTTGGCTAAACGAGAGAGATTTTGAATAAAATAAAATTAAATGAGGCATAGAAAAATTCTAATCTTAGAGAAACCAAGGATATAGATTTTTAAACCAACCAAAAGTTTAGTTTCTATGTTCACGCGAGTCCTACCACGTGCTGAAATTTAATTAACACCTAAGTATAAGTCGTGGCTCTACTCGTGCGTTTTTAGCATGAAAAACAAGTCAACCACAACACCATAACTAGGATGAATGGTTGAGATAGGTTCTGAATTTATTTGGTTGTGGTTTCTCGAAAAGAAACAAACAAACACATAGGAGGGTTCATGTAAAGGGTTTATGATCAAGCAAAACATTCAACCAAGAATTATGTCTCTAATATTGTTCAACCACTTCTAAGTCTAATGTCTTTGCGTAATAAAATTCAAAACTAAATTATTTAAAAATACTCGAAAAACCTGGAATCGGGTTGTCCTCCCGATAGCTTATTCTTGACTTGACGAAACGGGTTGCCTCCCGCCTAGCGCTTCGTTTATAGTCCATAGCTAGACTTCTTCACTTGATTACTTCGGATCAACGCTCTTTGCGGGCATTGCAATCTTGGGTACCCACTTCCGCACCATCTTGGGCACGGGCTTATCTTCCGGCTTAAGTCATTTTTTTGGTCTTCACAGGCGGCTTTTCTTCCTTTGTCTTGAAGGATGCAACAATTTCCTTGACTTTCTTCACGCCCTTCTTCTTCTTCGGCTCTTTCTTCTTTTTCAGCCCTTCCTTCTTCCTTGGTTCTTCCTTAACAACGCGACGATGAGGTGGAACATCTTTAACTCTAATCATATTGCATGCCTCGAGTCGTGGTCGGAACTTGAAGGAATTCCTTTCTCCGTTGATATCGAACATGATCTCCCCCTTGCCAACCTCCCACGGTCTTGAGGAAAGGCCTCCCAAGGATGAGCGGCGGCTTCTCCCTCTCTCCCATCTCGAACACCACGAAGTCGACGTGGATGAAGTGGTGTCCAACCTTCACGGGTACATCTTCGGCAATGCCCAAGGGATAGTGAATGGAGTTATATCCCAACTCCAAACACATACCCGTAGGCTCCAACGGTAGGCGTAGCTTCTCGAACACATCTCTTGGCCTGACGCTCACACTTGCTCCAAGGTCGCACAACGCCTTCTCAAAATTGAATGACCCAACGGAACATGGAATTGTAGGGCATCCGGGGTCCTTTTGCTTCTCTAGCCCATTAGCAATAGCGGCACTACACTCCTCGGACATCTTGACATGATCTACCCTGAGTGTTGCTATCTCATATTTATTTGCAAGTATGTCTTTAAAGTAACGAGAATATGTAGGTACTTGTAGGGCATCTTATAATGGCATGTTGATGCTAAGTCTACACACAACCTCCACAAACTTCTCAAAGTGGTTGTCAAGTTTACCTCGGAAGTAGCGTGGCTTGAGTTGTGGTACCCTCGTGTCTTCTTCCGGCATCTCAAACTCGGGCTCTTCGGTGACGATCCCCGTAACTTTCTCCTTAGCAATTCCCTCCGCCTCGGCGGATGGTTTAGGCTTCCCTGATCCCGCGGAACGTTCCGGATCTCTGGTCTCCTTTCCCGAACGTGTTTTAATAGCCTTCGCCGATTCGGGACCTTTAGGTTGTCCCGGAAGCTTCCCTTCATCATTAGTGAGGTGCCCGGCTAGTTGTCCTACTTGCATCTCGAGCATCTTCATCATGTTGAGCACTTGATGGTTGGAGCTCCCAACCTCCGTCACTTTACTATCGATGTTCTCCAACACCTTATCTATGGTCTTGAACTTGGTGACGGTGTCCTTGTTGATCTTTGTTTGCTCGTCCATGAATTCCTTCAATTGTATACAAAGCGGAACCGAATTCGGAATGGATGAGCTTGCATTGAATTGAGGTCTACCTTACCCGTAGCGGAAGTTCGGCAATTCTCCCTTCCTCATGTAGTCGACCACTTTGGCTTCCTCCGGACAATCTTTGTGGACATGGCCATACTCACCGCATTCTTCGCATGTAGATCTTGCTTCGGCGGCCTTCAAGTCTTGAGCCTCTTTCTTTTCTATCTCCATCTTCTCCAACCTCCTCATGATTGAATCAATCTTGCCTTCAAGTATGTTCTCCTTCTCCACTTGCAAGACTCCTTTGACGTTTCCCGTGGGTTGAACCGGATGTAGGCGTCCAGATGATGCCCATGTGTCATTATCCGTGACCTTCTTGAATAGGGTGAAAGCTTTTGTCGGTGTAAGCTCGATGATAGATCCTCCCGCTGATGCGTCAATGATTGTCCTTGACGCCATGGTGAGTCCTTGATAGAACTTTTGCACGAGGTCTTCCTTCGGGAACTTGTGATGTGGAACCACCCGAGTGTACTCATTGAAGCGCTCGAATGCCTCCGAGATACTTTCCGTAGGATATTGAACAAAGGTGGCAATCTTATTACACAAACTTTGAGTTTTACCCGGCGAGTAGTATTCCTTCATGAAAGCCTTCATCAACGTGTTCCAATTTTGCACCGTCTCCGCTGGTTGAGAGTGGAACCATTGCAAGGCCTTCCCGAGTAGCGAGAACGGAAAAAGCCCTCATTTGATCTTGAGTCACCCCATCCATGTTGAAAGTTTGACACAGTTGAATGAATGCTTGGAGGTGAAGGTTCGGATCCTTTTTACCGGTGAAGGGTGAATGTTGCACCATGCGGATTGTTGAGGTCTTGATCTCAAACAGTCTTCCGATCTCCTCAAGATTCAAGATTGGTAGGTCGATGATGTCCGGGGTGCATAGCTCCCAATATTGCGCTCTTGCGGTTGGTCACCCATCAGTGGAAGTCGATTCTCCCAAGGACTTTGAGGTGGTGAATTCTTCGGAGATTCCTTCGATCCCTTGTCTTCCGACTTCGAATCTACAAAATCCAGCTTTTTAGCTTGATGTGCTTCGCGTCTCCTTAGCTTGTAAAGTTTTTCTGGATCATCCACAAAATTATCGGGTTTGTTGGAGAGGTAGCCGTCCATCTCCTGTTAGGGTTAGCAATAAACAAAATATGCAAAAACTAGAAAGTAAAAAAAATCTATGAAAACTAGGTTTAGACAAACTAGATTATATTTATTTTGAGGATGATCAAAGTTTAGTAGATGCAAAAAGAAAACTAAAAGAAAACTGAAAATCACAAAAAAGCAATAAAAGATCAAATCTTGATCACTTGTTCCCTGGCAACGGCGCTAGAAAAAGGGGCTTGTTGACGGTGAAGGACCGATACGGCGAACCAGAGAGGGGGGAGTGAATGGGAGCCGATAAAAATTCTTCTCGAAGGAGATGGAAACTCCAACAAGATGAACACGGCTTCCAACACACGTCTCCGACTCACTACCAAGGTTGGTCAAGCCCACGTAGCCACTGGAGTGCCACTGGACCTAGGAACCAACACAGCACCTTCCGACCCGAGAAACGCGGCGGAAAAACCAAACCTCAAGCCTACGGACCCACACCGGTCGGACGGTGAGCACCACCGGTCGACCGGTCCCCCGCTGGTCAAACCGAGCAACTTCCACTAAGTGGCTCTACACCGGTCCGGAGCCGGTGAGACACACCGGTCAGACCGATGGCAGCCTGAAAGCCCCCAAGGCACCAAACAGCCAACCGACCACCAAACAGACCCAAACTCGAAACAGCAGCAACACGGGACAACAACGAACACACCAAGACGTTCACCCGAGCAAAATCCCACAAGGGCTCGCACCGGTCAGACCGATCAAGAGCACCGGTCAGACCGGTGTAGCCTGGGCAGCTCGGGATGAACAGCACCCGCGGGTCAACTCCCCCAAATCCAAATCTCGATCTCCCGAATCACTCCACGGACTTGAACAAGACTTTGGGGATATCAGGAACATCTCATGAGGAGTCCATAGCCAAGTTTAATCCCACCAAATCTCGTCCAAAAAGGAGGAATCGAAGAAATCCCGCCGAAAGCACTTCCAACCCAAGAACTCAAGAAACCCCAAAATCGAGCACTTCTACTCACGGATTTGGGAGGGGAATCACAGCCCAAAGAACCACGAAGGGTTCCCACAAATTTCCCCCATCAAATACCCAAGAGAAAAGCCCCGAAAACAACCCAAAGAAATCACCGAGAGAGGGCCCCAAAAATCACCACCAAGAACAACCGGGGAAAACACATCCAAACCTTGAGGAACCACGCCGAATCATCTATACATGAAACAAAGGTTCGTACAAGGTCTAGCAAGCCGCCCGATCATCCATCCCTCTCAACAAGATCTCTCCGTGAAGCTCTCTTGCTAGTCCTAAAGAAAACCTAAGGAAAATAGGTGGAAAAAATAGGAAAACTAATGAGCTAGGGTTCAAAGAGTTGGCTGCCATCCTCTCACCTCTTGGGTTATATGGAGGCAACCGAAAGTCTAAAATGCCCTTCTCTACTAACTAGGGATACAAGCCCCTCAAGGGCGGATTTGGAAATCTTGATGTCTTCACCATCGGACGGATGCCCGGCGACCGCACCCTGCGTAGCCTCGACGCAAGCCATGCGATCCCGACGCGTGTCCTCCGCTTCGAAGATTCCGGAATGCGTCGTCGCACACCGGGCCGACCGGTGCTCCTCACCGGCCGACCGGTCCCCACCGGCCGACCGGTCGACCCACCGGTCGACCTGGGTCTGGGTGCCGCCGCACCTCCGTCTTCGGTTCTCCGGTCTTGGCTTTGTGGATCAACCAAGGAACCCGGTGGTTTTTCGGTGAACCACCGGAAACCCCGCGAACTCGGTGTAGCCTCCGCCAATCTCCACTCATGACTTGGCTCCCACGTAGTCCCGGCTCGACCTTGGTTTTGAGGCTCAACCAAAAAACCGTCCACAACTTCATCTTGCTGTTCATGCCACCATGCGGTCCGCACTTGACCCCGCTGGCCACCGGGTCCCTCGAACGAAGCCTACTTGTCTTCTCCACACCTGGAGGCCTCACCGGCAACGACCTTTCGCGCTTGTTCTTCATCTGCACCAACACGAGTCAAGCCGCAACCTGCACCTGCAATACTTAGCCCAGAATCAGTCCACACAACGTTGTCAATCACTCATCACACAAGGAAGCGACCATCCACCGGTCCTCGAACCACACATGGTCCTCAATCTCCCCCTTGATGAGTGCATTGACAACACCCACACAAAAGTAACAAGAGAGAAAAGAAAAAGAAAAGAAACGAACAAAAAGAAACCCCAACAAGCGATCGAAAGTCAAACAAAGGCAAAGAGCAAGATCACTTGAAGAAGACAAGTCTCCGACCCCTTAGGCAAGGGCAACGGCTCGACACATCCGAGACAAAACAAAGCTCAAGCAAAGAGCGCAAACCACCAAAACAAAGCTCAAAAAACCACAAAGAGCCCCCCCCCTTGCACACATGCAAGCTCCCCCTGAACCAATGCACCTCCCCCTGGACGAATGCATGCAAGACACCACTTGAAACAGGCAGCCGCAACAAAACAGCCACGACCGGTCGTACCGGTCAACACCACCGGTCGACCGGTGTGCAACATGTGTACGAACCAAGCACTCACACCGGTCGGACCGGTGACCTCGACCGGTCGGACCGGTGCACAACAGAGCCCGTAAATGGCTCGAAACCACCGAAAACCTTCTAAACACGTCCAAAGCAAGCCATTTCAAGCTCAAACTTCTCCCCCTTGTTGGCAATGCATGAATCAAGCCAAAAATGCAAAACTTTCAACCTAGAGCTTCTCAAATAGACAAAATTCAACAAAGAATGCTACACATGTCCAAATGAGCAAGTTAGATACTCTACGGCTTCGTATCGATCTCAACTACATGATCACCAAGTTTCACAACCATTGGACGAAGCTAAGATGGATTTTGGCAATTTTGCGAAAAAAAACTTGCCTCTCATGAGCAAAGTCCTAAACATGATCAAAGCATATCAAAATGACAAAGCCACACAAACTTCATGCTAGGACAGCCATTCTAATCATAAGACCATCACAAACACCCATAAGCACCTCATGTCATGTCAAAGCCACCGAGCCATGTGCCTACTTCTATTTATGAGACTTCTCATTGGTAGGCATCATGCAACGGTTTAGCACCCAAAGTAAATTAAATTCAGCACATATGACATGGGAGCATATTTTCCAAGCATTTTTCATTTCATTTTCAGATTTGTAAATGGTACATGAAATGTCTTTGCGACAAAAAGGAACTTATGCTCCTCCACAAGATAAACCAAGAGGGCTAAACATTCATGATGGCAAATGAGCCTTTGGCCCCATATGATCAATAAACTAGCTATCCAACCATAAATTAAGCATAGCAAGGCCACTCAAACATGTCAAGAGCATGTAAAGGCATTTACACATGAGAGAGCATACATGTGACATTTTTCAAAAGCATAGCTATCAACCATGGATTATTCATCAAGATCATCAAGAGCTAAGCCAAACTAACCGTAGCATACCAAACAAGCTCACAAAGACATATATCTCATTCCATGGTGAACAATGTATATGAGAGAAGCTTTTCCTAACCAATGCATATGATACAAAATGCATGCAATCTAAGATACAAGGATGCCTATACATCATGTTACATATGTCATGCCAAATGCAAGGAATGCACAAAGGAAAGCTATACATATGCTACAAACCGGCTCCTCGAGGGGAGGCAAAACGGGCTCGACACCACTGGCAAAAAAAGCTCCCACACACCCAACTCAAGAAAACAAACACACACCAAGTTCCCCCCGCAAACGAGTGAAAGTTGCTTGATCTAGGGGTTTAGTGAAAATATCGGCTAGTTGGTCATGTGTGGGTACATGGATCAAAGCTATCTTCCCTTTCTCTACGTTGTCTCTCAGAAAATGATACCTCACTTCTATGTGCTTGGTTTTGGAATGGAGCACTGGGTTCTTTGCAACACTTATGGCACTGGTGCTATCACATTGAAGTGGGACATGGGTATACTCCTCACCAAAGTCACTCATGGTGTAGGTGATCCAAAGGAGCTGAGAGCAACAACTAGCAGCGGCAACATACTCGGCCTCGGTCGTGGATTGAGCAACACTCGACTGCTTGCGGGAAGACCAAGACACCAAAGAAAAACCCAAAAACTGGCAAGTCCCAGAAGTGGACTTCCTATCCAACCGACACCCGGCAAAATCTACGTCTGAAAAACCATGAAGCGCCAAAGAAGAGGACGCGGAGTACCAAAGGCCGAAGTCGGGAGTGTGACGCAAGTACCTGAAAATTCGCTTCACTACTTGCCGATGCGAAGTCCTCGGAGACGCTTGAAAACGAGCGCACAGACACACCGAGAACTGTATGTCCGGCCTCGTCGCAGTCAAGTAGAGGAGTGACCCGATCATGCTTCGGTACTCCTTCTGGTCCACGTGTTCACCTTCCTCGTCCGCATCAAGAGCTGTAGTCGTACTCATCAGCGTCGTCATAGCCTTGAAGTCCTCCATCTTGAACTTCCGCACAATGTCCTTGGTGCACTTAGCCTGGTGCACAAATGTTCCTTCCTTTGATTGCTTGATCTGTAGCCCGAGGAAGAACTGCAACTCGCCCATCATGCTCATCTCAAACTCCCTGCTCATATCATCTGCAAACCTTGCAACAAGAGAGTTAGACGAGCCACCAAAGACAATATCATCCACGTACACCGCACAATCGGGATATCTCTCGCCCGCCTCAAACAAAAACAAGGTCCGATCGAACTTCCCCATCTCAAAACCTCTCTCAAACAAGAACCCCCTCAACCTCGCCATACCAAGCTCTAGGCGCCTTCTTCAACCCATACGGCCGCCTTCCTCAACTTGTACACCCGGTGGGGGTACTTCTCACTCTCAAACCCCGGAGGCTGCCTCACATACACTTCTTCCTCCAACACACCATTCAGAAAAGCACTCTTCACATCCATTTGGTGCAACTTGAACCCTTTAGCCACAAAAAAGGCTAGAAGGATCCTAATCGCCTCCAAATGTGCTACGGGAGCAAAGGTCTCCTCGTAGTCGATCCCCTCTTTCTGACTGAACCCCTGAGCAACAAGTCTCGACTTGTTCCTCAA
This sequence comes from Cenchrus americanus, assembly GCA_947561735.1. Lineage (NCBI taxonomy): Eukaryota > Viridiplantae > Streptophyta > Magnoliopsida > Poales > Poaceae > Cenchrus > Cenchrus americanus. The sequence continues at coordinate 49,279,973 of OX387244.1, read as the reverse complement.
AACCTCACTCTTCTCTCCCTCTTTGTTTTTCCACACCCACTTTGTACCAATCGGCTTACACCCTGGGGGAGGGTCAACCAACTCCCACACCTGATTCCTCTCAAAGTTCTCCAACTCCTCATGCATCGAGAGAACCCAATTGTGATCAGATAGTGTGTGTCCAATGTCTTTGGGCTCAAAAGAAGCAACAAACGCAGCATGAGCAAAATGGGAATTGTTTCGAACCCTCGACCGTGTAGTGTGTTCATTCATGTCGCCGATGATCCTCGAAGCTGGGTGATCCACTTGAACTCGCCGGGGAGGTTCTCGCCTCGAAGCTACCTCCCCCTCAACATCAGCTTCTCCTCGTTCTTGATTTGTCGTCGTAGGTGTAGCAGAGGGTCCATCCATCATCGTAGTCGAAGTAGTGGGTACATGTTCAACCGGGGGCACCACACCGCCATCTTCATCATCACCATGTTCATGCTCCTCCTCCTGAAAGATCTCCTCGCCAAGCTCATCATCACCGCACACTCAAAGACAAGCTGACTACGTGGCTCGTCTCGTCGAAGGTTACCTCGCAAGTCTCCACGATTTGGTTAGTTTCAAGATTGAGCACACGATATGCTCTAGAATGAGATGCATAACCAAAGAAAATGCCATCGACAGACCTAGCCTCAAACTTAACCAACTTCCTGCCTTTCTTCAGAATGAAACACTTGCAACCAAAGACATGGAAGTGACTCACCTTGGGTGTGCGACCATGCATCAACTCATAGCATGTCTTCTTCTTGTGCACTCTGAGGTATATCCTATTCGACACATAGCACGCGGTATTCACCGCCTCAGCCCAATATCTCCTCGGAGTCCTATGCTCATCAAGCATCGTCCGAGCCATCTCGCACAAGGTCCTGTTCTTCCTTTCCACAACACCATTCTGGGGAGGCGTATACGGACTCGAAAACCGGTGCTCAAGACCCAAGTCATGGCAAAAGGTTTCAAAACGAGAGTTCCCGAATTCCGAGCCATTATCACCGGCGGATAGCTCATATGGCATCTCCGTGCCTCTCGTTCCTCAACCTCAAGACTAGATCTCGAACAAAACCAAACGTCTCCCCCTTATCCTCGAGAAAGAACACCCACGCATACCGAGAATAGTCGTCCACCACAACAAGGACATACCACTTCCCACCCGCAGATCGCACACGAGCTGGGCCAACAAGGTCCATATGGAGCAGCCCGCATGGACGCTCAGTCATCACATAGGTGAGAGGCGGGTGAGAAGAGACCACCATCTTGGCATGCCTACACGGCGCACAAACCACCTCTTTCTCAAGCCTCAACCGTGGCAATCCTCGGACCAAATTGAGTTTACTCAAGCGAGACAAAAGGTCAAAGCTCAAGTGACCCAACTTCCTATGCCACTTCCACAACTCACTCGAAGGACCAGCCAAGAAACAACGCTCCACACCCGAAGACTGAGAAAAATCAGCACGAAACACCCGACCCCTGCGGAACGACCATACAGACAAGGTCCCCTCGAGAGTCCACAATCCGAGAACCACCTGGCCGAAACAACACCTCAAAGCCCTCATCCAACAACTGGGACACAGAAAGAAAATTGTACCCCAGCGATTGAACAAGGGCAACACGCCTCACAGTGATCTTGTCACTCACTTTTATCTCACCTTCTGAAAGCACACGCCCACGCCCATTGTCCCCAAAGGTGATGTACCTCTTCGTCACCACCGGGACGAGACTTGAGAACCACCCCCTGTCTCCGGTCATATGCCTCGAGCAACCGGAGTCAATCAACCAAATGTTCTTCAAGTCTCCCACCTGAAATTCAAAAATAAGCACGTGAGCGAACAAACGACTCAGCACTGGGGTTAGCACCAAAGGAGGAAAACCAGTGCCGAGCCATTTGCTCGAAAGTGGGGTTAGCACCAACTAAAGCATCACTCCTACCAAAACTACCTCCACGAACACCACCACGGTAACCACCCTGAGGGAACCACCCCTCTCTGCCTGGAGGAGGACCAAATCCACGCAAGAAAGCCCGTGGAACGTCCTTCCTCTCCAACTCAAAACCACGACTCCTCCAATCCCCGTATTGAGCACGAGGAGGAGAACGCCTAGCAACCGACCACCCGCACCCTTTCCGGCCCAACCACCGAACCACGACCTCCGGAAACAACCCTCGCACCCGTACGAGCACGAAACCCAAACGACTCGTCCGTCCTGTGCCCGCACCGGTCTGACCGGTGCTCCACACCGGTCTGACCGGTGTGACCTGGACAGCAGCACCACCTGCAGCCTTCTTCTCTCCCCAAGCACGAACTGTCCTCACACTCGCCTTGCCCCTGGCCATCTGCATACGAGGCTCAAGTACACCATCGGAGGGGTGGTACTTGTCCTTGTTAGCCCACTCCTTTGCCATTCTCTCCTCTCGCTTCCTCTTGAAGCAAAACTCCTCCTTATGGCCATCTCTCCCACAATAGCCACAATGGAATCTCACAAGCTTAGGCTTAGGCTTGGGATGCGGCTGCTCACTCGGTTTCTCTCCACTCAAACCCTCCACCGGTTTCTCACCACTTGCCTTCTCACTCTCCTTCCCAAAGAACACTTTCCCCGAAGTGCTCAAAAACTTGATAGGCTTTTGTAGGTCATTTGTGGGTGTAGGAAACACGGGTGGAGCTGGGGTTGTGTCTAGTCGGTTCCTTAGATGGTTAGGTTTTGGAGGGAAATCATTTTTGTGGTGGGTTTTTGGTGGCTCCGGGATATTCTTTCCACTTCCCTCACCAACCTTGTTTGCCCCAAGCCCCTCACCATCTTGCCTCTTAAAGGCCTCGATCATCATCCTCAACTGAGGCTCATGACGGGACAACCAACCCATCAACTTCCTCAAGTCATCATTCTCATCCTGCAAACGATCAACATAATGTGCAAGCTCCAAATTTTTCAATGCATGCAATTCACAGGTAGAGCAAGATGTAGGCATGGGTTTCTTCAATTTAGCCTCGAGCGAACTAGTGTAGGCATGCATCTCATCAATCTTAGCATGCAAAACAGGGCAAGAAGTGCAAGCACCGAGCAAAGCAGATCTAGACTTAAGCTCGGCCACTTCAACCCTAAGCACATCTAGTTCCTCACACTTGGAGGCATGCTTCTCCTTAAACAAAGCAAGATCAGCAAGGAATATGGAGCAATCAGCACAATCATTCTCATCCGAAACAACGGGGCTAGCCTTAAGCGAATCAATCTCAAGCTTGCTATCAAGCACCCGTGTCTCTAGCTCGCCCACTCTAGTCCTAGCATCCTCGAGTGAAGCCCTAAGCTCTTTCCTCATTTTCTTGGCCTCTCTAAGCATGTCATCACGGTTATCAAGCAAAGAGCCAAGCCTCTCATTCTCCTGGCGCAAGAAGGGAAGTTCATCACGCACCTCGTCGTCGGACTCGCAGTCCGAGTCGCTCCGTGTGCTCTTCTAGCCGCCGGAGCTCGCCGCCATGGTGCGGAGCCATCTCTCGCGAAGCGGCTCGGCCCCGCTCGTGTTCTTGGACGACTTCTTGTTCTTGCGACGATCTCCCTCATCTTCACCGGCCGCTCGAGCTCGAGGTGGAGTACGCGGAACCGGAGTCGACGTCGCTCGCTCCAACCATCACTCGGGCCTTGCCTCGCCTCTCCTTCTTCCTCGATCGTCGCTCGTCCTTGTACTTGTTCTTGTGCTTGCTCTTGTGGTCGTGCCTCGAACGGTACTTGCCATCGTTCATCCTCGGCTTGTGCTTGTAGCCGTCCTTGTTCTCGGCCTTCTCCGGCGGCCGGCGACGAAGTGTCCCGCTTGCCGCACCGGAAGCAAGTCCTCGTGTTCCTCCTCATGTTCACGCGGTTCTCGTGCGGCCTCTCGAACCGCCTCGTCAGCGCCGACTCGTCCTCTCCAAGGTCATCAAACTCCTCATCCGGCATAGACATCAAAGAGGAAAACGAGAACATCCCGGTGGATGGGTTAGAGTTAGTCTTTCCTTTGGAACCACCAACGAGGGCTAGACTATGGGAATCGCCGGTCCCTCGAGCTTGGCGATCATGCCCCTATCCACCTCGACCGACTTGAGCTTCGAGAACGACTCGTTCACCGTCGAGTATCATACCTCTCTGACTCGACTATGGCCTCGAACTTTCGCCCCATATCGTACGATCCAAAGAGTGTAAGAGCTTGACCGCTCTATCATGATCATCGTACGGGAGCACGTCCACATTTGCCCTCATGTTGTTCACAACCACCGTGAACCTCTCGAAACAAGGCATCGATGGACTCACGGGGAGGTGAGTGAAGTTCTCGTACTCTCTCCGTAGGTCACATACATCCGTGCTCGCACCCGGGCGTTCCCAACATGAGCCTCCTTCAACACCGCCCAAATCCTACAAGCCAAGTGCTCGGTGTGCACCCGATCGAACTCGGCCGACACAAAGCACGAAACAAGTAGTCGACCGCCTTATTGTTGGCGTCGAATCCGTCCCTCGACCCCGGAGCAAGGAAATCCATCGGCCGGACATAGCCTCGTGTCCACCGTGACATCCCAAAGAAGCCGACCCTTTCCGCGGAGGAACGCACCCATCCGCTTGCTCCACATCCGGTAGTTCTTGCCATCGAAGTGTGGAGGACCTGAACCCCGTTCCTGGGTACGCCATCCTTGGATCTTAGACCGTTTAGAGTCAACAAAGACCCGAACCGGCTCGATACCACTTGAAGGACTGATACGGCGAACCAGAGAGGGGGAGTGAATGGGAGCCGATAAAAATTCTTCTCGAAAGAGATGGAAACTCCAACAAGATGAACACGGCTTCCAACACACGTCTCCGACTCACTACCAAGGTTGGTCAAGCCCACGTAGCCACTGGAGTGCCACTGGACCTAGGAACCAACACACCACCTTCCGACCCGAGAAACGCAGCGGAAAAACCAAACCTCGAGCCTACAGACCCACACCGGTCAGACCGGTGAGCACCACCGGTTAGACCGGTCCCTGCTGGTCAAACTGAGCAACTTCCACTAAGTGGCTCTACACCGGTCAGGCCGGTGAGACACACCGGTCAGACCGATGGCAGCCTGAAAGCCCCCAAGGCACCAAACAGGCCAACCGACCACCAAACAGACCCAAACTCGAAACAGCAGCAACACGAGACAACAACGAACACACCAAGACGTTCACCCGAGCAAAATCTCACAAGGGCTCGCACCGGTCAGACCGGTCAAGAGCACCGGTCAGACCGGTGTAGCCTGGGCAGCTCGGGATGAACAGCACCCGCGGGTCAACTCCCCCAAATCCAAATCTCGATCTCCCGAATCACTCCACGGACTTGAACAAGACTTTGGGGATATCAGGAACACCTCAAGAGGAGTCCATAGCCAAGTTTAATCCCACCAAATCTCGTCCAAAAAGGAGGAATCGAAGAAATCCCGCCGAAAGCACTTCCAACCCAAGAACTCAAGAAACCCCAAAATCGAGCACTTTTACTCACGGATTTGGGAGGGGAATCATAGCCCAAAGAACCACGAAGGGTTCCCACAAATTTCCCCCATCAAATCCTTAAGAGAAAAGCCCCGAAAACAACCCAAAAAAATCACCGAGAGAGGGCCCCGAAAATCACCACCAAGAACAACCGGGGAAAACACATCCAAACCTTGAGGAACCACGCTGAATCATCTATACATGAAACAAAGGTTCGTACAAGGTCTAGCAAGCCGCCCGATCATCCATCCCTCTCAACAAGATCTCTCCGTGAAGCTCTCTTGCTAGTCCTAAAGAAAACCTAAGGAAAATAGGTGGAAAAAATAGGAAAACTAATGAGCTAGGGTTCAAAGAGTTGGCTGCCAACCTCTCACCTCTTGGGTTATATGGAGGCAACCGAAAGTCTAAAATGCCCTTCTCTACTAACTAGGGATACAAGCCCCTCAAGGGAGGATTTGGAATTCTTGATGTCTTCACCATCGGACGGATGCCCGGCGACCGCACCCTGCGTAGCCTCGACGCAAGCCATGCGATCCCGACGCGTGTCCTCCGCTTTGAAGATTCCGAATGCGTCGCCGCACACCGGCCGACCGGTGCTCCTCACCGGTCAGACCGGTCTGGTGCTGCTGCACCTCCGTCTTCGGTTCTCCGGTCTTGGCTTTGTGGATCAACCAAGGAACCCAGTGGTTTTCTGGTGAACCACCGGAAACCCCGCGAACTCGGTGTAGCCTCCGCCAATCTCCACTCATGACTTTGCTCCCACGTAGTCCCGGCTCGACCTTGGTTTTGAGGCTCAACCAAGAAACCGTCCACGACTTCATCTTGCTGTTCATGCCACCATGCGGTCCGCACTTGACCCCGCTGGCCACCGGGTCCCTCGAACGAAGCCTACTTGTCTTCTCCACACCTGGGGGCCTCACCGGCAACGACCTTTCGCACTTGTTCTTTATTTTCGTGCTTGTTTTCGTGCCTTTGTTCCCGGTGTGATTCCGGATTTGAGTGGGTTTCTCCCCGGATTTCTTTGAGGAAACATGGATAGATGTCTTGTGCATCTTTGTGCTTGATCTTGTGTCTTCGAAACGCCGAGAAACCAATTCGATTCGTAAAGCCGTTCGGTGCCTTAGCTTTTGGTGGTGCTCAAAGGATTCGCGATTCTCGTGATTTAGGAGTTAGGAGGCAAGATTTTCGGGCTATAGCATCCTTGTGTGACGCTACACCCAAACCCTTGTCTCTACAAACCTTCAACCGTTTGGGAAATCCGATGATGATTTGGGGGAGTTGACTCTCGGGGCCTGGCAAGCGCTCGTCCACACCGGCGGACGGTCCGCGAGGGCCGGTGCGACGGTCCGCGTGCGCGCGTTCTTCGCGTGTTCTTCGTGCTCCGAGCGCCTTTGTTTTCGATCCGGTTTAAGTTTTTGCTTTTTGTTGCAGAGCGCCTGCGGACGGTCCGGCTTCAGTAGCGGACGGTCCGCGGGTGGCGCGGACGGTCCGTTCGGGGCCCCGGCGTACGTCCGTTTTTCTCGGGTCGCTTCCGGTGTTCCGTGTGCTTCAATCCGACGGTCCGCGTGTACCCGCCGGCCAGCCCGCGGTTGGCGCGACGCGTCCGCTCGCGAGGGCAAAGCCGGACGGCCCGCGAGGCCCGCGCGACGGTCCGCCCCTCCCGTCCGGCCGGTCCGCCGTAGCCTCGGCCGTTTGCTTTTGGTTCGATTCCTCCCTCCTTCATTCGTGCTTCCGCGTGTGTTTCTAGGAATCGTTGTTTTGGGCGATTGGTGTGTGATTCGTTCCAACGCTTGTGTGTGACCGGGTTTTGACTAGGGTATAGGCCGGGTTCTTGAGAATTTTTACCGCTCCTATTCACCTCTCTAGTCGCCATCCGATCCTTCAATTGGTATCGGGGAGCTTCTGGCCAGGATTCTTTTTGCCTCTAACAAGTCTTGAATCCATAGGGTGACTAGAGGAGAGGTGCTTTTGCTTGCGACCTTGGGTTTGCAGGTCAAAGGTGTCGGAGTCCACGATTTGGAGTTGTGCCCTTGGAAAACCATAACTTGAGGTACCTTCAAAGAAACTGTGATAACTTTCGCTTCTGCTCCGTCGGCTCAAATTTTTACAGCGGCTTCTGACTCCATTTGTAGGAGATCCAAAATCATCTAAAGATCATTTTGGGGTCTTCAAAATTCAGAAAAATCAAGAAGATAATTGGAAAATCCTCATTTATGTCTCTGCGCTTTGGTTCGTTTCTTTCCGGATTTTCTCTAGGCTTCATTTCACCTTATCTTGAGCTGAAATTCTTTGTGCCTCTATATTTGGTGCTCCTCATTCAGTGGTAAAATTTTGGGAAAAAGATAAGATCTTTGCTATTGAACTCATCGTGCTCAGGGAGAATCGAGGCTTTTTGGAGCGCTTTCTTTGCATCGTTGCTTGCTCTTTGAGCTTGGTTTTACTAACTTCTAAACTTCCAAGACTTTGTTTATGGCACCAAGTTCTTCTCCTTGTGGTTCTTTGAGCAGGAGGAGTATGGAGGTTGAGGCGGAAGCTGAAGTGGAGGAGATGATATCTCTCATCGAGGACTATCGAGATGGTGACATCAAGAAAGGCAAGCTCTACCAAAAGCTAGGAGGCATGAAACCACAGACACTTCTGCCAAAGCTATCTTGATCCTATGCAATAGGTTGGATGATTGTGAGTGTGATTGTGAGACTTGCATAGGAGAAACATAGATTTGTGTGATGCTCTCATGAGGGAAGAATGAGAAGATGAAATGCTTCTTACTAGGTTGAAATGTAGTATGGCTCATTGAAGGTCTCGTGCTTTGAATTCTTGCACTTCTTGTAACACCATGCATGCTAAAAATGATGCTTTGATTGCTTCCATTGCATGCTTGAAATCTGAAATTAAGGTGTTAAATTTCAAAGCTTCTTTGCCTTGCAAATCATGCGATGCCTTGTGTGCCGAAATGAGAAATTAAAATATGAAGAAGGCTAAATGTGCATGTTGAAGCTTTTAGAAGAGCATGCCACAATCTTGATTTTGAGAATGATGAATTGAGATCATCTCTTGCTAACTTGCAATCTGAAATTGACTTGTTGAAATCCAATGCTTCTATGCCTTGCAACTCTTGTGTTGTTTTGAATGATGAGCTTGATATGGCTAGGAGTAAGATTGCTTTGTTAGAGCATTAAGTGTTTTTTACCATGTGTTTCTTGTGAGTCTTTGCATGCTGAAATTAATGAATTAAAATTGACTCACACCACATGTAAATGATCTTGACATGCTAGGGCTGAAATTTGTGATATAAAATCCATGCCTTTGTGTTGCAGTGTTCTTTGTTGTCAGTTGAGGATGCTTGCCATACTTCTTGCAATGATGATAATGCTTTGCGAGATGTAATTGATGTTGCTTGTTCATGTGATTTTGTTTGTAACTTTATGCATTGATTTGGAAAATGAAGTTTTGCTTTGAAAAAGATGCTAGCACGAGGATATGAGCGCTAAGTTGGTTGAGCATGATGAGATGAGTGCCAACCTTGGAGAAAGAAAATGAACCTTGCGTACTCACACATGCTAAATGCATTGAAGAAGAAATCAATAATTTGGAGAACATGACATGTGGTACTTGGTGGTTTCCAAGTCTCAAAATGAGGTTTTGCGCACAAGGTGCAAGAGTCTTTGTGCCAAGGGTTTGATTCTCACTTCTCTTGTCACTCCGATGTTGATGCTTCTAAATTTGCTTCTTCTAAACCGGAGTCGACTCCTTCTCTTGAGTGTGAGTCTTTGGATGCTAGTAAGTAAAAGTAGTTTGGATAGCTCTCCCATAGCTACTCCTAAGCGTGTTTCTTCTTCCGGTGTTGCCCAAGGTGATTTGAATGGAAAAGGGTGCCTCCCACATATTTGGAACTCATACTCCCAAGCCGAGGTTCCACGGCACCTTTTGCAAGAAGGATGGGCATAAATGCTGAGTTTTGCTTTCGCCGTGTCAAGCACGAGCGACGTGTGCGTGCTAAAGCTTTTGCTAGCCACGTAGCCTGTCTCATGGCACGTGTGATTCTAATGTGGGCACCAAGGATGTTGGGGTTGATGCTTTCATGCTCTAAGTCCCAAGGGACTTCCCACTTACAAGAGAATGGTAATTCATTCACTCGTACCGTGCCTTCGATAGGCCTTTGTACCATTGCTCTCACCGTGGGAAGGGATGGGCATCAAGAGAGCTTTTGCTACCGCCGGCAAGGAGAATACGGCGAGGAGGTGCCCTCAGGCTCTTGGTTGTTCATAACCCTTCTCATGGCATGAACACTTGTGAGCCCAAGTACACGTTGACGAGATGGGTTTATGGACACTCGTCTAGTGAGTTAGGCCACGTTCGTGGACATGCTTCTAGTGTTTCTTGTGCTGGTCCGCGACATGCTTCCCGTGGTGCTTGTGTTGGTTCTTCTCCTACGACCCCGAAGGATCTTTGCCTTTTTGCTTGTGGTAGCACTCGACTTTCCTCGCGAGTGACTTCTTTGAGGCATGGTTCCAAGGGTGTTCGAAAGACTTTTCATTCCAACTCGCACTTGCATCATGCTAACCCACATGATAGTTTGTGTGCACCACTTACCCGTGTGACCAAATCTTGATTCCCAAGTACGTGCTTGCTAACCCTTTGGGATCCATACTCGGTCTTTCTTGTCTCCTTGTGTGTAGGTATGGAGACGCTTGCTTGGAGAACATGAGCTCAATGGAGACATGATGGTTCTCCACACTGCTTTGGATGGCTCTTGAAAGCCTTTGTACACATGTATAGTGAGTTTTTCTTTTTCCTTGTCCTCTTCCTCTTCTTGTATATACTTGTGTCTTGCTTGTGTGAAAACCATGGTAGGCTAGCCACCTTGTTCATGATAGCTTTGTGATCTTGTATATATCTATCTTGCTATCTTTGTATGATTTTATGGTGGATGATATTTATGAACATCATGTCATGCTTTATGGTTGATTGCTCGGTTATGTCATGTTGTTCATCCATATTTTTTTTTTGTCTAGCTCAATGGTACCTTTCTTTGTTAGCATGTTTATCCCCCCATCTATGTTGTCATGCTACTAGAATATATGTTGGTGGGATGATCCATGTGATCTTGTATCATGCCTTTGTTTAGTTCTTGTATATTGTTTGGCATGTTACTCTTTGGTATCATTTTGGTTTATTGTTGTAATTTTGTTGACATACTTGCTTGCCCATGCTTATTCATATTTGTGGAACTTGCTGTTACAATGCTCTATTTATGTTAATTGGATATTATCAATGCATTTTGTAGCATGTTGTGAGCTTTCTTGGAGTTTTGGGCTTGCCTTTGTCTTCGAGTTGTGTTGTTGTTCCTCTTTTCGGTTGGTTTTAGAGTTTTTCCTTGCTCTTCCTTTTCCTAGCTTTTTCTTTGTTAGTTGCCCCTGTTGAGGAGCTGGCTTCTTTTGATAGGGGAATTTGATTCCAAGTTAGTTGCTGTGGCTTTTTGGGAAGTCTTTTGTGATCCTCGATTGATATTCTCTCTATGGTATTCAATTGGGATCTTGCGGTTTTGCAATTGGTAATTTTTCTATGGTACTCAATTGGGACCTTTGGTGGTTTTCTCGCTGGGAGCGATTCTTGGTTGGTGTTCCCTCGTGAGCTTTATTGGTGTTAAGTCAAGTTCCTTGTCTCCCTATGCATTCGCATTGCATTTGCATCATATATCATGATGTATAGACTTTGGTAGGTTTGACATTTGTGTCTCGCATCCGTCATATATCATGTTCCTTTTGATGTACATATCTACCTATGTTGCATTTGTATCATATTGCATTTTAGGATGATGAGCTTCTTCCCATATGCCTCATTTGAGTTTCTTTTCTGCTACTTGTAGATATTGGTCTGACACAAGGATTTATCCTGGTTCCCGCCGAGGGGGCCGTACGTCCCAGCAGCGGGTGTGCTCGTGGCACTATATTGCTCAAGACCGGGGGTGCTTGTAGTGGGGCAATACAAGCAAGGCGGGAGAGGAAGCGTGGCTCCCAAGTCCCCGGTGAGTGGTCAAGATGTTGTGGGAGAATAAGAGAGTGAGTGCACGGTGCGTCGTGTTCCTCCGGATCCGTCCCCCCGGGCCGGGGGCTCGCCTTCCCTTTTATAGGCCGGGGGAGCGGCGAGTTACATGCACGCCGCGCTACCTAGCCGCGTGTGGGAGCACATCGTGCTGCGGTGTAGAGTGGGCGACCGTCCCGGCCGATCTTCGCTGCGATCCGGCCATGATGGCCTACCTTGTACCCGAGCGATGGCGGTTCGAGGGTAGGAGGCGGCAGATGGCGATGGCGTCCCCGATAGGCTTCGAGGGAGGTGCCGATGATGGCCGGTACGGGCACGAGAGCGGGCGAACGGCGTTCCTTCCCAATGAGCTCGTGGTGGTGGAGTGGTTGCTGCGGTACTCGGGCGTGCGCCCGCGAGTCGGCGTGTGCCCGCGCGCGTGGGTACGGCGGCCGCGCGCGTTGCGGTGGCCGGGATGGCCACCCACCGCCTAGCGCCCCTCACCTAACTCCGTGGGGTCACGGGGAAAGTGAAGTCAGGGCGCGCCGGCCCCCTTTCGAGGGTCGAGCGCGTCGCCCGTACAGGTGGCGTGCGCGCGGTGTCATGGGACCGACGCCGGCCGTACCGCACGCTCCACCCCACGGGGGCGGGGATGGGCTCCTCCCCGGGGAGTTGGTGCGGCGGCACCGGGCGTGAGCCCCCGGCGCATGATGGCGCCGTCCCGGCGTCGTGGGCGTTAAATGCCCAAGCACGGGGGCCGGCGCACGCGTGCGGGCGCCCGTGAGCGTGGCGGGCCCCGCCCGAGGATGGAGCGAACCCTCGAGCGAGGCGAGGCCCGCTCGAGGGGAGCAAGCCCTCGAGCCGGGCGGGACCGCTCGAGGGAAGGGTCGCCCCTCGAACGGGGCGGAACCCGTTCGAGGAGGGGGTTGCCCCTCGAGCGGGGCGGAGCCCGTTCGAGGAGGAGCGTACCCTCGGGCAAGGCGGAGCCCGGCTCGAGGGGTCTCATAGGCGAGCTGTCTCGGTGGGCCTCCGAAGTCCCGCCGCATGGGCCACGTCCCTGCATGGTTAGTTCTCTGCATGGTTAGGCTTAGTTCATTTTGATGCAGGAATTTAAGTGAGGGTTCCCCCATTGTTTGAGGGGACCCCTAGGGCGGTCCCCGACAGGAGCCCCCCGAGCATCCGCGGGTTTGCCATCGAGGCTCCCGCGCATGCCGGAACCTATCGATAGGACGTTCTTCCCTCCTTGTTTGCGAACGCTTTCCGTGGGGCCGCGCTAGCGGACCCGCGGGTCTAGCCCCGAAGCCCCGGCAGAGTGTGGGTTCTCCTGCAGGGGTTAACCGCGAGCAATTTGGTCAGAAAGGCGTGGCACATATGCCAACCGGCATCGGCGGTATTTCAGCCGAGCATCGGGGGTGCACGCTCCCCCGTCACCGGGTCTCCGGCGGGTGCAATTCCAAGGAGGTGTAGCCGTGCGTCAAGCCCCCGAGCCTTGGCTCGTTCGAGGCGATCGGGTCGAGCCCGACGACTTGTTTTTTATCGCGCCCTCGCCGTCCCTCCGCGGGTCGGGAGGTGAGGTTTCCACGACTCCCATCGAGCGGGTCGCGAATCGCGGATTCCTCTTCGAGCCGCTAGCGGGTGGTTCAAGTGGACGTCCATGCCCCGTTCGATAAGGGTAGGCCGCGCGGTCCGGAGACACGTCCATGGAAGCGCTTGCGTGGGTTTGCTAGGTGGGGCTCGGTCCCGTTCGCTAGGGGACCGAGGGCGCGGAAGCTCTCCCTCGGTGGGATCCCCCGGCTAGGCCGCCCTCGCCGGCTCTCGAACACGACATGTGGGGCACCCTCGAGCCGACGGGCTCGAGGAACGGCTCGAATGCGCGTGCCCTCGTCGTCCCTAACTCCGTGATGCGGGGCGCCCGTTCGAACCCGTCGAGGGTCAGGCTTCGAACCTCGATCGCAAGGCCGTGCGGGGCCGTGCCTTGGCCAGCCCCGTCTTTTTCGCGTTTGCGGCCGTCGAGGGGCCTGGGCGTGCCGACCCTCGAGGTGCTGGTTAGTGGCATGGCGCGGTATGAGTGCTTTCGGTGTCGCTCTATTCCAAGCGTGACCTGGGCGATCCTCTTACGCGCGTGCCTTCTTTAGGGGGTTGACATCGTCTCGAGTTGGGGGTCATGCCGCTCGAGGGTCCTACGTGGCATGGGTGCCCGCGGTGGTCTGCTCTACATCGAGCAGGTCCCGGGTGACCTTCTCACGCTGATATCCCATCGAGGGTCGCCTTGTTTCGAGTTGGGGTCATGCCGCTCGAGGGTCCTACGTGGCATGGGTGCCCGCGGCTGCCTGCTCTACACCGAGCAGTCCCGGCGACCTTCTCACGCCGTCATCCCATCGAGGGTCACCCTTGTCTCGAGCCGAGGATTCGCCTCGCTCGAGGGCTCTCCTTGCTTGGCAAGGGGCCCGGCATTTAATTGCCTTGCGGGCGTGGCCGCGGGTTTTGCGGCGCGGGCGCGCCTTTTTAGGCGCTGCGCGGCCGCGCGCGCGCGTAGTGGGCGTCATGGCCGGCGGACGTGACGGTTTCGCCTCGGTCGTCGCCGGTCTTGCCGTAATGATGACCCGCCCGGTGTTAGAGCCGCCGAGTCGTGGTGGGGCCCGCTCGTCGACGCGATGGAAAGATTCCCGCAGTTAATGTTGGCGAGGCGTGCGCTCCGGAGAACTCGCCCGTCGCCTATAAAACTGCGGTGAGGAAAGGGCGGTGGTTTTCTACCTTGGCTCCTCACCGTTTTCAGTCCTCCGTCCCTTCGCCTTCGCCTCGCTCTTGCCGTCGCGCGGGCTCGCTGTTTAGAGCTTCTTCCTTGTCTCCTTGTCCTCCGCCCTCGCACTCGTTCGCCCCCTCATGGCGCCGCCGCCTCCGATTAGGGTCCCGGAGCCGTACGCATGGGAGAGGTCGACCGTGACCCGGCTCGCCATGGGCGAGCCGGTCGCCGCCGCCGCCCTCTCGGCCAACGAAGAAGGGCGCCCGGCGGAGTGGATCGTGCCGCCATCGTCGCACCTTGAGCCCAATCCGCGGAGGGTTACGTGGTGAGCTTCCTCCGCTACCACGAGCGCGGCTTCAACGCGCGGCGAGCACATTCATGCGGGCATTGTGCTACCACTATGGGGTGGAGCCGCACAACTTTGCCCCCAACGCGATCTCGCGGGCGGCCACATTCGTGGGCGCACCCCGCGAAGGGTACCTCGGGGATCCCGGTCAGCGGGAGCTCGGGGTACACCTCTTCCGCGCGGAGCTCATCACGCAGCCCACGTCGGAGCCGGGGACCCGCGCGCGCGGTGCGCGCCGGCGGGATGTCGCTCGCTCTCGCGGGGGCAGCTCAAGGAGTTCTACATCCCCCGCACCATGACGACGAACAACGCCGGCCGGGAGCGGGGATGGTTTTATCTCGCGCAACGCCGAGCCCGGCCTTCCTCCCTACACCGGCCGGTGTTCAAGAAGAGGCGGGACCGGCGGGGCTACGGGTTGCCCACGGCCAACCATCGGGCGCGCCAGGGGTCCATCCTCGCCGCCTTGCAGCGGGTGGCGAGGGAAGGGCTCAACGCGATGGGCGTCCTCGCCTTCCTTCATCACCGCGAATCGTGCCGTTGATGGAGAGGCCGCTACCGCATCTTCGAGATGACGGAGGCGGCCAACCCCGTCGACGTGGCGAGGTCGCGGATGCTCCCGACGCCGCCGGGAGCGGCCGTACGCGCTCACCCGGCGCGGAGCGCCGTCGACACCGGGGACGCCGCCACCCGCGGGTCGGACCCCCGGTGGGACATCGAGATGCTCCCCATCGGCCCGTTGGTGAGTGTGGTTTTTTTGATTCTCGTTTTTTAATCCTTGCCCTTGCTTCCGTTTCTGATGCGCCATCGTTGTCCTCGCACGCACCGGTGCGGTTCAACGCCGCCAAGTCCGTTCCACCCACCCCCCCCGACTCCCCGTGCGCTCGGCCGGGCGGCGCGCGGAGAGGGAGCACGCAAGGCGGCGCCAAGCGCGCCGCGACGCACGGTCCGCGGAGTACCGGCGGCGGGAGGAGCCGGGGCTCTCCTCCCCGGGACATCGAGGAGCCCTCGTCCTCGGACCGGGACGAGGAGGAAGAGTCCGAGGGGAGGGCCCCTCGGACGGGGGCGGCCCGCGCCCCCGTCGCCGGATCTCGCGCCGGCGTCGGGGGTGGCTTTGCACGGGGCGGGCGCGTCGGCGTCCGCCGCCGGGCGGTCGTCGTCGGGGGCGGCACGCGCCGCAGGGTGCCGGCGCGCGCCACGGAGGCGCGCGCGGCGGACGTGCCGCGCGCGCGTCAAGCGTGCCCGCGCGTGGCGGGAGCGCGTCCGCGCGCGCGGCGTCCTCGTCGAGGGGCGCGTCGGTGGGCGCGCCCGCGCGCGGGGCTAGCGTGCCCCCCGCGCGTGGTGGTGGCGTCGGGCGCGCCCACGCGCGAGGCGGGCGTGCCCGCGCGTGCGGCGGCGCCGTCGGGGAGGTGCCGCGGCAGCGCGGCCCCCGCGCCGGCCTCGTCGGAGGCCTCGAGGAAAAGGAAGCGAGCCTTTTCCTCCGCGAGGTAAGGAACCTTTGTTCTTCCTTTGCTTAGCCTTAGTTTGTGGTTATTAGACGCTCAAATCCTCCGTTCGTGTTTGCGCGGGCGGTGCCAACCGTCCCTCCTCTTGCACCGGCCAAGGTGCGGGGACGGACGCGTCGATCCCCACCCGGCGGCGTTCGTCGAGGGGGTCGCGCCCGAGGGACGCGGTGCGGCGGCGGGCACGAGCGCGCAAGGCCCGGCCGGGGCTTCGAGGCCCGGCCGGTGGATCGGCTCGCCGCGGCGCGGCCGCAGGTCGCGGGGGGCGGCCGGCGCCGGCCGCCACGGGAGGCGCGAGCCGCGCGGCGGCGGCTGCGGTGGAGGTGCCGCCCGCGGTGGCGGCCACCGCGGAGGAGGCGGAGCGGGCGCCACCGCGGGAGCGCCCGCGGATGTGGCGGCACGGACGGAGGTGGCGGCATCGGCGCCACAACGGGCGCCCCGCGGCCGCGGAAGCGCGGGGTTGGGGCGCCGGCGGAGGCGGAGCGGGGCGGCTCCGCCCGCCGGCGGTCCCCGGGCGGAGGTGGTGGAGCTCTCGGATGACTCCCCGCCGCCCGGGTGGAACCGATGGGCCGCCTGGCCCGTGAACTCCCCCGAGCCCCGAGAGGGGGCCCTCGTGAGGCGGCACGAGGGTCACGTGATAATGGGGGGCCGAGGGCACGACGCCGAGGCCTCGTCCTCCCACGCCGGCCGCCCCCGCCCGGGTGGGGGGGCCGTGGAGGACCCCCGGCGTTTGCGGACGCCCAGAGGGAGCAGGAGCTCTGGGGCGAGCTTCGGAGCCACGGCGCCACGCTCAACCGCGCGTTGAATGAGGCGCTGCGGGTCCACGGCGGCCCGGCCCGGATCGTCTTCCGGTGTGAGCCACGGTTGCTCTTCTTCTTTCCTTTTTTCGCTTTCGCGTCCGTATTCAAGACTTGGCGCTTACGAGGCTCGATGTGTGGATGCCGGGAGCTCGAGCGCCGCGCCTATGAGAAGTACGGCGCGTTCGACCGAGTGAACGCCGAGGCCCGCCGGCTCCGGGAGCGATGCAGCGCTTTCGACGCGCTTGCGGAAGCTCTCAGGACGCCGGACACGGGGCTGGTCTGCACGGCGATGGCGTGGTGCGACGTGCTCCCCGAGAGCTCGGGACGGGGCACGGCACGTCACGCGAGCCTCGAGCGGATCCGCGCGGCCCTCGTCGATCGCGACGAGGCACCGTGGAACACGCGCGAGGACACGGACAAGACGCGGACGTTGGCCGCCACCCGGGAGGCGGAGGTGGCCACCGCTCGCGCCGAGGCCCCGGGAGCTCCGCACGTCGCTCGAGGGAGCGCGAGGCGCGCTCGCGCTGAGCCGAGGAGCGGGCGCGCGGGCGCGGGGGAGCGGCGCGCGCCAAGGGGGCCGATGACCCGAAGGCCGCCCTCGACGTCAAGGCTCGCGGCTCTCGTCACCGCCGAGGGGCGGCTCCGGCGGAGAGCGCGTCGCCCGCCGGGGGGGCGAGGGGCGGCTCCGGCGAGAGCGAGGCCGCCCTTGGCGACGCCCGAGCGGCGCCGGGAACGGGAGCGCGTCGCGCGCGAGACACGGCGGAGAGGTCGGCCCGGAGGAGCGAACGCCGCATTCTCCGAAGTTGAAGATGAGGCGTTGGCGCTCGCACGGCAACGCCGCCCAAGAGATGGCCCTCGTCGAGCAAGGCGAGACCGTCCGACATCTCGAGGCGGCGCTCGAGTCCGCGCGCCGCGACCTCGATGCGGAGAAGAGGCAAGTCGAGGGTAAGCTACCGTCGACCTCGCTTGTTAGTTCTTGCTTTAGAGGGTTCGTTTCCCCCTTTCGATTTCTTGTCGTCTTGTCGCTTCCGGGCCCGCGCACGGCTTTGGGGCACGGCGGCTGGGCGGGCCGAGGCCTGCGCAGCCTCCTACAACTCCTACGAGCAGAGGCTGCGGGAGGCTGCGGGACGCGGCCCTCGAGACCCGTCACGTCGTCGAGGAAGGCGATGCCCGTGCCGGCGGCTCGCCGGCCGGCCGCCTACGCGCCCTCGGCGGCCACGTCACGGGGCGGGTGCGTCGGGCGTTGCACCCGGGCGTGCGAAGGCCCTCGGAGTGGTGCGATCCCACTACGAGGTCAACCTCGAGGCGGTAGCGGAAGGCTACATCGTGCCCGAGGGGCGTCGAGGACGAGGTGGCCATGGAGCGTGCGGACGCGCTTGCTTTGCCGACGCCGCCGAGTCGCTCGCCGAGGCCTTCGAAGAATTCCTCTTCCCGGACGCCGCTGATGCTGCCGCTCCACCCGCTCGAAAGCACACGGGCGCTAGGCCCGTTTTTTTGTTTATGTGTATCAGAACTCTGGCCTCGTGGCCTCTTGTAAATAAACAAGTAGTTTCGTGAACATGGTCGGTTTGTAAATGAAATCGCTTGCTTATTGCGCTTTTTGCTTCTTCTTCTTCCTGAGTAGATTCTAGTTAGGGGAGTTCGCCTTTCGCGAGGGGCCCGCCGGGTTGGAGGCGAGAGAGACGAGCCATAGCCACGCGGCGTAGGGCGTCTTCGGCTCGCGCGCTCCTTCCACCGTGCCGCCTACGCCCTATTCGAATCGTGGCTCGTGGTTGAAGTAGGAAACAAACTTAGCGCGTGTTATTACGTTTTTTGCGCGAAAAAATGGGACCATTTTGGGGGGGGGGGTGCCCCCCCGCGGTAGCCCCCGAGGGTAACTTGGGTTTCGGGGGGAAAGCCGAGTTGCCCTTTTATTAGAGTCGGAGTATTTACATAGGTGACACCAACTGGGGCGTTGGCCGTGCGTTTTTACAACGGAAAAAACTTGGGAATCCTAGCTAAGGGTAGAAGCGACGTAGCTGTTGGATGTTCCAAGCGTTGGTGAGTTCTTCGCCGTCCTCGTTGGCAAGCTTGTACGTGCCCGGTTTGAGCACCTTCACCACGACGTAGGGTCCCTCCCACGGGGGCGATAGCTTGTGGCGCCCTCGGTTGTCTTGGCGTAGCCTTAGGACCAAATCCCCCTCGCTGAAATCCCTGCGACGTATCTTGCGCGCTTGGTAGCGTCGTAGGGACTGTTGATACCTTGCGGAGTGCATCAACGCCACAAGGCGTACTTCGTCTAGCTGGTCCAGTGAGTCCTCGCGGGCTCGCTGGTTAGCATCCTCGTTGTAGCCCCGAACCTTGGGCGACCCGTATTCCGCATCCGTGGGGAGGATGGCCTCCGCGCCATGGACTAGGAAAAAGCGGGGTGAACCCGTGGC
The DNA here is from genome assembly GCA_947561735.1 of Cenchrus americanus. Lineage (NCBI taxonomy): Eukaryota > Viridiplantae > Streptophyta > Magnoliopsida > Poales > Poaceae > Cenchrus > Cenchrus americanus. The sequence goes on along the minus strand of OX387244.1, from coordinate 49,260,655 downwards.
TACGCTTGGGGTAGTCCTTAGGCTCCACACGACTGCTGGCAGTTCTTGGAGCCATTTTCGGCCAGATTTGTTGAGTTGGTCGAAAATTCTGGGTTTGAGGCCCTGTAGGATCATGCCGTTGGCACGTTCCACTTGGCCGTTAGTCTGTGGGTGCGCCACGGCGCCCAATCCACTCGGATGTGGAACTTGTCGCAGAACTCCAAGAACTTCCGGCCTGTGAACCGGGACCCGTTGTACGTGATGATGGAGTTTGGCACTCCAAAGCGGTAGACGATGTCGGTGAAGAACGTGATCGCCGCTCGGCCCTCAAATTCGTAATGGGGCGCACCTCCACCCACTTGGAGAACTTGTCGATCGCGACGAGCGAGGTGGGTGAAGCCCCCGGCGCCTTCCGCAGGGGCCCGACGATGTCTAATCCCCACACGGCGAACGGCCATGTTACGGGGATCGTTTGCGAGCTTGAGCCGGCAAGTTGGTCTTGCGGGCGTAGAGCGGCACCCTTCGCAAGTGCGCACGATTTCGTTGGCGTGCGACCGCGGTAGGCCAATAGAAGCCTTGGCGGAACGCGTTGCCGACGAGGGTGCGCGGCGCGGCGTGGTGGCCACGGATCCCCGCGTGGATGTCCCGTAGGAGCTCGCGCCCCTCGGGAATGGGTATACACCGGCCCCGGAGGATGCCCGACGCGGCGCGCTTGTGCGGCTCGCCGTCGACGAGGGTGAATGACTTGGCCATCCCGGCGATGCGCCGGGCGTGGCCCGATCCGCGGGGAGCTCCCCTCGAGCAATCCGGGCGATGTACTTCTCCCGCCGGTCCGCCCGGACGGGAGCCGGCTCGATGTCCATTGCGACGGCCCTCGTGGGAGCCGTACCCCTCGAGAAGGGAGAGTACGTACGCCTCGTTCGAGGGGTCCTCTTCCATGGGGTCCGCACCCGCCGGATTCGAGGGAGCCCCCGAGGGTCCGCCGTCGCTCGAGGGGTAGGGCTCGAAGGTTACCGAGGGGCTGCGCGATGTCGCGCGCGAAGACGTTCGGGGGGAACGGTGATCCGCCGGACGCTATCTTTGCCAGCTCGTCGCTTCCTCGTTGTACCGGCGGGGTACATGATTAAGCTCGATGCCGTAAAATTTGTCCTCGAGGGCTCGCACGGCTTTACAGTAGGCCTCCATCTTGTCGTCGTGGCAGCTCGCGTTCTTCATGACTTGGTCGATCACGAGCTGCGAATCCCCTCGCACATCGAGGCGCTTGATGCCCAACTCAATGGCGATTTTAAGGCCACAGAGAAGGGCCTCGTATTCCGCCATATTGTTAGACGCGGGGAAGTGGAGACGCACTGTGTAGCGCATGTGCTCCCCGAGGGGTGACACGAAAAGCAGGCCCGCGCCCGCTCCTGTCTTCATCACCGAGCCGTCGAAGAACAGAGTCCAGCACTCTGCTTGAATCTGAGGGGGCGGCAGCTGCGTGTCCGTCCATTCAGCGACGAAATCGGCTAGGATTTGCGATTTGATGGCCTTGCGCGGGGCGTAGGCGAGCGTCTCGCCCATCAACTCCACGGACCACTTGGCAATTCGGCCGCCGCGTCGGGGTTGCGAATGATCTCTCCTAACGGGAAGGAAGAGACCACCGTAACTGGGTGGGCCTCGAAGTAGTGGCGGAGCTTGCGCCGCGCGAGGACTACCGCATACGGCGCAGCTTCTCGGACACGGGGGTAGCGCGTCTTCGTGTCCGATAGGACTTCGCCGATGTAGTAGACCGGCCTCGCGCACGGGCAAGGCATGCCCTTCCTCCGTGCGCTCCACAACGATCACGGCGGCCGACCACCCGGGTGGTTGCGGCCACGTAGAGTTGGAGGGGCTCGCCGTCTCGTGGCGGCGTAAGGACCGGGGCGTGCGTCGGAGATGCCTTCGGCTTGTCGAGCGCTTCCGGGCCTCGGCGGTCCAAGAGAAGCGCTCGTGCTTCTTGAGCAGCCGGTAGAGGGCGAGGCCCTTCTCACCGAGCCTCGAGACGAAGCGGCTCGGGCGGCAAGGCACCCCAACACCTTCTCGCACCCCTTTGAGGTCCCGAATTGGACCCATTCGCTCGAGGGCCGCGACCTTTTCGGGGTTGGCCTCGATTCCCCGCGCGGGAGACGATGTATCCTAGGAGCATGCCCCGCGGCACTCCAAAGACACATTTTTCGGGGTTGAGCTTGACCCCGTTGGCCCGCGAGCGACTCGAATGCGATGCCAAGATCGGCCGACCGGGTCGTCCGCCTTCTCGGTTTTGACGACGATGTCGTCTACGTAAGCCTCGACCGTCCACCCGATATGGTCCCCAAAAACGTGCCGCATGCGCCGATATGTTGCGCCCGCGTTTACGAGGCCAAAAGGCATCGTGACGTAACGAACGTCCCGAACGGTGTGATGAACGAAGTCGCGAGCTGGTCGGACTCCTTCATTTTTATTTGATGATATCCCGAATAGGCATCAAGGAAACAGAGTAGTTCACACCCGGCGAGTGGAATCAACGATCGATCTATGCGCGGCAAAGGAAAAGGAACTTTTGGACATGCCTTATTGAGACCGGTGTAGTCAATACACATCCTCCACTTCCCATTTTTCTTTTTACAAGCACGGGGATTAGCTAACCATGTCGGGTGGAACACTTCCTTGATGAATCCGGCCTCGAGGAGCTTCCGCGGCTCCACTCCGATCGCCCGTCGCCGTTCCTCGTCGAAGCGGCGCGGCCGGCCGCCGAACAGCCGCGAGCGTTAGGCGGGATATCAAGGGAGTGCTCGGCGACCTCCCTCGGGATGCCTGGCATGTCCGAGGGGCTCCACGCGAAAACGTCGGCGTTGGCGCGGAGGAAGTCGACGAGCACTGCTTCCTATTTAGGATCGAGGGTCGTGCTGACCCTCAATGCTTTGCCCTCGGGGGCCGATGGGTCGAGTGGGACCCCTTTGGTTTGCTCGGCGGCCTCGAACGTGCCGACGTGCTTGGTGGCGGAGCTGAGGTCGTCATTGACCATCTTCTCCAATGTGTTTACCAGCGCTTCATCCAGCGCTAGCGCCTCTGCATGTTCCACGCACTCGACATCGCAGTCGAATGCATGCTCGATCGACGACCCGACGGTGATGACGCCGTTTGGACCCGGCATCTTCATCTTCGAGTACGTGTAGTTGGGAACCGCCATGAACTTGGCATAGCATGGTCGCCCAAGGATGGCATGGTAGGCCCCTTTGAATCCCACCACCTCGAAGGTGAGGGTTTCCTTGCGGAAATTCTTGGGGGTCCCGAACCGGACGGGCGGATCGATCGCCCGAGGGGTTGAACTCGCTTTCGGGCGCGATGCCGTGAAACGGCTTCGTCTTGGGCCGCCGGCCCTGGTCCGAGCCCAATCCCCATTAGGCGCAATGTATGCGCGAAGAGGATATTGAGGCTACGCCTCCGTCCATAAGGACCTTCGAAAGCGGGCGTTCCCAATGATGGGATCGACCACCGGGGGGTCTTGGCCCGGGTTCGGGATGCGGTTTGGATGATCATCCCGGCTGAAGGTGATGGCATCCTTCGACCGGTTGAGAAAGGCCGGAGGCGCCCTTTCGCGGCGAGGACTTCGTGCCGCTCCTTCTTGCGGCCGCCGGGTTGACATGTCGACGGTAGGTCCCCCCAAAAATGAGGAACACATTTTCGACGGCGGGGAAGCCACCGCGTCGCCGTCGCCCCCATCCTTCTTGGCCTCTGCCTCCTTCGCGGCGGCACGGCCATAGAACTTCTTGAGCATGTCGCACTCGCTCAAGAGTGTGATTCACGGGGGGTCTTGTGGTAGGGGCATGGCTTTTTCATCATGTCGTCGAACACTCCGGGCCTCGAGGAGCCGGTCGAGGGCCCCGTCGGGCCGGGTCACCGCCGAGGGCCTCGGCGTTGCCGCCGTTGCGCCCCTGCTCGCGCGCCTCGCGGCGCGGCTTCTTCCCCTTCTTGCCCCGCTTGTCGTTGCGGCGCGGCTCCTTGGACCCGCTGCCCTCCGCGGGCGTGTCCTCGGGGGCGCTTGCCCTTCTTGCCATCGAAGATTGCCCCCACGGCCTCCTCTCCCGGAGGCGAAGGCGGTGGCAATGTCGAACGGCTCGTTCGAGTCCGTGGGCGGGCTGCGTCCCGGCCTCGCGCACAAGGTCCCGCACGTGGTGCCCTCGAGGAACGCGTGCACGATCTCCGACCGTGCCACGCCGGGGAGCTGCGTGCGGCGCTTGGAGAAGCGCCGTATGAAGTCCCGCGGCGACTCGCCCGGCTCGCGTGCGGGGAGCGCAGATCCCGAGGAGTTCCCGGGCGCACGTATGTGCCCCGGAAGTTGCCCACGAAAGTGTGGACTAGATCGTCCCGATTGTGGATGCGGGCTGGCGGGCAAGTGCTCGAGCCATGTCGGGCCGCATCGCCCAGATGCAGGGGCAAGTTGCGGATGATCACTTCGTCGTTGGTGGCCCCGCCCACCGACGAGCCGGGCGGTAATCGTTGAGCCAAACACGAGGGTCCGTCTCCCCGTTGTATTTGATGATCGTCGAGGGTTGACGGAAGCGCTGGGGGAACGCCGCCGTGCGGATCTCCCGCCGAACACACGGGTGCCGGGGGCTCGGCGTCGGGGAGCGATCCTCACCGCCGTCGTAGCGCCCACCCCTTCGAGGGTGGTAGCCTCTGGCCGCTCGCGCGTCCGCCTTGCTGGTGCGCCCGGCGTTGATGACGTTGCGGGCGTCGCCATCCGGGGCGCCTGCGTGTGTCGAGGAGCCGTTCCTTGGCCGGCGTGCGTCCCTGGTCAGCAGGTCGACCCATATGCACCGAGGGTTCGCCCCCCGGTGCCGGGACCATCACCCCCGCGCGTCCCCCCGTTGGCGGATGCGTGAGGCCGAGCTTTCGGCTTGCCGGACGGCCGCTTGCTCAAGGAGGGTCTGCACCTCGCGGTGCATGTCTCGAGCCTCGGGGGTCGAAGGTGCCGGCATGGCGCGCAGCGGTGTTGCGGCGGCGATGAGCTTTGGCTCGCCCGCGGCGGAGTATCCGCGTTGTCGACGTTGGGGACGGGATTGAGGCGGTCTCGGACTGTCGGCCCGGCTCCCGCGCGCGTTCGCCGCGCGCGGAGGCCTCCCCGCCATCGAGGGCGCGGAGTAGCCGCACGGTCCGTACTCCTGCGCGGCTTGGCCTCGAGCTCGCGAGCTTGGGCCGCTGCGCGTCGACGTCGGCCCCGGCGGGGAGCGCTCGGCCCCGCGGCCGGGCGCGTGGCAACCCCCGGGGCCGGCGTGACTTCCCCATCTCCGGCGCCCGCCGCACCGGCGGCGTTGGCCGGGTCGTTGGTGATGACGGCGCGGCACTCCCGCGTGGGGTCGTAGCTCCCGGTCTTGGAGTCGTCGGAGCGACCGAACCGGTAGTCCGTGGCGTCGAGGAAGCGCCCGAACGCGGCCCCGGGTCCGGCACACCGGAGAAGTCCCACTCCGCGTACCCATGACGGTTGGCGGGTGGCATCGTGTCGACGGAGCCCAGGGACGACTCGTCCCGTGGCCGAAGTGCCGGGATCCCCGGCGACGAAGACGTGCCGACCGGGCGGAACCCCGCGCATTGTCGTGTTGACGTTGGCGTTGTAGGCCGTAGTGGCGCCACGCGGCCCGATGGGGACGCGTGGTCCGGAGACCGCGCGCGGTCCCGCCGGGGCGGTGGCGGCCGTCGTGACGGTGGGCGCACGCGCGCCGGGCGGCGGCGCGCGCTCGGCCCGCCGCCGCTCGGACCGCGCCCCCGACGCGAGCGTAGCCCGGAGCGGCGACGGCGTCGCGGCGTCGACGGGCTGCGGCATCCGTGCCGCCGGGCGCTCGCGCGGTGTCGTGCGTGCGGCGGAGGCCGAGCGGACCGGCCTCCCCGCTGCGCACGTAGCTCCTCACGGTTGGTGAGGCGCATGAGATAGCCATTCCCCGTGGCCCGGAAGTTCAAGTCCCCGAAGCGGATCTCGAGCCGGCCGGAAGGGGGTCTGAGCTACCCATGTTGTAGCGGGTGCTACGGTACTCAGTGCGAATCACCATGGAGGGAGTTAGCGAAATGACCTTAGGCGCTCGTTTGCCCCACGGTGGGCGCCAGCTGTCGGTGCGGAATATGGTCCCGACACTAACCAGTAGATAACGCCTAGGTCTATCCCTCAATGGTCGATGCTAAGCAACAAATGACACAAGGATTTATCCTGGTTCCGGCCGAGGGGGCCGTACGTCCAGCAGTGGTGTGCTCGTGGCACTATATTGCTCAGCACCGGGGGTGCTTGTAGTGGGGCAAATACAAGCAAGGCGGGAGAGGAAGCGTGGCTCCCAAGTCCCTGGTGAGTGGCTGAAGATGTTGTGGGAGAATAAGAGAGTGAGTGCACAGTGCGCTGTGTTCCTCCGGATCCGTCCCCCCGCGGGCCGGGGGCTCGCCTTCCCTTTTATAGGCCGGGGGGAGCGGCGAGTTACATGCACGCCGCGCTACCTAGCTGCGTGTGGGAGCACATCGTGCTACGGTGTAGAGTGGGCGACCGTCCGGTCGATCTTCGCTGCGATCCGGCCATGATGGCCTACCTTGTACCCGAGCAGTGGCGGTTCGAGGGTAGGAGGCGGCAGATGGCGATGGCGTCCCCTGATAGGCTTCGAGGGAGGTGCTGATGATGGCCGGTACGGGGCACGGGGAGCGGGCGAACGGCGTTCCTTCCCAATGAGCTCGTGGTGGTGGAGTGGTTGCTTGCGGTACTCGGGCGTGCGCCCGCGGAGTCGAGCGTGTGCCCGCGCGCGTGGGTACGGCGGCCGCACCGTTACAGTGGCCGGGATGGCCACCCACCGGCCTAGCGCCCCTCACCTAACTGCGGGGTCACGGGGAAAGTGAAGTCGAGGGCGCGCCCGGCCCCCTTTCGAGGGTCGAGCGCGTCGGCCGTACGGTGGCGTGCACGCGGTGTCATGGGACTGACGCCGGCCGTACCGCACGGTCCACCCCACGGTGGCGGGGATGGGCTCCTCCCCGGGGAGTTGGTGCGGCGGCACCGGGGCGTGAGCCCCGGGCGCATGATGGCGCCGCCCCGCGGCGTCGGGCGTTAAATGCCCAAGTACGGGGCCGGCGCACGCGTGCGGGGCGCCGTGAGCGTGGCGGGCCCCGGCCCGAGGATGGAGCGAACCCTCGAGCGAGGCGAGGCCCGCTCGAGGGGAGCAAGCCCTCGAGCGGGGCGGGACCGCTCGAGGGAAGGGTCGCCCCTCGAACGGGGGCGGAACCCGTTCGAGGAGGGGGTTGCCCCTCGAGCGGGGCGGAGCCCGTTCGAGGAGGGAGCGTACCCTCGGGCGAGGCGGAGCCTGCTCGAGGGGTCTCATAGGCGAGCTGTCTCGGTGGGCCTCCGAAGTCCTGCTGCATGGGCCACGTCCTGCATGGTTAGTTCTCTGCATGCTTAGGCTTAGTTCATTTTGATGCAGGAATTTAAGTGAGGGTTCCCCCATTGTTTGAGGGGACCCCTAGGGCGGTCCCCGACACCAAGCAAAGAAGAAGTAGCAAATCGGATCTCATTAAAAGCCTCTTTAAATCGTGGTTTCCCATCCAACGCTGAAAACGCCCACCTTTCATAACCCACGTTCTGTCACAACGTATTCCTATTCGTGCGGGTAGTCTAGGGCAAGTCCAAGGACAAGTCGAGTTCTTTCGGAAGATCCGGCGTGTACCTCTAGCCACCGCGGCTACAAAAACACCCTATGTGATCTATCTCGAGAATAGATCTAGAATAAGCAAAGCCGATTGAAAACTGAAATCATCGAAGAAACGCTTGATCAGTAGAAATCAATTCAACTTGATAATTAAACTAATACAATGATACACAAACAAGATCACCACCGAGATCCTACGTTGATCTTGCTTCTAGCTCCGAGAACTCCGACGTGGTCTTCCTTGCAAGTTTCCCACGTCGGCTAGGGAGACCCTAGTCAACTAGCTCGACCCTCTCCTCTCCGGGATTGTGTCCCTCTCTTCTCTGCTCCTCGTCGACCGATGACGAATTGATTGATGCGTGGCTCTCGACCCCGGGGCTATAAATAGCCCGAATGGTGGCTAGGTCAAAGGAGGGGGCAAATGGGCCTTGGACTGGGCTGGGCCGGCCGGCCTGGGCCGACCAGCCTGGGCCCATCCAGGCCCAGTTCCCAGCCTCCTTCGCGTGGCGTCGGTTCCCGAGTCTTCTAGATCCTCCCCCCTTCTGCATGTAGGCCCTTGTCGTCAGTTTCTCTGCGAGTTGGACGTAGCTCCTTGTCCCGTAAGATTCAGCACTTTTCTGGTTAAGTCCTCGGAGTTTGTCATCTTATCGGGTAAAGTCCCTGGCTTCTTGGAGTCAGGTTTGCTTCATTGCATGACTTGTACGGGGCTTCAAGGTCTTGTCCCAATGTGCTTGATGAACTTATCCCGGAAGTCTTGCTTTCAACGCTAAAACCCTGCATAAACACTAAACTCCAAAACCGACATGCACAAGTGAACTTGTTATACCACGGGGGTTAGTACCAATGGATAAGGTATAAAACATATGCCAACACCGAATGTAAACTCATGGCTAGGTTGACGGATTTTCACCGTCAACAGAAGTCATTCGGAGAAATCGGTCAAGCACATCCTCACAAAGTCATATGAGCCGCCACACATGCCCCTATAGATGAGCGAGAGATGTTTGTCCTCGTACGAGATGTATAGTCCCACTTTGTGAAAATCAATCCTAACTTTAATGGGATGTTTATGGGGCCAAACTATAACGTTGTGTGCATGTACGCAATTTTCTGAGTAAGTTTACCTATTATTGTAATTTTTTTCTTACTTACATATAGATAAATGCTAGAAAACCCTAAAGTGCCAAAAAAAATTCAAAGAACTAGGAGGGACACATCCTTTTGGATGCATAGGTGTTCCAAAAAAAAGTATGAAGTCATTCGGAGAAATCGGTCAAGCACATCCTCACAAAGTCATATGAGCTGCCACAAATGCCCATATAGCTCATGCAACTCTAGGATATATCTCTTTCAATGTTAAAAACGATTCTGGGGCTACATTCCAAAAAAGTGTGGAAAAAGTGAGGAGAGAGGGAGAGAAAAGGACAAGTGTCATACTATACGAGAAGGGCCTACCTCCCTAAAAAATGATAATAATTTAGAGATGAATATTACACTACAAGGTTTTTCCCCTATTGCAACAAATCCCTTAGGCAACACCACTACTTCGGTTGCAATAGGGAGGGTACTATTGCACCGAAACGGTGATTTGGTTGCAATTTGTGTGTCTATTGCAACACAAAATTTGAGTTGCATTATTTATTTGTTCGGTTGCAACATGTTGACGCTAATGCACCCTTTTTTAGGATTTCCGTTGCATTTGGTTGGAAATAATGCCACCCCAATTTTGTGTTGCATTAGCATTCCTTACGTTGCAACAGAAAGTTGCTATAGCCAGCATACTAGGGATGGTTGCGTTTCAACAAGTATGTCACAACGTAGAATTTTGGTTGCAAATATATCTTTGCGATGTTGCAACAAGTTGGCGCTAATGCACCCATTATTCAGAATTGTGTTGCATTTGGTAGGAAATATTGCTACCCTATTTACGCGTTGCCTTTCGGAAATTCGGGTGTTGCAATATAAACTTGCTATGGCTACCATACTAGGGTTGGTTGTGTTTGAACGACCTTACGCAACGTCTTATTTGGGTTGCAAATATCTCTTTGCGTTGTTGCAATACAAGGAAGGCTACTGCTTCGTTTCTAGCCACAAGGAGGAATATTGTGTACGTATTGCCACAAAATTTGTTTTGATGAAAAAAATCTGCTATGGGGTTGTAGCGAAATTTAAAATGCGATTTAATAAATAAATTTTATTATGAAAAATCTGAATTTTAACAATATGGTATAGACTATATGTACCATGAAAAAAAGAGAGGATTTGTTTAGATGAAAAAATTGTGTGCTATGGGGATGTGGGCTAAGCCAGACCACAATAGGCTCAACCGGCGAGCGTAAAGCCCAGCGAGCGGGAGCCCGAGTGGACCGGCCAGCCCCTTAAGCCCCATAGCGCAAGTAGCAAGCATTAGTTGATGATGGTAATACAGAGTTCGAAAGCGCAGGCACGCCTCTCCTTTTAAGCTGGGATACCCCCTTCTCAATTTACGGGGTGGCACTAAAGGTACTGGAGACTAGGATGTGAAAATGTCAAATGGGCCGATGAGAGTAATAAAAACAAGGATATGCCGGCCCAAATTGTCTATAACTTTCAGCTTCCCCATCCCCAATACACTTTTGCTCCCAACCATCCCCCTCGCCGGCTCTGACCGTCGCGTCCACATCGAGATGCCCCGCATCGCGGTTTCCCCTGCGGCAAGCGGCGACAGCGGCCGGAGTGGCCGCATCGAGCCTTCCCAGACCAGCGGCGGGCGCGGACGAAGGGGCGCGCGCCGCCGTAACACGGCCCGGAGCGCCGCCACGGCGGGCGGGGCCGCATAGAGGGGATCCGGAGAGCGGCGGCGGACGGCGGGGGTCGTACCGAGGGTTTTCAAGCGAGCGGCGGCGGCGTACGGAGGTGCCACTACTCCACCACGCAGAAGCGCGATGCACGCGGGCGGTTCAAGTGTTCCACACCACCTACCTCGTCGTCCTCCGGTATGGTCGGCGGCACCCCAACCTTGTTGTCCTCTGGTACGGACGACACCGCCACCTCCTCGTCGTCGTCGACGGCCCGCATCGCCAAGTCGATCCATCCGTGGGGTAGCGAGGCCCTAGTTGGATGCAAGCGTTCCCGAGAAGAGAAGTGAGGTACACCGCCCCTACCCTCTTTGGTTTTCCGGGAATCGTGTGACTCCTTTTGCAATTAGAAAAATGTTAGTAGTTCATAGTAATCAAAATTTCATACTAGATAATGATAATTGTGTTTTTGTGTGGATCCATCTCACCCCATACTAGATAATGATAATGATAATTGGCTTGATTTCTTGCCATCTTTTGCTGTGAATATGACCTGTGTACATTTGATCACAATCCTGAAAACAAAGCCATCCAAATGAACGCAAGTTGTCCCATTTAGTAGGTTAGGCCTTTTCTGGCAGGTAGTCGGGGGATCACGGGTAAATTGGTATACATTATGAGTCAAGAGATTGAATAGGCTGTTTTAAACTGAAAAACAACAAATTGTTTTGTTTGGTCAGGCTAGTGAACACTGCTAATCAGGTGAGGATCATCATTCCAGACTCGGATGATGAGCAGGACAATAGCAAGAAACCGTCTCCATCGAAAGCTTCGGGATCATCGAAAAGAAAGGTGCATTTTTGACTATTTTGCTGCATTGGCCACAGCTGTTGTAACACATTTCATGTTAGTAACTTGTGTTTGTTGTCTGCCATAGCAAATGCCCTTGCGCCAAATGGTTCAACAGCTGAAGGAGCGCTATGATGATTTGCGGGAGCAGATTGAGAACCTAAGCGTCGACATTGCTTTGGAACGCAGAAGACATGGAGATGACCACGAAGGAATTCATGGAGGCTTGTCGACAAGTTAGAAGTGATGGCGAAGAAGATCCGCAAGCTTCGGGATAAATTCAATCACAAGTAGTAGTAATCTAGCTTAGTACGTAACATAACCGGGTCCTAGGTGAATGTTATGCGTATCTTTGGTGAATGGTCTAAGAATGGATGTGTATGTGGCAACATCTAAGTATGCCAACATCTAAGTAATAACTTTGAACCTTTATATATGCATCTTCGTATGTCTATGTGTTTGGATCGGATGAGCCCTTGCAAAATATTTGAACTTATGAGTGACACAAATTGAAATCTGTTGGGTCTGTCATGCATATTTGGACTAACCATCCGTCCGTTTTCGAATTGCGACATGCTATTGTTTATGCTATTCATGTGTATATTCACAAAGCATTGTGATCAACAATTTGGAGACTCTTCACTAGAACTCCTGAATTTTGTGTATTATTGTTAGCCTCTATAGTAGCCGATCAGAAAAGAAAAATAATGAATTACGCATATGTTGAAAACTCGGGGCACATAATGTGAACCCTGAGAAAGGTCATACTATGTACAACCTCAGAAATATTGAAACGAGGTATTCCTTGGTTGTACTAAAATTTTGTCTATCGTGTATGTATTGCCACGATCAGATAGGGGCTCTTCCGATCTGGACCATTCCAAAATTCCGTCTTCGACAACCTGGTTCTTGTTGCGGAGATCTCCACGAGGGCCTCTAGGGGATCGATCTCCACGGCGATCTCCATGTGATTCTTGTTGCGGAGATCTGAGCGGCGCTACGGCCACGGCCGGTACATACCGATGTCTTGATCTCGTATATATATTCAATCGTTCGCTACATATATATACGTGATTCAACGAGGCCGGACATCCAGTTCTCGGTATGTCCATGCGCTCGTTTTCAAGCGTCTCCGAGGACTTCGCATCGGCAAGTGGTGAAGCAAATTTTCAGGTACTTGTGTCACACTCCCGACTTCGGCCTTTGGTACTCCGCGTCCTCTTCTTTGGTGCTTCATGGTTTTTCAGATGCGGATTTTGCTGGGTGTCAGTTGGATAGGAAGTCCACTTCTGGGACTTGCCAGTTTTTGGGATCTTCTTTGGTGTCTTGGTCTTCCCACAAACAGTCGAGTGTTGCTCAATCCACTACCGAGGCAGAGTATGTTGCCGCTGCTAGTTGTTGCTCTCAGCTCCTTTGGATCACATACACGATGAGTGACTTTGGTGAGAAGTATACCCATGTTCCACTTCAATGTGACAGCACCAGTGCCATAAGCGTTGCAAAGAACCCAGTGCTCCATTCCAAAACCAAGCACATAGAAGTGAGGTATCATTTTCTGAGAGACAATGTTGCGAAAGGGAAGATAGCTTTGATCCATGTACCCACACATGACCAACTAGCTGATATTTTCACCAAACCCCTAGATCAAGCAACTTTCACTCGTTTGCGGGGGGAGCTTGGTGTGTGTTTGATTTCTTGAGTTGGGTGTGTGGGAGCCCCTTTGTAGCATATGTATAGTTTCGTTTGTGCTTCTTGCATTTGGCATGGCATATGTAACATGATGTATAGGCATCCTTATATCTTATATTGCATGCATTTTGTATCATATGCATTTTGTAGGAAAAGCTTCTTTCATATACATTGTTCACCATAATATGCTATATATGATCTTGTGAGCTAGTTTGGTATGCTATGGTTAGTTTGGCGTAGCTCTTGATGATCTTGATTTATATTCATGGTTGATGGCTATGCTTTTGAAAAATGTCACATATATGCTCTCTCATGTGTAAATGCCTTTATATGACCTTGACATGTTTTAGTGGCTTGGTTATGCTTAATTCGTGGTTGGAATAGCTAGTTTATTGATCATATGGGGCCAAAGGCTCAATTGCCATCATGAATGTTTAGCCATCTTGCTTTATAGTGTGGAGGGGCATAAGTTCCTTTTTGTCGCAAAGACATTTCATGTACCAAGTATGAATCTGAAAATGAAATGTAAATTGCTTGGAAGATGTGCTCCCATGTCATATGTGCTAAATTTAATTTGTTTTGGGTGCTAAACCGTTGCATGATGTCTACCAATGAGAAGTCTCATACATTGAAGTAGGCACATGGCTCGGTGGCTTTAACATGACATGAGGTGCTTGTGGGTGTTTGTGATGATCTTATGATTAGAATGGTTTTCCTAGCATGAAGTTTGTGTGGCTTTGCCATTTTGACAGGTTTTGCTCATGTTTAGGACTTTGCTCATGAGAGGGTAAATTTTAGCAAAATTGCTCAATTCTATCTTAGCTTCGTCCGTTGGTTGTGAAACTTGGTGATCATGAAGTTGATGTCATTACGAATCTGTAGAGTATCTAACTTGCTCATTTGGACATGTGTAGCATCTTGTGATGAATTTTGTATACTTGATAAGCTCTAGGTTGCATATTTTCAAAATTGAACCTTGATTCATGCATTGGCAACAAGGGAGAGAAACAAAGGTGGAGAAAAGTTGCATTGCATCCCTGGAACCTATCCCAAGAGTCAAGGGGGAGCTTGTGCATTTCTTTTGCATTTTTGGCTTTTGGGGGTGTGGTCTGCTGTACAAATTCGGCCTGACCGGTTTTGGGAACCGGTCTGACCAGTTTGGTGGAACCGGTCAGACCAGTTTTGGGAACCATCCTGACCGGTTTGTGCCCAGGGTTGTCACTTGTACAGGGGAGCTTGCATATGTGCAGGGGGGCTCTTGTATGTTTTGGTGGTTTGTGCTCTTTGCTTGAGCATGGTTTTGTCTCGGATGTGTCGAGTCGTTGCCCTTGCCTAAGGGGTCTGAGACTTGTCTTCTTCAAGTGATCTTGTTCTTTGCCTTTCTCGGCTTTCGATCGCTTGTTGAAGTCTCTTTTTATTTGTTTCTTTTCTTTTTCCTTTTCTCTGATTACCAAATGTGTGTGTTGTCAATGCACTCATCAAGGGGGAGATTGAAGACCATGTGTGGTTCGAGGACCGGTGGATGGTCACTTCATGGTGTGATGAGTGATTGACAACGTTGTGTGGACTGATTCTTGGCTAATTATTGCAGGTGCAGGCTGCGGCATGACTCGTGTTCGTACAGGTGAAGAACAAGCGCGAAAGGTTGTTGCCGGTGAGGCCTCCAGGTGTGGAGAAGACAAGTAGGCTTTGTTCGAGGGACCCGGTGGCCAGCGGGGTCAAGTGCGGGCCGCATGGTGGCAAGAACAGCAAGATGAAGTCGGTGGACGGTTTCTTGGTTGAGACACAAAACCAAGGTCGAGCCGGGACTTCGTGGGAGCCAAGTCATGAGTGGTGATTGGCGAAGGCTACATCAAGTTCACGGGGTTTGCGGTTGTTCACCAGAAAATCACCGGGTCACTCGGCTGAGCCACAAAGCCAAGGCAGAAGACCGGGCGTGGCTGTCTGGCCGAAACCGGCCTGACCGATTTGGAGAATCGGTCTGACCGGTTTAGGGTCATTGGGCGTCGGAAGCTTCGAGGCGGAGGACACGCGTCGGGATCGCAAGGCTTGTGTCGAGGCTAAGCAGGGTGCGATCGCCGGGCATCCGTCCGATGGAGAAAATCTGAAGAATTCCAAAACCACCCTCGAGGGGCTTGTATCCCTAGTTATTAAGTAAGGGTATTTTAGACTTTCGGTTGCCTCCTATATAACCCAAGAGGTGAGAGGATGGCAGCCAACTCTTGGAACCCTAGCTCATTTGGTTTTCCTATTTTCCCTTCCTATTTTCCTTAGGATTTCTAGGACTAGCTTGAGAGCTTCATGGTGAAATCTTGTGAGAGGGGAGGATGATCGGGCGGAAGCTAGACCATGTATGAACCCTTCATGGTATGTATAGATGATTCGGCGTGGTTGCTCAAGGCTTGTTTGTGTTCCTCCCGTTTTTCCTTTTTGGTGATTTTCGAAGCTTTTTCTTGGATTTTCCATGGAGAGGATTTGAGGGCGTTTCTTTGAGGGATTCTCGTTGGATGTCACGTATGAGGACCTTGTGCCTCTTTGCTTGGTGACCTTGATCCAACAAACCCTTCAACGGCTTCGATTTGGGTGTTTTCACTGGTTTCCATGGGAAGATGTTCTTGAGGGTTGACTTTCGATTCCTCTTGATTTAGCAAGTTTTGGTGGACCAAATCATAGCTATGGGATGCCCATGAGGTACTCATAGTATCCCCAAAGTCTTGTACGAATCTGTGGAGCGAATCGGGAGATCGGTGGTTTTGAGGAAAAAGGTCTCTCTCTAGGGTTCATAGCCTAAATCATTTTTCTGGTGGTGATGACTTGATCTTCTTGGGAAGATCCTTTGGGAAAAGCTTCTTTGTGGTGTTGAGAAGCCTTGGTTCAAATCTCGTGATTTTTGAGGTCGTTTGATCGAGTTTTGCCTTTTTCCCTCTCCCTCTCGAAGGCTGAAATTTTGCTCCGGGCTTTTCTCCAGGAAAAGCCCGGAATCTCCGGACTTTTTACTCCGGAGTTTTACTCCGGAAACCCCGGAGTCTCCGGGAAAAAGTGCGGAGATTCCGGACCTTCTAGTGGGGTTTGCCTAGGCTTGTTCGATTGTGCTTCCGCTTTGTTTCTAAGCTTGCTCTAACTTGTTCCTAGGGTCAGTAGGTCCGTTGTGACTATGTGATCTTGGCAAGTTTGTGTAGAGGTCTTTGGAAGTGACTTTGGGTCATAAGTCGAGTTCCTGGAGAAGAATTTTTATCGGCTCCCATTCACTTCCCCCCTCTCTGGTTCGCCGTTTCGGTCCTTCAACATCACCAATGCCAAGATCATCCGACTGAGCCTGAGCGCGACTCCTCAACTCCCACTTAGGCTCGGGGGCTACTGACGAGGGCCCGGATTAGGGTCCCCTTTGACGGAAAGATTATCTCCCCTAAGTTGACAAGATGATCCAACAGACTTGACAACATGAAGGCCAAGATTGACAACGTGAAGGCCAAGATTGACAACGTGAAGGCTAAGATTGATAATGTCAAGGCAAAGATTCAGGACAAGGAGGAGAAGGAACACTGGTCAAGACCCACACTGGCAAGACGTCTAGTCTTCGGCAAGTTGGCTGCATCTCCGACCAGTTTCCCACTAGAGGAAAGTCTCCACCTCACACGACAAGCCTCTGCCTTGCACGACAAGTCTCCACCTCGCACGACAATTCTCCTCCTGGACGACAAGTCTCCGCCTCGCACGACAAGTCCAGTCCCGACTGGTGTGTGGACCCCAACGCACAACTCAAGTGTCGCCACCAACGCATATGGAGGAACGAATCTCCACGTCATGCAAAATACAACAGCTGGCGGCCATGTAGACGGCTCGCCCGGCCAAGAGGTTTAATGCTGGTCTGACCGATTGCGTGGCCATCACATCGCCATCATCTCCCACTCTGCCACACGCAAGCTCAGCCCGAGGCACTCAAGCACCCTCTACGACGCACACAAGCCTAGACTTAGGCTCTTGCATGGCAAGCTAGGCAAGTACTCGGGTAGACTGAGACAAGCCCAAACTACTCGGGGAGGAGGCCAAGCGTCCCGGAGTGAACAGTCCAGCCCGGCCACGCGACAGCTCCCCTGTCGGCATCATGACTTGGCTTCAATGCACCCTGGCAGACAGCGACGTACGGCGGGATGTGCCAGCTGCCAAGCACTGTAACTCTTTTTTCCACTTCCCCTTGTGCCTCTCCCCTTGTGACTATAAAAGGGAGAGGAGGGCAATGATTACAAGGGTTAGATCTTCATAGGACCGAACACCATCTCCCGCGACTTGGGCATGACACCCTCTCCTGACCAGCTTGTTACCCCTACTACGAGCACACCTAGTTCAGGAACACGGCAGCACTGCACTGGACGTAGGGTATTACTCCTCGGAGGCCCGAACCAGTATAAATCTCGTTGTCTCCTGCGCTAACCATCCGATCCTGACGCATGATCGATACAAATTTACTGCCGGTGGTAGAGAACTCCGACAACGTCCAAATGTGTGCAGGTGGGGATCTCATGGAGAAAACACTCACGAAAGCTGCTCAACTTTTACAAAAGATTAGCAAAGCGGCGGCCATGCGAAGAGATTGGGAAACAAGACTTGCGGTGGAGCCGGAACACAATTCAAGATGAAGAAGTATGCTGAAATTTTTAAAGAGGAAACCCCGGAAGTCACAAAAGAGGAGCCAATCTCGGAAAATCTTGAAGAAGAGCACATCAAGTTAAGAACTACCCCGAGCGTTGACTTCGCCGAATCAAATGAAACAAATAAGAGGAGTATGTCAAGCGCAAAGCCATTAAGGGAGTTCAAACATATGGATTGGATTCCAATCGATTACGGAGAAGTATTCGACAAGAGAAGATCGTTCCCTAACCAAAAGGGCATTGGCAAGAGCATTGGAAGCGGATTTCCCACTGGAAAAAAAGCGGAAGATTCATACGACCTTAAAACCACCGGTGAGATCTTTCAAAATCTCTTTGGAGATAATGAAGTGGGTTCGGAACACATAGCTGAGGTGAAAAGAATCATGGGGATCAAGCCCGAAGCATTGCCATACGCTCACCTCGCCGAAGTTTACGAAATAGGATCCGAAGAAGAGGAGAAGATGGCACGACACTTGAGTTGTGAGATCAATGGAGTTCAATGCAAGGCTTTGTGCGACATCAGAGCCCAAGTAAGTATCCTATCTTCTAAAATTTACGATAAAGTTCAAGACCACAACCTAGACTTAGCTCCAACATCAACAAAGTTAATCATGGGAGATGGTAGAACTATTAGACCTCTGCAACATTAATGTAATCATCTCTGGAAAATATATACCAACCGATTTATTTGTTATAGATGCTTACAATAGTAATCATGATCACATAATCCTAGGTAGGCCCTTTCTTAAGTTGGTTGATGCCGTGTTGGATGCCAGAAAAGGCAAAGTAACAATGAATCTTAATGGAAAGAAGTACACATAATTTTCTTCGCGTTTCTAAACACCCTTCACCTTTTCCTCCCGAAGACAAAGAAGTAGAGGAGGTAGATAGTCTTTGTTTTGTTGAAACCCTTAGAGACCTGCTGCAAAGAGTGATGGATAATCAAGCTAATGATAAACAAGATGAAAAACTAGAAGAAGCAACGAAAGGATTAGAACCACAAGATGGAAGCGTGGAGGAAGAAAAATTCGAGGACATAGGAGAAATTAAACCCGAGGAGCCACAAATGCCCGAGGTGGATCTTAGACCTTTGCCCAAAGGATTAAAGTACGAATTTTTGGCCCAGACAAGACTTATCCAGCCATCGTGAGCGACGAGTTGAGTCCCGAAGAAAATGAGAAGTTGCTGAATTTATTGAAAAAGCATAGGAAGGTGATTGGATATTCGACCAGTGATCTTAAGGGACTTAGCCCAGCCTTTTGCATTCATTGTATACCTATGGAAGACCAATGTAAGCCCATAGTGGACCACCAAAGGAGGCTAACTCATGCCATGCGAGAGGTAGTAAAGAAAGAGGTCATCACATTACTTGATGCCGGAATCATCTACCCGGTTCCGCATAGCAAATGGGTGAGCCCGGTACATTGTGTACCGAAGAAAGGAGGTTTAACCGTGGTGAAGAATGAGAAGAACGATTTGATACCGCAAAGAACCGTGACCCGGTGGCGGATGCGTATCGATTATTGAATGCTAAACAAAGCAACGAAGAAAGATCACTTCCCCTTACAGTTCATCGACGAGATGCTCAAGAGATTAGCAAACCACGCCTATTTTTGTTTTCTTGATGCGTACTCGGGGTTCGTACAAATTCCCATTCACCCGGATGATCAACACAAAACAACATTTACATGCCCTTATGGAATGTTTGCATATAGAAGGATGCCCTTCGGCCTATGCAAAGCTCCGGCCTCTTTTTAACATTGCATGATGGCCGTATTCTCGGAATTCTTCGAAGAAATTGTCAAGGTATTCATGGATTATTTTTCCATTTATGGGAAGACATTCATGGATTGCTTGGCAAACTTGGATAAGGTCCTCACGAGGTGTGCGGAGGTACACCTTGTGCTAAATTGGGAAAAGTGCCACTTCATGGTAAAGCAAGGCATAGTGCTCGGACATGTTATATCCAAGAGAGGAACCGAAGTGGACAAAGCTAAAGTGGAGACGGTTGAGCAACTCCCACCTCCGACGGATGTTAAGTCCTTGAGGAGCTTTCTAGGCCATGCCGGATTCTATAGAAGATTTATTAAGGACTTCTCAAAGATCACTAAGCCTTTAATGCATCTCCTTCAAAAGGATGTGGCTTTTGACTTTGACGAGAAATGCTTAGCGGCATTCCGAACCTTGAAAAGTGCTTTGGTGAGTGCTCCCATTATTCAACCTCCGGATTGGAGCCAACCTTTTGAGATCATGTGTGATGCAAGTGACTACACCGTAGGAGCGGTTTTGGGTCAAAGAAAGGAAGGTCGAGTTCATGTCGTTTACTATGCTAGTAAAACTCTTAATGAGGCACAATTAAATTATGCCACTACGGAGAAAGAGTTGCTAGTGGTGGTATTTGCCTTTGAAAAATTCATATCTTACATCGTGAACTCGAAGGTCATTGTTTACACTGATCACGCGGCCATCAAGGTTGATTCGTTGGATCCTTCTTCTCCGAGAGTTCGATGTTGAGATTCGTGATAAGAAGGGGGTGGAAAATGTTGTGGTCGGTCATTTGTCTAGGATGAACCGTGGACAAGATGATAAAGAGCCCATATAAGATAAAATGAGAGATGACTACCTCTATCGAGTACTCAACAAAGATACTTGGATGATTGATATCATTCGAGCAATTCGGAAGATGCCTCTTGATCATTTAGATAAAAATAGTCAAAGGAGGATAGTCTCTGAAAGTCGATAATACTTTTGGGATTCACCTTACCTCTTCAAACTTGGCAATGATGGAGTCATGAGATGATGTGTGCCAAGAGAAGAGAGGCTAGAAATTTTGAGAAAGTGCCACTCGGCGGAGTACGGTGGACACTATAGCCACTTTCGGACCCAAGCAAAAGTGTGGTCCAGCGGATTCTATTGGCCGGAGATGCATGAAGATACTAAAAGATATGTCGCGTCATGCCCCGAATGCCAAAGAACTGGGAATATTTCTCAAAGAAATTCCATGCCCTTGAAATATAATCTACAAATCGACTTATTCGATGTGTGGGGGATAGACTTCATGGGGCCTTTCAAAAACTCACATGGATTCAAACATATCCTCGTCATGGTTGATTATGTATCAAGTGGGTAGAGGCCATGCCATGTCGTAAAGTTTCCACGGAGGAGTCCATTACAATGATCAAGATCATGATTTTCCCCTGCTTTGGTACTTTGAGAATCTTGATAAGCGATGGAGGAACTCACTTCACCGGGAAGAATTTCAAAAAGTGCTTGTCCAATTTAGGAATTGAACATAGGATCTCTATGGACTGTCACCCACAAACCAACGGACAAGCGGAAACATTGAATAGGCAATTAAAGAGCATCCTCAACAAAACCATAGAGAAGGGAGGCAAGGATTGGTCAAAGAAATTTGACGGAGCTTTGTGGGCGTAACGAACGGCGTTCAAGACACCGATAGGCATGACCCCTTATCAATTCGTCTATGGCAAAGCTTGTCACCTTCTAGTTGAGTTAGAGCATAAAGCCTATTGGGCGATTAAGGAGATGAACCTCAATCTAGATGCCATGGTGGTAAAGCGAAGAATCCAAATAAGTGAGTTAGAGGAGATAAGGTTGAAGGCATATGAGAATGCAAGCATATACAAAGAGAGTATTAAACGGAGGTATGACAAAA
This sequence comes from Cenchrus americanus, assembly GCA_947561735.1. Lineage (NCBI taxonomy): Eukaryota > Viridiplantae > Streptophyta > Magnoliopsida > Poales > Poaceae > Cenchrus > Cenchrus americanus. The sequence continues at coordinate 49,239,369 of OX387244.1, read as the reverse complement.
GGTTGAAGAAAATGGAATTCAAAGAAGGAGATAAGGTCCTCCTCTACAATTCGAGGTTTAAAACCTTCGGAAAGGGGAAATTGCAAAGCAAGTGGCATGGACCTTACATTGTTCATTTGGTGCTCTCCAATGGAGCGGTAACCATCATGGATGTGAAAGGTGATCAATTCATGGTAAATGATCAATGGCTTAAGGTTTATTACGAACCCGACGTTGTGCCTCTTCATCATATTGATGTCTTCACCATGGAATAAGAGCCCGAACGTCAAGCGTAAGACGTAAAACAAGGTGCGGATTTTCTAATAGTTTTTCTTTTATTTTTCTAGAGTTTCTCGCGAAGTTTTACCGGGCCATCTTTTTCTCATGGGCTGAAAAAGCGAAATAAAAGGGACAAGCGGAAAACTGGACCGCACCGACCCGCAAACCGAGGCAGGCCCGGTCCGACCGGCCCAGGTGGACCGGTGGCGGTTTGCCCCCGGTTTCCTCTGGAACGCGCGTTTTCAACTTCCTTCTTTGGTCAGAAAATTTTAAGGGAAGTTTGAAAAAGGAAAATGCGGTTTCTAGAGTATTCCTTTTCAGACTATTTAATTGGTCGAGATGGGAGCTCGGGAATCCATCGCAACTCTCATTCTCTTGCACCCACGCAACAGCCATGATGTCCCCGAAGAACGTAGAGTTGAAGCTAGGCGCCAAGGAGCCATCGATAGAGGAGGCGAAGCGATGCAAGCTCAAGCTACCCATGGAGATTAAGAGGACCGTTCGCATCCGTTGCGGAGGGCATGTCCCGACCGGAGCAATTGCATCTCGCTACCCCGTCAAGGAGGAGAAGGTCTCTACTCCCGTTCAAAGGTCGGCACGCATCCGAGGCATGAAGAGGAAGGATTACAAGGAGGTGTCGCCCGAGCCTAAAGACTATTGGGGGTGACTATTCCGATGATCGTAGCCTGAGCTCGTGGGCGGCCGTCGGAAGGGAAGACAGTGACTTGTATTATTGGGAAGAGGTGCCTAAGGAGAAGACTCCCGAAGGCCCCTATGGCGGCGGCAACGACGACGGCGGTGACGACGACAGCGGAGACCCTGGCGATGACGACCCTATCGGGATGCATCCGATGTGTTGTGTAGCTTGCCGTCACTCCATCTCGGAGCTCTACACATTGGTCGACGAGTGTTTCCAGGCCATGGAGGCGATGAGGAAGTGCATGAAAGATTTGGAACGCGTGGTTGAAGACGACTATAAATTTCTGAATCGCAACGTGCATAAGTTATTCGGCGTGGTGGGGAACATGAAGGGCAAGTGGTGCAATAGCTGCGGGAAGTACCATTAGATAGAGTTTTCCCCCTTAGGTTTTTTGTGAGATATGACGAGGACGTCGTATGATTTTAGCGTGGGGGAGATCTAGCTAGCTAGCCTTTTGCTTTAAGATTAGTTTTGGTTCGGTTTAGTTTTCGCGAGAGTGTGAGAGTCTTAGAGTCTTAAGTTTTAGGAGTGTGTTTTTAAATTTTTGAAAAAGTTTGAAGTGTCTTAAAGTTAGTGTTCGTGTCAAGAAAATCAAATAAAAAGAGTAATTTAAATTTTTGTCTCTTGTGATGCTTTTCTTACTTTACTCATTTGTTCATCTTTCATTTTTGATAAATAAACATAAGTATTTGGTTTGAAACATTTACCGTGGTGCTTACTGGAGTTTCTACCTCTAAAAGTACCCGCATCATGCTTTGATCTAGAGTTTTATATTTGGTTGTGCTATGTTTGATGCTAAAATTTGGAGGAATTTAATTCTGAAAATTATTGAAAAACTCTTGTAATAAAGGTTAGTAAATTCTCTTTTTCCAAGTTGAGAGTTTAAGAAAAATCCTATACAAAGCCTAGTTTAATGTTTGCTCCACCATAAGTGCGATTAGCATAATGAGTTGGGCTAGGATCCTTCTCTCTTAGAAGTTTTAATTTCAAGCAATGATCATGTCCTTGTGCTTATCTTTTATTGCTAGCCTCGTCATGCATTCGGTAACGTGACTTTCACATCGGAAGTCACGTACATCGCCGAATTCCATACCCAAACCTTTATATCTCTTTTCTACATCGTATTCCTTGAACACAATCCATTCTTGAAGTTTCGTCTCGTCTCTAGCATAGTTTTATTTTTTAAATTCAGATTGTATTTATGCAATAAAGAGAGGACTTGAGAGCTTTGAAAAGAGAGATAAAGATGTCAAGAGAAATAAAAGTAAAGAAAAAATATGTGTATGGAAAAGAAAGAAAAGAAAATTGAAAAAAAGAGAGAATGAAAGAGAAAAAGAAAGAAAGAGGAATAGCAAGAACGATATGAAGAGGGATGAATCAAGTGAAAGATAAATAAAGTGCAAGGAAGGATGTCACGTTGTTGAGAGACAAAACTTCCACTCTTTTTCCAACCATGTGCAATCCAACAACGAGGATGTCATTGGTGCCTCGTAGTCTTATTTTCTTTTGCCTTTGCACATGTCCACCATTCTATATCTTCTTATCCTTGATATCCCCACATATGGTTTAATTCTCATGATCGTTGGCTTTGAAAGGTAAACAATCATTAGAGGAAGTTCTTAGCTTGACAATACTTGTGTTGATTGTGCTAGCCATACCTTTAGCTCCACTTTACATGTGATATGAGAGACTTATGGAAGGTGAGAGTTTTATGAAAATTGTTTAGGACAGACGCTTCATATGAGCGACATGTGAGAACTTGGAGAAAGGTATTTGTCTAATACTTGTTGCAGGAATTTTATCTTTTGAAAAATCATGAAAACCCTCCAATGGAAGCAAAGAAGTAAGCATGGCTGAAATTAAAGACCTCGAGTGAAGATCTTGAGTTGTGGGGTAAATTTGATTTGGTAAAAGTTCTAAATGCCCATGTTTATGTATGATGATCATTACTTTATGTTTATTGTATTAAAGATAAAGGATTGACTAACTTGTGAAGAAAGAATTAGCGGAGCAAGATTTCAACACCTTGGACAAAGTTCTTTTCCGAGTACTTGCTCGAGGACGAGCAAGATCTAAGCGTGGGGAGATATTGACGGTGTATTTTGGTACACCAAACTTGTTCATTACACTTTGGTTTGGATTTGATTATGGAACTAACCCGCCACTAGGCACACTAATCACATAACAAGTTCATCTTTGTGTGTGCATTTGGAAGTGTTATGTTTATTTAGGAAAACATGGACATAAAGGACGGATCCACAACAAGTTCAAAGGAGCAATTAAGGAGTCTTGTTCGTGTTCATGAGCTTGATGAAATCACTTCCAATGGTGGCAAGAACCGAAGTGTTACAAAGGAACATCCTCGAGGATTGAAGCGTAAAAGATTGGATCTTGGACGTGAGGATGGCATCGTCAAAATAGTGCAAGTGGAGGGGGCAAAGTGCATAAATACATGAGGACCCACGGGAGCGAAGGGGCGACCGAACCGAGCCCGGATGGGCCTGGGCCGGTCGGCCCAAGCCGGCCGGCCTGGCCCACTCCGGGGGTCGGTTTGGCCCCCCTTTTCTTGCACCTGAAGGACCTTCAACCCTAAGTTTGCGGAGGCGCCGCTATTCGTAGGACAGAGAGCCATTCACACCGAGAGGCCATCCACAAGCTAGAGAGAGAGAAGGGAGATCTTCGGAGAAGGATCGCTCAACTCGAAGGAAGAACCCACAAGTGGAGAAGAAAGAAGACACCGTCGGAAGCGTCACCATGATCAACGGTGCCATGTCTAGCAGCTTGATGGGGTAATCTTCTCATTTCTCCATGGGTTGTAATCGATCTTGAGATGTAATCACTACTTTGTTTGGATATCTATCTATCATCTAGTGTTGAAGAAGCTTTAATGTTTAAGGTTAGCTACCATGCCGTGAAGGGAGTAAGGCCTCAATGCTTCCTTGGATCCATTCAATACGCCGTGTCCATCATAGGTCTAGTCATGAATACCTCCGCGTAGTGACAGTACGGGGGGGACGGAAAGGGCGAAACCGTGGTCACACCCCCCGATAGATTAGATTGGTTTTCATGTCTTCAGCGGTTGCATGTTCAAGTATCATAGACCCTTGGGCAAGTGTCTTTTATATATCTTGTTGGTTTAATTGTTCTCTCTAGTGTAGCGTAGTTGTTCTCTTGTTTAACCGTAGATCAGGGTTTATATAAGTTAGTAAGTAGAGGTAGATCAAACACGTGTAATCCCCTTGCTCCGCGGATTGACAAGAACCTAGGGAATTCCGTGGTGAAAAAGGTGTAGGTTCGTACGCTTGTGGATCATAGGTGGATACGAGTTTTATCCGTGAACACCCCCACCGCCGACACCGCCCACCGGATGTCCTCCACCACCCGGCCGGCGGCGCCGTCGCCGCCCACAATCCACAACCACCGCCGCCTCTGGTCATCTCCTCTGAGGTTGGTCATGGAGCCCTCCCCTAACAACCCCAAATCCCTAACCCTAACCCCAACCCCAACCCGAAAACCAGGCGATCGATGGACAAGAACAGGTCAGCAGGGGAGTGCAACCTTGTGGAATGGGCAGGGCCCCATCTGAAATAGAGACAAGGATTCCAAGTTTGGCGGTAACATCTCCATGAAAGGTGCTTACAAGGTGACCCAGCTGGCCCGCACCTGCCTCACCGGGATCCCAAAGCCAGGTCGTGGCGATCCTCAAGCCTCTCCCACATCTGAAAGACACAACCTCTTCATTTGGCTTGTACTACTCTTTGTAAGTAAAGCAAGCTAGGCTACCCTGGTGGTAGCCGGAGCATGAGCCTGCAGAGCAGCTTTGCGTGGAATGTGTTGGCGTCGACTGGGACCGCACATTCCCGCAGCTCCCCTCTCTCCTAGCTCGCTACAGCTCTCACACACCGCGATGGATAGAGGAGGAAGATGTAACACCCTAAAATTCCATCATTATAAATAATGTAAGCAACATGGTGTTTTAGTTTTTGTTTTATAAGGAAATAATAAATTATCAATTAAATTTGGCTATAAAGTATTTAAATATTACGTTTGAATAATTTTAGAAGAACAAGTGCTTGTGTATCATATCTTGTTTGCATGGTTTTATGTGATGGTGTAAAGTTTTAAAAAGTTTTAAAGTTTGTTTGGAAGTTTTGAAAAGAGTTTTGAAAGTGTTTAAGTTTGAAAAAGGTTTTGAAAAAAACCCTTCTTCCCTCTCAGCCCGACCCCGCTCGCGGCCCAATCCTCCCCTTTCAGCCTGCGCGGCCCAGCTTCCCGCATCGGCCCACCTCTCCCTTTTCGGCCCACCACCGCCGGCCCGTTCAGCCACTCCACCTCCCCCCCTCTCTCTCAACCATAGCAGGCAGTCGACCCGCTTCTCTTGCTCGGCCTGTTTCCTCTCTGCGGCCCAGTTCTCCGCCTCCCTTCTCTCTCCAGTGGCTGACAGCCTGGCCCCGCATGTCAGAACCTCCTCCCACCTCCAGCGCCTCCTCTGCTCCGCGTCTTGTGCCGCCGCCGGCTGATCTCCCCACCTTCACCGCTTCTCCCAGCCATCTTGAGCGCCATCAAGGGGCAATCGAAGCACTGGCTTCACTCTCCCTCTTGACTCCCGTCCGTTTCCCCTCTAATCAAAGCCTCCCCTTAATTGTCGTTAAGGCCGCCGGCGCCTCCCATGTCATTGATGGCTAATTGGCCCCAGCTATTGCTTTCCCCCTCCTCCCTAGCCTATAAAGGCATGCTCGAGCCTTACGCACCTCCTTTCTGCACCTGTGCACGCCCTGTACCCTCTCCGCTCTCGCACAAGCCCCGCCGCCAGTAGCTCCTTTGCCGTCGCGCCATTGGTGGACAGTGAAGAAGCTCGTCGTTGGTGGAGTACCCCTAACCCTCTCTCCCTTCTTCCTCTTCGTGTGCAAAACTCATGGAACTCTCCCTATTTCAGGCCGCCACCAGACCGAGCCGCGCCCCGAAGTCCCCGTTTCTTCTTCCCGGAGCGCCGCCCGAGCTGAACCGTCACCTTCGATCTCTCTCCTCGTCGTCCCTCCACCACCCGTTCCTTCGTCCAGACCTTCACTACGTGGTGAGAACCCCGCCCCTCCCTTGCTTTCCTACGCCCCGAGACGTAGCACCGACACCCGCATGCCAGGGTTGGCCGCGCCGCCCCCTTCCATGGCGCCGTCCACCCGTTGCCAGAGCCACCCCCTAGAACCCGTAGTCGAGTTCGCCTTCTCCCCAGCTCTCTGTAGGTGCTTTTTGCATCGAGTTTGGTGGCTGGGAAGCCGTTTTTGCGTGCGCTGGCAAAATTCCGGCCATTTTCCGGCGAGGTCGCACCGGGCGCCGCCGTCCACCGCCGCGTGCCCGCTTGCAGGCCACCAGGACCGCCTGCTCCAAGATCGACGAACGAGGACACATACCCTTTCGCTAAGTGAACGGTGCACCATGCACACCGTGGACCGAGTCCACGAGCGCCGGTTCACGGCCGCGCCCGCCGCGCTCCCTCGCGTGCAGACAACGCCGACCGTCAGATCTGCGACGAACGGCCTGGATCGGCCCCAGCCCCTGGTCAACAGAGCCCGCCGCCGCAACATCGCATGCGGTTCACCCCCGCTGTCCGATCTGCGATCCACGGCTGAGATCTAGCCCCCGCCCGGTCAACCACGCGTGGTCGCCGCCACTTTGCAAAAAGGCCCATGTCTGTAACACCTCAGGTGTTTAATTACCTTGCTTAGTGCTAATGACACTCATAATTAAGTCAACACACTTTTGTGGTCAAATCTTGGTCAAACTCTAGCTGAAACCCTAGTCAAACCCCTTGTCATTCCTTGTCCTTCTGGAATTTTTGCCGCGTTCTCCAAATTTCACCTAAACACTCCAAATTCTACAAATATAAAAGTTGTCAAGTTTTTCGAGGGACACAACTTTCATGTTGGATGGCATTTCAAAATTTGAGCGGAAAAGGGTGAAAAACTTGGTCAACTGTAGTTTTCACTATTCATCAGCTCTCTGCAAAACCCAAACTTTGCTTGGCGTTCCTGCTCAAACCGTCGAGAAAAACATAGGATGGCCTTTGCAAAGATTGTAGAGGGATGTTTCCTCTACAACTTTTGTATCTACCGTTTTTGTCACACAGTTCAAATTTTTGGAGAAATGTTTGGTCAAAGTAGCGTTGACCGGCTGAAAAACAGATCGGCCGCGCTCTAGAGCGTTGCGGCGCGCCGGGGCGCCTGCCCGGCTTGACCGCGCCGCGCGCCACGCACGGGGCACCGCGCGCCCCTCGGCATCCGTGCGGGCTTGTTCCCCACCACCTCGAGGTCAGGGCCGCCGGTTCCCCTCCGCGCCGGCCTTCTAGGGACGCGTGCCACTCTCCCGTACCAAGCCGTACCCGCCCCGTGCGTTGCCCCGCGGTCCGTCGCTGGTCTCATGCACGGACGCAAGCCAAGGCAGGTTGCCGTACTACGGAGTAACGCAGGGCCCTTACTTCGACGCGCAGCCGAGGAGCCACCCGGCTATAAGGGTCGCCCGCAGTGCCGAGCGCAGGACTGGGCGTCACGGTCCGCCATGGATGCCCCACGGCGAGCTCCTGTCTCCCGACCTTACCACCACCAACCAAGCGCCTAGCAGCTCCACACGCCCCCCCTACAACCTCCTTGTGCCGCCTGTTGTATTGTCGGCACCGCCCCTTCGCCGGAGCAGAAGCTCCAGCGGCAGCCACCGCTTGCCACTGCTGCAAGCCACCGCCGAGCGCCTCCCTACCCCATCCATGAGCATAAATCGAGCCCTGGTGAGCCCCTCGTCCTCCCCCACCTCTTCTCGGGTCAAGGGCGCCGCCGGAGCTGCCCAATTCCGGCGAGCCGCACCACCCCCCATGCCCAAGGACTACATTGCGTCCCTTTCCTTCTTTCCAAGGTGTTATTCGTGAAGCAGGGGCCTATTTGTAATAGAGACAAAAGTTCCAGGGGCCTGCCGGTAAAACCTAATCTCAAATAGTAAAGTGCTTTTGCTGAATCTTTGAAAATTCGTAGAAAATCATAGAAAAATCAGAAAAATGCAAACTCAATTTTTTTGGATCCGCTGTGAGAAATCCTACAACTTTTACAAAGCACTACCATACTTTTTCCTGATACTTTTTGCATGAAAAATACAAATGTGAAAACCTAGATCTGTTGTATGTCCAAATCCACATGTGATCTATAGCTGAATTTTGGATATGTTGTGTGCTATGTTGTAACTAGCTCATGTACCAAAAATTGCACAAAGTTATGTTGTAAATCTTTTTATATGAATTGTTTTCTTTTTATGCAGAATCTGTCCAAATGATTTTTGTAGCTAAAAATAATTAAGTTTTTGTGCCCAACTTCTGCATGCTATCTTTGTATGCCAAAATACATATCTGGTGAAGTAATTACAATTATATAATTATCAGAAATATTTATTCTTGAAATATGCCTAATTTTCTTTGTAAATACATAACTCAAGATCCATAATAGTTATAGGTGTATATGTTGCATTCCTAGAGTAGTTTTGGACCATAGATCATGAGTGAGAAAGTTTGGATCATGTTGATGTGTATTTATTTTTGTATGCATTAATCTTGCTTCATTAGCTAGCTTTTGTTATTTTCAATATAATTAAATTCATAGCTCTCCTAAGAGTGCATGTGTGTGCAGTGGCTTTGTATAGGTTTGTAGTGCTTCATACACATTCCCACTAAATCTTTATTAAATTACTTTATGAATAAAAGCAATAGAGGCCATTAAAGCTTAATCTTAATTAAATGAGAAAATCATCAACTACACATCTAAAGGCCCAATGTGTGTGATGTAAATCATTTTAAAATGATAAAGATCAACCCTTGCTGTTTGTGAAAGCTAAATTATTTTATTTACATAAAATATGTACACAGTCATTATCAAAAAGAATAAATAATAAAACACCGTAAGAAATTACTTAAATAGAAAGGCTATACCAGATGTGTGTTTGTTAAGGTGAATATGGCCAACCATACTCTTCATGGTTGTCATATGTTGTTTGTAATTAATTAAATTGGAAACCGTCAATTAAGTCTTGCATTGCATTCTCGTGTAGATCTCCCGAACGGTAGCTGTACGCGTGTGCCGGAAGGAGAAGATGGAGGAGCTGGCGGAGATGTGCACCACGTCATTGTAGAGCAAGACCTAGACCAAAGTCCAGAAGGGCCCAAGGCCAACCTTGCCAGCGAAGGCGAGCCCCGGATCATTAACCCTATTTTTAAAATTTATGCAATTATCGTTGCTATGATTGTGCATTTACGTTTCAGGAGTTGAATGAAACCCTAGATCCATGATCCCTAGGTACCTATGTTCTTTTACTAGTGTGCTAGGTCGATAGCTGCTATGCTATAGGACCCGGTATAAGTCGAGTGATGTTCATCACTCGCGAGAATAGGTTCCTATGTTGGAATCATAAGATCTTTATAAATGGATTGCTCATGTGGTAAGAGCATGGGATTTGGGCTCCGGTCCAGTGGCTTTCGTGGGCTAAGCTTTTGAACGTACTAAACACTTGTCGGGAATGGGACCGGTAAGCCTAGTACCCGATTGACGCGGCAAGGGAACCTTTCCCTACTACACATGGGGCACAGAGATGTGTCCCCCTGCTTGCAACAATGTGGTACCTGCGTGTGCCCGGACGTTCGTGTGTGGGCGAGCTGGTAAGCCTTGTACCAAGGAATGTAGGTTCCAATCCCGAGCTGAAGATCGACGGGAACCGCCTGGTCGGTGTATACCCCGTTTCGTTTTTGTTGGACCTTCTTGGGGTATGCATTCTTCCGTGTGTTTAGGTCCACCTTGCAAGGTTATAAACCAATCGTTTGTCGGCCTCTCACCGTTATCCGAGACTGCTTAATCAACTGGCCATGACATCCCGTAATGATGGAATTTGGTGAATATTGTTGTATAAATTAATTGCTTGTACACTTCTTGATTGATTTAGTTGGCACACTTAGAAATGGTAATCAACTAGAACTTGTGCTAAAATATTGAAAGTAAGGACCTACTCTTTGATGCTTTCAGCAAAGTAAATCCACCAGCCATAAAGCCTTTCATGTCTAGAGTTTGGTGATGTAGTTATCACACGACGGTTAAGTCTTGCTGAGTATTAGTATACTCAGGCATGCTTTAAAACTGTTGCTGCAGGTGTTGCTGACCGGGTGGATGACGACTAGTGATGACATCACGGATGGCCTTCTGTGATGTTTACCGTTGCGCTAGATCATTTTATTTCCACTGTTTAAAACTCTGAATCTTTACCTTCACGTCATGAACAAAGTTTTGTAATAATTAAACCCCTTCGGGGCAGATTTGTGTTAATTAGTGCAGTGTACTCTGGAACTCGCCTTTGCGTGAGTTTTAATGCATTATGTCGATCCTCTGTATGAAATCCAAGTGATTTACCGGGTGTTAACCCAGCAACTAACGATAGGATGATACTTTACTATTGCTTAATGACCACAATGGATTGGTTTTAGGCGATAGTACGGTATTTTCCTGGGCGGGTTGTCACAATGTCCTTCCCAAAATCACAACCATAACCTCCCACTAGTTAAAGATCCTTGCAAACAAGTCCTTTTCTTTTCGTATAGATCCCTGATCTTTTAGATATCTTGTCAGCCGCCAGTTGTTTGATCTACGACTAGTCAACCGTCAACATAATGGTCAACAGAGTCTTTTCTCTGCAGTTTTGCAAATAAGCCCCTGCAGTTTTGAATATCACAGATATGTCCTTCCACCTATTAGAATCTTTACATATAGGTCCCTATTTTTATGATCTAGCCCCTGGTTTTCCGAGATTCCTTCACCAGAGGCCCTTTTCATCACTTTTTGCATATAAAGCCCTCTATTTATATGTATAATTGTGTTTTAGCCCCTGGTTTCTTGTAGATAAGCCCCTGGAAGCCATGTTTCTTCATAGAAAAGCCCCTGAACCTTGTTTTAGCTATATCTTTCCCGTCTTTTATTCATTTTAAGCGTTCTTAGTGTCCATGCAACCGTCTTTTCAAGCCCGTCAGTGTTAGAACCTTGTTTTGGCCGTATCTTTTGCGTTGTAGCTCCGTTTCCACCATTTCAAGTTGCATTATGTTCATATCAACTCAAACTACGTGTTAGTGCCAATGTTGAGCATGTTCTATGTTTCATAATTTTTTCAAATATTTAAATTTGATTAAGTGTCTATATGCATGCTTTTCTAATTAAAATCTAATTAGATTTCAACACATGCATTTTTAAGAAAGTAAATATGATTAATATTAATTAAATATTTCTTTAAATTAAAAGCTAATTCGATGTATACATTGGTTTTCATAATAAAACTTAAATTGAGTAATGTTTATGCAATTTGCTTCCTAAATAAAAGCAATATAGGTTATATCTCGAGTTTTCTTAATTAATTGTTAATTTGAATAATATGAATATAAATGTGTTTTTAAGTTGTAATTTGATTAGAATAACTCGAAATATAAAGATAAACGCATAGATGCTTTTACATGCTTCTTTTAAATTAAATGTATAATTTGAATAAATCAAACTTGAATATTTATAAATAAAATTGGACTAGGTTTACATCATCTTTTAAATATAAAATAACTTGCTTAATTATAAATAGGGTATTTCTTTGAAATAACCTATGCATATGATCCTTATTTAATTAAAATATACCAAGCACATAGCTAGCTCTTGTTGTGATCATCCAAAGCTTCCGATAGTTCCTAGTGCTTTTGTGTTCTCGTTCCTAGAGGCAACCCTTGTTCTCTCTTTAAGCTTTTCATGCTTGGTGTATTGTTTTGTTTATTGTATGTATTCTTGTGTGCTCGTAGACATCGTGCCAGTTTCAAGTGAGCAACCAGTTAAAGTGGATCAAGATCAAGTGTTTGAAGAAGAAGAACCCCAATGTTTAAGCAAGGAAGGCAAGTGGACTTCTCCCTCTGCATATTCCTCTTTATCCTAAATAATTGCATGGTAACTAAGTTTACTTTTAATTGTTGTAAACATAAACTTGATGGTAAAATCACCTTTTTAAGGACATGACTAAAATTTGATCCCCATTACTTTGGACAACTGTTTTAAATAAATGTTTTGGGTAGAAATGCTTAATTGCTATAACTTGGGATGGTTAAAATGAATCTTTTGCAATATGATGAATGTTGATCATGATAACCTTTGGTGATATATATATATATATATGTGTGTGTGCTTACGGTTAATAACAAGATCATATGGTTTAATCGGAACATGGAGAATCACCCAGGAAAATAGTGCAACCACAGTCCATATGGCTCTGGCTTAGCCAATTAATTAGGTGTGTGGAATTATCTGATAGTCTTATCCGAAAGGAGCACAGGAGGCCGGAGTTAAAGGGGTATAGCCCGGTTCTTTTGGGGTAGCAGTATTTGCTAAGGTGCTGACCACTAGGGAGGGTTATGATCCGCTCCGCTGCTGTAACTGTCGCGGGTTGTTGGTCTTCTGCATATCTTTGTAAAGGCTTCATAGCGTCCCTATGCAATCACACCTCGGAAGTGTGGTATTGTGTCTGATCAACACATGCGTGGTTGGGTCTAAAGTTCTTCGGAACTTTTACACGAGCTGTGGTGAAAGTGTACAACCTCTGCAGAGTGTAAAACTGATCGATCAGCCGTGCTCACGGTCAAGAGCGGCCTGGACCCTCACATGATTAATAAACTTAAAGATAAACTTAAGTCGTGGTTTTCATATGGTTTTGAGAGGAGATGTTTTCCTAAATGCTTAAGTGGGTTGGTATAAACTTACATCTAGTAAATAGGTGTTTGCTAATAAAATTTGACCAACAGTAAAAATGCTAACCGCTGCAAAACTCTTAGCCTGTTCTTTATAGCCTTGCATTTTCCCCCACTTGCTGAGCTCCAACCATAAGTGTGCTCACCCTTGCTTACCCGTTGTTCAGAGGAGAACACTGAAGAAGAGTACTTCAGCGACTACGAAGGGTTTTGAGGCTTGCATGCCCCCAGTCATGTGCCTCTGGAAGCTGAAGACGGAGTTGTTTCGTCTAGTTATCGTTTGATCGTTGTAAAGACCATCAAGTCTAACGTCTGAGTGTAATAAAGAGATAATGTAATGGTTTAACACTTGTACGTTTTTATTGCTGTTTATTGATATTTCACTCATGACGTCTATCATATGTGTGTAAACTTGATCCTGACGCACATATGGGATGCATTTGGTTTTCTTCGGAAAATCAGGTGTGACAGAAGATGGACAATAACTTTTCCTATGAATGCCGTGGAGCCGGTAGCTCTTGTATCTTGGCCCTCTTCACCATAAAACAGAACCGGCAGAGTACAATGGGGATCCTAGGGGCCTACTTTATAGGCTGGGGAGCACTCCCCCACCGCGCCCGACGTGCTCAATCTGCGAGACCCGCTCGTCCATGTCCAGGTGTCATTCACTCATTTCGGACATGGCGGCCTCCTCCTGCACTATCTGCACCACGCACAAAACTCGCTCAAGTACTCCACTATGACACGGTCACAGGGAATACCGGTGGCGGAGACATATCCTCACGCACACAGGCGCCTGGACCCGACCTTGCCGCTCACGACCTGCCGGCGTGTGCACACGCGCCGAGCTCGGCCCGGACGCGAGACTAACTCGTTCATGAGCACATGCTCACGAACCGACTAACCTAACCAACTTGAAGACACACATGCACGCCCCGAACTGGCTATGACGTGTTTATTTCTAGCACTCTCCCCCTAAACACGACAGGGTGGGGATGAACTTCACAGGAGTGTCGGCTCCTCGTCACACCGGAGAGCAAAGCCTTCTCCTTCTTCTTCTTCGGGCACTGCCTCGCCATGTGCCCGCGCCCGCCGCACTCGAAGCATCAGCCTCGGTAGTGGCTCCCCCCACGTCCTGAGCTCGTGTTGCCCTTGGCGTCGTCATCGTCGTCGCGATCACCCACATGGCCACCACCGTCACGACGCCCGCCGCCTCCATGCTGGCGCGAGCGAGCCTCCCACTGGGCCTTGGTGAGCAGCAGTTGATCGCCGCCCCCTGACTTGGCCACCTGCTCGTCCTTGACGTCCACCTCGTCCGCAAGCTACAACTAGCCGACAAGCTCGTCCAGAGACATGTTGTTCGGGGCGTGTTTATTTCTAACAGAACGGGCAGCATCCGGTAAGGAGCCTCTCCCATGGCAGTCCCTTCGTTGTGGCAATATTCATGCATCTGTACTCTGCAGTCCGCAGCACACGACAGCATTTCCCAGCTGTTGATTGAAGGGGAGCCTGATTGCAAGCAAGCAGCTCACTGAAACTGAACTCAGAGCTTCACGCATGACAAACAGAGTAGACATACTGCAAACTCATGATGCATTATATTTATCTTGCCACTTCTCTAAAAGGTTAGATAAGTTTCTGCCACCCCCAAGCATTCTAGCACTAGCAAGTAATACTGAAGGCCCATGGCCCATTACATATGGTTCCACACTGAGATCACACTCTAGAGAAACACACGAGCAATATAGACAGGCATCACACTGGTCTGACACTCTGACTGACAGTGGCAAGGACAAACGGTATATGCATATAGCTAGGAAGCTTCTTCGTTGTGACTGAATGGATCCACCACCACATCCACGACGCTGCTCCAGAGCAAGCGACTAGTGGTAGGGGACGGAGGAGCCCTGCAGGAGGCCGTCGCGGATCTGCGTGGCAATGTCGCGCGCCGGGGCGTGCGGGATGAACACCGACGAGGCCTTGGACGACGCGCCGGTCTCCTTCATGGTGTCAAAGTACTGGGTGATGAGCACCATGTGCATCACGTCCTTGGCGGTGGTTCGCGGAGAAGCCCAGCACGTTTTCCCTCAGCTCGTCCACGATCGCCTGCCGCTGCCGGGCGATGGCCAACCTGGACCTGGATACCGCAGCCGCTCTTCACCGTGTTGTGCCCCGGATCCGTCCGGGGCAGCGGCTCGGCCCCTGGGTCACCGGGCATCGGCTGCCCCACTGAGTCGCCAGGTAGCTGCGTCTGCATCCGCGGCTAGCGTCGACGCGACCTGGGAGGTGGTGAGGGCTGCGGCGCTAGAGAGGTGCCGCTGGGGCGTCGACGCGTGAGAAGACGACGGTCGACGGGGTCGCAGGCTCGCAGCGGACGGCGTGTGCGAGGGAGAGGCCAGTTAAAGAGGATACGAGATTACCACATTATCCTTTCATTAATTATTTTAATTTTTAAATTAATTAGGTGGTGGAAAAATCAAAATCCCTGATGCTTCCTAATACATCTTACACCATAAAAAAAATCTGGAGTGCTGCTGGGAATCAATATTGCTATATACTCATACTACATGATCTATATAGCAATCAAAATCATTTCCAATATATCATTGCCCATGAAATTTTTCTTGATATAAGACCTTAAGTATTTAATATTTTTAAGTAACTTCTGTGTTCAAAATTGACTGAGCGAAATGATGTATTTTTTTTGCAATTAAATAAAAATAATGTGTTCACAGTGTGTTTAGACATTCACTCATAAATGATTGAGGCCGGATGCTATAAGTATTTGTACGTTCAAATATAATTCTTGCTTTCTCTCTATATTAAGAAACAACATGAGAACCTTAGGAGAGTATTTGTTGGGTCAGAATCATACTCCCATATATACTATATAGATATGAAGTGAGACAGATAGTCTTACCTGTGGTTTTCAGTTTTTGAAATACCTCATTGAAACAACCAGAAAGATCATTGCATCAAGTGGTTTTCCATGTCATAGCATACATCAGTACATCACATAAAATCATAACCTCCTAGTATCAAGATAAATAAAGTTGAGGAAATTATGACAATGAGCATCGGATTCGGATCCTCGAGGGTATGTAGTTGACTTGCAATATCACAAAGTTCAATGGTTGGTTGCAATATCAATCATCTTTTAAGTTTTATACATATTACATTCCAGAACCAACAACTATTATGATTTTATTTTAGGATCAGATTCATGAAGCAAATTATGAATTCCTTGTTGCAAACACCAAACTCCCACAAACTCATTCTGCTACATATGAACTCCAACAAAAAAATAGAACAAATATGGTCCGAACTTCCACACTCACAATTAGGGGGAAAAAGAAGACATCCACACTCACAATTAGGAAAAAAATGATGTTGGGCTCAACATCAATTGTAGCTGTAGAATTGATATGAGTTGGAGGGAAATGGTTAGTGTCTTGTAGTGCATGATAACCAATCCGGGATTGACACAATCTAGTGGATGTTTGGACAAAAAATTGAAGATAAAAGGCTAAACCGTCTGTCCTTTTAAGAACACCTTGTTTGAAGAAACTGCAAGAATAGCTCAGCCTGGCCAGAGAAGATAGAAAAATAAACCAATGTCAGGGACAAGAATGAGGGAAGAGAACAAAAACGAAGTGCAAATTCAAGGAACAAAAAACACCTTAGGATATTTTTCAAAAGACAATGGAAAATAATGATTGCGAAAAGTTCGTACCAACATATAGTTAGTAGCAAGTTTGCATCTCACACCATTCATATTGCCATTCCTAAAGACGTGCCCATTTTTTAAGAAATAATTTATTGCAAAACTCGTTTGTACCCACGTATAGTCATCAGAAGACATGTATCTCAAACAATTTTCTCTCTGCATCTAAAAAATTTGTCCTCAATCTTGGCTTCAACAGAAAATAATTCTCTTTCTCTTGTAGCCAAGATTGAAGATAGAATTTTACTTGCATCTTAGATATTTCCTCAAAAACGAAGATGAATCAAATAAATCAAATATTATTAAGGACTGAACACCCTTTGACTTTCTGCCTTAAGCTTTTTACTGAACACAATACTACGCTATATCACCGATTACCGATTAAAAAGGACTCGTATCATTTGCGACGCTGGAACGAGGCTAGCTGGTACTGCATTTACTGTGGCCGCCATTGATTCAAGGGCTGAGCTCCTCGGCCATGGCGGATCTAGCAAGCCAAGGTCCCATTTGTTGGAAATATGCCCTAGAGTCATCTGGATTTGATCCACTAGTGGGCTCAGATGGATTTGATCCATTATGGTGTAAAAGTCCTAATGGGCCACAAATGTTGTAAAGCCCATTAGTATTGGAAGGGGTACACCATCTATTAATCCCGTATTGCTAATGGACGATGGTGTGGGGGGTTTTCCTCCCAATAAATATGGACCACTCCCCTCCTGAAAAGACACAACTTTCTCAAGTAGCAGCCGCGCTGCCAACGCTCTCTCCTCGTCGCACTCGCGGACCTAGCAGTCCGGCGTGCGTCGCTTTCTTCTCCGTACGTGTGGATACCTTGGAGGTGCTACATCTGGAGCACTTGGATCGTACGAGCCGCACATGCAAGTCAAGAAGGACGTGAGCAACCGCACCGCCTTTTCTGCTACCCTCGACGCGTTCGTCTACATCGAGACGGTTCCGCCGCATCCGTGCGTCTAGTGGTAATCCCGTGATCTCTCGACGACAACGGTTCTGTTTTGCGGGGAAAATTTTGTTTTGCGCTAGCGTAGCCACCCCGTTTCCCTTCAGTGGTATCAGAGCCGTAGCTGCTAAGTTTTAGATTCGGGATGTGTGCATATAGAGATATGCATATGTAGATCAAAGTTTTGATCGGCTTCGTGTTCTTGACGTGATGGTCGTGTAACGAATTACTCCTACCGGTCGGAATTCCGCCATCGGAGTTAAGTGATACACGTAAACCTAGTCACAACGAGAAGGAGATCAATTGGATTGGTCGAATCGAAGCTAGGTCAAGTGCCAGGCGCATGGGATGCGTGGCGGTGGCAGATTGGATCTCTACGGCCGGAAAAACCGAGAAAATATCTTGTTCGGTAAATAGTCATAACTTTTCGTGGTTAACTCGGATGAAGACGTTTTCTATACGAAAATTGATCTACGGAAAATTTTACACATGTGATAAACCGGTTATGCTGGTCTCGGCGAAATTAGTTTTGCCAAATTCGGCTTGCAAGATGGGTTTTCGGGGCGTTTTAAGTTTGGACGTCGGAATTGCGACAATTGTTTTGCGGGTTTTGTAATCGGTATGGCCTATATGTGTATGTGATGCATGTGTGTAATTTTTTTCGTGACCTGCGTGTCACGCATAAGGCAATACAGCTAGAGCCACATGTATTGTCAAAATTAATGTAATGGTCGCGTACCAAATTTGTGATGATCTAATACGCGATTGTGTAACTTTCATTACTAGCACGCGTTAGATAGTTCTTGGAGGACTCATCACATGGAGGATGGCACACACAGATCATGGAGATGGAGATCAACATGATGTACAGGTCAATGGAGATGGAGATCACCATGCGACAATAGGCCATACCGTGTTACAACTGTGTGAATGCCGTTCTTACCATTCTACTTTTACATGCGACAATGTTATTTTCTTGCGTGTGATGTTACGAGTAGAACGATCCCTTTGGAATTTTAAGTTAACATGCCCTCCCAACACTTGCCATCGTCCCACGTCTCGTACAATTAGTGGTGGGTCTATGAAATTAGGGTGCCACTAGTTGTCCTTGACTAGACGGGTTGTATCGGATACTTACACGCATAAGTGTTGGTTTGCTTATCAAAGTCATCTTAACGGTTAAGGATTTTGGGGCATAAAGGTTGGGAGCCTAGACAGAGAGATGTCACCCAACAACAGGAGTCATATGTGATATGATTAGCAAAGAAGTTTCTTACCGATCTACCTTGTTTACTAGCGGTGACGCAAAAGCTCACTAGTAGACTCGTTAGTTGTGGATTCTGAATCACTAAGTATCAATGTGGGGATATTGATTTTAGTGGGAGTAAATTATTTTATTTTACTCAGTCATGGATATTTTGTCTCAGTATTTTGCATTTATATTTTGTTGTAGATGGCACCTAGTAAGAAATTTTCTTTGCGTACGATCCTTGAGAAGGACAAGTTGAATGGAACGAACTATACAGATTGGATCCGTAACCTTAGAATTATTCTCAAGGCTGAGAAAAAGGAAGAGGTTATAGACACCCCTTTACCCGATGAGCCTGATGAAAATGCAACAGTCGCTGTAAAGAACGCTTACAAGAAGGCATGGGATGTCGATCTTGAAGTGGGTTGCCTTATGCTTGCGTGTATGGAACCTGACTTGCAAATGCAGTTTGAGTCAGTCCATGTGCACGATATGGTCATGGCACTAAATGATATGTTCGCCACACAGGCTAGGACTGAAAGGTTCAATGTCTCTAAAGCCTTTGTGGAGTGCAAATTGGCAGAAGGCGCGCCAGTAGGACCACATGTAATCAAAATGGTTGGTTACGTTCAAAGGTTGGAGAAGCTAGGCTTCCCACTGGGCAAGGAGTTGTCCACTGATTTCATTCTCACATCTCTTCCGCCTAGCTATGGGAACTTCATCTCGAACTACCATATGCATGGGGGCAGAGAAGGGCTTGAATGAAGCCGTGTGGTATGCTAAAGACAAAGCAGAGAGTGACATCAAGAAAGGCACGGCGGCGGTCATGTGATGGCGATCCAAAACAAGCCGACCTTTAAAAGGAAGGGCAAGTCTTGGAAGAAGAAAGGCAAGGCCAAGGATAAGATCCCCATGCCAAACCAGACGCCCAAGGCTAGTCCAGCTGCCAATGCTGAATGTTTTCATTGTAAGGAAATTGGTCATTGGAAAAGAAACTGCAAGTTGTACCTAGCTTCTTTAAAGAACAAGGGAAGCAAGGGTACTTCCACTTCAGGTACACTTCATGCTTATGTTACAGATCATGTTTTCCTCACTAATACTGTCATTAATTCTTGGGTATTTGATATCGGATCGGTTGCTCACATTTGCAATTCGACACAGGGAATGATAAGAAGTAGAAGCGTTGGAAAAGGAGAAGTTGATTTCCGTGTGGGCAATAATGCAAGAGTTGCTGCGTTGACCGTCGGGACGATGCAACTCCACCTCCCATCAGGATTTATTATGGAGTTGAATAATTGTTATTTTGTTCCTAGTTTGAGTCGAAACATTTTATCCCCTTCATGTTTGATGAAGCATGGTTATTCATTTGCGAGTGAAAACAATGGTTGTGTGATCTCTAAGGATAATATGTTTGTGGCTTGTGCATCCATTGTGAATGGCTTATTTGTTTTAAATCTTGATGATTCACCTATCTGTAACATAAGTGCTAAAAGGTCTCTACCTAATGATTTAAGTCCTACCTACATATGGCATTGTCATTTGGGTCACATCAGTGAAAAGCGCATGAAGAAGCTCCATAACGATGGACTTTTAACTTCGTTTGATTTTGAATCCTACGAGACATGTGAAGCTTGTTTGCTAGGCAAGATGACCAAGATGCCTTTCTCGGGTTTTCCGAGAGAGCCTCAGACTTACTGGAACTCATACATACGGATGTGTGCGGACCAATGAGTACGACAGCTAGAGGTGGATACCAATACTTCATAACGTTCACTGATGATTTAAGTAGATATGGTTATGTCTATTTAATGAAGCACAAGTCTGGAACTTTTGAAAAGTTCAAAGAATTTCAGAGTGAAGTAGAAAATCAACGTGGCAAGAAAATCAAAATCTTGCGTTCTGATCGTGGAGGTGAGTATTTGAGCCATGAGTTTAGCAATCATCTAAAGAGTTGCGGAATTGTTCCACAACTTATGCCACCTGGAACACCTCAAAGAAACGGTGTATCCGAGCGACGTAATCGAACCTTGTTGGACATGGTCCGATCAATGATGAGCCAGTCGGACCTACCATTGTCATTTTGGGGTTATGCTCTAGAAACCGCAGCTTTCACTTTAAATAGGGTACCTTCTAAGTCCGTAGTTAAGACACCATATGAGATGTGGACTGGTAAGACTCCCAGTTTGTATTTTTTGAAAATTTGGGGTTGTGAGGTTTATGTGAAGAAACTTCAATCAGATAAATTAACACCTAAATTGGACAAGTGCATATTCGTGGGATATCCAAAGGAAACCTTGGGATATTATTTCTACAACCGGTCAGAAGGTAAAGTGTTTGTCGCTCGGAACGGCGTTTTCTTTGAGAAAGAGTTTCTTAAAAGAGAAAAATGTAGACAAAAGGTGTATCTTGAAGAAGTTCAAGATGAGCCGTTTGGGCAAGATTTCACAATTGATGCTAATGTAGCTAAACGAGTTGAGATGCCCGTGGCAAGAGAAGCACCACCACAACCACGAAGGTCTGAAAGGGCACGTCGCGCAACTGATAAGCTCAATCCCATGATCGCGGGAGAGCGCGACATATTGTTGTTAGACAATGATGAACCTATGACATATGCAGAAGCAATGATGGACCCAGATTCCGAGAAATGGCAAAGTGCCATGAGATCCGAAATAGATTCCATGGATAACAATCAAGTTTGGAACTTGGTTGACCCGCCAGATGGTGTTAAACCATAGAGTGCAAATGGATCTATAAGAAGAAGAGGGACATGGATGGAAATGTTTACATCCATAAAGCTCGACTTGTTGCAAAAGGT
Source organism: Cenchrus americanus (assembly GCA_947561735.1). Lineage (NCBI taxonomy): Eukaryota > Viridiplantae > Streptophyta > Magnoliopsida > Poales > Poaceae > Cenchrus > Cenchrus americanus. The sequence goes on along the minus strand of OX387244.1, from coordinate 49,217,886 downwards.
TTTCGACAAGTTCAAGGAGTTGACTACGACGAGACATTCTCACCGTAGCGATGCTTAAATCTATTCGGATCATTCTAGCTATAGCCGCATATTTCGATTATGAGATATGACGGATGGATGTCAAAACAACTTTCCTAAATGGAAATCGAGCGAGGATGTGTATATGACACAACTTTCGAGGGATTTGTTGATCCAACCAATGCTGGAAAGGTGTGCAAACTTCAAAAATCCATTTATGGATTGAAGCAAGCATCTCGGGGTTGGAACCTTCACTTTGATGAGGTGGTAAAAGGGTTTGGCTTCATTTAGAGTGAAGAAGAGCCTTGTGTTTACAAGAAGGCAAGTGGGAGCTCTGTAGTATTTCTAATCTTATATGTGGATGACATATTACTGATTGGAAATGACATTCCTATGCTTGAGGCCGCTAAGACCTCATTAAAAAATAGTTTTTCAATGAAGGACTTAGGTGAGGCGGCATACATTTTGGGCATCAAAATCTATAGAGATAGATCAAAAAGGCTTATAGGATTAAGCCAAGACACTTACATTGATAAAGTGTTGAAAATGTTCAACATGGAAGAGGCAAAGAAAGGGTTCTTGCCTATGTCACATGGCATACATCTTAGCAAGACTCAGTGTCCTTCGACAACTGATGAGCGGGAACGCATGAGTAGAATACCGTATGCTTCGGCCATCGGATCTATTATGTATTCAATGATATGTACACGTCCAGATATTTCGTATGCACACGGTATTACAAGCGGATACCAATCGATCCGGGTGAGGGTCACTTTGGACGGCGATTAAAAATGTTTTTAAGTACTTAAGAAGGACTAAAGGCATGTTCCTAGTCTATGGAGGTGAGGAGGAGCTCGTTGTAACGGGTTACACCGATGCTAGTTTCCAAACTGACCAAGACGATTCAAAGTCGCAATCAGGATACGTATTTACGATAAATGGTGGAGCCGTGAGGTGGAAGAGTTCCAAGCGAGGAGACGGTGGTCGATTCTACAACAGAAGCCGAGTACATCGCGGCTTCGGAAGCTGCAAAGGAGGGTGTTTGGATAAGGAAGTTCCTTTACGAACTTGGTGTGTTTCCGAGTGTCTCTAGCCCGTTGGATCTTTATTGTGACAACAATGGGGCTATTGCGCAAGCAAAGGAGCCAAGGAACCACCAAAAGAATAAACATGTCTTGCGGAAATTTCATCGATACGAGAGATCGTTAGACGAGGTGATATCAAGATATGCAAAGTACACACGGATTTGAATGTTGCAGATCCTTTGACAAAACCCCTTCCACAGCCTAAGCATGAGGCGCACATGAGAGCTATGGCTATTAGATATATTCTAGATTAGCTCAAGTGCAAGTGGAAGAATGTTAGAAATATGTCCTATAAGGAATTATATAGATGATTATATTTCATTATATCCATGTCACTTGGTTCTTTTATTGAATATCCATGAAAGGCGACTTGTATTTGATTGGCAATTATGTGAATTGTTTGTGAAACTCTTTTACTTGTATGGTTATTCAAAAGTTGTCCCTAGTATGAGTTAATGACTAGCACATGAATTAGTTGATGACTATGTTTCACAAGTCATGAACATGGAGATGTATAACTAATAATGTGGGCACATGTATGACATGGGGCCGGAGTGACCCAATTTGAGACCTTGTTCTCTTGTTTACACAACGTATACGCTATGTCCTTAGACTTGAGATTGTCGCATGTACTCAAGATGTGAATTGACCTACTTAGGGGCCATCAACCGCTACTCCGTAATCGGGTAGTCATAAAGATGACTTTCGGGTTTGTCGGGAAGCATCTTTGTGAGGCATGGTCAATCAAGATAGAATTTGCCCCTCTACTTGAGAGAGATATCTCTGGGCCCCTCGAGTGATCGGATCAAGAAATGCATGGCCGTCTTTGGGTTAAGGGTTAACCCCCTTTTGATGATCCGAATCACGGTGTCAAGAAAGAGAGGTCAGCTTGGAGCTAGACCAAATATCGTGAGGCAAAGGGAATAGCATGTATGAATTGTTGTGATGGTTTGTCTGATAAGATCTTTACGTATGCATAGGAGTTGACACGTCTTGCTAGAGGCCGCTATCAACTATTGATCGAGTAATGTACTCGGGTCAAGTCTATGTGTATGTGAACCTATAGGGTCACACACTTAAGGGGTTGGAAGCCGAATGAGGATGAATATACTTGCATAGTTGACTCTAGTGCAAGTGGGAGGCTCGTTGGAAATATGCCCTAGAGTCAACTGGATTTGATCCACTAGTGGGCTCAGATGGATTTGATCCATTATGGTGTAAAAGTCCTAATGGGCCACAAATGTTGTAAAGCCCGTTAGTATTGGAAGGGGTACACCATCTATTAGTCCCGTATTGCTAATGGACGATGGTGTGGGGGGTTTTCCTCCCAATATAAATGGACCACTCCCCTCCTGAAAAGACACAACTTTCTCAAGTAGCAGCCGCGCTGCCAACGCTCTCTCCTCGTCGCACTCGCGGACCTAGCAGTCCGGCGTGCGTCGCTTCCTTCTCCGTACGTGTGGATACCTTGGAGGTGCTACATCTGGAGCACTTGGATCGGACGAGCCGCACGTGCAAGTCAAGAAGGACGTGAGCAACTGCACTGCCTGCTACCCTCGACGCGTTCGTCTACATCGAGACGGTTCCGCTGCATCTGCGCGTCTAGTGGTAATCCCGTGATCTCTGACAGCAGCAATTCCTGTTTTGCGGGGAAAATTTTGTTTTGCGCTAGCGTAGCCACCCCATTTCCCTTCGGCATGCGGCAGCGGAAAGAATGCTAGGGGAGTGGGCGCAGGTCAACATGACTACAGTCTACAGGCCCCCAACTTCTTGCCTCGGAGAGGCACCGAGGCAGCAGGCTAGGCAGGGCACCAACTTGGGCACTGACCAAATGGTGGGACCAGCTTCTTCCTACCCATCATGTTGCACGAAAATTGAAGCACCATCAACGGTTAAAAATTTACCTGCCCGGGCCGGTGCTGGTGGAAAATCCACTCTCCGGACGCAGCTGTCACTGGGAGGGTTCCAGGAGTTCACCGGGACCCTGCACGCCGTGCCTAGAGGAATCTCGGTGGTGGTGTTCTCTGGCATGAACATCAGTTCCTGCCTGCAAAGTTAGAGACGGCTGCTGGTAGAATCACCATGATGAATTCTATATATTAAAGTTTAATAAGTTTATTCTGTAAATTATTAATCATATATAGGTGCTCGCACCTTTTCATGGATTTATTCCGGGATTTTCCGGTATTATAAGTTAAGTGGTAAACGACGTTCCCGTCGACGACGAAGCGCCAGTGGTGACTTCGAGAATATCCAAATCGGCCGGTGCTCAGTCCTTCGGAGGTACTCATAGGGGTAGGGTTTGCGTGTGTGTATTCATAGGGGTGAGTGTGCGTGCGTGTTATGAGCGTCTACCTTGTAGTGTGTCAATCTAAAAAAAGGAGTCATTTTACTTGGTCCGGAAAATTTAGAAATAATGAGCAATGTCTATCATTCAGTAGTAAAATAAAGAGACTGTAGTTCCAATAAAACTGAAGTATTATTACTAGCATTTTATATATACGGTTATTTCTTCCAAATAAAAAAAACAATGTCCAGCAGGCAAAGGCTGATCCATCAGAGCCCCTGAAGCAGCTCTCGCATAGCCGCGCGCGGCTTGCATATGGCCTCCAACGGGACGGCCCTGGGCATGGTGAGCCCGCCGCCGCTCTCGGCCATGTCAACCTCGACACCGTCCGGCCTGTCCCAGTGGAAGCACTGCACCAGGGTCCCGAGCACCATCGCCACAGTCCGCAACGCGAGCGTGTCCCCGGGGCACTTGCGCCGCCCCATCCCGAACGGGATCATCGGCCCGGCGCCGTCGCCCTGCTCAAGGAACCGCTCCGGCCTGAACTCGCCGGGCGCGTCCCACGCCGCGGGATCCCTGTGGATCGCGTAGGCGTTGACGAGCAGCATGGTGCCGCGGGGCACGTGGTAGCCGCCCACCGTGCAGTCTACCGAAGCCTGGTGCGCCAGCAGCAGCGGCGCCACGGGGTACAGCCGGAGCGTCTCGCCGACGACGCAGTGGAGGTAGCCGAAGGCGCCGGAGGCCACGTCGTCGCCGGTGAGGAGGCGGGAAGTTCCCACGGCGGCGTCGATCTCGGCGCGCAACTTCACAAGCGTCTCTGGGTGGTTGAGCAGCAGCGACATGGCCCATTCCGTCGTGATCGACATGGTCTCGGTCCCGGCGCCAAACAAGTTCTGTTTTCAAAAATTTCATCTATCCATCATCGATCACAGCTCTCTCTCTCCCTCTCCCTCTCCCTCTCTCTCTCTCTCTCTCTGAAAGGAAAGTAATAAAAAGATACTCACCGAGCACATGGACATGATCATGGTGTCGGTGTAGACCTCAGGCTCCGACTTTTGCAAATCGAGCAGCACGGCGATGACGCTCTTCTTCTCCTCGTCGTCGTCGCGGTCGTCCATCCTCCGCCGCTCCGTGTCTACGAGCCGCCGCAGGAAGGCGTCCCTCCTGCGCAGCTCGGCCAGAATCTTGTTCCTCTTGCCGAACACGTCGAACCACCGCAGCAAGGGGAGGTAGTCCCACAGGTTGGCCGTGCCGAGGTGGGGCCTGATCCCGTCGCCGATCTCCATGAACTCTCGCGCCTCCGGCGACATATCGTCGTCGGTGCGGATCGTCTTGGTCCGCGCGATCGTCTCCATCAGGATGCTGAGGTATAGCTCGAGCAGCGCCCGCCTCAGCTGGACCCGCGCCCCCGCTCCGCGGCGGCGGTGCAGGCTTCTCACCATGGCGCGCACCTCGCCGGCGATCACGCCGGACATGCAGCGGACCCGGTGCGCGGAGAAGAGGTGCAGGGCGGCGACGCGGCGGAGGTTACGCCAGTACGGGCCGTAGTTGGACGACGACAGCGTGGCACCGTTGAAGGACACGAGCATCTGCGAGGGGAGCTGCGGCCGGTCCGCCAGCGCCACGTCGCGCTCCGTGAAGCACTCCCTGGCCACCTCCGGCGAGGACACCACCACAGCGCGACGGGACCCCAGCCGCAGATACAGCACGGGGCCGTGCCGCGCTGCGAGGCGGGACAGCGCCGCGTGGAACGGCCTCTTCACGAGGTGGAGGTGGCCGAGGAACGGCACAGCGGGCGGACTCGGCGGCAGGTGCTTGCCGGACCGGCCAACCAGGTAGAAATGGAGCAGGAAGAGGAAGACCAAGGAGAGGATGGCCACGTAGACCGTGTCCATGACCATACCCAAGTGAGATGACTTGGTGCTCCTCTGATCGGTTGCTAGCTGGTTTTTATCAAGCACGGCATAGCTGATCTTTGCATTGACCCGGGGATTCAGGGTCAGGGTGGACAAAAACAAACGAGTACTAGCTAGAGAATCGTCGTGACTGCCAAGTGACGTTGCCAGCTGTCCACATGGGTTGTTGTGCTTGTCTGTTACTCCCTGTGTCCCTAAATCACCGATCACCGTTGCCAAAAGTTCGTGCCTCTCTCACATATTCCTGTTGCCCAGTGACAAAGAAAGCGGGACATATTGCTGTTGCCCAGCGACAAAGAAAGCGGGACGGATGGAGTAGTACGACAACTTTTACGAGCAATAATGGTGTGCAGAGGGCGGTTGTGAAATTGTAGTGTTGACCCTTAAAATTGGCAAATGCCGACTCAGACCAGGCACGCCGGTTAGACCGGGTCCCAGGGGCGGTCTGACCGGGTGTCCTGTAGCCGGTCTGGCACAAAGGGACCAGGCGGTCTAACCGCCCCCCGGGGGCGTTCTAACCGGATTACCCCGATTTCGGGTAGGATTATGAGTTTGGCTTGATTCCGAGTTGTAAAGTGCTATTTGCAGGGCAAGACCTCCCACCCTATAAATATAAAGGGTTGTGGCCGATTGAGAGGCATCATCCAATCAAACATATCAATTTTCTCTTATTTTCTCCAAACCCTAGCTTTTCCAACCTCCATTGCTCTCCTCCTTTGTCTCCACAGCGGTTGAGGGAGTTCTGAGTGGCCTGCCGATCTCAGAACAACCCTAGGCGCACTGTTCCCGACGGGGTCCCTCCCGGAGCAGCGAATCTAGGTTTTTCGGTGTTCTTCCTGTCCAAGGCGGCTAGACCCCCCCAGGCAGTTAGACCGGCCCATGCTGGGAAGCTCGTCGAGTGGATTTCTGACGACCGAGCGATCTAGCGCACTCGTGTGTTTGACCGAAAAAAGCGTCAACACACTTTTGGCGACTCCGCTGGGGATATAGATCTGGTTTCACAAACGATCTTTCGATTTTTGCATGGGATCACAGTGCGACATCGACAAGAAAAACGTGATCATGGTGAACATTGAAGAACTCAGCGAAGAAGACCAGAGGAAGTACACAGAGCTGCAAGAGTACATCAAGCAGCAATTTCTCTCTGGCACCAAGAAGGATCGTTCAGGCAAGGTGACACTCAAGCAAGATTTCGAGTTGCCGACGATCAAACTGAACAAGGACAAGGTTGAGGTAATACCCACTGTAAGTCAAGCATCCCCTCCTGATCTAGCTACACAATTATCTGCTATTGAACGTGTGTTTAATGATCAGAGTAGTTTAGTTGCTAGTGTTGTTACTCGCCTTGAAAAAATAGAGGGTAAACATGTTATTAATATATCTAATGATGGTATCCCTCAAGTAGATTCACACGGGGTTCTGCATTCGACCACATCGGCAGCACAGGAAACTTCACCTGAAGTTCCTCTGTATGGTATGCTGATGGGGTTTTATCTAGAGCAATCTCCATTGCCTAAGCCGACCCCGGTTAGACTGCCCCCAGGCCGGTCTAACCGCCCCATCTGGCCAAATGGTGATGGCTCCGGATCAGCCGTTGCCTTTGTCGGTTGTGCCTAGTGCATTGGTTCAGAGTCAAAATAATGCTTATGTTACTGTTTCACCAATGTATAGCATAGTAGCTCACACATCACTACCTATCCCTAATGTTGCTCCATCTTATGGTGTGCCTAATGATGTGTTTACCGACTTGCATCGCATACAAAATCCTAATCAACCCCATTTGAGTAACTTAAGAATAGTTGCAATGCAATCTTAGTTAGCTACCAGGAATGAACTGACTCAATTTAAGGAAGAGATAGCTAACATGATGAAAAATAAACTCGGTGTGGATTGGGTAATACTAGATTATATCAAAAACCATATAGGGACGATTTTGATTATGTGGCTTTTCCCCCGGGTTGGCGTATGCCTGATTTTGTTAAATTTAGTGGTGATGACAATCGTACAACCTGGGAACATATTAGTCAATATACTGCTCAACTAGGTGAAGCTGGTACCTATAATTCTTTAAAAGTTCGTTTATTTTCATTGTCTTTGACTGGTACCGCTTTTGCTTGGTTCTCTTCGTTAGCTCCCAATTCTATTGATTCTTGGGATCAACTGGAGCAAAAGTTTCATGATCACTTCTTTAGTGGGAGCTACCAATTAAAATTGACAGATTTAACATCGGTTAGTCAAAATAAAGAGGAATCAGTTTCTGATTACCTTAAGAGCTTTAAAGAAGTTAAAAACCGTTGTTTTAATTTGTCTCTTACTGATTCTGACCTTGCTGATCTTGCTGCTAGAGGTTTAAGACCTGCTATTAGAGATATATTAGAAGGTGTAGAATTTCATACGCTTGCTAATGTGCTTGTTAGAGGTATGGCACAATAATTAAAACTGAATAAAGAAAAAGAACACTCTAAGCCTCGTCGGTCTAATGTGCATGTTGTTGAATATGATTCCAATAGTTTAGACGATGAGAATGAAGTGTATGTTGCTGAATTTGTGTGGCCTTCAAAGTCTAAAGCTAGTTCTTGTGCTTCTCTTAAGCTGGCTACTAAAGGTCGGCAAGAAGAATTAAAATTTACTTTTGCTGTTTCTAAATGTGACCGCATATTTGATGAATTACTTAAGCTTGGAAACATATGCCTCCACTTAATGAAATTAAACGACATGCATATTGTTAGTTTCATAATTCTTATTCTCATGCCACTAATGATTGCAATGTGTTTCGCCGTTAGATACAATCGGCCATTAATGAAGGTCGTTTGATGCTTCATGAGATGCAAGTGGATGAGCAACCTTTTCCCATCAACACTATGGAGTTGCAACATCCCACGGTCTTGGTTCGGCCGCATCAAGCCGAAGCTACTAAGGGCAAGAACGTGATGGTCGGGGAAGCTAAGCCCGATTTGAGGGGAAAAGAGTTGACAAGAGAAGTGGCATATGAAAAGACCCCTGATGACAGAGAAACTTTCAAGATTGTTGTCAAAGCTTCTTGACATGGGGGGCAAGGATCGTCCACACCGTCTAGTCAACACACAACCGAGCCTGTCCTGGACAGGGTGGTTAGACCGGGGGTATAGGGCGGTCAGACCGCCCTACACATGGCTGCCCAAAGATGCTTGTTCCAAAGCGGCCTGAGATAGGAAACTAGAAGCTTAACATGACAAAGAATCAGGGAAGCATTCCAAAGCCAAAGGTCACATCTGATATGCTATTTGACAGATATTCTAAACAAAAGGCTGTTACAAGTGATCGACCAGTAAAAAAAAGATGAGATCACCTCCAGATCAAGAGAGACCAATATCATCTCCCAGGGCAACCATCAGGTTCAGAGGTGAATCATCTCAGAGGCAAAACTTTACTCCAGATTGGGCTCCTTCACTTCACCCTATCTATGATGATAATGGAGTAATGTGGGTGCTGTATCAGCAATCTTTCCATCCTGGATGGGGAGGACCAAGGAGATTAGCGCTGGATCGAATCTCAAGACATACATAGGATCGCTGGGCTCCGCGGCAAACCAGGCAGGGTCATCTGGCTGACCCAGTTAGACCGCCCCCTATAGGCGGTCAGACCACCCTGCCAAGAAGAGAAGGATTTCCTCCAAAGAAGGTGTACAAGCCCAAGATCAGAGAAGAGGAAGTTCAGGAGACGGACATTGACCCAGAGAGGACTACTGGCCTGGACATTATTCAGATTGGGACAATGAACATTCCCGTCGAGGGAAGTGGCAAAAGACCGGTTGTGTCAAACGATCAGGTTGTGACACCAACTCAAAAAGGATCTGTTGTTAATGACCATGAGGCCAGCGGAAGCAAATCTCGTCCAGAGTGCTTTTTGCCAAGGTGGTGCCCTCCCGGTCTAACTCATACTCAAAGGAGGAAGCTTCAGCGATTGAGGCTATGTGAGAAAAGGGAAAAGGAACTAGAGAAGAAGAGGGACGAGGATTTCAACAACTACAGGCCTATGGTACCACAGGGGAAGGAGTGGCGAGTCAAGGCAGCAACCCAGACAGGGGCGGTCAAACCGCTAGAGGGGGCGGTTCAACCACCTGGGCGGTTAGACCGGATGACCAGGTGGTCAGACCGGGGTCTCCCGAAACGCCACCCGGTTTCACTTCTTCGATCCCTATGGTTTGTGATGACAAGGTTTCGTCTGTCCATACTCCAGAGGACAACGAACAGCTTGTGGGTTACAGTTCTTCTCCAGAGCGGATGAACCTTGAGATCAATATGATTCATTTGTTTGTTGATGGTTCGGTGCCTACGGAGGAGGATTTAGCTCATCTTGACTTTGGGCCTAAGGATGCTATATTTCAGAAGCCCAAAGACACTGATAATCATCTGAAGGCTTTGTACATGAAAGGTCATATCAATGGGAAGCCTATCTCTCGGATGCTAGTGGATGGAGGTGCTATTGTCAACTTGATGCCATATTCTCTATTCAAGAAGCTTGGAGGTTCAGATGAGGAGCTGATCAAGACCAACATGATCGTCAGCGGCATTGGAGGAGGCGAGCCAATGGGGGCTAAAGGCGTGATCTCCATGGAGCTCACTATTGGAAGCAAGACGCTCGCCACAACTTTCTTTTTCACTGAGACACAAGGTAACTTCAGTCTTATCCTTGGTCGTGATTGGATTCATGCAAATAAATGTGTTCCTTCTACTTTGCACCAAATATTGATACAATGGGTAGATGATGAAGTAGAAGTAGTGCATGGCGATAATTCTGCTTGTGTAGCTGTAGCCGATAGTCATTCTATACGTGTGCATGATGATGTAAAGTGTCTATCTAGTTTAGATCTATCTGATTATGAGTTTGTAAGTTGTTCCAACAATGGTTTCATTCCTGCTGTCTTAAAGTCGTTTGATAATCGGCTAAATCACTTCATGTGATTCAATGAGTTCAACAAAAGAGTGGTTGCAGCAAAGAAATGATCATTATCGAGCACATAAGACCGATACGTGTGAGGCCATTGAGGATCTTGATGATTTGGGCAAGTTAGGACAAGGGTTTACGTCTGTTGATCCTCTTGAGGAGGTAGATATTGGTGATGGCACTGTACCTAGGCCGACATTTGTAAACAAGAATCTTGATCCTATGTTTAAGCTTGAATTAATAAAGATTTTGAAAGAGTATGTTGATTGCTTTGCTTGGAATTACAATGAAATGCCTGGTTTAAGTCGTGATTTGGTAGAACATAAATTACCTATTAAACCTGGTTTCAAGCCTTATATACAGCCTCGTAGGAATTTTAATCCTGATATTTTTGACCGAGTCAAAGAAGAAATCAATCGGTTGCTTGATGCTAAGTTTATTAGACCTTGTTGATATGCTGATTGGATCTCTAATATTGTGCCTGTTGAGAAAAAGGAACAAAGAAACTTCGTGTTTGCATTGATTTTAGAGATCTCAATAAAGCAACTCCTAAAGATGAATATCCTATACCTATAGCCGACTTTCTTGTTAATTCTGCACCTGGACATAGAATACTTAGCTTTCTTGATGGTAATGCTGGTTATAATCAAATCTTTATGGCCGAAGAGGATATCTCCAAAACATCTTTCATATGTCCAGGATTTGTGGGTTTGTTTGAGTGGGTAGTCATGACTTTTGGTTTGAAAAATGCTGGTGCTACTTATCAAAGGGCTATGAACATGATTTTTCATGACTTGCTTGGTATTACCGTAGAAGTCTATATCGATGATATTGTTGTTAAATCGGCTAGTCTGAATTCTCATTTAGCCGATTTGAGACTTGCATTTGAAAAGATGCGTCGGTATGGTTTAAAAATGAATCCACTCAAATGTGCTTTTGGAGTGTCGGTTGGTAAGTTTTTGGGTTTCATTGTTGTCGGGGACCGCCCTAGGGGTCCCCTTAAACAATGGGGGAACCCTCACTTAAATCCCTGCATCGAAATAAGCTAGGCCTAACAATGCAGGAAACTAACCATGCAGGACATGGCCCATGCGGCAGGACTCCGGAGGCCCACCAAGACGGCCCGCCTGGAAAACCCCTCGAGCAGGCTCCGCCTCGCCCGAGGGCACGCTCCTCCTCGAGCGGGCTCCGCCCCGTTCGAGGGGCAACCCCCTCCTCGAACGGACTCCGCCCCGTTCGAGGGGCGACCCTTCCCTCGAGCGGTCCCGCCCCGCTCGAGGGCTCGCACCCCCTCGAGCGAGTCCCGTCTCGCTCGAGGGTCCGCCCCGCCCTCGGCCGGGGCCCGCCACGCTCACGGGCGCCCGCACGCGTGCGCCGGCCCCGTACTTGGGCATTTAACGCCCGACGCCGCCGGGCGGCGCCATCATGTGCCCCGGGCTCACGCCCGTGCCGCCGCACCAACTCCCCAGGGAGGAGCCCATCCCCGCCACTGTGGAATGGACTGTGCGGTACGACCGGTGTCAGTCCCGTGACACCGCGCGCCCACTACTGTACGACTAACGCGCCCGACCCTCGGAAGAAGGCCGGGCGCACCCTCGATTCACTTTCACGTGACCCTGCAGGTTAGGTGAGGGGTGCTAGGCCGGTGGATGGCCATCCCGGCCACTGTAACGACGCGGCCGCCGTACCCACGCGTGCGTGCGCACGCCCGACTCCGCAGGCGCACGCCCGGGCACTGCAGCAACCACTCCACCACCACAGAACTCATTGGGAAGGAACGCCGTTCTGCCCGCTCCTGTACCCCGTACCAGTCATCATCAGCACCTCCCTCGAAGCCTATCAGAGGACGCCATCGCCATCTGCCGCCTCCTACCCTCGAACCGCCACTGTTCGGGTACGGGGTAGGCCATCATGGCCGGATCGCGGCGAAGGTCGTCCGGACGGCCGCCCACTCTACATCGTAGCGCGACGTGCTCCCTCACGTAGCTAGGCAGCGCGGCGTGCATGTAACTCGCCGCCCCCTTAGCCTATAAAAGGGGAGGCGAGCCCCCAGCCGCGGGGGAGAGGAGTTCAGAGGAACACAACACACCGTGCACTCACTCTCTTATTCTCCCACGACATCTTCAACCACACTCCCAGGGACTTGGAAGCCACGCTTCTTCTCCCGCCTCGCTTGTATTTGCCCCACTACAAGCACCCCGGTCTTGCCGAGCAATATAGTGCCACGAGCACGCCCCTGGCCGGGACGTACGGCCCCCTCGGCCGGAACCAGGATAAAACCTTGTGTCATTTGTTGCTTGGCATCGACCATTGAGGGATAGACCTAGGCGTTATCTACTGGTTAGTGTCGGGACCATATTCCGCACCGACAGTTGGCGCCCACCGTGGGGCCAACGAGCGCCTAAGGTCATTTCGTCAACTCCCTCCATGGTGATTCGCACTGAGTACCGTGCTACGCGCTACAACATGGGTAGCTCGGACCCTCTCCCGCCGGGTTCGAGATCCGCTTCGGAGACTTGAACTTCCAGGCCACGGGAAACGGCTATCTCATGCGCCTCACTAATCGTGAGGAGCCGCGCGCGCGCGCGAGGCCATGTCCGCTCCGGTCTCCGCCGCACGCACGACACCGGCGCGGGGCGCCCGCGAGCACGGACGCCGCGGGTCCGTCGACGCCGCGACGCCGTCGTCGCTGCGGGCCGCGCTCACGCCGGGCGCGGTCCGAGCGGCGGCGGCCGAGCGCGCGCCGCCGCCCAACGCGGTGCGCCCACGGTCACAACGGCCGCCACCGCCCCCGCGGGACCGCGTGCGGTCTCGGGACCGCGCGTCCCCATCGGGCCGCGTGGCGCCACGACGGCCCATAACGCCAACGTGAACACGACGATGCGCCGGGTTCCGCCCGGCCGCCACGTCTTCGTCGCCGGGGATCCCGCACCTCGGCCGGCGGACGAGTCGTCCCCGGGCTCCGTCGACACGATGCCACCCGCCAACCGACACGGGTACGCGGGAGTGGGACTTCTCCGGCGTGCGGGGACCCGGCCGCGTTCGGGCGCTTCCTCGACGCCACGGACTACCGGTTTGGTCGCTCCGACGACTCCGGCACCGGGAGCTACGACCCCACGCGGGAGTGTTGCGCCGTCATCACCAACGACCCCGGCCAACGCCGCCGGTGCGGCGGCGCCGGAGACGGGGGAAGTCACGCCCGCCCCCGGGGATCGCCACGCGCCTCGCCGCGGGGCCGAGCGCTCCCGCCGGGGCCGACGTCGACGCGCACGGCGGCCCAAGCCCGCGAGCTTGAGGCCAAGCCGGCGGAGGAATACGGACGGTGCGGCCGCTCCGCGCCTCGATGGCGGGGGAGGCCTCGCGCGCGGCGAACGCGCGCGGGAGCCGGGCCGACGGAGTCCGTGACCGCCTCAACCCCGTCCCCAACGTCGACAATGCGGATACTCCGCCACCGGGCGAGCCAAAGCTCATCGCCGCCGCGACGTTGCTACGCGCCATGCCGGCACCATCGACCCCCGAGGCTCGAGACATGCACCGCGAGGTGCAGACTCTCCTTGAGCAAGCGGCCGTCCGGCGAGGCCGAGAGCTCAGCCTCACGCATCCGCCAACAGGGGGATGCACGGGGTGATGATCCTGCACCAGGAGGCGAACCCTCGGTGCACGTAGGTCAACCTGCTGACCAGGGACGCACGCCGGCCAAGGAATGGCTCCTCGACACGCGCAGGGCGCTGGATGGCGATGCCCGCAACGTCATCAACGCCAGGCGCACCAGCAAGGCGGACGCGCGAGCGGCTAGGGGTTACCACCCTCGAAGGGGCGGACGCTACGACAGCGGCGAGGATCGCTCCCCGACACCGGAGCCCCCGGGCACCCGTGTGTTCAGCCGGGAGATCCGCACAGCGGCGTTCCCCCAGCGCTTCCGTCAGCCCTCGACGATCGTCAAATACAACGGGGAGACGGACCCTCGTGTCTGGCTCAACGACTACCGCCCGGCTCGGTCGGCCGGGCGGGGCCACCAACGACGAAGTTATTATCCGCAACTTGCCCCTGCATTTGGGCGACGCCGCCCGACATGGCTCGAGCACCCGCCCGCCGGCCCGCATCCATAGCTGGGACGATCTAGTCCACACCTTCGTGGGCAACTTCCAGGGCACGTACGTGCGCCCTGGGAACTCCTGGGATCTGCGCTCCTGCACGCAGAAGCCGGGCGAATCGCTACGGGACTTCATACGGCGCTTCTCCAAGCGTTGCACAGAGCTCCCCAGCGTGGCACAATCCGAGATCGTGCACGCGTTCCTCGAGGGCACCACGTGCCGGGACCTTGTGCGCGAGCTAGGACGCAGCCCGCCCACGGACTCGAACGAGCTGTTCGACATTGCCACCGGCTTCGCCTCCGGGAGAGGAGGCCGTGGGGGCAATCTTCGACGGCAAGAAGGGCAAGCGCTCCGAGGACACGCCCGCGGAGGGCAGCGGGTCCAAGGAGCCGCGCCGCAACGACAAGCGGGGCAAGAAGGGGAAGAAGCCGCGTCGCGAGGCGCGCGAGCAGGGGCGCAACGGCGGCAACGCCGAGGCCCTCGCTGTCGACCCGGCCCGACGGGGCCCTCGACCGGCTCCTCGAGGCCCGGGGGTGTTCGACGACATGATGAAGAAGCCATGCCCCTACCACAAGACCCCCGTGAACCACACTCTTGAGCAGTGCGACATGCTCAAGAAGTTCTATGGCCGTGCCGCCGCGAAGGAGGCAGAGGCCAAGAAAGATGGAGGCGATGGCGACGCGGGTGGTTTCCCCGCTGTCGAAAATGTGTTCCTCATCTTTGGGGGACCTACCGTCGACATGTCGACCCGGCAGCGCAAGAAGGAGCGGCACGAAGTCCTCGCCGCAGAGAGGGCGCCCCCGGCCTTTCTCAACTGGTCAAAGGATGCCATCACCTTTAGCCGGGATGATCACCCAAACCGCATCCCGAACCCGGGCAAGATGCCACCGGTGGTCGATCCCATCATTGGGAACGCCGGTTTTCGAAGGTCCTTATGGACGGAGGCGTAGCCTCAATATCCTCTTCGCGCATACATTGCGCCCGATGGGGATTGGGCTGGACCCGGCTACGGCCCAAAGCACGAAGCCGTTTCACGGCATCGCGCCGGCAGCGGGTTCAACCCCTCGGGCGATCGATCCGCCCGTCCGGTTTGGGACCCCCAAGAATTTCCGCAAGGAAACCCTCACCTTCGAGGTGGTGGGATTCAAAGGGGCCTACCATGCCATCCTTGGGCGACCATGCTATGCCAAGTTCATGGCGGTCCCCAACTACACGTACCGAAGATGAAGATGCCGAGTCCAAACGGCGTCATCACCGTCGGGTCATCGATCGAGCATGCATTCGACTGCGATGTCGAGTGCGTGGAACATGCGGAGGCACTAGCGCTGGATGAAGCGCTGGTGAACACACTGGAGAAGATGGTCAACGACGACCTCAGCTCCGCCGCCAAACACATCGGCACCTTCGAGGCCGCCGAGCAAACCAAAGGGGTCCCCCTCGACCCGTCGGCCCCCGAGGGCAAGGCGTTGAGGGTCAGCTCGACCCTCGATCCTAAATAGGAAGCGAGTGCTCGTCGACTTCCTCCGCGCCAACGCCGACGTCTTCGCGTGGAGCCCCTCGGACATGCCAGGCATCCCGAGGGAGGTCGCCGAGCACTCCCTTGATATCTCGCCTAACGCTCGCGCCGTGCGGCGGCGGGCCGCGCCGCTTCGACGAGGAGCGGCGACGGGCGATCGGAGCGGAGCCGCGGAAGCTCCTCGAGGCCGGGTTCATCAAGGAAGTGTTCCACCCTACATGGCTAGCTAATCCTGTGCTTGTAAAAAAGAAAAATGGGAAGTGGAGGATGTGCATAGACTACACTAGTCTCAATAAAGCGTGTCCAAAAGTTCCCTTTCCTTTGCCACGTATAGATCAAATCATTGATTCTACAGCCGGGTGTGAACTACTCTGTTTCCTCGATGCCTACTCGGGATATCACCAAATAAAAATGAAGGAGTCCGACCAGCTCGCGACTTCGTTCATCACACCGTTCGGGATGTTCTGTTACGTCACGATGCCTTTTGGCCTCAGAAACGCGGGCGCAACATATCAGCGCTGCATGCAGCACGTTTTTGGGGACCATATCGGGCGGACGGTCGAGGCTTATGTGGACGACATCGTCGTCAAGACCAGGAAGGCGGACGACCTGGTTAGCGATCTTGGCATCACGTTCAGCTGCCTACGGGCAAACGGGGTCAAGCTCAACCCCGAAAAATGTGTCTTTGGAGTGCCGCGGGGCATGCTCCTAGGGTACATCGTCTCCCAGCGGGGGATCGAGGCCAACCCTGAAAAGGTCGCGGCCCTCGAGCGAATGGGTCCAATTCGGGACCTCAAGGGAGTGCAGAAGGTGTTGGGATGCCTCGCCGCCTTAAGCCGCTTCATCTCGAGGCTCGGTGAGAAGGGCCTGCCCCTCTACCGGCTGCTCAAGAAGCACGAGCGCTTCTCTTGGACCGCCGAGGCCCAGGAAGCGCTCGACAAGCTGAAGGCGTCTCTGACGCACGCCCCAATCCTTACACCGCCGCGAGACGGCGAACCCCTCCAGCTCTACGTGGCCGCAACCACCCAGGTGGTCAGCACCGTGATCGTCGTGGAGCGCACAGAGGAAGGGCATGCCATGCCTGTGCAGAGGCCGGTCTACTACATCAGCGAAGTCCTGTCGGACACGAAGACGCGCTACCCCCGTGTCCGGAAGGCCGTTGTACGCGGTAGTCCTCGCGCGGCGCAAGCTCCGCCACTACTTCGAGGCCCACCCTGTTACGGTGGTCTCCTCCTTCCCGCTAGGAGAGATCATTCGCAACCCCGACGCGGCAGGCAGAATTGCCAAGTGGTCCGTGGAGTTGATGGGCGAGACGCTAGCCTACGCTCCGCGCAAAGCCATCAAATCGCAAATTTTAGCCGATTTCGTCGCCGAGTGGACGGACACACGCGCCGCCCCCTCGCATTCAAGCAGAGGCCGGACTCGTTCTTCGACGGCTCGGTGATGAAGACGAGGAGCGGGCGCGGGCTCGCTCTTCGTGTCACCCCTCGGGGAACACATGCGCTACGCAGGTGCGCCTCCACTTCCCCGCGTCCAACAATATGGCGGAATACGAGGCCCTTCTCTGCGGCCTCAGAATCGCCATTGAGTTGGGCGTCAAGCGTCTCGACGTACGAGGGGATTCGCAGCTCGTGATCGATCAAGTCATGAAGAACGCGAGCTGCCACGATGACAAGATGGAGGCTTATTGTAAAGCCGTGCGAGCCCTCGAAGACAAATTCTACGGCATCGAGCTTAATCACGTACCCCGCCGGTACAACGAGGAGGCGACGAGCCGGCAAAGATCGCGTCGGGCGGATCACCGTTCCCCCCGAATGTTTTCGCACGCGACATCGCGCGGCCCTCGGTCACCTTCGAGCCCTACCCCTCGAGCGACGGCGGACCCTCGGGGGCTCCCTCGAACCCAGCGGGTGCGGAACCCATGGAAGAGGACCCCTCGAACGAGGCGTACGTGCTCTCCCTTCTCGAGGGGTACGGCACCCACGAGGCTGTCGCAATGGACATCGAACCGGCTCCCGTCCAGGCGGACCGGCGGGGAGAAGTACATCGCCTGGATTGCTCGAGGGGAACTCCCCGCAGACCGGGCCACAGCCAGGCGCATCGCCAGGATGGCCAAGTCATTCACCCTCGTCGACGGCGAGCTGTACAAGCGCGCCGCATCAGGCATCCTGCAGCGGTGTATACCCATTCCCGAGGGGCGCGAGCTCCTACGGGACATCCACGCGGGAATCTGTGGCCACCACGCCGCGCCACGCACCCTCGTTGGCAACGCGTTCCGCCAGGGCTTCTACTGGCCTACCGCGGTCACGGATGCCAGTGAAATTGTGCGCACCTGCGAAGGTTGCCAGTTCTACGCCCGCAAATCCAACTTGCTCGCTCACGCCACCGCAAACAATCCCCGTCACATGGCCGTTCGCTGTGTGGGGGTTGGACATCGTCGGGCCCCTACGAAAGGCGCCCGGGGGCTTCACCCACCTGCTTGTCGCGATCGACAAGTTCTCCAAGTGGGTGGAGGTGCGCCCCATCACGAATTTGAAGGCCGAGCAGGCGGTCACGTTCTTCACCGACATCGTCTACCGCTTTGGAGTGCCGAACTCCATCATCACGGACAACGGGTCCTAGTTCACGGGCCGGAAGTTCTTGGAGTTCTGCGACAAGTTCCACATCCGCGTGGATTGGGCAGCTGTGGCACACCCACAGACCAACGGCCAAGTGGAGCGTGCCAACGGCATGATTCCCGCAAGGCCTCAAGCCCCGAATTTTCGACCAACTCAACAAATGCGGCCGAAATGGCTCCAAGAACTACCGGCGGTCGTGTGGAGCCTAAGGACAACCCCAAGCGAGCCACGGGTTCACCCCGTTTTTCCCGGTCCATGGCGCGGAGGCCGTCCTCCCCACGGACCGGAATATGGGTCGCCCGAGGATCCGAGGCTACGACGAAGAGGCTAACCAGCGAGCCCGCGAGGACTCACTCGGACCGGCTAGACGAAGTACGCCTCGTGGCGTTGATGCACTCCGCAAGGTATCAACGGCCCCTACGACGCTACCAAGCACGCAAGATACGTCGCGGGGATTTCGGCGAAGGGGATCTAGTCCTAAGGCTACGCCAAGACAACCGAGGGCGCCACAAGCTATCGCCCCCATGGGAGGGACCCTACGTCGTGGTGAAGGTGCTCAAGCCGGGCACGTACAAGGCGGCCAACGAGGACGGCGAAGAACTTACCAACGCTTGGAACATCCAACGCCTACGTCGCTTCTACCCTTAGCTAGGATTTCCAAGTATTTTCTGTTGTAAAAACGCATGGCCAACACCCCAGTTGGCGTCACCTATGTAAGTACTCCAAGTCTAATAAAAGGGCAACTCGGCTTTCCCCTGAAACCCAAGTTACCCTCGGGGGCTACTGCGGGGGGGCACCCCCCCCCAAATGGTCCCATTTTTTCGCGCAAAAGACGTAACAACACGCGCTAAGTTTGTTTCCTACTTCAACCTCGAGCCATGATTCGAACAGGGCGCAGGTGGCACAGCGGAAGGAGCGTGCGAGCCAGAGACAGCCTACGCCGCGTGGCTATGGCCCGTCTCTCTCGCCTCCAACCCAGCGGGCCCCCTGCGAAAAACGAACTCCCCTAGCTAGAATCTACTCAGGAAGAAGGAGAAACAAAAGGCGTAATAAGCAAACAACTTCATTTACAGCAACTGCTTATGTTCACAAGACGACTTGTTTATTTACAAAAAGGCCACGAGGCCAGAATTCTGATACACATGAACAAAAAACGGGCCTAGCGCCCAGATGCTTTCAGGCGGGTGGAGCAGCAGCATCGGCGGCGTCGGGAAGAGGAATTCTTCGAAGGCCTCGGCGAGCGACCCGGCGGCGTCGGCGGCAAGCGCGTCCGCGCGCTCCATCGCCACCTCGTCCTCGACGCCCTCGGGCACGATATAGCCCTCCGCCGCCGCCTCAAGGTTGACCTCGTAGTGGGATCGCACCACTCCGAGGGCCTTCGACGCCTAGGTGCGGCGCCCGGCGCATCCGCTCCGTGACGTGGCCGCCTAGGGCGCGCGGGCGGCCGGCCAACGAGCCGGCCGGCACGGGCCTCGCCTTCCTCGATGACGCGGCAAGTCTCGAGGGCCGCGTCACGCGGCTCCTGCGCCTCTGCTCGGAGGAGTTGTAGGAAGCTGCGCAGGCCTCGGCCCGCCCAGCAGCGAGCCCCAAGGCAGTGCGCAAGCCTGGAATCATCAAGACGACAAGAAATCAGAAAGGGAGAAACGAACCCTCTAAAGCAAAAAACCAACAAACAAGAGTCGAAAAGTCTCACCCTCGACTTGCTTCCTCTCCAGATTGAGGTCGCGGCGTGCGGACTCGAGCTCCGACTCGAGACGCTGGACGGCCTCGCCTTGCTCACGGAGGGCCAGCTCCTGGCTGGCATTGCTGATGTTGAGCGAGAGCGCTTCATCCTCAACCTTGGAGAATGCGGCGTTCCGCTCCTCCGGCCGACTTCTCCGCCGCTTCACGAGCAACGCGCTCCCGCTCCGGGCGCCGTTCGGGCGTCACCGAGGGCGGCCCTCGCTCTTGCCGGAGCCGCCCCTCGGCCCCGGCGGGCGACGCGCTCCTCGCCGGAGCCGCTCCTCGCCGACGACGAGGGCCGCGGCCTTGGCGTCGAGGGCGGCCTTCGGGTCATCGGCCTCCTTGGCGCGCTTGCTCCCGCCCCGCGCGCCGCTCCTCGGCCCGGCGGCCGCCGCGCCCGCCCCCTCGAGCGACGTGCGGAGCTCCCGGGTCTCGGCGCGAGCGGTGGCCACCTCCGCCTCCCGGTTGGCGGCCGGCGTCCGCGTCTTGTCCAGGTCCTCGCGCGCGTTCCACAGCGCCTCGTCGCAATCGACGAGGGCTGCGCGGATCCGCTCGAGACTCGAGTGACGCGCCGTGTCCTGCCTCGAGCTCTCAGGAAGCACGTCGCACCACGCCATCGCCCGGTACACCAGCCAGCTGTCTGGCGTCCTGAGAGCATCCGCAAGCGCGTCGAAAGCATTGCATCGCTCCCGGAGCTGGCGGGCCTCGGCGTTCACCTGGTCGAACGCGTTGTACTTCTCATGGGCGCGGCGCTCGAGCTCCTGGCGTACACACATCGAATCTCGTAAGTACCAAGGCTTGAATGCGGCACACGAAAACGAAAAAGGAAGAGAGACGAGCAACCGCGGCTCACCTGGAAGACGAGCCAGGCCGGGCCGCCATGGACCTGCAGCGCCTCGTTCAACGCACGATTGAGCGTGGCGCCGTGGTTCCGAGCTCGCCCCGCAGCTCCTGCTCCCCCCTGGCGTCGGCGAACGCAGCGGGGGGATCCTCCACGCGCCCCCCCACCTGGGCGGAGCGACCGGCGTGGGAGGACGAGGCCTCGGCATCGTGCCCTCGGCCCCCCACTACCATGCGACCCTCGCGCCGCCTCACGAGGGCCCCCTCCTGGGGGTCGGGGGAGTTCGTGGGCCAGCTAGCCCACTGGTTCCACCCAGGCGGCGGGGAGTCATCCGAGAGCTCCACCACCTCCGCCTGGAGACCGCCGGCGGGAGGACCCCGCTCGCTCCGCCTCCGCCGGGCGCCCCCACCGCGCCTCCGCGGCACGGGCACCCGTAGTGGCGCCGTCGCCGCCACCTCCGCCGTGCCGCCGCATCCGCGGGCACCCCCGCGAGGTTGCGCCCGCTCCGCCTCCTCCGCGGTGGCCGCCACCGTGGGCGGCACCTCCACCGTAGCCACCGCCGGCGGCCGCGCCTCCATGCCGACCGGCGCCGGCCGCCCCCGGCGACCTCGCGGCCGCGCCGCGGCGGCCGATTCGCCGGCCGGGGCCTCGAGGCCCCCGGCCGGGCCTTGCGAGCTCGTGCCCGCCGCGCGCGCTTTCCCCGGGCGCGACCCCCTCGACGAACGCCGCCGGGTGGGGATCGACGCGTCCGTCCTCAGCACCTTGGCAGGTGCAAGAGGAGGAACGGTGGGCACCGCCCTGCGCAGACACGAACGGGGGGTTAGAGCATCTAATCACCAGCAAACTAAAACCGAACAAAGGAAGACAGGCTCCTTACCTCGCGGAGGAAAAGGCCCGCTTCCTTTTCCTCGAGGCCTCCGCGAACGAGGCCGGCGCGGCGGCCGTGCCGCGCCGCCGCGCCGCCTCCCCGACGGCGCCGCCGCACGCACGGGCACGCCCGCCCCGCGCGCGGGCGCGTCCGATGCCGCACCCCCCGAAGAAGCCACCGCGCGCGGGGCACGCTTGCCCCGCGCACGGGCACGCCCGCCGACGCGCCCCTTGACGACGACGCCGCGCGCGCGGACGCGCTCCCTCCGCGCGCGAGCACGCTCGACGCGCGCACGGGCGCGTCCGCCGCGCGTACCTCCGCGGCACGCGCCGGCACCTCCACGGCGCGCGCGCGCCCCGACGACGAATGCCCGGCGGCGGGCGCCGTGCGCCCCGCCCCGGACGAAACCACCCCCCGACGCCGGCGCGGGTTCCGGCGACGGGGGCGCGGGCTGCCACCGTGCGAGGGGCCCTCCCCCTCGGACTCTTCCTCCTCGTCTGCTCCGAGGACGAGGGCTCCTCGATATCCGGGGAGGAGAGCCCCGGCTCCTCGCGCCGCCGTGTACTCCGCGGACCGTGCGTCGCGGCGCGCTTGGCGCCGCCTCGCGTGCTCCCTCTTGCGCGCCGCTCGCTCCCTGTTGCTCCCGGCGCGCGCCGCCCGCCGAGCGCGCGGGGAGTCGGGGGGTGGGTGGAACGGACTTGGCGATGTTGAACTCCACCCACCGCACACAAAAGTGACAATGGCGGATCGGGAGACGAAAACAAGACCGAGAACTAATACGAAATCGGGAACCCAACTCACCCGCGGGCCCGTAGGGAGCATCTCGATGTCCCACGGGGGTCCGACCCGCGAGTGGCGGCGTCCGGTGTCGACGGCGCTCCGCGCCCGGGTGAGCGCGTACGGCCGCTCCAGCGGCGTCGGGAGCATCCGCGACCTCGCCAGGTCGACGGGGTTGGCCGCCTCTGTCATCTCGAAGATGCAGAGCGGCCTCTCCATCAACGGCACGACCCGCCGATGGTGGAGGAAGGCGAGGACGCTCATCGCGTTGAGCCCGTGCTTCGCCAGCCGCTGCAGGGCGGCGAGGACGGACTCTTGCCGCGCCCGATGATTGGCCGTAGGCAACCCGTAGCCCCAGGAGTCCGGCCTCTTCTTGAACACCCGGCCGGTGTAGGGAGGGAGGCCGGGCTCGGCGTTGCGCAGGTAAAACCATCCCCGCTCCCAGCCGGCGTTGTTCGTCGTCATGGTGCAGGGGATGTAGAAATCCTTGAGCCGCCCCCCGGGGGCAAGCGACATCCCGCCGGCGCGCACCGCGCGGCGGGTCCTCGGCTCCGACGTGGGCTGCGTGATGAGCTCCCCGCGGAAGAGGTGTACCCAGAGCTCCCAATTGACTGGGATCCCCAGGTACCCTTCACAGACGCCCACGAACGTGGCCGCCTGCGAGATAGCGTTGGGGGCGAAGTTGTGCAGCTCCACCCCGTAGTAGAAGCACAACGCCCGCATAAAGGTGCTCGCCGGCGCGTTGAAGCCGCGCTCGTGGTAACGGAGGAAGCTCACCACGTAGCCCTCCGGCGGGTTGGGCTCGAGGTGCGTCGCCGGTGGCACGATCCACTCCGCCGGGCGCCCTTCTTCGTTGGCCGACAGCTGGCCGGCGACGACTAGCTCGCCCAGGGCGAGCTGGGTCACGGTCGACCTCTCCCAGGCGTACGGCTCCAGGATCCTGATCGGGAGCTGAGGCGGCGCCATAAGGGGGGACGAACGAGTGCGAAGGCGGAGGACAAGGAGCGAGGGAAAGGGCGCTAGCAGCGAGCCAACACGACAGCGAAAGCGAGACGAAGGCGAAGGGGCGGGGACTGAAAACGGTGAGAAACCAAGGTAAAAAACCGCAGTCCACTCCTCCCCGCGTTTTATAGGCGACGGGCGAGTTCTCCGGAGCGGACGCCCCGCCAGCATTAACTGCAGGAATCTTTCCATCGCGTCGACGGGCGGGCCCCACCACGACCGCGGCAGCTCTAACACCGCGGGCGGGTCATCATTACGGCGAGGAACGGCTGCGACCGAGGCAAAACCGTCACATCCGCCTGCCGCGCCGCCCACTACGCGCGCGCGCGCGGCCGCAGCGCCTAAAAAGGCGCGCCCGCGCTGCAAAACTGCGGCCACGACCGCAAAACGATTAAATGCCCGGGCCCCTTGCCAAGCAAGGAGAGCCCTCGAGCGAGGCAAATCCTCGGCTCGAGACAAAGGCGACCCTCGATGGGATGACAGCGTGAGAAGGTCGCCCGGGGCCTGTTCGGTGTAGAACAGGCAACCGCGGGCACCCATGCCACGTGAAGCCCTCGAGTGGCGTGACCCTCGGCTCGAAACAGAGGAGACCCTCGACGGGACATCAGCGTGAGAAGGTCGCCGGGACTGCTCGGTGTAGAGCGAGGCAACGCGGGCACCCATGCCACGTGAAACCCTCGAGCGGCATGACCCTCCGGCCCGAGACAATGTCAACCCTCTAAAAGAAGGCACGCGCGTAAGAGGATCGCCCGAGTGTCACGCTTGAAATAGAGCGGCACCGAAAGCACTCATGCCGCGCCATGCCACCAACCCGGAAGCACCTCGAAGGTCGGCACGTCCGGACCCCTCGACGGCCGCAAACGCGAAAAGACGGGGGCTGTCCACGCACGGCCCCGCACGGCCTTGCGATCGGAGGTTCGAAGCCCGACCCTCGACGGGTTCGAACGGGCGCCCCGATCACGAGTTAGGGACGACGAGGGCACGCGCATTCGAGCCGTTCCTCGAGCCCGTCGGCTCGAGGGTGCCCCACATGTCGTGTTCGAGAGCCGGCGAGGGGCGGCTAGCGGGGGGATCCCACCGAGGGAGAGCTTCCGCGCCCTCGGTCCCTAGCGAACGGGACCGAGCCCCACCTAGCAAACCCACGCAAGCGCTTCCATGGACGTGTCTCCGGACCGCGCGGCCTACCCTTATCGAACGGGGCATGGACGTCCACTTGAACCACCCGCTAGCGGCTCGACGAGGAATCCGCGATTCGCGACCCGCTCGATGGGAGTCGTGGAGACCTCACCCTCCGTCCCGCGGAGGGACGGCGAGGGCGCGTTAAAAAACAAGTCGTCGGGCTCGACCCGATCGCCTCGAACGGGCCAAGGCTCGGGGGCTTGACGCGCGGCTACACCTCCTTGAAATTGCACCCGCCGGAGACGGTGAGGGGGGGAGCGTGCACCCCCGATGCCGGCCGAAATACCGCCGATGCCGGTTGGCATATGTGCCACGCCTTTCGACCGAATTGCTCGCGGTTAACCCCTGCGGGGAGAGCCCACACTCTCCCGCGGGGCTTCGAGGCTAGACCCGCGGGTCCGCTGACGCGGCCCCACGGAAAGCGTTCGCAAACAAGGAGGGAAGAACGTCCTATCAGTAGGTTCCAGCATCTGCGGGAGCCTCAATGGCAAACCCGCGGATGCTCGGGGGCTACTGTCGGGGACCGCCCTAGGGGTCCCCTTAAACAATGGGGGAACCCTCACTTAAATCCCTCGCATCGAAATAAGCTAGGCCTAACAATGCGGGGAAACTAACCATGCGGGACATGGCCCATGCGGCGAGACTCGGAGGCCCACCAAGACGGCCCGCACGGGAAAACCCCTCGAGCGAGGCTCCGCCTCGCCCGAGGGCACGCTCCTCCTCGAGCGGGCTCCGCCCCGTTCGAGGGGCAACCCCCTCCTCGAACGGACTCCGCCCCGTTCGAGGGGCGACCCCTTCCCTCGAGCGGTCCCGCCCCGCTCGAGGGCTCGCACCCCCTCGAGCGAGTCCCGTCTCGCTCGAGGGTCCGCCCCGCCCTCGGGCCGGGGCCCGCCACGCTCACGCGGGCGCCCCGCACGCGTGCGCCGCCCCGTGCTTGGGCATTTAACGCCCGACGCCGCGGGCGGCGCCATCATGCGCCACGGGCTCACGCCCGGTGCCGCCGCACCAACTCCCCAGGGAGGAGCCCATCCCCGCCCAGCGTGGAATGGAGCGTGCGGTACGGCGGTGTCGGTCCCGTGACACCGCGCGCCCTCTACTGTACGACTAACGCGCCCAACCCTCGGAAGAAGGCCGGGCGCACCCTCGATTCACTTTCATGTGACCCTGCAGGTTAGGTGAGGGGTGCTAGGCCGGTGGATGGCCATCCCGCCACGCGTAACGACGCGGCCGCCGTACCCACGCGTGCAGGCGCACGCCCGACTCCGCAGGCGCACGCCCGGGCACTGCAGCAACCACTCCACCACCGCAGAACTCATTGGGAAGGAACGCCGTTCTGCCCGCTCCTGTACCCCGTACCAGTCATCATCAGCACCTCCCTCGAAGCCTATCAGAGGACGCCATCGCCATCTGCCGCCTCCTACCCTCGAACCGCCACTGTTCGGGTACGGGGTAGGCCATCATGGCCGGATCGCGGCGAAGGTCGTCCGGACGGCCGCCCACTCTACATCGTAGCGCGACGTGCTCCCTCACGTAGCTAGGCAGCGCGGCGTGCATGTAACTCGCCGCCCCCTTAGCCTATAAAAGGGGAGGCGAGCCCCCAGCCGCGGGGGAGAGGAGTTCAGAGGAACACAACACACCGTGCACTCACTCTCTTATTCTCCCACGACATCTTCAACCACACTCCCAGGGACTTGGAAGCCACGCTTCTTCTCCCGCCTCGCTTGTATTTGCCCCACTACAAGCACCCCCGGTGCTGAGCAATATAGTGCCACGAGCACGCCCCTGCTGGACGTACGGCCCCCTCGGCCGGAACCAGGATAAAACCTTGTGTCATTTGTTGCTTGGCATCGACCATTGAGGGATAGACCTAGGCGTTATCTACTGGTTAGTGTCGGGACCATATTCCGCACCGACAATTGTGCACGAGAAATGTGTGGAGATTGATCCTAAAAAGATTGAGTCTGAAGGATTAGATGGCGACTAGAGAGGGAGGGGGGAGTGAATAGGAGCCGGTAAAAAATTCTTCTCAAAGAACCCGGCCTATACCCTAGTCAAATCCCGGTCACACACAAGCAATGGATCAAATCACACACCAATCGACAAGACAACGAGGTTATGGATCAACCTCCAGTCTTAGGAACGATTCCTTGAAGCACATGCGAAAGCACGAGAAAGGAAGGGAGGAATCGAACCAAGAAGCAAAGCACACAGGCTCTGGCGGACCGTCCGGCCAGGAGGGGTGGACCGTCCGCACTGGCCACGCGGACCGTCCGGCCTGCTGCCGCGGACTGTCCGCACCCACACCACGGACTGTCCGGCCTTGCGCCGCGGATCGTCCAAAAAAGCTAACCGAACCACCAGAGAAGACCCCGAATAACGGACCGTCCGCGAGGAGCACGCGGACTGTCCGCCAGGCACCCACGGACCGTCCGCCCGCTGCTGCGGACTGTCCGAAACCTCGCCTAACGAAAACTCAAAGCCACGACGGATCAAAAGCGAAGCCGAGCAAGAACACGAAGAACACGGGAAGAACTTGCTCCTCGCTGACCGTCCGCCGTCCCCACGCGGACTGTCCGCCCCTTACGGACGATGCGGAAAAACAGCCCGACCCCCGAAGGTCAACTCCCCCAAATCATCATCGGATTTCCGAAACAAGTAGAAAATTTGTGGAGACAAGGGTTTGGGGACTTGAAAAGCGTCACACAAGGATGCTATAGCCCAAAAATCTTGCCTCCTAACTCCCTAAATCACCGGGAATCGCGAATCCTTTGAGCACCACCAAAAGCTAGAGCACCGAACGAAAATCCTTGAATCAAAGTGGTTTCCCGGCGTTTGAGGGCACAAGATCAATCACAAAGGTGCACAAGGCATCCCTCCATGTTTTCCTCAAAGAAATCCGGGGAGAAACCAACTCAAATCCGCGGAATCACACCGAGAACAAAGGCACGAAAACAAGCACAAAAAGACCACAAAAAACACAACTCCGAATCTTCTATACAAACCAGGAAAGATTCACAAGGTCTAGCATGCCGCCCTAGCATCCATCCCTCTCAACAAATCTCACATGAAGCTCTCATGCTAGCCTAGAGAAAGTGGAGAAGAAAATAGCTACAAAAATGAGAAATGGGAGGGGGGAAATGAAACCCTAAGTCACAGAGAGAGAGAGCCATCCACACACACTCATGGCTTATATATCAGGTCCCGCCGGAGTGGTAAATGACTCAACTACCCCTAACTTAACTACTGGCGATACAACCCATGTAGGGGCATTTAGGTAATGTTTGTGGGTCTTGCCATCGGACGGCCACGCCTTTGCCGCACCCGCGTCCTCCCGACGCAAGCCATGCGATCCCGTCGCGTGTCCTCCGCTTCGAAGCTTCCCGACACGCCCGGATCCCGTCTCCGTCGTGTTGGGCCCTCAGACTTGGTTTTGAGGCCCAAACCAAGAAACCGTTCTCCGATGGTTTTGTGGGCAAACCACCAAACCCCGCGTGCTCGGTCCGGCCTCCCGCCAAACCACTTGACTTGACCACCACCGTGCACCGGCTCGATCGTCCACGACCTCGTCTTGCTCGTCTCGCCACCATGTGGCCCGCACCTAGTCCCGCCGTCCACCGGGTCCCTCGAACCGAGCCTACTTGTCTCTCCATCTCCGGAGGCCCCTCAAGGGCGAAGACCTTTCGCGCCCGTTCTTCACCTGCAACAACACGAACTAAGCCGCAGCCTACACCTGCGCACTAAGCCAAGAGTCAGTCCAACACCCGTTGTCAATCACTCATCACTGAGGAGCGGTCATCCATCGACCACTGGGACGCTCCTGGTCCTCAATCTCCCCCTTGATGAGTGCATTGACAACACACAACGCGAAATGAAATTCAGAGAAAGAAAGAAAGAAAGAAGAAAGAAAAACAAAGAAGCTCAACTCATGACTAAAACCAAAGAAAGGCAAAGAAAGGTCACAAGCCAAGCAAAGCACAAACTCCACACTGAAATCAGCAAGAAAGCTCCCCCTGAACAAATGCAAGCTCCCCCTGAACATGTGGATGCAAACTTCCAAGTTTTAGCTCACCTCTTCTGAATTTGCAATAAGCTAACCTCTTCTCCCCCTTGTTGACAATGTATGAATCAAGGTGAAAATGCAGGAATGTAAAACAAAGCATATAAACATCTACATGAGCTTCTCAAATAGGCCAAATCTAGTGTCAAAGGCTAGAAATGAGACAAAAATCACACATATGAATCATAGCATAGACAAAGCATTGCCACAAGTAATATATGAAAATACAAGCATGTGACAAAGCAAAATTTTCAGATTTAAGCAGTTTTACCAAAAGAAGGCTCGCTTCACATGTAAAAGCCTATCCATGTCACACTCGAGCCACAAACATGCATACCACTCAGAGATCATACAAGGATATCAAATTCTCAGCAACAGATCATGGCAAACACCCATAAAGCAAAGCATGTCATGTCAAAGCTCATGAGCCATGTGTCCACTTCAGGGAGACTTCTCCACTGGTGAACATCATGCAACATGTTTTGCACCCATATGTGAAAGATAAGACATTTTAAGTATAGACATGATGGATGGAGAATTTGTTAAGCATTACACACTTCTTTTCAAGATTAAAACATTTCATGGTACATGAAGTGCCTTTGCGGCAAAAAGAAGCTTATGCTCCTCTATGAATGCAACATAGGCTAAACATTCACAATGATATCGGCCTTTGGCCCAATTGCAAGAAAAAGACATCCAAGCACAATCTAAGCATGGAAAACACATTTAGACCAAAACTTGACATGGATACACTACTACACATGAGTGGAGCATATTTCACCAAAAATTAGTCAAGATTAACATTTATTTCAAAAAGGGCTATCTCACCACACATATATCTCAAATATTCCAAGAGCATAGCCTCACATCACCATTTCTCCACACATATGACCAAAATCTCACAAATAGCCAAAGAGACTTAAATAAGGCATATGAAAGAAGCTCATCATCCTAAAATGCAATATGATACAAATGCAACATGATATATGACAAGATGGCTATCCTACCATGGTTTGTACATCAAGCAAAACATGTATATACATCAAAGTAAAACATGGTATTATACATATGGTACAAGAGGAAACCCCCAAGAATCAACTAGAAAGGGCAACAAACCTCAAGTCCCCCCCGCAAGCGCACAAATGTAACTTGGTCGAGAGGCTTTGTAAAGATATCGGCTAGCTGATCTTGGGTAGGGACATGACTCAAGACAATGGTTCCTTTTTCCACATTGCCCCTCAAGAAATGATACCTCACTTCTATGTGTTTGGTTCTGGAGTGAAGCACTGGGTTTTTAGCTACGCTTATAGCACTAGTGCTATCACAAAGAAGTGGGATCTGGGTGCACTCTTCACCAAAGTCTCTCAAAGTGTATGAAATCCACAACAGCTGGGAACAACAACTCGCGGCTGCAACATACTCCGCTTCGGTGGTAGACTGAGCTACACTAGACTGCTTGCGCGAAGACCATGAAACCAACGAAGACCCAAGAAACTGGCAAGTACCAGAAGTAGACTTCCTCTCGACTCGACAACCAGCAAAATCCGCATCGGAAAAACCATGAAGAGAAAGAGTCGAGGAGGAAGAATACCAAAGGCCAAGACCAGGGGCAGACTGTAGGTACCTGAAGATCCTCTTGACGGCCTATCGATGTGATGTCCTCGGCGAAGCCTGAAAACGAGCGCACAGACACACGCTGAACTGTATGTCTGGCCTCGTCGCCGTCAAGTAGAGGAGGGAGCCGATCATGCTCCTGTACTCCCGCTGGTCCACTGGTTCTCCGTCCTCGTCCGCATCCAAAGTGGCCGTACTCCCCATGGGAGTCGACATCGGCTTCACATCTTGCATCTGGAACTTCCTTAGCATGTCTTTCGTGTACTTGGTCTGGTGCACAAAAGTTCCGTCCTTCACTTGCTTGATCTGCAGCTCGAGAAAGTACTGCAACTCGCCCATCATGCTCATCTCGAACTCCCTACTCATCTCATCTGCAAACTTGGCAACAAGGTTATGTGACGAGCCACCAAAGACAATATCATCCATGTATATCTGAACAATCAACGAGTCATTCCCATGCTTGAGGAGAAACAGAGTCCTATCCACGGTACCCATCACAAACCCTCTGCTCAACAGAAAACCTCTCAATCTCCCATACCAAGCACGGGGCGATACAGAGCCCTTTTCAACCTGTACACCCTGTGTGGGTACTGCTCACTCTCAAACCCAGGTGGCTGCTTCACATACACCTCCTCCTCTATGACCCCATTCAGAAAGGCACTCTTCACATCCATCTGAAACAACTTGAACCCTTTAGCCACGGCAAAGGCTAGAAGGATCCGAATTGCCTCAAGATGGGCCACAGGAGCAAAGGTCTCCTTATAGTCGATCCCCTCCTTCTGACTAAACCCCTGAGCAACAAGTCTGGACTTGTTCCTCACAACCATCCCATTCTCACCCTCTTTGTTCTTCCAAACCCACTTGGTTCCTATAGGATGGCATTTGGAGGTGGTTCAACTAGCTCCCACACCTAGTTCCTCTCAAAGTTTTCCAACTCCTCATGCATAGAATTGACCCAGTTTGCATCAGATAAAGCGTGTCCAATATTCTTGGGCTCAAAAGTGGCAACAAAAGCAGCATGAGCAAAATGAGAGGAATTCCTGGACCTTGACCGTGTAGTACGTTCGTCGATGTCCCCAATGATCTTCGATAGGGGATGCACTTCTTGAATCCGCCGGGGAGCCTCACGCCTCGAGACTACCTCCCCCTCAACTTCAGCTTCTCTCGCCTGGTCCTCTTGTCGCACTGTCGTTGTCCATGAAGTAGACGGTCCACGCTCCGTAGTGGTCGTAGGGGAAGTAGTGGGTACACACTCAGCTTCAGGCGCATGGTTCTCCCCATCATCATCTCCAGCTTCATCCTTCTTCTCTTCAAAGAGGTCCTCGGCCATCTGCTCGTCACCTACACATTCATAGCCAAGAGAGGTACATGGCATTGTCTCATCGAAGGTTACCTCGCAAGTCTCCATGATTTTGTTAGTCTCAAGGTTAAGCACCCTATAGGCTCTAGAATGGTTAGCATATCCAAAGAAAATCCCATCACTAGACCTAGCCTCAAACTTGTCGAGTTTTCCCATCTTAAATAAAGCACTTGCAACCAAAAACTCGGAAATAACTCACCTTGGGTGCCCGACCATGCATCAGCTCATAACAGGTCTTCCTCTTGAAAGTTCGCAATGAAATCCTGTTGGAAACATGACAAGCCGTATTGACCGCCTCAGCCCAATACCTCCTAGGAGTCCTGTGCTCATCGAGCATTGTCCTAGACATCTCACAAAGAGTCCGATTTTTCCTTTCCACAACTCCATTTTGAGGGGGCACATAAGGGGTCGAATACTGATGTTCAAGACCTAGATCACGACAGAAGGCATCAAAACTAGAGTTCTTGAACTCTGAGCCATTATCACCGCGGATAGCTCGAATAGCATTCCCATGCCTCTCGTTTTTCAACCTCACGATCAGATCTCGAACGAAGCCAAATGTCACTCTTGTCTTCCAAGAAAAAACACCCAAGCATAGCGAGAGTAATCGTCCACCACAACAAGGACATACCACTTCCCACCCACCGAGCGAACTCGAGCTGGCCCAACAAGGTCCATATGCAACAGCTCTGTTAGACGCTCAGTCATGACATCGGTCAGGGGTGTATGGGGAGTGGCTACCATCTTGCCATGACTACACGGAGCACAAACCAAATCCTTCTCAAGCTTCAACCTCGGCAATCCTCGGACAAGGTCAAGACCACTCAAGCGGGAAACCAATCAAAGCTCAAGTGTCCCAACCGCCTATGCCATTTCCACGAATCGAAGAAGGACCGACCATCAAACGGCGAGCGGGGGCCCAAAGAACGAGAGAAATCAGCCCTGAAAATCTGACCCTCGGGGATGATCATACAGACAAGATCACCTCGAGAATCCAGCAAACGAGACTTGCCAGACTTGAAACGCACCTCAAAACCCTCATCAAGCAACTGAGAAACCGAAAGCAAATTGAAACCCAAAGACTTCACAAGAGCAACTCTCTTCAATGTTACCTTGTCACTCACACGCACAACACCCTCAGACATCATCCTTCCTCGTCCATTGTCCCCAAATGTGATGTACATCTTTTCCTTCACTGGGGTGAGGCTGGAGAACCACTTCTTATCTCCGGTCATGTGTCGAGAACATCCGGAGTCGATCAACCAAATGTTCTCCAAGCCTCCTGCCTGTAGTCAGAAACAAGAACGAGAATGAGCTAACGACTTGACACTGGGGTTAGCACAAAGAAAGTTAAACCAGTGTCGAGCCATCTGCTCAAAGTAGGGGTTAGCAAACATCATTCCCTTGCCACCAAACTTCCCATGTCCCATGGAAGGAGTACGAGCACC
Source organism: Cenchrus americanus (assembly GCA_947561735.1). Lineage (NCBI taxonomy): Eukaryota > Viridiplantae > Streptophyta > Magnoliopsida > Poales > Poaceae > Cenchrus > Cenchrus americanus. The sequence goes on along the minus strand of OX387244.1, from coordinate 49,184,558 downwards.
ACGAGGGGGAAAACGTGGTCCGTAGTTCCTCTGGAACCCAAAGCTGCGATCATCTCCCCTAAACCCGTATTGAGGACGAGTAGGGGGACGTCTAGCAAAACCACCACGAGCCCGACCAAACCTCTCACCAGCACGCACACCATCATCTCTCCTAACAAACCTCTCACCACCACCTCTCTGTGGGAACCTACCACCCTGAGCTCCAACTCTACCAACACTCTTCACACTTCCCACACCCCGTGGAAGTGGCACTCTAGGCTCAGGGATACCATGAGACTGGCGATACCTGTCCTGGTTCGCTTGCTCCCTAGCAAGCCTCTCATCCCTCTTCCTCTTGTAGCAAAACTCTGCTAGATGTCTCTCCTTGCCACAATACTCACACCTGAAGGGGATGGGTTTTGGTTTTGGATCTGGCTTCGCTCTAGGCTTCTCACCCTTCTCACTCACAAACTTCATGGGTTTCTGGAAATCATTTGTTTTGGGTGGAAATTTGGGTGGATCTTGGGTTGTGTCAAGCTTGTTGCAAAGGTGGTTGGGCTTTGGTGTGAAAGTGTTCTTGGGTGCCTTTGGAAGTGGGACTTGGATGTCTCCGATCACCTCAAACTCGGGGTTAGACTCAACACACTTCTCATACACACTCTCCCCACTGTTCTCTCCCACTTTCTCACCCAACTTCTCAAACCCCAAACCACAACCATCGGCTCTCTTGAACTCCTCAATCATGATTTTCAATTGAGGTTCACCGCCTGAACAACCAACCCAACACCTTCCTCAAATAGTCATTCTCCTCATAGATGACATCCAAACGGGAAGTAAGTTCAAGATTGCGCAAAGTAACTTCATCACAGCTAGTGCATGCATTGACAACAGGAGATTTCAAAGAAGCTTCCAAAGTGCTAATAGTAGAACGAGCATCAACAAGCTTAGCATGCATAGTAGGAAATGATTTACAAGCACCAAGCAAAGTGGGTCTAGCCTTAAGCTCATCATACTCAGTCCTAAGAGCATCTAGTTTAGCCAAAGTGGAAGCATTCTTCTCATTAAGCAACTTAATCTCATTCAATTATGCATCACACTCAAGACACTCAACATCATCAGGAGTAGTAGGATCATGTTTCAAAGAGTCATTCTCAAGTTTCAATTCAACCAATTTAGACTCTAACTCTCCTACTTTCTCACTAGCATTCTCAAGTTGAGCCCTAAGATCTTTCCTCATCTTCTTAGCATCTCTCAACACACTATCACGGTTGTCAATCAAGCCATTCAACCTAGTGATCTCAGCAAGCAAAGAGTCGGGGTTACGATTTACCTCATCCTCCGAGTCGGAGTCGCTGTCTTCCTTGTCGCTCTTCTTGCTGCTCGAGCTATGGGCCATGCCACAAAAGCCTTCAAGCACCACACAGCTCAATCCACTAAGGTTCCGGCTTGCACTCTTCTTGCCCTTGCGCCTCCCGGCGTCTTCATCTTCACTGCTTGAGCTTGACTGCGCGTCGCTTGAGCTTGAGTCGACGTCACTTGCACCGGCCACCATGGCTCTTGCCTTGTCCTTCTTGTAGCCGCCCTTGCTCGGTCGCCGCTTCTCCTTGTCCTTGCTCTTGGACTTGCTGAAGTGCTTGCCCTTGGAGGAGTACTTGTCTTCACGCCTCGGGTGCGCCTTGTACTCGCACATCTTGTACTTGTTCTCCTCCGCTTCCGAGCACTCGGCAATGAAGTGGCCACGCTTGCCACACTTGTAGCACATCCCTGAGCTCCGCCTTGCATTCCTCCGGCTCTCATGTAGTCGATCAAACCTCCTTGAGAGCAATGCCAGCTCCTCCTCGCCCAGCACATCAAACTCCTCATCTGGAATAGACATAAGAGAAGACAAGGAAAACTGTCGACAGGAAGGGTTAGATTTGCCCTTTGATCTGCCCACAAGAGCAAGACTATGGTCAGTCGAGCCCTCATGCTTGGATTGCAACTTCCTGTCAACCTCAGCCGACCTGAGCTTAGAAAAGAGGTCATCCAACTCAATAGTCAAATATTGCCCAGACTCCTTGATGGCCTCAACCTTAGCACCCCAAACATTTGGATCCAAGACATGCAAGAGCTTCAAAGCCTGATCATGCTCGGTGTAAGGAAAATCCTCAACATTAGCCTTCATGTTGTTCACGATGGCGGTGAACCTCTGAAACATCACATCGTTGTCCTCACCGGGAAGTTGAGTGAAGTTCTCATATTGCATCCGGTAAGAGACAAAGAGGCGAGCCTTCACATGGTTATCACCACCGTGAGCAACCAACAACTTCTCCCAAATTTGCTAAGCAAGATTGAAATGGCGAACACGCTCAAACTCAGGATCACACAAGCTCCGGACCAAGTGATCAATGGCTTTTGCATTTGCCTCATACTTGGCCTTAGCACCGGCATCGGTCACTATAAGAGTATGGATGTTGACCGGAATAGCATAGGTCTTGTCAAGCACAATGAAATCCAACAACTTGCCACGAAGAAAGATCATCATACGAGCCGCCCACTTGTGGTAACCCTTGCCATCGAAGTGCGGCGAACCGCCCCGCTCAATGTATGCCATCTTAGGATTCAAGACTTGTCAAGGTCACAAAGAATCCGGCACCAGGCTCTGATACCAATTGAAGGATCAGATGGCGACTAGAGAGGGGGGGAGTGAATAGGAGCCGGTAAAAAATTCTTCTCAAAGAACCCGGCCTATACCCTAGTCAAATCCCGGTCACACACAAGCGATGGATCGAATCACACACCAATCGTCAAGACAACGAGGTTATGTATCAACCTCCAGTCTTAGGAACGATTCCTTGAAGCACACGCGGAAGCACAAGAAAGGAAGGGAGGAATCGAACCAAGAAGCAAAGCACACAGGCTCTGGCGGACCGTTCGGCCAGGAGGGGCGGACAGTCCGCACTGGCCACGCGGACCGTCCGCCGCCGCCGCGAACTGTCCGCACCCACACCGCGGACTGTCCGACCCTGCGCCGCGAACCGTCCGAAAAAGCTAACCGAACCACCAGAGACGACCCCGAATAACGGACCGTCCGCGAGGAGCACGCGGACTGTCTGCCAGGCACCCACGGACCGTCCGCCCGCTGCTGCGGACTGTCTGAAACCTCGCCCAACGAAAACTCAAAGCCACGACGGATCGAAAGAGAAGCTGAGCAATAACACGAAGAACACGGGAAGAACTTGCTCCTCGTGGACCGTCCGCCGTCCCCACGCGGACTGTCCGCCCCTTACGGACAGAACAGAAAAACAACCCGACCCCGAAGGTCAACTCCCCCAAATCATCATCGGATTTCCGAAACAGTAGAAGCTGTGGAGACAAGGGTTTGGGGACTTGAAAAGCGTCACACAAGGATGCTATAGCCCAAAAATCTTGCCTCCTAACTCCCTAAATCACCGGGAATCGCGAATCCTTTGAGCACCACCAAAAGCTAGAGCACCGAACGAAAATCCTTGAATCAAAGTGGTTTCCTGGCGTTTGAGGGCACAAGATCAATCACAAAGGTGCACAAGGCATCCCTCCATGTTTTCCTCAAAGAAATCCGGGGAGAAACCAACTCAAATCCGCGGAATCACACCGAGAACAAAGGCACGAAAACAAGCACAAAAAGACCACAAAAAACACAACTCCGAATCTTCTATACAAACCAGGAAAGATTCACAAGGTCTAGCATGCCGCCCTAGCATCCATCCCTCTCAACAAATCTCACATGAAGCTCTCATGCTAGCCTAGAGAAAGTGGAGAAGAAAATAGCTACAAAAATGAGAAATGGGAGGGGGGAAATGAAACCCTAAGTCACAGAGAGAGAGAGCCATCCACACACACTCATGGCTTATATATCAGGTCCCGCCGGAGTGGTAAATGACTCAACTACCCCTAACTTAACTACTGGCGATACAACCCATGTAGGGGCATTTAGGTAATGTTTGTGGGTCTTGCCATCGGACGGCCACGCCTTTGCCGCACCCCGCGTCCTCCCGACGCAAGCCATGCGATCCCGTCGCGTGTCCTCCGCTTCGAAGCTTCCCGACACGCCCGGATCCCGTCTCCGTCGTGTTGGGCCCTCGGACTTGGTTTTGAGGCCCAAACCAAGAAACCATTCTCCGATGGTTTTGTGGGCAAACCACCAAACCCCGCGTGCTCGGTCCGGCCTCCCGCCAAACCACTTGACTTGACCACCACCGTGCACCGGCTCGATCGTCCACGACCTCGTCTTGCTCTTAGTTGCTATAACTTGGGATGGTTAAAATGAATCTTTTATAATATGATGAATGTTGATCATGATAACTTTGGTGATATATACATGTATGTGTGTGCTTATGGTTAATAACAAGATCATATGGTTTAATCGGAACATGGAGAACCACCCAGGAAAACAGTGCAACCACGGTCCATATGGCTGCGGCTTAGCGGAATTAATTAGGAGAGTGGGTTAGGTGATAGCTCTTTTCGAGAGGGGCACGGGGGGGCCGAGGTTGAGAAGGAGGTATAGCCGGTCCTTTTGGGGTGGCAGCCTTGGCTAAGGTGTTAACCATTAGGGAGGGTTATAGTGCTGCTCACCATTCTTGTAGCTGTTGCGGGGAGTTTGTTGGTTTCTCTTCTTTCCTTTGTAAAGGCTTCGTAGTGGACCCCTAGCCACTCACCTCGGAAGTGTTTAAGGGTCGATCAACACCGGGCAACATGGGGAACACAGTATGGGTAAAGTGTACAACCTGCGAGTGTAAAGGCGATCGATCGGCCGTGCTCACGGTCGAAGTGGCACGGACCCTCACATGATTAATAAACTTGAAGATGGAACTAAACGTGGTTTCTTGTGGTTTTGAGAGAAGATGCTTTCCCAAATGCTTAAGTGGGTTGGTATAAACTTACATCTAGTAATCGGGAGCTTGCTAATAAAACTTGACCAACATTAAAATGCTAACCGCAGCAAAACTCTTAACTGTCCTTGATGGCCTTGCATCTTCCCCCACTGGCGAGCTCCAACCATAAGTGTGCTCACCCTTGCTAACCCATGGGAGGGACCCTCGAACCGCCCTTTGTTCGGGTACGGGGTAGGCCATCATGGCCGGATCGCGGCGAAGATCGTCGGACGGCCGCCCACTACACACCGTAGCGCGACGTGCTCCCTCACGTAGCTAGGTAGCGCGGCGTGCATGTAACCCGTCGCCCCCTTGGCCTATAAAAGGGGGAGGCGAGCCCCCAGCCGCGGGGGACGAGTTCGGAAGACACAACACACGCGTGCACTCACTCTCTTATTCTCCCACAACATCTTCAGCCACTCTCCCAGGGACTTGGAAGCCACGCTTCCTCTCCCGCCTTGCTTGTACTTGCCCCACTACAAGCACCCCGGTCTTAGAGGTAATATAGTGCCGAGCACGCCTCGCGGGCGTACGGCCTCGGCGGAACCGGGATAAAACCTTGTGTCGTTTGTTGCTTGGCATCGACCATTGAGGGATAGACCTAGGCGTTATCCTCTTGGTTAGTGTCGGGACCATATTCCGCATAAACTGAGTTGGCGCCCACCGTGGGGCAGAAACGGCGCCTAAAGGTCATTTCGCCAACTCCCTCCATGGTGATTCATGGCAGGTACACCGTGCTACCCGCTACAACATGGGTAGCTCGGACCCTCTCCCGGCCGGGTTCGAGATCCGCTTCGGAGACTTGAACTTCCAGGCCACGAGGTAACTATCTCATGCGCCTCACCAATCGTCGGAAGCTTCGCGCGCAACGCGAGGCCGGTCGCTACGGGTCTCGCCGCACGCACGACCGGCACGGACACCCGCGAGGCACGGATCTTTGCGGGTCCGTCGACGCCACGACGCCGTCGTCGCTCGGGCTACGCTCGCGTCGAGGGCGCGGTCGATCGGCGACGGGCGGGCGCGCCGCCGCCCCAACGCGGTGCGCCCACCGTCTCAACAGCGCCACCGCCCGAGGCGCGGGACCGGCGTGCGGTCTCGGGACCGAAAACGCATCCCCATCGGGCTGCGTGGCGCCACGGCCGGCCCATAACGCCAACGTGAACACGACGATGCGCCGGGTTCCACTGGCCGTCACGTCTTCGTCGCCGGGGACCCGGCACCTCGGCGACGGACGAGTCATCCCTAGGCTCGATCGACACGATGCCACCCGCCAACGCCGCCACGGGTACGCGGAGTGGGACTTCTCGGCATGCGGGACCCGGTCGCGTTCGGGCGCTTCCCGGCGCCGCGGACTGCGGATTTGGCTGCTCCGACGACTCCGGCACGGGAGACTCGACCCCTCGCGGGGTGTTGCGCACGATCATCACCAACGACCCGGCTAACGCTGCCGGTGCGGCGGGTGCGGAGATGGGAAGTCACGCTGCCCCGGGGATCGCCACGCGCGCGCACGGCCGCGGGGCCGGCGCTCTCGCCGGGCGGCGTCGACGCACGGGCGGCCCAAGCCGCCGAGCTCGGGGGCCAGGTGGCGGAGGATGCCGGACGGTGCGGCTACTCAGCGCCTCGATGGCGGGGGGAGGCCTCGCCTTTTGACGAACGCGCGCGGGAGGCTGGGCCGACGAGGTCCGCGACCGCCTCAACCCTGTCCCCAACGTCGACAACGCGGATACTCCACCACGGGCGAGCGAAGCTCATCGCGCCGCGGCGCTTGCTACCGCGCATGCGGCACCCTCGACCCCGAGGCTCGAGACATGCAGCGAGGTGCGGACTCTCCTTGAGCAAGCGGCGAGTCCGGCGGGCCGAGGCTCGGCCTCACGCATCCGCCAACGGGGGGGGACGCACGAGGTGATGATCCTCGCACCGGGAGGCGAACCCTCGGTGCACGTGGGTCAACCGTGACCGGGCGCACGCCGGCCAAGGAACGGCTCCTCGACACGCGCGGGCGGATGGGGGAACGCCCGCACGCGTCATCAGCGCCGGGCGCACTGACAGGCGGACGCGCGGCGGCTAGGGGGTTACCACCCTCGAAGGGGTGGACGCTACGGCGGCGGTGAGGATCGCTCCCGACCACGGGCCGGGCACCGTGTGTTCGGCGGGGAGATCCGCCGGCGGCGTTCCCCCGACGCTTCCGTCGGCCCTCGACGATCGTCAAATACAACGGGGAGACGGACCCTCGTGTACGGCTCAACGATTACCGCCTGGCTTTGTCGGTGGGCGGGGCCACCAGCAACCCAGTAATCATCGCAACTTGCATTTGGGCGACGCGGCCGGACATGGCTCGAGCACCGCCGCCGGCCCGGATCCATAAGTTTGGGACGATCTAGTCCACACGTTCGTGGGCAACTTCCCGGGGGCACATCGTGCGCCCTGGGAATTCTTGGGACCTGCGCTCCTGCCCACGCGAGAGCGAGACGGTATTTGCGGGACTTCATACGGCGCTTTTTCAAACGCTGCATGGAGCTACCCGGCGTGGCGCGGTCGAGATCGTGCACGCGTTCCTCGAGGGCACCACGTGCGGGACCTTGTGCGCGGCGGCGCAGCCGCCCACGGACTCGGAGACGAGACGTTCGACATTGCCACCAGCTTCGCCTCGGAGAGGAGGCGGTGGGGGACGTCTTCGACGACGAGAAGGGCAAGGCGCTCGGGGACACGCCGCGGAGGGCGGCGGGTCCCAAGGGCGGCGCCACAACGACAAGCGGGGCAAGAAGGGGAAGAAGCCGCGCCGCGGCGCGGGCAGGGGCGCAACGGCGGCAACGCCGAGGCCCCTCGGCGTCGACCGGCCGACGGGGCCCTCGGCCGGCCCCTCGAGCCGGGGGTGTTTGACGACATGATGAAAAAGCCATGCCCCTACCACAAGACTCACGACGAACCCACACTCTTGAGCAATGCGACATGCTCAAGAAATTCTACGAGCGTGCCGCCGCGAGAGCGGAGGCCAAGAAAGATGGGGGCAATGGCGGCGCGGGTGGTTTCCTATTGTCGAAAATGTGTTCCTGTCTTTGGGGACCTTGTCGACATGTCGACCCGGCAACGCAAGAAGGAGCGGCACGAAGTCCTCGCCGCGAGGGGGCACCTCGGCCTTCCTCAGGCGAGTCGGAGGACGCCATGCCTGGCAAGGATGATCACCCAGAGCCGCATCCGGAGCCGGGCCGGTACCCAGCGCGGTGGTCGATCCCATCATTGGGAACGCCCGGTTTTCGAAGGTCCTTATGGACGGAGGCAGTAGCCTCAATATCCTCTTCGCGCATACATCGCGCACGATGGGGATTGGTGGACCATTGCCCGGCCCGGCCTCGCTTCGTTTCACGGCATCGCGCCGACAGCGAGATTCAACCCCTCGGGAGCGGATCGATGCGCCGTCGGTTTGGGACACCCAGAATTTTCGCAAGGAAACCCTCACTGTCGAGGTGGTGGGATTCAAAGGGGCCTACCATGCCATCCTTGGGCGACCATGCTATGCCAAGTTCAATGCGGTCCCCGACTACACGTACTGAAGATGAAGATCTAGGGTCCAAACGGCGTCATCACCGTCGGGTCGTCGATCGAGCACGCATTCGGCCCGCGGCGTCGAGTGCGTGGAACATGCGGGGGCACTAGCGGCGGATGAAGCGGTAGTGTTCTGTTGGAGAAGATGGTCAACGACGACCTCAGCTCCGCCACCAAGCACGTCGGCACCTTCGAGGCCGCCGAGCAAACCAAAGGGGTCCCCCTCGACCCGTCGGCCCCCGAGGGCAGGGCGTTGAGGGTCAGCTCGACCCTCGACCCCAAATAGGAAGCAGTGCTCGTCGACTTCCTCCGCTCCAACGCCGACGTCTTCGCGTGGAGCCCCTCGGACATGCCGGGCATCCGGGGAGGTCGCCGAGCCTTGCCTTGATATCCGCTGCGCTCGCGCCGTGCGGCGGCCGGGCGCGCCGGCACCGACGGGGAGCGGCGACGGGCGATCGGAGCGGAGGCTGCGGAAGCTCCTCGAGGGCCGGATTCCATCGAGGAAGTGTTCCACCTACATGGCTAGCTAATCCTGTGCTTGTAAAAAAGAAAAATGGGAAGTGGAGGATGTGTATAGACTACACCAGTCTCAATAAAGCATGTCCAAAAGTTCCTTTTCCTTTGCCACGCATAGATCAAATCGTTGATTCTACAGCCGGGTGTGAACTACTCTGTTCCTTGATGCCTATTCGGGATATCACCAAATAAAAATGAAGGAGTCGACCGACTCGCGACTTCGTTCATCACCGTTCGGGACGTTGCATTGCGTCACGATGCCTTTTGGCCTCAGAAACGCGGGCGCGACATATCGGCGGCGCATGCGGCACGTTTTTGGGGACCATATCGGGCGGACGGTCGAGGCTTACGTGGACGACATCGTCGTCAGACTAAGGCGGACGACCTGGTTAACGACCTTGGCGTCGCGTTCGGTGCCTAAACGGCGACACCGCGCGGTGGCAAGAGCAAGACGAAGACGAAGGGGCGGAAGGTCGAAAACGGTGAGACACTAAGGTAAACAACCGCCGTCCCCTCCTCCCCCCGCAGCCTTTATAGGCCGATGGGCGAGCTCTCCGAGCGGACGCCCCGCTAGCATTAACCGGCAGGGAATCTTTCCATCGCGTCGACGGGTGGGCCCCACCACGACCGCGGCGGACACAACACCGTGGGCGGGCCATCATTACGGCAAAGACCGGCCGCGACCGAGGCGAAGCCGGCCACGTCCGCCGGCCACGCCGCCCACTACGCGCGCGCGCGCGGCCGCAACGCCTAAAAAGACACGCCCGCGCTGCAAAACCGCGGCCACGACCGCAAGGCACTTAAATGCCCGGGTCCCTTGCCAAGCAAGGAGAACCCTCGAGCGGGGCGAACCCCCGGCTCGAAGCAGAGGCGACCCTCGATGGGATATCAGCGTGAGAAGGTCGCAAGGGACCTGCTCAACGTAGAGCAGGCAACCGCGGGCACCCATGCCACGTAAAACCCTCGAGCGGCACGACCCTCGGCTCCAAACAAAAGCGACCCACGACTGGACATCGACGTGAGAAGGTCGCCCGGGACCTGCTCGATGTAGAGCAGGCAACCGCGGGCACCCATGCCACGCAAAACCCTCGAGCGGAGCGAGCCCCCCGCCGGACAATGTCAACCCCCTCCAAAAGAAAGCACACACGCTGTGCTACCGACCAGCGCCTCGAGGACTGGCTCGCCCAGACCCCTCGACGGCCGCGAACGCGAAAAGACGGGGCTGTCCAGGCACGGCCCCGCACGGCCTTACTGATCAGAGGTTCGAAGCCTGACCCTCGACGGGTTCGAACAGCGCCTCGCATCACGCAGTTAGGGACGACGAGGGCACGCGCATTCGAGCCGTTCCTCGAGCCCGTTGGCTCGAGGGTGCCCCACATGTCGTGTTCGAGAGCTAGCGAGGGCGGCTAGCGGGGGGATCCCACCGAGGGGAGAGCTTCCGCGCCCTCGGTCCCTAGCGAACGGGACCGAGCCCCACCTAGCAAACCCACGCAAGCGCTTCCATGGACGTGTCTCCGGACCGCGCGGCCTACCCTTATCGAACGGGGCATGGGCGTCCACTTGAACCACCCGCTACCGCCTCGAAGAGGAATGCGCAATTCGCGACCCGCTCGATGGGAGTTGCGAAACCTCACCCCTTCGTCCCGCGGAGGGACGGCGAGGGCGCGTTAAAAAGCAAGTCGTCAGGCTCGACCCGATCGCCTCGAATTGGCCAAGGCTCGGGGGCTTGACGGACGGCTACACCTCCTTGAAATTGTACCCGCCGGAGACAGTGACAGGGGGGCGTGCACCCCCGAAGCCGGGCCGAAATACCGCCGATGCCGGTTGGCATATGTGCCACGCCTTTCTGACCAAAGTTCTCACGGTTAACCCCTGCAGGAGAACCCACACTCCTGCAGGGCTTCGGGGGCTAGACCCACCGGGTCCGCCGACGCGGCCCCACGGAAAGCGTTCGCAAACAAGGAGGGAAGAACGTCCTATCAGTAGGTTCCAGCATCTGCGGGAGCCTCAATGGCAAACCCGCAGATGCTCGGGGGCTACTGTCGGGGACAGCCCTAGGGGTCCCCTTAAACGACGGGGAAATCCTCACTTAATCCCGCAACCGCATCGAAACACGCTAAGCCTAACCATGCAGGTGACTAACCATGCAGGACACGGCCCACACCGGGACCCCGACGGCCCACCAAGACAGCCCTCTTAAAAGTCCTCCCGAGCAGGCCCCGCCTCGCTCGAGGGCGCGCTCCCCCTCGGGCGGGTTCCGCCCCGTTCGAGGGGCAACTCCCCCCTCGAGTGGTCCCGCCCCGCTCGAGGGCTCACTCCCCCCTCGAGCGGGTCTCGTCCCGCTCGAGGGTCCGTCCGGCCCCTCGGCCGGGGCCCGCCACGCTCACGGGCGCCCGCACGCGTGCGCCGCCCCGTACACGGGCATTTAACGCCCGACGCCGCAGACGGCGCCATCATGCGCCGGGGCTCGCGCCCCGGTGCCGCCGCACCAACTCCCCGGGGAGGAGCCCATCCCCGCCACAAGGTGGGGATGGACCGTGCGCACGGCCGGTGTCGGCCCCCGTGACACCGCGCGCCCACTCCGCACGGCGGCAACGCGCCCGACCCTCGAAGGGGGCCGGCGCACCCTCGATTTCACTTTCCCGTGACCCTACGGGCTAGGGTGAGGGGCGCTAGGCCGGTGGATCGCCATCCCGGCCACCGTAACGGCGTGGCCGCCGTACCCACGCGTGCGTGCGCACGCCCGGCGCTATAGCAACCACTCCCGCTACCGCGGAGCGCATTGGGAAGGAACGCCGTTCGCCCCGCTCCCGTGCCCCGTACCGCCCATCATCGCACCTCCCTCGAAGCCTATCGAGGACGCCACCACCATCTGCCGCCCTCCTACCCTCGAACCGCCACTGTTCGGGTACGGGGTAGGCCATCATGGCCGGATCGCAGCGAAGATCGTCCGGACAGCCGCCCACTCTACAGCGTAGCACGACGTGCACCCCCACGTAGCTAGATAGCGCGGCGTGCATGTAACTCGCCGCCCCCTTGGCCTATAAAAGGGGAGGCGAGCCCCCAGCCGCGGGGAGGGACGAGTTCAGTTCAACACAACGCACCGTGCACTCACTCTCTTATTCTCCCACAACATCTTCAGCCACTCTCCCAGGGACTTGGAAGCCACGCTTCCTCTCCCGCCTTGCTTGTACTTGCCCCACTACAAGCACCCCCGGTGCTGAGCAATATAGTGCCACGAGCACGCCCCTGCTGGACGTACGGCCCCCACGGCCGGAACCAGGATAAAACCTTGTGTCATTTGTTGCTTGGCATCGACCATTGAGGGATAGACCTAGGCGTTATCTACTGGTTAGTGTCGGGACCATATTCCGCACCGACAGCTTGTAAGTTTTGTGCTCCTTTGCTCTTTGCCGGTGGTGTCGAGCCCTTTTTGCCTGCCCTCGAGGAGCTGGTGGTTTGTGAGTTTTGTGTGGGAGCTCCTTTGTAGCATATGTATAGTTTCCTTTGTGCATTTCTTGCATTTGGCATGGCATATGTAACATGATTTATAGGCATCCTTGTATCTTAGTTTGCATGCATTTTGTATCATATGCATTGGTTAAGAAAAGCTTCTCTCATATACATTGTTCACCATGGAATGAGATATATGTCTTTGTGAGCTTGTTTGGTATGCTATGGTTAGTTTGGCTTAGCTCTTGATGATCTCGATGAATAATCCATGATTGATAGCTATGTCTTTTGAAAATGTCACATGTATGCTCTCTCATGTGAAAAAGCCTTTATATGATCTTGACATGTTTTAGTGTCTTGGCTATGCTTAATTTGTGGTTGGATAGCTAGTTTATTGATCATATGGGGCCAAAGGCTCATTTGCCATCATGAATGTTTAGTCCTCTTGCTTTATCTTATGGAGGGGCATAAGTTCCTTTTTGTCGCAAAGACATCTCATGTACCAATTATGAATCTGAAAATGAAATGTAAAATGCTTGGAAAATGTGCTCCCATGTCATTTGTGCTGAATTTAATTTGCTTTGGGTGCTAAACCGTTGCATGATGCCTACCAATGAGAAGTCTCATACATAGAAGTAGGCACATGGCTCGGTGGCTTTGACATGACATGAGGTGCTTGTGGGTGTTTGTGATGGTCTTATGATTAGAATTGCTGTCCTAGCATGAAGTTTGTGTGGCTTTGCCATTTTGATATGCTTTGATCATGTTTAGGACTTTGCTCATGAGAGGCAAGTTTTTCGCAAAATTGCCAAAATCCATCTTAGCTTCGTCCAATGGTTGTGAAACTTGGTGATCATGTAGTTGAGATCGATACAAAGCCGTAGTGTATCTAACTTGCTCAGTTGGACATGTGTAGCATCCTATGTTGAATTTTGTATATTTGAGAAGCTCTAGGTTGAATTTTTTGCATTTTTGGCTTGATTCATGCATTTCCAACAAGGGGGAGAAGTTTGAGCTTGAAATGGCTTGCTGGATGCATTTAGAAGGTTTTCAGGTGGTTTCGAGCCATTTCTGGGCTCTGTTGTTCACCGGTCTGACCGATGGTGAGCACCGGTCTGACCGGTGTGAGTGCTGGTCCTGTGCACATGTTAGGCACCGGTCTGACCGGTGGTGATGACTGGTCTGACCGGTGTGAGATGAAGTTGCTGCAGCTGCCCTGTTTTCAGCTGGTTTGCATGCATTAGTTCAGGGGGAGCTTGCATGTGTGCAGGGGGAGCTCTTTGTGGTTGTTCGAGCTTTGCTTTGGTGGTTTGCACTCTTTGTTTGAGTTTTGGTTTGTCTCGGATGTGTCGAGCCGTTGCCCTTGCCTAAGGGGTCCGAGACTTGTCTTCTTCAAGTGATCTTGCTCTTTGCCTTTGTTTTGTTTTCGATCGCTTGTTAGAGTTTCTTTTTGTTCGTTTCTTTTCTTTTTCTTTTCTCTCTTGTTACTTTTGTGTGGGTGTTGTCAATGCACTCATCAAGGGGGATATTGAGGACCATGTGTGGTCCGAGGACCGGTGGATGGTCGCTTCCTTGTGTGATGAGTGATTGACAACGTTGTGTGGACTGATTCTTGGCTAAGTATTGCAGGTGCAGGTTGCGGCTTGATTGGTGTTGGTGCAGGTGAAGAACAAGCGCGAAAGGTCGTCGCCGGTGAGGCCTCCAGGTGTGGAGAAGACAAGTAGGCTTCGTTCGAGGGACCGGTGGCCGGCGGGGGTCAAGTGCGGGCCGCATGGTGGCATGAACAGCAAGATGAAGTCGTGGACGGTTTCTTGGTTGAGCCTCAAAACCAAGGTCGAGCCGGGACTACGTGGGAGCCGAGTCATGAGTGGAGATTGGTGGAGGCTACACCGAGTTCGCGGGGTTTCCGGTGGTTCACCAGAAAACCACTGGGTTCCTTGGTTGATCCACAAAGCCAAGACCGAAGAACCGAAAACGGTGCTGCAGCAACGCCAGACCGGTCTGACCGGTGGGGACTTGTCTGACCGGTGAGGAGCACCGGTCTGACCGGTGTGCGACGACGCAGTCCGGAATCTTCGAACCGGAGGACACGCGTCGGGATTGCAAGGCTTGCGTCGAGGCTAAGCAGGTTGCGGTCGCCGGGCATCCGTCCGATGGAGAAAGCTTCAAATCTTCCAAAACCGCCCTTGAGGGGCTTGTATCCCTAGTTGTTAGAGAAGGGTATTTTAGACTTTCGGTTGCCTCCATATAACCCAAGAGGTGAGAGGATGGCAGCCAACTCTTGGAACCCTAGCTCATTTGTTTTCCCATTTTCCTTCCTATTTTCCTTAGGTTTTCCATAGGACTAGCTTGAGAGCTCCATGGAGAGATCTTGTTGAGAGGGATGGATGATCGGGCGTCTTGCTAGACCTTGTATGAACCTTTGTTTCATGTATAGATGATTCGGCGTGGTTCCTCAAGGTTTGGATGTGTTTTCCCCGGTTGTTCTTGGTGGTGGTTTTCGGAGCCCTCTCTTGGTGATTTCTTTGGGTTGTTTTCGGGACTTTTCTCTTGGGGATTTGATGGGGGAAATTTGTGGGAACCCTTCGTGGTTCTTTGGGCTGTGATTCCCCTCCCAAATCCGTGAGTAAAGGTGCTCGATTTTGGGGTTTCTTGAGTTCTTGGGTTGGAAGTGCTCTTGGCGGGATTTCCTTGATTCCTCCTTTTTGGACGAGTTTTGGTGGGATTAAACTTGGCTATGGACTCCTCATGAGGTGTTCCTAATATTCCCAAAGTCTTGTTCAAGTCCGTGGAGCGATTCGGGAGATCGAGGTTTGGATTTGGGGAAGTTGACCCGCGAGTGCTGTTCATCCCGAGTTGCCCAGGCTACACCGGTCTGACAGGTGCTCTTGACCGGTCTGACCGGTGCAACCCTCGGTGGTTTTTGCTCGGGTGAACGTCTGGGTGTGTTCGCGGTTGTCTTGTGTTGCTGCTGTTTCGAGTTTGGGTCAGTTTGGTGGTCGGTTGGCCTGTTTGGCGCTTTGGAGGCTTTCAGGCTGGGATCGGTCTGACCGGTGTGGAGCCACTTAGTGAAAGTTGCTCAGTTTCACCAGCAGGGACCGGTCTGACCGGTGGTGCTCACCGGTCTGACCGGTCTGGGTCTGTAGACTCGAGGTTTGGTGTTCCGCTGCGTTCTCGGGTCGGAAGGTTGTGTGTTGGTTCCTAGGTCCAGTGGCACTCCAGTGGCTATGTGGGCTTGACCAACTTGGGTAGTGAGTCGGAGACGTGTGTTGGAAGCCGTGTTCATCTTGTTGGAGTTTCCATCTCCTTCGAGAAGAATTTTTATCGGCTCCCATTCACCCCCCCCCCTCTCTGGTTCGCCGTATCGGTCCTTCACGTGCGGAGGAGCCGCCCGTCCCACCTCGACGATCGATCCGTTCATCCGCGCCACCTCCATACACTCCGCGGTATTCCACATATGGCTTCATCATATTGTCGGAGGAGGAGGAGGAGAAGAAACTCTCTCGTCTTGAGAAGAGGCTTGTGGCCAACGTTGACTTCGACGATCAAGCACTCAACTATTTGGGTTTCGGCACGGACATATATTATATGTTGGGGCACCTTGGATGGGTGCAATTCTCCAACGGGGTGTCGGCAAACACCCACAAGGAGTTTGCCTTGGAAACCTTGATGACTATTGCGCCTATCCTTGATGAGGGGGTGCAAAGTTTATCATTCTGTTTGGAGGGAATCCAACAAGTGGTTCCCTACGAGTATGTTAGGGAGCTACTTGGATTCCAAAAGAAGCTCCGGAGAAAGTCGACGTGCCGGACGGCTTGTTAGGTGGGTTTTGGAATTTGATCTCCGGAGAAGCGCACCAACAACGCAATTGCATCCGTAACCCCATTATCCAAGTATTCCACTCTTGGATGAGCAAGAGGATATTGGGGAGGATGAGGGAGACGAAGGTGACCGACACGGAGTTGAATTGGCTCTACTCGGCTTTAATTGCCAAGCAGCCAATAGACCCCTCATACCTTATGATCAACCTATGGTGTTGCGAGGCAACATCGGGATCGGGAGATGTTGGTTCTGGGTGCTACCTCTCTATGTTGGCCATCTCCCTAAGGTCGGGGATCACAAGAAACCCCAAACATCTTTTACGTGGGACCTCTCTTGGCCTTGAGTATTTGAAACAAGGTAAATAAATTAGTGGAGATGAGAGAGGAGGCTTTCATGTGGCCAAGGTGAACCTACCCCTTCCGGACGCAAGGCTTAGGCTTTTCATTCAAGGGAGGGAAGATTGGTTGGAAGAGGGACTCCTTGTCCCGGCAAAGAAAAATAAAAGAGGAAGAATCGTAGAGGAGGGATCTTCCTCTGCACAAGCGGGTGGTGCACAACCCAACTATGTACCACCATCTGGCGGGATTCCTACTCCGCCAAGTTATTACGGAGGGCCACAAATGCAAGCATGGGGGGTGGTGCACCGGTGCCCCCACAAAATTATGTGGTGCCCAACGTAACCTTTGCGGAGCCCTACGCACAATATCCCCAACCACAACAAAGCATGGCCATAATTGGAGGGTATGTTGCGAGAAATATGCAAAACGTCGCAGCCATCCAAACCAATGAGGCTCAACTTGGTGAGGCCAATGCAAATATTGCATATGAGCTTGGACGCCTTCACCTAGTGCAACCGGATCAATTCATTGGAGGGGATGTCCAACCCTACTACGAGCAAGGGTACAACTACCAAGATTATCAACACCAACCACCGGCAGAGGATTAGGAAGAAGGAGGAACTTTAGTTTTCTTTTCTTTTTTCTTTCTCTGTAATTTTCAGCTTTTGTTTGCTTGTGTTTGCATAGTATTTTCAGTTTTTATTTAAATTTCAGCAAGTGTATTTTTTATTTCCAGCATGTATTTCAGTTTGTTTTCACCATTAATAAAGACACCACCTTGTTTACATCATTGGAAAAGTTACAAAAATTTGTGCCATAATGATATATGATTATAATTGCCGCTTTGTTTATCTTTGTAATTGATTTATTCATGTTAAAGCTAGTGCTCTCTTAAAATATGAATCTGAATTTATCTAAATGCTACCTTAATCTTTAGAGGAGGTTATGATTAAATAAAGACCCATAGTGTTTTATGTGCTCTCAAGTTATGAATAGATTGAAGATGGTTTTTATGCCCAAAAATATCGCTAACCTTGTCATGAATATCACTTGTGTGTTGCTCAACCTATCTAAAGCCTTATATATATATTTGAGTGCATAAACCTTAGTGTACAAGATTTATTGTTGAGTGAGTTATTGCAGGCCATGATTTCTTTGGCCCGAGACTAAGAAGCTGGTCATTCCTTTTTTGTGTATCTATCTTTTTGCTAGCCTTTTATCCGTGCATTGTGTATCCCCACATTGGATTACCTCACCAGATATCCACCCTTAAAACCAAATATCATCCTTCGGATTACCTCCTTGACCACAACCTATCGTTGAGAATGGATCATCAATTTAAGGAAGATCACAAGACGGTGCCAACATTGAAGAATTCAAGTATCTCTCCAAGGAAAAATATTTTCGCTACCTACCTTATTTATTGCCTCTTTGCTCGAGGACGAGCAACGTCTAAGAATGAGGGAGGAGGTAGGTAGGATGCAATTTTAGAATTCAAAGGGGAGCAAATAAAATTTTTATGAGAAAAAAAATGAGAAAAGAAAGAAAGAAATATATGAGAAAAAGAGAAAAATATGAGTATGTGTAAAAATAAAAATAAAAATAAAGTGAACTCCCCGGTTCTCTAAAGTGCATTAGGAATTTCAAGGCTTCAAGATTAAAAGATCCATACTCATTTTTCCAACCATGTACAATCCGATAACGAGGACTTCCTTTGTGCCTTGGGATCACTGTTTGCCATTTGCACATGTCCACCTATCTCAAGTGTGTGTATTTTTCTTTTTCCCCTCCTTGATATAACATCATTTTCCAATGACCTTTTTGACGAGTCTCGGTAAGACCATGAGAAGCTTGTCTTGTTTTGACAACATCTCATTTATAATATCTTGGTAGGACTAAACTTTCCCAAAAGCTCCATATAAAGCCTACCACATATATGTTATGAGAGGGAAAGGAGTAGAATAAATAGGCTTGAGAGACAAAGCGAGATGAGAGTTCAGGAGAAATATGCAAGATGATTTAAATTTGTGAACTTGGTTTAGCTTTTCTTCATCTCGTTCTTTATTTCAAAAATTCTGAGATCTATTTAAATTTTGAGAGCATGTTAATTGTTGACGGTTAATAGTTGTATCAAAGTTCATTTAGACTTGCAAGCGGACAAGTCTCCCGCCATAGTCAAGGGACCCTTCTTCCCTCGAGTGGTGGACCCAAGGTATCGAATCCGTGGAACAAGGTGCAACGCAAGGATTCAATCTAGTAAAGCAAGGAAAGCTATCTAATGAAGTACCAAGTTGCATCTAATCTAATATATCATAAAGAAAACATATCTAATCCAATCTACTAAAGAGGTAGCAAGAGAAAGCAAGAGATAACCGATCTAGAGAGTCTAAATCATGCTTATGTTGTAGCTCCAAACAAGATAGATGAAGATAGAAAAGCGAATCTCATTAAAAGCATCTTTAAATAGTGGCCTTCCATCCGACTCTGAAAATGCCCGCCTTTCGGAACCCTCGTTCTGTCACAACGTATCCCTACTCATGCGGGTAGTCTAGGGCGAGTTCGATAAGAACAAGTTGAAATCACTTGGCCGGTCCGGTATGCACATCTAGCCACCGCGGCTACAAGAGCACCCTATGTAATCTATCTTAAGTATAGATTGTAGAAGAAGCAAAACCAAGAAGAAAACAAAATCATCGAGAAGGCACTTGATCGCTAGAAATCGGATTCACTTAAAGACTTCACCATGAATGATTACATGAACAAGATCACCACCGGGGCCCTACCTCGATCTTGATCCTCGCTCCGGAGGTCCGACGTGGTCTTCCATGCAAGGTTCCCACGTCGGCTAGGGAGACCCTAGACAACTAGCACGACCCTCATCTCCGAGATGGTGTCCCTCAAGCTTCTCTGCTCCTCGGCGGCGGATGACGAATTGGATTATGCGTGGCTCTCGGTCAGGGGGCTATAAATAGCCCGAGAGGAATCTAGGTCAAAGGGGAGGCCGACCGGGCCCCGGATCGGGGCCGGGCCGACCGGCCTGGGCCAACCGGCCTGGGCCCATCCAGGCCCAGCCCGTGTCCTCCTTCGTCTGGTGTTGCTTCCCGAGTCTTCTAGATCATCTCCCCTTTTGCATGTGGGCCCTTGTCGTCGGTTTCTCTCCGAATTGGACAAAGCTCCTTATCTTGCAAGATTCAACACTTTTCTGGCTAGGTCCTCGGAGTTTGTCATCTTCTCGGGCTTGGTCCTTGGGCTCTTGTAGTCATGTTCACTTCATTGCTTGACTTGTACCGGGCTTCAAGGTCCTGTCATGAGGTGCTTAATGAACTTATCCCGGAAGTCTTGCTTTCAACGTTAAAACCCTGCGTAAACACTTAACTCCAAAACCGACATGCACAAGTGAACTTGTTATACCACGGGGGTTAGTACCAATGGATAAGATACAAAAGTCATGCCAACACCGAAGGTAAACTCATGGCTAGGTTGACGGATTTTCACCGTCAACAGCTCCCCCATGCTTAAACCTTGCTCGTCCTCGAGTAAGCCTTCGATGGATATCATCGTTGCCCTTCATTGTTTAAACCATGCACTTGATCATACATGAAAAAAGCATAATGCTCTCAAAAGTTTAATTCGTTAAAGTTCCATAATGTAGTATCCTTCATCCCTACGGAGGGTAGATATTTAATTAAGCTTATCCCACAAGTATTAACATGCTCCCAAAATTCAAATGGATCTCAGAAATTTTGAAATAAAGAACAAGATGAAAAAGGGCTAAACCAAGTTCACAAATTTAAACCACCTTGCATCTTTCTCATGAACTCTCATCTCATCTTGTCTCTCAAGCCTATTTATTCTACTCCTTTCCCTCTCATAACACATACATATGTTGTAGGCTTTATATGGAGCTTTTTGGGAAAGTTTAGTCCTACCAAGATATTATAAATGAGATGTTGTCAAAACAAGACAAGCTTCTCATGGTCTTACCGAGACTCGTCAAAAAGGTCATTGGAAAATAATGTTAAATCAAGGAGGGGAAAGAGAAAAATACACACACTTGAGATAGGTGGACATGTGCAAATGGCAAAGAGTGATCCTGAGGCACAAAGGAAGTCCTCGTTATCGGATTGCACATGGTTGGAAAAATGAGTATGGATCTTTTAATCTTGAAGCCTTGAATTTCCTAATGCACTTTAGAGAACCGGGGAGTTCACTTTATTTTTGCACATACTCATATTTTTCTCTTTTTCTCCTCTTTCTTTCTTTCTTTCTTTCATTATTTTTCTCATTCATTCATTTTTTTGTCATGCATTTGGTCACGAGACTTTCACATCGGAGTTTTGATTTTTTTTATTTTGCTCCCCTTTGAATTTTTTTATTTACTCCCCTTTGAACTCTAAAATTGCACCGTACCTACCTCCTCCCCCATGCTTAAACGTTGCTCGTCCTCAAGCAAAGAGGCGATAAATAAGGTAGGTACCAGAAATACTTTTCCTTTGGAGAGATACTTGAAATCTTCAATCTTGGCACCGTCGATCTTCCTTGAATTGATGATCCATACTCAACGATAGGTTGTGGTCAAGGAGGTAAACACAAAAGATGATATTTGGTTTTAAGGGGTGGATATTCGGCGAGGTTTGTGAGATCTCCGATGTGGGGATACACAATGCACGGATAAAAAGGCTAGCAAAAAGATAGATACGCAAAAACGGAATGTCCAGCTTCTTAGTCCCGGGCCAGATAAATCAAGGCCTGAAATAACTCACCCAAAAATAAATCTTGTATACTAAGTTTTTGCACTCAAATATTTATATGGCTCTGGATAGGTAGAGCAACACGCAAGTGGTATTTATGACAAGGTTAGCTTTACATTTAAGAACAAAAATAAATCATCTTTAATAAATCTAAAACCTGAGAGCACATAAAACACTATGGGTCTTTATCTTTTTCATAACCTCCGCTAAAGATTAAGCTAGCATTTAGATAATTTCAGATTTGTATTTTTAAGAGAGCACTAGGTTAAACATGCATAAATCAATTACAAAGATAAACAAGCGGCAATTTTAATCATATATCATCATGGCACAAACTTTGTAACTTTACCAAAGGTAAAAACTTAGTGGTGACTTTATTCATGACACATGCTGAAAATTTAAATAAAAACTAAAAACACTACGCATACATAGGCGCATACAAGCTGAAAATTAAAAAAAAGAGGGTAAAGGAAAGATAACTAAAGCTCATCCTCTCTCTAATCTTCCGCCGGTGGTTGATATTAATAATCATGGTTGTTGTACCCTTACTCATAATAAGAATGCACTACTCCTCCTATGAGTTGTCCGACGGTGCTAGGTGAAGGCGTCAAAGCTCATAAGAGATGTTTGCATGTCCTTCACCCATTTGGTTTGCATTGGTTAGGATGGCTGCAATATTTTGCATGGTTCTTGTAGCGTATCCTCCAATGGTGGCCACACTTTGTTGTGGTTGAGGAAGATGTGCATATGGCTCCACAAAGGCTACGTTGGGCACCACAAAATTTGGTGGGGGTATGGCTGCACCACTCCCCCATGCTTGCATTGGTACACCACCGTAGTAACTTGGCGGCGCCGGAATTCCTCCAAATGGTGGGACATAATTTTGTTGTGCACCTCCTTCTTGGGCCATAGAAGATCCTTCTCCTATAATCCTTCTCTTTTATTTTTTCTTCGCCGGCACAAGAAGTCCTTCCTCTAACCAATCTTCTTTCCCCTCAAGAAAAAGTCTTAACCTTCCTTCCGAAAGGGGCAAATTCACCTAGGCCACTTTGAAGCCTCCTCTCTCATCTTCACTTATATATTTTCCTTTCTTCATATATTCCTAGGGAAGTCCCGGGTAGGAGATGATTCGGGTTCCTTGTAATACCCGGTTTCAAAGAGATAGCCAATATGGAGAGGCAACACCCCGAACCAATATCTCCCGAACTCGATGTTGCAACAACACCACCGGTTGATCATAGGTGAGTGGGGTCTATTGGCCACTTGGCAACAAAGCCGAGTAAAGCCAATTCAACTCCGTGTTGGTTATCTTTGTCTCTCTTATTCTCCCAAAAATCCACTTGCACAAAAGTGACACACTTGGATGATGGGGTTCTGAAGGATCAGATGGCGACTAGAGAGGGGGGAGTGAATAGGAGCCGGTAAAAATTCCTCCCAAAGAACCCGGCCTATGCCCTACTCAAATCCCGGTCACACACAAGCGATGGATCGAATCACGCACCAATCGCCAAGACCACGAGGTTATGGATCAACCTCTAGCCTTAGGAACGATTCCTAGAAGCACACGCGGAAGCACTAGAAAGGGAAGGAAGGAATCGAAACAAACAAAGACAAAGACACACGCCTCCCGGCGGGATCGTCCGCCCGGCGGTGCGGACCGTCCGCGATGAACCGCGCGGACCGTCCGACCCGCTACCGCGGACCGTCCGCGCCGACGTCCGCGGACCGTCCGGCCCTTCCCGCGGACCGTCCGTTAAATCACACGAACGAACCAAAGCCACCCATGAACCACGGACCGTCCGCGGGGAGCACGCGGACCGTCCGCCAAGCACCCGCGACCGTCCGCCCAACACCGCGGACCGTCCGAAACTCCGTCCAACCAAAAACCAAAATCGCGACGGATCGAAACGAAAGACGAGCAAGAACACGAAGAACACGGGACGAACCCTAGCCGCGCGGACCGTCCGCCCGGTCCTCGCGGACCGTCCGCCGAGGTGCGGACGTAGCTGAAAACGCCCGACCCCGAAAGTCAACTCCCCCAAATCATCATCGGATTTCCCAAACGGTTGAAGCTATGGAGACAAGGGTTTGGGGACTTGAAAAGCGTCACACAAGGATGCTATAGCCCAAAAATCTTGCCTCCTAACTCCCTAAATCACCGGGAATCGCGAATCCTTTGAGCACCACCAAAAGCTAGAGCACCGAACGAAAACTCACGAATCGAAGTATTTTCCCGGCGTTTGAGGGCACAAGATCAAGCACAAAGATGCACAAGACATCTATCCATGTTTCCCTCAAAGAAATCCGGGAAGAAACTCACTCAAATCCGCGGAATCACACCGGGAACAAAGGCACGAAAACAAGCACAAAAAGCCACGAAAAACAACCCCGAATCTTCTATACAAACCAGGAAAGATTCACAAGGTCTAGCATGCCGCCCTAGCATCCATCCCTCTCAACAAATCTCTCATGAAGCTCTCATGCTAGCCTAGAGAAAATGGAAGGAAAAATAGCTACGAAAATGAGAAAGGGGAGGGAGCAAATGAAACCCTAAGTCGCGGAGAGAGAGAGCCATCCACACACACTCATGGCTTATATATCAGGTCCCGCCGGAGTGGTAAATGACTCGACTACCCCTAACTACACTACTGGCGATACAACCCACGTAGGGGCATTTAGGTAATGTTTGTGGGTCTTGCCATCGGACGGCCACGCCTTTGCCGCACTCCGCGTCCTCCCGACGCAAGCCATGCGATCCCGCCGCGTGTCCTCCGCCTCGAAGCTTCCCGACACGCCCGGATCCCGTCTCCGTCGTGTTGGGCCCTCGGACTTGGTTTTGAGGCCCAAACCAAGAAACCGTCCACCGATGGTTTTGTGGGCAAACCACCAAACCCCGCGTGCTCGGTCCGGCCTCCCGCCAAACCACTTGACTCGACCGCCACCGTGCACCGCTCGTTCGTCCATGACTTCGTCTTGCTCGTATCGCCACCATGTGGCCCGCACCCAGTCCCGCCGTCCACCGGTCCCTCGAACCGAGCCTACTTGTCTCTCCATCTCCCGAGGCCCCTCAAGGCCGAAGACCTTTCGCGCCCGTTCTTCACCTCGCAACAACACGAACTAGGCCGCGGCCTACACTCGCGCACTAAGCCAAGAGTCGGTCCAACACCCGTTGTCAATCACTCATCACTGAGGAGCGGTCATCCATCGACCACTGGGACGCTCCTGGTCCTCAATCTCCCCCTTGATGAGTGCATTGACAACACACAACGCGAAATGAAATTCAGAGAAAAAGAGAAAAGAAAGAAGAAAGAAAAACCAAGAAGCTCAACTCATGACCAAAACCGAAGAAAGGCAAAGAAAGGTCCCAAGCCAAGCAAAGCACAAAATCCACACCGAAAACAGCAAGAAAGCTCCCCCTGAACAAATGCAAGCTCCCCCTGAACATGTGGATGCAAACTTCCAAATTTCAGCTCACCTCTTCTGAATTGTCATTAAGCTCACCTTTTCTCCCCCTTGTTGACAATGTATGAATCAAGGTGAAAATGCAGAAATGCAAAGCAAAGCATATAAACAACTACATGAGCTTCTCAAATAGGCCAAAGTTAGTGTCAAAGGCTAAAAATGAGACAAAGATCACACACATGAATCATAGCATAGTCAAAGCATTGCCACAAGTAATATATGAAAATACAAGCATGTGACAAAGCAAAATTTTCAGATTTAAGTAATTTTACCAAAAGAAGGCTCGCTTCACATGTAAAATCCTATCCATGTCACACTTGAGCCACAAACATGCATATTACTCAAAGATCATACAAGGATATCAAATTCTCAGCAAAAGATCATGGCAAACACCCATGAAGCAAAGCATGTCATGTCAAAGCTCATGAGCCATGTGTCCACTTCGGGGAGACTTCTCCACTGGTGAACATCATGCAACATGTTTTGCACCCATATGTGAAAGATAATACATTTTAAGCATAGACATGATGGATGGAGCATTTTTCAAGCATTATGCACTTCTTTGCAAGATTAATTCATTTCATGGTACATGAAGTGCCTTTGCGGCAAAAAGAAGCTTATGCTCCCCCATGAATGCAACATAGGCTAAACATTCACAATGATATACGGCCTTTGGCCCAAATGCAAGAACAAGGCATCCAAGCACAATCTAAGCATGAAAAGCACATTTAGACCAAACTGTGACATGGATACACAACTACACACGAGTGGAGCATATTTCATCAAAAATTAGTCAAGTTTAGCATTTATTTCAAAAAGGGGCTATCTCACCACACATATATCTCAAATATTCCAAGAGCATAGCCTCACATCACCATTTCTCCACACATATGACCAAAATCTCACAAATAGCCAAAGAGACTCAAATATGGCATATGAAAGAAGCTCATCATCCTAAAATGCAATATGACACAAATGCAACATGATATATGACAAGATGGCTATCCTACCATGGTTTGTACATCAAGCAAAGCATGTATATACATCAAAGTAAACATGGTATGATACATATGATACAAAAAGAAATCCCCCAAGAAACAACTGGAAAGGGCAACAAACCCCAAGTTCCCCCCGCAAGCGCACAAATGTAGCTTGGTCGAGAGGCTTTGTGAAAATGTCTGCAAGCTGATCTTGGGTAGGGACATGGCTCAACACAATGGTTCCTTTCTCCACATTGTCCCTCAAGAAATGATACCTCACTTCTATATGTTTGGTTCCGGAGTGAAGCACTCGGGTTTTTGGCTACGCTTATGGCACCGGTGCTATCACAAAGAAGTGGGATCCGGGTGCACTCCTCACCAAAGTCTCTCAAAGTGTATGAAATCCACAACAACCGGGAACAAAGAACTCGCGGCAAAGCAACATACTCCGCCTCCGTGGTAGACCGAGCTACACTAGACCGCTTGCGGGAAGACCATGAGACCAACGAAGAACCAAGAAACTGACAAGTACCAGAGGTAGACTTCCTCTCGACTCGACAACCAGCAAAATCCGCATCGGAAAAACCATGAAGAGAAAGAGTCGAGGAGGAAGAATACCAAAGGCCAAGACCAGGGGCAGACTGTAGGTACCTGAAAATCCTCTTGACGGCCTGTCGATGTGATATCCTCGGCGAAGCCTGAAAACGAGCGCACAGACACACGCTGAACTGTATATCTGGCCTCGACGCCGTCAAGTAGAGGAGGGAGCCGATCATGCTCCTGTACTCCCGCTGGTCCACTGGTTCTCCGTCCTCATCCACATCCAAAGTGGCCGTACTCCCCATGGGAGTCGACATCGGCTTCACATCTTGCATCTGGAACTTCCTCAGCATGTCTTTCGTGTACTTGGTTTGGTGCACAAATGTACCAGCCTTCACTTGCTTGATCTGCAGCCCGAGAAAATACTGCAACTCGCCCATCATGCTCATCTCGAACTCCCTGCTCATCTCATCTGCAAACTTGCCAACAAGGTTATGTGACGAGCCACCAAAGACAATATCATCCACGTATATCTGAACAATCAACAAGTCATTTCCATTCTTGAGGAGAAACAAGGTCCTATCCACGGTACCCATCACAAACCCTCTGCTCAAAAGAAAACCTCTCAATCTCCCATACCAAGCACGGGGCGCCTGTTTCAACCCATACGAGCCCTTTTCAACCCGTACACCCCGTGTGGGTACAACTCGCTCTCAAACCCAGGTGGCTGCTTCACATACACCTCCTCCTCTATGACCCCATTCAGAAAAGCACTCTTCACGTCCATCTGAAACAACATGAACCCTTTAGCCACGGCAAAGGCTAGAAGGATCCGAATTGCCTCAAGACGGGCCACAGGAGCAAAGGTCTCCTCATAGTCGATCCCCTCCTTCTGACTAAACCCCTGAGCAACAAGTCTGGACTTGTTTCTCACAACCATCCCATTCTCTCCCTCTTTGTTCTTCCAAACCCACTTGGTTCCTATGGGATGGCAATTTGGAGGTGGTTCAACTAACTCCCACACCTGGTTCCTATCAAAATTTTCCAACTCCTCATGCATAGAATTGACCCAGTTTGCATCAGATAAAGCATGTCCAATGTCCTTGGGCTCAAAAGTAGCAACAAAAGCAGCATGAGCAAAATGAGAGGAATTCTTGGACCTCGACCGTGTAGTGCGTTCATCGATGTTCCCAATGATCTTCGACAGGGGATGCACTTCTTGAATCCGTCGGGGAGCCTCACGCCTCGAGACTACCTCCCCCTCAACTTCAGCTTCTCTCGCTTGGTCCTCTTGTTGCACCGTCGTTGTCCATGAAGTAGACGGTCCATGCTCCAAAGTGGTCGTATGGGAAGTAGTGGGTACATGCTCAGCTTCAGGCGCATGGTTCTCCCCATCATCATCTCCAGCTTCATCTTTCTCCTCTTCAAAGAGGTCCTCGGCCATCTCTTCATCACCTTCACATTCAAAGCCAAGAGAGGTACATGGCATTGTCTCGTCGAAGGTCACCTCGCAAGTCTCCATGATTTTGTTAGTCTCAAGGTTACTTACCCTATAGGCTCTAGAATGGTTAGCATATCCAAAGAAAATACCATCACTAGACCTAGCCTCAAACTTGTCGAGTTTTCCCTTCTTCAGAATAAAGCATTTGCAGCCAAAGACTCGGAAATGACTCACCATGGGTGCCCGACCATGCATAAGCTCATAATAGGTCTTCTTCTTGAAAGCTCTCAATAAAATCCGGTTGGAAACATGACAAGCTGTATTGACCGCCTCAGCCCAATACCTCCTAGGAGTCCTGTGCTCATCAAGCATCGTCCTAGCCATCTCACAAAGAGTCCGATTTTTCCTTTCCACAACTCCATTTTGAGGGGGCACATAAGGAGTCGAATACTGATGTTCAAGACCTAGATCACGACAAAAGGCATCAAAACGAGAGTTCTTGAACTCAGAGCCATTATCACTGCGGATAGCTCGAATAGCATTCCCATGCCTCTCGTTTTTCAACCTCACGATTAGATCTCGAACAAAACCAAATGTCTCACTCTTATCTTCCAAAAAGAACACCCAGGCATAGCGAGAGTAATCGTCCACCACAACAAGGACATACCACTTCCCACCCACCGAGCGAACTCGAGCTGGCCCAACAAGGTCCATATGCAACAGCTCTGTCGGACGCTCGGTCATGACATCGGTCAGGGGTGGATGGGGAGTGGCTACCATCTTACCATGCCTACAAGGAGCACAAATCAAATCCTTCTCAAGCTTCAACCTCGGCAATCCTCGGACAAGGTCAAGACCACTCAAGCGGGAAACCAAATCAAAGCTCAAGTGTCCCAACCGCCTATGCCATTTCCACAAATCAGAAGAAGGACCGGCCATCAAACAGCGAGCAGGACCCAAAGAACGAGAGAAATCAGCACTGAAAATCTGACCCTCGGGGATGATCATGCAAACAAGATCACCTAGAGAATCAAGCAAACGAGACTCGCCAGACTTGAAACGCACCTCAAAACCCTCATCAAGCAATTGAGAAACCGAAAGCAAATTAAAACCCAAAGACTTCACAAGAGCCACTCTCTTCAACGTTACCTTGTCACTCACATGCACAACACCCTCTGACAGCACCCTACCTCGTCCATTGTCCCCAAATGTGATGTACTGCTTTTCCTTCACCGGGGTGAGGGCCGGAGAACCACTTCTTATCTCCGGTCATGTGTCGAGAACACCCGGAGTCGATCAACCACATGTTCTCCAAGCCCCCCGCCCGCAAGATCGAAACAAGAACGAGAGTGAGCTAGCGACTCGACACCGGGGTTAGCACGGAGAAAGTTAAACCAAGTGTCGAGCCATCCGCTCAAAAGAGGGGTTAGCAAACATCACTCCCTTACCACCAAACTTCCCATGTCCCATGGGAGGAGTACGAGCACCACGAGGGGGAAAACGTGGTCCGTAGTTCCTCCGGGAACCCAACGCCGCGATCATCTCCCCTAAACCCGTACCGAGGACGAGTAGGAGGACGTCCGACAAAACCACCACGAGCCCGACCAAACCTCTCACCAAAGACGCACACCATCATCTCTCCCGACAAACCTCTCACCGCCACCTCTCGTGGGAACCCCGCCAACACTCCTCACACTTCCCACACCCCGTGGAAGTGGCACTCTAGGCTCGGGAATACCGCGAGACCGGCGATACCGTCCCGGTTTGCTTGCTCCCTAGCAAGCCTCTCATCCCTCTTCCTCTTGTAGCAAAACTCTGCAAGATGCCTCTCCTTGCCACAATACTCACACTTGAAGGGGATGGGTTTTGGTTTTGGCTCTGGCTTCTCTCTAGGTTTCTCACCCTTCTCACCCACAAACTTCACTGGTTTCTGGAAATTATTTGTCTTAGGTGGGAATTTGGGTGGATCTTGGGTTGTGTCAAGCTTGTTGCAAAGGTGGTTGGGCTTTGGTGTGAAAGAGTTCTTGGGTGCTTTTGGGAGTGGGACTTGGATCTCTCCGATCACCTCAAACTCGGGGTTAGACTCAACACACTTCTCGTACACACTCTCCCCCATCGTTCTCTCCCCACTTTCTCACCCAACTTCTCAAACCCCAAACCACGACCATCGCCTCTCTTGAACTCCTCAATCATGATTTTCAATTGAGGTTCCCGCCCGTACAACCAACCCAACACCTTCCTCAAATAATCATTTTCCTCATAAATGACATCCAAACGGGAAGTAAGTTCAAGATTACGCAAAGTGACTTCATCACAACCTAGAACATGCATTTGCAACAGGAGATTTCAAAGATGCTTCCAAAGAACTAATGGTAGAACGAGCATCGACAAGCTTAGCATGCATAGTAGGACATGATTTGCAAGCGCCAAGCAAAGTAGGTCTAGCCTTAAGCTCATCATGTTCAGTCCTAAGAGCATCTAGTTGAGCCAAAATAGAAGCATTCTTCTCATTAAGCAGCTTGATCTCATTCAACCAAGCATCACATTCAACACATTCAACATCATCAGGAGGAGTAGGAGCAAGTTTCAAAGAGTCATTCTCAAGTTTCAATTCAAGCAATTTTGACTCTAACTCTCCTACTTTCTCACTAGCATTCTCAAGCCGAGCCCTAAGATCTTTCCTCATCTTTTTGGCATCTCTCAAGACACTATCACGGTTATCAAGCAAACCATTCAACCTAGCAATCTCAGCAAGCAAAGAGTCGGGGTCACGGTTTACCTCATCCTCAGAGTCGGAGTCGCTGTCTTCCTTCTCGCTCTTCTTGCTGCTTGAGCTATGGGCCATGCCACAAAAACCCTCAAGCGCCACACAGCTCAGCCCGCTGAGGTTCCGGCTTGCACTCTTCTTGTCCTTGCGCCTCCCGGCGTCTTCATCTTCACTGCTTGAGCTTGACTGCACCTCGCTTGAGCTTGAGTCGACGTCACTCGCACCGGCCACCATCGCTCTTGCCTTGTTCTTCTTGTAGCTGCTCCTTCTTGGTCGCCGCTTGTCCTTGTCCTTGCTCTTGGACTTGTTGAAGTGCTTGCCCTTGGAGGAGTACTTGTCTTCACGCCTCGGGTGCGCCTTGTACTCGTTCACCTTATACTTGTTCTCCTCCGCTTCCGGGCACTCGGCGATGAAGTGGCCACGCTTGCCACACTTGTAGCACGTCCCTGAGCTCCGCCTTGCATTCCTCCGACTCTCGTGTAGTCGTTCAAACCTTCTTGAAAGCAAGGCCGCCTCCTCCTCGCCCAAAGACATCAAACTCCTCATCCGGAATGGACATAAGAGAGGACAAAGAAAAGCGTCGACAGGAAGGGTTAGATTTGCCCTTTGATCCTCCCACAAGAGCAAGACTATGGTCAGTCGAGCCCTCATGCTTGGATAGCAACTTCCTGTCAACCTCAGCCGACTTGAGCTTAGAAAAGAGGTCATCCAACTCAATAGTCAAGTAATGCCCAGACTCCTTGATAGCCTCAACTTTAGCACCCCAAACATTTGGGTCCAAGACATGCAAGAGCTTCAAAGCCTGATCATGCTCGGAGTACGGAAAATCCTCAACATTAGCCTTCATGTTGTTCACGATGGCGGTGAACCTCTGAAACATCGCATCAATGTCCTCACCGGGAAGTGGAGTGAAATTCTCATATTGCATCCATAAGAGACAAAGAGGCGAGCCTTCACATGGTTATCACCACCGTGAGCAACCAACAACTTTTCCCAAATTTGCCAAGCAAGATTCAAATGGCGAACACGCTCAAACTCTGGATCACACAAGCTCCTGCACAAGTGATCAACGGCTTTTGCATTAGCCTCATACTTGGCCTTAGCATCGGCATCGGTCACCATAAGAGTATGGATATTGACCGGAATAGCATAGGTCTTGTCAAGCACAATAAAATCCAACAGCTTTCCACGAAGAAAAATCATCATACGAGCCGCCCACTTGTGGTAACCCTTGCCATCGAAGTGCGGCGGACCGCCCCGCTCAACGTACGCCATCTTAGGATTCGAGACTTGTCAAAGTCGCAAAGAATCCGGCACCAAGCTCTGATACCAATTGAAGGATCAGATGGCGACTAGAGAGGGGGGGAGTGAATAGGAGCCGGTAAAAATTCCTCCCAAAGAACCCGGCCTATGCCCTACTCAAATCCCGGTCACACACAAGCGATGGATCGAATCACGCACCAATCGCCAAGACCACGAGGTTATGGATCAACCTCTAGCCTTAGGAATGATTCCTAGAAGCACACGCGGAAGCACTAGAAAGGGAAGGAAGGAATCGAAACAAACAGCACAGCACACAGCTCCTGGCGGACTGTCCGGCCTGGCAGTGCGGACCGTCTGCGATGAACCGCGCGGACTGTCCGACCTCGCTACGCGCGGACCGTCCGCGCCGACGTCGCGGACCGTCCGGCCCTTCCCGCGGACCGTCCGTTAAATCACACAGAACGAACCAAAGCCACCCACGAACCACGGACCGTCCGCGGGGAGCACGCGGACCGTCCGCCAAGCACCCGCGGACCGTCCGCCCAACACCGCGGACCGTCCGAAACTCCGTCCAACCAAAAACCAAAATCGCGACGGATCGAAACGAAAGACGAGCAAGAACACGAAGAACACGGGACGAACCCTAGCCGCGCGGACCGTCCGCCTGGTCCTCGCGGACCGTCCGCCAGGTGCGGACAGAGCTGAAAACGCCCGACCCCGAAAGTTAACTCCCCCAAATCATCATCGGATTTCCCAAACGGTTGAAGCTATGGAGACAAGGGTTTGGGGACTTGAAAAGCGTCACACAAGGATGCTATAGCCCAAAAATCTTGCCTCCTAACTCCCTAAATCACCGGGAATCGCGAATCCTTTGAGCACCACCAAAAGCTAGAGCACCGAACGAAAACTCACGAATCGAAGTATTTTCCCGGCGTTTGAGGGCACAAGATCAAGCACAAAGATGCACAAGACATCTATCCATGTTTCCCTCAAAGAAATCCGGGAAGAAACTCACTCAAATCCGCGGAATCATACCGGGAACAATGAAGGACCGATACGGCGAACCAGAGAGGGGGGAGTGAATGGGAGCCGATAAAAATTCTTCTCGAAGGAGATCGAAACTCCAACAAGATGAACACGGCTTCCAACACACGTCTCCGACTCACTACCAAGGTTGGTCAAGCCCACGTAGCCACTGGAGTGCCACTGGACCTAGGAACCAACACACCACCTTCAGACCCGAGAAACGCAACGGAAAAACCAAACCTCGAGTCTACGGACCCACACCGGTCGGACCGGTGAGCAAGACCGGTCGGACCGGTCCCCGCAGTGAACCTGAGCAACTTTCACTAAGTGTCTCTACACCGGTCGGACCGGTGAGACACACGGTCGGACCGATGGCGGACCGAAAGCCCCCAAGACACCAAACGAGCCAACCGACCACCAAACGGACCCAAACTCGAAACAAAGAAGCACCACGGGACAACAAAGAACTCACCAAGACATTCACCCGAGCAAAATCCCACAAGGGCTTGCACCGGTCGGACCGGCCAAGAGCACCGGTCGACCGGTGTGGCACGGCGACTCGGGATGAACAAGACCCGCGGGTCAACTCCCCCAAATCCAAATCTCGATCTCCCGAATCGCTCCAAGGACTTGAACAAGACTTTGGGGATATCGGAACACCTCATGAGGAGTCCATAGCCAAGTTTAATCCCACCAAATCTCGTCCAAAAAGGAGGAATCGAAGAAATCCCGCCGAAAGCACTTCCAACCCAAGAACTCAAGAAAACCCCAAAATCGAGCACTTTTACTCACGGATTTGGGAGGGGAATCACAGCCCAAAGAACCACAAAGGGTTCCCACAAATTTCCCCCATCAAATCCCCAAGAGAAAAGCCCCGAAAACACCCCAAAGAAATCACGAAGAGAGGGCTCCGAAAATCACCACCAAGAGCAACCGGGGAAAACACATCCAAACCTTGAGGAACCACGCCGAATCATCTATACATGAAACAAAGGTTCGTACAAGGTCTAGCAAGCCGCCCGATCATCCATCCCTCTCTACAAGATCTCTCCGTGAAGCTCTCTTGCTAGTCCTAAGGAAAACCTAGAGAAAATAGGTGGAAAATAGGAAAACTAATGAGCTAGGGTTCCAAGAGTTGGCTGCCATCCTCTCACCTCTTTGGTTATATAGGCGGCAACCGAATGTCTAAAATGCCCTTCTCTACTAACTAGGGATACAAGCCCCTCAAGGGCGGATTTGGAATTCTTGATGTCTTCACCATCGGACGGATGCCCGGCGACCGCACCCTGCGTAGCCTTGACGCAAGCCATGCGATCCCGACGCGTGTCCTCCGCTTCGAAGATTCCGGACTGCGTCGTCGCACACCGGTCAGACCGGTGCTCATCACCGGTCAGACCGGTCAGACCCACCGGTCAGACCGGTCTGGTGCTGTTGCACCTCCGTCTTCGGTTCTCCGGTCTTGGCTTTGTGGATCAACCAAGGAACCCAGTGGTTTTCTGGTGAACCACCGGAAACCCCGCGAACTTGGTGTAGCCTCCGCCAATCTCCACTCATGACTCGGCTCCCACGTAGTCCCGGCTCGACCTTGGTTTTGAGGCTTAACCAAGAAACCGTCCACGACTTCATCTTGTTGTTCATGCCACCATGCGGCCCGCACTTGACCCCCGCCGGCCACCGGTCCCTCGAACGAAGCCTACTTGTCTTCTTCACACCCGGAGGCCTCACCGGCGACGACCTTTCGCGATTGTTCTTCACTCGCACCAACACGAGTCAAGCCTCAACCCGCACCGCAATACTTAGCCAAGAATCGGTCCACACAACGTTGTCAATCACTCATCACACAAGGAAGCGACCATCCACCGGTCCTCGAACCACACATGGTCCTCAATCTCCCCCTTGATGAGTGCATTGACAACACCCACATGAAAGTAACAAGAGAGAAAAGAAAAAGAAAAGAAACGAACAAAAAGAAACTCCAACAAGCGATCGAAAGCCAAACAAAGGCAAAGAGCAAGATCACTTGAAGAAGACAAGTCTCGGACCCCTTAGGCAAGGGCAACGGCTCGACACATCCGAGACAAAGCAAAGCTCAAGCAACGAGCGCAAACCACCGAAACAAAGCTCGAAAACTCACAAAGAGCTCCCCCTGCACACATGCAAGCTCCCCCGAACCAATGCAACTCCCCCGGACGAATGCATGCAAGACACCACTTGAAAACGGGGGCAGCCGCAACAAACCGGCCCCCCGACCGGTCGACCGGTCAACACCACCGGTCGACCGGTGTGCAACATGTGTACAGAACTAGCACTCACACCGGTCAGACCGGTGACCCTGACCGGTCAGACCGGTGCTCAACAGAGCCCGAAATGGCTCGAAACCACTCGAAAACCTTCTAAACACGTCCAAAGCAAGCCATTTCAAGCTCAAACTTCTCCCCCTTGTTGGCAATGCATGAATCAAGCCAAAAATGCAAAACTTTCAACCTAGAGCTTCTCAAATAGACAAAATTCAACAAAGAATGCTACACATGTCCAAATGAGCAAGTTAGACACTCTACGGCTTCGTATCGATCTCAACTACATGATCACCAAGTTTCACAACCATTGGACGAAGCTAAAATGGATTTTGGCAATTTTGCGAAAACTTGCCTCTCATGAGCAAAGTCCTAAACATGATCAAAACATATCAAAATGGCAAAGCCACGCAAACTTCATGCTAGGACAGCTATTCTAACCATAAGACCATCACAAACACCCACAAGCACCTCATGTCATGTCAAAGCCACCGAGCCATGTGCCTACTTCTATTTATGAGACTTCTCATTGGTAGGCATCATGCAACGGTTTAGCACCCAAAGCAAATTAAATTCAGCACATATGACATGGGAGCATATTTTCCAAGCCTTTTTCATTTCATTTTCAGATTTGTAAATGGTACATGAAATGTCTTTGCGACAAAAAGGAACTTATGCTCCTCCACAAGATAAATCAAGAGGGCTAAACATTCATGATGGCAAATGAGCCTTTGGCCCCATATGATCAATAAACTAGCTATCCAACCACAAATTAAGTATAGCAAGGCCACAAAAACATGTTAAGAGCATGTAAAGGCATTTACACATGAGAGAGCATACATGTGACATTTTCCAAAGGCATAGCTATCAACCATGGATTATTCATCAAGATCATCAAGAGCTAAGCCAAACTAACCGTAGCATACCAAACAAGCTCACAAAGACATATATTTCAATCCATGGTGAACAATGTATATGAGAGAAGCTTTTCCTAACCAATGCATATGATACAAAATGCATGCAATCTAAGATACAAGGATGCCTATACATCATGTTACATATGCCATGCCAAATGCAAGAAATGCACAAAGGAAAGCTATACATATGCTACAAACCGGCTCCTCGAGGGGAGGCAAAATGGGCTCGACACCACCGGCAAAAGAGAACTCCCACACACCCAACTCAAGAAATCAAACACACACCAAGTTCCCCCCGCAAACGAGTGAAAGTTGCTTGATCTAGGGGTTTGGTGAAAATATCGGCTAGTTGGTCATGTGTGGGTACATGGATCAAAGCTATCTTTCCTTTCTCAACGTTGTCTCTCAGAAAATGATACCTCACTTCTATGTGCTTGGTTTTGGAATGGAGCACTGGGTTCTTTGCAACGCTTATGGCACCGGTGCTATCACATTGAAGTGGGACATGGGTATACTCCTCACCAAAGTCACTCATGGTGTAGGTGATCCAAAGGAGCTGAGAGCAACAACTAGCAGCGGCAACATACTCGGCCTCGGTCGTGGATTGAGCAACACTCGACTGCTTGCGGGAAGACCAAGACACCAAAGAAGAACCCAAAAACTGGCAAGTCCCAGAAGTGGACTTCCTATCCAACCGACACCCGGCAAAATCCGCGTCTGAAAAACCATGAAGCGCCAAAGAAGAGGACGCGAAGTACCAAAGGCCGAAGTCGGGA
Organism: Cenchrus americanus; assembly: GCA_947561735.1. Classification (NCBI taxonomy): domain Eukaryota; kingdom Viridiplantae; phylum Streptophyta; class Magnoliopsida; order Poales; family Poaceae; genus Cenchrus; species Cenchrus americanus. Next base: position 49,147,795 of record OX387244.1, on the reverse strand, counting down.
GTGTGACGCAAGTACCTGAAAATTCTCTTCACTGCTTGCCGATGCGAAGTCCTCGGAGACGCTTGAAAACGAGCGCACAGACACACCGAGAACTGTATGTCCGGCCTCGTCGCCGTCAAGTAGAGGAGTGACCCGATCATGCTCCGGTACTCCTTCCGGTCCACGTGTTCACCTTCCTCGTCCGCATCAAGAGCCGTAGTCGTACTCATCGGCGTCGTCATAGCCTTGGAGTCCTCCATCTTGAACTTCCTCACAATGTCCTTGGTGTACTTAGCCTGGTGCACAAATGTTCCTTCCTTTGATTGCTTGATTTGTAGCCCGAGGAAGAACTGCAACTCACCCATCATGCTCATCTCAAACTCCCTGCTCATATCATCTGCAAACCTCGCAACAAGAGAGTTAGACGAGCCACCAAAGACAATATCATCCACGTACACCTGCACAATCAGGATATCTCTGCCCTGCCTCAGCAAAAACAAGGTCTGATCGACCTTCCCCATCTCAAAACCTCTCTCAAACAAGAACCCCCTCAACCTGCCATACCAAGCTCTAGGCGCCTGCTTCAACCCATACAGCGCCTTCCTCAACTTGTACACCCGGTGGGGGTACTTCTCACTCTCAAACCCCGGAGGCTGCCTCACATACACTTCTTCCTCCAGCACACCATTCGAAAAGCACTCTTCACATCCATTTGGTGCAACTTGAACCCTTTAGCCACAGAAAAGGCTAGAAGGATCCTAATCGCCTCCAAACGGGCTACGGGAGCAAAGGTCTCCTCGTAGTCGATCCCCTCCTTCTGACTGAACCCCTGGGCAAAAAGTCTCGACTTGTTCCTCACAACCTCACCCTTCTCTCCCTCTTTGTTTTTCCACACCCACTTGGTACCAATCGGCTTACACCCTGGGGGAGGGTCAACCAACTCCCACACCTGATTCCTCTCAAAGTTCTCCAACTCCTCGTGCATCGAGTTAACCCAATTGTGATCAGATAGTGCGTGTCCAATGTCTTTGGGCTCGAAAGAAGCAACAAATGCAGCATGAGCAAAATGGGAATTGTTTCGAACCCTCGACAGTGTAGTGCGTTCATTCATGTCGCCGATGATCCTCGAAGCTGGGTGATCCACTTGAACTCGCGGGGAGGTTCTCGCCTCGAAGCTACCTCCCCCTCAACATCAGCTTCTCCTCGTTCTTGATTTGTCATCGTAGGTGTAGCGAGAGGGTCCATCCATCATCGTAGTCGAAGTAGTGGGTACATGTTCAGCCGGGGGCACCGCACCACCATCCTCATCATCACCATGTTCATGCTCCTCCTCCCGAAAGATCTCCTCGCCAAGCTCATCATCACCCGCACACTCAAAGACAAGCCGACTACGTGGCTCGTCTCGTCGAAGGTTACCTCGCAAGTCTCCACGATTTGGTTAGTTTCAAGATTGAGCACACGATATGCTCTAGAATGAGATGCATAACCAAAGAAAATGCCATCGACGGACCTAGCCTCAAACTTATCCAACTTCCCGCCTTTCTTCGAATGAAACACTTGCAACCAAAGACATGGAAGTGACTCACCTTGGGTGTGCGACCATGCATCAATTCATAGCATGTCTTCTTCTTGTGCACTCTGAGGTATATCCCGTTCGACACATAGCACGCGGTGTTCACCGCCTCAGCCCAATACCTCCTCGGAGTCCTATGCTCATCAAGCATCGTCCGAGCCATCTCGCACAAGGTCCCGTTCTTCCTTTCCACAACACCATTCCGGGGAGGCGTATACGGACTCGAAAACCGGTGCTCAAGACCCAAGTCATGGCAAAAGGTTTCAAAACGAGAGTTCCCGAATTCCGAGCCATTATCACCGCGGATAGCTCGTATGGCATCTCCGTGCCTCTCGTTCCTCAACCTCAAGACTAGATCTCGAACAAAACCAAACGTCTCCCCCTTATCCTCCAGAAAGAACACCCACGCATACCGAGAATAGTCGTCCACCACAACAAGGACATACCACTTCCCACCCGCAGATCGCACACGAGCTGGGCCAACAAGGTCCATATGGAGCAGCTCGCATGGACGCTCAGTCATCACATCGGTGAGAGGCGGGTGAGAGGAGGCTACCATCTTGGCATGCCTACACGGCGCACAAACCAACTCCTTTTCAAGCCTCAACCGTGGCAATCCTCGGACCAAATTGAGTTTACTCAAGCGAGACAAAAGGTCAAAGCTCAAGTGACCCAACTTCCTATGCCACTTCCACAACTCACTCGAAGAACCAGCCAAGAAACGGCGCTCCACACCCGAAGACCGAGAAAAATCAGCACGAAACACCCGACCCTCGGGAACGACCATACGTACAAGGTCCCCTCGAGAGTCCACAATCCGAGAACCACCAGGCCGAAACAACACCTCAAAACCCTCATCCAACAACCGGGACACGAAAGCAAATTGTACCCCGGCGATTGAACAAGAGCAACACGCCTCGAGTGATCTTGTCACTCACTTTTATCTCACCTTCGAAAGCACACGCCCACGCCCATTGTCCCCAAAGGTGATGTACCTCTTCGTCACCACCGAGACGAGACTTGAGAACCACCCCCCGTCTCCGGTCATATGCCTCGAGCAACCGGAGTCAATCAACCAAATGTTCTTCAAGTCTCCCACCCGAAATTCAAAAATAGGCACGTGAGCGAACAAACGACTCAAGACGCGGGGTTAGTACCAAAGGAGGAAAACCAAAGGCCGAGCCATTTGCTCGAAAGTGGGGTTAGCACCAACCAAAGCATCTCTCCTACCAAAACTACCTCCACGAACACCACCACGGTAACCACCCTGAGGGAACCACCCCTCTCTGCCTGGAGGAGGACCAAATCCACGCAAGAAAGCCCGTGGAACGTCCTTCCTCTCCAACTCAACGCCACGACTCCTCCAATCCCCATATTGAGCACGAGGAGGAGAACGCCTGGAAAACTGACCACCTGCACCCTTTCCAGCCCAACCACCAGAACCACGACCACCAGAAACAACCCTCGCACCTGTACGAGGTCGAAACCCGAACAGTTGTCTGTCCAGGCCTACACCGGTCTGACCGGTGCTCCACACCGGTCTGACCGGTGTGGCCTGGGCAGCAGCACCACCTGCAGCCTTCTTCTCTCCCCAAGCCCGAACTGTCCTCACAATCGGCTTGCCCCTGGGCATCTGCATACGAGGCCCAAGTACACCATCGGAAGGGTGGTACTTGTCCTTGTTAGCCCACTCCTTCTCCATTCTCTCCTCTCGCTTCCTCTTGAAGCAAAAATCCTCCTTATGGCCATCTCTCCCACAATAGCCACAATGGAACCTCACAAGCTTAGGCTTTGGCTTGGGATGTGGCTGCTCACTTGGTTTCTCTCCACTCAAACCCTCCACCGGTTTCTCACCACTAGCCTTCTCACTTTCCTTCCCAAAGAACACCTTCCCCGAAGTGCTCACAAACTTGATAGGCTTTTGTAGGTCATTTGTGGGTGTAGGAAACACGGGTGGAGCTGGGGTTGTGTCTAGTCGGTTCCTTAGATGGTTCGGTTTTGGTGGGAAATCATTTTTGTGGTGGGTTTTTGGTGGCTCCGGGATATTCTCTCCACTTCCCTCACCAACCTTGTTTGCCCCAAGCCCCTCACCATCTTGCCTCTTAAAGGCCTCGATCATCATCCTCAACTGAGGCTCGTGACCGGACAACCAACCCATCAACTTCCTCAAATCATCATTCTCATCCTGCAAACGATCAACATAATGTGCAAGCTCCAAATTTTTCAATGCATGCATTTCACGGGTAGAGCAAGATGTAGGCATGGGTTCCTTCAATTTAGCCTCGAGCGAACTAGTGTAAGCATGCATCTCATCAATCTTAGCATGCAAAACAGGGCAAGAAGTGCAAGCACCTAGCAAAGTAGGTCTAGACTTAAGCTCAGCCACTTCAACCCTAAGCACATCTAGTTCCTCACACTTGGAGGCATGCTTCTCCTTAAACAAAGCAAGATCAGCAAGGAATATGGAGCAATCAGCACAATCATTCTCATCAGAAACAACATGGCTAGCCTTAAGCGAATCAATCTCAAGCTTGCTATCAAGCACCTGTGTCTCTAGCTAGCCACTCTAGTCCTAGCATCCTCGAGTGAAGCCCTAAGCTCTTTCCTCATTTTCTTGGCCTCTCTAAGCATGTCATCGCGGTTATCAAGCAAAGAGCCAAGCCTCTCATTCTCCGGCGCAAGAAGGGGAAGCTCATCACGCACCTCGTCGTCGGACTCGCAGTCCGAGTCGCTCCGTGTGCTCTTCTTGCCGCCGGAGCTCAACGCCATGGTGCGAAGCCATCTCTCGCGAAGCGCCTCGGCCCCGCTCGGGTTCTTGGACGACTTCTTGTTCTTGCGGCGATCTCCCTCGTCGTCCGCCGCTGCTCGAGCTCGAGGTGGAGTACGCCGAACTGGAGTCGACGTCGCTCGCTCCCACCATCGCTCGGGCCTTGCCTCGGCCCTCCTTCTTCCTCGATCGTCGCTCGTCCTTGTACTTGTTTTTGTGCTTGCTCTTGTGGTCGCGCCTCGAACGGTACTTGCCATCGTTCATCCTCGGCTTGTGCTTGTAGCTGTCCTTGTTCTCGGCCTTCTCGGGCGGTCGGCGACGAAGTGTCCCGCTTGCCGCACTGGAAGCAAGTCCTAGTGTTCCTCCTCATGTTCACGCGGTTCTCGTGCAGCCTCTCGAACCGCCTCGTCAACAGCGCCAGCTCGTCCTCTCCAAGGTCATCAAACTCCTCATCTGGCATAGACATCAAAGAGGAAAACGAGAACATCCTGGTGGATGGGTTAGAGTTAGTCTTTCCTTTCGAACCACCAACGAGGGCAAGACTATGGGAGTCAGTCGGTCCCTCGAGCTTGGCAGTCATGCCCCTATCCACCTCAGCCGACTTGAGCTTCGAGAACAGCTCGTTCACCGTCAGAGTATCATACCGCTCCGACTCGACTATGGCCTTGAACTTTCCGCCCCATATCGTACGATCCAAAGAGTGTAAGAGCTTGACCGCTCTATCATGATCATCGTACGGGAGCACGTCCACATTGGCCCTCATGTTGTTCACCACCACCGTGAACCTCTGAAACAAGGCATCGATGGACTCACCGGGGAGATGAGTGAAGTTCTCGTACTCTCTCCGTAGGTCGCATACAACCGTGCCTCGAACCCGGGCGTTCCCAACATGAGCCTCCTTCAACACCGCCCAAATCCTACAAGCCAAGTGCTCGGTGTGCACCCGATCGAACTCGGCCGACACAAAGCACGAAACAAGTAGTCGACCGCCTTATTGTTGGCGTCGAATCTGTCCCTCGACCCTGGAGCAAGGAAATCCATCGGCTGGACATAGCCTGTGTCCACCGTGACATCCCAAAGCAGCTTACCCTTTCCGCGGAGGAACGCACCCATCCGCTTGCTCCACATCTGGTAGTTCTTGCCATCGAAGTGTGGAGGACCCGAACCCCGTTCCTGGTACGCCATCCTTGGATCTTAGACTGGTTAGAGTCAACAAAGACCCGAACCGGCTTTGATACCACTTGAAGGACCGATACGGCGAACCAGAGAGGGGGGGGAGTGAATGGGAGCCGATAAAAATTCTTCTCGAAAGAGATCGAAACTCCAACAAGATGAACACGGCTTCCAACACACGTCTCCGACTCACTACCAAGGTTGGTCAAGCCCACGTAGCCACTGGAGTGCCACTGGACCTAGGAACCAACACACCACCTTCAGACCCGAGAAACGCAGCGGAAAAACCAAACCTCGAGTCTACGAGACCCACACCGGTCGGACCGGTGAGCAGCACCGGCCGACCGGTCCCCCGCAGTGAACCCGAGCAACTTTCACTAAGTGGCTCTACACCGGTCAGACCGGTGAGACACACCGGTCAGACCGATGGCAGCCTGAAAGCCCCCAAGACACCAAACAAAGCCAACCGACCACCAAACGGACCCAAACTCGAAACAGCAGCACCACGGGACAAAAAAGAACTCACCAAGACATTCACCCGAGCAAAATCCCACAAGGGCTTGCACCGGCCGGACCGGTCAAGAGCACCGGCCGACCGGTGTGGCTCGGGCGACTCGGGATGAACAAGACCCGCGGGTCAACTCCCCCAAATCCAAATCTCGATCTCCCGAATCGCTCCAAGGACTTGAACAAGACTTTGGGGATATCAGGAACACCTCATGAGGAGTCCATAGCCAAGTTTAATCCCACCAAATCTCGTCCAAAAAGGAGGAATCGAAGAAATCCCGCCGAAAGCACTTCCAACCCAAGAACTCAAGAAAACCCCAAAATCGAGCACTTTTACTCACGGATTTGGGAGGGGAATCACAGCCCAAAGAACCACGAAGGGTTCCCACAAATTTCCCCCATCAAATCCCCAAGAGAAAAGCCCCGAAAACACCCCAAAGAAATCACGAAGAGAGGGCTCCGAAAATCACCACCAAGAGCAACCGGGGAAAACACATCCAAACCTTGAGGAACCACGCCGAATCATCTATACATGAAACAAAGGTTCGCACAAGGTCTAGCAAGCCGCCCGATCATCCATCCCTCTCTACAAGATCTCTCCGTGAAGCTCTCTTGCTAGTCCTAAGGAAAACCTAGAGAAAATAGGTGGAAAATAGGAAAACTAATGAGCTAGGGTTCCAAGAGTTGGCTGCCATCCTCTCACCTCTTGGGTTATATAGGCGGCAACCGAATGTCTAAAATGCCCTTCTCTACTAACTAGGGATACAAGCCCCTCAAGGGCGGATTTGGAATTCTTGATGTCTTCACCATCGGACGGATGCCCGGCGACCGCACCCTGCGTAGCCTCGACGCAAGCCATGCGATCCCGACGCGTGTCCTCCGCTTCGAAGATTCCGGACCGCGTCGTCGCACACCGGCCGACCGGTGCTCATCACCGGCCGACCGGTCCCCACCGGTCGGACCGGCCGACCCACCGGTCGGGACCGGTCCGGTGCCGCCGCACCTCCGTCTTCGGTTCTCCGGTCTTGGCTTTGTGGATCAACCAAGGAACCCGGTGGTTTTCTCTGGTGAACCACCGGAAACCCCGCGAACTTGGTGTAGCCTCCGCCAATCTCCACTCATGACTCGGCTCCCACGTAGTCCCGGCTCGACCTTGGTTTTGAGGCTCAACCAAGAAACCGTCCACGACTTCATCTTGCTGTTCATGCCACCATGCGGCCCGCACTTGACCCCCGCTGGCCACCGGGTCCCTCGAACGAAGCCTACTTGTCTTCTCCACACCTGGAGGCCTCACCGGCGACGACCTTTCGCGCTTGTTCTTCACCTGCACCAACACGAGTCAAGCCGCAACCTGCACCTGCAATACTTAGCCAAGAATCAGTCCACACAACGTTGTCAATCACTCATCACACAAGGAAGCGACCATCCACCGGTCCTCGAACCACACATGGTCCTCAAACAAAGGCACGAAAACAAGCACAAAAAGCCACGAAAAACAACCCCGAATCTTCTATACAAACCAGGAAAGATTCACAAGGTCTAGCATGACGCCCTAGCATCCATCCCTCTCAACAAATCTCTCATGAAGCTCTCATGCTAGCCTAGAGAAAATGGAAGGAAAAATAGCTACGAAAATGAGAAAGGGGAGGGAGCAAATGAAACCCTAAGTCGCGGAGAGAGAGAGCCATCCACACACACTCATGGCTTATATATCAGGTCCCGCCGGAGTGGTAAATGACTCGACTACCCCTAACTACACTACTGGCGATACAACCCACGTAGGGGCACTTAGGTAATGTTTGTGGGTCTTGCCATCGGACGGCCACGCCTTTGCCGCACCCCGCGTCCTCCCGACGCAAGCCATGCGATCCCGCCGCGTGTCCTCCGCCTCGAAGCTTCCCGACACGCCCGGATCCCGTCTCCGTCGTGTTGGGCCCTCGGACTTGGTTTTGAGGCCCAAACCAAGAAACCGTCCACCGATGGTTTTGTGGGCAAACCACCAAACCCCGCGTGCTCGGTCCGGCCTCCCGCCAAACCACTTGACTCGACCGCCACCGTGCACCGGCTCGTCTGTCCATGACTTCGTCTTGCTCGTATCGCCACCATGTGGCCCGCACCCGGGCCCCGCTGTCCACCAGTCCCTCGAACCGAGCCTACTTGTCTCTCCATCTCCCGGAGGCCCCTCAAGGCTGAAGACCTTTCGCGCCCGTTCTTCACCTGCAACAACACGAACTAGGCCGCAGCCTACACCTGCGCACTAAGCCAAGAGTCAGTCCAACACTCGTTGTCAATCACTCATCACTGAGGAGCGGTCATCCATCGACCACTGGGACGCTCCTGGTCCTCAGGTTCCGGATAGTATTTCTTCGTTGATGGTCTCCTCCCGCGATCATACTCGAAAAACCTTCCCATGTGCCTTCCTGCACATCCACTTGTTCTGGAGCTCCCTTTTGAAAATAGGAGACACTCGCCCATGGGTCTACGATACTAGAACATGCAATCGTTAACATGAAAACCAATCTAATCTATCGGGGGTTGTGTTGAATGGATCCAAGGAAGCATTGAGACCTTTACTCCCTTTACGGCATGGTAGCTAACCTTAAGCATTAAAGTATTTTCAACACAAGATGATAGATAAATAATCCAACAAAGTGTGATTACATCTCAAGATCGATTGCAACCCATGGATGAAAGGAGATTACCCCATCAAGGTGCTAGAAATAGCATCGTTGATCAAGGTTACCCTTCCGACGATGTCTTCCTTCTTCTCCACTTGTGGGCTCCCTCCAAACGGAATGAGAGACTCAGCACTCCTTCATCAAGGGTATGCTCCATGGTCATGAGAATTTCCTATGCGAATTCCTTGTGGGTGTTTGCCGACACTCCGTTAGAGAATTGCACCGGTGTCCCGTATGAAAACCCAATATGTGGAGAGCTTGGTCGCCGAAGTCGACGTTCGCTACAAGCCTCTACTCAAGGTGAGCGAGCTTCTTCTCCTCCTCCTCAGTCATGATGACATACCCCTCGGAATACCACGGAGAATATGGAGGTGGAGCGGATGATCGTGTCGAGTGGCGAGGTCGGACGGGCGGCTCCTCCATATGTCCTTGAGGTTTGGTGAACCTCATAGACAAGTTTCGTGTGGCCCTCATGCCACCAAGGAGAAGAGTGTGGTTCCTCCTCGGTGGTGCCGTGTCCTCCTCCATACTCTGAGGAAACTCAGAAACCGAGTGCCCCCTCAAAGAGGTTGATGGCTTAGACGACGATGATCCCTTCTTCTTCGGTGAAAAGGCTTGTAGTTTTCTTCCATGATTGCAGCACTCTCCCTCACAAATATATATCCGGGGTTTTCACCCGATAACAAGGTACACAAATATTATTTTGGAGTCTGGACTTTGAGTGGATTAAGGATGTGATTTGTTGCACGAAACAAACGCGGTGGATGGCTAAGTCTAAGGTGGTTCCGGCCTACAAACTAGAGCACACGAACAAAGAGCTGGATGGGAGACTTACCTCTCTCCTCCTCTTGGTTCGGTTCTTCTCTAGTGCATTCATGCTTGTTGCTTCGTGACCGCGTGCACCTTCGAAACGTTCCCGTCCACTCCTTCGCTTGCATTATTGCTCCTTCCACTTGATGTTTTCGCTTGACTCACTTCCATACTCCCTTGCCTCACATGCGTCCATGATATTCCTACAAAACAAGGCCTTGGCTGCCCCCCATGCTTGTACTTTGCATGTGGTTTGATAAAAGATGTTGGAGGGGCATCTCGTGATGTATCATGGTGCATGTATGGTTAAGTTAACTAGATTGCCTCCTTCTAAGCATGTTTTAATGCTAAGCACCCCTCTAATTTCGAAAATAAAAAATAAAATCAGAGATATTAATGAGTTAAAATATAAATTTAGAGGAGTTTTTAAAGCATTAAAAACAAATGTAAGTCGAAAAATATTTCCGAATACTTTTATGTTGGTCTTACCGGTATTGTTTGCCTTCATTAGTTGAGAGCAAGCTTTTCCCAGCTTGATCATGGGGGCATAGGTTTAGGTCCTAATTTTGATTAGATGAGAGAGATTTTGAATGAAATAAAATTAAGTGAGTCTTAGAAAAATTCTAATCTTAGAGAAACCAAGGGTATGGATTTTTAAATCAACCAAAAGTCAATTTCTATGTTCACGCGAGTCCTACCACGTGCTGAAATTTAAATAACATCTAGATACAAGTCGTGGCTCTACTTGTGTGTTTTAGCATGAAAAACAAGTCAACCACAACATCATAAAGAGGATGAAAGGTTGAGTTAGGTTCTGAATTTTTTTGGTTTTGGTTTCTCGAAAAAGAAGCAAACAACATAGGATGGTTCATGTAAAGGGTTTATGATCAAGCAAAATATTCAACCAAGAATTATGTCTCTAATATTGTTCAACCATTCTAAGTCTAATGTTTTGCGTAGTAGAATTCAAAACTGAATTATATTTAAAAAGACTTAAAAAACCTGGAATCGGGTTGTCCTCCCGGTAGCTTATTCTTGACTCGACGAAATGGGTTGCCTCCCGCCTAGCGCTTCGTTTATAGTCCATGGCTAGACTTCTTCACTTGATTACTCCGGATCAACGCTCTTTGCGGGCGTTGCAATCTTGGGTACCCACTTCCGCACCTTCTTGGGCACGGGCTTATTCTTCGGCTTAATCGTATTTTTGGTCTTCACAGGCTGGCTTTGTCCTTTGGTCTTGACGGATGCAACAACTTCCTTCACTTTGAATCTAGTGTTTCCAACCCTTTAGCTTGTGTTGCACGTCTCCTTTGCCTGTAAAGTTTTCCTAGATCATCCACAAAAAAAAGTTTTGGGTTTCTAGGAGAGGTAGCCAACCATCTCCAGTTAGGATTAGCAATAAAACAAAAAATCTAAAAACAAAAATTAGGGTTAGACAAGAACTAGATTAGATTGATTTTTTTCTTTTGAGGATGATCAAACTTAAGAGATGCAAAAGAAAAATCAAAAGAAAAACTGAAAAGTAAGCGATACTAGATTGGATCTTGATTGCTTGTTCCCCGGCAACGGCGCCAGAAAAAGGGCCTTGTTGACGGTTAATAGTTGTATCAAAGTTCGTTTAGACTTGCAAGCGGACAAGTCTCCCGTCATAGTCAAGGGACCCTTCTTCCCTCGAGTGGTGGACCCAAGGTATCGAATCCGTGGAACAATGTGCAACGCAGGGATTCAATCTAGTAAAGCAAGGAAAGCTATCTAATGAAGTACCAAGTTGCATCTAATCTAATATATCATAAAGAAAACACATCTAATCCAATCTACTAAAGAGGTAGCAAGAGAAAGCAAGAGATAACCGATCTAGAGAGTCTAAATCATGCTTATGTTGTAGCTCCAAACAAGATAGATGAAGATAGAAAAGCGAATCTCATTAAAAGCATCTTTAAATCGTGGCCTTCCATCCGACTCCGAAAACGCCCGCCTTTCGGAACCCCCGTTCTATCACAACGTATCCCTACTCATGCGGGTAGTCTAGGGTGAGTTCGATAAGAACAAGTTGAAATCACTTGGCCAGTCCGGTATGCACCTCTAGCCACCGCGGCTACAAGAGCACCCTATGTAATCTATCTTAAGTATAGATCGTAGAAGAAGCAAAACCAAGAAGAAAACAAAATCATCGAGAAGGCACTTGATCGCTAGAAATCGGATTCACTTACAGACTTCACCATGAATGATTACATGAACAAGATCACCACCGGGGCCCTACCTCGATCTTGATCCTCACTCCGGAGCTCCGACGTGGTCTTCCATGCAAGGTTCCCACGTCGGCTAGGGAGACCCTAGACAACTAGCACGACCCTCATCTCCGAGATGGTGTCCCTCAAGATTCTCTGCTCCTCGGCGGCGGATGACGAATTGGATTATGCGTGGCACTCGGTCAGGGGGCTATAAATAGCCCGAGAGGCATCTAGGTCAAAGGGGAGGCCGACTGGGCCCTAGATCAGGCTGGGCCGACCGGCCTGGGCCCATCTAGGCCCAGCCCGTGTCCTCCTTCGTCTGGTGTTGCTTCCCGAGTCTTCTAGATCCTCTCCCCTTTTGCATGTGGGCCCTTGTCATCGGTTTCTCTCCGAATTGGATGAAGCTCCTTGTCTTGCAAGATTCAGCACTTTTCTGGCTAGGTCCTCGGAGTTTGTCATCTTCTCGGGCTTGGTCCTTGGGCTCTTGGAGTCATGTTCACTTCATTGCTTGACTTGTACCGGGCTTCAAGGTCTTGTCATGAGGTGCTTAATGAACTTATCCCGGAAGTCTTGCTTTCAACGTTAAAACCCTGCGTAAACACTTAACTCCAAAACCGACATGCACAAGTGAACTTGTTATACCACGGGGGTTAGTACCAATGGATAAGATACAGAAGTCTTGCCAACACCGAAGGTAAACTCATGGCTAGGTTGACGGATTTTCACCTTCAACATTAATACTTGTGGGCTAAGCTTAATTAAGAATTTGCCCTCCGTAGAAGTGAAGGCTAGTACATTATGGAACTTTAACGAATTAAAATTTTGAGAGCATTTTGTTTTCTCATTAATGATCGAATGCAAGGTTTAAACATTGATGGGCAACGATGATATCCATCGAAGGCTTACTCGAGGACGAGCAAGATTTAAGCATGGGGGAGATGTTGACGGTGAAAATCCGTCAACCTAGCCATGAGTTTACCTTCGATGTTGGCATAAGTTTTATACCTTATCCATTGATACTAACCCCCGTGGTATAACAAGTTCACTTGTGCATGTCGGTTTTGGAGTTTAGTGTTTATGTAGGGTTTTAGCGTTGAAAGCAAGACTTCTGGGATAAGTTCATCAAGCACCTTGTGACAAGACCTTGAAGCCCCGTACAAGTCATGCAATGAAGCAAACTTGACTCCAAGAAGCCAGGGACTCAACCCGAGAAGATGACAAACTCTGAGGACCTAACCAGAAAAGTGCCGAATCTTGTGGGACAAGGAGCTACGTCCAATTCAGAGAGAAATTGAGGACAAGGGCCTACATGCAGAAGGGGAAAGGATCTAGAAGACTCGAGAACCGAAACCACACGAAGGAGGCCGAGAACTGGGCCTAGATGGGCCCAGGCCGGTCGGCCCAGGCCAGCCGGCCCAGCCCAATGCAGGGCCCATTTGCCCCCTCCTTTGACCTAGCCGCCATTCAGGCTATTTATAGCCCCGGGGTCGAGAGCCACAAATCAATCAATTCGTCATCGGCCGCCGAGGAGCAGAGAAGAGAGGGACACCATCCCGGAGAGGAGAGGGTCGAGCTAGCTGACTAGGGTCTCCCTAGCCAACGTGGGAACCTTGCAAGGAAGACCACGTCGGAGTTCCCAGAGCTAGAAGCAAGATCAAGGTAGGATCCCGGTGGTGATCTTGTTTATGTATCATTGTATTAGTTGAATTATGAAGTTGCATCTATTTCTAGCAATCAAGTGTTTCTTCGATGATTTCGTTTTTCGATCGGCTTTGCTTATTCTAGATCCATTCTCGAGATAGATCACATAGGGTGTTCTTGTAGCCGCGGTGGCTAGAGGTACATGCCGGATCTTCCGAAAGAACTCGACTTGTCCTTGGACTCGCCCTAGACTACCCGCATGAATAGGAATACGTTGTGACAGAACGGGGGTTCTGAAAGGCGCGGGTGTTTTCGGAGTCGGACGGGAAACCACGATTTAAAAAGGCTTCTAATAAGATTCGATTTGCTACTTCTTCTCTTGCTTGGAACTTCAACAAAAGGCTTAACCCGATCTCTTTAGATCGGTTTATCTACCCTATCTATCTTTGTTACCTCTGGTCTTTAGTAGATTAGATTATTTTTGTGTTCTTTATCTAAATGCATTAGGGTTTCACTTTACCGAAGATTGAAGTTGCTTGGCTTTACTAGATCATCTTTCGCGTCACACATTTGTTCCACGGATTCGATACCTTGGGTTCACCACTCGAGGGAAGAAGGGTCCCTTGACTACGACGGGAGACTTGTCCGCTTGCAAGTCTAAACGAACTTTGATACAACTATTAACCGTCAACATGGACCCGAGACGTGGCATTTGGTAGGTGCGGGCGAACCTAGAGGTGTGGCCGGGCCTAGCCCTAGCCAAGTGTGGCCGGCTGTGGCTAGCTGCGGCCCGGCTCTGGCCAACTACGGCCGGCTCTGGCCTAGCTGCGGCCGACTGCGGCAGTGCGGCCGGCCGTGGTGCGGCCGAGCCTGGCTAGGCTATGGCCGGACCTGGCCAGGTGCGGCCTGTCCTGCACCGTTGCTTTGGTTCACCCATCTATGGTTCATTTCTCCATTGTTATTCCCATATTTGTGTACCTACAAGTCAAAATGCCAACACAACTTGTGGAACTTTATTAGTACCAGAAATGTGCATGAAACTTGTTGTATACCCCTCTCAAACCCGAGGTTTTGACGGTCGGATCTTTGTTGTAAGGACCATCAACAAACTCCCCCAAGCTAAATGTGTCGGTGTTTTAGACCGGCAACCTACTAAGGGGAGTACCCGAAGTAGATGAGTGTGGCCTCGCCGAGATCGGTAACTCGAAGGAAGAGACACGTGGCACACAATTTAGACAGGTTCGGGCCGCGAGGTGCGAAATACCCTACGTCCTGTATGCTGCGTAGCTCTGGATTGATTGGGTACGATTACAAGATGGTGCAATTGTACGCCGTGAGATGAGATGTGAGAGAAGGGTCCCTGCCTCGCCTTATATAGTCCAGGGGCAGGGTTACAGGTCGGAGTAGGGAGAGAGTACTAGTCGAGTACGTCTAGGAGCCTTCCATACAGTGCGGGACATGTACAGCTTCCTAACTGAGTACTTCTCCTCTGCAGTCCTTGTGCTTCACGCCATCAGGTGCCGTGCAGCGCAAGTCGGGCAGTCCCAGGGGCCCACCAAGTAGTCGGTCCTGGTACCCACCGAGGTAGTGGGCCCAGGGAGGTCCATACGACAAGCGCCCGAGTACTTTGTAGTCGAGAAGGATAGCTTCAAGTAGTCTTGACGGCCCTAACGAGTAGTCCTCAAGCGTCCCCGAGTACTACAAGTCAAAAGTCCTCAAGAGTAATCGAAGCATCCCGAGGCTGGAATGTACTCCAGCTGATGTTTGAGCAATCTTGAAGTCTTCTCGAGTAGTCCCAAGCGTCCTCGAGTGCTGCCCGTGAAGGTCTTCAACAATGCCCGTGTTGTCTTGAAGCCGAAGCTGATATGGAAGTGCGATTGCAAAATCGCACTCCATATGGAGTAGCCCCCGAGCCTTAGGTTGAGTTGTAGACTCTGTCGGTGCGGAATATGGTCCCGACACTAACCAGTAGATAGCGCCTAGGTCTATCCCTCAATGGTCGATGCCAAGCAACAAATGACACAAGGTTTTATCCTGGTTCCGGCCGAGGAGGCCGTACGTCCAGCAGGGGCGTGCTCGTGGCACTATATTGCTCAGCACCGGGGGTGCTTGTAGTGGGGCAAGTACAAGTAAGGCGGGGAGAGGAAGCGTGGCTTCCAAGTCCCCGGGAGAGTGGTCGAAGATGTTGTGGGAGAATAAGAGAGTGAGTGCACGGTGTGTTGTGTTTTTTTGCGAACTTGTCCCTCCCCCCGCGGCCGGGGGGCTCGCCTCCCCTTTTATAGGCCAAGGGGGCGGCGAGTTACATGCACGCCGCGCTATCTAGCTACGTGGGGGTGCGCGTCGTGCTACGCTGTAGAGTGGGCGGCCGTCCGGACGATCTTCGCTGCGATCCGGCCATGATGGCCTACCCCGTACCCGAACGGGGGCGGTTCGAGGGTAGGAGGGCGGCGGATGGTGGTGGCATCCCTCGATAGGCTTCGAGGGAGGTGCGATGATGGCGGTACGGGGCACGGGGAGCGGGCGACCGGCGTTCCTTCCCAATGCGCTCCGCGGTAGCGAAGTGGTTGCTACGGCGCCCGGGGCGTGCGCCGCAGTGCCGGGCGTGCGCCTGCACGCGTGGGTACGGCGGCCGCGCCGTTACAGTGACCGGGATGGCCATCCACCGGCCTAGCGCCTCCCACCTAACCTGTAGGGTCACGGGAAAGTGAAATCGAGGGTGCGCCCAGCCCCCCTTCGAGGGTCGGGCGCGTTAGCCGTACTGTAGTGGGCGCGCGGTGTCACGGGACTGACACCGGCCGTACCGCACAGTCCATCCCCACTATGGCGGGGATGGGCTCCTCCCTGGGGAGTTGGTGCGGCGGCACCGGGGCGTGAGCCCCGGGCGCATGATGGCGCCGTCCCCGCGGCGTCGGGGCGTTAAATGCCCGTGTACGGGGCCGGCGCACGCGTGCGGGGCGCCCGTGAGCGTGGCGGGCCCCGCCCGAGGGCGGGACGGACCCTCGAGCGGGACGAGACCCGCTCGAGGGGGGAGTGAGCCCTCGAGCGGGGCGGGACCACTCGAGGGGGGGGGAGTTGCCCCTCGAACGGGGCGGAACCCGCCCGAGGGGGAGCGCGCCCTCGAGCGAGGCGGGCCTCGCTCGAGAGGACTTTTAAGAGGGTCGTCTTGGTGGGCCGTCGGGGTCCGTGTGGGCCGCATCCGCATGGTTAGTCACCCGCATGGTTAGGCTTAGCGTGTTTCGATGCGGTTGCGGGATTAAGTGAGGATTTCCCCGTTGTTTAAGGGGACCCCTAGGGTCGTCCCCGACGGCAGCCCCCGAGCATCTGCGGGTTTGCCATTGAGGCTCCCGCAGATGCTGGAACCTACTGATAGGACGTTCTTCCCTCCTTGTTTGCGAACGCTTTCCGTGGGGCCGCGTCAGCGGACCCGCGGGTCTAGCCCCCGAAGCCCTGCAGGAGTGTGGGTTCTCCTGCAGGGGTTAACCGTGAGAACTTTGGTCAGAAAGGCGTGGCACATATGCCAACCGGCATCGGCGGTATTTCAGCCGGCTTCGGGGGTGCACGCCCCCCTGTCACTGTCTCCGGCGGGTACAATTTCAAGGAGGTGTAGCCGTGCGTCAAGCCCCCGAGCCTTGGCCAATTCGAGGCGATCGGGTCGAGCCTGACGACTTGCTTTTTAACGCGCCCTCGCCGTCCCTCCGCGGGACGGAGGGTGAGGTTTCTGCAACTCCCATCGAGCGGGTCGCGAATTGCGGATTCCTCTTCGAGCTGGTAGCGGGTGGTTCAAGTGGACGCCCATGCCCCGTTCGATAAGGGTAGGCTGCGCGGTCCGGAGACACGTCCATGGAAGCGCTTGCGTGGGTTTGCTAGGTGGGGCTCGGTCCCGTTCGCTAGGGACCGAGGGCGCGGAAGCTCTCCCTCGGTGGGATCCCCCCGCTAGCCGCCCTCGGCCGGCTCTCGAACACGACATGTGGGGCACCCTCGAGCCAACGGGCTCGAGGAACGGCTCGAATGCGCGTGCCCTCGTCGTCCCTAACTCTGTGATCTGAGGCGCCTGTTCGAACCCGTCGAGGGTCAGGCTTCGAACCTCTGATCAGTAAGGCCGTGCGGGGCCGTGCCTGGACAGCCCCGTCTTTTCGCGTTCGCGGCCGTCGAGGGGTCTGGGCGAGCCAGTCCTCGAGGCGCTGGTCGGTAGCACAGCGTATGTGCTTTCTTTTGGAGGGTTGACATTGTCTCGAGCCGGGGGCTCGCTCCGCTCGAGGGTTTTGCGTGGCATGGGTGCCCGCGGTTGCCTGCTCTACATCGAGCAGGTCCCGGGCGACCTTCTCACGCTGATATTCCGTCGTGGGTCGCTTTTGTTTGGAGCCGAGGGTCATGCCGCTCGAGGGTTTTACGTGGCATGGGTGCCCACGGTTGCCTGCTCTACATCGAGCAGGTCCCGGGCGACCTTCTCACGCTGATATCCCATCGAGGGTCGCCTCTGCTTCGAGCCGGGGGTTCGCCCCGCTCGAGGGTTCTCCTTGCTTGGCAAGGGACCCGGGCATTTAAGTGCCTTGCGGTCGTGGCCGCGGTTTTGCAGCGCGGGCGCATCTTTTTAGGCGTTGCGGCGCGCGCGCGCGCGAGTAGTGGGCGGCGTGGCAGGCGGACGTGACGGTTTCGCCTCGGTTGCTGCCGGTCTTTGCCGTAATGATGACCCGCCTGCAGTGTCGTAGCCGCTGCGGTCGTGGTGGGGCCCACCCGGCGACGCGATGGAAAGATTCCCTGCAGTTAATGCTAGCGGGGCGTCCGCTCCGGAGAGCCCGCCCGTCGGCCTGTAAAACTGCGGGGAGGAGGGGACGGCGGTTGTTTACCTTAGTGTCTCACCGTTTTCAGCCTTCCGCCCCTTCGTCTTCGTCTTGCTCTTGCCACCGCGCGGTGTCGCCGTTAGAGCTTTTTCTTCCGTTTCCTTGTCCTCCGCCTTCGCATTCCTTCGTCCCCCCTCATGGCGCCGCCTCAGCTCCCCCTTAGGATCCTGGAGCCATACGCATGGGAGAGGTCGACGGTGACCCGGCTCGCGCTAGGCGAGCTGGTCGCCGCCGGTCAGCTGGCGGCTAACGAAGAAGGGCGCCCGGCGGAGTGGATCGTGCCGCCGGCGACGCACCACGAGCCCAACCCGCCGGAGGGCTACGTGGTGAGCTTCGTCCGCTACCACGAGCGTGGCTTCAACGCGCCGGCGAGCACCTTCATGCGGGCGATGTGCTACTACTACGGGGTGGAGTTGCACAACTTCGCTCCCAACGCGATCTCGCAGGCGGCCACGTTCGTGGGCGTCTGCGAAGGGTACCTGGGGATCCCAGTCAACTGGGAGCTCTGGGTACACCTTTTCCGCGGGGAGCTCATCACGCAGCCCACGACGGAGCCAAGGACCCGCCGCGCGGTGCACGCCGGCGGGATGTCGCTTGCCCTGCGGGGGCAGCTCAAGGATTTCTACATCCCCTGCACCATGACGACGAACAACGCCGGCTGGGAGCGGGGATGGTTCTACCTGCGCAATGCCGAGCCTGGCCTTCCTCCCTACACCGGCCGGGTATTCAAGAAGAGGCCGGACTCCTGGGGCTATGGGGTGTCCACGGCCCAGCATCGGGCGCGGCAAGAGTCCGTCCTCGCCGCCCTGCAGCGGCTGGCGAAGCACGGGCTGAACGCGATGGGCGTCCTCGCCTTCCTCCACCACCGGCGGGTCATGCCTCTGATGGAGAGGCCGCTCTGCATCTTCGAGATGACAGAGGCGGCCAACCCCGTCGACCTGGTGAGGTCGCGGATGCTCCCGACGCCCCTTGAGCGGCCGTATGCACTCACCCGGGCGCGGAACGCCGTCGACACCCGGGTGCCGGCACCTGCGGGTCGGACCCCATGGGACCTTGAGATGCTCCCCACGGGCCCGCTGGTGAGTTGGGTTCCTGATTTTGTTTCGGTTCTTGGTCTTGCTTTTGTTTCCTGATGCGCCATTGTCGCTCTTGTGCGCAGCTGGTGGAGTTCAACATCGCCAAGTCCGTTCCACCCACCCCCGATTCCCGTGCGCTCGGCCGGGCGGCGCAGCGGGAGCAGTAGGAGCGGGCGGCGCGCAAGAGGGAGCACGCGAGGCGACGTCCAAGTGCGCCGCGGCCGGCGGGCCGCGGAGTACCGGCGACGCGAGGAGCCGGGGCTCTCCTCCCCGGATATCGAGGAGCCCTCGTCCTCGGAGGAGGATGAGGAGGAAGAGGCCGAGGGGGAGGGCCCCTCGGAGCGGTGGCGCCTCGCGCCTCCCTCGCCGGAGCCGGCGCCGGCGGTGAGGGCGGCATTGCCACGGGGCGGGCGCAACGGCGCCCGCCGCCGGCCATCGACATCAAGGGCGGCGCGCGCGCGCGGAGGCGCCGGCGCGTGCCGCGGAGGCGCGCGCGGCGGACGCGCGCCCGTGCGCGCGCGCGTCAAGCGTGCGCTCGCGCGCGGGGGAGCGTGCGCGCGCGCGCGGCGTAATCGTCGAGGGGCGCGACGGCGGGCGTGCCCGCGCGCGGGCGAGCGTGCCCCCGCGCGCGGTGGCGCCTTCGGGAGGTGCGGCATCGGGCGCGCCCGCACATGGGGGCGGGCGGGCCTATGCGCGCGGCGGCGCCGTCGGGGAGGGCGCTACGGCGGGCGCGGCCGCTGCGCCGGCCTCGTCCGCCGAGGCTTCGAGGAAGAGGAAACGGGCCTTTTCCTCTGCGAGGTAAGGAGCCTGTTCTTCTTCGTTTGGTTTGGCTCATTGGTGATAAGGTGATTTAACCCTTCATTCGTGCCTGCGCAGGGTGGTGCCAACCGTTCCTCCGCTTGCACCAGCCAAGGTGCTGAGGACGGACGCATCGATCCCCACCCGGCGGCGCTCGTCGAGGGGGTCGCGCCGGGGCAAGCACGGCGGCGGGCACGAGCTCGCAAGGCCGGCCGGGGCTTCGAGGCCCCGGCCGGCGGGGTCGGCCCGCCGCGGCGCGGCCGGGAGGTTGCCGGGGGGCGGCCGGCGCCGGTCGCCGCGGAGACACGGGCGCGGCGGCGGCCATGGTGGATGTGCGGCCCGCGGTGGCGCCCACCGCGGAGGAGGTGGAGCGGGCGCAACCGCGGGTGCGCCCGTGGATGCGGCGGTGCGGCCGGAGGTGGCGGCCACGGCGCCACGTCGGGCGCCGTGGCCGCGGGGGCGCGGGTGGAGGCGCCGGCGGAGGTGGCGCAAGCGGCCGCGCCCGCCGGCGATCTTCGGGGCGGAGGTGGTGGAGCTCTCGGATGACTCCCCGCCGCCCGGGTGGAATCGGTGGGCCGCCCGGCCCACGAACTCCCCCGAGCCCCGGGGGAGGGGGCCCTCGTGAGGCGGCACGAGGGTCACATGGAGGTGGGGGGCCGAGGACATGGTGCCGAGGCCTCGTCCTCCCACGCCGGCCGCCCCGCCCGGGTGGAGGGGGCCGTCGGTGATCCCCCGGTGTTTGCCGACGCCGCGGGGGGAGCAGAGCTGCGGGGCGAGCTTCGGAGCCACCGGCGCCACGCTCAACCGCGCGCTGAACGAGGCGCTGCAAGTCCACGGCGGCCCGGCCTGGCTTGTCTTCCAGGTGAGCCATGGTTGCTCGTCCCTCTTCCCTTTTCGTTTTCGAGTGCTGCATTCAAGCCTTGGCGCTTACGGGATTTGATGCGTGGATGCCAGGAGCTCGAGCGCCGCGCCCACGACAAGTACGACGCGTTCGACCGGGTGAACGCTGAGGCCCAGCGGTTCCGGGAGCAATGCAGCGCTTTCGACGCGCTTGCAGACGCTCTTAGGACGCCGGACAGCGGGGCCGGCGTACGGGCCCTGGCCTGGCCTGACGAGCTCCCCGAGAGCTCGAGGCAGACACGGCGCGTCGCTCGAGCCTCGAGCGGGTCCGCGCAGCCCTCTTCGATCGCGACGAGGCGCCGTGGAACGCGCGCGCGGACCCGGGAGAAGACGCGGACCCCCGGCTACCAACCGGGAGGCGGAGGTGGCCACCGCTCGCGCCGAAACCCGGGAGCTCCGCACGTCGCTCGAGGGGGCGCGGCGCGCGGCGGCCGCCGGCCGAGGAGCGGGCGCGCGGGTTGGAGCGCCGCGCCAAGGAGGCCGACGACCCGAGGGCCGCCCTCGACGCCAAGGCCGCGGCCCTCGTCGCCGTTGAGGGGCGCACCGGCGAGGAGCGCATCGCCCGCCGGGGGGCCGAGGGGCGGCTCCAGCAGGAGCAAGCTGCCCTCGGCGACGCCCGAACGGCGCTGGAGCGGGAGCTTGTCGCGCGCGAGGCGGCGGAGAAGTCGCTGGAGGAGCGGAACGCCGCATTCTCCAAGGTTGAGGACGAGGCGCTAGCGCTCAGCATCAGCAACGCCAACCAGCAGCTGGCCCTCCGTGAGCAAGGCGAAACCGTCCAGCGCCTCGAGTTGGCGATCGAGTCCGCGCGCCGCGACTTCGATTTGGAGAGGAAGCAAGTTGAGGGTGAGCCACTGTTTGACTCTGCTTGTTGGTTTTTTGCCTTAGAGGGTTCGTTTCCCCCTTTCTGATTTCTTTTCGCCTTGTCGATTCCAGGCTTGCGCACCGCCCTGGGGCACGCCGCTGGGCGGGCCGAGGCCCTGCAGGCTTCCTACAACTCCTCCGAGCGGGAGCTGCGGGAGCTGCGCGATGCAGCCTTCGAGACTTGCCGCGTCGTCGAGGAAGGCGAGGCCCAAGCCGGCAGCTCACTGGTCAGCCGTCTGCGCGCCCTCGGCGGCCACGTCACGGAGCGGATGCGCCGGCCGTTGCACCTAGGCGTCCAGAAAACCCTCGGGGTGGTGTGATCCCACTACGAGGTCAACTTCGAGGCGCTGGCGGAAGGCTACATCGTCCCCGAGGGCGTCGAGGACGAGGTGGCCATGGAGCGTGTGGACGCGCTTGCCGCCGACGCCGCCGGGTCGCTCGCCGAGGCCTTCGAGGAGTTCCTCTTCCCAGATGCCGCAGATGCTGCTGCTCCTTCCGCCTGAAAGCAGTCTGGGCGCTAGGCCCGTTTTTTATGTGTATCAGTACTCTGGCCTCGCGGCCTTTTGTAAATAAACAAGTCGTTTCATGAACATGGGCATTTGATGTAAATGAAATCGTTTGTTTATTACGCTTTTTGTTTCTCCTTCTTCCTGAGTAGATTCTAGTTAGGGGAGTTCGATTTTCGCAGGGGGCCCGCTGGGTTGGAGGCGAGAGAGAAGGGCCATAGCCACGCGGCGTAGGCTATCTCTGGCTCGCACGCTCCTTCCGCTGTGCCACCTGCGCCCTGTTCGAATCGTGGCTCGAGGTTGAAGTAGGAAACAAACTTAGCGCGTGTGGGTCGTTTTTTATTTTTGCGCAAAAAATGGGACCATTTTGGGGGGGATGCCCCCCGTAGTAGCCCCCGAGGGTAACTTGGGTTTCAGGGGAAAGCCGAGTTGCCCTTTTATTAGACTTGGAGTATTTACATAGTTGACACCAACTGGGGCGTTGGCCATGTGATTTTACAACAAAAAGTACTTGGAAATCCTAGCTAAGGGTAGAAGCGATGTAGCTGTTGGATGTTCCAAGCGTTGGTGAGTTCTTCACCGTCCTCGTTGGCCAGCTTGTACGTGCCCGGCTTGAGCACCTTCACCACGACGTAGGGTCCCTCCCATGGGGGCGATAGCTTGTGGCGTCCTCGGTTGTCTTGGCGTAGCCTTAGGACCAAATCCCCCTCGGCCGAAATCCCTCCGACGTATCTTGCGTGCTTGGTAACGTCGTAAGGATCGTTGATACCTTGCGGAGTGCATCAACGCCACGAGGCGTACTTCGTCTGGGCCGGTCCCGCCGAGTCCTCGCGGGCTCGCTGGTTAGCATCCTCGTCGTAGCCTTGAATCCTGGGCGACCCATATTCCAGGTCCGTGGGGAGGACGGCCTCCGCGCCATGGACTAGGAAAAAAGGGGTGAACCCGGTGGCTCTGCTTGGGGTGGTCCTTAGGCTCCACACGACTGCTGGTAGTTCTTGGAGCCATTTTCGCCCAGATTTGTTGAGCTGGTCGAAAATTCTGGGCTTGAGGCCCTGTAGGATCATGCCGTTGGCGCGTTCCACTTGGCCGTTGGTCTGTGGGTGTGCCACGGCCCGCCCAATCCACGCGGATGTGGAACTTATCACGAACTCCAAGAACTTCCGCCCGTGAACCGGGACCCATTGTCTGTGATGATGGAGTTTGGCACTCCAAAGCGGTAGACGATGTCGGTGAAGAACGTAACCGCTCGCTCCGCCCTTAAATTCGTGATGGGGCGCACCTCCACCCACTTGGAGAATTTGTCGATCGCGACAAGCAGATGGGTGAAGCCCCCGGGCGCCTTCCGCAGGGGCCCGACGATGTCCAACCCCCACACGGCGAACGGCCATGTCACGGGGATCGTTTGCAGGGCATGAGCGGGCAAGTTGGACTTGCGGGCGTAGAACTGGCACCCTTCGCAGGTGCGTACGATTTCGCTGGCGTCCGCGACCGCGGTAGGCCAATAGAAGCCCTGGTGGAACGCGTTGCCGACGAGGGTGCGCGGCGCGGCGTGGTGGCCACAGATCCCTGCATGGATGTCCCGTAGGAGCTCGCGCCCCTCGGGAATGGGTATACACCGCTGGAGGATGCCTGACGCGGCGCGCTTGTACAGCTCGCCGTCGACGAGGGTGAAAGATTTGGCCATCCTGGCGATGCGCCTGGCTGCGGCCCGGTCTACGGGGAGTTCCCCTCGAGCGATCCAGGCGATGTATTTTTCCCGCCAATCCGCTTGGACAGGAGCCGGCTCTATGTCCATCGCATCGACCTCGTGGGAGCCGTACCCCTCGAGAAGGGAGAGCACGTACACCTCGTTCGAGGGGTCCTCATCCATGGGTTCCGCACCCGCTGGATTCGAGGGAGCCCCCGAGGGTCCGCCGTCGCTCGAGGGGTAGGGCTCGAAGGCGACCGAGGGCTGCGCGATGTCGCGCGCGAAAACGTTCGAGGGAACGGTGATTCGCTCGGACGCGATCTTCGCCAGCTCGTCTGCTTCCTCGTTGTACCGGCGGGGTACATGATTAAGCTCGATGCCGTAGAACTTGTCTTCGAGGGCCCGCACGGCTTTACAGTAGGCCTCCATCTTGTCGTCGTGGCAGCTCGCGTTCTTCATGACTTGATCGATCACGAGCTGCGAGTCCCCTCGCACGTCGAGGCGCTTGACGCCCAACTCAATGGCGGTTTTGAGGCCGCGAGAGGAGGGCCTCGTATTCGCCATATTGTTGGACGCGGGAAAGTGGAGGCGCACTCGCGTAGCGCATGTGCTCCCCGAGGGGTGACACGAAGAGCGAGCCCGCGCCCGCTCCCTGTCTTCATCACCGAGCCGTCGAAGAACAAAGTCCAAAGCACTCGCTTGGATTTGAGGGGGCGGCAGCTGCGTGTCCGTCCACTCAGCAACGAAATTGGCTAGGATTTGCGATTTGATGGCCTTGCGCGGGGCGTAGGCGAGCGTCTCGCCCATCAGCTCCACGGACCATTTGGCAATCCTGCCTGCCGCGTCGGGGTTGCGAATGATCTCTCCTAGTGGGAAGGAGGAGACCACCGTGACCGGGTGGGCCTCGAAGTAGTGGCGGAGCTTGCGCCGCGCAAGGACTACCGCATACAGCAGCTTCTGGACCTGGGGGTAGCGCGTCTTCGTGTCCGACAGGACTTCGCTGATGTAGTAGACCGGCCTCTGCACGGGCAAGGCGTGCCCTTCCTCCGTGCTCTCCACGACGATCACGGCGCTGACCACCTGGGTGGTTGCGGCCACGTAGAGTTGCAGGGGTTCGCCGTCTCGTGGCGGCGTGAGGATTGGAGCGTGTGTCAGAGACGCCTTCAGCTTGTCGAGCGCGTCCTGGGCCTCGGCGGTCCAAGAGAAGCGCTCGTGCTTCTTGAGCGGCGGTAGAGGGGCGGGGCCCTTCTCACCGAGCCTCGAGATGAAGCGACTTAAGGCGGCGAGGCACCCCAACACCTTCTGCACCCCTTTGAGGTCCCGGATCGGACCCATTCGCTCGAGGGCCGTGACCTTTTCAGGGTTGGCCTCGATTCCCCGCTGGGAGACGATGTATCCTAGGAGCATGCCCCGCGGCACTCCGAAGACACATTTTTCGGGGTTTAGCTTGACCCCGTTGGCCCGTAGGCAGCTGAACGCGACGCCGAGATCGCTAACCAGGTCGTCCGCCTTCCTGGTCTTGACGACGATGTCGTCCACGTAGGCTTCGACCGTCCGCCCGATGTGATCCCCAAAAACGTGCTGCATGCAGCGCTGATATGTTGCGCCCGCGTTTCGAGGCCAAAAGGCATCGTGACGTAGCGTAACGTCCCGAACGGTGTGATGAACGAAGTCGCGAGCTGGTCGGACTCCTTCATTTTTATTTGGTGATATCCCGAATAGGCATCAAGGAAACAGAGTAGTTCGCACCCAGCCGTTGAATCAATGATTTGATCTATGCGTGGCAAAGGAAAAGGAACTTTTGGACATGCTTTATTGAGACTAGTGTAGTCTATACACATCCTCCACTTCCCATTTTTCTTTTTTACAAGCACAGGATTAGCTAGCCACGTAGGGTGGAACACTTCCTTGATGAATCCGGCCTCGAGAAGCTTCCGCAGCTCCGCTCCGATCGCCCGTCGCCGCTCCTCGTCGAAGCGGCGCAGCCGCTGCTGCACGGCGCGGGCGTTTGGCAGGATATCAAGGGAGTGCTCGGCGACTTCCCTCGGGATGCCTGGCATGTCCGAGGGGCTCCACGCGAAGACGTCGGCGTTGGCGCGGAGGAAGTCGACGAGCACTGCTTCCTATTTAGGGTCGAGGGTTGAGCTGACCCTCAACGCCTTGCCCTCGGGGGCCGACGGGTCGAGGGGGACCCCCTTTGTCTGCTCGGCGGCCTCGAAGGTGCCGACGTGCTTGGAGCTGAGGTCGTCGTTGACCATCTTCTCCAGCGTGTTCACCAGCGCTTCATCCAGCGCCAGTGCCTCTGCATGTTCCACGCACTCGACGTCGCAGTCGAATGCGTGCTCGATAGACGACCCGACGGTGATGACGCCGTTAGGACCCGGCATCTTCATCTTCAGGTACGTGTAGTTGGGGACCGCCATGAATTTGGCATAGCATGGTCGCCCTAGTATGGCATGGTAGGCCCCTTTGAATCCCACCACCTCGAAGGTGAGGGTTTCCTTGCGGAAGTTCTTGGGGGTCCCAAACCAGACCGGCAGATCGATCTGCCCGAGGGGTTGAACCTCGCCGGCGCGATGCCGTGAAACGGCTTCGTGCCGGGCCGCAGCTGGTCCAGCCCAATCCCCATCAGGCGCAATGTATGCGCGAAGAGGATATTGAGGCTACTGCCTCCGTCCATAATGACCTTCGAAAACCGGGCATTCCCAATGATGGGATCGACCACCAGCGGGTACTGGCCCGGGTTCGGGATACGGTTTGGGTGGTCATCCCGGCTAAAGGTGATGGCATCCTTCGACCAGTTGAGGAATGCCGGAGGTGCCCTCTCTGCGGCGAGGACTTCGTGCCGCTCCTTCTTGCGTTGCCGGGTCGACATGTCGACGGTAGGTCCCCCAAAGATGAGGAACACATTCTCGACGGCAGGGAAGCCGCCCGCGTCGCCATCGCCTCCGTCTTTCTTGGCCTCCGCCTCCTTCGCGGCGGCGCGGCCATAGAATTTCTTGAGCATATCGCACTGCTCAAGAGTGTGATTCACGGGAGTCTTGTGGTAGGGGCATGGCTTCTTCTGCATGTCGTCAAACACCCCTGGGCCTCGAGGAGCCGGTCGAGGGCCCCGTCGGGCCGGGTCAACAGCGAGGGCCTCGGCGTTGCCGCCGTTGCGCCCTCGCTCGCGTGCCTCGCGGCGCGGCCTTCTTCCCCCCTTCTTACCCCGCTTGTCGTTGCGGTGCGGCTCTTTGGACCCGCTGCCCTCCGCGGGCGTGTCCTCGGAGCGCTTGCCCTTCTTGCCGTCGAAGATTGCCCCCACGGCCTCCTCTCCGGAGGCGAAGCTGGTGGCGATGTCGAACAGCTCGTTTGAGTCCGTAGGCGGGCTGCGTCCCAGCTCGCGCACAAGGTCCCGGCACGTGGTGCCTTCGAGGAACGCGTGCACGATCTCGGACTGTGCCACGCTGGGGAGCTCCGTGCAGCGCTTGGAGAAGCGCCGTATGAAGTCCCGCAGCGACTCGCCGGCGCTCGCGTGCAGGAGCGCAGATCCCATGAGTTCCCAGGGCGCACGTATGTGCCCTGGAAGTTGCCCACGAACGTGTGGACTAGGTCGTCCCAGTTATGGATCTGGCTGGCGGGCAAGTGCTCGAGCCATGTCCGGGCCGCGTCGCCTAGATGCAGGGGCAAGTTGCGGATGATCACTTCATCGCTAGTGGCCCCGCCCAGCTGACAGGCTAGGTGGTAGTCGTTGAGCCAGACGCGGGGGTCCGTCTCTCCGTTGTATTTGACGATTGTCGAGGGCTGACGGAAGCGTTGGGGGAACGTCGCCGTGCGGATCTCCCAGCTGAACACACGGGTGCCCGGGGGCTCCGGCGTCGGGGAGCGATCTTCACCGCTGTCGTAGCGTCCACCCCTTCGAGGGTGGTAGCCCCTGGCCGCTCGTGCATCCGCCTTGCTGGTGCGCCTGGCGTTGATGACGTTGCGGGCATCGCCATCCAGCGCTCTGCGCGCGTCAAGGAGCCGTTCCTTGGCCGGCGTGCGTCCTTGGTCGGCAGGCTGACCCGCGTGCACCGAGGGTTCACCTCCTGGTGCGGGTTCATCACCCCGCGCGTCCCCCTGTTGGCGGATGCGTGAGGCCGAGCTTTCGGCCTGCTGGATGGCCGCTTGCTCGATGAGAGTTTGCACCTCGCGGTGCATATCTCGAGCCTCGGGGGTCGATGGTGCTGGCATAGCCCGTAGCAGGGTCGCGGCGGCGACGAGCTTCTGGCTTGCTCGTGGCGGAACGTCCGCGTTGTCCGCGTTGGGGACGGTGTTGATGCGGTCACGGACCTGCCGGCCCAGCTCCCGCGCGCGTTCGCCGCGCGCGGAGGCTTCCCCTGCCATCGAGGCGCGGAGCGGCCGCACCGTCCGCATTCCTCCGCCGGCTTGGCCTCGAGCTCGCGGGCTTGGGCCGGCTGTGCGTCGATGTCGGCCCCCGGCGGGAGCGCTTGGCCTCGCGGCCGGGCGCGCGGCCGATCCCTGGGGCAGGCGTGACTTCCCCGTCTCCGGCACCTACCGCACCGGCGGCGTTGGCCGGGTCGTTGGTGATGACGGCGCAACACTCCCGCGTGGGGTCGTAGCTCCCAGTGCTGGAGTTGTCGGAGCAGCCAAACCAGTAGTCCGTGGCATCGAGGAAGCGCCTGAACGCGACTGGGTCCGGCACGCCGGAGAAGTCCCATTCCGCGTACCCGTGGCGGTTGGCGGGTGGCATCGCGTCGACGGAGCCCAGGGATGACTCGTCTCGCTGGCCGAGGTGCGGGGCCCCGGCGACGAAGACGTGGCGGCCGTGTGGAACCCGCGCATCGTCGTGTTGACGTTGGCGTTGTAGGCCGTCGTGGCGCCACGCGGCCGATGGGGATGCGTGGTCGGAGACCGCACGCGGTCCCGCCGGGGCGGTGGCGGCCGTCGTGACGGTGGGCGCACCGCGTTGGGCGGCGGCGCGCTCGGCCTGCCGCCGCTCGGACCGCGCCCGACGCGAGCGTAGTCCGGAGCGACGGCGGCGTCGCGGCGTCGACGGGCCCGCGCATCCGTGCTGCGGGCGTCCGCGCCGGTGTCGTGCGTGCGGCGGAGACCGGGGCGGACCGGCTCGGCGCCGCGCGCGAAGCTCCTCACGGTTGGTGAGGTGCATGAGATAGCCGTTCCCCGTAGCACGAAAGTTCGGGTCCCCGAAGCGGATTTCGAACCCGGGCGGGAGGGGGGTCCGAGCTACCCATGCGGATAGCGCGTAGCACGGTACTCAGTGCGGATCACCATGGAGGGAGTTGGCGAAATGACCTCAGG
This sequence comes from Cenchrus americanus, assembly GCA_947561735.1. Taxonomy (NCBI): domain Eukaryota; kingdom Viridiplantae; phylum Streptophyta; class Magnoliopsida; order Poales; family Poaceae; genus Cenchrus; species Cenchrus americanus. Next base: position 49,118,466 of record OX387244.1, on the reverse strand, counting down.
CGCTCGTTTGCCCCACGGTGGGCGCCAGCGTCGGTGCGGAATATGGTCCCGACACTAACCAGTAGATAGCGCCTAGGTCTATCCCTCAATGGTCGATGCCAAGCAACAAATGACACAAGGTTTTATCCTGGTTCCGGCCGAGGAGGCCGTACGTCCAGCAGGGGCGTGCTCGTGGCACTATATTGCTCAGCACCGGGGGTGCTTGTAGTGGGGCAAGTACAAGCAAGGCGGGAGAGGAAGCGTGGCTTCCAAGTCCCTGGGAGAGTGGCTGAAGATGTTGTGGGAGAATAAGAGAGTGAGTGCACGGTGTGTTGTGTTTTTTTGCTGAACTCGTCCCTCCCCCCGCGGCTGGGGGCTCGCCTCCCCTTTTATAGGCCAAGGGGGCGGCGAGTTACATGCACGCCGCGCTATCTAGCTACGTGGGGGTGCGCGTCGTTCTACGCTGTAGAGTGGGCGGCCGTCCGGACGATCTTCGCTGCGATCCGGCCATGATGGCCTACCCCGTACCCGAACAGTGGCGGTTCGAGGGTAGGAGGGCGGCAGATGGTGGTGGCGTCCTCTGATAGGCTTCGAGGGAGGTGCTGATGATGGCTGGTACGGGGCACAGGAGCAGGCAGAACGGCGTTCCTTCCCAATGCGCTCCGCGGTAGCGAAGTGGTTGCTACGGCGCCCGGCGTGCGCTCGCGTGCCGGGCGTGCGCACGCACGCGTGGGTACGGCGGCCGCGCCGTTACGGTGACCGGGATGGCCATCCACCGGCCTAGCGCCTCCCACCTAACCCGTAGGGTCACGGGAAAGTGAAATCGAGGGTGCGCCGGCCCCCCTTCGAGGGTCGGGCGCGTTAGCCGTCTCGTAGTGGGCGCGCGGTGTCACGGGACCGACACCGGCCGTACCGCACGGTCCATCCCCCACCGTGGCGGGGATGGGCTCCTCCCCGGGGAGTTGGTGCGGCCGCACGGGGCATGAGCCCGGGCGCATGATGGCGCGGGCTCCGCGGCGTCGAGCGTTAAATGCCCGTGTACGGGGGCCGGCGCACGGGTGCGGGCGCCCGTGAGCGTGGCGGGCCCCGGCCGAGGGCGGGACGGACCCTCGAGCGGGACGAGACCCGCTCGAGGGGGAGTGAGCCCTCGAGCGGGGGCGGGACCACTCGAGGGGGGGAGTTGCCCCTCGAACGGGGCGGAACCCGCCCGAGGGGGAGCGCGCCCTCGAGCGAGGCGGGGCCTGCTCGAGAGGACTTTTAAGAGGGCTATCTTGGTGGGCCGTCGGGGTCCCGGTGTGGGCCGCGTCCTGCATGGTTAGTCACCTGCATGGTTAGGCTTAGCGTGTTTCGATGCGGTTGCGGGATTAAGTGAGGATTTCCCCGTTGTTTAAGGGGACCCCTAGGGCTGTCCCCGACAGACTCTGGCTGAGGGTACATATGAAGTTTTGGCAAGAATATCCCGAAAAATTCGGAGAAAAAACCGAAGGACACGTGGCACGGAGCCCCCGAGCCTTGAGTCGAGTACTTCCTCTCGAATTGAAGGGTCATCTTGTAGAATGTGTCCTGAGATGCTCCTGAGTCTTGTCGCTTCCTAGGTAGTCGAGTAGAAGTAGCCGAGCCCCCGAGGTAAGGCGCGTCGACTAGTTGAAGTTGAAGAGTCACGCGCGGCCGCTGAGTCAGCCGAGCTCAAACTTATCCATCCGGCCGTTGGAGGGCCGCGTTGACTTATAAATAGAAGCCAAAACCCTTAGGGTTTTTCATCCTACGCAGCTGTAGCCAGTCCAAACAGATCTTGGCCAGAAATCACCACCAGTGCGCGTCGCCTCCGCTGAGTGAAGTGTAGATCCGAGCGCGCCGTCGGAGAGAGCCACCGCGGTAGCCCCCGAGCGAATGCGCGCAAAGACCCCGTGCACTTGGAGGATGAAGCCATCTTCGTCCAAGACCGCAAAAGCCGCCGACGGGAAGAAGAGGAGCCGTGACGAAGCCGCCGGATCTGCCGCAGGGACATCACCTCCGGTGTCCCCGCCGCGGCCAGATCCAAACCGCGAGTGGAAGAAGTCGAAGGCAAAGACAGAGGACCTGCTATCCCTCCTCAACAGCAGATTCATCCGGGAGAAGGAGGTGGACATGTGGAGGGCCGCCGCCGGGGATCCATACCCGATGGAGAAAAGTGAAGATGAGATCCCGATGTTCGCGTGATTCGCAGAGCGTGAGCTCTCCCTCTCGGCGAGCAACTTCTTCAAGGGGCTCATGGGGTACTACGGCATCGAGTACCTCAACCTCAACCCCAACGGTATATTCCATACTGCCGTCTTCGTTCATTTCTGCGAAGCTTTTCTGGGGATCAAGCCCCATTGGATCCTGTTCCGGAAATTCTTCCGAGTGAAGCCGCAACCCAGCGCCAACAACCCGCGGGTAGTCGGAGGAGCGGGAATCCAGATGTGGGAGGACGCGGCCGAGCAGTACCTCTCGTACAAGCTCATAGACTCCAACCAAGACTGGAAGGCAAAGTGGTTCTACATCACGAACCACCATCTGGGGCTGCCGAAGCCGAGCGGGAAGCAGCCCAAGCACCGCCCGTGGTGGAACACGGAGCAAACGATGCAGGAAGGGATCCAGCTCCCGGAGTTGTTGGCGTGGATCAAGGAACTAAGGGAAGCTGGGTTGAGGGCCGAGCACGTGGCCTTCAGCTTCATGAAACGCAGGGTGCAGCCACTGATGGCTCGCGACACCCTGGGGTTCGAGTACACCGGCGACGACGACATGTCGCGGATGCCTGGAGACGAAGTCGACGACGACGACAATGTCGATAGGCTGGCGCGGATCTTCAAGGACATGCCGCCGTACACGGTGTGCCCCGTACCGGAGTACTCCGCCGCGCGCCCGCCAAAGGAAGTAAGTAGTCGCACCCATAGTCGAGTACCCATTCCATGTGAGTAGTCGCACTGATGAGTTGTGTCTTACAGGATGACTTGAAAAAGTTTGTCTCCGAGTCGCCGCCGCCCCCTCAGGAAGTCGAGATCCCAGAGGAGGGGAAGACCAAGGCCAAGGAGCGGCGTGTGGTCGGCGAAGGAGACGACACCGTAATCGTGGAGGACACGTCTGACGAGGACGACGACGAGGAGACGCTATAGGACCGCTTCCAGCTACGTCGAGGTTCAGCCGTCCTGGCTTGCCTCACGTTCCTCTTGTTCAGGATCCGCTGACTAGCCTAGAGGCTAGTCTAGCCGTGCTGCCGCGAAAGCCGCGCAATGTGTCCCGCAAGCACGTGACGAAGAAGTTGAAGGTCACTGAGACCTAAGGACCAGGAGCGTCCCAGTGGTCGATGATGACCGCTCCTCAGTAATGAGTGATTGACAACGGGTGTTGGACTGACTCTTGGCTTAGTGCGCAGGTGTAGGCTGCGGCCCAATTCGTGTTGTTGTAGGTGAAGAACGGGCGCGAAAGGTCTTCAGCCTTGAGGGGCCTCCGGGAGATGGAGAGACAAGTAGGCTCGATTCGAGGGACCCGGTGGACAGCGGGACTGGGTGCGGGCCACATGGTGGCGACACGAGCAAGACGAAGTCATGGACAATCGAGCCGGTGCACGGTGGCGGTCAAGTCAAGTGGTTTGGCGGGAGGCCGGACCGAGCACGCGGGGTTTGGTGGTTTGCCCACAAAACCATCGGAGGACGGTTTCTTGGTTTTGGCCTCAAAACCAAGTCCGAGGGCCCAACACGACGGAGACGGGATCCGGGCGTGTCGGGAAGCTTCGAAGCGGAGGACACGAGGCGGGATCGCATGGCTTGCGTCGGGAGGACGCGGGGTGCGGCAAAGGCGTGGCCGTCCGATGGCAAGACCCACAAACATTACCTAAATGCCCCTGCATGGGTTGTATCGCCAGTAGTTAAGTTAGGGGTAGTCGAGTCATTTACCACTCCGGCAGGACCCGATATATAAGCCATGAGGGTGTGTGAGTGGCTCTCTCTCTCTCAGAGACTTAGGGTTTCATTTTCCCCTCCCATTTCTCATTTTCGTAGCTATTTTTCTTCCATTTTCTCTAGGCTAGCATGAGAGCTTCATGAGAGATTTGTTGAGAGGGATGGATGCTAGGGCGGCATGCTAGACCTTATGAATCTTTCCTGGTTTGTATAGAAGATTCGGAGTTGTGTTTTTCGTGGTCTTTTTGTGCTTGTTTTCATGCCTTTGTTCTCGGTGTGATTCCACGGATTTGAGTGGGTTTCTCCTCGGATTTCTTTGAGGGAAACATGGATAAATGTCTCGTGCATCTTTGTGATTGATCTTGTGCCCTCAAACGCCGGGAAACCACTTCGATTCGAAGTTTTTCGTTCGGTGCTCTAGCTTTTGGTGGTGCTCAAAGGATTCTCGATTCCCGGTGATTTAGGGAGTTAGGAGGCAAGATTTTTGGGCTATAGCATCCTTGTGTGACGCTTTTCAAGTCCCCAAACCCTTGTCTCCACAGCTTCTACCGTTTGGGAAATCCGATGATGATATGGGGGAGTTGACCTTCGAGGTCGGGCGTTTTTCTGCTCTGTCCGCAAGGGGAGGACGGTCTGCCTGGGGTCGGCGGACGGTCCGCGCGGGTCCTGTTCGTCGGGAGTTCTTCGTGTTCTTGCTCGCCTTTTATTTCGATCCGTCGCGATTTTGAGTTTTGGTTGGACGGAGTTTCGGACGGTCCGCAGCAGCGGGCGGACGGTCCGCGGGTGCCCGGCGGGACGGTCCGCGTGCTCCCCGCGGACGGTCCGTTTTCTCGGGTCGCTTACGTTGGTTCCGTGTGATTTAACGGACGGTCCGCGGCGTAGGGCCGGACGGTCCGCGGTGTTGGCGCGGACGGTCCACGACGAGCGGGCGGACGGTCCGCGAGGTCAGTGCGGACGGTCCGCCCCTCCTGGCCGGACGGTCCGCCAGGGCCTGTGAGCTTTGCTTCTTGGTTCGATTCCCCTCTTCCTTTCTCATGCATCCGCGTGTGTTTCTAGGAATCGTTCCTAAGGCTAGAGGTTGATCCATAACCTCGTTGTCTTGGCGATTGGTGTGTGATTCGATCCATCGCTTGTGTGTGACCAGGATTTGACTAGGACATAGGCCGGGTTCCTTGGGAAGAATTTTTACCAGCTCTTATTCACTCCCCCCCCTCTCTAGTCGCCATCTGATCCTTCAATTGGTATCAGAGCTTGGTGCCGGATTCTTTGCGACTTTGACAAGTCCCGAATCCTAAGATGGCGTACGTTGAGCGGGGCGGTCCGCCGCACTTCGATGGCAAGGGTTACCACAAGTGGGCGGCTCGTATGATGATCTTTCTTCGTGGAAAGCTGTTTGATTTCATTGTGCTTGACAAGACCTATGCTATTCCGGTCAACATCCATACTCTTATGGTGACCGATGCTGGTCCTAAGGCCAAGTATGAGGCTAATGCAAAAGCCGTTGATCACTTGGTCCGGAGCTTGTGTGATCCTGAGTTTGAGCGTGTTCGCCATTTGAATCTTGCTTGGCAAATTTGGGAGAAGTTGTTGGTTGCTCACGGTGGTGATAACCATGTGAAGGCTCGCCTCTTTGTCTCTTACCGGATGCAATATGAGAATTTCACTCCACTTCCCGGTGAGGACATCGATGCGATGTTTCAGAGGTTCACCGCCATCGTGAACAACATGAAGGCTAATGTTGAAGATTTTCCTTACACCGAGCATGATCAGGCTTTGAAGCTCTTGCATGTCTTGGACCCAAATGTTTGGGGTGCTCAGGTTGAGGCCATCAAGGAGTCTGGGCAATATTTGACTATTGAGTTGGATGACCTCTTTTCTAAGCTCAAGTCGGCTGAGGTTGACAGGAAGTTGCAATCCAAGCATGAGGGCTCGACTGACCATAGTCTTGCTCTTGTGGGCGGATCAAAGGGCAAATCTAACCCTTCCTGTCGACAGTTTTCCTTGTCTTCTCTTATGTCTATTCCAGATGAGGAGTTTGATGTGCTGGGCGAGGAGGAGCTGGCCTTGCTCTCAAGGAGGTTTGATCGACTACACGAGAGTCGGAGGAATGCAAGGCGGAGCTCAGGGACATGCTACAAGTGTGGCAAGCGTGGCCACTTCATCGCCGAGTGCTCGGAAGCGGAGGAGAACAAGTACAAGATGAACGAGTACAAGGCGCACCCGAGGCGTGAAGACAAGTACTCCTCCAAGGGCAAGCACTTCAGCAAGTCCAAGAGCAAGGACAAGGACAAGCGGCGACCGAGCAAGGGTGGCTACAAGAAGAACAAGGCAAGAGCCATGGTGGCCGGTGCGAGCGACGTCGACTCAAGCTCAAGCGACGAGCAGTCAAGTTCAAGCAGTGAAGATGAAGACGCCGGGAGGCGCAAGGGCAAGAAGAGTGCAAGCCGGAACCTCAGTGGGTTGAGCTGTGTGGCGCTTGAAGGCTTTTGTGGCATGGCGCATAGCTCGAGCAGCAAGAAGAGCGACAAGGAAGGCAGCGACTCCGACTCGGAGGATGAGGTAAATCGTGACCCCAACTCTTTGCTTGCTGAGATCACTAGGTTGAATGGCTTGATTGACAACCGTGATAGTGTGTTGAGATATGCTAAGAAGACGAGGAAAGATCTTAGGGCTCAACTTGAGAATGCTAGTGAGAAAGTAGGAGAGTTAGAGTCCAAATTGCTTGAATTAAAACTTGAGAATGACTCTTTGAAACTCGCTCCTACTACTCCTGATGATGTTGAATGTCTTGAGTGTGATGCATGGTTGAATGAGATCAAGTTGCTTAATGAGAAGAATGCTTCTACTTTGGCTAAACTAGATGCTCTTAGGACTGAGTATGATGAGCTTAAGGCTAGACCTACTTTGCTTGGTGCTTGTAAATCATGTCCTACCATGCATGCTAAGCTTGTTGATGCTCGTTCTACCATTAGTTCTTTGGAAGCATCTTTGAAATCTCCTGTTGCAAATGCATGCTCTAGCTGTGATGAAGTTACTTTGCGCAATCTTGAACTTACTTCCCGTTTGGACGTCATCTATGAGGAGAATGACTATTTGAGGAAGGTGTTGGGTTGGTTGTCTGGGCAGGAACCTCAATTGAAAATCATGATTGAGGAGTTCAAGAGAACGGATGGTCGTGGTTTGGGTTTTGAGAAGTTGGGTGAGAAAGTGGGAGAAAACAGTGGGGAGAGTGTGTATGAGAAGTGTGTTGAGTCTAACCCCGAGTTTGAGGTGATCGGAGACATCCAAGTCCCACTTCCAAAAGCACCCAAGAACTCTTTCACACCAAAGCCCAACCACCTTTGCAACAAACTTGACACAACCCAAGATCCACCCAAATTCCCACCTAAGACAAATGACTTCCGAAACCAAAGTGAGGTTTGTGAGTGAGAAGGGTGAGAAGCCTAGAGAGAAGCCAGAGCCAAAACCAAAACCCATCCCCTTCAGGTGTGAGTATTGTGGCAAGGAGAGGCATCTTGCAGAGTTTTGCTACAAGAGGAAGAGGGATGAGAGGCTTGCTAAGGAGCAAGCAAACCAGGACAGGTATCACCAGTCTCATGGTATTCCCGAGCCTAGAGTGCCACTTCCACGGGGTGTGGGAAGTGCGAGGAGTGTTGGCAGGTTCCCACAGAGAGGTGTTGGTGCGAGGTTTGAGAGGAGAGATGATGGTGTGCGTGCTGGTGAGAGGTTTGGTCGGGCTCGTGGTGGTTTTGCTGGACGTCCTCCTACTCGTCCTCAATACGGGTTTAGGGGAGATTATCGCAGCTTTGGGTTCCAGAGGAACTACGGACCACGTTTTCCCCCTCGTGGTGCTCGTACTCCTCCCATGGGACATGGGAAGTTTGGTGGCAAGGGAATGATGTTTGCTAACCCCTCTTTTGAGCGAGATGGCTCGACACCGGTTTAACTTTCTTTGTGCTAACCCCGGTGTTGAGTCGTTAGCTCACTCTCGTTCTTGTTTCGACCGCAGCGGGGAGGCTTGGAGAACATTTGGTTGATCGACTCCGGATGTTCTCGACACATGACCGGAGATAAGAAGTGGTTCTCCAGCCTCACCCCAGTGAAGGAAAAGATGTACATCACATTTGGGGACAATGGACGAGGAAGGGTGATTTCTGAGGGTGTTGTGCATGTGAGTGACAAGGTAACGTTGAAGAGAGTGGCTCTTATGAAGTATTTGGGTTTCAATTTGCTTTCGGTTTCTCAGTTGCTTGATGAGGGTTTTGAGGTGCGTTTCAATTCTGGTGAGTCTCCTTTGCTGGATTCTCGAGGTGATCATGTCTGTATGATCATCCCCGAGGGTCAGATTTTCAGGGCTGATTTCTCTCGTTCTTTGGGTCCTGCTCGCTGTTTGATGGCTGGTCCTTCTTCTGATTTGTGGAAATGGCATAGGCGGTTGGGACACTTGAGCTTTGATTTGGTTTCCCGCTTGAGTGGTCTTGACCTTGTCGAGGATTGCCGAGGTTGAAGCTTGAGAAGGATTTGGTTTGTGCTCCGTGTAGGCATGGCAAGATGGTAGCCACTCCCCATCCACCCCTGACCGATGTCATGACCGAGCGTCCGACAGAGCTGTTGCATATGGACCTTGTTGGGCCAGCTCGAGTTCGCTCGGTGGGTGGGAAGTGGTATGTCCTTGTTGTGGTGGACGATTACTATCGCTATGCTTGGGTGTTTTTCTTGGAAGACAAGAGTGAGACATTTGGCTTTGTACGAGATTTGATCGTGAGGTTGAAAAACGAGAGGCATGGGAATGCTATTCGAGCTATCCGCAATGATAATGGCTCAGAGTTCAAGAACTCTCGTTTTGATGTCTTTTGTCATGATCTAGGTCTTGAACATCAGTATTCGACCCCTTATGTGCCCCCTCAAAATGGAGTTGTGGAAAGGAAAAATCGGACTCTTTGTGAGATGGCTAGGACGATGCTCGATGAGCACAGGACTCCTAGGAGGTATTGGGCTGAGGCGGTCAATACGGCTTGTCATGTTTCCAACAGGATTTTATTGCGAACTTTCAAGAAGAAGACCTGTTACGAGCTTATGCATGGTCGGGCACCCAAGGTGAGTCACTTTCGAGTTTTTGGCTGCAAGTGCTTTATTCTTAAGAAGGGAAAACTCGACAAGTTTGAGGCTAGGTCTAGTGATGGTATTTTCTTTGGATATGCTAACCACTCTAGAGCCTATAGGGTGCTTAACCTTGAGACTAACAAAATCATGGAGACTTGCGAGGTAACCTTCGACGAGACAATGCCATGTACCTCTCTTGGCTTTGAATGTGCAGGTGAAGAGGAGATGGCCGAGGACCTCTTTGAAGAGGAGAAGGATGAAGCTGGAGATGATGATGGGGAGAACCATGCGCCTGAAGCTGAGTGTGTACCTACTACTTCCCCTACGACCACTACGGAGCGTGGACCGTCTACTTCATGGACGACGACGGTGCGGCAAGAGGACCAGGCGAGAGAAGCTGAAGGTGAGGAGGAAGTAGTCTCGAGGCGTGAGGCTCCCCGGTGAATTCAAGAAGTGCATCCCCTGTCGAAGATCATTGGGGACATCGACGAACGTACTACACGGTCAAGGTCCAGGAATTCCTCTCATTTTGCTCATGCTGCTTTTGTTGCCACCTTTGAGCCCAAGGACATTGGACATGCTTTATCTGATGCAAACTGGGTCAATTCTATGCATGAGGAGTTGGAAAACTTTGAGAGGAACCAGGTGTGGGAGTTAGTTGAACCACCTCCAAATTGCCATCCCATAGGAACCAAGTGGGTTTGGAAGAACAAAGAGGGAGAGAATGGGATGGTTGTGAGAAACAAGTCCAGACTTGTTGCTCAGGGGTTTAGCCAGAAGGAGGGGATCGACTATGAGGAGACCTTTGCTCCTGTGGCCCGTCTTGAGGCAATTCGGATCCTTCTAGCCTTTGCCGTGGCTAAAGGGTTCAAGTTGTTTCGGATGGACGTGAAGAGTGCTTTTCTGAATGGGGTCATAGATGAGGAGGTGTATGTGAAGCAGCCACCTGGGTTTGAGAGTGAGCTGTACCCACACAGGGTGTACAGGTTGAAAAGGGCTCTGTATGGGTTGAAACGGGCGCCCGTGCTTGGTATGGGAGATTGAGAGGTTTTCTGTTGAGCAGAGGGTTTGTGATGGGTACCGTGGATAGGACCTTGTTTCTCCTCAAGCATGGAAATGACTTGTTGATTGTTCAGATGTACGTGGATGATATTGTCTTTGGTGGCTCGTCACATAACCTTGTTGCCAAGTTTGCAGATGAGATGAGCAGGGAGTTCGAGATGAGCATGATGGGTGAGTTGCAGTATTTTCTCGGGTTGCAGATCAAGCAAGTGAAGGATGGAACATTCGTGCACCAGACCAAGTACACGAAAGACATGCTGAAGAAGTTCCAGATGCAAGATGTGAAGCCGATGTCGAATCCCATGGGGAGTACGACCACTTTGGATGCGGACGGGGACAGAGAACCAGTGGACCAGCGGGAGTACAGGAGCATGATCGGCTCCCTCCTCTACTTGACGACGACAAGGCCAGACATACAGTTCAGCGTGTGTCTGTGCGCTTGTTTTCAGGCTTCGCCGAGGACATCACATCGACAGGCTGTCAAGAGGATCTTCAGGTATCTACAGTCTGCCCCTGGTCTTGGCCTTTGGTATTCTTCCTCCTCGACTCTCTCTCTTCATGGTTTTTCCGATGCGGATTTTGCTGGTTGTCGAGTCGAGAGGAAGTCTACTTCTGGTACTTGCCAGTTTCTTGGTTCTTCGTTGGTTTCATGGTCTTCCCGCAAGCAGTCTAGTGTAGCTCAGTCTACCACCGAGGCGGAGTATGTTGCTGCCGCGAGTTGTTGTTCCCAGCTGTTGTGGATTTCATACACTTTGAGAGACTTTGGTGCGGAGTGCACCCAGATCCCACTTCTTTGTGATAGCACCAGTGCCATAAGCGTAGCCAAAAACCCAGTGCTTCACTCCAGAACCAAACACATAGAAGTGAGGTATCATTTCTTGAGGGACAATGTGGAAAAAGGAACCATTGTGTTAAGTCATGTCCCTACCCAAGATCATCTAGCGGACATCTTTACAAAGCCTCTTGACCAAGCTACATTTGTGCGCTTGCGGGGGGAACTTGGGGTTTGTTGCCCTTTCTAGTTGATTCTTGGGGGTTTTTCTTGTACCATATGTATCATACCATGCTTTACTTTGATGTATATACATGTTTTGCTTGATGTACAAACCATGGTAGGATAGCCATCTTGTCATATATCATGTTGCATTTGTATCATATTGCATTTTAGGATGATGAGCTTCTTTCATATGCCTTATTTGAGTCTCTTTGGCTATTTGTGAGATATCGGTCATATGTGTGGAGAAATGGTGATGTGAGGCTATGCTCTTCGAATATTTGAGATATATGTGTGGTGAGATAGCCCTTTTTGAAATAAATGCTAATCTTGACTAATTTTTGGTGAAATATGCTCCACTCATGTGTAGTAGCGTATCCATGCCACGTTTTGGTCTAAATGTGCTTTCTATGCTTAGATTGTGCTTGGATGCCTTTTTCTTGCATTTGGGCCAAAGGCCGTATATCATTGTGAATGGTTAGCCTATATTGCATTCATGGGGGAGCATAAGCTTCTTTTTGCCACAAAGGCACTTCATGTACCATGAAATGATTGAATCCTGAAGAGAAGTGTATAATGCTTGAAAAATGCTCCATCCATCATGTCCATGCTTAAAATGTCTTATCTTTCACATATGGGTGCAAAACATGTTGCATGATGTTCACCAGTGGAGAAGTCTCCCCGAAGTGGACACATGGCTCATGAGCTTTGACATGACATGCTTTACTTTATGGGTGTTTGCCATGATCTTTTGCTGAGAATTTGCTATCCTTGTATGATTTTTGAATGGTATGCATGTTTGTGGCTCAAGTGTGACATGGATAGGCTTTTACATGTGAAGCGAGCCTTCTTTTGGTAAAACTGCTTAAATCTGAAAATTTTGCTTTGTCACATGCTTGTATTTTCATATATTACTTGTGGCAATGCTTTGACTATGCTATGATTCATATGTGTGATTTTTGTCTCATTTTTAGCCTTTGACACTAGATTTGGCCTATTTGAGAAGCTCATGGAGATGTTTATATGCTTTGTTTTGCATTTCTGCATTTTCACCTTGATTCATACATTGTCAACAAGGGGGAGAAGAGGTGAGCTTAATGAAAATTCAGAAGAGGTGAGCTAAAATTTGGAAGTTTGCATCCGCATGTTCAGGGGGAGCTTGCATTTGTTCAGGGGGAGCTTTCTTGCTGATTTCAGTGTGGAGTTTGTGCTTTGCTTGGCTTGTGACCTTTCTTTGCCTTTCCTTGGTTTTGGTCATGAGTTGAGCTTCTTTGTTTTTCTTTCTTCTTCCTTTCTTTCTTTCTCTGAATTTCATTTCGCGTTGTGTGTTGTCAATGCACTCATCAAGGGGGGAGATTGAGGGCCGGGAGCGTCCCAGGTGGTCGATGATGACCGCTCCTCGGTGATGAGTGATTGACAACGGGTGTTGGACCGACTCTTGCCTTAGTGCGGGGTGTAGGCCGCGGCCTAGTTCGTGTTGTTGCGGGTGAAGAACGGGCGCGAAAGGTCTTCGGCCTTGAGGGGCCTCCGGGAGATGGAGAGACAAGTAGGCTCGGTTCGAGGGACCGGTGGACGGCGGGGATCGGGTGCGAGGCCACATGGTGGCGACACGAGCAAGACGAAGTCATGGACAATCGAGCCGGTGCACGGTGGCGGTCGAGTCAAGTGGTTTGGCGGGAGGCCGGACCGAGCACGCGGGGTTTGGTGGTTTGCCCACAAAACCATCGGAGGACGGTTTCTTGGTTTGGGCCTCAAAACCACGTCCGAGGGCCCAACACGACGGAGACGGGATCCAGGCGTGTCGGGAAGCTTCGAAGCGGAGGACACGCGACGAGATCGCATGGCTTGCGTCGGGAGGACGCGGGGTGCGGCAAAGGCGTGGCCGTCCGATGGCAAGACCCACAAACATTACCTAAATGCCCTTGCGTGGGTTGTATCGCCAGTAGTTAAGTTAGGGGTAGTCGAGTCATTTACCACTCCGGAGGGACCCGATATATAAGCCATGAGGGTGTGTGAGTGGCTCTCTCTCTCAGGGACTTCGGGTTTCATTTCCGCCCTCCCATTTCTCATTTTCGTAGCTATTTTTCTTCCATTTTCTCTAGGCTAGTATGAGAGCTTCATGAGAGATTTGTTGAGAGGGATGGATGCTAGGGCGGCATGCTAGACCTTGTGAATCTTTCCTGGTTTGTATAGAAGATTCGGAGTTGTGTTTTTCGTGGTCTTTTTGTGCTTGTTTTCGTGCCTTTGTTCTCGGTTTGATTCCGCGGATTTGAGTGGGTTTCTCCCCGGATTTCTTTGAGGGAAACATGGATAGATTTCTCGTGCATCTTTGTGATTGATCTTGTGCCCTCAAACGCCGGGAAACCACTTCGATTCGAAGTTTTTCGTTCGGTGCTCTAGCTTTTGGTGGTGCTCAAAGGATTCGCGATTCCCAGTGATTTAGGGAGTTAGGAGGCAAGATTTTTGGGCTATAGCATCCTTGTGTGACGCTTTTCAAGTCCCCAAACCATTGGCTCCACAGCTTCTACTGTTTGGGAAATCCGATGATGATTTGGCGGAGTTGACCTTCGAGGTCGGGCGTTTTTCTGCTCTGTCCGCAAGGGGCGGACGGTACGCCTGGGGTCGGCGGACGGTCCGCGCGGGTCCTGTTCGTCGGGAGTTCTTTATGTTCTTGCTCACCTTTCGTTTCGATCTGTCGCGATTTTGAGTTTTGGTTGGACGGAGTTTCGGACGGTCCGCAGCAGCGGGCGGACGGTCCGCGGGTGTCTGGCGGACAGTCCGCGTGCTCCACGCGGACGGTCCGTTATCTCGGGTCGCTTCTGTTGGTTCTGTGTGATTTAACGGACGGTTCGCGGCGTAGGGCCGGACGGTCCGCAGTGTTGGCGCGGACGGTCCGCGGCAGCAGGCCGGACAGTCCGCGAGGTCAGTGCGGACGGTCTGCCCCTCCTGGCCGGACGGTCCGCTTGGGCCTGTGAGCTTTGCTTCTTGGTTCGATTCCCCTCTTCCTTTCTCGTGCTTCCGCGTGTGTTTCTAGGAATCGTTCCTAAGGCTAGAGGTTGATCCATTACCTCGTTGTCTTGGCAATTGGTGTGTGATTCGATCCATCGCTTGTGTGTGACCGGGATTTGACAAGGACATAGGCCGAGTTCCTTGGGAAGAATTTTTACCGGCTCCTATTCACTCCCCCCCTCTCTAGTCGCGATCTGATTCTTCAAGACCACGTCCCCAGAGGTAAGCCGTCTTGAGTAGTGTAGTCGAGTACTAGTGTCTCGAGTTCACTTGTTGATGAAGAAGTTTCCTTGCTTGCAGGAGTTGCCGCCTACGGAGCCCGTTGATCAGTGCGATGAAGGCGAGTGGGACACGGTGGGGGAAGCCGCTGGGAGTCGCAGCCCAGCCCCCACTGTCAAAGAACTCTTGGCGCAGATGGAGCGCCAGCCCCCTGCTCCCCAGGGGAGCACGGAGCCCGCTGCTGCTGCCGCGGAAGAAGTGGTGGCCGCAGAAGCGCAGGAGAGTGCTGCACCCACTGTTGTTACTGCGGAAGAGGCAGCGACCGCAGAGATGCAAGAGGAGGCGCCTGCCGAGGCTGGACTAGTGGACATCGCCAGCATCCTCGGCGCCCCGACCGTGACGGTGGTCCGGTCAAGCTTGTAAGTGTGGAATCTTCCCAAGTAGTACTTGATGTGGTAGTCGTGCTTGACTGACAACCGGCGTGTGTACCCTGCAGGAAGTGACGGATCTGTCCTGGCAGGGGGATGAACCCTCTACAGCAGTGGCGGAAGAAGAAGCTGCGCCGCCCGCTGAGGAGTCCGCTCCCGCCCCTCAGGCGGAGCCCGAAGCGCCGGCTGCTGAGGCTATGTTGCCTGAAGCCAGCGTTGTCGAAGGTGAGTACTTTGCTGAGGCTGTAGTATCCCCGAAGAGTAGTCATAGTCGTCAGATATGACTGATGCACTTGTCTTCTCGTTGACAGGCGCTGAGCCGAAGGGAGAAATATCCCAGCGGCGGTGCCCATGGAGAACTTGACACCAGAGACTCGAGAGACTGCCGGAGGAGCCCCCGAGCTGATAGAGGTGGCCGCCGGAGAGGCCGCCGCGATGATCGGGGGAGAGGAGGCCACCACGCAGCCAGAACCCGCTCTGGAGGTGGTCGTTCGCTCCCCGGAGATCCAAGACGCGGAGCCCATCCGATCTGCACCCATGACCGAAGCCACCAAGAGTAGTCGCGGCGGGGTCGAGTTGTTGGCGGATGACTTGGTCGACCCGGCAACGGTGGCTCGGCATCTGGAGGCGGTCCGCCAAGCCGAGCAGTGGATGAAGGTGAGTAGTCGTAACTCTTGGAGTAGTCAATCCTTTAGCGTTGAGTACGCATCTGACATATGTTGTCTGTGCAGGACGTCGTAGAGAGGTCCCGCGAGAAGTCCAGCATGCTTGAAGGCTTCGGCGACGCGGTGCTTCGGGCCGAAGCGCTGGAGGACCAACTCGTGAAATCCCGGAAGCACGCCGCCGCGATGCAGTCTAAGCTGAACGCAGCCTTCGCCAAGTACCATAACGACATCCAGGAGATGCAGGCGAAGGGCGACGACTTGGTGCGGAAGAACAAGTCTCTTCGCAACAAGAACAAAGGTGTGCCCCCTGACTTGTTGAGTACTTGTTGGAGGTCGAGAGGTAGTCTAACCCTCTGTGCCTTGTTGTTTGTAGAGCTTGATACCTGGGTTGAGCAGTTGAAGACTTCAGAGACGTATCTGAAGAATCTCTTCTACCGGGAGCAGGAGGCCTGCCAGGTACTCGAGTTAGATTATAAGGAGCTTGCCTACGAGTGCGACAAGCACATGGAGCTCCGTATTGCATCCGATCGTGACCTCGTCAACTGCTACAAATTGTTGTAGAAGCTAAACGAGGACTACGAGAAGCTGCGGGCCCAGCTGAAGGAGCTTGAAGAAGCCGCGCTCCCCATCGCGAGGCTTCTGGTGCCTCACCTTGGCGGTCCCAGGATAGCGCCACTGGTGGATCGACTGAAGGAAGCCCCCAGCCGGCTGGTGTCCTATGTGAAGCATCTGACGAAGTCGATCCCGAACCAGGTGCTAGCCTTCATGAAGTCATACTTCCCGAAGGCCCCTGTAGATGTAGTCGCTGGTGGACTAGCCGCCAACTGTACCGACGAGCAGTATGCGGAGCTGCTGGAGCACATGGCGCCCATTGCACAGTCACCGACAAGCTTAATCTCCAGTAGTCTTGTAATAGTTAGCTCGTAGCAATAGATGTACAAAAACAATTGTAATGAAATTGTTTAAGTATTAATGAAGAGAAGTTCCATCAATGAGTACTCGTAGTCGCGATCTCAGAGTGCGGAGTCCCATCGTGGAGTTGTCGCGAGTAGTCGTACTCGGCAGTAGTCCCGTTGAGGGAGGTAGACAGTAAATAAGTTGATGAACGATCAAATTTTATTACTGAAGAAGTACACCTGGATGGCCAGGGCCGTAGTTACAAAGTAGTCGCCAGGACCCAGAGGCCGCCTACGGCTAAGTGGTGCTAGGGCGAGTAGCCGCTTACAGCAGTAGATCCGTAGGTAGCCGTGTAGGCTGGATCTAGAAGTACATGGTCTCTCAGTAGACCGCTGCTAGAGTCCTTTGTCGCTCGTCGCAGCCCAGGATCCGTAGGTAGCCGCATGGGTTGGATTCTGGAGAAGAGAAGTCCGGAGACTGGTGCCTGGACCCGGAGGCCGCTTACAGCGAAGAAATAGTCTGGAGACTGGAGCCAAGACCCGGAGGCCGCTTACGGCGGAGGGGTCTTTGATGTAGTCGTGTAGACTTGAGCCCCGGAGTAGTCGCGTAGACTAGGCGTAGAACCGACAGAGTTAGTCGACGTTCCACGAGTTGTTGACGTCTTCGCCTTCAAGTGTCTGGAGGCGGTAGGAGCCCGGCCCGGTCACCTTTGCGACTGTGAAGGGACCTTCCCAGGGGGAGTTGAGCTTGTGTAGTCCTTCTGTGTTCTGGATACGACGGAGGACGAGATCGCCAACGTTGAAGGCTCGTTCCTTGACGTTGCGGTCGTGGTAGCGTCGGATACCCTCCAGGTACCTTGCTAATTGGACGAGGGCGGCGCAGCGAGCTTCTTCGAGCCCGTCGATGTCAACTCGTCTGCTGTCTTCAGAGACTCCTTCGTCGTAGTGCTCCACTGCTGGTGAATCCCATATGACATCAGCAGGGAGGATTGCTTCGGAGCCGTAGACTAGGAAGTAAGGGGATTGCCCCATTGGCTTGGAAGGCTGAGTACGTAGCCCCCAGAGTGCATTGGCTAGTTCCTTGATCCACTTGCCTCCTTTGGAGTTAGCAGCGTCGTGTAGCCGCTTCTTGAGAGAGTTGAGCACCATCCCGTTGGCGCGCTCGACTTGTCCGTTGGCCCGAGGATGGGCAACTGAGACATATCGGACGCCGATCCCGCTGTTCTCGCAGTACTCCAAGAACTGGTGGTTGTTGAAGTTGGAGCCCAGGTCTGTGATGATGCGGTGGGGTAGTCCGTAGTGATGCACGAGTTCATCCAGGAAGTCGAGTACTCTGTCATCCTTGGGGCATGTGACCGGCTTGACCTCGATCCACTTGGTGAACTTGTCAATGGCCACCAATACTCTGTTGAATCCACCTGGCGCAGTTGGCAGTGGCCCAATCATGTCGAGCCCCCAGCAGGCAAAGGGCGAGGTTGGCGGTATGGTGACTAGCTTGTAGGCTGGGACGTGTTGCTGCTTGGTGAAGTATTGACATCCTTGGCACCTTCTGACGAGTTCCTCAGCGTCGCCCAGTGCTGTGGGCCAGTAGAAGGCTCGCCGGAAGGCCTTGCTGGCCAGCGTACGAGAAGACCCGTGGTTGCCGCAGACGTCCTTGTGGATCTCCTCCAAGATGTCCTTGCCTTCTTGTCTGGGGACGCATTTCATGAGTGCTCCAGAAGATGCGCCCCGCTTGTAAAGCTTGTCTCCGACGAGGACGTAGGACTTGGCGCGGCGGATGAGCTGCTCAGCCAAGTTTTTGTCCGAGGGAACCTTCTGCTCGCTGAGGTAGTCGATGAAGGGTTGCCTCCAGTCCACGTCGATCATCATGACCTCCTGGCCCGCTGGCGGATGCGCTGGGGCAGTGGTCGGTGGTGCCGGCTCCGAGATGGATAGCGCGTGAAGCTCGTGGACGAAGACACCCGCTGGTACTTGAGCGCGAGTAGAACCAAGCTTCGACAGGACGTCCACTTCAACGTTGTTGTCGCGGACGATGTGATGGAACTCGAGACCGTAGAACTTGTTCTCGAGCTTGCGGACTTCCAGGCAGTAGGCGTCCATGTTCTCCTTGTTGCGGTCCCAGGACTTGTTGACTTGGTTGATGACCACTGCGGAGTCGCCGTAGACTAGTAGCCGCTTGATGTCCAGTGAAGCCGCGAGGCGGAGCCCGTGTAGGAGAGCTTCGTACTTGGCTTCGTTGTTTGAGACCCTCCAGAAGATCTGCAGGACGTACTTGAGTTATTCGCCCGTTGGAGAGATCAGGAGTACCCCTGCACCTGCGCCCTCGAGGTTGAGTGAGCCGTCGAAGTACATCACCCAATGCTTTGGTCGCACGGTTGGAGTAGGTAGCTA
Source organism: Cenchrus americanus (assembly GCA_947561735.1). NCBI lineage: Eukaryota > Viridiplantae > Streptophyta > Magnoliopsida > Poales > Poaceae > Cenchrus > Cenchrus americanus. The sequence goes on along the minus strand of OX387244.1, from coordinate 49,099,800 downwards.
ATTCTCCCGCAATTGCGCCATGAAGTCAACTAGAGCTTGCGACTTGATGGCTGTGCGTGGCTTGAAGTCGATGGTGAGGGCGCCGAGTTCGACTGCCCACTTGGAGATTCTTCCAGTAGCATCTTGGTTCCGCACGATGTCGCCAAGCGGGTAGTCGGTGACGACGAAGATCGAGTACTCCTGGAAGTAGTGTCGTAGCTTCCGCGAGGTGATGAGTACTGCGTACAGTAGCTTCTGTACAGGCTGATAGCGTGCCTTGGACTCTGACAGGACCTCGCTGACGAAGTAGACTGGGCGCTGGACTGGATAGGCATGGCCGTCTTCCTGCCGCTCGACGACGATGGCAGTACTGACCACATGAGTAGTCACAGCGAGGTAGAGCATTAGCTGCTCGCCTTTGCGAGGAGCCGTGAGGACTGGTGGCTTCGATAGGAAGTCCTTGAGCTGGGCAAGGGCTTGGTCCGCCTCAGGAGTCCACACGAACTTCTCTTGGTGCTTGAGTAGTTTGAAGAAGGGGAGCCCCCGTTCTCCGAGCTTCGAGATGAATCTGTTCAAGGCCGCCATGCACCCGGTCAGCTTCTGCACGTCTTTGATGCACGTGGGGGCTTTCATGCTTGTGATGGCGGAGATATTCTCGGGGTTGGCTTCGATGCCGCGTTGGCTGATGATGAAGCCGAGTAGTTTGCTCGAAGGTACGCCGAAGATGCACTTGTTCGGGTTGAGCTTCCAGCCGTACTCGCGCAGAGATGCGAACGTCTCTTCAAGGTCTTCGATGAGGGTACTGGAGTTTCTAGTCTTGACGACCACGTCATCCACGTAGGCTTCGACGTTCTTATTGAGTTGCCTCTTGAAGCAGGCCTGGATAGCTCGTTGATAGGTGGCGCCGGCGTTCTCCAACCCGAAGGACATGGTCGTGTAGCAGTACGCGCCAAACGGGGTGATGAACGCGGTCTTCTCCTGGTCTTCTTCCTTGATCGCGATCTGGTGGTACCCGGAGTAGCAGTCGAGGAAGCAAAGCAGGTCGCAGCCCGCCGTGGAGTCGATGACTTGGTCCATCCGCGGCAACCCGAAGGGGTCCTTGGGGCAGTGCTTGTTGAGATCGGTGTAGTCGACGCACATCCTCCACTCGTTCGAGTTCTTCTTGCGGACGAGGACGGGGTTGGCAAGCCACTCAGGATGAAAGACTTCTTTGATGAAGCCAGCAGCGAGTAGTTTGGCGAGTACCTTCTTGATGGCATCCCGTCTGTCGTCGGCGAAACGGCGGAGGTGTTGTCGCTTGGGGTAGCCTTAGGATCGACGTTGAGGCAGTGCTCAATCAACTCCCTGGGCACTCCTGGCATGTCCGCTGGCTTCCACGCGAAGTGTCGCGGTTAGCCCGGAGGAAGTTGATGAGCGCGTCTTCCTATTTGGGGTCGAGGCTGGCCCCGATGGTGGTGGTCTTGCTGGCGTCGCCTGTCCCGAGGTCGATCGTCTTGACCAGGACCTCCTCAGCTGGCTGAGGCTTGTTGGCTTTGTCAAACTTCTCAGGGATGTCGAGTTCACTTGTGGCAAGCTTCTTCGACGTGGCGTAGACCTCCATCATAGCGTTGGGTACTTGATTTGTGGAGGCGATCTCCACAGCTTTCGTGTCGCAGTCGTGCGAGATCTTCAAGTCCCCTTGGAGAGAGAGTACACCTGCTGGGCTTGGCATCTTGAGTACCAAGTAGGTGTAGTGAGGCACCGCCATGAACTTGGCGATGGCCGGTCTGCCGAGGATGGCATGGTAGGATGTCTCGAAGTCTGCAACCTCGAACTTGATGTACTCGGTACGATAGTTGTCCCGAGATTCCCCGAAGGTAACTGGCAGGACCACTGAGCCCAGCGGGATAGCCGCGTTGCCGGGGACGATGCCGTAGAAAGGCGTGTTGCTCTTGGTGAGCATGTGGGTGATGTCGAGCTTCATCTTCTTCAAGGTCTTGGTGAAAAGGACGTTGAGCCCACTTCCACCATCGATGAGGACCTTGTTGAGCTTGGAGCCTGCGACCACCGGCTTCAGGACGAGAGGGAACCGCCCTGGTTCGGAGAAGCTGGTCTATTGATCCACGCGGGAGAAGGTGATGGGAACCTCCGACCACCTGAGAGGGGTCGGAACCGCTGGTTCAATGCTCATGACTTCTCGACGAGTAGCTTTTTGCTCCCGTTTGCTGGGTAGTCCGCCGAAGAGGACGTTGACAGTCTTGTCGGGTTCCTGGAAGTCGTCGTTGTCTCCGTCGTTCTTCTTCTTGCCCTTCTTGTCATGAGGGTGTGATGGCTCTGGAGTACTCTTTGAGTGCTCACCTGAGTTGGTAGCACTGCTCGGTAGTGTGGTTGCCATCCAGATGCCACGGGCACTTCTCCTTCAGCAAGTCTTTGAAGCCGCCGGAGTTCTTCGAGTTCTCCTTCGCAGGGCGCTGGATAGCCGCGACAGTGTTGTCTGTCTTGCGCTTGCGGTTGGGACCCGAGTAGTTGTTGTTGCGACTGCCTTGGTTCCCGTTGTTGCCGCTGCCGCCGCCCGCGTTCTGCTTGTTTTTGCCACGGATGGCGTCGTACTTGGCATTGGCCTTGTCTTCTTCATCCGCCCAGGACGTGATCATCTCCTTAAGGTGGGGGATGGACTTGGGGCGGTGACGACCGAAGTCTTCGAAGGTGCGGCGGTGGTAGAGGCCGTCTTGGAAGAGGCCGATGACCTCCTTGTCGGTGACGTCGACTATGGTAGCGCGCTTGTCGAAGAAGCAGCGCATGTACTTGCGAAGGATCTCGCCTTGTTCCTACTTGACCATGGCCAGGTCCATGCGAGTACCCGAGTGGCCCATGGCGCCCGCGAAGTTGCTGGTGAACTACTCCTTCAGCTGGTCCCACTTGTTGATCGAGTGCTTGTCCAGCGACTCGAGCCATGTGAGTGGGGCTTGGTCCAGGCAGAAGGGGAAGTAGAGGCACTTGGTGTCGTTGTTGCCGTCAGCGTTCTCGATGGAGAGGGCGTAGCACCTGAGCCACTGGATGGGGTCCTGCTTCGCGTCGTACTTGGTGATCCCCAAAGGCTTGAGCTTGTCGGGGAGGAGCAAGTTGTGAAGTCGAGGTGAGAAGGCGGGGAAGCCGTCGTTGTCGCCTGCAATGGCTGACTTCTTTCGCCGCAGCTATTCAATCTTCTGGTGAGCATCATAGCCGCCCTGTGAGGCTTCGGAGGCGTGGCTGTTCACGTGGTCTCGACCGCCGCGATTGCCGCCGCCGCCGGCCCTCCTGTTGGCTCCGTGGTTGGAGCTTCCGTCGTCGCCGCCGCCGCCGTCGGGGTCGCGGCCGCCGCCGTCAGGAGCGCGGTGAGGGACGACCTCACGGTTGATGTTGCCACCCTGTGAGGGTCCGCCGGCGTTTGCACGAGTACGGTTGGGCTGAGCCGGGAGCTCGGCTCAAGTACGGTTGCGGCCGAGGTCGGCGCTGCGACTTGTAGCTTCGTTGTCGCGGTTCCTGGCGGGAGGAGGCTGGTTGACCCTGTTGTCGACCCGCATGAAGTAAGCATCTTCAGCGAACTTGGCGATGACCTCTCCAGCGCGTATTCCCTGAGCCTGGCGTGCGATCGCTGTGATCGACATGAGGCATTGCTCGGGGGTAGTTTGTACTCTACTCTCGACCGCCTTGAGAACTTCCGCAAGGTTGCGGATGGGGAGGTTGTCTCTGAGACGCCGGCGCCATTCGTTGCGCTTCCTGTTACGCTCACGTCGAGCGTCCCTGTTGGCGGTGGTCTCGTCTGCAGGTGCATCGGCAGACAACTCGTCTGTAGAGATGTCTTCAAGGTACTTGTCCTGAGCTGTCCCTGAGGGTCCCGGTGTGTCACCGGCAGCCATGAAGACTTGGCGATCAGGGTTGCCAAGACTGGATTCAGAACTCGCCACCTCAGTTGGGGTGTACGAATCAGCTCGGGCAAGTGGTGTTCCCTCCTAGAACGGGAGCGAGTCGAGGTAGGCGATGTAGCGTGAGTCTCCACTTATCAGGTCCGCGGGCTTGCGATCTGGCCAGTAGACAAATCTCCCAACAGGTGTGGATGTTATGACCAGCCCAGAGGCCGGCCCTGATAAGGGGTCCTCTGTAGTGTTGTCCTCGGACTCGGGATCCTCTGGGTCCGACCCGAAGTCGAACTCGTACGCAGAGTCGGAGTAGAAGCCGGAGAGGGGGTTGGAGTCCGAAGCGTGGCCGAGGGCGGTGTCGGAGTCCGAGTTGTACTCGGGTACGGGCTCCTTGCCGGCCCGGCGCGAAGAGAGAGCCTCCGTGCGGGCCCTACTGATGTTGCGAGGGCCACGCGTGGAGCGATCGCAGGGTGGTGGGACCACATGCGATGGCTGAGTAGCCAGCTCGCATGCGATAGCCCACGGAGACGTCGAGTTCGAGTTGGAAGCGGACCCGAGCTCGAAGTCAGCGTGATGGTCGAAGAGCGAAATTTCGCCGAACTTGCCGGCGAGTCCGCCTGTGACAACTTCAGGAGCGTCACGAAGCCGGTCTCCGGGTTGGGCGGCATGGTGAGGCAGCGCTGGAAGGATCCTGCGCCGTCGGCAGTGCACACCCAAGCGCCAAAAACGAAGGTGTCGCCGCGGTTGAAGGCAACGGTTGGCTTGAAGTAGACAGGAGCCGTCGAGTTCGCCATGTGATCTCGGGCGAGAGCCCCTACCTGGCGCGCCAGCTGTTGGTGTTTTAGACTGGCAACCTACTAAGGGGAGTACCCGAAGTAGATGATTGTGGCCTCGCCGAGATCGGTAACTCGAAGGAAGAGACACGTGGCACACAATTTAGACAGGTTCGGGCCGCGAGGTGCATAATACCCTACGTCCTGTGTGCTGCGTAGCTCTGGATTGATTGGGTATGATTACAAGATGGTGCAATTGTACGCCGTGAGATGAGATGTGAGAGAAGGGTCCCTGCCTCGCCTTATATAGTCCAGGAGGCAGGGTTACAGGTCGGAGTAGGGAGAGAGTACTAGTCGAGTACGTCTAGGAGCCTTCCATACAGTGCGGGACATGTACAGCTTCCTAACCGAGTACTTCTCCTCTGCAGTCCTTGTGCTTCACGCCATCAGGTGCCGTGCAGCGCAAGTCGGGTAGTCCCAGGGGCCCACCGAGTAGTCGGTCTTGGTACCCACCGAAGTAGTGGGCCCAGGGAGGTCCATACGACAAAACGTTTGCTCATCCTCGAGCAAAACCTAGACTTGGCCTTAGTGGATCAGGGGTTGCAAGATGTTATCACTCGGCAAGTACCTGCGCGCAAACTCCATGCTATTCTTGCAAATTTGAAAAGGTTGGTACGAGAGAAACTTAGCCTCACTTTACCTATGGGGCTTTTAGCTTTCCACCTTGCCTTCAGAGGTTGAAAAGTAGAATGGGTTTTGACTTTGCATCTCTTACTCTTCTTCCTTTTTAGATCCTATCTCGGACTCAGATGGTTCCCTCGATCGCTCAAGTGGTATTTGTTACCTCACCAAAGGCTTTAAGTGAGCCTCTACTTCCTACTTCTATGGCTTGTATGTGGAGCTTTGGGTAGGATAAGTATGAGGCTCACTTGCACCACATGATATTGTTGAGCCAAAGACCGGATCCAAGAAGAAACTAGTCATGCAACTTGATCGAGATGTGCAAGTGTGTGGAATATTTTTTTTGTGTTTTTCTAAACACTCCTTGCTTTGAGATTCTCCTCTTGCCTTTATTTTGGAGGGGATCATGCTTTACTCTTTTTTTTCTTATGCTCTTTGATTGGAGCACCTTTTTTCTATGCTTCTTGAGCATATACTCTTCTTTTTTTCCTATGACCGCTCTCTCCTTTTGCAAGATTACAAGAAGAGAAATCTCTTTGAACTTTGGAGTATTTATTTTTGGTGGATGGATGGCATGTTTTGCGTAACTCCCGGTGTAGGAGTTAGCATGTATATGTGGGTGTACGTGATCTCGATCATGGAAGAATGAAAAGATTCTAACAAGGGTCACAACAATTTGGCAAAACTCAATGGGTCACAAGTAAGCATATGTAGAAGGTTTGAACATTGATATCGACATATGGCTTTGGTAGGAAATATGACCATTGAGGAACTTGCCTTGTTTTATTTTCAAAAAGAAATCAACCGAGATTTCACCATACTTTGAGATAGAGCAGATCAACATGTGACACCATATCATACTAGTCAACACCTAGATTTGGTCATAAGCATTTGCTTCCCACAAAGCTTTATTTCAGGCTCTTGTTCTCAAAATATACCAACAAGTTCAAAAAGGCATAGAGCACAAAGATATGCACTAGATTCTTGCAAAGTTTTAACTTAGCAACCATTCATCATTTCCAAAGTGAGGGTATTGTTGACGGATAAAACTCGTATCCACCTACGATCTGCAAGCGTACGGACCTACACCTTTTTCACCACGGGATTCCCAAGGTTCTTGTCAATCCGCGGAGCAAGGGGATTACTAGCGCTTAACCAAGTACTAATCTAGTTGAATGGAAAACTTTTGAAAGAGTATTAATCTAAAGGTAAAACAATCTAACCTAAGTTAATATAAGTTAAGTTGATCAAACAAATCTAGGGTTAAACTAGATGGTAAAGGGTGAACACAAGAGAGTGATTAAGAAAGATAAGTGTTCCCTCCCTAGGATCTAGGATAACATGGTATGCATCTACTACACGAGAGTGGTAAACCAATCTACCGGGGGTTGTGACCAGGGTTTCGCCCTTTCCCTCCTCTCGTACTGTCACTACGCGAAGGTAATCGTGACTAGACCTATGATGGACACGGTATGTTGATGGAATCTATGGGAGTAACGGATATCATACGCCCGAAAAACACGGTAGCTAACCTTAATCATCAAAGCATCATCAACATGAAAACAATAGATTGAAACCACGAATCAAGTAGTGATCACATAGCATGCATCCATCTAACCCTATGGATGAACGGAGACACTACCCCATCATCTTACACGGATTGAAGCACATAGGGGTGATGGAGACTCCGGAGAACGTCGTCGATGAAGATGGCGGTGATGGAGCTTGGGAACACCCCTAGGCCAGCGGCTTGGAGTCCTCCTCTTGCTTCCTTCCCTCCGCCAGCGTTGATTCTTGCGACGAGATCATCTAACTCTCTCCCTCATCTTGCAGCGGCGGTATTCTGGTCAATGGCGTCGGTAGGATGATTTGTTTGATGTGGCGGCCGACGGCGTCAGAGGCAATAAATAGACGAACACCTAGGGAAAAGGGGACGTTGAACCGGGCCCGGAGTGGGCTGGGCCGGTCGGCCCAGGCCGGCCGGCCCAGGCCCATTTCGGCCTGGTTCGGCCCCGGTTTCCTTCCCGGTTGCTTCTCGCGTGATCCCTTATTTGTGTGCCTAGTGGCTTGAATCCTTGCTATGTAAGCTTCGCTATTTTCTGGTTGAGTCCCTGAAGACTTGCACGTTGACACTTCGGTCCTCGGGTCATTTGGAGTCATGTTCATCGCGTGTCTTGACTCTTGTCGGGCTTCATGATCTTCTTCCAAAGTGCTTGATGAACTTATCCCGAAAGTCTCCTCTTTAGCGTAGATTTCCTGCGTAAACAACAAACTCCAAAATCGACATGCAAGTGTGAACTTGTTACATCATTAGTATGCCTAGTGGCGGGTTAGTTGCAAATCATAATCGAAACCAATGTATAACATGTACTCTAGGTTGACGGAAATTCACCGTCAACATCTCCCCCATGCTTAAACCTTGCTCGTCCTCGAGTAAGTAATCCTTGCTTAAAAGGGAAATCAGCGTTGCCTTCCAATGTTGTCCCTACACTTAGTCATTCATGACGAGGCAAATTGCTCTCTTAAGAATTTATTTTTAAAGTTTAAGTTGTGACCGGCTTCTTTTTCATTATGGAAGATAGACTAATAATAAAGAACAAGCCACATGTAACACGATGCTCTCAAACTTGAGTGAACTTCAAACCATTACCTTGTCACATGGAAGATTTTCAAAAAGATTCATATCCAAGATAAGTGAAAATCTCTTGCAAAAGCTCATGGAAACACTCATCTCATCAAGTCACTCAAGCCTATACTAGATTATTTTCAACCTACTCTACTCATATGTGATAGTGGAAGGCTTATGTGGAGCTTGGAAGGTTAAAAACAATCCTAGCAAAACATACATCCGAAATATTGTCAAATTAAGAGAGAGATCTATTGGAGTTACCGAGACTCGTCAAAAAGGCCATGGAAAATAAATGTTGGAAAGAGAGAGGGAAGAAACACATACATTTAGATAAGTGGACATGTGCAAGTGGCAAATGGATGATCCCGAGGCACGAGTGAAGTCCTCGTTATCGGATTGCACATGGTTGGAAGATTTGAGTATGGATGTGTCATCAAGGCACTTGAGAACTTATGAAGCAAAAAGAACCGAGGAGCATCTTTATTTTTTTCTTTATTTTATTTCCTTCTCATTTTTCTCTCTTTCTTTTTTTTTCACTTTATTCTTCCTATTTTTCTTACTTTTCTTTTCTTCTTATCATATTTTTTTCATTTTTCATTTTTTTTCTTTTTTTTCTTTTGCTCCTCAAAACTTTTTGCAACATAATACTCATAGCATTTGTGTCAGAGAATGACTCCTCCCCCATGCTTGAACGATGCTCGTCCTAGAGCATAAAAGAGAGGGGAAATGACTGCTAAAGTAAGTATAAATTCCATAATATTGCGGAATATTTGAATCTCCATCGAGAATTTTACTCCATACTCAAATTGGGCTGTGGACAAGGAGGTGATCACAAAAAGATGTTTTTGGTTTAGGGTGGATGCCCAACGAAGTTTGTGAAATTTTCAATGTGAAAACCCACAATGCATGGACAAAAAGGCTAGCATGAAAACGTTACACAAAGGAATGACCAGCTTCTTAGTCTCGAACCATAGAAATCAATCCTAATCCAAGTCATCAAAACATATGTTTGCAATCTACGGGTTTTGTTATCATAAAACATATATGTATATGGCTTTGGTAGGTAGAACATTGCAAGAGCATCACAAACATGTAGATAGCATAAAAGTTAAGTTTTCATAAAAACAACAAGTAATCCGGCTATCCATAAACTTAAATCGAAGAGCAAAGATATGTATGTGGGTCTAGAGCATAGTCATTTCACCTCCACAAATAAAAGAGCCGGTATTTAAATTAATTTCATATCATATTATAGAGAGCAATTAGCCAAGACATGTATAACTTCATGTAGGCAAAACAAAGCGGCAACTTTCATCATCTTTCCGTAAGCATAGGCAATATAAAACATTGAGGTGAACACATGGTCATGCCTATCTATTGAAAGTAAAAAGAAACCTAGGTTGTCCTCCTAGTAGCCATGTTATTGTTGGAAGAGAAAAACAAAAGGTTGCACCTAGTTGAGGTTGAAGGCATACTTACAAGAATTTGTGTTTGGAAAAGAGAAGGTCCATGGAGATGTTACCATCCTTTGTAATTATTCGTTGCCTTCTTCCGACATCTCCATGTATCGATGTGGCTTTTGCTTTTGTCTTGATTTATCAATGCTTCTAAACTTCTGAATTTAATCTTGTATGCTTAATGGAGTCATTGGTCGCCCTTCTCTTCAATGTTGTCATCACCATCTCCTCTTTCTTGTTCTCATCATCTCCTTACTGTCTCTTTTTCATGGATTTCCCCCTCTGTCCAGAACAGAACATATATCGAAATATAGCTCTATTGAAAAGTTTATGAAATTACCTTTCCAACGTGTGGTCATTAATCGAAAACGGAGTTCAAACAAGGGAGCTATGTCCATTTTACTTCAGCGCTGTGTGCTGTCCAAAACTGATTTCAGGACGTGTTGCACTCGGTGATTCGGGCATAACCGCTTGTAGGAACCTCCGATTGTCTTGATTCTTGATTTGCTGGAATCGTAACTTCATGGGGCTTCTAAATATCCAAAAATATCCAGTGTTTTTCCTTTGAAACCATGCAGAATTTTGATGAGATCGGTGGCTTCTTGCACATTGATCCGGAGACGTTAATGATCTTGATCTAGAGCGTCATGTTGCACTTCCGTGTTGAAGATTCAGGGTCTCCCCCATGCTTAGCATTTTGCTAGTCATGGAAGAAGAAGACAAAGCATTTTTATCTTAGCCATCCTTCAATTTCCTTGTAGTGAGAGTCTATATGTTTCCTGCAAAACGTTTTAAACGCACATTCTACCCCCAAGGTGATGGTTGGGAGTAGATAGAATTGCCAACAATCCAACAATGTCTCCTAAGATTCTTAACTTGTGGCATAATTAACCTAATGAGGAATAAAAACCTAATGAGTGTACGTGGTGCAAGGTGTGCATGCACATGATAGGAAAGCATATAAACAAAGACAATGTTTTCACTTAGTTCTAAACACCATGTTTACAACTAGGTTACCGAATTTCTCCATAGCCATAAAGGTTTATTTATCGAGGGTTAAAACATCATGTCTATCCCTAAATCAGTAACTCTTATAGCACAATAAAAATTAAGCGCATTGCAAAGCTTATAAACTAACCAAAGCAACATGAAAACATATGAAAAGCTAGCTAGGTTTATCGAACTTAACGATGATGGTCCGCAATCTTGTTTAAACACCACGTTTACACAAGATCACAAAAGGAAAATACTCATAGGGCCCTATGAAGCATTAACATGGAAACTGAAGCATGCATCATTAAGCCTTAAAACAACCAAGCCAACTATATGCAAAACATGTACATGCAAAGAAACATCACATTGATAACAAAATGCAATGCATGCAAATAAATAAATATGAGCATGAACATGATGGTGGTCTAAAAAGAAAACATAGATTAGTAACCACAAGTTGATCATCATAAGATGGTGTCATTCTTTATTCTCTCTAAGAAAGGACTAAAAACATAAAGAAACGGGTTGCCTCCCGAAAAGCGCTTCATTTAAAGTCATAGAGCTCGACATTCTCACATACCTTCTTTTCGTTGCACAGCCATGGCCCTTCATGCAAGAAGAAAAGGTACCAATGCAGCTTTAATTTACTTCCCATGTTGTGCTTGATCACTTATAGAAGACTTGCCCAAGGCATCCTTTTGCTTCATCGTTATCTCCTTCTTTATCATCCTTTGGTGCTGCCTTCACTCCATGAATTTTTTTCTTTAATTTCCAGAATAGAAAGTATACTCAATCTCTACTCCATTGCACAGTGCACAAAATTTCCTTTCCAGCGAGTCTTCATTTGCCCAAATCGGACTCCGGATAAGAGAGTTACGTCCGTTTTGCTTCGGCGATGAAATAGTCCTGAAATTTCAGAACGCGCAACGCTCAATGTTTGCTCCATAACTCCTTGCACGGGTCTTCAAACTTGTCGGTTCTTGATGCATTGGAATGGTAACTTGATGGAGCTTCTGGATATATCATTTTCTCCATTTGTACACCTCTGAACAAGCTCTCAAAATTATGAAGACAGCAACATCCATTGCGGGATTTAGAGAGGTTGATGATTTATCTTGCAACTCTTTAAGCATGACTTCTCTTTTCATTATTCAAGCCTTGTCTACATGGTTAGTGAAAATCGGGCCTTCTCCCGACATGTTCTTCTTTAAGGTCATTAGCTTGACCAAGCGCAAAGCATGATCGAGATTTACAAAACTTATTGTAAACATATGCATCCATAATTAACACCACATGTGAATTGTAGCAACAAGTCAAGGTGTAAATAAAAGAAGCATATGTTTCATGCATAGCACTTAGCTCATCATTAGGCAAAGGTTCTCTAGGTGTGAGATTAATTGGATCAAACATAAATGTTTCCTCTTTTTCATTCTCAAGAAAACCTAGCTTATCAACATGATCACTATTGGAACAAGGCATAAACATTAAACTATCATTCATACTATTGGTTGAGCACGAGTATTTGAATTTATCAACATCAATACCAATAATATCATGAGATTTCAGCGCGTACCTTGGCCTTAGAACCTTTTCAACAAGAGTGATATTTGGTTCATCTAGCGGTGTTGAAGGCGAATCAATCTCAACGAGTGAAGGTGTCTCTGTGTTACCTTTTTGCATCCCCTCCATCTCATCATGTGGAATGTGTAATCCATCAACTACATTTGCATTTGTCTCTTCTTTGAAGTCTTCATTGTCATCCCAATCTTCGTCTTCAAAGTTTTGTATGTTGCTTTCTTTATCTTCCATGTACCACATGTCGTCAAGATCGCTCATTGTTGATTTACTCTTTTCTTCATCCTTTAGTACTTCCATGTCTTGATTTGCTAGTGTGTAGGCTTCAATAGCACACAAGCTATCACCTTGTGGGGAGGGGCCTTCTTGGAGTACTTGATCTATGTCAACCCCTTCCCATTCATCTTCTAGCCGGAGTCCTATCTCCTCCCATTTATCCCTTGAGTCATTAGGCTCACACGGTTGTACTCTTCTCTTCCTTTATTGCAAATCTTTGAGTTGTCAAATTGATCGATCCATCCTTCATCATCTTCTTCTCTTTCTTCTTCAAATATCTTTTGGATCGACTCTCCACTCATCTCTTGATCAAAAATATCCTCAACTAGTTCGGCAACGTGTCGGCGTTCCTCCTTCCTTCGGTAGCTGATTAGTGGGGCAAAATCGACTTGAATCCAACCGGATTGAATGAACTCAGCCAATGGACTAGCATTCCACATACTTCGGCCTACATTCATGTTAGTTTCAACATTTTTAACATCCGATATGACTTCTCTTACCTTGGGAAGTGGATCCTTAATTTCTTGTACGGTCGGTTCATCTTTCTTGACCTCTAGTTTATCTTTTTCAGAAATTTCAGCAAGCACCTTGGGCTTTCTTTTGTTGTTTTGCTCCTCTCGACAACATCCTTTGTAAGATTTGTGCGGCTTCACTAATTGTTTTATCCATTATATCACCTCCTGCACACATGCTTACAAAACGAGACGTGTTAGGGGTTAGTGAAAAATAAAAGGTATGCAACATCAAGTCACGATAAAATCCCAAGTTCGGGCCTCGCTCAAGTAGTTTATTAAAACGGTCCCATGCTTCATCAATTCCTTCATCCTCTCCTTGCTTGAAAGTGAGAACTTGCCTCCTTAAGTCTTGGACCTTGCTTATGGGAAAGAACTTCAAAAGAAACTTCTTCACTAGCTCATCCCAAGTTCCTTTTGCTTCAACGGACGCAAGTGTGTACCATTTTTGCGCTTCATCTTCGATAGAGAACGGAAAAAGATTCCACTTGAACCAAGCGACTGGAACTCCTTTTTGTTGCACCGTGTTGCATATCATCGTGAATTCCTTAATGTGTCTATATGGGTTGTCATCCTCCAATCCTCTAAATGGTTTTGTCGCCACTAACTTGATGATTCCAGGCTTCACTTCGTAGTGGGTTGTAGAAAGCATCAAATCTGATTTTTGTATCTCAATGTCTCCCATTGACGGCATTGCTAGCTCCCTTAGCGACATCTCTTCGTCTTCCAATGGTGAGGTGAACAAATCCATCTAGGCACAAGAAAAGTTGAAAGAAAACAAAAAAAGATTTTTTTCTAGAAGATAAGGGTTAGGTGTTAGTAATCAATAAAATTAATACTAGATTAAACATAGCAAACTGGCTTGCTCCCCGGCAACGGCACCAGAAAAAGGGGCTTGTTTACGGATAAAACTCGTATCCACCTACGATCCGCAAGCGTACGGACCTACACCTTTTTCACCACGGGATTCCTAAGGTTCTTGTCAATCCACGGAGCAAGGGGATTACTAGCGCTTAACCAAGTACTAATCTAGTTGAATGGAAAACTTTTGAAAGAGTATTAATCGAAAGGTAAAACAATCTAACCTAAGTTAATCTAAGTTAAGTTGATCAAACAAATATAGGGTTAAACTAGATGGTAAAGGGTGAACACAAGAGAGTGATTAAGAAAGATAAGTGTTCCCTCCCTAGGATCTAGGATAACATGGCATGCATCTACTACACGAGAGTGGTAAACCAATCTACCGGGGGTTGTGACCACGGTTTCGCCCTTTCCCTCCTCTCGTACTGTCACTACGCGAAGGTAATCGTGACTAGACCTATGATGGACACGGTATGTTGATGGAATCTATGGGAGTAGCGGATATCAAACGCCCAAAAAAACACGGTAGAAAACCTTAATCATCAAAGCATCATCAACATGAAAACAATAGATTGAAACCACGAATCAAGTAGCGATCACATAGCATGCATCCATCTAACCCTAGGAATGAACGAAGACATTACCCCATCATCATACACGAATTGAAGCACATAGGGGTGATGGAGACTCCGAAGAACGCCGTCGATGAAGATGGCGGCGATGGAGCATGGGAACACCCCTAGGCCAGCGGCTTGGAGTCCTCTTGCTTACTTCCCTCCACCGGTGTGGATTCTTGCGATGAGCTCATCTAACTCTCTCCCTCATCTTGCGGCGGCGGTATTCTGGTCAATGGCGTCGGTAGGATGATTTGTTCGATGTGGCAGGCGACGGCGGCGGAGGCAATAAATAGACGAACACCTAGGGCAAAGGGGACATCGAACCGGGCCCGGAGTGGGGGCCGGTCGGCCCAGGCCGGCCGGCCCAGGCCCATTTCAGCCCGGTTCGACCCCGGTTTCCTCCCCGGTTGCTTCTCGCGCGATCCCTTATTTGTGTGCACTTGCATGTGGGATTTTGACGTCGTTTCCTTCACGGTTAAGGCTTGAATCCTTGCTATGCAAGCTTCGCTATTTTCTGGTTGAGTCCCTGAAGACTTGCACGTTGACGCTTCGGTCCTCGGGTCATTTGGAGTCATGTTCATCGCGTGTATTGACTCTTGTCGGGCTTCATGATCTTCTTCCAAAGTGCTTGGTGAACTTATCCCGAAAGTCTCCTCTTTTGCATAGATTTCCTGCGTAAACAACAAACTCCAAAATCGACATGCAAGTGTGAACTTGTTACATCATTAGTATGCCTAGTGGCGGGTTAGTTGTAAATCATAATCGAAACCAATGTATAACAAGTACTCTAGATTGACGGAAATTCACCGTCAACAGGTGTAGACAAGATTTCAAGCACATGGTTGAAGCAAACATTTTCCCTTTATTCAAAAGAGATAAACAAGATGTAAAAGAGTAGGTTGGATGGACATACCTTCCTTGATTGAAAATGGGGTCTCCCCCAACCTAAATTTTGGCTCTCTGGTTGGTCTGTCTTCATTTTGGTGATGGGACGAGCACCTGGACACTTGTAGTGGTTGTCTTGATGGATCTGTGAAAAATCATAGGTACGGCCGTATCACTTAGTACGGCCGGCCCTACCAAATTTTCCCCAGGTACTCGTGTTCCATCCTGTAAACACCCTGCACAAAAATTTTGTCGAGGGGAGGTACGGCCATACCTCTAGGTTCGGTCGTATCACCAAAAATTTCCAAAACTGCTTTCCTATGTCTTGTTTACTTACTAAATGCAATGATGAAAAAAAATTTGGAATTTAAACATGATTGATGCACAAAATAAAATGATTGAAAGGGAAATATGAGATAATTACCGGTTTACCTCTCGGTCAGAGATCGTCATTTAGAGTCCATGAGCAAGACTCCTCCGATTATTCAATTAATCTTGGGCTCATCCGATCCCGGAGTGGACGACTCGGACGATGCTCTTTTCACTCGCCACACCTTCTTTGTTTCTCTTTGATGGCGATGAAGTCAGTGAAGCTTTGGCGGGCGTGTTCTTGATTTCCATCTTCTTTTCCCCCTTAGCTTTGTTGATTGGCTTCGACTTCTTGGGTTGGTGGCGCCTGTTGAATGATTTCACCTTGGGTTTGGTCGGGGCCACCTCACCCTCCTGCACAAGGTCAGAAATTTTTCTATCGACCATTCGTACCTGTGAGCATTGCTCCACCTTTGGTTTAAAGGTGAACCGTTCTTCCTCACCGTTGATGTTCAAGCGAATCTCTCCGGCTCCCACATCGATGTTAGCATTGGCAATGCTCAAGAAAGGTCTCCCAAGGATTAGAGGCGTCCTTGTATCGACATCCATGTTGAGGATGATGAAATCCACGGGTACGAAGAAATCCCGGATTCTCACCGGAATGTCCTCCGCTATCCCCGCCGGGTAGCGGACCGATTGGTCCGCTAGCTGTAAGCACATGGTTGTAGGTGACAAGGAAGTATAATTGAGCTTGTCGAAGACTACCTTAGGGACGCTAACACTGGCTCCGAGGCCGCATAGTGCATTTTCAAAGTGTTCAGACCCAATAGAGCAGCTGACCGTAGGGCACCCGGGATCTTTCTTCTTTAAGATGGCCGCACTACACTCCTCCGTAACCTTGACCATATCTGTGGTGGGTAGAGGTCTCTTATTGTTGAGGATGTCTTTGAGGTATTTGGCGTAGGTTGACACCTGCATAGCTTCAAGAAATGGTATGTTGACATTGAGTTTCTTGATTACCTCAACGAACTTCCCGAATTGCTCATCCACAGTAGGCTTCTTGATTCTCTGGGGGAATGGAAGGAGCGTGGTGTCGACATATTTTTGGGGTGCCGTTTTCTTCAACCTTTCCCCTCCGGGGGATGCCTCCTTGGTGTCTACCTCTTCATCCGACTCGGTGGTCACTTCCTTCTATTTCTTTTCTGCGGGGTTAGGATGTGGTGGATCCCGAGTGGTCTTACCACCTCTCGTGGTCACGGATTTTAAATTTTCTCGGGTAGGCTCGGGTTGCCCCGGGATTCCACCCGACTCAGAAGAAGGTAAAGAAGCAGCAAGCTGAGCTAGTTGAGTTTCGATCATTTTATTAAAGCTAAGTTGATTCTTCATGGCAAAGGTGAAAGATTCTATGATGGAGTTAAGATTTTCAAGAACCTTCTCATTGGAGGCTAGATTCTTGTTTAAACTCTCATTAATTCTAGCTTGGCCAAAGACAAGATCTTTAATGGAAGGCTGGTTATTGAAAGAGTTAGAATAGTTACCTCCATTTTGGTTGTTGAACAGGAAGTTGGGCCTCGAGTTCCACCCTTGATTGTTGTAGTTGTTGTTGCGGAACCCGTTGTTGTTCCCATTGTTGATGAAGCTGGCTTCTTCCCTTGTTTCGAGGCAATCATTGCCCGAATGACCGACATTACCGTAAACCTCACACATCATGTGTGCGTCCATGATCTTGGCGGTTTCCATGTTGGTCGATGACTCCAATTTCTTCATGAGGAGGTCCATCTTAGCGGTGATCATGTCAATTCCATCGACTTGATGTACACCGCGGGTACGGGGTTGGAGACGATCTCCATCCCAACCTTGATTTGCCACCATCTTCTCGATTAATTCCTTAGTGGCTGGTAGTTGTAGTGAGAAGAAGGCTCCTCCAGCGGCTGCATCTAGGTGCTCACGGGTCGTACACTTGAGCCCGTGATAGAAGGTCTGAGTTAAGAACCACCCTTGCATGCCATGGTGTGGGCACGTGGTGATGTACTCCTGGAAGCGTTCCCATGCTTCCGAGATGCTCTCATCACTCTGCTGCTAGAAGCCCCAAATTCTTGCGGGGAGGGCATTGGTTTTGCCCACCGGGAAGAAGTTTGCGAGAAATTCCTTTGAGCACTTATCCCATGTGTTTATGGCATCCCGCTCCGCATAAAACCATTGCTTCGCCTTCCCGAGCAATGAGAATGGGAATAGGCGAAGACGGATGGCATCATCTGTAACTCCACGGATAGTGAAAGTCCTACACACATCCAAAAAGTGCTGGAGATGTGCATTGGCATCTTCATTTGGCTTGCCGAAGAATGGATTTGCTTGCATCATGTTGATCAATGCCGGCTTGAGCTCAAAGTTTCCGTCTCCCACCGTTGTGGTTGGTCCGGTTGGGATATTGGTGTTGGATGGAGCGGAAAACTCGCGGATCGTCCTCTCGGCCATTGGTGCCGACGAGGTGCTCTCTACGGGATCGACAATGTTCGTCTCTTGAGTCTGGAGAAACTTCTGAGGGATGATGACACGGGGTCACAAGTGACTCCGGATTATCATTAAAGTTGGACGGTAGGTCAAAACCGGTCATGCACTACTCCTCGTACACGAGAGTAGAGCAAGGGTAAACCCGCTTAAAATAGCGGTTCACCGAACCTTGATAATTCTACCATGATGTCTAAACGATATCTTATGCCTATTGCCTCCCTGGAAACGGTGCCATAAATGCTTGTTGACATTCCTTAGCCTCACCACTAAGATGGTACAAATGACAACAGTGATAGAAATGCTTGGTGGCACCTACAAGCGTCACCGCCGGGTTCACACCTCTAGTAATGGGACTAGGGGACGTCTGGGGTAAAACACGCGATCATAGAAAGGTTCGCAAGCGCACGGATTACCGTTGTAGCACTTCACCCGGTGGTATTCGGGTTGTCGATTTATATTTTCCCGTGGGAGGCACGGCGGCAAAGATGATCGAGTAAACGGTGGAGAAAGACCAAGGCTTCGTAATGAGCTATAGCGGGGGATAACGAATAAGGATATTCGGGGATAACTTGACACACGCTAGGAGATCTGGATAAAAGACTAGAGAGGATAATGAGCTAGGAGGACAACGAGACGAGAAAGGATCCTAACACAATCTATCTATTCCTGTCAACTCTAGGCAAAGGGATAAAGTGAAGGATAACCAAGGTGAGCTAACTCAACAAGCTCTTCTAGTGTTGCGGGAGCATGCAAAGCCGCACCCTCAGATAGGGATGAGAAGGGAGGATGATGACGCACTAAATCCTACCGGCCCGAACTAACGTGGTGGACTACAGAGCCCATCTGGAGCTATCACCTCCTTAGGGTACCACGACTATTCCGTTGCGCGGGACACCAATATAAGACTAAGGTAGGCTCTGAGCACCGTGCTCACAACGAACCAAAGAACCTTTCCCCCAGAATTCACGAAGGAAGGTCTCTCTCTCCGGTGAAACACTGGAGATCAAGCGAAGAACAACCACAACACTATAGGGTTCAAGAGAGCTATGCTAACCAGACTAAACTAACTTTAGTATAAACTAAGAATAAAGCTTCTAGTAGCTAAGTAAAAGCTAAATGTAATTGACTCGAATGTAAGATAGAAAGATAACTTGAATTGTACTTGAGTCTAAACAAAGAAAAGATACAAGAGCAATATCGGAACTCTGAAGAAGACTCCTCCGGAACCCCGAGACTTGCCCGACTCGACTGTAACTCCCAAGCTACACTAATCCTACTCTAAGTGAACTAAAGAGTGGAAATGAGGTACTCCTCCGTGGTGTGTGTGATCCAGCGGGTGTGAGGCTCCTTTTATAGGTAAGTGAGGTCGGTTGAGGGCGTGGGCCCATTTTCATTGGTGCGGTCGGATCAAGGGGTGCGGCCGGCCCTATGATTCACCGCCTCTTGACTTTGACGCTCCTGATCCTTGCTCCTGAGGCTGTTGAGGGTCGGTTCCTTGTGTCGGTTTTGGCCAGTATGGCGGTTGGGAGGTGCGGCCGGCCCACCTCTAAGCCGTGGATTGGCCTTCGAATGACGATTGTGGCGGTTAAGTGTGGGTCCATCGATCCAAGTGCTTCCAACATTAGCCTTTTGATCCAACCGACATAGAATCGACGTCTCTCGTCCATCTAAGACTTGTTTGTGGGATTGTTGGTGCCGCGGACCCGAGACGTGGCATTTGGTAGGTGCGGGCACACCTAGAGGTGCGGCCGGGCCTAGCCCTGGCCAAGTGTGGCGGCCGTGGCCACCGCGGCCGGCCCCGCCCGGCCGCGGCCGGCCCGGCCGGCCGCGGCCGGCCATGGTGCGGTCGAGCCTGGCTAGGCTGTGGCCGGGCCTGGCTGTGGTGTGGCCAGACCTGGCCAGGTGCGGCCGGACCTGTCCAGGTGTGACCGGACCTACACCGTTGCTTTTGTGCACCCCTCTATGGTTCATTTGACCATTGTTATTCCCATATTTGTGTACCTACAAGTAAAAATGGCAACACAACTCGTGGAACTTTATTAGTACCAAAAATGTGCACGAAACTTGTTGTATACTCCTCTCAAACCCGAGGTTTTGACGGTCGGATCTTTGTTGTAAGGACCGTCAACAGGTAGCGAGATAAAGCAAGAGATAACCGATCTAGAGAGTCCAGATCATGCTTATGTTGTAGCTCCAAACAAGATGGATGAAGATAGAAAAACGAATCTCATTAAAAACATCTTTAAACCGTGGCCTCCGGTCCGATTTCGAAGACGCTCGCCTTTTGGAGCCACCATTCTGTCACAACGCACCCCGATTCGTGCGGGTTAGCCTAGGGTGAGTTCGATAAGAACAAGTTGAAATCACTTGGTTGGTCCGGTATGCACCTCTAGCCACCGCGGCTACAAGAGCACCCTATGTAATCTATCTTAAGTATTGATTGAGGAAGAAGAAAAACCAAGGGAGAACAAAATCATCGAGAAGGCACTTGATTGCTAGAAATCGGATTCACTATAAAACTTCACCATGAATGATTACATGAACAAGATCACCACCGGGATCCTACCTCGATCTTGATCCTTGCTCTAGAGCTCTGACGTGGTCTTCCATGCAAGGTCCCCACATCGGCTAGGGAGACCCTATACAACTAGAACGACCCTCCTCTCCGAGATGGTGTCCCTCAAGCTTCTCTGCTCCTCAGAGTCGGATAACAAATGAATTATTGCATGGCTCTCGGCCAAGGGGCTATAAATAGTCCGAGATGCAGCTAGGTCAAAGAGGGGGTCGACTGGGCCTCGAAGTGGGCTGGGACGGCCGTCCTGGGCCGACTGGCCTAGGCCCACTTCGGCCCAGCCCGCGGCCTCCTTTGCCCGGTGTTGCTTCCCGAGTCTTCTAGAGTCTTCCCCCTCCTACATGTGGGCCCTTGACGTCAGTTTCTCTGTGGTTTAGATGGAGCTCCTTGTCCCACAAGATTCGGCAATTTTTTGACTGGGTCCTCAGAGTTTTCCATCTTCTCGGGTTCGGTCCTTGGGCTTCTTGGAGTCATGTTTACTTCATTGCTTGACTAGTACCGGGCTTCAAGGTCTTGTCATGAGGTGCCTAATGAACTTATCCCGGAAGTCTTGCTTTCAACACTAAAATCCTGCATAAATACTAAACTCCAAAACCGACATGCACAAACGAACTTGTTATACCAAGGAGGTTAGTACCAATGGATAGTATATAAAATTCATGCCAACACCGAAGGTAAACTCATGGCTAGGTTGGCGGAATTTCACCGTCAATATCTCCCCCATGCTTAAACCTTGCTCGTCCTCAAGTAAGTCTTTGATGGATATCATCGTTGCCCCTCAATGTTTAAACCTCGCACTTGATCATACATGAGAAAACATAATTTTGTCAAAAGTTTAGTTCTTTAAAGTTCCATGATGTACTATCCTTCATCCCTACGGAGGGTAGATTATTAATTAAGCTTTTCCCACAAGTATTAACATGCTCCCAAATTCAAATGGATCTCAGAAATTTTGAAATAAAGAACGAGATGAAAAAGGGCTAAACTAAGTTCAAAAATTTAAACCACCTTGCATCTTGCTCATGAACTCTCATCTCATCTTGTCTCTCAAGCCTATTTCTTCTACTCCTTTCCCTCTCAAAACATATATGTAAGTGGTAGGCTTTATATGGAGCTCTTTGGGAAAGTTTTAGTCCTACCAAGATATTATAAATGAGATGTTGTCAAAACAAGGCAAGCTTCTCATGGTCTTACCGAGACTCGTCAATATAATAAAGGTCATTGGAAAAATAATGTTATATCAAGGAGGGGGAGAGAAAATACACACTTTGAGATAGGTGGACATGTGCAAATGGCAAATAGTGATCCTGAGGCACAAAGGAAGTCCTCGTTATCGGATTGCACATGGTTGGAAAGATGAGTTTGGATCTTTTAAATCTTGAAACCTTGAAATTCCTAACGCACTTTAGAGAACCGGGGAGTTCACTTTATTTTATTTTATATCATACATACTCATATATATATTTTTCTTTTCTCATTTTTTCTTTCTTTATACTCACTTTTTTCTTTTCTTTTTTTATTTGCTCCCCTTGAACTCTAATTGCATTGTACCTACCTCCTCCCCTATGCTTAGACATTTGCTTGTCCTCGGGCAAAGAGATGATAGAGATAAGGTAGGTACTAGAAATATTTTTCCTTTGGAGAGATACTTAAAATCTTTAATCTTCGCACCATCTTGCGATATTCCTCGAATTGACGATCCATACTCAATGATAGGTTGTGGTCAAGGAGGTAAACTCAAAATATGATATTTTAGTTTAACTCCGGCGAGGTTTGTGAGATCTCCGATGTGGGGATACACAATGCACGGATAAAAAGGCTAGCAAAAAGATAGATATATGGCTCTAGATAGGTAGAGCAACACGCAAGTGGTATTTATGACAAGGTTAGCATTACTTTTAAGAACAAAAATAATTCATCTTTAATCCATTTAAAACTTGAGAGCACATAAAACACTATGGGTCTTTATTTTTATCATAACCTCCACTAAAGATTAAGCTAGCATTTAGATAATTTTAGATTTGCATTTTAAGAGAGCATTAGCTTAATCATGCATAAAACAAGTACAAAGATAAACAAAGCATCAATTATAATCATATATCATCATGGCATAATCTTTGTAACTTTACAAAAGGTAAAAACTAGGTGTTGACTTTATTCATGATGGAAATAAAAACTAACACAAATGCTGAAAGTTTAAATAAAAACTAAAAACACTACACATACATCGGCGCATACAAGCTGAAAATTAAAGAAAAAGGGGAAAGGAAAGACTAACTAAAGCTCCTCCTCTCTCTAATCTTCCACCGGTGGTTGATATTAATAATCTTGATTGTTGTACCCTTGCTCATAATAGGATTGCACCGCTCCTCCTATGAATTATCCCGGTGGTGCTAAGTGAAGGCGTCCAAGCTCATAAGCGATGTTTGCATTTCCTTCACCCATTTGGTTTGCATTGGTTTGGATGGATGCGGTATTTTGCATGTTTCTTGCAGCGTATCCTCCAATGATGGCCACACTTTGTGGCGGTTGAGGAAGGTGTGCATATGGCTCCGCAAAGGCTACATTGGGTACCGCAAAATTTGGTGGGGGTATGGCTGCACCACTCCCCCATGCTTGCATTGGTACAACTCCGTAGTAACTCGGCGGCGCCGGAATTCCTCCAAATGGTGGCACATAATTTTGTTGCGCACCTCCTTCTTGGGTCGTGGAAGAACCTTCTTTTATAATCCTTCCTCTTTTATTTTTCTTCGCCGGCACAAGAAGTCCTTCCTCTAACCAATCTTTTTTCCCCTCAAGAAAAAGTCTTAATCTTCCATCAGATAGGGGCAAATTTACTTTGGCCACTTTGAAGCCTCCTCTCTCATCTCCACTTATATATTTGCCTTTCTTCAAATCCCAGGGAGGTCCTGGCTAGGAGATGCTCTAGGTTTCTTGGAATTGCCGGTCTCAAAGAGATAGCCAACATGGAGAGGTAACACCCTGAACCAATATCTCCCGAACCCGTTGTTGCTTCACAACACCACCGGTTGATCATAAGGTGAGTAGGGTCGATTGGCTGCCTGGCAATCAAAGCCGAGTAAAGCCAATTCACCTCCATGTCGGTCATCTTGGTCTCTCTCATTCTCCCCAAAATCCTCTTACACATCCATGAGTGAAAAACTTGGATGATGGGGTCCCAGATACTATTTCTTTGTTGGTGAGCTTCTGCCGCGATCATACTCCAAAAACCTTCCAATGTGCCTCCATGCACATCCACTTGTTCTGGGGCTTCCTTTTGAAAACCAAGAGATTCCCTAATATACTCATAGGGAACCACTTGTTCAACTTCCTCCAAACGGAATGAGAGACTCAACACTCCTTTTAAGGATACGCGCCATGGTCATGAGAATTTCCAAGGAGAATTCCTTGTGGGTGTTTACCGACACTCCGTTGGAGAATTGCACCCCACCTAGGTGTCCCAACATGTAGTAAATATCCGTATGAAAACCAAATATGTGGAGAGCTTGGTCGTCAAAGTCGATGTTCGCTATAAGCCTCTACTCAAGGCGAGCGAGCTTCTCCTCCTCCTCCATCTTGATGATAAACCCATCGGAATACCACAGCGTATGGAGGTGGAGCGGATGATCGTGTCGAGCGACGAGGTGGGATGGGCGGCTCCTCCGTACGTCCTTGAGGTTCGGTGAACCTCATAGACGAGCATCTTGTGGCCCTCATGCCACCGAGGAGACAAGTGTCATTCCTCCTCGGCGGTGCCGTGTCCTCCTTCATACTCCGAGGAGACTCAGAGACCGAGTGCCTCCTCAAAAAGGTTGTTGTTGATGGCTTGGACGACGGTGATCCCTTCTTCTTGGTGAAAAGACTTGTAGCTTTCTTCCATGGTTGCTGCACTCTCTCTCACAAATATATATCCGGGGTTTTCAACTGGTAACAAGGTACACAAATATTATTTGGTGTATGGACTTTGAGTGGAATTAGGATGTGTTTTGTTGAATGAAAAAAACAGGATGGATGGCTAAGTCTAAGGTGGTTCTGAACTACAAACTTGAGCACACGAACAAAGACCTGGATGGGAGACTTACCTGCCGAAGGGGAGCACTAGGGTGCTTTTAAAGGGGGTAGGCCGGTCGGCCTGGTCCGACCGGCCTAGGGGCCTCTATGCTTCTCCTGGCTCAGTTCTTCTCCACTGCGCTCATGCTTGCTTTGTTGCTTCGTGCTTCGTGTGCTTCACGGGGTTGCACCTCCACACGTTCTCGTCTACAACTTCGCTTGGATTATTGCTCCTTCCACTTGATGATTTTGCTTTGAGTCACCTCCATGATGCTCCCTTGCCTCACATGCCTCCATGATATTCCTGCAAAACAAAGCCTTGGCTGCCCCCGTGATGCATCATGGTGCATGCATGGCTAGGCTAACTAGATTGCCTCCCTCTAAGCATGTCTTAATGCTAAGTAGTCCTCTAATTTCGAAAAATAAAAAAACTCAGAGCTTGCATTGATTCAAATGTAAATTTTGAGAAGTTTTTAAAGTATTAAAAACAAGTGTAAGTCGAAAATATTTTCTGACTACTTTTATGTTGGTCTCATCGGTATTGTTTGCCTTCATTAATTGAGAGCAAACTTTTCCCGGCTTGATCATGGGGGCATAGGTTTAGGTTCTAATTTTGGTTAAACGAGAGAGATTTTGAATGAAATAAAATTAAATGAGGCTTAGAAAAATTCTAATTCTAGAGAAACCAAGGATATGGATTTTAAACCAACAAAGTCAAGTTTCTAGGTTCACGCGAGTCCTACCATGCGCTAAAATTAAAATAACATCTAGGTACAAGGCGTGGCTCTACTCGTGTGTTTTTAGCATGTAAAACAAGTCAACCATAACATCATGAAGAGGATGGAAGGTTGAGATAGGTTCTGAATTTTTTGTTTTGGTTTCTCGAAAAGAAGAAAATAACTCATAGGATGGCTCATGTAAAGGGTTTATGATCCAAATGAAATATCCAACCAAGAATTATGTCTCTAATATTGTTCAACCACTCTAAGTCGAATGTTTTTCGTAGCAAATTTCAAAACTAACTTACTTGAAAAGACTCGAAAAATCTTGAATTGGGTTGTCCTCCCGGTAGCTTATTCTTGACTCAACCAAATGGGTTGCCTCCCGCCTAGCGCTTCGTTTATAGTCCATGGCTAGACTTCTTATCTTGATTACTTCGGATCAACACTCTTTGCGGGCGTTGCAATCTTGGGTACCCACTTCTGCACCATCTTGGGCATGGGCTTATTTTCCGGCTTAGTCTTTTTTTTGGTCTTTACAGGCTGGCTTTGTCCTTTGGTTTTGACGGATGCAACAACTTCCTTCATGTAGTGGCTCGGCATCTCAAACTCCAGTCCTTCAGTCTAATTTTCATGGTCTCCTTAATGTGATCCTCCATCTCTCCCGAATGAGTTTGAGTAGCCTTCGTCGTCTCAGGACCTTGGGTTGTCTCAGAGATTCTCCTTTGCTACCCATCGGGCGTCCGACATGTTGTACCACTTGCGTATCTAGCATCTTCATCACGACGAACACTTCACGTATAGAGCTTTTGACCTCCATCACCTTGCCATCTAAATTCTCCAATATTTTCTCCATAGCCTCGAACTTAGTGACGGCATCCTTGTTGATCTTAGCTTGCTCGTCCATGAAGTCCTTCAATTGCGTACAAAGGGGAACCAAATCTTGAATGGATGAACTTGCATTAAATCAGGGTTTACCTTGGACATGTCCATACTCACACTCCTCGCATGTGGATCTTGCCTTGACAGCCTTTAGGTCTTAAGCTTCTCTCTCTATATCCATCTTCTCCATCCTCCTCATAAGGAAATCGATATGCCACTTAAGGAAGTCGGCTCGCATGTATTCATTGAAACACTCCAAAGCTTCCACGGTCGTCTCCATGGGCAATTGAACAAACGTATCAATCTTGTTGCACAAACTTTGAGTCTTGGTCAGCGAATAAAATCCTTCATAAAGTTCCTCATCAACGCTTCCCAATCTTGCTTCGACTCCACCGGTAGAGTGTGGAACCAATGCAAAGCTTTTCCAAGTAGTGAGAACGGAAAAAGCCTTGCCCTCACTTGATCTTGAGTCACCCCATCCTCATCGAAAGTTTGACATAGTTGAACAAATGCTTGGAGGTGAAGGTTCAGATCATCTTTACCGGTGAAAGGCGAGTGTTGCACCATGTGGATAGTTGAGACCTTGATCTTGCACAGCCTTCCGGTGTCTTGAAGGTTTATGATAGGTAGATCAACGACGTCCGGGGTGCATAGCTCGATCTTGCGCTCTGGTTGCGGTTGTTCTCCCATGAGTGGCAGTTGAGGTTGATCTTCCTTTGGACTTGGAGGTGGTGATCCCCTTGGAGATTCCGATGGCCTTTCGACTTTGGCTTTTGGATGTAGGGTTTCCAACCTTTTAGCTTGTGTTGCACGTCTCCTTTGTCTGTAAAGTTTTTCTAGATCATCCACAAAAATATTTGGGTTTCTTGGAGAGGTAGCCAACCATCTCCAGTTAGGGTTAGCAATAAACAAAAATCTATAAAGAAAAATTTGGGTTAATCAAAACTAGATTAGATTGATTTTTTTCTTTTTGAGGATGATCAAAGTTAAATGATGCAAAAGAAAATCAAAAGAAAAACTGAAAAATATTCACAAGAAGAGCGACACTAGATCGGATCTTGATTGCTTGTTCCCCGGCAACGGCGCCAGAAAAAAGGGGCTTGTTGACGGTGTATATTCATATCAAAGTTCATATGGATTTGCAAGCGGACAAATCCCCCGTGGTAGTCAAGGGACCCTTCTTCCCTTAGTGTGAGAACCCAAGGTATCGAATCTGTAGAACAATGTGCAACACTAGGATTCAATCTAGTGAAGCAAGAAAAGCTATCTTTTGAAGAACCAAGTTGCATCTAATCTAAGAGATCATCAAGAAAACACATCTAATCTAATCTACTAAGAGGTAGCGAGAGAAAGCAAGAGATAACCGATCTAGAGAGTCTAGATCATGCTTATGTTGTAGCTCCAAACAAGATGGATGAAGATAGAAAAGCGAATCTCATTAAAAGCATCTTTAAACCGTGGCCTCCGGTCCGATTCCGAAGAACGAACGCCTTTTGGAGCCACCGTTCTATCACAACGCACCCTATTCATGCGGGTTAGCCTAGGGTGAGTTCGATAAGAACAAGTTGAAATACTTGGTCGATACGGTATGCACCTCTAGCCACCGCGGCTACAAGAGCACCCTATGCAACCTATCTTAAGTATATATTGAGGAAGAAGCAAAACCAAGTGAGAACAAAATTATCGAGAAAGCACTTGATCACTAGAAATCGGATTCACTACAAAACTTCACCATGAATGATTACATGAACAAGATCACCATCGGGATCCTACCTCGATCTTGATCCTTGCTCCAGAGCTTCGACGTGGTCTTCCATGCAAGGTTCCCACGTCGGCTAGGGAGACCATATACAACTAGCACGGCCCTCCTCTCCGAGATGGTGTCCCTCAAGCTTCTCTCTCCTCGGTAGTGGATGACGAATGAATTCTTGTGTGGCTCTCGGCCAGGGGGCTATAAATAGTCCGAGAAGCAGCTAGGTCAAATGGGGGCCGACTGGGCCTCGAAGTGGGCTGGGCCGGCCATCCTGGGCCGACCGGCCTGGGCCCACTTCCGCCCAGCCCGCGGCCTCCTTTGCCCGGTGTTGCTTCCCAAGTCTTCTAGAGTCTTCCCCCTTCTGCATGTGGGCCATTGACGTCAGTTTCTCTGCGGTTTAGATGGAGCTCCTTGTCCAGCAAGATTCGGCAGTTTTCTGACTGGGTCCTCGGAGTTTTCCATCTTCTCGGGTTTGGTCCTTGGGCTTCTTGGAGTCATGTTTACTTCATTGCTTGAATTGTACCGGGCTTCAAGGTCTTGTCATGAGATGCCTAATGAACTTATCCCGGAAGTCTTGCTTTCAACACTAAAATCCTGCACAAACACTAAACTCCAAAACCGACATGCACAAACGAACTTGTTATACCAAGGGGGTTAGTACCAATGGATAGGATATAAAATTCATGCCAACACCTAAGGTAAACTCATGGCTAGGTTGACGGAATTTCACCGTTAACACACCCTCTGCATCATCAACGTCGATGGTCTCAACGTCGGAACTAATCGTGGTGGTGTCCGCAGACACCGCGGACTTGGTCAACTTCCCCTTCCTCTTCTCCTCTGCGGCCTAGGAGGCGGATATCCTCCCCACCGTCTGCCGCGTACGCCGCAGCACGACAACCATGGATGTCGCCCTACGAGACGTGGCGGGAACCTCGTTGTCGCTCCCCACCGTCGAGTCGGAGATGTACTTGTCGATGGGGGGAGCTGGCGCCGCCTGCACGTCCGCCACGTCGCGGACCTTGTAGCTGCGCTGATCCTCGTCGTGCAGCGGTGCCGGGCACCAGTAGATGCCCTCGCAGTGCATGTAACAGCTTTCACCACACGCTACGGCTTGTACGAGTTCGTGGTGGTTTCTTTCGGGCTGACCAACGCCCCTGCTTACTTCATGAACTTGATGAACAAGGTCTTCATGGAAGAGTTGGACAGGTTTGTAGTGGTGTTTATCGATGATATCTTGATCTACTCTGAGACCACTGAGGAGCACGAGGAGCACCGACAGGTTGTGCTAGAGAGGCCGAGGCGGCGAAACTGTATGCAAAGTTCAGCAAGTGCGAGTTCTGGATGGAGAAGGTCGCTTTCTTGGGACACGTGTTGTCAGCAGAGGGGATAGCCGTGGATCCGTCCAAAGTTGAGTCGGTGACCAAGTGGGAGCAGCCATTAAACGTGACAGATGTCAGAAGCTTCCTTGGGTTGGCAGGTTACTACCGGAGGTTCATCGAGAACTTTTCCAAGATCGCAAAGCCAATGACAGAGTTGCTCAAGAACAACACGAAGTTCGAATGGTCAGAAGCGTGTGAGAAGAGCTTCCAGGAACTGAAGAAGAGACTCACCACAGCCCCAGTGCTTACCTTGCCGGATATCAAGAAAGACTTTGTGGTCTACTGTGATGCTTCAAAGCAAGGACTTGGTTGTGTCCGATGCGGAGAAGGGAAAGTTGTGGCTTATGCTTCCAGACAGCTGAAGAAACACGAGGAAAACTACCCGACACACGACTTGGAGTTGGCAGCTGTTGTGCATGCGCTCAAAATCTGGAGACACTACCTGATTGGGAACAAGTGTGAACTGTTTTCCGACCACAAGAGCCTGAAGTACTTCTTTACACAGACCGAGCTGAACATGAGGCAGAGACGGTGGTTAGAGCTGATCAAGGATTACGACGTCGAGATCAACTACCACCCAGGCAAAGCTAACGTCGTGGCAGATGCACTGAGCCGTAAAACATACTGCAACAACCTCATGGTAGAAGAGGAGCAACCTGCTTTGCATGAAGAGCTAGAGAAGCTGAGAATCGAGATTGTGGACCAAGGCCAAGTCAACGTGATGCAAGTGACCTATGACTTGGAGGAGCGAATCCGTACAGCCCAGAAGGAGTGTGCGGGAAATCAAAGTGCTGAGAGAACTAATGAAGCAGGGCAAAGCCGAGGACTACCGGGTTGATGAACAGGGCACTGTGTGGTTGAAAGAACGGATCTGTGTACCACAAGACAGGGCACTCCGGGATCAGATCATGAGAGAAGCTCACGACTCGAGGTACTCGATTCACCCAGGCAGCACCAAGATGTACAGAGATCTGAAGATCAGGTACTGGTGGAAGGACATGAAGAAGGATATCGCACACTACGTGGCCTGTTGCGACACCTGTAGCAGAGTAAAGATTGAACATCAGAAGCCTGCTGGCCTGTTGAAGCCGTTGGATATTCCAGTGTGGAAGTGGGAGGACATTTCCATGGACTTTGTGGTGGGACTCCCTAGAACACCAAAAGGAAACGACTCAGTTTGGGTCATAGTGGACAGGCTGACTAAAGTGGCTCACTTTGTGCCGGTAAAGACCAGGTATGCAACCGAGAAGTTGGCGTAGCCGTACGTAGAGCACATACTCGGGCCGCACGGGGCACCCAGAAGTATTGTGTCCGATCGAGGGCCACGGCTTGTCTCCAAGTTTTGGCGAGCTTCCACAAGCTTATGGGCACCACACTCAGCTACATCACAGCTTTCCACCCGCAGACAGATGGTCAGACGAGAGAGGGTTAACCAGTCCTGGAGGACATGCTACGAGCTTGTGCACTCACCTATGGTACTGATTGGGAGAGCAGTTTGCCGTTTGCAGAGTTCTCGTACAACAACAGCTTTCAAGCAAGTCTCCGGATGGCACCCTTCGAGGCACTTTACGGTCGAAAGTGCAGAACCCCGCTAGCCTGGTCAGAGGTTGGAGAGCGAGCTCTGTTTGGACCAGCAATCATTGAGGAAGCAGAGGAGAAAGTTGAGAAAGTTCGGGAGAACCTGAAAATCGCTCAGAGTCGTCAGAAGAGCTATGCCGACAAGAGAAGGAGAGAGTTGACCTTTGCAGTTGGCGACAGGGTGTACTTGAAAGTTTCACCGCTCCGAGGAACTAAGAGGTTCTTGGTGAAGGGAAAGCTTGCACCGAGGTACGTGGGACCGTACCCCATCACCCGTAGGATAGGAAGTTTGGCCTACCAGCTTGCACTACCCGAGACAATGGCAGGAGTCCACCCAGTGTTTCACGTGTCACAGCTGAAGAAGAGTGAGAAGGCAGTGGAGGCAAAGCAAGTGCCCATGGAGTTGCTTGACTTGCAAGACAACCTGGAATATACAGAGTATCCTGAGAAAATCTTGGACAGAGCTGTCAAGGAAACAAGGAGAACTACCATTCCTTTCTGTAGAGTGTGGTGGAGCAACCATACAGAGCGAGAGGCAACATGGGAGAAGGAAGAGGATCTCAGGAAAGAGTACCCTCACTTGTTCACATAGGAGGTCGAGGACTAAATCTCGAGGACGAGATTCTCGGTGGTGGGGGAGAATGTAACAACCCAGGTTTCTAGGTGTGTGAATTTTGCGAAAATTTAAAACTTTTTGTTTGCTTTGAAGTGCTACCAATGTTTGAACCAAAATTGCTAGCCTCTCACCAAATTCTCCACTAATTTATCCTATTGATAAAACTTATATTTAAAATATGGTATAATTTGTGAGTTGGTTCTTCTTTGGTTTAATTGGAGTTCAATTGAGTGAGGTTTGAATTTGAAAGGGGATCAAATTCAAACCTAGATTCAAACCCTTATTCAAACCTATTTGTTTTAAAAGGGAAAGGGGAGCTAGGAGCGGTGGGCCGCTTCTTTCCTTTCCATGCGTGCAGCCGGCCCAGTCCGCGACCAGATCTGGCCCAGCTAAGCCCGCACCGCAGCCCTTCCTCACCATCTCCTTCACCGCCGGCGTGTGGACCCCGCTTGCCGGCCTTATCTCTTTCCCCTTATCTCTTTGACCCGCGCCGGACAGCTGAGCCAGGCGCGCAGCGCCGCCGGTCCAACCGCGCCGGCCCGCGCGGGGGTGGCACGCGCGGCCGAGCCGACCGGCCGGCACGCACGCCAAGGTCGGCGCGTGCACGCGAACCCGAAGCGACCCGGGGAAAGGGGATTTGACCCCGCTGCCCCTATCCCACCGAGCATCCGAGGCGGGCGAGCATCACCGCGGGCGCCACCTGGCCCGAGGAGGCGGCGAGCCAAGGGCACGGTGGACCTTTCCACCTCGAAGCCCCGCGGCGTGGATTCAAAAGAGGAGGGGGGCAGTTCGGGTTGGAGACAAGGCCAACCACCCCACTTGGGGTTTTCCTCCACCTCTGTTCGGCGGCGTGCTCGGAGAGGAAGGAGAAGGCGGGCGCGCGCTGCCGCGCCGCGCCGTTGGGGAAAAAGGGCAGGCGGCCCGTGCTGCTGCGTTGCGCTGGGCGAGGGAGGAGCCGGAGTCCGGATCGGGAGCACGGACCACGACGCCGAACCAAGGGAGGAGCGCGACGACGTGAACAACTACATCGCCGGAACGCCTTCACGCCGGAACCTCAACGACCCGTCTTCGTCAGGCCGGCCACGTCTACACCGTCGCCCCGCCATGAGCACCACGGCCTTCCACTTCTCTTCTCCCCCCTTGGATTCTTGCTGTGTTGGCACCTGTGTGGAGGCGCGTCGGCCGTGAACCCTGCGCCCGGATGCCGGCCTTCGCGCCGCAGCATTGCCGTGCCGCGACGGATGGCGTTCTTGGGCGGACGTGTCCCCGAGCGCCGCCGTCGCCGTGCGAAGGGCGACGCGGACTCGTGCGGGGTGAGCCGGATGGACGAGAGGGGGGCGACGCGCGCGCGGCTACCCCAAGCCGGCGGGCGAGCCCTCTCCCCGGAGCACGCCGTCGCCGTGCGTGGAGCGGAGGAGTGTTTGGCCATCGAGCCGTGATCTCCTGTGCGGGTGGGAAGTAGGGAGCGCGTTCCCGCGTCGCGCCGCGCCGTCGAGCCGGGGGCCGAACGCGCGTCGCGGCGCCGTTCGTTGATGGCCGGGCGTTTGGGCCGGGCGCGCGGTCGTGAGTGTAATCCGGGCTTCGACCCGTGGCTTGTGCGAACGTGTGTGCGTGTGTGGGGGAGCCGTCACGCGCGTGACACGCCGGCGGCGGCGGCGTCGTGTCCGGCCACCGGGACGACGCGCCGTCCGCGCGCGCGCGGATGCACGGGTGCAAGAATGCGGCCGGCAAGCACACCCCGGTGCCGAGCCGAGCCGTATGCCGTTGCCGGTGGACGTGGAACCGGGCGTGAGGCGCCGAGCCGAACGTCGGCGGCGCACCGCGGTCGCGGCGCCGCCAGGCATTTTGTCGAGCATCTGTGGGGCGTGTGAGCTGCGCTGGGTTAAAAAGGGGAAAGCGGGCCGTCGGCCGGGATTGGGCCCTGGGCCCAGCTTTCTGCAGGCAGGCCGCCGGCCCGGCTTGAGTTAAGAGCTGGAGGGGTAAAATCAGACTTCGGCCGCCTTCTCTAGCAGGCTGAGCTGCGCAGGCCGTATGGGCCGAAACCATCTCGCGGGCCGAAGCGGGACGCTGGGCCGCTCACGGCCCAGCAGCGCTTAAGGCCTCCTTCAGCCTGTCAACTGTGTGGCGCTGACGTCATGCTGACGTCAGCAGCCCTTTTCTTTTGAAAACTCCTTTTCTTTTCTGTTTAAAATTCCAGAAAATGTATTTTAATCTTTAAAAATTCATAATAGATTCTAGGGAGCTCCGAAAAATACAAAACTAATTTCTATAAATCCGTATTTGCGAAACTTTGCTGATTGTAGGTAGTTTGGGAACTTTTGGATCTTCTAAATTGGATTTTATTTGGAGTTATTGCTTAGATGTGCACCGTATTTATATTTTCGCGTCGAATCTCGTGCCGCAGACCCGAGCTTCGACCGGGGAGGACGTGGAGGACCCCGAGTACACTTGCTCCGGACGCCGATCGCTTCACCGGCAACGAAGGTGTCATGTCACTCCTAACCATATAGAACCTATGTTGCTTTGTAGCTGCTAGTGCTTTACTTTAATGCATTGTTCTGATGAATTGCATAACCCGTTTGATAGCCATGCCTTGATGTTTTGATATACCCTGATCCTTGTTCTACTACCTGCGGGACTAGCTACAGACCCCTAGCTAGTCCCTTACCTCAACTATCCATACTTTTGTTGCTTGACTATGGATGGTGCTCTGGGTTTGGACTGAGATGTGGGGATCTCGGTGTGATTCCAGC
Source organism: Cenchrus americanus (assembly GCA_947561735.1). Classification (NCBI taxonomy): domain Eukaryota; kingdom Viridiplantae; phylum Streptophyta; class Magnoliopsida; order Poales; family Poaceae; genus Cenchrus; species Cenchrus americanus. Next base: position 49,065,559 of record OX387244.1, on the reverse strand, counting down.
GTGCGTTCTGGGTTGTGTACCCCTTGCTGTGTTTTGGCGGGAGCGAGCCGCTGGTTACTTGTGAACGGCTGCCGAGGGAAGATGCGATCTGGCCTCTTACCCAAGGGTCGTGTCGTGTGGGATGGAGATGTTGAGTGCTCGCTCTCGGCCTCTTAAGGACCGATCGTCAGTTGACCTTGTTTCGAATGACTACTTTCGTACAGACCGCCCGCCTTGTATTGGGCGGGGGTGCGGGGTGAGACTTGTAGTGGATAGCACCCCTCCTGCGGGAGGATCGGTGTGATCATGTCGGGAGTGGTCTTTCCCTCCTTAGTAGACTTTGCCCCGGCGAGGCCGGGGAAGGGTTCCACGGCTTCGAGGGACCTCTCGCGGGTAGTATGAGCTCGCCGCGGAGGCGGGGCCGGCTCGGAGATGCGAAGGGTACTATCCACTTACTTGGGCTTCGGCCCGTATGGTAGGGTCGGACACCGGTGACGGCCGGTTCGGACCTATTCGGGCGGGTACAGTTGTACAACCTCTGCAGAGTGTTAAACCTATAGCTATAGTCCGTGTCCACTGGTTATGGACAGTCTTTCGATCTCTCACCTGACTAGTTACACTTCTCTTGTGCTTCTTCTCTCCCCCGAGTGTGTGAGCCCGGCTTCGGCCGTTGAGATGTGGGGATAGGAGCCGGTGGGCCCCACATCGCAGATGAGAGTTGGGTTCTGGATCGTGGTTGAGATCCGGTGTTTTGGTGTGGTATTCCTTGAGCGGGGTGTGGACCCCTGAGGTGTGGACCTCGGAAGCGGAAGCTTCCCCGAGGTGTGGACCTCCTCGCTACTCTGCTTACCTTGTATGTAGCACTGCTGCTTTGCTTAAGCTTTCTACAGCCAGAATAGGGTTATCTCATGCATTGTAGAATATACACCGCTTTTGCCTCTTTGTTGGGAAGCTGACATGACCTACCCGCTTATCGGGTAGACCCTGGTGACTCTGACGCAGAGCCGGACTACGACTTCGACAACGACGGTTGGGTGGACTAGAGCTCTTCCTACACTTGAGCTGCCTGCGGAGATGGAGTTCCCGCGCTTTCATGAAGCCGCTCGCTAAACGTTTTATTTCCGTTTGATTCGGCCCTGATGGACTTGTACTCGGCATGTGCCGAAGAGATGTACTCTGATTAATGTAATAAAATAAATATTGTACTCTATTGCTTTGTTTTTACTTTTCTGTATGGATTTTGGAATCGCTGAGACAGGGATTGCACGTGGTAGCCTCCTGGGACTACCACCGAGGTGCTAAGATTCGGGATTCCGTTCGCGGAAAACCGGGTCGTTTCAGTTGGTACCAGAGCCATGCTTGACTGTAGGGCGAGCCCCAGGAATGGTCGATAGCATAGGAAGCCGTTTCTGAACCTTGAAACTTTATATATAAACTCCTTGGCTTCCGTATGTATATAACTATACTTATATATATGCATTACCTTGATTAACTTTCACTAACTACCTTACTAACTACGCTCTAACAACGTTGTGCAGATGGCGGAGACGACGTGGGTTCCCTTGGAGTCGGACGGCAAGAGCTACGGAGGCTTCTGCCGCCTGCTGAGAGAGTGCCTGGAGGCAGCTGGAGTGGGGACCGACGGAGTCAGCTACAAGGGGAGAGCCATGGGGTACTTGGAGCAGACCCCCACCTTCCTGGCCGTCACGGTGCCGGCAGACCCACGGGTGCCAGAGTTCAAGGAGATTGTGATGCACTGTTTCGAGAGTTCGGTCACGGAGGCACACCAGACTGGCGCACGCAGGACTCTCAAGAAGGTGTGTGCTCAGCTCAGGGAGAGGCTTAAGGATACTCCGTTCAGTGTGCTTCCGACAGAGATCTACAACCCGGGCCGCTGGGACTCGGGCGACCAGGCACGGTACCTGGAGGTGACCGCAGTGGAGGAGGACCCGAGGATGCTCGCTGCCAGGCGGTGCATCCTGGCTCAGGACCAGGTGCTGTACTGGGCGGACGGAGAGACCGCGTACCTTCGGTGGAGGTGTGACGATGCTATTCAGCGAGTTCGGGACTTGGAGCTGGAGAGAGAGGACATACTGGACGAGTTGGAGGCGTCGCACGTGAGGAACGGGGAGCTAGTGCGGCTTGGACCGGCGGCCGGCCGCGGCTAGCACCGAGAGGGACGCCGGAGGATTGCTACTCGGGAGGCGCGGTTGAGGGCGAGCGGGAGCTACACGGGACTTCGGTGGAGGCCTCGCGGGAGGACGGGGTGAGAGCGGGCGAGAGGCGAGAGATCGGTTGGAGTCGGTCGGTGCCGCGGCCGCCGACTATCGGGTCAAGGTGTGGGATCTACGGGGAGGCGAGCCGACACAACTACCACCACCCGTGTTACCTTGGAGGACCGGTCTACGAGGAGAGGGACGAGAGCGACGAGACCCGCGCGGCTTGGGAGCGGTCGACCGGCGAGAGGCTGACAGAGCTGGAGGCGCTCTCCGCACAGCTACCACCCAAGAAGAGGCCCAGACTGAGGACAGAGACTTCCGAGCTTCCCCCGACGCCCCTACCATGAGTGCGGCCGTACCCGAGAGGTTCGCAGGACACGGCGGAGATGGACCGTGCTCTCTAGGATACTCGTGACTACTACGGGGGACCGGCGATCAGGATGCCGGGTTACCCAGGAGTCCACTCGCCACCGTTCTACTCGGTACCACCAGACACCAGCTCCGAGGCACCTCAGAGTACTCAGTGATGGGAGTAGAGATCTTGTAGCAGATTCTGAGTAGATGTAATGAGTTAGATGTAATGCTACCGCTCATGTGACATACCTGTAGTAGCTACCCCATGATGTACCATGCGTTAGCAGGATGTGTTGCCGTGTACCCTCGAAGGTCGTTGGAGTAAACCTCGAGGTGCACCCCTTTTGTATGGTGGCATTGATTGAGTGACATGGATCTTCATGGTTTCTTTCGGATTTCATGCTTCTTTATGTCTGTCTGAAATTTTGTGACTGTTAGTAGGATTACTCCGTTATAGTTAATAACATGATTAAATACATTCTCCCTACCACTACTAACTATTGCAACTGGAACAGATGTCGGGAGCAAGGAGGTCCGGGCGACTCCTGGCTCGTTTCGAGGAGGTCGCTGGGGACGACGGAGGGGAGGATGCCCCTAACCCAGCAGGAGCGAGAGGTCGCGGACGTCGTGGAGGTCACGCGCCAAGGGGCGGGCTCCGCGGAGGCCGAGTAGGCCGAGTCGGCGGTCGAGGAGCCGCGCGCGACGACGAGGGAGCTCAGGAGCAGGAGCTCGAGCACGAGCAGGTACCCCGGCCCCGAGGGAGGAGCAGGCCAGGCTCAGGGACACGAGGTGCCACCACCGCCACCTCCCCCGAACTTGGCCGACGTGATGGCGGTGCAAACACGGTCGATGCGAGACGATCACTCAGATGCTAGCCCAGAACAACAACAACAACAACCCTAGGGGCCAGAACCGCTACGCGCCAGAGGGTTTCCAGAAGAAGGTTGAGAACTTCAACAAGCTGCGACCGCCTACCTTCGACCACTCAGCAGACCCGATGGATGCGGATAACTGGCTACGTGAGATCGAGAAGAAGCCGGAGGCCGACCGAGCTTACCGAGGAGGAGTGTGTGATCGTGGCGGCGCACCGGCCGATCGGCACGGCCCGGTGCGTGGTGGGACGGCTACCGTGACTCGCACGGGACCCGGTTGCACATCGGGTGGGACGAGTTCGTGGAGGCCTTCGGGGAGCCACCACATCCCGGACGCAAGTGATGGACGGGAAGGCCGACGAGTTCGAGCACCTCAAGATGGGAAACATGTCGGTACGGGGAGTACGCCAACCGCTACCGGGGAGCGATGAGGTACGTGCCGAAGACACCGACACGAGAGAAGAAGAAGGTCTGCGGTTCGAAAGGGACCGCACAAGGGGATGGCACACCACTTGTCCGCGCACGAGCGCCCGACACTTCGCTCCATTATCGACAAGGCACCGATCGTGGAGAGGTCAAGGCTTGCGTACATGGAGGTTCGTGGGAGCAAGTCCAAGCGCTCGGACCGGGCGAGACGCTCGGGACCACCTCGGAGGCGAGAGGACGGGGTTACACTCGGTGCCACCCGTCACGGAGAGAGGCACCACGCCTCTCGGTCTCGGCCGCCGAGAGCAGAGCCAACCCGGGGGCGGGAGTGGAGGTCGAACAGTCGGAAACCGAGGGCCGCCACCGCGAGTGCCCGACGGGTCCAAGGTGACATGCTTCAACAGCGCCGTCGAGGTTGGGCATAAGTCGTTTGAGTGTCCCCGGCGAGGTACCACCGGGGAGTCGAGCCGCGGTTCTCGGTTCCGGACCCCGGCCAAGCCACCGGCACCGGGAGGACGGCCACCCCGTACTCGGCGAGAGGACCGCTCGGCCGCCGCCTACTCGAGGCCGTCCGAACCACCTCACCGCCGAGGATGCGCAGCGCGCACCCGACGTCTCACTTGGTGAGTTCCTTGTTGACTCTGTTTTGGCTACTGTTTTGTTCGACACTGGAGCTCAGTTTTCGTATATTTCTACCAAGTTTGCTAAAGAAAGGTCTTTACCAACTAAGCCTCGACCAAGGCCTATCTTGACTAGCTCTCCGCTAGGAGAGAAGAGGAGTACGTTAGAGTGCAGGGGAGTGAGGATGGTGTTTGAGGGACTACCGTTCACGGCGGACTTGGACAGCTTTGGAGTCTACCGGGATAGACGTGATCCTAGGGATGGATTGGTTGGCAAAGCACAACGGGATAGTCTCTTGCAACCCCGAGTGATCCAGGCTTGAACACCCCGGCGGAACTACGGTGCGGATTGAGCCACGAGTCCGAAGGTTGCTACGATGATGTGCAACATGAGTGGGAAAGAGATTGAAGAGATCCCGGTGGTCCGTGAGTTTCCGGACTGTTCCCCGAAGGAGCTTACGGAGTTACCCCCAGACCGGGACGTGGAGTTTGTGATTGAGCTGATGCCAGGGGCGGGGCCCGTTGCAAAGAGTCCGTACAGGATGTCGTCCGACGAGCTGGACGAGTTGAAGAAACAGCTCAAGAAGTTGCTCGAGCAAGGGTTTGTTCGGCCGAGTGCCTCACCGTGGGGTTCACCAGTGCTCTTCGTGGAGAAGAAGGACGGCACAAAGAGGATGTGCATCGACTACCGCACGCTCAACTCGATGACAATCAAGAACAAGTACCCACTACCCAGAATTGAGGATCTGCTGGATAGGCTCAAAAAGGCAAGGTTCTTCTCCAAGATCGACTTGAGGTCAGGCTACCACCAGATGAAGATCCGAGAGCAGGACATACCCAAGACAGCTTTCACCACACGCTACGGCTTGTACGAGTTCGTGGTGGTTTCTTTCGGGCTGACCAACGCCCCTGCTTACTTCATGAACTTGATGAACAAGGTCTTCATGGAAGAGTTGGACAGGTTTGTAGTGGTGTTTATCGATGATATCTTGATCTACTCTGAGACCACTGAGGAGCACGAGGAGCACCGACGGTTGTGCTAGAGAGGCCGAGGCGGCAGAACCGTATGCAAAGTTCAGCAAGTGCGAGTTACGGATGGAGAAGGTCGCTTTCTTGGGACACGTGTTGTCAGCAGAGGGGATAGCCGTGGATCCGTCCAAAGTTGAGTCGGTGACCAAGTGGGAGCAACCATTAAACGTGACAGATGTCAGAAGCTTCCTTGGGTTGGCAGGTTACTACCGGAGGTTCATCGAGAACTTTTCCAAGATCGCAAAGCCAATGACAGAGTTGCTCAAGAACAACACGAAGTTCGAATGGTCAGAAGCGTGTGAGAAGAGCTTCCAGGAACTGAAGAAGAGACTCACCACAGCCCCAGTGCTTACCTTGCCGGATATCAAGAAAGACTTTGTGGTCTACTGTGATGCTTCAAAGCAAGGACTTGGTTGTGTCCGATGCGGGGAAGGGAAAGTTGTGGCTTATGCTTCCGGACAGTGAAGAAACACGAGGAAAACTACCCGACACACGACTTGGAGTTGGCAATTTGTTGTGCATGCGCTCAAAATCCGGAGACACTACCCGATTGGGAACAAGTGTGAGCTGTTTTCCGACCACAAGAGCCCGAAGTACTTCTTTACACAGACCGAGCTGAACATGAGGCAGAGACGGTGGTTAGAGCTGATCAAGGATTACGACGTCGAGATCAACTACCACCCGAGTGCAAAGCTAACGTCGTGGCAGATGCACTGAGCCGTAAAACATACTGCAACAACCTCATGGTAGAAGAGGAGCAACCTGCTTTGCATGAAGAGCTAGAGAAGCTGAGAATCGAGATTGTGGACCAAGGCCAAGTCAACGTGATGCAAGTGACCTATGACTTGGAGGAGCGAATCCGTACAGCCCAGAAGGAGTGTGCAGAAATCAAAGTGCTGAGAGAACTAATGAAGCAGGGCAAAGCCGAGGACTACCGGGTTGATGAACAGGGCACTGTGTGGTTGAAAGAACGGATCTGTGTACCACAAGACAAGGCACTCCGGGATCAGATCATGAGAGAAGCTCACGACTCGAGGTACTCGATTCACCCGGGCAGCACCAAGATGTACAGAGATCTGAAGATCAGGTACTGGTGGAAGGACATGAAGAAGGATATCGCACACTACGTGGCCTGTTGCGACACCTGTAGCAGAGTAAAGATTGAACATCAGAAGCCTGCTGGCCTGTTGAAGCCGTTGGATATTCCAGTGTGGAAGTGGGAGGACATTTCCATGGACTTTGTGGTGGGACTCCCTAGAACACCAAAAGGAAACGACTCGGTTTGGGTCATAGTGGACGAGTCGACTAAAGTGGCTCACTTTGTGCGGTAAAGACCGGGTATGCAACCGAGAAGTTGGCGTAGCCGTACGTAGAGCACATACTCGGCCGCACGGGGCACCCGAAGTATTGTGTCCGATCGAGGGCCACGGTTGTCTCCAAGTTTTGGCGAGCTTCCACAAGCTTATGGGCACCACACTCGCCTACATCACGGCTTTCCACCCGCGGACGGATGGTCGGACAGAGAGGGTTAACCGGGTCCCGGAGGACATGCTACGAGCTTGTGCACTCACCTATGGTACCGATTGGGAGAGCAGGTTGCCGTTTGCGAGTTCTCGTACAAGAACGACTTTTCAAGCAAGTCTCCGGATGGCACCCTTCGAGGCACTTTACGGTCGAAAGTGCGAACCCCGCTAGCCTGGTCGGAGGTTGGAGAGCGAGCTCGTTTGGACCAGCAATCATTGAGGAAGCGAGAGGAGAAAGTTGAGAAAGTTCGGGAGAACCCGAAAATCGCTCGAGTCGTCGAAGAGCTATGCGCGACAAGAGAAGGAGAGAGTTGACCTTTGCGGTTGGCGACGGGGTGTACTTGAAAGTTTCACCGCTCCGAGGAACTAAGAGGTTCTTGGTGAAGGGAAAGCTTGCACCGAGGTACGTGGGACCGTACCCCATCACCCGTAGGATAGGAAGTTTGGCCTACCGACCTTGCACTACCCGAGACAATGGCGGGAGTCCACCCGGTGTTTCACGTGTCACGATCGAAGAAGAGTGAGAAGGCAGTGGAGGCAAAGCAAGTGCCCATGGAGTTGCTTGACTTGCAAGACAACCTAGAATATACAGAGTATCCTGAGAAAATCTTGGACAGAGCTGTCAAGGAAACAAGGAGAACTACCATTCCTTTCTGTAGAGTGTGGTGGAGCAACCATACAGAGCGAGAGGCAACATGGGAGAAGGAAGAGGATCTCAGGAAAGAGTACCCTCACTTGTTCACATAGGAGGTCGAGGACTAAATCTCGAGGACGAGATTCTCGGTGGTGGGGGAGAATGTAACAACCCAGGTTTCTAGGTGTGTGAATTTTGCGAAAATTTAAAACTTTTTGTTTGCTTTGAAGTGCTACCAATGTTTGAACCAAAATTGCTAGCCTCTCACCAAATTCTCCACTAATTTATCCTATTGATAAAACTTATATTTAAAATATGGTATAATTTGTGAGTTGGTTCTTCTTTGGTTTAATTGGAGTTCAATTGAGTGAGGTTTGAATTTGAAAGGGGATCAAATTCAAACCTAGATTCAAACCCTTATTCAAACCTATTTGTTTCAAAAGGGAAAGGGGAGCTAGGAGCGGTGGGCCGCTTCTTTCCTTTCCATGCGTGCAGCCGGCCCAGTCCGCGACCAGATCTGGCCCAGCTAAGCCCGCACCGCAGCCCTTCCTCACCATCTCCTTCACCCGCTGGCGTGTGGACCCCGCTTGCCAGCCTTATCTCTTTCCCCTTATCTCTTTGACCCGCGCCGGACGGCCGGGAGCCAGGCGCGTAGCGCCGCCGGTCCAACCGCGCCGGCCGCGCGGGGGTGGCGCGCGCGGCCGAGCCGACCGGCCGGGCACGCACGCCAAGGTCCGCACGTGCACGCGAACCCAGAAGCGACCCCGGGGAAAGGGATTTGACCCCGCTGCCCCTATCCCACCGAGCATCCGAGGCGGGCGAGCATCACCGCGGGCGCCACCTGGCCCGAGGCGGCGGCGAGCCAAGGGCACGGTGGACCTTTCCACCTCGAAGCCCCGCGGCGTGGATTCAAAAGTGGAGGGGGGGGGGCGGGTTGGAGACAAGGCCAACCACCCCACTTGGGGTTTTCCTCCACCTACGTTCGGCGGCGTGCTCGGAGAGGAAGGAGAAGGCGGGCGCGCGCTGCCGTGCCGCGCCGTTGGGGAAAAAGGGCAGGCGGCCCGTGCTGCTGCGTTGCGCTAGGCGAGGGAGGAGCCGGAGTCCGGATCGGGAGCACGGACCACGACGCCGAACCAAGGGAGGAGCGCGACGACGTGAACAACTACATCGCCGGAACGCCTTCACGCCGGAACCTCAACGACCCGTCTTCGTCAGGCCGGCCACGTCTACACCGTCGCCCCGCCGTGAGCACCACGGCCTTCCACTTCTCTTCTCCCCCCTTGGATTCTTGCTGTGTTGGCACTGTGTGGAGGCGCGTCGCCGTGAACCCTGCGCCGGATGCCGGCCTTCGCGCGCGGCATTGCCGTGCCGCGACGGATGGCGTTCTTGGGCCGGACGTGTCCCTGAGCGCCGCCGTCGCCGTGCGAAGGGCGACGCGGACTCGTGCGGGTGAAGCGGATGGACGAGAGGAGGGGCGACGCGCGCGGCTACCCCAAGCCGGCGGGGCGAGCCCTCCCCCGGAGCACGCGCGTCGCCGTGCGTGGAGCGGAGGAGTGTTTGGCCATCGAGCCGTGATCTCTGTGCGGGTGGGAAGTAGGGAGCGCGTTCCGCGTCGCGCGCCGCGCCGTCGAGCCCGGGGGCCGAACGCGCGTCGCGGCGCCGCCCCCGTTGATGGCCGGGCGTTTGGGGCCGGGCGCGCGGGTCGTGAGTGTAATCCGGGCTTCGACCCGTGGCTTGTGCGAACGTGTGTGCGGGTGGGGGAGCCGTCACGCGCGTGGACACGCGGCGGCGGCGGCGTCGTGTCCGGCCACCGGGACGACGCGCCGTCCGCCGCGCGCGGATGCACGGGGTGCAAGAATCGGCCGGCAAGCACACCCCGGTGCGAGCCGAGCCGTATCTTGTTGCCGGTGGACGTGGAACCGGGCGTGAGGCGCCGAGCCGAACGTCGGCGGCGCACCGCGGTCGCGGCGCCGCCCGTGCCTTTTGTCGAGCATCCGTGGGGCGTGTGAGCGCGCCCCGGGTTAAAGGGGGAAAGCGGGCCGTCGGCCGGGATTGGGCCCTGGGCCCGGCTTTCGCCGCAGCCGCCGCCCGGCTTGAGTTAAGAGCCGGAGGGGTAAAATCAGACTTCGGCCGCCTTCTCTAGCAGGTCGTTTGCCGCGCAGGCCGTATGGGCCGAAACCATCTCGCGGGCCGAAGCGGGACGGCCGGGCCGCTCACGGCCCGGCGCCGCTAAGGCCTCCTTCGGCTTGTCAGCGTGGCGCCGACGTCATGCCGACGTCGCAGCCCTTTTCTTTGAAAACTCCTTTTCTTTTACGTTTAAAATTCCGGGAAAATGTATTTTAATCTTTAAAAATTCATAATAGATTCTAGGGAGCTCCGAAAAATACAAAACTAATTTCTATAAATCCGTATTTGCGAAACTTTGCTGATTGTAGGTAGTTTGGGAACTTTTGGATCTTCTAAATTGGATTTTATTTGGAGTTATTGCTTAGATGTGCACCGTATTTATATTTTCGCGTCGAATCTCGTGCCGCAGACCCGAGCTTCGACCAGGAGGACGTGGAGGACCCCGAGTACACTGCTCCGGACAGCGACTGCTTCACCGGCAACGAAGGTGTCATGTCACTCCTAACCATATAGAACCTATGTTGCTTTGTAGCTGCTAGTGCTTTACTTTAATGCATTGTTTTGATGAATTGCATAACCCGTTTGATAGCCATGCCTTGATGTTTTGATATACCCTGATCCTTGTTCTACTACCTGCGGGACTAGCTACAGACCCCTAGCTAGTCCCTTACCTCAACTATCCATACTTTTGTTGCTTGACTATGGATGGTGCTCTGGGTTTGGACTGAGATGTGGGGATCTCGGTGTGATTCCAGTGTGCGTTCTGGGTTGTGTACCCCTTGCTGTGTTTTGGCGGGAGCGAGCCGCTGGTTACTTGTGAACGGCTGCCGAGGGAAGATGCGATCTGGCCTCTTACCCAAGGGTCGTGTCGTGTGGGATGGAGATGTTGAGTGCTCGCTCTCGGCCCCTTAAGGACCGATCGTCAGTTGACCTTGTTTCGAATGACTACTTTCGTACGGACCGCCCGCCTTGTATTGGGCGGGGGGGTGCGGGGGTGAGACTTGTAGTGGATAGCACCCCTCCCCCGGGAGAGGATCGGTGTGATCGTGTCGGGAGTGGTCTTTCCCTCCTTAGTAGACTTTGCCCCGGCGAGGCCGGGGAAGGGTTCCCACGGCTTCGAGGGACCTCTCGCGGGTAGTATGAGCTGCGCCGGAGGCTGGGCCGGGCTCGGAGATGCGAAGGGTACTATCCACTTACTTGGGCTTCGGCCCGTATGGTAGGGTCGGACACCGGTGACGGCCGGTTCCGGACCTATTCGGGCGGGTACGGATTGTACAACCTCTGCGCAGTGTTAAACCTATAGCTATAGTCCGTGTCCACTTGGTTATGGACGAGTCTTTCGATCTCTCACCCGACTAGTTACACTTCTCTTGTGCTTCTTCTCTCCCCCGAGTGTGTGAGCCGGCTTCGGCCGTTGAGATGTGGGGATAGGAGCCGGTGGGCCCCACATCGCGGATGAGAGTTGGGTTACGGATCGTGGTTGAGATCCGGTGTTTTGGTGTGGTATTCCTTGAGCGGGGTGTGGACCCCCGAGGTGTGGACCTCGGAAGCGGAAGCTTCCCCGAGGTGTGGACCTCCTCGCTACTCGCTTACCTTGTATGTAGCATCGTTGCTTTGCTTAAGCTTTCTACGACGGAATAGGGTTATCTCATGCATTGTAGAATATACACCGCTTTTGCCTCTTTGTTGGGAAGCTGACATGACCTACCCGCTTATCGGGTAGACCCTGGTGACTCTGACGCAGAGCCGGACTACGACTTCGACAACGACAGTTGGGTGGACTAGAGCTCTTCCTACACTTGAGCCGCGCCGCGGAGATGGAGTTCCCGCGCTTTCATGAAGCCGCTCGCTAGACGTTTTATTTCTGTTTGATTCGGTCCCCGATGGACTTGTACCGGCATGTGCCGAAGAGATGTACTACGATTAATGTAATAAAATAAATATTGTACTCTATTGCTTTGTTTTTACTTTTCTCGTATGGATTTTGGAATCCCGAGACAACGGATTGCACGTGGTAGCCTCCTGGGACTACCACCGAGGTGCTAAGATTCGGGATTCCGTTCGCGGAAAACCGGGTCATTTCAAGTGCTGAAAAACAAGACGCAGAAATTCAATCAGAACCAACACTGAGGACGTACATCCACATAGTCATTAAAACACCAAGGTCGAAGACTCACCGGGTCGGAGGGGCTGTACACCCCAAGTGCCTTGGGGCACTCACTATAGGTGATCCACCCGCCAAAGATGCTCTTCGCGTGAGCCATCATCTCCGCCTTGGAGACCTTGCGATGTGCAACCCAAGTGGGGTCGGTCTGCCCCCAGTACTCAAAGGCCGGCTGGGCCCAGTCCTGGAGAGGTTGGATGAGGCAGCGGCAGAAGCTGATGGCCACCGCAGCGCCGGTCAGCCCGTCCGCCTTGAGCTGCTCCAGGTCGTCTAGCAAGGGCTTGAGCTCCTCGGTGTCCCGCGACGCAAGCTGGTTGGTCCATTCCGGACCCGGGACTGGGACCCACCCTGTTCTCTCTCTCAACACTGGTGCAGGGTTGTCGGGGTAGAACCACCCCTGCTTCCAGCCAGTGGTGTTGTCGGGGAGCGTCAGGTCAATGTACTCTGACTTTGTTGATGCAAAATCAGCACCTCGCGCCAAGCACACAGCAAGCCGAAAGGAGCTGGCTTAACACACGTGATGAATCCTGAAAGCGTGCCAGTCAATTTTCCTGAAACTGACAAAGGAATAAAAGTAGTTAGATAAAACATGGAACTTGCCGGGTGGTACCAGACAGTTCCGTATTTACGGCTAAAAGCCATTTAAAATGATATATAGCTACAACAAGATATCTATCAGCAGTTCAAATATTATTCGGGAACTGTTAAACATGAAAACATGATATAGCCAAATAGATGACGTAAGCGTGACGAAGGATCGGTCTTTGTTTAAAAGACATTGCTCGTACATGATCATGACCGATTCTCGAGAACAAACAATAATTTAGAGAAAATAAGGTAAAACATGATTACAAATATGAAATAAATAAGCATGCATAGGCCAAAAGCACTAGTCTACCGCATGTCTAGGTACTTTCAAACCCGTCAAGCATGACACCAAACAAGTTAATCCACCGCATGATACGACTTGTTTGAAATCACACCACCAGCCACAAAGAGATTAATACACCGCATGATACAATCTAAAATATGGAAGGCTAAAAGCATACATTATTTAAAACAAACTTATGAGCACGTTTTACTCATTGAAGCATAGCCGAATAGAGCTGTAAAGCCGAATCGGGTTCCATGGAGAAGGAACAAACATTGCCAAAGATGATAAACATATCAGATTGAATCGAAATCTAATCCACCGGATGATTAGCTCTAAAACAACCCAAAAACCTGCATCTACCGCATGATACCCGGTTCTTTCAAGATTCACACAAGATTAGCAAGCTTGAACCCGCAACACGTGACAACTTAGATTGATTCAGGTTCGGCTATTTAGGAACATGTGATCCACGTGCCGCCTTGAGCTAAAGATGTGAACATGTGTCGTAAGGATCACCAAACAGAATAAAGCCGATTCAAACCAATCTAAATTGGGCAAAAGAGTGTTACATGAATTTAAACATAAAGTAAAAACTCGAAGCAACACATGATAACTTGATGAATCTATTAGATCTTGCCAAATCTAATAGAGCCGATAACTAGCTCCAAGCTATATCTTAGCCCACCGCATGGCTCATGATCTAACAAGAAACCCTCTTGAACCAAGCTTAAATCCACCGCATGATACTAAGCATGTTAACAAGACTACTTGCATCAAGGTCTAAATCCACCGCATGATACTAGACATGATACAAGGTTGTTGGTACTTACGGAGGTCGACAGATCGATGGCTCCTCTCGAAGAACTCGACGACTCGACTAAGGGACTCGATTTTTGGCACGGGGTCGGTTTAGTTGTGAAGATGTTCGATCCCTATTACAGACATCAAGGGCTTATATTTATACCCTTGTCATAACATGACTCCTGGTCGACTACGAGTACAACATTTAATGTTTAAATTAAAGCTCCGACACCTATGTCCATCTCGCATACGCCATCAACTCGTTCCTTCCATATATCGGGCCACATCACCACGCATTCCTGAAAACTCCCTTCAGAAGCGCAAACAGTCCTTTTGCCGAACGACAGCGCATTGCTGACCGCAAGCGTCTTTTACCGAATCCCCTGGGAAGATTTTTCCTAGTCGAATGGTATTTCATCACCAAGCTCGGCCCACAAGTCAGCCGCTTTCCTGTACCATTTTTTGGTGTTAACATATGCCCCTTCAATTACGGGATAAAAGTGATTTTATTCCGGAATTGACCATAAATGCCCAACGTCTTCGATCTAAATCCGTTTAACACCCATTCCTGCTCCTTACAATCTGTTGGAGTCTCCGCCCAGATCCAAACCCTAGGTTATCAATTTCCAAGCTCAAATCTCCAATGGCGGACCAAAATCAAGCTGTTCAGGTAAATCTCATCCCCTTCAAGCCCATTCGGTATTGCTTCTTTCGATTTCCAACTTAGATTTCTTCCTCTGTCTTCTCCTGACAGGCTCAATCCACTGAGCTCTTGATTCCGATCGAGGATAAATCACCATCCTATTTCCTCGGTCCTGTGGGAATCCCTGACCCCCTAGAGTTTATCGAAGCCGAATCCAACAGAGTACCCTTCAAATCGGCTTTGGCGAAACCTCATGCATGGCAAGATGCCTTTAAGAACTGGCCCCTGCCCCCAATCGCAGGTTGGAGGAATTGGTATAAGAGGATACTTGAAAATAAAAGTGCGAAGACCGGCAATTGGGACAACCTCCGTATTGCCCAGTGTTTGGAGTTATCTCTAGCCGAGACCCCAAAGAATGAGAATCTTCTAATCGCAGCTTGTCACTTCTGGTCAAACGGTGTCAATGCTTTCCTCTTTGGTCATGGACCAATGTCCCCCACCCTGGCCGATGTTTACATGATGACCGGCCTTGATGTTACAGGATCCATGTATCCTTATAAGTATAAAAGCTCAGGCAGGCAAAGAGGAGTGAAAACAGGATCTGGATACAAACAATATATCCAAAACCTTATGCGCGATGGCCCCCTGTCTGAGGTTGAATACAGAGCTTTTCTGAATATGTGGCTTTGCAGATTTATCTTTTGCGGCAAAGCCAATGAGCCAACCCTGAACCATATTGCAATGGCTGAGGACTTGGCTACTGGACATTGCATTCCCCCTGGGAAATACCTCTTAGGAAGTGTTTACCATATGCTCCATCAAACAACCCATTTGATGTACACCAGCCAAAAGATCTCTTGTGTCAACGGCCCCTGGTGGTTTGTACAGATGTGGCTGCAACTATATATGCATCAGATTGTTGGTGTCAATCTCAACAATCGACACTTTCCTTCATCTGACTATAAGGAAGGAGAAAACCAGATCACAAAAGGATGCCAATCCTATGGTGAAGCTGCCTCGACCATAATTGTTGACCAGAACATCAGTCAACTCTTCGAGCTCTTCTTCAGAGGCTTCACCAATCCCCTCTGGTTCCCTTATTTGCATAATGATAACCTCACCCTTCCTTACGAATTCTCCTTTGAAAATGGATGCACTGATGCAAGATCCATAAAAATTTTCAATATCTTCATTCACCCATGCATCTTGCCAGCAGAGTTTTGTGGAGGAAGGCAAAATCATAATACCTATGAGTACTACCAGCCAAACATGATGGCTCGGCAACTAGGATGCGGCCAAGTGCCCCCAAGGCTGTTTCTTCATGAATTCCTCAAGCCCAGAGAGGAAATATAAGAAAGCCTGCAAGCCAGAAGGGTCTTTGAATATGAATGCAGCCAGACTATTTATCCTTGGTCCCCTGTACCAACAACAATAGCTCATTCTCTCTTTGTCATTTGGTGGCAAGAATTTCATGACCACATCTTCAGTGAGCCAGTGCACTCCTTTTGTCTTGAGTTGATGCCTGATTTCCAACCAGCTTCAGAGGTAATACACTTATCCTCTTTCTTTTGCCAAGCATACCTTTCTTTACTAATCATGATCTTTGCCACTCCTTGCAGAATACAGTGCCTGCCCCTCGGGCCAGGGCAATTGCGTACAATACAGCAGGCCCAATTTCTGCTCTGGGATTTAAATCCACAACCCTAGCTCAATTGATGGCTAGGTATGCTACAATGGACCCAACTCTTATCAGTTGAACCTCTGATAAGAGAAAAGCTCCATCTTTGGTTGCACCTCCAGCTGCTAAGAAGAAAAGAACCACCAAAAAGGTTTCCATTGAGGTAACATTCCTTTCTTCTTGAACACAAGACCTTTCTTCATCTGACAAATTTCATCTTGTGTAATTTCAGACCAGAACCCAGCAACCATCAACAGCGTCAGAACCTGCCAATGCCCCATCTGTTGGTATGGCCTTGATTACCTTACTTTTGTCAAGACCATTATTCACACTGGCATTAATTCTTCATTTATCACTTGCAGAAGAAAAATTGGTGAATCAACCTGTGGAGATCTCTGCCCCTGATCATGCTTCAAATCCAAATCCTCCAAGGGTTCAAACATCCCCCCTGAGGCAGAAACATCAGCTTCACCAAGGATTCAATCATCCCCCTCTCAAGCAGAAGCTCCAATTTCACCAGGGATGAATCCATCTTCACCTCAGCCAGAAGCTTCAAACTTACCAGGGACTGCACTAACTTCCCCTCAGTTGGAAGCTTCAGCTCTACCAGGAACTCCTCAAGCTCCTCCTTAGTCGACTACCCAAGAAATCCCTCTTGAGCTTAAACAAGATTCTCCTTCAATTCAGGAATCCAGAAATGAGGTAAGTGTAAACACCTGCACTTTTATTTCCATTCAATAAATCATCCTTTATTCAGCAAACCTTCCTTTTCAGGATCAGTCTGGATCACCACCAAGCTCTCCATTTATTGTGAGTGATCCATTTGCCGAAAAAGGAGATGAAGTATCTTCAAATCAAGTCCTATCAGAGGAAAATCAGGCAAAGCTCAAAGAAGTCTTATCCTGGTTGCAAAGAGATGCCCAGGATCAAGTTAAAGATGTCGATCGCTTCGAGGAAATACTTGAATCTATTGATCAAGAACTCCCCGATGACATCAAAACTTCCTTGGAGCCCATTTCTCATCGGGACGATCATTATGCAGCAGTGATGCGAGCTTTGAGGAATCAATCCTCCAAACCAGTCCTTGAACAAAAGAGAGCCAAAGTTAAGCAGTTTGTGAGAGATTCCCAGGCTCAAATTCAGAGGAACAAAGAACTGATATCTAAACTGCCAGCTGCACTTGAGGTGAAGATTGCCAGGAAAGTTGCACTAGAAGCTGAGTTGAAGGCTTTGACAGCTGAAATTGAAGCTGATAGGAAGAAGATAGCCGATCTTTCTGGTTTAACAGAGAAAATCCAAAAAAGAAACATTGGCAGCTATGATTGAATCCAACCAGCTCAAAGCAAAACTCTCCACTCTGTCCAGTGCTCAAGAAGATTATCAGAAATTGCTGGAGAACATCAACCAAATGACATCAAATGCTTCTAGTGTAATTGCAAAGTATCTGAACATTTGATTGTACTAAGCAATTTGTAACTGAATAATTAACCGTCCCTGTATCTTTTGTGTATCATAGACTTCACTTTCCATTCTCTGTCTCCCCTTGTTTGCAATTTTTGGACGATTCATTCAGTAACTCAAGACAAACAGTACTATACCCGAATAGCACTCCGACCGCAACTTAGCCGAGCCAGTCAACCAAATATGACTCAGCTTGAATTCCAAATGACCCGACGGCGATTCGGTTAAGGAAACCTCTCCACCTTCCAAATTTCTCGGGATATGCACCACGATCCAGGGCCACGATCTTTTTGCCACCCATATAAATAAAACCGTAGGTGCCCCCAGCCTTTCACCAAGCCTTTTGCCTTCAAACCTTCGCCAATCTAAGCTTCCCTTTTCCACAACTAGCACACCCAAACCTGATGGCGGGTAGAGGTAGCCGTGCCAGCGATGAAGCAGAAGGAAGCCGCGCCGGCTCCCGTCGGAGGTGGTGATCGTCAACTCCCTCTGTGATTTTTTCCAGATTTTCTTTCCGCTTTTGAAGATCCTTTACTGTTCTAGGCTCATCCATTGGAACCCGGCCCCCGTGCCGGCCAATCCAGCCCTGCCGGACGATTCCTCAGAGTCGTACAACTACTCCCCGGTGCCCTACGGCGAGCGCGACGCTCTCCGCTTCAAGGCGGAGCGTGACGAGTACTGGCGCGAGCTGGGAGAAATCTCCAAGAAAGCCTGTATCGCTGAGCTCGAATGGGAGGACCAGCGCAAACAATTGTTGGCAACCATCGACGGTATATCCCTTTGATTGATCTCCAATCCAATCCAACTTTTGATACTAACCGTCATTGCCTTGCAACTTTGCAGCCCGCGACGCCAAGCTTGACCAGCTGAAAATGTTGGTGAAGCAATTGGCTGACAAGGTGAACACCGCCGGGGACACGCCGGCGGATTGGCTCACCGCGGTGGAAAACCGCGTGGATGAAGTGGCCCTCCACGGTGTCCGCCTAGGCACCACCTTGGGCTTGGCCGCCATGGCGACGCACACCAGCGTCGACTACTCCATCCAGCCGCGCGACATCCAGGGTGGCGCACCAGAGGACGTTGACGAGATAGAGGTCATCCTGGAGCGCCTCGACGGCCATGGCGACACCGTTGCCGATACCATGCACCCCCAGTCTGTGCTAAACAGGGTCTTTGATTAGTTTGTACTAGGGGTGCCTGGCTTTCGGCAGTAAATAAAGAATTTCAATTTCTGTGCTTGTATTGTGATGATCCCCATCTGTTTGTAGATGCGAACTTCACTGTTTTCAGACGAATTCGGGAACTTTATCTTAGCCGAATACGCAAAAACAACTGCCCCTTGGCAAAAAATCCGCAGAAAATCTTCAATTCGGGAACCATAAACACTGTTCAATGAAAACCCTTCGCATTCAGGAGAAAACCCTGTCGTTTGGTATTCTAATAACGTACACCAACCAGTCATCACTCCTAATGCGCCCTCTCAGTCAATAAAATAGCCCCCTGGGTACCCTGCAAATCCACTCGCATACTCCTCCATCACTTCACATCTTCTCCCCTTGCTCTAGAGGAGAAAACCCCGAGGCCATGGCGGACAAGGGAAAGCAACTCATCAGGGAAGGCAACGCTCCAGAAAAGAAGCGTACCATTCGAGAGTGAGTTTTTTGTCAATCTGTTTCTTGCTCTTGTTCGCAATCTCATGGTTTACCCCTTCTCCATTTTTCCAATCTTGACCTGCTCCCTGAAGAAATCTTTGGAACTGAAGAGGTTCCTGAGTACATCCTCTCCGATTCCTCTACTGAAGAAGAGGATGCTACGCCGGAACAGAGGACCAACCACCAGCTGCGCCGCCGTATTCGACATCTAGAGCACAACCTATGGGACATCACCGCCCGATGCAATGCCGAACGCGAACGCCGCATGAGTTTGGAGGTGTTGGTAGGGGGTAAGAATCCCACCTTTATTTAACTCCCATGCTCAAGCTCAGATTTTCATGTTCTAACAACTGTTCCCTTCTCCCATATGTCTCTGACAGGTACAATAACCTGAAGGCTTCTTGAGATAGTCTGATGGAAGCTGCAAGCCATAGCAACCTTCGAAGCTTCCAGGTTGCTGTCACGGTGGTCCTGGAACAATTGAAGAGGGAAGAGCTGAAGAGGAAAAACAAAGAATCAAAGGAATGAAGCATACTTTCGCTTCTTTCTCCAGGCCTTCTGCTTCCCACCCCTCTGTAATCTTAAGTTGCTGGGTTGTCAAGTAAAAGTTTGCAAGAAACATCTGTAATGTGTAACATTTTGGTGCTAAGGACAACACACTCCAGTATTGGCCATCTCCTCTGCTAGGATTTTTTTTAAAGACGGCTTCTTTCCCGAACGCCGGTTGTTCCTGTGTATCAGAAGTCTGTAATCCTGGTGCTTGCAATCATCGATCAATTTCAATACTAGGATAATATTTCTTCAAATATCTTCCATTTATAGCAGCAGAAAATTCCTCTCCTAGTAAAGTTTTCAATATATAAGCATTACCAGGTACACACCTGACTACCCGAAAAGGACCTTCCCAATTCGGGGACCATTTGCCGAACTCACTGTACTTAGTCCCAATCGGCAGTAACGCTTTCCAAACCAAATCTCCTTCTGTAAATTGCTTGACTTTTTCTTTCTTGTTGTAATATTTAGCAACTCGCATTTTGTTCTTTTCAATGTATTCCAGGACTTTAAGACGAAACATATGCAAATCTTCAACTTGTCCATCATTAAGCCGCTGTAATCTTCAGAGCTTAGATCCTTTTGCAAAACCACCCTCCTTGAATCTGATTGCATTTCCCAGGGCAAAACAGCATGATGCCCATAAACCAACTCATAAGGGGATGTTTTTTAGCTCCATGAGGAGCCATTCGGTAAGCCCACAAAGCCTCATTGAGTACCGAATGCCACCTCTTTGGCTTCTGATCAATTTTCTTTTGTATAAGCTTGATCATGATCTTGTTAGAAGCCTCTGCTTGACCATTAGCTTGAGCATAATAAGGAGAAGAATTAAATAATTTGATTCCCATGCTTTCGGCAAATTCTCTGAACTCTAAAGACACAAATTGTGCTCCTTGATCAGTTGTAATTGTTTGAGGAATCCCAAATCTGTAAATAATGTGTTCTTTAACAAATTCAACCATGTTTTCTGATGTTACTTTCTTTAATGGGATTGCCTCAACCCATTTGGTAAAGTAATCTGTTGCCAAAAGCACAAACTTATGTCCCTTGCTAGACGGAGGATTTATCTGGCCAATCAAATCTATACCCCATCCTTTGAATGGCCATGGCTTGATGATAGGATTCAGAGCTGACGTTGGGACCCTTTGAATATTGCCAAACCTTTGACAATCTTGATAACTCTTGTAATACTCAAAGCAATCTTCCAACATCGTCGGCCAAAAACATCTAGTGTGCCTGATAACCCATTTCATTCGGTAAGCCGATTGATGTGCTCCACATAGCCCATCGTGCACTTCGCTTCATCATTTTCTTTGCTTATTCTGGACCCAGGCATTACAGCAACACTCCATCTAATGATTTGTAAAATAAACATACATCCAAAAGAACAAACTTTATAGCTTTATACCTGAGCTTCCTAGAAACCTTTGGGGATGGATCCTCTAGATAATCAACAATCTCTTTTCTCTAATCATCCTCTGCCAGATCACTCCCGAAAGCACACACCTCCATGGCAAACGCTTCTTGGTTTTCTCTATAACCTGAAGCACTTTGAGCCAACCTGTTTGCCTCTTCATTGTGTTCAATAGGAATATGCTGTAGAATTACTAACCGAAAACTTTTCAAGATTTCTCTGCATTCTTCGTAGTAACTCCTCAGGATATCGCTTCTACATTCATATTGGTCATTCAATTGTTTTACAACCAGCTCTGAATCTCCATAAATTTCAACTGAAATAGCCTTTGCTTCTCTTAAATATTGAAGCCCTCTAAGCAACGCCTCATATTCAGCTTGATTATTAGTGACAGTAGGTTGAATAGGAATAGCAAACTCAAACATCTCACCTCTGAACGAAATCAATAAAATTCCTACTCTACCATCTTTAATAGCTCTCTACCACCTTTAATAGCTTTTGCCGATTTGAACTTCAGCTCAAACTCAGATAAGGCCAAAATCCATTTGCCAATCATTGCATTCAAAACTGGCATAGATAACATGTGTTTAATTACATCAAACTTTGAATATACAATGCATTCGACATTCAACAAGTAGTGCCGAAACTTTGTACACGAGTAATAAACACACAAGCACAGTTTCTCCGCCGCCGAATAACTGGTTTCAGGATCAAGTAATCTTCGGCTAAGGTATGCTACTATCCACTCCTTTCCTTCAAATTCTTGTATAAGGGCCGATCCAATGGTTTGGGTATCGGCCGCCACGTACAACTTGAAAGGCTTGTTCAACTAGGGAGGTACCAACACTGGTGGTTCCTTCATGTACCGCTTGATTTCATCAAAAGCCTTTTGTTGTTCGTCACCCCATACAAATTTTTGATCTTTCTTGATCCTCAGCAGCGGAGAAAAAGGCAAAACCTTTTGTGAAAAATTTGAAATGAATCTCCTCACAAAATTGATCTTGCCAAGCAGTGATTGCAACTCCTTGAGATTGGTTGGAGGAACAACTTCGTCGATAGCCTTCATGCTTTTCTTGCCAACTTCTATTCCCCCTTCATGCACCAAAAATCCCAAGAATTCTCCAGCTGAAACTCCAAAGGCGCACTTGTTTGGATTCATCTTGAACCCATGCTTGCGGGTGCACTCCAGAGTTCTTTTCACATCCTTCAAGTGTGAGTCATGATTCACAGACTTGATCACGACATCATCAATATAAATCTCAACAGTTTTGTTGATCATCTCATGAAAGATATAATTCATGGCTCGTTGATAAGTTGCACCGGCATTTTTCAACCCAAATGTCATGACAATCCACTCAAACAGGCCTATATGACCAGGACATCTGAAGGCTGTCTTCGATATGTCTTCTATTGCCATAAAAGTTTGATTGTACCCTGCATTACCATCCATGAAACTGATAACTTTATGCCCAGCAGCAGCATCAACCAATAGATCAGCAATAGGCATCGGGTATCCATCCATAGGAGTGGCTCTGTTCAAATCTCTAAAGTCTATGCAAACCCTCATCTTCCCATTTTTCTTGTAAACAGGGACGATGTTGGATATCCACTCCGCATATCTACATGGCCGAATGAAATTTGCATCAAGCAATCTTTCAATTTCCTTCTTCACATCGGCCAATACTTCATCTTTGTAGATTTTCCGGGGAGGTTGCTTATAAGGTTTAAAACCAGGCTTATTTGGCAACCGATGCTCAACAATGGAACGATCCAAACCAGGCATCTCCGAATAATCCCAAGCGAAGCAATCTTTATATTCCTTTAAAAGCTTGATTAATCCTTCCCTGAAACTTGACTCTAAGTTAGAACTGATAAATGTCGGCCTTGGCTTGTCACCATCTCCAATGTCAATTTCTTCTAATTTGTCAGCCGACATGAATCCACGCCCTAACTTTCCATCAGTCCATCAACTAGATTATCCATTAAAAATTGCTATAAGAGCCGACTGCTTGAATCGGCTGTTGATCACTGCTGACTGGTTCAACAGGACCTTCACCCCAGTCCTTTCCTGAGAAGCAATCGATGCCTTGATACTCCCAGAAGGCTGGTTTGACATTGGCCACGCTCACCGAATCATCCGCTTGGACTACTTCAATATCGTCATTTACCCATTGAACAAGTTGTTGATGCATGGTAGATGGGATACAACAGTTTGCATGAATCCAGTCCCGTCCAAGCAGCAAGCTGTAAGCTCCTTTGCCTTCAATGACAAAGAAGGTCGTGAGCAAAGTCTTGGACCCGATCATCAGGTCCACGTGCACGCAGCCCTTGGTATCTGAAAGATTCCCGGCGAAATCATTCAGAATTATGCTTGTTGGCGTCAAGTCTCTGGGGCCCATGCCAAGCTTTCTGAATGTGGTGTATGGCATCACATTAACTGCAGCTCCGCCATCAACAAACATCTTGGTCTATGTCTTGCCATTGACGTACCCCTTCAAGTACAACGGCCGCATGTGTCGATTCCTGGCCAGCTTGTCGAAGGTAGCCTGCTTAGCCAACACCAGTTGCGCCATTAATCCCCCAAGTTGCTCATCTTCATTGATATCTGGAGATGTTTCTTCCTGCACAACTTGGTTAGCGGGAGCCATGAACTGATTCGGCAAAAAAATACACCATGCACGCTGGAGCCGAACGACCAGATCCATCAGGCCTATCTTTTGGGCGCCACACCTGTTTTCTCCTGATTCCCGCCTGCTTCAATTTCTGGTTCCTCAAGCGCTGAACCCTTCTCTTTTGGCTTCTCCTCAAGCCAGGTGGGCACCACTGTCCTTCCTGCCAGATGTACTCGCGTTCCTGTTCCTCCTGATCAACCCATTTTTGGTCAGCATGCCTTTTCCTTGGGTGATCATTGACCTCATTTATTTTTAGACGCCGACCATCACTTGGATGTATCCTTCCAATTCTTTCATGGACGGATCGGCGAATGATAGTTTCCTGCCTATATTCAGTGTACTTATCACTGCATTTAGGGAAATTCTTCAATGTGGGGAGCTTCAAACCCTCATTCCAACAATGCCTGAAGAATGTGCATCCCCAATGTGCACGTTCCTGCTCTCGTGCATGATCTTCTAGCTTTCTTCTGTGTGCCTCTTCCTCAAACCTCCGCTTCTCCTCTTCGTATTTCTGTCTCTGGTAGCGTTCTTTTTCCTGCTGACAATGCCACTTATTAAGGAGAATGCGTGTGGTTACTCTGGGCTTGGTCCTGGAAGATTCCCCAACTTCGATCTGGCTCTTCAGGATGCGAGGAGCTTCTTTATGGACTTGCTCCACTGTTACTTTTCGTGTAGGATCAACTGATCCATCCTATTTTGCTCTAGCTGAAGTCAAGACTTTCACTTTTCCCTTCTCCTCAGCAGTCACCATATTGACAGAAAAGCCAACCATGTTTTGAGGGAAAAAGTGGCCATCCAGCTTCATCTTGTTGTCAAATTTCAGGTGACCTTTATGAATAGCCTTTTGGATCCTCATCCTGAAAACCCTGCAATCGTTAATGGAGTGAGAGTTTCTGTCATGAAAACCACAGTAATGTTTCTGTTTAACTCCATCGGGCCGAAGCATAGAATGCCCCTCAGGCAACTTGATTTGGCCTTCCTTCACCAGGAACTCAAAGAGCTTGTCAGCCTTGGTCATGTCAAAGTCATACATGCCCGTGGTTTGCTTTATCCATCTTTGATTTACAGTTAATGGCTCTTTGCCCCACATGATCTCAGCTGCTGCCACTTCCTCATCATCATCAAAATCTTCCACCTGGTCAGCTTTCTCGAGGAATTGATTATAGATATCAGCTATATCATTGTGCTTGGTAAATCTGGAGTCCTTCTTGAACCCGTACGCTTGATTGCTCATCAATGACAACCTTTGGGACAGCTGACCAAGGTTGTCAAACTCCATGCCAAACAACTTCTCCCGAATAGCTGGTAACATTCCTGCAACAGCCATGTCAGCCAATTGATCATCTGGCAAATTCAAAGAGAAGCACATGCCCTTGACCTCCCTAAACCTTCTGAGGAACTCTAGGGGCGTTTCATTGTGTCTCTGTCTCAAGGTAGCCAGATCAATCAGCTTCTTCTTAGTGCTACCACTGAAGTAATGGGCATGGAACTTTTGTTCCAAATCTTTCCAGGTGCCAATTGACTGAGGAGGCAAAGAAGTAAACCATGTGAAGGCTGGGCCTGTCAATGACAAAGGGAAGTATCTGACCCTGAACGCCTCATCAACTGATGCTTCCCCAAGGTGCATCAAGTATCGGGTAATGTGCTCCACAGTACTCGTATCATCTTGCCCAGAGAATTTCGTGAACTCCGTTGGAGGTTTCACCCTTGGTGGCAAGATCACCCTGTGATACCACTTTGGGAAAGGCGGCGTATAAGCTGGTCCCTGCATCTTAGGTTTAAAGCCGAATTGATTTTGTAGTACATCGACCATTTTCTGCACCAAGATATCATCTTGCCCTCCTGCAGCTGTACCATATCCAGGGTTTGGAAAGGCATCAATGGCACCATAATCCATGACCTCCGAGTATCCCCCACCATACATATTCCTCTGCAGCCTGTTGCTTGCCGGGGCTATCTTGTAAGAAGAGTTAGGCAGCAGTCCAGATGAACCAAACGCTAGATCTCCATACGTAGGTCCATTTGCCCGATACGGGTTCGGTTGTTAAACTGGGCAACCCCCATTGTTTTGTAGAGGCGGCTGAACCGGCTGACTGCCCATGCTTTGAGGATGTGGTTGGATTGGTTGGCTTCCCATGCTCTGCGGAGGCGGTTGGATTGGTTGACCCTGTAGTGACAGTTGAGCACTTGCACTTCGCGCTGGTTGGGCAGTACTGGTCTCTCCAACCTCCGCAGAAGATGTCTGAGGGGATACTCGATTAAGCATCCTCTCCATGCCTGGGCCGAAAACTCCAACCATCATCTGCTTGAACATGCTCAGAAAAGCAGTATGATGCTTGACCATCACGGTTTCTATAGTCCCCCGAAAAGCATTCAGAGCCTCTTGTTTCTCTTGAGCAGATGTGGAATCTGGTTCCCCTGGCAACAGAACTCTGGGCATATCAGACTTGAGGTATGGGACACCACTTCTGTTCTTGCCAAATGACATCAGGCATTTCTGCTGAA
Source organism: Cenchrus americanus (assembly GCA_947561735.1). NCBI lineage: Eukaryota > Viridiplantae > Streptophyta > Magnoliopsida > Poales > Poaceae > Cenchrus > Cenchrus americanus. Next base: position 49,039,360 of record OX387244.1, on the reverse strand, counting down.
ACTGGTCAATGGCATCTTTCAACTGCACTTGTTGCTCCAGAGCGAGATCATCCATGGTGACATCCATGACGTCTTGAATATCAGGCATCTTGAATCAACTGGAGTGTCCCACTGGGCGTGCCAAAAAGTGTGTTGACGCAAAATCAGCACCTCGCGCCAAGCACACAGCAAGCTGAAAGGAGCTGGCTTAACATGCGTGATGAATCCTGAAAGCGTGCCAGTCAATTTTCCTGAAACTGACAAAGGAATAAAAATAGTTCGATAAAACATGGAACTTGCCGGGTGGTACTAGACAGTTCCGTATTTACGGCTAAAAGCTATTTAAAATGATATATAGCTACAACAAGCTATCTATCAGCAGTTCAAATATTATTCGGGAACTGTTAAACATGAAAACATGATATAGCCAAATAGATGATGTAAGCGTGACGAAGGATCGGTCTTCACGCAATCGAGCCCAATTCCACCGGCGCCGCCGCCTCTGCTTCTTCCCGCCGCCGGACGCCGTCGGTGAAGTGCATCTCCGCCTTATCCTTTTCTTCCCCGAACGCGATCATGTCCCTCACGTGATGCTTGTTGTCCAGGGGAAGCTGCCACCGGGGTCGTGCAGCGTCCGGAGCTTGGGTCCCCGCCTGCCGGAGCGCCGCCCGAGCCGCCGTCGCCGTCGAACTCCATCACTGCTGCCTCTCCTTCGCCTGTGAGCTCGCCCAACGTTTCCTCGAGTGGTGAGCATCATCTTCCTGGTTGTTTTTCCCTTGAGCACGCGCCGCAGCACCGGCACCCACACGCCGGCGAACCCCGCGCCGCTCCCTTCCGTGCCGGCCGCCGTGGAAGCTCAATCCACCTCCCCGAACCCCCGGAGGAGTGCGCGTGTCGCTCGGCTACACGTAGAGCCCGCTCGCGCGCGCGAAATGATGCCCCACGGCATGATCCGGAGCCGCGCCGGCGAGCTCCCGCCGCGCGCCGCCGCACTCGGCGACGCCGCCGCCGCATCCCGCACGCACATGTCCAGGGCCGTCGGATCTTGCACGGGCGGCTCTGATCACATACCCCTTCGTTTTGAAAGGGCGGTCCACCATGGACCCGTGCACCGGGTGCACAGCGCGGTCCACGGCGCACGCGCGCGCCGGCAGCCGTTGGATCTAAGATCCACGATGCGGCTGCGGCCCTTTCCTTTAAGAGTCCCTGGGAAATTTTGAATTCACATGCCGGTCCTCCCACCTATAGGTTTTCTTGCAGTTAGGTCCTAAAATTTGTAAACAAGCCCCTGTCTACCCTGTATAATTCCACCAGAGGCCCTTTCTTTGTGTTTTAGCATATAAACCCTTCTGTTTGATTATATAATTATGTTTTAGCCCCTGATTTTATTTATAAAAGGCCCTGTAAACTTAGTTTTCTTGCAGATAGGTCCCTTGAATTTGTTTTAGTCATATCTTTCTCGTTTTAACTCCGTTTTTAGCGTTCTATATACCGAAATGATCGTCTCGAAGAGTAGAATCATTTAAACAGCAAATTTACCAGTTTTGTTACTGTTTGGTGTACTGTTTCTTTATTGTTTGTTGCTCATATTTGACTCGTAGATATCGTGCCTGTTCCGTCTGAGCTCCCCATCAGAGGCGATCAGGAAGAGCCTGTGTTCGAGGAAGATTTTACCCAGTTTGTAGAGGAAGGAAAGTGGCTTTCCCTCTCTGCATTATGTTTTTGAACCTATGTCACTGCATGTTAAACAAAGTTTACTATTCCAGTTGCTATGCATAAACTTGATGGGCAAACACCTAGTTAAGGACTTGACTAGATATTTTACCTCATTACCTTGATCAACCCTGTTTAAACAAATGCTTGGGTAGATAAATGCTTAGTTTGCTTTACATGGGTTTGGTTATGCTTTGTTTATGTTATACATCTCAGTTTTGTTTATGTAATGTGTTTGTGCTTAAGACAAGATAACTTGAATTATAAACGGAACATGGAGAACCACCCAAGACAACAGTACAACCACAGTCCACATGGCTCTGGCTTAGCCAAATAATTAGGAGAGTGGGTTAGCTGATAGCTCATTTCCGAGAGGGGCATAGGGGGCTCGGGGTTGCAGGGGTATAGCCCGGTTCTTTTGGGGTAGCAGCCTTGGCTAAGGTGCTGATCACTAGGGAGGGTTATGGTCCACCCTGGGCTATAACTGTTTGCGAGCTGTTGGTTTCTCTTCTTTCCTTTGTAAAGGCTTCGTAGTGGACCCCTAGCCACTCACCTTGGAAGTGTTTAAGGGTCTAGCTAACCCGGGCAAGATGGGGAACACGAACTGTGGGTAAAGTGTACAACCTCTGCAGAGTGTAAAACTGATCGATCAGCCGTGCTCACGGTCATGAGCGGCTTGGACCCTCACATGATTAACAAACTTGAAGATAACTATAAATCGTGGGTTTGTGGGTTTGGTTTGAGGTTTCTTTTAAGGATAAGTGGGTTGGTATACACTTACACCTAGTAATTAGGTGCTTGCTAATAAAACTTGACCAACTTATAAAATGCTTACCGCTGTAAACCATAGCCTATCCTTGATAGCCTTGCATTGTTTCCCCCACTTGCTGAGCACCAACCATAAGTGTGCTCACCCTTGCTTACCGCTGTTCAGAGGAGAACGTCGGAGGCGAGGACGAGTACTGGAGTGACTACGAGAAGTTTTAGGGCATGCGGATCCCCTAGTCATCATGCCTGTGGAAGTCAGAGATGGAGCTGCTCGTCGTTTAGTTATCGTTGTGTTTGGACCTTCGAGTCCACCTCTCTGGATGTAATAATGAATATCGTACTGGTTTAACTCTTGAACGTTTTGTTACTGCAATGGTATTACACTCGTTTTGTCTATCATGTGTGTGTAAAATGATCCTGGCGCACACGTGAGATGCATTCGGTTTTCCCTGTAAAATCGGGTGTGACAAAGTGGTATCAGAGCCGTGATGACTGTAGGTCGCAGCCTTAGTTAGAAATGGACGAAATTAAGGATTCATGTTCTAGAAAACCCTATCATGCTCAAATCATCTTATTTACGCATTAAAAATCTAATTTAATTTTGTTTATCATTTAAACTCTGTTATTTTGATTTATTCTATACTCTGAGATCAGTTTTGCTTTGACGGATGACTAGAACCTACATGACTGCCCACAAGAGCACTAGTGGGCGCTTCCCTACTGGACAGCTGGCTCCTCGCCATCGTCTAGAGGATGTTGAGGAGGAACCAGAGGAGTTCCAGCCAGAGGCTGAGATGGAGGAAAACCCAGAGGAGGTCCAGCCGGAACCAGAAGAGGAGGATCCTGAGGAGGTTGAGATGGAGGAGGACGAGGAGCCATTGGAACAGCCACAGCTGTACGATGGCACCGTGCTGGAGGCAGACGCTAATGGGGACATTGTGATTCCACCAGCGCCTGTGGCAAATGAGGAAGCACCTCCTGCACATGTTGATCTAGTGCCTGATTGTGAAGGTGGTGACCCGGATGATTCTAGTGATGACAGTGGAGATGATGAAGGAGGTAATAATGCTAATGGAAACCCGGAGGAAGATGAGGATGAAAACCCTCGCTATCACGGGGCAGAATATCACAAACATTCCACTGAAGATGAGAACGGACAGTTTTGCATTCTTCTGTGGGAAGTTCTCGCATACACGGGTTATACCATGAAGCCCCTCTACGTGACAAAGCACTTCAGCGAGCCAGAGATGAGAGACTACTACACCAGCAGAGTCTACATAAGGATGCCCCTGAATGATACAGATGGCTGGAGGTACCGCTCATCTCACCACAGCATGGCCCATTTCTCCACAGACGATGCTGTGGTGAATGATGCAGCGAGGAGGGCACTCTGGTCAATTTGCAATGTGAAGCGGGCGCAACTGTTCAACTCGGAGTATCGCCATGTGCCTCGTCTTGCAAGTGGCACAGAGGAGACTGTGGTGCCAGCAGGAGGTGATGATCGCATCGACATCTTGGCACGTGTGATTGCTGCCTTGAACACAGATCTGGAGGGGGCAACTACTGAAATGGATAGGTATCACGAGGAGTTGCAGGCTGCTCAGGTGAAGATTGCACGTCTGGAAGCACAGCTGGCGGGACAGCGACTCCCTCAAGAAGTTATGCCATATCATACCACAGCCTCCCTTCCGCGCAAGAGACTCCGTTACAGCTCTGCTGAAGCTACTACTCATCTTGGCTAGGATCCTAGGATACTCGCCCTTACCATTTACTATTTCGCTAGATCGTTCCTGCGTGAACGTATTGCTTATAATAATGAATGTTGGTTGCAAACATGATTGAGTTGGATTTTTGTTTGATTGTGAATTGTATGGTGGAGTGATGGCCACTATGCAATCAGAATTTGTTAAGTTAATTAAAGGATAGTTGGGTTTTATCGGTTGTCATTGCTTAATCTTCTATGCAAGTTTGAATGGATCGAATCTGTTTTCGCAGTCATATGACATACCAGTAATGTTTTGATTATAACTCAAGCTACAGAACTCCAAATGACATGAAACAAGTTGGGTTAGTTCACAAATTTAGAGGATGATTTTCTGTCAAAAATTCAATGATATAAAGTATATATGCTGGGAGTTATGCATAAAGTAATGAACATGTCAGAGTCTGTAAATTTTCTGCTGATACAGCTGCACTGTTTGAATTTTATCTCGAGTTATAGATGTCCAAATGAGGTTATTCCAGTTGGGATAGTTTCATAATTTTATTCATAGTAATCTGGTAAAACTTCGTGGTCATTGGATAATTACACAGAAAGTTATACATAATTCTTTGAGGTCAACAAAATCTGTCCTAGCTGAAGAACATGCTGCTATTTCATTTTGAGTTATTTTCTTATGCATTGATTCAAGTACAACTATCTGAAATATGATTTTTCTAACGGTCAAATGGTAAACACAAGGTACGGAGGAGGTCAAGACGTGCCGCCTGTGATCCGTGCACATATCGCGAATCAGCAGAATCCAGCACCACCCCCACCGATCAACCAAGCAATGGATCCAAACATGCAGCAGTTTCTTGCGGCGCAGATGCAACTGATCCAAAACCTCACCAATATTGTGCAGCAAATGCAAGCTCAACAGAACCAGCCACCACAGCTGATTCCTCCGCCACCTCCGCCTCCCAGGGACAGGCACAAGGAGTTCATGAGCCACCATCCTCCTACGTTTTCTCACTCGTCTGATCCACTGGATGCTGACGACTGGCTGAAAACCATCACCAAGAAGCTGGAGATCGTGCAATGCACTGACAGGGAGATGGTCCTGTATGCTACTGGAAGACTTGTGGGGCAAGCTGCAGACTGGTGGTATGTGTACTCAACTGCTCATCCCAACAGGCAGAACATCACTTGGCAGGAGTTCCGTGACAACTTCCGTACTTACCACATCCCTTCAGGGGTAATTAAGCTTAAGCAGAGGGAGTTCTTGTCACTGAGGCAGGGCAATATGTCAGTGACTGAATATCTGGATAAGTTCACTCACCTGTCACGTATGCACCGGATGAAGTCAACACTGACCCAAAGAGGCAGGAAAGGTTTCTAGATGGCTTGATTGGGCCTTTAAACTATCAACTGCAGAGTCACATCTTCCCAGACTTTCAGACATTGGTGAACAAGGTTATTGGGCTGGAAAGCAAGAGAAAGGAGATGGGTGAACAGAAACGCAAGTTTCAGTCACATGGACAGTCTAGCAGCAACACCCGTCCTCGTTTCATTTCTCAGCAGAGCCTGACTCCATATCGTTCTGGTGGTCATGGTGGGAGGTACCCACAGAACATGCAGCTACAGCGCTCGTTTCAGCCACAGCGCTTCAATCCTCAGACACCCAGAGCTCCTACCCCTCGGTCCGAGTCGTCCTAACAATAGCTCGGGGCGCCCGTCGAAACACCAACCCCCGTTCGGCCTCGGTGGATGCTTCAAGTGTGGAGAGCTGGGGCATTATGCTAACAATTGTCCCAAGAGGGTGATGCAAACTCCGCAGAGAGACAGTGGAAACAGGACTAGGCAGTCATCTTCGCAGGCTCGTACTCCACAGACACCTAGCAAGAGAGGCCAGCAGAATCATGTGCGTGGCCGAGTTAATCATGTATCAGTAGAGCAAGCTCAGAATGACACCGGCGTGGTATTGGGTACGTTTTTCGTCAACTCTGTACCCGCTACCATATTATTTGATTCAGGAGCATCACATGCATTCATAACTGATCAATTTGTGACAAAATATAACTTATCTATGAGCTCAATGAAGAACCCACTGATAGTTAGCTTCCCGGGTGGAGAAATGAAAACTGGTCATATATGCCCACAAGTAAAGATTAATATCATGGGAGTAGACTTTCTTGCTAATATGGTAGTTCTAAAATCATGGGGAATAGATGCCATTCTTGGGATGGATTGGTTACAAAAGCATGATGGAGTTATCCAGTGCCGAAAGAAGTCAGTGTTGTTAACCAGTCCTCAGGGAGAGAGAATAGAATATGTGAGTACACCCTCATTCCGCAGTGGAGTTGTGAACTCTGTAGAAGGCAAGGCCTTGGAGGATATAAGGGTAGTGAATGAATTCCCTGATGTGTTTCCAGAGGATTTGCCAGGTATGCCACCTGACCGTGACATTGAATTTAGTATTGAACTTATACCTGGTACTGCTCCCATATCTAAAGGACCTTATAGAATGGATGTAAAAGATTTAGCTGAATTAAAGAAACAAATTGAAGAACTACTTAGTAAAGGGTTTATCCGTCCTAGTTCATCACCATGGGGAGCCCCCACACTCTTCGTTGATAAAAAGGATGGATCTAGGAGGTTGTGTATAGACTATCGATCACTTAATGAGGTTACTATCAAGAACAAATACCCTTTACCTCGGATTGAGGATTTATTTGATCGATGAGAGGAGCTAAGGCATTCTCTAAGATAGATCTTAGATCAAGTTATCACCGATTAAAAATCCGAGTGGAGGATATACCAAAGACAAGATTCACATCTAGATACGGGTTGTATGAGTTCACCGTGATGTCCTTTGGCACGACCAATGCACCAAAGATACTTCATGTATTTGATGAACAAGGTATTCATGGAGTATCTTGATAAGTTTGTTGTGGTATTCATTGATGACATATTGGTATTCTCTCGGAGTGAGGAAGAACATGAAGAACATCCGAGGCTTGTGTTGCGTGCTTCGGGAACATCGAAGGTATGCCAAGTTCAGCAAGTGTGCTTTCTGGTTGAAGGAGGTTTCTTTTCTCGGACACATTATCACAGATGGAGTGATTGCAGTGGATCCAAGCAAGGTTCGGGATGTATTGAACTGGAGTCCGCCTAAGAATGTACCGGAGATCAGAAGATTCCTTGGACTTGCAGGATACTATCGAAGGTTCATTGAAGGATTTTCTAAGATCGTGAAGCCACTTACCACTCTGCTCGAGAAAGGAAAAGAATTTAAGTGGGATGAGAAGTGTCAGGCTAGTTTTGAAGAATTGAAGAAGAGTGTGACCACAGCACCTGTGTTGATCATGCCAGACATACAAAAGGGATTCAATGTGTATTGCGATGCCACTCGGCAAGGATTGGGTTGTGTGTTGATGCAAGAAGGAAAGGTAGTAGCTTATGCTTCAAGACAGTTGAGGAAACATGAGCAGAACTACCCTACTCATGATCTTGAGCTAGCCGCGGTTGTTCACACATTGAAGATTTGGAGACACTACATGATTGGAAACAAGTGTCGGATTTTCACTGACCACAAGAGTCTAAAGTATATCTTTACCTAGAAGGATTTGAATTTGAGGCAAAGAAGGTGGTTGGAGTTAATCAAAGATTATGATTTGGATATTCAGTATCATCCAGGAAAGGCAAATGTTGTAGCAGATGCTTTGAGTCGAAAGGGACAGACTAACATGCTGATAGGACACCTGCTACCTCAGGAGCTATGTTGGGAGATGGCACAGCTCAACTTGGAAATAGTTGCTTCAAGTGAGACTTTGACATTAGAAATTGAGTTGACGCTTGAGTAGGATATCAGGAAGGGACAGTTGACTGATGACAAGATTGCAGAGTATAGGAAGTTGATTAAGTTGGGCAAAGTTCCGGAATTCAGAGAAGATGAGCAAGGAACAGTATGGTTTCAGAACAGAATCTGTGTACCTGAGATTAAGGAGTTACGAGAAGCTATCTTGAAGGAAGCACACGATTCGGCTTACTCTATACACCCTGGGAGTACCAAGATGTATCAGGACTTGAAACAGAGATACTGGTGGTATGGAATGAAGAAAGATGTAGCGGCTCATGTAGCTTTGTGTGATGTGTGTCAAAGAGTGAAGGCTGAGTATCAAAGGCCAGCAAGATTGCTTCAGCCTCTAAAGGTACCTGAGTGGAAATGGGAAGAAATCGGTATGGATTTCATAGTGGGCTTACCTCGTACTCGTGATGGGTATGACTCTATATGGGTTATTGTGGATAGATTAACCAAGGTAGCACACTTTATTCCAGTGAAGACGACTTATACAGGAGTGAAGCTAGCTGAGTTGTATAATTCAAGGATAGTGTGTTTGCACGGGGTACCGAAGAAGATAGTGTCAGATCGAGGCACACAATTTACTTCACGGTTTTGGCAGAAGCTGCATGAATCGATGGATACAAAGTTAAACTTCAGTTCAGCATACCATCCTCAGACAGATGGGCAGACAGAGAGAACAAATCAGATTCTTGAGGATATGTTGAGAGCTTGTGCATTGAAGAACAATGGCAGTTGGGATAAGAGTTTACCTTATGCGTAGTTTGCTTATAACAACGACTATCGACCCAAAGATTAAAATGGCACCTTTTGAGGCTTTGTATGGAAGGAAGTGTAGAACACCGTTGTTTTGGAACCAGACTGGTGAGAGACAACTCTTTGGACCAGATAGCATACGGGAAGCGGAAAAGCAAGTTGAAATCATAAGAGAGAATCTTAAAGCGGCACAGTCACGTCAAAAGAGTTATGCTGATCCTCGGAGAAGAGTTGTGATTTTGGAAGTTGGTGATTATGCATACCTCAGAGTATCACCTATTCGGGGTTTACGAAGGTTTAATGTCAGAGGTAAGTTATCACCTTGATTCATCAGACCTTTCAAGATTGTGGAACGGAAAGGAGAAGTGGCATACCAGTTGGAGTTGCCAGCACAGTTGGAGTTCATGATGTGTTCCATGTATCAGAGCTGAAGAAATGTACAAGTGAGGTTAAGATAGAACCGGTACAGTTAGAGGATATTCAAATGGAGAATGACTTAACATACAAGGAATACCCTGTTAAGATCTTGGATACATCGGAAAGGGTTACCAGGAGTAAGATCATCAGAATGTGTAAAGTACAGTGGAGTCATCATACTGAGGAAGAAGCAACTTGGGAAAGAGAGGATGAACTTAAGGAAGACTTTCCTCAGCTGTTCTCTAAGTCTTCTGAATCTCAGGACGAGATTCTCTTTAAGGGGGTAGGATTTGTGACACCCTAAAATTCCATCACTAAAAATTACCTAGCAACTATTATTTAGCTCTAAGGATTTAAAGTCTAAATTGCCATTTAAAATTGAGCTCTAAAATATTAAACATAATTTAATAAACTTAGAGACAACAAGTGATTGTGCATCATTAGTTGGCTTGTATGGTTTTTGGTTGCTTGTGTGGTTTCTAAAAAGTTTATAAAATTTTTGAGGAAAAATTTGAAAGAGTTTGATTTGAATTTGAAAAGAAAAGTTGTTTTAAAAAGGAGTTTGAAAAAGAAAAAAAAGAAGAAAACCTTACCCTCTCACCTTTCGGCCCAGCCAGGCCTGCCGGCCCACCTAGCCCTCCCGCAGCGGCCCACAAAACCGCTCTTCTTTTTCTTTTTCCCTTGAGCCGCTGACACCGCGACCCCACCTGTCAGCCTCTCCCCTCCCCTTCCTTTCTTTTTCCTCACCCCGCCGCCCGACCAACCCGGCGCTGCCGCAAATCTGGCCACGCCCGGCTGCCTTCCCCCTCTTTTCCCTTCTAGCCGAGGACGCCAATTAAGGCAATAAATCACCCCCTTCAATCCCCGGTCGTTTCCCCTTTTCCCCTTGCTCTCTTTACGCCTGGACGGCCCGCCGGCCATCAATGGCAAGTTTGCCGGCCGCCCCATCCCCTTCCGCTTCGCCTTCCTCCCTTTGGCCCTATTTAAGCACGCACTCGAGCTCCTGCGTCTCCCTTTGCACCCGCAGCACACCACTTCATGCAATCGAGCCCAATTCCACCGGCGCCGCTGCCTCTGCTTCTTCCCGCCGCCGGACGCCGTTGGTGAAGTGCATCGCCGCCTTATCCTTTTCTTCCCCGAACGCGATCATGTCCTCACGTGATGCTTGTTGTCCAGGGAAAGCCGCCACCGGGGTCGTGCAGCGTCCGGAGCTTGGGTCCCCACCTGCCGGAGCGCCGCCCGAGCCGCCGTCGCTGTCGAACTCCATCACTGCTGCCTCCCCTTCGCCTGTGAGCTCGCCGAACGTTTCCTCGAGTGGTGAGCATCATCTTCCTGGTTGTTTTTCCCTTGAGCACGCGCCGCAGCACCGGCACCCGCACGCCGGCGAACCCCGCGCCGCCCCCTTCCGGTGCCGACCACCGTGGAAGATCAATCCACCTCCCTGAACCCCTGGAGGAGTGCGCGTGTCGCCCAGCTACGCGTAGAGCCCGCTCGCGCGCGAAATGATGCCCCACAGCACGATCTGGAGCCACGCCGGCGAGCTCCCGCCGCGCGCCGCCGCACTCCGGCGACGCCGCCGCCGCTTCCCGCACGCACACGTCCTGGGCCGTCGGATCTTGCACGGGTGGCTCTGGTCACATACCCCTTCGTTTTGAAAGGGTGGTCCACCGTGGACCCGTGCACCGGGTGCACGGCGCGGTCCACGGCGCACGCGCGTGCCGAAAGCCGTTGGATCTAAGATCCACGGTGCGGCTGCGGCCCTTTCCTTTAAGAGTCCCTGGGAAATTTTGAATTCACATGCCGGTCCTCCCACTTATAGGTTTTCTTGCAGTTAGGTCCTAAAATTTGTAAACAAGCCCCTATCTACCCTGTATAATTCCACCAAAGGCCCTTTCTTTGTGTTTTAGCATATAAACCCCTCTGTTTTATTATATAATTATGTTTTAGCCCCTGATTTTATTTATAAAAGGCCCTGTAAACTTAGTTTTCTTGCAGATAGGTCCCTGTAATTTGTTTTAATCATATCTTTCTCGTTTTAACTCCGTTTTTAGCGTTCTATATACCGAAATGATCGTCTCGATGAGTAGAATCATTTAAACAACAAATTTACCAATTTTGTTACTGTTTGGTGTACTGTTTATTTATTGTTTGTTGTTAATGTTTGACTCGTAGATATCATGCCTGTTTCGTCTGAGCTCCCCATCGGAGGCGATCAGGAAGAGCCTGTGTTCGAGGAAGATTTTACCCAGTTTGTAGAGGAAGGCAAGTGGCTTTCCCCCTCTGCATTATCTTTTTGAACCTATGTCACTGCATGTTAAACAAAGTTTACTATTCCTGTTGCTATGCACAAACTTGATGGGCAAACACCTAGTTAAGGACTTGACTAGATATTTTACCTCATTACCTTGATCAACCCTGTTTAAACAAATGCTTGGGTAGATAAATGCTTAGTTTGCTTTACATGGGTGTGGTTATGCTTTGGCCATGTTATACATCTCAGTTTTGTTTATACAATGTGTTTGAGCTTAAGACAAGATAACTTGAAATATAATCGGAACATGGAGAACCACCCAAGACAACAGTACAACCACAGTCCACATGGCTCTGGCTTAGCCAAATAATTAGGAGATTGGGTTAGCTGATAGCTCATTTCCGAGAGGGGCACAGGGGGCTCGGGGTTGCAGCGGTATAGCCCGGTTCTTTTGGGGTAGCAGCCTTGGCTAAGGTGTTGACCACTAGGGAGGGTTATGGTCCGCCCTGGGCTGTAACTGTTGCAAGCTGTTGGTTTCTCTTCTTTCCTTTGTAAAGGCTTCATAGCGGACCCCTAGCCACTCACCTTGGAAGTGTTTAAGGGTCTAGCTAACCCGGGCAAGATGGGGAACACGAACTGTGGGTAAAGTGTACAACCTCTGCAGAGTGTAAAATTGATCGATCAGCCGTGCTCACGGTCACATGATTAACAAACTTGAAGATAACTGTAAATCGTGGGTTTGTGGGTTTGGTTTGAGGTTTCTTTTAAGGATGAGTGGGTTGGTATACACTTACACCTAGTAATTAGGTGCTTGCTAATGAAACTTGACCAACTTATAAAATGCTTACCGCTGTGAACCATAGCCTATCCTTGATAGCCTTGCATTGTTTCCCCCACTTGCTGAGCACCAACCATAAGTGTGCTCACCCTTGCTTACCGCTGTTCAGAGGAGAACGTCGGAGGCGAGGACGAGTACTGGAGTGACTACGAGGAGTTCTAGGGCATGCGGATCCCCCAGTCATCATGCCTGTGGAAGTCAGAGGTGGAGCTGCTCGTCGTTTAGTTATCGTTGTGTTTGGACCTTCGAGTCCACCTCTCTGGATGTAATAATCAATATCGTACTGGTTTAACTCTTGAACGTTTTGTTACTGCAATGGTATTACACTCGTTTTGTCTATCATGTGTGTGTAAAATGATCCTGGCGCACACGCGAGATGCATTCGGTTTTCCCTGTAAAATCGGGTGTGACAATACATTATTTAAAACAAACTTATGAGCACGTTTTACTCATTGAAGCATAGCCGAATACAGCTGTACAGCCGAATCGGGTTCCATGGAGAACGAACAAACATTGCCAAAAATCATAAACCTATCAGATTGAATACTGCATGATACCCGGTTCTTTCAAGATTCACACAAGATTAGCAAGCTTGAACCCGCAACACGTGACAACTTAGATTGATTCAGGTTCGGCTATTTAGGAACATGTGATCCACGTGCCGCCTTGAGCTAAAGATGTGAACATGTGTCGTAAGGATCACCAAACAGAATAAAGCCGATTCAAACCAATTTAAATTGGGCAAAAGAGTGTTGCATGAATTTAAACATAAAGTAAAAACTCGAAGCAACACATGATAACTTGATGAATCTATTAGATCTTGCCAAATCTATTAGAGCCGATAACTAGCTCCAAGCTAGATCTTAGCCCACCGCATGGCTCATGATCTAACAAGAAACCCTCTTGAACCAAGCTTAAATCCACCGCATGATACTAAGCATGGTAACAAGACTACTTGCATCAAGGTCTAAATCCACCGCATGATACTAGACATGATACAAGGTTGCCGGTACTTACGGAGGTCGACGGATCGATGGCTCCTCTCGAAGAACTTGACGACTCGACTAAGGGACTCGATTTTTGGCACGGGGCTGGTTTAGTTGTGAAGATGTTCGATCCCTATTACAGACATCAAGGGCTTATATTTAAACCCTTGTCCTAACACGACTCCTAGTCGACTACGAGTACAACATTTAATGTTTAAATTAAAGCTTCAACGCCTATGTCCATCTCGCATACGCCATCAACTCTTTCCTTCCATATATCGGGCCACGTCACCACGCATTCCTGAAAACTCCCTTCAGAATCGCAAACAGTCCTTTTGCCGAACGACAGCGCATTGCCGACCGCAAGCGTCTTTTACCGAATCCCCTGGGAAGATTTTTCCTAGCCGAATGGTATTTCATCACCAAGCTCGGCCCACAAGTCAGCCTCTTTCCTATACCATTTTTTGGTGTTAACAGACTTCATGTTCCGACATAACATGAAGTTAACGTTGCCGACGGCCACGCCCTTGCCCGTCTTCTTCAGCTCGAAGAAGTGGCGCCATAGATGGAAATGGGGCGCGATGTCGAGGTAGGCCTCGCAGAGGTGGACAAAGGTGGAGATGATCGTGATCGAGTTGGGCGCTAGGTGCACCAGCTCGATGTGGTAGAAGTGGAGGAGCCCACGCAGGAAGTCGCCCGCCGGGACGCCAAACCCGCGCTCGATGTGCACGAGGAAGACGACGGTCTCGACGGTCCCCTTTGTCAGGAACTCTTCTCCCTCCGTCGGCCTCCAACCCACCTGCGCTTTAGGCCTAAGCAGCCCGCGGTCTACCAGCGACTGGATCTGCTCCTCAGTCACTGTGGACGTCTCCCAGACGGTGCTTGTATCTGGGATGGCCGCCTTCTCCATCTTGCCCTCTTCAAAGTCGGTGCACTTAGATCTAAAGGTCACGAGTGACTTGGTTCACATGCACGGGCACGACGGTGGCAGGCCTAAGCTCGGCGGCGCTATTGCATTTTCGGTGCACTGCGCAGCGGCGGAAACCCTAGCTCTCTAGAAATGGAAGCATGTGGAGGCCCCTGGGCCACCAATCGGCCTTATATAATCAGGAACCAGCGTCGTAATGGGCGGCCATGCCTCGAGGTCTATCTGGCGCGATTCACAGCGGCCCAACGGTCTGGTGCCCTCAACGGATCTATTGCCCAATGGCTCTTTCCGACCTAACGGTTACTGGGCAGTAACGGCTCATTCCGTGCGGGAATCAGCATCCGCCGGCCTTCAAGCGACATTGCAGTCGACATGGACTCGCTATGCCTCACTTTAAGCCCCCCAACAGCAAAAACCCGACATAGTATTCAAGGTTGCCAGTGACCTACAGACGACCTGTTCTAGGTCGCCTAGGCTCTAGCAGCCTTAAGGTCGTCTTGATCTCCTCTCCAAAGGGTTTGCCTCACACCCCTTAGCCCCGGTTGCCTACATGCCTTCTAGGTCTCTGTGACCTGCAGTGGCCCCTATATCAATGTCCCCACTCTTAATGGCTCTACTGCCCATTGACGACATCTGTGGTCCTGTTTCCAGTGCTTCGCTACGACCTTGACGCCTATCAGGTCGATCTCGATCTTTACACCTCAGGGTTGACGCCCCTGCGCTACGCCACTACGCAAGCGGCCGTGTTGATCCAGGTCGGCACGGACCCCTACGTCAGGTGTTATGACCTTCCTAAGGTCGGCGTATCGCCACAGCAGTACCAAGACCTTGGTCGTGCCATTGCTGTCTCGGGTGCCCCAATCACAGTAATCGACACACATTAAAGAGAACATCCTGGTGGATGGGTTAGTGTTAGCCTTTCCTTTCGAACCACCAACGAGGGCAAGACTATGAGAGTCAGTCGGGCCCTCGATCTTGGCTATCATGCCCCTATCCACCTCAGCCGACTTGAGCTTCGAGAACAGCTCGTTCACCGTCAGAGTACCATACTTCTCCGACTCCACAATGGCCTCGAATTTTTCGCCCCAAACCGTACGATTCAAAGAGTGTAAGAGCTTGACAACTCTATCATGATCATCGTACGGGAGCACGTCCACATTGGCCCTCATGTTGTTCACAACCATCGTGAACCTCTGAAACAAGGCATCGATGGACTCGCCGGGGAGATGAGTGAAGTTCTCGTACTCTCTCCGGTAAGTCGCATACATCCGAGCCTGAACCTAGTCATTCCCAACATGAGCTTCCTTCAACACCGACCAGATTCTACAAGCTAAGCTCTCCATGTGCACCCGATCGAATTCAGGCTGACAAAGAGCATGAAACAAGTAGTCGACCACCTTGTTGTTGGCGTCGAACATGTCCCTCGATCCTGGAGCAAGGAAGTTCATCGGCTGGACATAGCTGTTGTCCACCGTGACATCCCAAAGGATCTGACCCTTTCCACGGAGGAACGCCGCCATCTGCTTACTCCACATCTGGTAGTTCTTTCCATCGAAGTGTGGAGGACCCTAACCCCGTCCCTGGTACGCCATCCTTGGATCTTAGACTGGTTAGAGTCAATAAAGACCTGAACTGGCTCTGATACCACTTGAAGGACCGATACGGCGAACCAGAGAGGGGGGAGTGAATGGGAGCCGATAAAAATTCTTCTCGAGGGAGATGGAGACTCCAACAAGACGAACACGGCTTCCAACACACGTCTACGACTCACTACCAAAGTTGGCCAAGCCCACGCAACCACTGAAGTGCTAATGGACCTAGGAACCAACAAACAACCTTCCGAGCCAAAACACACCAACACGCACAGTGGAAACTTGCACAGCTTGCTGGCTGTGCTGCACTGGTCAGACCGATGGCCTGCGCTGGTCAGACCGGTGACACCGGTCAGACCGGTGAACAGCACTGGTCAGGCTGGTGGCTACAACAATCACACAACAAGCGTTCCAGAGATCCCCAGTGACTTCTTTAGGCCCTGGAAGAAAAATACCCCCAAAACACAACCTCCACAGAAGGAAAACCCTACACAAAACCTAACAAAACAACTCCAAACAGACCAAGAACTGATCAGCGGCACCAAGACCCAAAGACACACGAGTCAAGCAGTTCACTCGAGGCAAATCCCACAAGTGGCTTGCACCGGTCAGACCGGTCAAGAGCACCGGCCAGACCGGTGTAACCTGGGCAGCTCGGGATGAACAACACCCGCAGATCAACTCCTCCAAATACAAACTTCGATTTCCCGAATCGCTCCACGGACTTGAAGACTTTGGGGATAGTAGGAACACCTCATGAGGAGTCCATAGCCAAGATTTTGCCCACCAAAACTTGCCAAATAAAGAGGAATCGCAGAAATCCCGCCAAGAGCTCCTCTAACCCTAGAACACCAAAAACCCCAAAATCAAGCCCCTTAACTCACGGATTTGGGAGGGGAATGAAAGGTAAAAGAACCACGAAGGGTTCACACGAATTTCCCCCATCAAATCCCCAAGAGCAAGGTCCTGAAAACACACCGAGGAAACCACCAAGAGAGGGCTCCGAATCATCTATACATACCAAGGAGGTTCATACAAGGTCTAGCTTGCCGCCCGATCATCCAACCCTCTCACAAAATCTCACCATGAAGCTCTCAAGATATTTCTATGGAAATCCTAAGAAAATAGGAAGAGAAAATTGGAAAGCAGATGAACTAGGGTTCCAAGAGATATGGCTGCCATCCTCTCACCTCATGGGTTATATGGAGGCAACCGAAAGTCTAAAATACCCTTACTTAATAACTAGGGATACAAGCCCCTCAAGGGCGGTTTTGGAAGTCTTTGATTTTCTCCATCAGACGGATGCCCGGCGACTGCACTTTGCTTAGCCTCAACGCAAGCCATGCGATCCCGACGCATGTCCTTCGCTTCGAAGATTCCGGACTGCGTCGTCGCACACCGGTCAGCATCGTCTTCGGTTCTTTGGTGTTGGCTTTGTGGATCAACCAAGGAACCCAGTGGTTTTCTGGTGAACCACCAGAAACCCCACGAACTCGGTGTAGCCTCCGCCAATCGCCACTCATGACTCGACTTCACGTAGTCCCGGCTCGACCTTGGTTTTGAGGCTCTACCAAGAAACCGTTCATGACTTCGTCTTGCTGTTCATGCCACCATGCGGCCCGCACTTGACCCCGCTGGCCACCGGGTCCCTCGAACGAAGCCTACTTGTCTTCTCCACACCTAGAGGCCTCACCGACGATGACCTTTCGCACTTGTTCTTCACCTGCACCAACACCAGTCAAGCCGCGACCTGCACCTGCAATACTTAGTCAAGAATCAATCCACACAACGTTGTCAATCACTCATCACACAAGGAAGTGACCATCCACCGATCCTCGAACCACACATGGTCCTCACTACTGCACATGTCGCTGCGTGATCTTCGTTCGGCGTGCAAGAATCACTACGTCAGGTCGTGCTTTGAGCGGCGCTTCCACGAGGCCAATCATCCGAACGCATTGTGCTTCGAGGGGATGGTGAGGTTGATGAGGCGGCAGAACCCCGATAAGGGTCTGAAGCTCATTGGAGATGCCGCCGCTACTGAAGACTCCGGTGCCAAGTACTTTTTAGCGATGCTGAAGTACCGTTGCAACCCGGCGGACCCCGAAGCCATGGCACTACTCCAGGAAATCAGCGGCGGCCCGTCGCCCCCTGAAGGCCGGTGGAAGAACCACAACCTGCGGTGGCTGCGCTACGTCGTCAAGAAGGATCTCAACAGCATTGTGTGGTTGTACTGGCTTGATGACGGCGACGACGACGACGATGACATTCCGTTGCTGCCCATCTAGAATCCCCACATCTGCATTTGGGAAGCGGGATGTAGGCGCTATGGGTCGAATACCAAAGAGATCATCCACTATTGTAGCGCCGAGTGTCGCATCTGTCATGAGTTCAACCTCTGGACGCGTAAATTCCGCCCCGCCGTGGAGTACGCCGTCAGCAGGATGAACATCGGGATGTAGGCGCAAGCATCAATATGAACATTATCTATCTTGAATATAAATTATTAGATATTACTAAACGCGGATTTGATTTTATCGGGATGTCGGGATGTCGGCGGCGGCGGGCGGCGGTGCCCTCTGCTTCCTCCTTTATTCTATTCAAATGACTGTGGGGGCCAGTTCAATTCAAATGATGAACAGTTCCAATTTCTCCTTTTAATCTGCAACCAAATGTTGTAACATGTAATTCTTCGTCATTTTTAGTCCAAATTTGATACTTTTTTCTATTTTTTCTAAAAATCACCATCTATTCATTAATTTCATTGTTTAGTGTGCATTTCGTTTGTTGAGTGATGTTTCTATGCCTTATTTTGTTCTTTGTAAGTACAACATACAAATAATATTTGTTTTACACAACCATTAGTGATGGAACATTACATTTTGTAAGCTTAAGGTGAACACAAGGTTTTGTTACGTTTTTAAATGCATATGATTTCGAACATGTTGCAAAGTGTGGAAAACTTCAATGTTCAATCAAACATTCTAGGAAACTATGTGAGAGATGTAGACATTTGTACACAAGTATATAATTCCTTCATCGAAACCATTTGAAATTTTGAAGACAAGTCTAGGTACCAAAATTATGTTGCCATGTCAATTTGTAGATTTTTTAGAGCACACTAGATGTTAGTAGAATTATTACATCATTAACATGGGATGTAAAAACAGATTCTAAGAATCTTGGGCACACAAGTGTGACTGTTGATATTTTATTCAAATACTAAGTGTCCAAATATGAATTGTTCATATTTTTATGATTTTTTAGGTGTTGTTTTATGGGCTCTAATAAATCAGGGAAGCAAGTTTCATTCCAAAAAAAATTGTGACAGGCCCACGCGTCAGCGTCAGCAGCCAATATAAAAAAGATAACCGCTGACCCAACTCCCAACAAAGGCGATCCGGGTTCGCTAACCATCGTCGCCCATGACACTGGCCCACTCATCAGCGTTAGTAGGCGAACCATGCGCGGGCTGCTCAAAATTTCCCACCTATATTTACTATAGTGCCCATGAAATTCCAATTGGTGCACAGAGTCGTCAAGGGCACACTAGTAGTTTCATTAAACACAGTTACACGCGCTGTTCATATTCGGCTCCTCGCTAAACAGATCCATAACGTCCTCATTCGCCCCACCGTCGCCGCCAGTCGCCCCGCTCGCCTTCGCCGCTCTCTCCCCGCCGCAGCCCTTCTCTTCTCCAACCCCACCGCTCCCTACGTGACGACTGTGACGCGGAAACGGTTACTGGCGTGCGGACGTACATCCAGCCAACCTAAAGATGGTTGACGCGGATCCGTCGACGTCGTCCCCGGCCACGACGACGAGCCGGCTGGCTGCCTCAGGCCACGAGCCGCCGTGGATCTGGCCCCTCCGACCATCACGAGAAGAACTACTTCATTCGAGACAGAGGTTAGTCCTGCTTGAACCCCCAACACCCTCTCTCTCATCGGCCACCAAAATTGATCTGCTATATATTCATGTCAATGCGGATTAATTAGGGAGACATGCCCAGATAGTTCATCTTTAATTGATTGACTGTGGTTTTGATTGATGGATTTTGTTGCCCCAAGTCTGTTTTGAATAAATTGTTGCTAACAGATGAAGTTATATGAACTGTTGAAATTCATTTTCATGTTCCTGGTGCTATAATTTTTGCCTTCGTAAATTCATGAAAAGCATCGAGGATGTTAGGATACTTTAATTACGCTATGCTTTGAATGTACCAGATCGACACTTATGCTTTGGACCTGTTAGCATACTTTAATTCTGCTATGCTCTGAATGTACCAGATCGACAGTTATGCTTTGGACCTGTTAGCATATACTTCAATTCTGCTATGCTCAGATCGACAGTTATGCTTTGGACCTATTAGCATATTTTAATTCTGATGGCCATATAATGTCATTGGGAATTGCATCGCAGTGATTTATAATGTAGTCCACCCAATCTGCTATATATTCATGTCAAGGTGGATTAGGGAGACATGCCTTAATAGTTCATCTTCAATTGATTAACTGTGGATTTGATGGATGGATTTTGTTGCTCCAAGTTTGTTTTGAATAAATTGTTGCTAACAGATCAAGTTATATGAAATGTTGAAATTCATTTTCATGTTCCTGGTGCTATAAGTTTTGCACTGTAAATTCATGAAAAGCATAAAAGATGTTAGCATACTTCAATTCTGTTATGCTCTAAATGTACCAGATCGACACTTATGCTTTGGACCTGTTAGCATACTTTAATTCTGATGGCCACATAATGTTAGTGGGAATTGCATCACAGTGGTTTATAAGGTAGTGATAACTAGACTGTCTTATGCTTTGTTGTGAGTGTTAATTGTTTCACTACTGTCATATATATTGTTATTGTTGGTGTCATGATGTGTTGTGAGTGTTGTTTCACTACTGTCATATATAATGTCATGACCATTGCTTTATCCTCCTGTTGCATGTACATATGGAACACACAATCCATCGCTGCTCAAGTTGGACAAGGAACCAGTTGAAGGAATTTATTCTCTGCTTTGATATATAAGCATATTGTTGTGTCCCTGTCAAAATGGTTAGCACCTATCCCTGTATGCTAATTAAGTAAAATATGAACTGTGTATGTTTGTATGAAGTTCACAGAGGTTTGGTATCTAGATCTTGCTAAGCAACATCCCCCGCAAAGTTCCTAGACCTCCAAAATGTTTTGAACTGGTCAGTTTCTTGTAGGTTTTGTTCACAAAAATTTAATCTCTTAGTGTTTCTAATTGGTATTGCTGACCATGGAAGGCTTGTGGTACAGTATTTTTTGTTCACAAAAAATCAATCTCTTAGTGTTTTTAATTGGTATTGCTGATCATGTAGGGCCTTTGGTGATGCACAGTACAGAGTGACGAAAGGAAAGAAAAAAAGACAAAAGCCACACTCAAGCACAGAACAAATCTCGTTGTAAGACCGAGGTTTTTTTATGGTCCCTTCTTACCTATTTGGTACGACATTAACTTGTCATTTTGGTACCTCGATGCAGTGTGCTCAACAGCCACGGGGGTCCTCTTTGTGTGGATTCCATGTGGCATTCCATATGTTAAGACTACTCAATACTGTAAGTAGATAATAATGCTCAACCTTGTCTCTGCTCATATTATCCATCTGATTTTAGAAAATGATTTCTACTTGTATTCTCATAAATGATTGTATTTTGCAGGATTTCAAACCTCCTGTAGATGTTTCCATAGAAGATGTAAAGTGTGTCCGGGAGATGTTGTGCGAGTACATTCCTAAGGAGGCCATCGACCGAAAGGGCAACTTGTACAGTGGTGCACCGTGAGTTTATTGTAACCAGAAACTTGAAACTCATCCAGTCTTGTTTAGTCAGGTGTTGCTGCCTGAGAAACCTGCTTGGCTTGCTTGGTTGGGGTCAGATACTGCCTGGTTCGGTCTGTTTTCTCATGACTCCATCCAAACAAGCCCTAATGAGAGTAACTTGAAACTTGATGTAATCCTAGCTAGCTTGTCTATAAATGTGATCCTGCTTTATTTGCCAATATCTGTGATGTGAGAATGTGTTTGTGATGTCTCCTTGCTGTGGTGGCTGCCATATCTGGGCGGTTCCGGGATGCGGCCCCGGTGGTCGCCAAATCTGGGCGGTTCCGGATGCTTTGCCGCAACCGGCAGTTACTGTAGGGGTGGCCGCCGTATCTGTAACGGGCGTTAATTAAAGCTCATTACAAACACTGATTAGTAAGTAACGTGCTTCATTCGGAAAGCCTGTTACAAAAATGCCTACAATGTAACGGGCAGTGTAAAAGCCCGTTACCAGTCCTGACCGGTGGGCCCCAGGACCTGGCCGTTCATCGAGATATAGGAGACGCAGATTGAAAGCAAGCGTTTCCTTTAATAGAGAGAAAGCAGATGCGCATAGAAACAGATGCGTCTCATTCGTCGAGACAGTGGAGATGTCGGTTCACAGAATGCGTCTGTTGACGGTGAAAATCTTTCAACCTAGCCATGAGTTTACCTTTAGTGTTGGCATAAGTTTTATACCTTATCCATTGGTACTAACCCCCGTGGTATAACAAGTTCACTTGTGCATGTCGGTTTTGGAGTTTCGTGTTTATGCAGGGTTTTAGCGTTGAAAGCAAGACTTCCGGGATAAGTTCATCCAGCACCTTGTGACAAGACCTTGAAGCCCCGTACAAGTCATGCATGAAGCAAACTTGACTCCAAGAAGCCAGGGACCTAACCTGAGAAGATGACAAACTTCAAGGACCTAACCAGAAAAGTGTCGAATCTTGCGGGACATGGAGCTACGTCCAAGTGGGAGAGAAACTAGCGACAAGGGCCTACATGGAGAAGGGGAAGGATCTAGAAGACTCGGGAACCGACACCACGCGAAGGAGGCCGGGAACTGGGCCTGGATGGGCCCAGGTCGGTCGGCCTAGGCCGGCCGGCCCAGCCCAGTCCAGGGCCCATTTGCCCCCTCCTTTGACCTAGCCTCCATTCGGGCTATTTATAGCCCCGGGGTCGAGAGCCACACATGAATCAATTCGTCATCGGCCGCCGAGGAGCAGAGAAGAGAGGGACACCATCCCGAAGAGGAGAGGGTCGAGCTAGTTGACTAGGGTTACCCTAGCCGACGTGGGAACCTTGCAAGGAAGACCACATCGGAGTTCCCGGAGCTAGAAGCAAGATCAAGGTAGAATCCTGGGGTGATCTTGTTTATGTATCATTGCACTAGTTGAATTATCAAGTTGAATCGATTTCTAGCGATCAAGCATTTCTTCGATGATTTCGTTTTTCGATCAGCTTTGCTTATTCTAGATCTATTCTCGAGATAGATCACATAGGGTGTTCTTGTAGCCGCGGTGGCTAGAGGTACACGCCGGAACTTCCGAAAGAACTCGACTTGTCCTTGGACTTGCCCTAGACTACACGCATGAATAGGAATACATTGTGACAGAACGGGGGTTCCGAAAGGTGGGCCGCGTTTTCGGAGTCGGACGGGAAATCATGATTTAAAGAGGCTTTTAATAAGATTCCATTTGCTACTACTTCTCTTGCTTGGAATTTCAACAAAAGGCTGAACCCGATCTTTCTAGATCGGTTTATCTACCCTATCTATCTTTGTTACCTCCGATCTTTAGTAGATTAGATTTGTTTTGTGTTCTTTATCTTGATGCATTAGGGTTTCTCTTTACCGAAGATTGAAGTTACTTGGCTTTACTAGATCATCTTTTGCGTCACACATTTGTTCTACGGATCCGATACCTTGGGTTCACCACTCAAGGGAAGAAGGGTCCCTTGACTATGACGGGAGACTTGTCTGCTTGCAAGTCTAAACGAACTTTGATACAACTATTAACCGTCAACAAGCCCCTTTTTCTGGCGCCGTTGTCGGGGAACAAGTGATCAAGATTTGATCTTTTTTTTGCTTTTTTGTGATTTTCAGTTTTCTTTTAGCTTTTCTTTTTGCATCTACTAAACTTTGATCATCCTCAAAATAAATCTAATCTAGTTTGTCTAACCCTAGTTTTCATAGATTTGTTTTTACTTTCTAGTTTTTGCATATTTTGTTTATTGCTAACCCTAACAGGAGATGGACGGCTACCTCTCCAACAAACCCGATAATTTTGTGGATGGTCCAGAAAAGCTTTACAGGCTAAGGAGACGCGAAGCACATCAAGCTAAAAAGCTGGATTTTGTAGATTCGAAGTCGGAAGACAAAGGATCGAAGGAATCTCCGAAGAATTCACCACCTCAAAGTCCTCGGGAGAATCAACTTCCACCGATGGGAGACCAACCACCACAAGAACGCAAGATTGGGGAGCTATGCACCCCGGACATCATCGACCTACCAATCTTGAACCTTGAGGAGATTGGAAGACCATTCGAGATCAAGACCTCAACAATCCGCATGGTGCAACATTCACCCTTCACCGGTAAAGAGGATCCGAACCTTCACCTCCAAGCATTTATTCAACTATGTCAGACTTTCAACATGGATGGGGTGACTCAAGATCAAATGAGGGAAAGGCTTTTTTCCGTTCTCACTACTCGGGAAGGCTTTGCAATGGTTCCACTCTCAACCGGCGGAGACAGTGCAAAATTGGAACACGTTGATGAAGGCTTTCATGAAGGAATACTACTCGCCGGGTAAAACTCAAAGTTTGCGTAATAAGATTGCCACCTTTGTTCAATATCCTACAGAAACTATCTCGGAGGCATTCAAGCACTTCAATGAGTACACTCGGGCGGTTCCACATCACAAGTTCCCGAAAGAAGACCTCGTGCAAAAGTTCTATCAAGGACTCACCATGGCGTCAAGGACGATCATCGATGCATCGGCGGGAGGATCTATCATCGAGCTTACACCGACGAAAGCTTTCACTCTATTTAAGAAGGTCGTAGACAATGACACATGGGCATCATCCGGACGCCTACATCCGGTTCAACCCACAGGGAACGTCAAAGGAGTCTTGCAAGTACAGAAGGAGAACATACTTGAAGGCAAGATTGATTCACGCATGAGGAGGTTGGTGAAGATGGAGATAGAAAAGAAAGAGGCTCAAGACTTGAAGGCCGCCGAAGCAAGATCCACATGCGATGAATGCGGAGAGTATGGCCATGTCCACAAAGATTGTCCGGGGGAAGCCATAGTGCTCGACTACATGAGGAAGGGAGAATTGCCGAACTTCCGCTACGGGCAAGGTAGACCTCAATTTAATGCAAGCTCATCCATTCTGAATTCGGTTCCACTTCGTATACAATTGAAGGAATTCATGGACGAGCAAGCCAAGATCAACAAGGACACCGTCACCAAGTTCAAGACCATAGATAAGGTGTTGGAGAACATCGATAGCAAGGTGACGGAGGTCGGGAGCTCCAACCATCAGGTGCTCAACATGATGAAGATACTCGAAACGCAAGTGGGACAACTTGCCGGGTGCCTCACTAATGATGAAGGGAAGCTTCCGGGACAACCTAAAGGTCCCGAATCGGCGAAGGCCATTCAAACACATTCGGGAAAGGAGACTGAAGATCCGGAATGTTCCGCGGGAGCAAGGAAGCCTAAACCATCCGCCGAGGCGGAGGGAATTGCTAAGGAGAAGGTTACAGGGATCGTCACCGAAGAACCCGAGTTTGAGATGCCGGAAGAAGACACGAGGATACCACAACTCAAGCCACGCTACTTCCGAGGTAAACTTGACAACCACTTTGAGAAGTTTGTGGAGGTTGTGCGTAGACTTAGCATCAACATGCCATTATTAGATGCCCTACAAGTACCTACATATTCTCGTTACTTTAAAGACATAATTGCAAATAAATATGAGATAGCAACACTCAGGGTAGATCATGTCAAGATGTCCGAGGAGTGTAGTGCAGCTATTGCTAATGGGCTAGAGAAGCAAAAGGACCCCGGATGCCCTACAATTCCATGTTCCGTTGGTTCATTCAATTTCGAGAAGGCGTTGTGCGACCTGGGAGCAAGTGTGAGCATCATGCCAAGAGATGTGTTCGAGAAGCTACGCCTATCGTTGGAGCCTACGGGTATGTGTTTGGAGTTGGGAAATAACTCCATTCGCTATCCCTTGGGCATTGCCGAAGATGTACCCGTGAAGGTCGGACACCACTTCATCCTCGTCGACTTCGTGGTGCTCGAGATGGGAGAGAGGGACAAGCCGCCGCTCATCCTTGGGAGGCCTTTCCTCAAGACTGTGGGAGCTACTATTGACGTTGGCAATGGGGAGATCATGTTCGATATTAACGGAGAAAGGAGTTCCTTCAAGTTCCGACCACGACTCGAGGCATGCAATATGATTGGAGTTAAAGATGTTCCACCTCATCATCGTGTTGTTAAGGAAGAACCAAGGAAGAAGGAAGGGCTGAAAGAGAAGAAAGAGCCAAAGAAGAAGAACGTGAAGAATGTCAAGGAAGATGTCGCATCCGTCAAGACAAAGGAAGAAAAGTCGCCTGTGAAGACCAAAAAAATTACTAAGCTGGAAGATAAGCCCGTGCCCAAGATGGTGCGGAAGTGGGTACCCAAGATTGCAACGCCCGCAAAGAGCGTTGATCCGAAGTAATCAAGTGAAGAAGTCTAGCTATTGACTATAAACGAAGCACTAGGCGGGAGGCAACCCGTTTCGTCGAGTCAAGAATAAGTTACCAGAGGACAACCCGATTCCAGGTTTTTCGACTCTTTTTAAATAAGTTAGTTTTGAATTTTATTACGCAAAGACATAAGACTTAGAAGTGGTTGAACAATATAGAGACATAATTCTTGGTTGAATATTTCGCTTGATCATAAACCCTTTACATGAACCCTCCGATGTGTGTGTTTGTTTCTTTTCGAGAAACCACAACCAAATAAATTCAGAACCTAACTCAACCATTCATCCTCATTATGATATTGTGGTTGCCTTGTTTTTCATGCTAAAAACACACGAGTAGAGCCACGACTTATACTTAGGTGTTAATTAAATTTCAGCACGTGGTAGGACTCGCATGAACATAGAAACTAAACTTTTGGTTGGTTTAAAAATCTATATCCTTGGTTTCTCTAAGATTAGAATTTTTCTAAGACTCATTTAATTTTATTGTATTCAAAATCTCTCTCATTTAGCCAAAATTAGAACCTAAACCTATGCCCCCATGATCAAGCCGGGAAAAGTTTGCTCTCAACCAATGAAGGCAAACTATATCGGTGAGACCGATATCAATATAGTCGGAAAATATTTTCGACTTACATTTGTTTTTAATGGTTTAAAAACTTCTCTAAATTTATGCTTGAGCTTTTCGGTAGCACTGAAAATATTTTTAATTTTCGAAATTAGAGGAGTGCTTAGCCTTGAACATACTTAGAGGGAGGCAATCTAGTTAAAGTTAATCATGCATGCAACATTGGATGCCCTTTCATCAACTTTCATCAAGACCACATGCAAAGGACAAGCATGGGTGGGCAGCAAGCATGACTTTGCAGGAAATTCATGGTGACATGTGAAGCAAGTGGAGCAAGGGAGTATGAACATGACTCAAAGCATGAAGCATCAAGTGGAAAGACCAATAATGCAAGAAAAGGAGTGGACGAGAGCGTTTGGGCGGTGCAACTCGTGGAGCACGCGGGCAAGAAAGTCACGGAGGAGAAATGATCGTGCTGGAGGAAAATGGAGCCCTGGGGAGGCACGCGGCCACCTGGGCCGACCGGCCTCCCCTACAAAAGGAGCCCCCCGGCTCCCGTCTTCTGCAGGCAAGCATCTCCCTCCTTCCTCAGTTTGTGTGCTCAAGCTTTTGTGCCCAGAACCACCGTAGACATAGCTAACCTTCCCAAGCTTGATAGCTCAAACAATACACACCTTTAATCCACTCGAAGTCAACATTCCGAAGTAAGTTTTTAAGTGCCTAGCTACCGGTTGCAACCCGGAATTTTAGTGGAGAGAAGAGTGCTGCAATCATGTGGAAGAAAACCACAAGTCTCTTCACCAAGAAGAAGGGATCATCGTCATCCAAGCCGTCTTCGACGACGTCTTCGAGGAGGCACTTGGTTTCCGAGTCTCCTCGGAGCATGGAGGAGGACACAGCACCACCAAGGAGGAACGACACTCTCCTCCTCGGTGGCATGAGGGCAACAAGGAGCACGTCCATGAGGTTTACCGAACCTCAAGGGTGTACGGAGGAGCCGCCTGTCCCACCTCGTCGATCGACCCGTTCATCCGCGCCACCTCCATACACTCCACAGTATTCCACATATGGCTTCATCATATTGTCGGAGGAGGAGAAGAAGAAACTCTCTCGTCTTGAGAAGAGGCTTGTGGCAAACGTCAATTTCGACGATCAAGCACTCAACTATTTGGGTTTCGGCACTGACATATATTATATGTTGGGGCACCTTGGATGGGTGCCATTCTCCAACAGGGTGTCGGCAAACACCCACAAGGAGTTTTCCTTGGAAATCTTGATGACTATAGCGCCCATCCTTGATGAGGGGGTGCAAAGTTTATCATTCCGTTTGGAGGGAATCCAACAGGTGGTTCCCTACGAGTATGTTAGGGAGCTACTTGGGTTCCAAAAGGGAGCTCTGGAGAAAGTCGACGTACCGGATGGCTTGTTAGATGGATTTTGGAATTTAATCTCCGGAGAAGCCCACCAACAACACAATTTCATCCGCAACCCCATTATCCAAGTATTCCACTCTTGGATGTGCAAGAGGATTATGGGGAGGATGAGGGAGACGAAGGTGACCGACACGGAGTTGAATTGTCTCTACTCGGCTATAATTGCCAAGCAGCCAATAGACCCCTCATACCTCATGATCAACCGATGGTGTTGCGAGGCAACATCGGGATCGGGAGATATTGGTTCGGGGAGCTACCTCTCTATGTTGACCATCTCTTTAAGGCCGGGGATTACAAGAAATCTCGAACATCTTTTACGTGGAACCCCTCTAGGTTTGGAGTATTTGAAACAAGGAAAATATATTAGTGGAGATGAGAGAGGAGGCTTTCATGTGGCCAAGGTGAACCTACCCCTTCCGGGCGCAAGGCTTAGGCTTTTCATTCAAGGACAGGAAGATTGGTTGGAAGAGGGACTCCTTGTCCCGGCAAAGAAAAATAAAAGACGAAGAATTGTAGAGGAGGGATCTTCCTCCGCACAAGTGGGTGGTGCACAACCTAACTATGTGCCACCATTCGGCAGGATCCCTACTCCGCCAAGTTATTACGGAGGGCCACAAATGCAAGCATGGGGGGGTGCTGCACCGGTGCCCCCACCAAATTATGTGGTGCCCAACGTAACCTTCGCGGAGCCCTACGCACAATATCCCCAACCACAACAAAGCATGGCCATAATTGGAGGGTATGTTGCGAGAAATATGCAAAACGTCGCAGCCATCCAATCCAACGCGACTCAACTTGGTGAGGTCAATGCAAATATTGCCTATGAGCTTGGGCGCCTTCACCTAGTGCAGACGGATCAATTTGTTGGAGGGGATGTCCAACCCTACTACGAGCAAGGGTATAACTACCAAGATTATCAACACCAACCACCGGCGGAGGATTAGGAAGAAGGAGGAACTTTAGTTTTCTTTTCTTTTCTTTTCCCTTTTCTGTAATTTTTAGCTTGTGTTTGCTTGTGTTTGCGTAATATTTTCAGTTTTCATTTAAATTTCAGCAAGGGTGTTAGTTTATTTTCAGCATGTATTTCAGCTTGTTTTCATCATTAATAAAGACACCACCTTGTTTTCACCATTGGAAAAGTTACAAAATTTGTGTCATGATGATATATGATTATAATTGCCGCTTTGTTTATCTTTGTAATTGAATTATGCATGTTAAAGCTAGTGCTCTCTTAAAATATGAATCTGAATTTATCTAAATGCTAGCTTAATCTTTAGCGGAGGTTATGATTAAAATAAAGAGCCATAGTATTTTATGTACTCTCAAGTTATAGATAGATTAAAGATGGTTTTTATGCCCAAAAATATCGCTAACCTTGTCATGAATATCACTTGTGTGTTGCTCAACCTATCCAGAGCCTTATATATATTTGAGTGCATAGTTTACAAGATTTATTCTTGAGTGAGTTATGCAGACCATGATTTCTCTGGCCCGAGACTAAGAAGCTGGTCATTCTGTTTTTTACGTATCTATCTTTTTGCTAGCCTTTTATCCGTGCATTGTGTATCCCCGCATCGGAGATCTCACAAACCTCGCCGGATATCCACCCTTAAAACCAAATATCATCTTTCGTGATTACCTCCTTGACCACAACCTATCATTGAGAATGGATCATCAATTCAAGGAAGATCGCAAGACGGTGCCAACATTGAAGAATTCAAGTATCTCTCCAAGGAAAAATATTTCTGGTACCTACCTTATTTATCACCTCTTTGCCCGAGGACGAGCAACGTCTAAGCATGGGGGAGGAGGTAGGTACGATGTAATTTTAGAGTTCAAAGGGGAGCAAATAAAAAATTTTCAAAAGAAAGAAAGAAAGAAAGAAAGAAAGAAAAAATATATATATGAGAAAAAGAGAAAAAAATGAGTATGTGTAAAAATAAAAATAAAGTGAACTCCCCGGTTCTCTAAAATACATTAGGAATTTCAATTCTTCAAGATTAAAAGATCCATACTCATTTTCCAACCATGTGCAATCCGATAACGAGGACTTCCTTTGTGCCTCGGGATCACTCTTTGCCATTTGCACATGTCCACCTATTTCAAGTGTGTGTATTTTTCTCTTTCCACTCCTTGATATAACATTATTTTCCAATGACCTTTTTGACGAGTCTCGGTAAGACCATGAGAAGCTTGTCTTGTTTGACAACATCTCATTTATAATATCTTGGTAGGACTAAGCTTTCCCAAAAAGCTCCATATAAAGCCTGCCACATATATATGTGTTATGAGAGGGAAAGGAATAAAATATATAGGATTGAGAGACAAGATGAGATGAGAGTTCATGAGAAATATGCAAGGTGATTTAAATTTGTGAACTTGGTTTAGCTCCTTTTCATCTAGTTCTTTATTTTCAAAATTTCTGAGATCTATTTAAATTTTGGGAGCATGTTAATACTTAAGGGGTAAGCTTAATTAAGAATCTACCCTCCGTAGAGATGAAGGCTAGTACATTATGGAACTTTAACGAATTAAAATTTCGAGAGCATTATGTTTTCTCATGTATGATCAAGTGCAAGGTTTAAACATTGATGGGCAACGATGATATCCATCAAAGGCTTACTCGAGGATGAGCAAAGTTTAAGCATGGGGGAGATGTTGACGGTGAAAATCCGTCAACCTAGCCATGAGTTTACCTTTGGTGTTGGCATAAGTTTTATACCTTATCCATTGGTACTAACCCCCGCGATATAACAAGTTCACTTGTGCATGTCGGTTTTGGAGTTTAGTGTTTATGCAGGGTTTTAGCGTTGAAAGCAAGACTTCCGGGGTAAGTTCATCAAGCACCTTGTGACAAGACCTTGAAGCCTCGTACAAGTCATGCAATGAAGCAAACTTGACTCCAAGAAGCCAGGGACCTAACCCGAGAAGATGACAAACTCCGAGGACCTAACCAGAAAAGTGCCGAATCTTGCGGGATAAGGAGCTACGTCCAACTCGGAGAGAAACTGATGACAAGGGCCTACATGCAGAAGGGGGAAGGATCTAGAAGAATCGGGAACCGACGCCACGCGAAGGAGGTCGGGAACTGGGCCTAGATGGGCCCAGGCCGGTCGGCCCAAGCCGGCCAGCCCAGCCCAGTCCAGGGCCCATTTGCCCCCTCCTTTGACCTAGCCGCCATTCGGACTATTTATAGCCCCGGGGTCGAGAGCCACGCATGAATCAATTCGTCATCAGCCGCCGAGGAGTAGAGAAGAGAGGGACACCATCCCGGAGAGGAGAGGGTCGAGCTAGTTGACTAGGGTTACCCTAGCCGACGTGGGAACCTTGCAAGGAAGACCACGTCGGAGTTCTCGGAGCTAGAAGCAAGATCAAGGTAGGATCCCGGTGGTGATCTTGTTTATGTGTCATTGTACTAGTTGAATTATCAAGTTGAATCGATTTCTAGCGATCAAGCATTTCTTCGATGATTTCGTTTTTCGATCGGCTTTGCTTATTCTAGATCTAGTCTCGAGATAGATCACATTGGGTGTTCTTGTAGCCGCGGTGGCTAGAGGTACACGCCGGAACTTTCGAAAGAACTCGACTTGTCCTTGGACTCACCCTAGACTACCCACATGAATAGGAATATGTTGTGACTGAACGGGGGTTCCAAAAGGCGGGCGTTTTCGGAGTCGGACGGTAAACCACGATTTAAAGAGGCTTTTAATAAGATTTGATTTGCTACTTCTTCTGTTTCTTGGAATTTTAACAAAAGGCTTAACCCGATCTCTCTAGATCGGTTTATCTACCTTATCTATCTTTGTTACCTCCGGTCTTTAGTAGATTAGATTAGTTTTGTGTTCTTTATCTAGATGCATTAGGGTTTCTCTTTACCGAAGATTGAAGTTACTTGGCTTTACTAGATCATCTTTTGCGTCACACATTTATTCCACGGATTCGATACCTTGGGTTCACCACTCAAGGGAAGAAGGGTCCCTTGACTACGACGGGAGACTTGTCCGCTTGCAAGTCTAAACGAACTTTGATACAACTATTAACTGCCAATAGCGTCTCTAATGTTAATTTAACAGTAACGGGCTCTATTTAATGCCTGTTACCAAAGTTCCATGTGAGCCCAGAGAAACATCCATTTCACGTGACCGGTGACTAGTTGTGGTAACGTTCATTGTTTGATGCCCGTTATGAATACTAGTTGTGCTGAGACGCGTGTGAAATAGACGCTTCTCAGTTCGTGAAGATAGCGGACACGCAGGTGCACATCAGGCGTCTCTGATATTGAGTTTCTGTAACGGGCTTTGCTTTGGTGCCTGTTATGAAAGTTCCCTATGGGCCCAGAAAAATAGCCATTTCATGTGACCGGTGGCTAGTTGTGGTAACGGTCATTGTTTAATGCCCGTTACAAATATGTCTTATCAGTAACGGGCATCTAACCGTTACCTTTCTTGGCTTATTTGTAACACTTGATCGGTAACGGGCACATTGCCCGTTACCAAAGGCGATCTACGCCCTTTACCAAAGCCAGTTTTTCATGTAGTGGATAGATGAGGGAAGTGCAGGTCGTGCTGTTCTGGAACGCCGAGATGGCTTCGTTGTCGGTCGCACCAGGAAGTTTGGTGCAGCGCTTGGAGAAGCGCCGAATGTACTCGCGCAGGCTCTCTCTTGGCTGCTGCTTGCAGTTGCGCAGCTCCCACTGCTTGCCGAGGCACATGTAGGTGCCTTAGAAGTTCCCCACGAAGACTTGGCGCAGGTCGGTCCAATCATGGATCTTGTCCCGCGGCAGGTGTTCGAGCCACATTCGCGCAGAGTCGCTGAGGTAGAGCGGCGGGTTCTTGATGATGAAGAGGTCGTCCGCCGCTCCCCCGGCATGCCAGGTGAGTCGGTAGTCCTCGAGCCACACGCTGGGTGTTGACAGTGAATTTGTGTCAACCTATCCATGAGTTTACCTTAGGTGTTAGCATGAGTTTTATATCTTATCCAATGATACTAACCCCCTTGGTATAACAAGTTCGTTTGTGCATGTCGGTTTTGGAGTTTAGTGTTTATGCAGTGTTTTAGCGTTGAAAGCAAGACTTCTAGGATAAGTTCATCAAGCACCTCATGACAAGACCCTGAAGCCTAGTAGAAGTCAAGCAATGAAGTGAACACGACTCCAAGAGCCCAGGGACCCAACCCGGGAAGATGAAAAACTCTGAGGACCCAGTCAAAAAAGTGCCAAATCTTGCGAGACAAGGAGCTTCATCCAATTTGGAGATAAACTTACGACAAGGGCCTACATGCAGAAGGAGGAAGGATCTAGAAGACTCGGGAGCCAACGCCGGGTGAAGGAGGCGGCTAACTGGGCCGAAGTGGTCCCAGGCCGGACGGCCCAGGCCGGCCGGCCCAGCCCACTCCGGGGCCCAATCAGCCCCCCTTTGACCTAGGTGCCTCTCGGGCTATTTATAGCCCCCTGACCGAGAGCCATGCATCAATTCATTCGTCATCCGCCGCCGAGGAGTAGAGAAGTTCGAGGGACACCATCTCGGAGAGGAGGGTCGTGCTAGTTGTCTAGGGTCTCCCTAGCCGACGTGGGAACCTTGCATGGAAGGTCACGTCGGAGCTCCGGAGCAAGGATCAAGATCGAGATAGGATCCCAGTGGTGATCTTGTTCATGTGATCATTCATGGTGAAGTTTTATAGTGAATCCAATTTCTAGCGATCAAGTGCCTTCTCGATGATTTTGTTCTCCCTTGGTTTTGCTTCTTCCCCAATCTATACTTAAGATAGATTGCATAGGGTGCTCTTGTAGCCATGGTGGCTAGAGGTGCATACCGGACCGACCAAGTGATTTCAACTTGTTCTTATCGAACTCACCCTAGGCTAACCCGCATGAATAGGGGTGCGTTGTGACAGAACGGTGGCTCCAAAAGGCGGGTGTCTTCGGAATCGGACCGGAGGCCATGGTTTAAAGATGCTTTTAATGAGATTCGCTTTTCTATCTTCATCTATCATGTTTGGAGCTACAACATATGCATCATCTAGACACTCTAGATCGGTTATCTCTTCGTTTTCTCTTGCTACCTCTTTAGTAGATTATATTAGATGTGTTCTTTTGATGATATCTTAGATTAGATTCAATTTGGTTCTTCAAAAGATAGCTTTCCTTGCTTTACTAGATTGAATCCTTGCATTGCATATTGTTCCACGGATTCGATACCTTGGGTTCACCACTCGAGGGAAGAAGGGTCCCTTGACTACGATGGGGAATTTGTCCGCTTGCAAATCCATGTGAACTTTGATATGATAATCTACCGTCAACACTGGGGTCGGTGTCCCTGTCATACCTGGGTATGTTGGTCGGAGCATGGAAACGCGAGGGGAACCTCGCATCGCGGATGCTCTGACCAAAGGCCTGTGGACCTCTCTAGATCAGCGACCAGCTATAATCACGGTCGTCATCACTGTCGCCGCGTCGCCCGCATCCTCGATCGTCGTGGTCGTGCGTGCGGTTGTCGCGGTGGTTGTCGACGCTCTCGGCCCGTCGACGGGCCTCGATGGTGTTCCGCGCATCCCGGTTGGGCCCAAGCCGACTCTTGACCGCTGACGCAGCGGCCCCGCCCCCTTCCTCGCACTCCTGATGTTGAGAGGGAGGTGGGTTAGGGCCGTGCGCGGACGGTGCTCCCGCTCGCCCTCGTTCCGAGTGCTGGCACGAAGCGGAGCTGTCCGCTTGCTGTGCCACCGCCGCCTTGAGTAGCACCTTCAGTTGCTGCCGCACCCGTCGCTCCTCGGAGGTCACCGCCTCCGGACAGCCGCACAGCAACATGGCTGCCGCGACAAGGTTTTGTGACTCCTGCCTGAACAGCGGCAGGGCGTCAGCGACAGTGTTGGCGTTGGCGTCGATGTTAGCGCCCTCGTGGGCGTGTCGGTCATTGTCGTGTGTTCGTCCCCGGGCCGGCGGTGTCGGTGCGTGGGCCCGTTGCTGTTCGGCAGTCGGGCAGTGCTCCCGCTGCTCGCCGTTCCCTTCGCGGGGCCGCTCTTGCACGACAACATTTTGTGCAGGTTGTCGGTCGCAGGGCTCTGGGTCCATCCCCAGCTCCTGATGAAGAAGGGACAGCTCCTCGTCGAGCTGTCATTTGGCCTCCGCGAGCTCGTCGAGCCGTGCCGGGTGTCGGCGGCGCGGTACACAGTGCTAGCTCTGGTTCGGAGCTCCTTGACGCCGAGGCCACGCAGACATTGCACTCCCGTGTGGGGTCGCGCTGCCGCATGGTTCGTGCCCTCCGAGTCGTCGTAGATCCGGAGGTGGCGCCGGTCGTGCGCAAGTTGTTGACGTAGGCCGTCACCGGGTCGTCCGGGAGGCCGGGCTGTCCACAGGGGTACATCACGGTGTACGGCTCCATGAACTCCCCCCAAGCAAGTGGCTCGGCTCCGCTTGCCTCGAAGGCGAGGTCGATGAGGTAGTAGGCAGCGAGCCTAAACGCTCTTGCGTTGGGCTTGGCCCCAACACGTCGATGATCGTCTCGTCCAAGAAGCCTCGGACGAAAGCTTCACGTCTTGTAGCCCCTGTCAGGACATTGGGACGAGGTGGCCGGGCGAATACGCCCAGCAACAGACTCCACCGGCCTGGTGTAGATGAAGCCGAGGGAGCCGAAGCGCAAGGTGGCCCCAGGGGTCAACGGGGCCCTGCGGCCGTCCATCCGATCCACTGGTGAAGTTTGTCGAGACACACGATGTGCCCCTACCTGGCACACCAACTATCGAGGTTCTCTATCACCGGACAGTAATACTTGTATTGATCGTGTGTCGGGCTCGGATGGTAAGTGCAGGAGACAATGGGATTTATACTGGTTCTGGCCTCTGAGGAGTAATACCCTACGTGCAGTGTCAAGCTGTCGTGTTCCCGAGCTAGGAGTGTTTGTAGTAGGGGTTACAAACTGGTCGGGAGAGGGCGTCGGGCCCAAGTCCCTTAGAATAGTGTTCGATCTGTAGGAGGTCTAACCCTTGTGTAGGTTACTCTCCTCTCCCTTTTGTAGACACAAGGGAAGGGGCACAAGGGGGGAAGTAGAAAAGAAGTACAGTGCTTGGTCGCTGGGACGTCCCGTTGTGCGTCACTGTCCGTCAGGACGCATTGAAGAGGAGTTGTGCTATTTGGTCGTGGAAGCCGTCGTCTGGCCGGGTGAGGCTATTCACCCGGGACGCTTGGCGCCTCCACCGAGTAGTTCATTGTAGTCTTGGTCTGCCCGAGCACTTGACTAGCCCGCCACGCTAAGGCCTAAGCTTAGGCCAGAGTCCGTCGTAGGGGGTGCTTGAGTGCCTAGGGCAAAGCTTGCGTGTGGCAAAGTTGGAGATGATGTTGATGGGACGGCTGTGCAACCGGGCAGACCCGCATTAAGGCTCTTCTCGGGGCCAGCTGCTTGCATGGGCCGCCAGCTGGTGTATTTGCATGGCGCGGGGAATCGCTCCCCCATGCGTCACAGTAGAGGCATTCGTGCCCCAGGCTCGTGTCGTGTGTCATGGCCCACGCCTCAGTCAGAGTTGGGGGGAGCTCGCGCGGGGCGAAGACTTGTCGTGAGAGGAGGATACTTGTCGTGCGAGGAGGAGACTTGTGTGCGAGACGGAGACTTGTCGTGCGAGGTAGAGACTTGTCGAAGGGGATCCCTCTTGTAGGGAACTGATCGGAGATGCTGCCAACTGGTCGGGAGCATGACGTCTTGCCAGTGTAGGTCTTGGCCGGGGTCCTCAGTCTTCCTTGTCTTGAATCTTGGACTTGACATTGTCAATCTTAGCCTCCACGTTGTCAATGGTGTCGGATTACCTTGTGTTAAGGGAGATCTTTTCGACGTCAAAGGGGGCCCTAATCCGGGCCCTCGTCAGCTAGCAAAAAGATGATGAAATCCAACAGACTAGTTAAAATCAACTCTCCATATGCTACACCGCTAGTGGGTCCTGCCTGCCATACTCATGTACGAGGGGATAGCTAGCGGGATTGGCTAGCCAAAGATGGCTAGTGAAGCCCCCGGTTTAGCTAGTGGAGGATAGCGAGGACAAATTTAGCTAGTTTGTTGGATTGAGTTTTTGACAAAGTTTCCATTTTTTAGCTAGTTAAGCCAATATAGCTAGTCTCTTAGAGTTTCTAACCTTTTTTAGGAGATGGAGATGATTGTTGACAAATTTTATCTATGAATTATATCCCTCACCTTTATTGGAAAAAAGGACTAAAATATAATTAGATCACCTGATTAGGGTTTATATTGACAATTTCAAGGAGTTTTGGTGAATCTATGAATCTACAGGGACTATTCAGAAAATATGCAAAGAAACCACTCTAGAAGACTCCGGAAGGCTCCGGAACTCAACATGACTTAGCACCTAAGAAAGAAGCATCTAGAAGGATCAAGGACCCACCTGGCCCAAGTGGACCTCGAGGTGGGCTCACCCCAGCCCGAACGGCTTGGTGGTGGGGCCGGTCCGCCGCCCCCCCCGAGTCCCAAACCGCCTCATCTTTTGGAATGTTCCTCCACTGCCCCTAGGATCAATCTAAACCGCATATTTAGGTCGATTTTATCCTACAGCTCTCGGCACACCGTCAGGACTATATAAACAGACCCCCTGCCCCCTAGCAGAGGCATCTGGAACTCATTTGGAAACCTAAGTTTGCATACACTAGATCAAGTCATCAAGTCAGAGATACTACACCCTAGAAACGCCATATAGCAGAGTAGCTAGCTAGTTTAGATCTAGGAGGAGGCAAGGCGTCTACTTGGCTCTTGATCGTCTAAAGGCTGATCGAGATACTGATCTAGCTTTGTTCTTGTAAGTTCTTATCTAGTTCCTTACATTTGTTATACAGACATATGTTCTTATCAATGATTATATTCGACATTATATGCTTTGGTATTTATTGTGATTACATGTTTAGCATAGTTGATTTGCCTTTATATTCATGTATGGAGTCGTATAGCCCTCACATAGATCATTTGTTAACATGGGTGAACAGCAAAGACAGTGTAAGCGTGGTGCTTATATTGTATTTATCTGCGATTGCACCCTATATGTCGGGTCATATTGTAGATCGTGGTGGTGACAGCACTATTGAGTCCTTCGTAGTCCACCCCCGTGTATAGGACTAGTGGAGCCTTATACTTTTTGGGTTGTTTCAAGTTTCGGCTTTGATCCTCCTGGATAGTCTCCACGTGCATTAATATAATAGTTCTTCTTCCATGATTGTTAAATGTCTGCACTAATCATAGTTTGCATTGACATATAGTTTAGAGTTACCGAGGAGTATCCTCTCTAACTAGACTTTGTTATGTTTCTCTTACTATAATGATACTTTCTAGCTGCTCATGATGTTATGACTTGAACAATGCTATCAATATCTTTATCTTTATGTGACTTACCCATGTTTATAGCAATTGATATATGTTGGCCACTCTACATTATAAAACTGGGAGATGAGCATGTATTAACTATTATGGATTAGAAAGACTTCTTTCCCTATGATAGAATATAAATATGATACCTGGTTTCACTCCTGGTTAAAATGCTACAATTGTATATTCATATCTGTGCGCTTGCGGATTCCCTGTTTATATATATCTTCTTTTCTAGAGATCCAAGGCATATGTAAGAGTACCATATCCATGCGTTTTCTAGCACACCTGTCAGGGCTGACAACCTAGATTGAGTTGTGCTATCGTATCGGAGTTCACCTTTTAGTTTAATCTGAAAGCAACATTTGATATTGTTGACGGTGAATTTCTGTCAACCTAGAGTACTTGTTATACATTGGTTTCAATTATGATTTGCAACTAACCCGCCACTAGGCATACTAATGATGTAACAAGTTCACTTGTGAATGTGATATTTGGAGTATGTTGTTTACATAGGATTTAGGCACTAAAAGGAGCACTTTCGGGAGAAGTTCAATGAGCACTTTGCGAGAAGATCATGAAGCCCGGTATAAGTCAACACTCAAGGTGAACATAACTCCAAATGACCCAAGGACCACATGTGAAGGCACAAAACTCCGGGGACTCAAACGGAAGATACAGAGGCTTGGACGACAAGACATCCTAACTATTCATGCGGATAAAGACGTGAAAAGGCCACACAATCGAGAAGACAGAAGCTCACAATTGCAAGAGAAGCCCGCCCGCGAAAGATGGGCCCGAAACAGGCCAAAAAGCCCCTGGGTCGGCCGGCCTAGGTGGACCGGCCCGGCCCATTTTTGTGGCAGTTCGAGCCCCCCTTTGGACTAGGGTTGCTTTGGGGTATTAATAGTCCCGCTGCAAAAATTCGGCGGCATCCATCCACAGGAACTCGGCGAAACCAAGGAGAGAGCGCGAAGGCAGACGACGGCCGCTGCGAGTCCTCGAAGTCATCTAGGAGATGGCCTAGGCCTACCCTAGCCGCCATGGCTGCCTTGCACGATTGAGCCATGGTGGAGTTCCGAAGCTAGTTGAGGTCATCAATGGTATGTACTCGGTGGAGATAATCTAAACATATTATTATGTGAGTAAAGTAGTTCATGTCATCTGATCTTTTAGTGACTCGATTACTCCTTTTATGATTTTGCTCTCGCATGGTTATGCTTCATCTTCAATCTATTCTATAGATAGATTGCTTGGGGTGCTCTTGTAGTCATGGTGGCTAGAGGTGCATACCAGATCGACCAAGTGTTTTCAACTTGTTCTTCTCAAACTTGCCCTAGGCTTACCCACACGAATACGAGTGCGTTGTGACAGGACGGTGGCTCCAAAAGGCGGGCGTCTTTGGAATCGGACTGGAGGATAGTAGTTTAAAGATGGCTTTGAATGAGATGCATGTCATGCTTGATCTTTTGTCTATACCTATGACTAGAAGACGATAGGCCTTAGTTTCCCTTTCTTGCTCCTTACCTTGTCAATGTTCATGGATGTGATCAACCTTATGCTATAACTTATACATCTTTAAGGTTTATCTTCTTATGCAATCAATGCTTCGTGTTAGGATAGATCGATAGGTTAGATGGAGAATCCTAGGAGTTTGCTTCCGATTCTTGGATTGGCAAATCTAGGGAGGACCCTCCTTGGTGAAAAAGTCACCAAGTCACCCGTAGGCTTGCGGTGAACTTGAGCACGGTTTTGAACCGTCAACAAGCCCCTTTTTCTGGCGCCGTTGCCGAGGATCGTCAACTCGAACCCTAGGGTGATCCATCTATCTCGTTGACTAACCCTAATTTTTATTATTGCATATATGCTTGCTTTCTTGTTTGTGTCCTTGAAAGTAGGTGAAAAGCTAGACACAAGACGTTCGAGAAGTTCACAATCCACTCCGACAAGATGATGACTACATCAAGATTTACTCTTTAGTGGTAGGTGCTAACTTTTATTAGTGGCCCATCATCTGCTATTGAGTCCACACCCTACACGAGCGATGTTAAACAAGGTATGTCAATGTGCAAATTAAAGTTTTATGACTAATGTTTCGTGGAGGTTTGTTCGTCCAAGGAATAGGTGTTGGAAGCAATCATGTTGCGAAAGAAGTACCCGTCACTTTGGC
Source organism: Cenchrus americanus (assembly GCA_947561735.1). Classification (NCBI taxonomy): domain Eukaryota; kingdom Viridiplantae; phylum Streptophyta; class Magnoliopsida; order Poales; family Poaceae; genus Cenchrus; species Cenchrus americanus. The sequence continues at coordinate 48,998,454 of OX387244.1, read as the reverse complement.
TAAAGCAAAATCATGAAGAAGCCACACCATTGCCATCATACTACTCACTGGTCCAGCAATGGTGATGATTTGAAGCCGAAGGAGACGTGACGTAACGCCCCGAAGACCACAAGATCAAGGTCGTCAACATCTTCAGGTCGATTCGCAAGAACTCTATGTTCGCATCAATATCTGCACAACCTCAAGGGAGAACAATAGGATATCTTTGGATATTTAGAAGATCCATGAAGTTAAGCTTACAACAAACCAAGAATCAAGTCAATCGGAGGTTCCTACAAGCGGTTATGGCCGAATTACCGCTCTGAAATTTTCTAGATAGCAAGCAAGAGTGGAAACAAAACGGTCATAGCTCCCTCATTTGGGCTCCGATTAAGATGAATGAGTACCCGTTGGAAAGGTAATTTTATAAAGTTTTCAATGGAACAATATTTTGGTATATGTTCTGTTATGTACACATGGGAAAATCCACGAAAAAGAGGCATCAGAAACAAAATGAGAACAGGATAGTGGAGATGAAGACGACGACAACGAAGAGGAGCTTGGGCAATGCTTCCATTAGACCACACGAGATGAAATTCAGAAGTTTGGAGCAAAACAAAGACCCCAAAAGCATTGGCAAAAGAAGGCACAAGTTGGCAACATCCGACGCTAGGATATGTTAGAAGCAAATCACCATGGATTACACACAAATGATGACATCCAATGGCGCAGATACTCTAGGCTCACACACGAAGGATCATGGACTTACATGAAGATATTTGAGACATGTGTGAAGTCCTGCAAATGAATAAAAAGAGTGAGTCCACACAAGGCAACCTTGATGATGTGTGGCACGAACGAAGAAATTGTGAAAAAATGATGCATGCCACCGATCATTGAAGATTATTTGCTTTCAACTCCGAGAGACCACTCACGATGAAAAGCTCGAAGGCCAAGGTACAAATTAACCTCTCAATACACTTTTGGAGCTGATAATATTTCTTTGATATATCTATGATTCATATCTAATTGTAAGGTTGATTCAATTCTATGTCTTGTTCTTATGATGATCATGATAGGCTAGAATTTCTTGAGAATGATAAAGAGGCTTTGTTGTGTTTAAACTTTGTTACATGCCTAATGAACCTTTGACCAATGAGAGCTTAGCGCTGAGCAAGAAAACTTATGCTCCTATTTAATCACAACTTACTTTGTCATAAATTGTGGTTATGGATGCGTTTGTTTGCGATATGATTTCTAAATCTTGGACTTGCTTTGTTCTCGGTCCAGCTAGTGACCTTAAAAAGCAAATTGTGGGAGAAATCCCAAGTTTCACTAACCATGCAGGGTATTAAACATAAATTAATAGGAGAGAAGTCATACCCAAAGGAATTGCAAACCCGTGCATCACCGTCACCGAACCTCAAAAACGGGCGTCGCTGTTTTCGTCAATTTTGAGGACCTATTCAGACATGTTCAAGGAAGAAAAAGTTGAAAATCAGAAACTCTATCAAGCGCCGGTTCCAACTCATCCAAGATCGATGAATTTGAAGACCCGTACAAGGAGGTATTGCAAAAACATTGAGCGACGTGCAGTCTGAAATCGTTTTGGACAGATTGCAGCGCCGGAGTATAACGGGCATAACTCACTCGATCGGAGTCTGTTGGCATAAATACTTGATGGAAAGACAATTTCATGCGCCAAGCATGGAAGTTATTGTTTTCTACATGGTCTGATCTGGACGGAGAGGAAAATTTGTGAAAGAAGAGGCAGCGATAAAGTGTGATGGAGAAGGTGATGATGATGCAAGGAGACGATTGGGCAAGCCTCTCATCAAGCATAAGTGATCATGTGAAGCATGGAGAGTGGATCAAGGCTGCATGAACACCTTGAAATCTTGCATGAAGGATCATGGCTCCGCAACAATAATAAGGTATGTGAGAAAGTCGAGCTCTGTGACTTTAAATGAGGCGCTTTGCGGGAGTCAACCCGGTTATATATATATATATATATATATATATATATATATATATATATATATATATATATATATATATATATATATATATATATATATATATATATATATATATATATATATATATATATATATATATATATATATATATATATATATAACTGCCTACATTGTGCTCTTTAATCGAACCATCAAGTAACATTGTACCATTGCTATAATAAAAACCACAACACCATGTTGTATGTTCTAATTGCTATTGAGGGAGCGCTTTGTTATTTGATCTTGGAAAACTTGTAGACCTTTTTTTGTGTGCCTATTAGAGTTTAGAGTCTTTTTCTTTTGTACCTTTTTAAAGAGATATATGAAGTTGGCACCATCCTTTGATTCTAAATTTGTGGCTAGTTAATTTAGGCTAACGTTTGTTTTTGTTTTAGACCACCGCATATCATGTCATATCATTTTGTTCATCCACCTTGCATCGCACTGCATATTTGATTTGATCTAACTTTTTGTCCAACCAACCTAAGCCTTCCTATAACCCCCACCAAAACAAACCATAGCCAATAGAGGTAGGATTGCTTGAGTTGACCGGGGGCTGTCACCCTCCGGGTTCAACAAGTCTATCCCTTTCCTCTTTTCTAATTAAAAACTTTGACTAGCCTCTCAATAAAACCCTTAGAAAAAACTTCCCCTACCTATAGACATCCTAAAATCATAGGTTTTGTAGAAAGACTCTAGCACCACCTTAGTTAGAATTTCTAGACTTGACTTCCTCGCTTCAAAGTTCTCGTTTGAGCCAGAAATATAGGATACCCATAACATACCCTTAAACCTTGTTAGTTTGGTTGATTAATTATTTTCGATGGGTGACTTCCTTGTTGACCATGCTTACTTCGTATAAAGTGTGAGATCAAGCTTTGCCCTTTGCTTATTGTAGACCACATCGAATGTGTTTTTCAAACCTTGCTAATGCTTGTTTGTGCTAACTTTTTTCATTTGCATTTTGTATCCTTCTCTTTGTCATCATCCACTTTATGTTAGCTTGAAACCTTTTTGAGAAACTTTATGATGAATGCTTTCATATCCATGTTAATGCTTGTCGACATGCGTTACTACTTTTTGCAATCTTGTGTAAACATAGTGTTTAGACATGATTGGAGACCACCATCATTTACTCTTATATCCCGAGTTATCATGTCGCATTAGTTGGTTTATAAACTTAGCAATGCGCCGTACTTTTCTTGCACTATAAAGAATTGTTGATCTTGGGATGAACATGGTGTTTTGACATTGGTTAATAAATCTCTATGGGAATAGAAAGTTTGGCAACCACTTTGTAAGCATGGAGCTTAGAATTTGGTGTAAACATTGTTTTGTTTTTATACCATCATATCATTTGCATGCACGCTTGCACTCACGTACACCCATTATTTTCGCTAGATTAGCTATGTCACAAGTGAAGATCTTAGGGATATCATGGTTTGTTGGCATAGGGTGAATAGGGTGAGTATTCCCGACCTTCACCTCAGGGGTATTTTGTGCATTATATTTATTTTGCAGGTATGGTGAATCACTCCCATGAGTTCGTAATTAAAGCTAAAATCAAGATCATCAACACCTCCAAAATCCCGAAAGGAGAACTTCTGTTTTCATCAAGATTAAGCACATGTTCATAGATGTACAAAAAGGGAAAACTTGGATATTCAAGTGCTCCATTAAGTCTACTTTCCCATGCATCAAGAATCAACATTTTAGGAGACCCGTGTAAGAAGTTACAACCAAATCTTTGGGTGTCACACATTCTGAAATCAGCCTGGGACAGCTTGCACCAACAAAGTAAAAAGGGTGTAACTCTCTTGTTCGGAGTCCAATCGGGATGAATGAACACTCATTGGAAATATAATTTCAAGCACTTTGCAATGGAGTGATGGTTCAGCACATACTCAGTTCTGGAAGTAGAAGAAAAACTCGTGGAAAAGGAACCAGCGGTAAGGGACAACATGGAAGGAGGAGAAGATGGGATGAGAAACAATTGGGATCAAGGCTCGTGGAAAAGGGCGAACATTGAAGGATGAACAAAGGCAATGGTATGATGATCTCCTCGCGTGGTGATAGGACTTCAAGAATTTTTAGATGGTTCATCATCTTCCGTGCCTAGCAACATGCTAAGCATGGGGGAAGACTTGGTGGACGAAAGAAGACCGCATGGAGTTCAAGGATCACGATTGTTGCGGATGCCGATCTTCCTTCTTCCATGATAGGCGGAATGCTAAAGCATGGGGGAGGGCGTGCTACATCACAATCATCAAAAGACGGTAACAATTCCTCAATCCTCTCTGTGTCCTTGTCTTTTTAAATGCTTGTATATATGTATATGCCTTCAACAACCTTAGATGCAACTTTTGTATGTCTCTCTTGTTAAATAACATGGCTTCTAGGAGTACAACCTAGTTTTTGTTTTTGTTTATTGTCATCAGCTTGTGCCCACCATGATGAAATAATTTTGGCTTGATCTTACTCGTTGATATATGATGATCGTTGCCGCTTTGTTTAAACTTTGTGCTTGTTTATGCATGATTAAGCTATTGCTCTCTCTAATACAAATCTGAAATTAATTAAATGCTAGCTTAATCGTTTGTGGAGGTCATGATAAAAATAAAGAACCATGGTTTCTTTTATGCTCTCAACTTTGGATGGGTCGAAGGACATATTACTTTTTGCTTTTAAAAGTCATGTTAACCTTGTCATTAATACCTCTTGCATTTTGCTCTACCTATCCAAAGCCTTATGTATTGAGTGCAACCATAGATTACAAGAGTTATTGTTGGGTGAATTGATTCAAGGCTCGATTCTCTGGCTCGTGACTAAGAAGCTGGTCATTCCATTTTTTGTGTAACTTATCTTTTGCTAGCCTATTCTATCTGTGCATTGTGAGCTCCCACATCGGAAGCTTTGCAAATCTCGCCGGATATCCACCCTTTAAACCAACATCATCTTTTGTGTTAACCTCCTTGACCTACCTATCACTTGAGTATGGAGACAACATGTCACAAGAAGGTGCTTCAAAGGGAAGATTCAAGTTCCCACATCCTGTACCTACCTTAACACCACTTCCTCTTTGCTCGGGGACGAGCAAACATCTAAGCATGGGGGAGGAGGTAGGTACTATGCAAATTAGAGTTCTAGGGGAGATAAAAAATGAATAAGATAAGAGGATAAAATAAAAAAATTCAAAGAACCTCGCACATGTGAGGACCATGTGTGGTTCGAGGACCGGTGGATGGTCGCTTCCTTGTGTGATGAGTGATTAACAATGTTGTGTGGACTGATTCCTGGCTAAGTATTGCAGGTGCAGGTTGTGGCTTGACTCGTGTTGGTGCAGGTGAAGAACAAGCACGAAAGGTCGTTGCCGGTGAGGCCTCCAGGTGTGGAGAAGACAAGTAGGCTTCGTTCGAGGGACCCGGTGGCCAGCGGGGTCAAGTGCGGGCCGCATGGTGGCATGAACAGTAAGATGAAGTCGTGGAAGGTTTCTTGGTAGAGCCTCAAAACCAAGGTCGAGCCGGGACTACGTGGGAGCCAAGTCATGAGTGGAGATTGGCGGAGGCTACACCGAGTTCGCGGGGTTTGCAGTGGTTCACCGTAAAAACCACCGGGTTACTCGGTTGAGCCACAAAACCGAGGCCGAAGACTCGACGAGGAGGTGTGGCCACCCCAGGCCGGTTCAACCGCCCAGGAGGGGCGGTCAGACCGCCTGGGGCCGGTCGGATTGCCCGGGCCGGTCTAACCGCCCAAGGGGGGCGGTCTGACCGCCCTGGTCGCTGGCGCCGAGATGCTTCGAAGCGGAGGATACGCGTCGGGATCGCAAGGCTTGCGTTGAGGCTAAGCAGGTTGCGGTCGCCGGGCATCCGTCCGATGAAGAAAATCTGAAGACTTCCAAATTCGCCCTCAAGGGTCATGTATCCCTAGTAATTAGGTAAGGGTAGTTTAGTCTTTTGGGTGCCTCCATATATACTCTTTGAGGGTTGACCCGCGGGTTGGTTTTCTGGAAGGGGCGGTCTAACCTCCTGGAGGGGGCGGTCTAACCGCCCTGGGCCTTCCTGAGGAACCAAGTTGAGAAGTACCTTGGTTCGTGTGTGATGAGTGATTGACCGGATGGTTTGAAGCTTTGTGTGTGTAGTGTTGAGTTGTGTTGTGTGTGTTTTATTTTGTGTATTTACCTTATTGTTTATGTGGTGTGTTGTCAATGCACTCGTGAGGAGTGGTTGACAACGTTGTGTGGACCGACTCTTGGCCTAGTATTGCGGGTGTTGGTTGCGGCTTGGTTTGCGTTGGTGCAGGTGAAGAACAGGCGCGAAAGGTCTTAGCCTTGCGGGGCCTCCGAGGAGTGGAGAGACAAGTAGGCTTGGTTCGAGGGACCCGGTGGCCGACGGGATCAAGTGCGAGTCGCATGGTGCAAGAAGAGCAAGACGAAGTCGTGGACATGGAGCCGGTGCATCGGTGGTGGCCAAGTCAAGGAACGAGGCAAGGCCGAGTAGACCGTCCGGCGCCGGAGGTGAAAGGCTTGGCGGGCTCGACGCTTGGCGTGGTGAGGCCGGACCGGGCACGCGGGGTTTGGTGGTTTGCCCACAAAACCATCGGCGGACGGTTTCTTGGTTTGGGCCTCAAAACCAAGTCCGAGGGCCCAACATGACGGAGACGGGATCCGGGCGTGTCGGGAAGCTTCGAAGCGGAGGACACGCGGCGGGATCGCATGGCTTGCGTCGGGAGGACGCGGGGTGCGGCGAAGGCGTGGCCGTCCGATGGCAAGACCCACAAACATTACCAAAATGCCCCTACGTGGGTTGTATCGCCAGTAGTGTAGTTAGGGGTAGTCGAGTCATTTACCACTCCGGCGGGACCTGATATATAAGCCTGGAGTGTGTGTTGATGGCTCGCTCTCTCCGCGACTTAGGGTTTCATTTTCCCCCCTTCTCTTTCTCATTTTTGTAGCTATTTTCCTTCCTATTTTCTCTAGGCTAGCATGAGAGCTTCATGAGAGATTTGTTGAGAGGGATGGATGCTAGGGCGGCATGCTAGACCTTGTGAATCTTTCCTGGTTTGTATAGAAGATTCGGGGTTGTTTTTCGTGCCTTTTTGTGCTTATTTTCGTGCCTTTGTTCTCGGTGTGATTCCGCGGATTTGAGTGAGTTTCTTCCCGGATTTCTTTGAGGGAAACATGGATAGATGCCTTGTGCATCTTTGTGCTTGATCTTGTGCCCTCAAACGCCGGGAAATCACTTCGATTCGTGAGTTTTCGTTCGGTGCTTTAGTCTTTGGAGGTGCTCAAAGGATTCGCGATTCCCGGTGATTTAGGGAGTTAGGAGGCAAGATTTTTGGGCTATAGCATCCTTGTGTGACGCTTTTCAAGTCCCCAAACCCTTGTCTCTACAGCTTCAACCGTTCGGGAAATCCGATGATGATTTGGGGGAGTTGACTTTCGGGGTCGGGCTATTTTCTGTTCTGTCCGCACCTGGCGGACGGTCCGCGAGGACCAGGCGGACGGTCCGCGCGGCTCCAGTTCATCCCGTGTTCTTCGTGTTCTTGCTCGTCCTTTGTTTCGATCCGTTGTGATTTTGATTTTTGGTTGGACGAAGTTTCGGACGGTCCGCGGTGTCGGGCGGACGGTCCGCGGGTGCTAGGCGGACGGTCCGCGTGCTCCCCGCGGACGGTCCGTGGCACGGGGGTGTCTTTGGGTCGTTCGTGTAAATTAACGGACGGTCCGCGGCTAAGGCCGGACGGTCCGCGGCCGGGTGCGGACGGTCCGCGATACCCGGCCGGACGGTCCGCGCGGCTCTTGCGGACGGTCCGCCCTCTCCCGCGCGGACGGTCCGCCGCAGCCCGTGTGCTTTGCTTCTTGGTTCGATTCCTTCCTCCCTTTCTAGTGCTTCCGCGTGTGCTTTGAGGAATCGTTCCTAAGGCTAGAGGTTGATCCATAACCTCGTGGTCTTGGCGATTGGTGCGTGATTCGATCCATCGCTTGTGTGTGACCGGGATTTGAGTAGGACATAGGCCGGGTTCTTTGGGAAGAATTTTTACCGGCTCCTATTCACTCCCCCCCCCCCCCTCTCTAGTCGCCATCTGATCCTTCACTTCCAGGTCAAAGTTCTGTTTCGCCGGATTTTCCTCTGTGAGTTTGTTCGCCTTGATCAGAAGAGCGTCTGGGTGAAATTTCGGGTTGTTCTCATGCTGTTTGCTAGGTGTTCTTGTTTGGAGTTCGCTGCTGGGTACAGGAGGTTAGACCGCCCCTGGTAGCCGGTCTAACCGCCCCTAGGCCCCTGGGTGGAGTTTTGGTTTTCGCCAAGATTTTCTGGTAGCTAGCATGGCCCTGACCAGAGATCTCTGTTGGTGAAACCGTGGTGCGTTTTGATGCTCGGAAGAGGTGTTTCGGAGGATTTCTTGGTTGCCTGGTGGAGGCGGTCTAACCGCCCCCTATACCTGGTCTAACCACCCCCTCTGGACAGCCGGCTTTCGAGTTGTTTCCGCTGTCGTGGGTGCGTGTGTGTTGAGGTTGCTGGTAGTGTTTGTTCCTAGGACCAGTAGCACTTCAGTGGCTACGTGGTTTTGGCAAACGAAAGGTAGAAGTGTGGAGCGTGTGATTTTGGGGGTCCGACCGAGCGAGTTCATCTTGTCGGAGTTTCAATCTCCTTCGAGAAGAATTTTTATCGGCTCCCATTCACTCCCCCCCTCTCTGGTCGCCTAATCGGTCCTTCAAGTGGTATCAGATCCGGTTCGGGTCTTTATTGACTCTAACCAGTCTAAGATCCAAGGATGGCGTACCAGGAACGGGGTTCGGGTCCTCCACACTTCGATGGCAAGAACTACCAGATGTGAAGTAAGCGGATGGGTGCGTTCCTCCGCGGAAACGGTCAGATCCTTTGGGATGTCACGGTGGACACAGGCTATATCCAGCCGATGGACTTCCTTGCTCCAGGATCGAGGGATAGGTTCGACGCCAACAACAAGGCGGTCGACTACTTGTTTCGTGCTCTGTGTCAGCCTGAGTTCGATTAGGTGCACACCGAGCACTTGGCTTGTAAAATTTGGACGGTGCTGAAGGAGGCTCATGTTGGGAATGCCCAGGTTCAGGCACGGATGTATGCGACCTACCAGAGAGAGTACGAGAACTTCACTCATCTCCCCGGTGAGTCCATCGATGCCTTGTTTTAGAGGTTCACGGTGGTTGTGAACAACATGAGGGCCAATGTGGACGTGCTCACGTACGATGATCATGATAAAGCCGTCAAGCTCTTACACTCTTTGGACCGTACAATATGGGGCGGAAAGTTCGAGGCCATTGTGGAGTCAGAGAAGTATGACACTCTGACGGTGAACGAGCTGTTCTCGAAGCTCAAGTCGGCTGAGGTGGATAGGGGCATGACTGCCAAGCTTGAGGGTCCGACTGATTCCCATAGTCTTGCCCTCGTTGGTGGTTCGAAAGGAAAGGCTAACACTAACCCATCCACCAGGATGTTCTCTTTGTCCTCCTTGATGTCTATGCCAGATGAGGAGTTCGACGTGCTTGGAGAGGATGAGCTGGCGCTCCTGACGAGGCGGTTCGAGAGGCTGCACGAGAACCGAGTGAACATGAGGAGGAACACGAGGACATGCTTCAAGTGCGGCAAGACTGGACACTATTTCACCGAGTGTCCGAAGGTGAACAACCACGACAAGCACAAGTTCATGGACAAGAGGAAGAAGTCCAAGAAGAAGGATCGTGAACATGGGAAGAAGGCTCGGTCTCGAGAGAAGATGAAGAGATCGAGTGACATTGAGTCCGATTCCGAGGACACATCTTCAAGCTCGAGTGATGAAGACGAAGAGGATGACAAGAAGAAGAAGAAGAAGAAGAAGAAGGAGAAGAAGGAGAAGGAGAAGAAGGAGAAGAAGAAGAAGAAGAAGAAGAAGAAGAAGAAGAAGAAGAAGAAGAAGAAGAAGAAGAAGAAGAAGAAGAAGAAGAAGAAGAAGAAGAAGAAGAAGAAGAAGAAAAAGAAGAAGAAGAACCTCGGCAAGTATCTCAACAGCCTCTGTGTGACGGGCCTAAGCCTCAAGGACGACTTCCGTGGCATGGCTTGCAGTTCGAGTAGCAGGAGAAGCCAGAAGGACGCCTCGGACTTGGATTCCAAGGATGAGGTATGTGATGAGCTCTCTTCTTTGCGCAAGGAGAATGAGGAGTTGGTTGACTTGCTTGATAATCGTGATCTGAGGCTAAGAAGCTTAGGAAGGAGCTTAGATCTTTGCTCGAGGATGCTAGGACTAGAGTGGCTGAGCTAGAAACACAGGTTCTTGATAGCAAGCTTGAAATTGATTCTCTTAAGGCTAGCCCTGTTGTCTCTGATGAGAATGATTTTGCTGATTGCTCTGCTTTCCTAGCTGACTTGACTGATCTTAGGGAGAAGTATGCTTCCAAGTGTGAGGAACTAGATGTGCTTGGGATTGAGTTGGCTGAGCTACAATCTAGACCCACATTGCTTGGTGCTTGCACTTCTTGCCCTAGTTTGCATGAGAAAATTGTTGAGCTTCGTTCTCGCATTGTTTTGCTTGAGGCTGATTTGAAAGTACCTATTCCTACTTCTTGTTCTACATGTGAGTTGCATGCTATGAAGAATTTGGATCTTGCAAAATGTGTTGGTCGCTTGCAAGATGAGAATGATAAGTTGCGTGAAGCGCTGAGTTGGTTGTCAAGTCAAGAACCTCAGCTTGGTATAATGATTGCTAGCTGTAAGCGCTTTGATGGTTGGACTTTGGGATTGGACAAGGTTGGTGAGGGCAGTGGTGAGAGAGAAGGGAAATTTGGGAATGTTTCAGTTCCACCACAACCCACACCCAAAGACAAGGTTGCATCCAAGACAAACCAACCAAAAGAAAAACCAAGTGAGAAGGCAAGTGAAAATCCTAGTGAGAAACCAAGTGAGAAGCCTTGTGAAGAGCCTCACCCCAAGCCTAAGCCCAAACCAATCCTTTTCCATTGTGAGTTTTGTGGAAAGGATGGTCACAAGAGAGAGTTTTGCTATAAGCAAAAGAGAGAGGCGAGAATGGCTAAGGAGTGGGCGAACAAGGACAGGTACCACCCTTTTCATGGTGTGCCTGAGCCTCGTATGCCACTGCCTAAGGTAAAGTGCTTTGTGCATAAGGATCCGGCATGGGGAGATGTGAGACCCCGTAGCCGCGGTGGTGGTCTGGAGAGGGCGGTCGGACCGGCCAGGCATGGCGGTCAGACCGTCTCGACCCAGGGAAGGGTGGTCGAGGCCCAGCACCTGGATAGGCGGTCAGACCGGCCCTCCCCAGATTTCTGGGCAGTTCGGTTTCCGGGGTCGTGATGCTGGTGGTTTCAGTTTCCTTGGTCATGGTGCAGATGGTAGACACTTTGAGTCTGGTGGTGTTGAGTTTGCTGGACTTTCTCCACCTCGTGATCAATATGAGCTTGGGAGAGGTCGCAGCTTTGAGTCTCAGAGGGGCTACAGACCATGCTTTCCTTTTCGTGGTACTCGTACTCCTCCAGTGAGACGAGAATGGTTTTCCCATGGTGGTTCTAGGTTTGATAGGTTTGACAGGATGGATCACAGTTTTGATAGGCGCAGTAGGATGGATATTTCTAATCCTACTATTGAGGAAATGGCCCGACACTGGTTTCATACCTTTGGGACTGACCCCAGTGTTGAGTCATTTGCTCGTTCTCGCTCTTGGTTTTGAGTCGCAGGTGGGAAGCCCGGAGAACATTTGGTTGATATGGGGGGTGGTTCTCCGGCCTCATACCCCGGTGGTGACATGGTGGTACATCACTTTCGGGGATGGTGGACAAGGATAGGTGACTTTTGAAGAAATGATAAACGTAAGTGAATTTGTGACCTTCAAGTGTGTGCCTTGGTCAAGCCACTTGGTTCTTTTTGCTCTTTGCCCTATCTCATGTGTGTAAGGTGAGCTTTGTATGCTCTTTGGCCTTAATGCTTGAGTTTAGGGGGAGCTTGTGGGTTTTGTGCTCCTTTGCTCTTTTGCCGGTGGTGTCGAGCCCTTTTTGCCTCCCCTCGAGGAGCCGGCCTTTTGTGAGCTTTGTGTGTGTGGTTGGTTTCCTAAGTTGGTGGTGAAGCTCCCTGTGTAGCATATGTATAGCTTTCCTTTGTGCATGTCCTGCATTTGGCATAGCATATGTAACATGATGTATAGGCATCTTTGAATCTTAGGTTGCATGCATTTTGTATCATATGCATTTGTTAGGTAAAGCTTCTCCTATATACATTGTTCACCATGATGGGCTATATATGATCGTGTGAGCTAGTTTGGTATGCTATGGTTTGTTTGTCTTAGCTCTTGATGATCTTGATTTATATCCATGGTTGATGGCTATGTTTTTTGAAAAATGTCACATATATGCTCTCTCATGTGTAAATGCCTTTATATGATCTTGACATGCTTTAGTGGCTTAGCTATGCTTACTTTGTGGTTGGATAGCTAGTTTATTGATCATATGGGGCCAAAGGCTCATTTGCCATCATGAATGTTTAGCCCTCTTGCTTTATCTTATGGAGGGGCATAAGTTCCTTTTTGTCGCAAAGACATTTCATGTACCAATTATAAATCTGAAAATGAAATGTAAAATGCTTGGAAAATGTGCTCCCATGTCATATGTGCTGAAATTAATTTGCTTTGGGTGCTAAACCGTTGCATGATGCCTACCAATGAGAAGTCTCATACATAGAAGTAGGCACATGGCTCGGTGGCTTTGACATGACATGAGGTGCTTGTGAGTGTTTGTGATGGTCTTATGATTAGAATGGCTGTCCTAGCATGAAGTTTGTGTGGCTTTGCCATTTTGACATGCTTTGCTCATGTTTAGGTTTTTGCTTGTGAGAGAGTAACTTTTCGCAAAATTACACAAATCCTTTTTAGCCTTGTTCAATGGTTGTGAAACTTGGTGATCTCTTAGTTAAGGTCATTACGAACTTGTAGAGTATCTAACTTGCTCATTTGGACATATGTAGCATCTTGTGATGAATTTTGTATATCTGAGAAGCTATATGTTGAAACTTTTCGCATTTTGCCTTGATTCATGCATTGTCAACAAGGGGGAGAAGTTTGTGCATGCTTTGGGCACCTAGGAGTGTTTGGAAGGTGTTCGGGCAAATTTTGAGCAGTTTGGTGCAGGGCCGGTCTTTTGGGGCGGTCTAACCGCCCCAGGTGGTCAGTTGAGGAGCAGGCGGTCTAACCGCCCTGTGTAGGCGGTCTAACCGCCCTGAGCTTTGTGGGCAGATTCTTGCTCTTTGCTGCATTCCCGTGTTGCATTGCTGCATTGGTTCAGGGGGAGTGTGCTTTGGCTCAGGGGGAGCTTGCATATGTGCAGGGGAGCTCTTTGTGGTGTTCGAGCTTTGGTTCGGTGGTTTGCGCTCTTTGTTTGAGCATGGTTTTGTCTCAGATGTGTCGAGCCGTTGCCCTTGCCTAAGGGGTCCGAGACTTGTCTTTCTCAAGTGATCTTGCTCTTCTCCTTTCTTTGGTTTTCGATCGCTTGTTGAGGTTTCTTTTTATTTGTTTCTTTTCTTTTTCTTTTTCTCTTGTGTTACTTCATGTGGGTATTGTCAATGCACACATCAAGGGGGAGATTGAGGACCATGTGTGGTTCGAGGACCGATGGATGGTCGCTTCCTTGTGTCATGAGTGATTGACAACGTTGTGTGGACTGATTCTTGGCTAAGTATTGCAGGTGCAGGTTGCGACTTGACTCGTGTTGGTGCAGGTGAAGAACAAGCGCGAAAGGTCATTGCCGGTGAGGCCTCCAGGTGTGGAGAAGACAAGTAGGCTTCGTTCGAGGGACCGGGTGGCCAGCGGGGTCAAGTGCGGGCCACATGGTGGCATGAACAGCAAGATGAAGTCGTGGACGGTTTCTTGGTAGAGCCTCAAAACCAAGGTCGAGCCGGGACTATGTGGGAGCCAAGTCATGAGTGGAGATTGGCGGAGGCTACACCGAGTTCGCGAGGTTTGCAGTGGTTCACCAGAAAACCACTGGGTTACTCGGTTGAGCCACAAAACCGAGGCCGAAGACTCGACTAGGAGGTGCGGCCACCCCTGGCCGGTTCAACCGCCCAGGAGGGGCGGTCAGACCGCCTGGGGCCGGTCAGTTTGCCCGGGCCAGTCTAACCGCCCAGGGGGGCGGTCTGACCGCCCTAGTCGCTGGCGCCGAAATGCTTCAAAGCGGAGGACACACGTCGGGATCGCAAGGCTTGCGTCGAGGCTAAGCAGGTTGCGGTCACCGGGCATCCGTCCGATGAAGAAAATCTGAAGACTTCCAAATTCGCCCTCAAGGGTCATGTATCCCTAGTTATTAGGTAAGGGTAGTTTAGTCTTTTGGGTGCCTCCAAATATACTCTTTGAGGGTTGACCCGCGGGTTGGTTTTCTGGAAGGGGCGGTCTAACCTCCTGGAGGGGGCGGTCTAACCGCCCTGGGCCTTCCAGGTCAAAGTTCTGTTTCGCCGGATTTTCCTCTGTGAGTTTGTTCGCCTTGATCAGAAGAGCGTCTGGGTGAAATTTCGGGTTGTTCTCATGCTGTTTGCTAGGTGTTCTTGTTTGGAGTTCGCTGCTGGGTACAGGAGGTTAGACCGCCCCTGGTAGCCGGTCTAACCGCCCCTAGGCCCCTGGGTGGAGTTTTGGTTTTCGCCAAGATTTTCTGGTAGCTAGCATGGCCCTGACCAGAGATCTCTGTTGGTGAAACCGTGGTGCGTTTTGATGCTCGGAAGAGGTGTTTCGGAGGATTTCTTGGTTGCCTAGTGAAGGCGGTCTAACCGCCCCCTATACCCGGTCTAACCGCCCCCCTCTGGACAGCCGACTTTCGAGTTGTTTCCGCTGTCGTAGGTGCGTGTGTGTTGAGGTTGCTGGTAGTGTTTGTTCCTAGGACCAGTAGCACTTCAGTGGCTACGTGGTTTTGGCAAACGAAAGGTAGAAGTGCGGAGCGTGTGATTTTGGGGGTCCGACCGAGCGAGTTCATCTTGTCGGAGTTTCAATCTCCTTCGAGAAGAATTTTTATCGGCTCCCATTCACTCCCCCCTCTCTAGTCGCCTAATCGGTCCTTCAACATGTCAAAAAGAAGAAAAAGAAAAAGAAAAAAGAGAGTAATAACAATCTCCCTCGGTTCTCTAGTTGCTTAAGGATTTTTCAAGGACTTCAAGATCAAGACCCATACTCATTTTTCCAACCATGTGCAATTTGATAACGAGGACTTCGTTGGGGCCGCAGGATCATTCTTTGCCATTTGCACATGTCCACCTACCTAAAAGTGTGAGTTCTTTCTCTCCCCCCTCCTTCTTGTGAACATTATTTTTCCAATGACCTTTTTGACGAGTCATGATAAGTCCATGAGAAGCTTGCCTTGTTTTGATAATAGTCTCAACTTTAGCATCTTGGTAGGATAAAAACTTTCTTATGAGCTCCAAATAAAACCCTTCCACCTACAAACATGAGAGGGAAAGGATATAGATTAAGTAGGCTTGAGAGAGTTGTGAGATGAGATAGTTCATGAGAAAGATGCAATAAGGTTTAAATTTTTGTACTTGGTTTAGCTCTTTTATTCATCTCGTTCTTCACTTCATAAGTTTTTAAGACCTATTCGAATTTTGTAGAGCATGATTGATTACTTGTGGAAAGAGCTTAAATTATATCTACCCTCCATAGAGATGAAAGCTAGTTACATTATGGAATTTAACAAATATAAACTTGGACAACATTATGTTTTCTGATGTGTGATCAAGTGTAGGGTATGAACAATGAAAGGCAATGCTGATATCCATTGAAAACTTACTCGAGGACGAGCAAGGTTTAAGCATGGGGGAGATGTTGACGGTGACTTTCCGTCAACCTAGAGTACTTGTTATACATTGGTTTCGATTATGATTTGCAGCTAACCCGCCACTAGGCATACTAATGATGTAACAAGTTCACTTGTGAATGTGGTATTTGGAGTATGTTGTTTACGTAGGATTTAGGCACTAAAAGGAGCACTTTCGGGAGAAGTTCAATGAGAACTTTGCGAGAAGATCATGAAGCCCGGTATAAGTCAACACTCGAGGTGAACATGACTACAAATGACCCAAGGACCACAATGTGAAGGCACAAAACTCCGGGGACTCAAATGGAAGATATAGAGGCTTGGACGACAAGACATCCTAACTATTCACGCGGATAAAGATGTCAAAAGGCTACACAATCGAGAAGACAGAAGCCCACAATTGCAAGAGAAGCCCGCCCGCAAAAGATGGGTCCGAAACGGGCCAAAAAGGCCTTGGGCCGGCCGGCCTAGGCAGACCGGCCCGGCCCATTTTTGTGGCGGTTCGAGTCCCCCTTTGGACTAGGGTTTCTTCGGGGTATTAATAGTCTCGCTGCAAAAATTCGGCGGCATCCATCCACAGGAACTCGGCGAAACCTAGGAGAGAGCGCGAAGGTAGATGACGGCCGCCGCGAGTCCTCGAAGTCGTCTAGGAGATGTCCTAGGCCTACCCTAGCCGCCATGGCTGCCTTGCACGGTTGAGCCATGGCGGTGTACCGGAGCTAGTTGAGGTCATCAATGGTATTTACTCGGTGGAGATGATCTAAACATATTATTATGTGAGTAAAGTAGTTCATGTCATCCGATCTTTTAGCGACTCGATTACTCTTTTTATGATTTTGCTCTCTCTTGGTTATGCTTCATCTTCAATCTATTCTATAGATAGATTGCTTGGGGTGCTCTTGTAGTCATGGTGGCTAGAGGTGCATACCGGATCGACCAAGTGTTTTCAACTTGTTCTTCTCGAACTCGCCCTAGGCTAACCCGCACGAATAGGAATGCGTTGTGACAGGACGGTGGCTCCAAAAGGCGGGCATCTTCGGAATCGGACCGGAGGATAGTAGTTTAAAGTTGGCTTTGGATGAGATGCATGTCGCTCTTGCTCTTTTGGCTATAACTATGACTAGAAGATGATAGGCCTTAGTTTCCCTTGCTTGCTCCTTACCTTGTCAATATTCATGGATGCGATCAACCTTATGCTATAACTTATACATCTTTAAGGTTTATCTTCTTGTGCAATCAATGCTTCGTGTTATGATAGATCGATAGGTTAGATGGAGAATCCTAGGAGTTTGCTTCTGATCCATTGTTGACGGTTAATAGTTGTATCAAAGTTCGTTTAGACTTGCAAGCGGACAAGTCTCCCGTCGTAGTCAAGGGACCCTTCTTTCCTCGAGTGGTGAACCCAAGGTATCGAATCTGTGGAACAAATGTGTGACGCAAAAGATGATCTAGTAAAGCCAAGTAACTTCAATCTTCGATAAAAGATAAACCCTAATGCATCTAGATGAAATTCACGAAACTAATCTAATCTACTAAAGACCAGAGATAACAAAGTAAGATTGGGTAGATAAACCGATCTAGAGAGATCGGGATAAGCCTTTTGTTGAAGTTCCAGGCAAGAGAAGAAGTAGCAAATCGAATCTTATAAGAAGCCTCTTTAAATCGTGGTTTCCCGTCCAACTCCGAAAACATCTGCCTTTCGGAACCCCCGTTCTGTCACAACGTATCCCTACTCATGCGGGGAGTCTAGGGCTAGTCAAAAGACAAGTCGAGTTCTTTCGGAAGATCCGGCGTGTACCTCTAGCCACCGCGGCTACAAAAACACCCTAAGTAATCTATCTCAAGAATAGATTTAGAATAAGCAAAGCCGATCGAAAAACGAAATCTTCGAGGAAACACTTGATCTCTAGGAATAGATTCAACTCGATAATTCAACCATTACAATGATACATAAACAAGATCACAACCGGGATCCTACCTTGATCTTGCTTCTAGCTCCGGGAACTCCGACGTGGTCTTCCGTGCAAGGTTCCCACGTAGGCTAGGGAGACCCTAGTCAACTAGCTCGACCCTCTACTCTCCGGGATGGTGTCCCTCTCTTCTCTGCTTCTCAGCAGCCAATGACGAATTGGATGAGGCGTGGCTCTCGACCCCGGGGCTATAAATAGCTCGAATGGCAGCTAGGGCAAAGGAGGGAGCAAACGGGCTCTGGACAGGGCTGGGCCGGCCGGCCTGGGCCCATCCATGCCCAGCTCGCGGCCTCCTTTGCGTGGTGTCGGTTCCCGAGTCTTCTAGATGCTTCCCCCTTCTGCATGTAGGTCCATGTCGTCAGTTTGTCTCCGAATTGGACATAACTCCTTGTCTTGCAAGATTCGACACTTTTCTGGTTTGGTCCTCGGAGTTTGTCATCTTCTCGGGTTGAGTCCCTGGCTTCTTAGAGTCAAGTTTGCTTTCATTGCATGACTTGTACGGGCTTCAAGGTCTTGTCACAAGGTGCTTGATGAACTTATCCCTAAAGTCTTGCATTCAACACTAAAATCCTTCATAAACACTAAACTCCAAAACCGACATGCACAAGTGAACTTGTTATACCACGGGGGTTAGTACCAATGGATAAGGTATAAAACTTATGCCAACACCGAAGGTAAACTCATGGCTAGGTTGACGGATTTTCACCGTCAACATCTCCCCCATGCTTAAACCTTGCTCGTCCTCGAGTAAGCCTTCGATGGATATCATCATTGCCGTTTAAACCTTGCACTTGATCATACATGGGAAAACATAATGCTCTCGAAATTTTAATTCGTTAAGCTTCCATAATGTACTAGCCTTCATCTCTATGGAGGGTAGATTCTTAATTAAGCTTATCCCATGAGTATTAGCATGCTCCCAAGTTTTGAATAGATCTCAGAATTTTTGAAATAAAGAACGAGATGAAGAAAAGCTAAACGAAGTTCACAAATTTAAATCATCTTGCATATTGCTCATAAACTCTTCTTGTCTCTCAAGCCTATATATTCTACTCCTTTCCCTCTCATCGTATATGTGTGGTAGGCTTTATATGGAGCTTCGGGAAAGTTTAGTCCTACCAAGATTTTATAAATGAGGTGTTGTCAAAACAAGACAAGCTTCTCATGGTCTTACCGATACTCATCAAAAAGGTCATTGGAAAATAATGTTATATCAAGGAGGGGAAAGAGAAAAATACACACACTTGAGATGGGTGGACATGTGCAAATGGCAACGAGTGATCCCGAGGCACAAAGGAAGTCCTCGTTATCGGATTGCACATGGTTGGAAAATTGAGTATGGATCTTTTAATCTTGAAGCCTTGAATTTCCTTATGCACTTTAGTGAACCGGGAAGTTCACTTTATTTTTATTTTTACACTTACTCATATTTTTTCTCTTTTTCTCATTTTCTTTCTTTCTTTCTTTCTTTCTTTCTTTCTTTTTCTCATTCATTCATTTTTTTTCTTCTTCTTCTTCCTCTTAAAAATTGTTATTTGCTCCCCTTTGAACTCTAAAATTGCATCGTACCTACCTCCTCCCCCATGCTTAGACGTTGCTCGTCCTCAAGCAAAGAGGCGATAAATAAGGTAGGTACCGGAAATATTTTTTTCTTGGAGAGATACTTGAATTCTTCAATGTTGGCACCGTCTTGCGATCTTCCTTGAATTGATGATCCATTCTCAACGATAGGTTGTGCTCAAGGAGGTAATCACAAAAGATGATATTTGGTTTTAAGGGTGGATATCGGGTGAGGTTTGTGAGATCTCCGATGTGGGGATGCACAATGGACGGATAAAAGGCTAGCAAAAAGATAGATACGCAAAAACGGAATGACCAGCTTCTTAGTCTCCGGTCAGAGAAGTCATGGCCTGCAATAACTCACTCAAAAATAAATCTTGTACACTAAGGTTTATGCACTCAAATATATATTAGGCTCTGGATAGGTTGAGCAACACACAAGTGATATTTATGACAAGGTTAGCGATATTTTTTAGCATAAAAACCATGTTTAATCTATCTATAACTTGAGAGCACATAAAACACTATGGGTCTTTATTTTAATCATAACCTCCACTAAAGATTAAGCTAGCATTTAAATAAATTCAGATTCGTATTTTAAGAGAGCACTAGCTTTAACATGCATAAATCAATTACAAAGATAAACAAAGCGGCAATTATAATCATATATCATTATGGCACAAATTTTTGTAACTTTTCCAAGGATGTAAATAAGGTGGTGTCTTTATTAATGATGAAATCAAGCTGAAATACAAACTGAAAATGAAGAAACGCACTTGCTGAAATTTAAATAAAAACTGAAAATATTACGCAAACACAAACAAACAAAAGCTGAAAATTAAAGAGAAAAGGGAAAAGAAAAGAAAACTAAAGTTCCTTCTTCTTCCTAGTCCTCCGCCGGTGGTTGGTGTTGATAATCTTGATAGTAGTACCCTTGCTCGTAGTAAGGTTGGACACCCCCTCCAACGAATTGATCCGGCTCCACTAGGTGAAGGCGCCCAAGCTCATAGGCAATATTTGCATTGCCCTCACCAAGTTGAGCCGCGTTGGCTTGGATGGCTGCGATGTTTTGCGCATTTCTCGCAACATACCCTCCAATTATGGCCACACTTTGTTGCGGTTGGGGATATTGAGCGTAGGGCTCCGCGAAGGCTACGTTGGGCACCACATAGTTTGGACATCCCCCCCCCCCCCACATGCTTGCATTTGTGGCCCTCCGTAGTAATTTGGCGGAGGAGGAATCCCGCCGAACAGTGGCACATTAGGTTGTGCACCACTCGCTTGCGTGGAGAAAGATCCCTCCTCTACGATTCTTCCTCTTTTATTTTTCTTCGCCGGGACAAGGAGTCCCTCTTCCAACCAATCTTCCCTCCCTTGAATGAAAAACCTAAGCCTTGCATCCGGAAGGGGTAGGTTCACCGTGGCCAAACGAAAACCTCCTCTCTCATCTCCACTGATATATTTGCCTTGTCGCAAATACTCAATGCCGAGAGAGGTCCCACGCAAAAGATGTTCGGGGTTTCTTGTGATCCCCGGCCGTAGGGAGATGGCCAACATAGAGAGGTAGCACCCCGAACCAATATCTCCCGCCCCCGATGTTGCCTTGCAACACCAACGGTTGATCATGAGGTATGAGGGGTCTATTGGCTGCTTGGCAATTAAAGCCGAGTAGAGCCAATTCAACTTCGTGTCGGTCACCTTCGTCTCCCTCATCCTCCCCAATACCCTCTTGCACATCCAAGAGTGGAATACTCAGATAATGGGGTTACGGAAGCAATTGCGTTGTTGGTGGGATTCTCCGGAGATCAAATTCCAAAATCCATCTAACATGCCGGGCGGCACGTCGACTTTCTCCGGAGCTCCCTTATGGAACCCAAGTAGCTCCCTAACATGCTCGTAGGGAACCACTTGTTGGACTCCCTCCAAACGGAATGATAAACTTTGCACCCCATCATCAAGGATAGGTGCAATGGTCATCAAGATTTCCAAGGCGAACTCCTTGTGGGTGTCCTCCGGCACTCCGTTGGGGAATTGCACCCATCCAAGGTGCCCCAACATGTAATATATGTCGGTGCCAAAACCCAAGTAGTTGAGTGCTTGGTCGTCGAAGTCGATGTTGGGCACAAGTCTCTTCTCAAGACGAGAGAGTTTCTTCTTCTCCTCCTCCGACAATATGATGAAGCCATATGAGGAATATATCGGATTGTATGGAGGTGGCGCGGTTGAACGGGTCGATCGTCGAGGTGGAATGGGCGGCTCCTCCGTGTGCCCTTGAGGTTCGGTAAACCTCATGGACGTGCTCCTTGTTGCCCTCATGCCACCGAGGAGGAGAGCGTCGTTCCTCTGTGGCGGTGTCGTGTCCTCCTCCATGCTCTAAGGAGACTCGGAAACCGAGTGTCTCCTCGAAGACGTCATCGACGACGGCTTGGATCACGATGACCCCATCTTCTTGGAGAAGAGACTTGTGGTTTTCTTCCACATGATTGCAGCACTCTTCTCTCCACTAAAACTCCGGGTTGCAACCGGTAACTAGGCACTTAAGAACTTACTTCGGGATGTGGACTTTGAGTGGATTAAGGTTGTGTATTTTTTTGAGCTATGAAGCTTGGGAAGGTTGGCTATGTCTACGGAGGTTCTAGGCACAAAAACTTGAACACACAAACTGAGGAAGGGGAGGGAAGCTTGCCTGCAGAAGACGGGAGCCGGGGGGCTCCTTAAGTAGGGGAGGCCGGCCGGCCTGGGCCGACTGGCCTGGGTGGCCGTGTGCTCCCCCAGGCTCGGTTTTCTTCCAACACGACATTTTGCCTCCATGACCTCCTTTCCCGCGTGCTCCACGAGTTGCACCGCCCAAACGCTCTCGTCCACTCCTTTTCTTGCATTATTGGTCCTTCCACTTGATGCTTCATCCTTTGAGTCATGTCCATGCTCCCTTGCTCCACTTGCTTCACATACCACCATGAAATTCCTGCAAAGTCATGCTTGTTGTCCACCCATGCTTGTCCTTTGCATGTGCTCTTGATGAAAGTTGATGAAAGGGTATCCAATGGTGCATGCATGATTAATTTAAACTAGATTGCCTCCCTTAAGCATGTTTAAGGTTAAGCACTCCTATAATTCAAAAATTAAAAATATTTTCAGAGCTATGGAAGAGCTCAAGTATAAATTTAGAGAAGTTTTTAAACAATTAAAACCAAATGTAAGTCGAAAATATTTTCCGACTACGTTGATATCGGTCTCACCGGTATAGTTTGCCTTCATTGGTTGAGAGCAAACTTTTCCCGGCTTGATCATGGGGGTATAGGTTTAGGTTCTAATTTTGGCTAGAGAGATTTTGAATAAAACAAAATTAAATGAGGATTAGAAAAATTCTAATCTTAGAGAAACCAAGGATATAGATTTTTAAACCAACCAAAAGTTTAGTTTCTAGGTTCACGCGAGTCCTACCACGTGCTAAAATTTAATTAACACCTAGGTATAAGTCGTGGCTCTACTTGTGTGTTTTTAGCATGAAAAATAATTCAACCACAGCACCATAATGAAGATGAATTGTTGAGTTAGGTTCTGAAATTATTTGGTTGTGGTTTCTCGAAAAAGAACAAACAAACACATAGGAGGGTTCATGCAAAGGGTTTATGATAAAGCAAAATATTCAACCAAGAATTATGTCTCTAATATTGTTCAACCACTTCTAAGTCTAATGTCTTTGCGTAATAAAATTCAAAACTAAATTATTAAAAGGACTCGAAAAACCTGGAATCGGGTTGTCCTCCCGGTAGCTTATTCTTGACTCAACGAAACGGGTTGCCTCCCGCCTAGCGCTTCGTTTATAGTCCATGGCTAGACTTCTTCACTTAATTACTTCGGATCAACGCTCATTGCGGGCGTTGCAATCTTGGGTACCCACTTCCACACCATCTTGGGCACGGGCTTGTCTTCCGGCTTAGTCATTTTTTTGGTCTTCACAGGCGACTTTCCTTCCTTTGTCTTGACGGATGCAACACCTTCCTTGATTTTCTTTACGTTCATCTTTTTCGGCTCTTTCTTCTTCTTCAGCCCCTCCTTCTTCTTTGGTTCTTCCTTCACTCCAATCATGTTGCATGCCTCGAGTCGTGGTCGGAACTTGAAGGAACTCCTTTCTCCGTTAATGTCGAACATGATCTCCCCCTTGCCAACATCAATAGTAGCTCCCACGGTCTTGAGGAAAGGCCTCCCAAGGATGAGCGGCGGCTTCTCCCTCTCTCCCATCTCGAGCACCACGAAGTCGACGGGGATGAAGTGGTGTCCGACCTTCACTGGTACATCTTCGGCAATGCCCAAGAGATAGCGAATGGAGTTATCTCCCAACTCCAAACACATACTCGTAGGCTCCAATGGTAGGCGTAGCTTCTCGAACACATCCCTTGGCATGACGCTCACACTAGCTCCAAGGTCGCATAACGCCTTCTCGAAGTTGAATGAACCAACGGAACAAGGAATTGTAGGGCACCCGAGGTCCTTTTGTTTCTCTAGCCCATTAGCAATAGCGGCACTACACTCCTCGGACATCTTGACATGATCTACCCCGAGTGTTGTTATCTCATATTTATTTGCAAGTATGTCTTTAAAGTAACGAGAATATGTAGGTACTTGTAGGGCATCTAGTAATGGCATATTGATGCTAAGTCTACGCACAACCTCCACAAACTTCTCAAAGTGGTTGTCAAGTCTACCTCGGAAGTAGCGTGGCTTGAGTTGTGGTATCCTCGTGTTTTCCTCCGGCATCTCAAATTCGGGCTCTTCGGTGACGATCCCCGTAACCTTCTCCTTAGCAACTCCCTCCGTCTCGGCGGATGGTTTAGGCTTCCTTGCTCCCGCAGAATGTTCCAAATCTTCGGTCTCCTTTCCCGAACGTGTTTGAATGGCCTTCGTCGATTCGGGACTTGTGGGTTTTCCCCAAAGCTTCCCTTCATCATTAGTGAGGCGCCTCGCAAGTTGTCCCACTTCCTTCTCGAGCATCTTCATCATGTTGAGCACTTAATGGTTGGAGCTCCCAACCTCCGTCACCTTGCTATCGATGTTCTCCAACACCTTGTCTATGGTCTTGAACTTGGTGACGGTGTCCTTGTTGATCTTAGCCAGCTCGTCCATGAATTCCTTCAATTGTATACGAAGCGGAACCAAATTCGGGATAGATGAGCTTGCATTAAATTGACGTCTACCTTGCCCGTAGCGGAAGTTCGGCAATTCTCCCTTCCTCATGTAGTCGAGCGTTTTGGCTTTCTCCGGACAATCTTTGCGGACATGGCCATACTCTCCACATTCTTCGCATGTGGATCTTGCTTCGGCGACCTTCAAGTCTTGAGCCTCTTTCTTTTCTATCTCCATCTTCTCCAACCTCTTCATGAGCGAGTCGATCTTGCCTTCAAGTATGTTCTCCTTCTCCACTTGCAAGGCTCCTTTGACGTTCCCCGTGGGTTGAACTGGGTGTAGGCGCCCGGACGACGCCCACGTGTCATTATCCGCGACCTTATTGAATAGAGTGAAAGCTTCTGTTGGTGTAAGCTCGATGATAGATCTTCCCGCTGATGCATCGATGATCGTCCTTGACGCCATGGTGAGTCCTTGATAGAACTTTTGCACGAGGTCTTCCTTCGGGAACTTGTGATGTCGAACCGCCCGAGTGTACTCGTTGAAGCGCTTGAATGCCTCCGAGATAGTTTCCGTAGGATATTGAACAAAGGTGCCAATCTTATTACGCAAGCTTTGAGTTTTACCCGGTGAGTAGTATTCCTTCATGAAAGCCTTCATCAACGTGTTCCAATTTTGCACCGTCTCCGCCGGTTGAGAGTGGAACCATTGCAAAGCCTTCCCGAGTAGTGAGAATGGAAAAAGCCTTGCCCTCATTTGATCTTGAGTCACCCCATCCATGTTGAAAGTTTGACATAGTTGAATGAATGCTTGGAGGTGAAGGTTCGGATCCTCTTTACCGGTGAAGGGTGAAGGTTCGGATCTTGTGAATTAATCATGAATTTTGGGTTAACAGAAATAATTATTCTTGATTTATGCATGTTTTCCTTTGTAAATTAATAAACCAAGTTCAGTAGAGTTTCCATGTGAACATGCTGGTTCTTTAGACTTGTTTAGGACCAGAGAGCCAGCACAAGAAAGTTTGGATCAAATTGATGCTTATTTATTTTTGTATGCATTTACTTTGAATCACTAGCTAGCCTTTGTTATTTTCCATAATATTTAATTTCCTAGCATCCAACACTTACATGTGGGTCCAATGGACCAGGATGGGTGCTAGTAGGCTTAAGAAACACTCATTAAATTTTTTGGTAATTTAATTGATTAATAAAAAGCTTAAATGCCCTTTTAATATTAAAGGGAAATTAAATAAAGAAAAACCCCTAATTAATTATTTTTCTTTTTTTGAAGATATTATTTAAATAATTAAAAAGATAATTAATTACCATCACTGATAAGAAATTAATTCACAAATAATAATATTAATTACACCTTTGTTGGTGAAGATAAAAAGGAAATGAAGCTTTCACATGAAAGGATAAGCTTAATAAAAACCTTTATTCAAATGTGAGATAAAAGAGTAACCAATGTACAACCAATGACCTTCCTAAAAGAGAAACCCTATCTAAATGCTTGTTAAGGTGAATATGACCAACCCAGAGTTGGATAAGACAACCAACTATCACATCACCTAAAGTGCATTGCATTCCGTGTAGATCTTCCGGACGGAGATTACTCCCTTGTCCCGGAAACCGAGGAAGGAGGAGCGGAAGCGTCGCTGCAGTACGTGGAAGTGCTCGACACCGAGGGTGCCCAAGCTAACCTAGCTGACGAAGGCAAGCTCCGGTGCATCTAACCTAGTTTTAAAATTCTTTATTCAATTATCTATGAATAATTGTGCATTGACGTTCAGGAGTTGGATGAAACCCTAGATGCATGATCCATAGGTACCTTTTGTCCTTGCTAGCATGATAGGTCGATAGCTGCCATGCTATAGGACCGTTACAAGTCGGGTGATGACCTCACTCGCGAGAATAGGTTCCTAGATAGGAATCACAATTTATCCTTAAATGGATTGCTCACGTGGTAAGAGCATGGGATCTGGGCTCCGGTCCAGTGGTTATGTGGGTTAAGTCTTTGAATGTACCAAACATTTGCCGGGAATGGGACCGGTAAGCCTAGTACCTTAATGAGGCGGCGAGGGATCCTACAGTTACTACTCTTGGGATTAGCTCTCACGGCTCGCCACCGGTGGTGTATGGTAACTCCAGGTATCTCGCGGGGTATGCCGGATAGCCTGCACCAAAGACTGTAAGATTCGATCCCGACCCGAGGATTTATGGGGACAGCCTGGGAAAGTTGTCCTTGCGGGGACATCCTACCGTGTGTTTGGGTCTACCTTGCAAGGTTTGAATCAATCGATTGTCGGCCTCTCACCGTTATCCGAGACTACTTACTCCACTAGTCATGAGATCCCTAATGATGGAAGTTGATGAACATTATGTTTGATTAATTGGTTGTACAACTTTGTTTGTACTAGTTGGCTAATGTAGTAAAGATTAAACCTACTAGAACTTGTGCTAAAATCTTGAAAGTAAGGACCTACTCTTTGTTACTTTTTAGCAAAAGCAACCCAGTAGACAAAAAGCCTTTCATGGTCTAGAATTGGTGAAGTAGTTATCACCGATAGGTAAGTCTTGCTGAGTATTAGTATACTCAGCCTTGCTATAATGTGTTGATCCAGGTAATGCCTTTAGTGATGTGTGGCCCGGAGAGATCCCGCCCGGCTGGGAGCTGGAGTGGGTGGAGGACGACTACTGAAAGCATCATGGATGGCCTCCCGTGGTGTCTTCGCTTCCGTTAATTAATTTCCGCTGCTTTTCGAAAACTCTGAACTATCCCATCGTGACAAAAACTATGGTTTGTAATAAATAAACCCCTCGGGGTACGAATTTGGATATTAATGTTGTTGTATCTCTGGACTCGCCTTCGAGTGAGTTTTAATGCATATATTCGATCCTTGTTGCTTTTCAAGTGATTTACCGGGCGTTAACCCGGCAACTTACGACAGGATGATACTTTATTATTGCTTAATGACCAAAGTGGATCGGTCTTAGGCGATAGTACGGTATTTTCCTGGGTGGGTTGTCACAGTTGGTATCAGAGCTTATATGCACCAGAGATTAATTAATAAACCTTAATCACTGATTCTTGAATAAAATATGCCAAGATTGTCTAATTTTCCAAAATACGTTGGTCCGCTAAGGATAAACTAGACCGAGAGGCCCTAAGGGAATTTTTTTGGGTTCTTTCAGGTGGCTTAAAAAAAACTTATGGTTTATTTTGCTAACCTCCAGCACATTACTTTATGTCAGACTTACTTTCTTGCACAACCAAACTAGGAGCCACATGTTTTATGCGTGTGCTGTTCCGCATCACAGGAATTGCGAGGGTTGATGGAGTGATCCATTCCACGGATCTCATCTTCGCGTCTGTTTGTGAGTTGTGTGTCGCCACGTGTTTCATACGTGTGCATTCCGCATGTCGCTCATGCGAGGCAAGGATACACTCCATTCAAATGGAGGGTGTCCGAGGTTGGACGCTGTCCATGCAGCGGCTTAACGCATGGATACCGTTTCTATAGTGAACGGTGATGAATGTGGACGCTTTCGTGTCATGCTGGCACGAACGGTTCGTTTTCTGCAGGTACATAACAGCACTTCGTTAGTCGATAAGCGAGTACCGTATAGCTCTCGACTAGATATCATAGGGAGAGACGATTAAAAGCCTTGCCACCAGCACTAACTTCGATTTTTGGCTTGATTGCCATGTGAGGTCGAATAGGACGTCTTGCATGCATGTTAAAAATCGAACAACTAAAATGGACCCAAAAATCGAATTTCCATATGTTCTCTAAGGAAGTTTATGCTAGTGTGTGCTTTTTATAAACTAGAGTACCTTCCATACCTAGCCGTCATGCTGCCGAAATTTTGTGAAAAAATTATCATGTGCTAGGTTAATTAAACCAAATGGTTAAAAATAATTGTTCCTCAACTAGCTATCTCGTAATAGCAAGTCTCAATCCTAGTTCGTTGGGTTGGTTCACACTTCCCTAGGCACATCCAGGTTAAGGACCATTCATCTTGTTCCTTGTTCGATGCTCAACCTTAAAATTTAATTAGGTGTTAAAGAATTTATTTTGAACCGGGAAAACTCGGGAAAGATTTGAGGGTTCTGGATTTTTGGTTATGAATTTTTGTTCACAACTGTCAGAACTTCAAGTCATTATGTATGTGAGCTCGCTTCGAGTTCTAGCATGCAACTGTGTCTTTGTGCACATGAATACCCTGTATTACCCAACATGAGAAAAGAGAACTTTTTGCCATTCTACCAGGCCGTGGGAATGTCTTGATCTTAGAATTCAATCTTCAATAGTGATTCTCCTATCAACATGTCATTCCGTCGACTGGTATTTCACTTCAACCCCTTTGTCCTCAGACATGTTGGAGAACTAGGATATTCTTCGTATTGATATCCTTGTCCTGGTTACTTCGAACTTTCCATCGTAAGCCTATTCTCATGGTCTTGCTCACGACCTTTTGAAAAATAAATAAATAATTATGTCTCTTCTTGAGCATGCATTTGCATGGCATGTGCATTTGGAAACCTTGGGGGAACTAACGTGCATACGCATGGAGTGTTTTCAATATCTTCCACTCTATCCTTTGTGTTTGGTGACGTTGTCATCCCATAACTAAAGGTGCCGTGACGGAACCTAGGGCGTCATGTGCGCTGCAGCCATGTGATTGCCACTAGGAGCGCACTAGGTATCTTGGTTGTGAGAATCGCGACTCGCCACGCACACCCCTTCCCAACCTGTGATTGTCCTCTCAATCACTAACTCGTTTTGTGGGTAACCGAGTCATGTTAATATGCATCATAAGCACCATAATACCTAAGCATATGCATCGTGTTTTCGTAAACATGTGCACCACATCACTTTTTGAAAAGCATTGCATCGTAGTGGCACGGCCATGCCACATAAGGTTGCAAACTAAATAACGCGTGAGCAAGATCGTTCGGAAGATCCTATACCAATTTATCCCTCCATACTTTCCGATTGCACCCGCAAGTAAGCTCCGTGCGAAAGCTTTCCATTTCTTTGTCGTCTTTGACTACTCTTATGGGCTAATCTTGAACCGATGGTGGTTACGCTCTTGCCCCATAAGCCCATCGTGTTACTCCCTCAGAGTAATTCCAGAAAATCCGAGAGGACCACTTCCCTAATTCTCTATCTTGTCCTTGGAATTTCGAATCTCGGGACGAGATTCTTCTTAAGGGGGGTAGACTGTGACGCCCCAGGTTTTTAATTACCGTCATTACCGCTAATGACCGGATCAGCCAAGTCAAACTGGTCAAACATCGGTCCAACCTAGGTCAACCTGGGTCATCACCCTGAAAACCTCGCCATTGAACCCTATTGAACCCCTTGACCAAGCCTACACACACCCGTGGTCAACCCGTGGTCAAAGGCACGTTCAACCTCCGCTTAACCGTTGACGTCAGCGAATGTCGTCCGGAACTTTTGCCGCGTTCTCCAAAATTCACCTAAACACTTCAAAATCTACCTTTATGAAAGTTTTCCATCTTGTCGAGGGACACAACTTTCGTGTAGATTGGTGTTGACGGTTAATAGTTGTATCAAAGTTCGTTTAGACTTGCAAGCGGATAAGTCTCCCGTCGTAGTCAAGGGACCCTTCTTCCCTCGAGTGGTGAACCCAAGGTATCGAATCCGTGGAACAATGTGCAACGCAAGGATTCAATCTAGTAAAGCAAGGTAAAGCTATCTAATGAAGACAAGTTGCATCTAATCTACTAACTCATAAAGAAAACGAATCTAATCTAATCTACTAAAGAGGTAGCAAGAGAAAGCGAGAGATAACCGATCTAGAGAGTCTAGATCATGCTTATGTTGTAGCTCCAAACAAGATAGATGAAGATAGAAAAGCGAATCTCATTAAAGGCATCTTTAAATCGTGGCCTTCCATCCGACTCCGAAAACACCCGCCTTTCGGAACCCCCGTTCTGTCACAACGTATCCCTACTCATGCGGGTAGTCTAGGGCGAGTTCGATAGAACAAGTTGAAATCACTTGGCCGGTCCGGTATGCACCTCTAGCCACCGCGGCTACAAGAGCACCCTAAGTAATCTAGCTGCAAACTAGATCGTAGAAGAAGCAAAACCAAGAAGAAAACAAAATCATTGAGAAGGCACTTGATCGCTAGAAATCGAATTCACTTACAAACTTCACCATGAATGATTACATGAATAAGATCACCACCGGGGCCCTCCCTCGATCTTGATCCTTGCTCCGGAGCTCCGACGTGGTCTTCCATGCAAGGTTCCCCCGTCGGCTAGGGAAACCCTAGACAACTAGCACGACCCTCATCTCCGAGATGGTGTCCCTCAAGCTTCTCTGCTCCTCGGCGGTGGATTACGACTTGGATGATCCGTGGCTCTCGGTCAGGGGGCTATTTATAGCCTGAGAAGCAATTAGGTCAAAGGGGAGGCCGATTGGGCCCGAAAAGGGCTGGGCCGGCCGGCCTGGGCCGGCCGTCCTGGGCCCAATTCGGCCCATCTCGTGGCCTGCTTCGCCCAATGTTGCTTCCCGCGTCTTCTAGATTTTCTCCCCTTTTGCATGTGGGCCCTTGACGTCGGTTTCTCTCCGAATTGGACTCAACTCCTTGTCTTGCAAGATTCAGCACTTTTCTGGTTCGGTCCTCGGAGTTTATCATCTTCTCGGGCTTGGTCCTTGGGCTCTTGGAGTCATGTTCACTTCATTGCTTGACTTGTATCGGGCTTCAAGGTCTTGTCATGAGGTGCTTAATGAACTTATCCCGGAAGTCTTGCTTTCAACGTTAAAACCCTGCGTAAACACTTAACTCCAAAACCTACATGCACAAGTGAACTTGTTATACCACGGGGGTTAGTACCAATGAATAAGATACAAAAGTCATGCCAACACCGAAGGTAAACTCATGGCTAGGTTGACAGATTTTCACCGTCAATATCTCCCCCATGCTTAAACCTTGCTCGTCCTCGAGTAAGCCTTCGATGGATATCATCGTTGCCCATCAATGTTTAAACCTTGCACTTGATCATACATGAAAAAAACATAATGCTCTCAAAAGTTTAATTCGTTAATGTTCCATAATGTACTAGCCTTCATCCCTACGGAGGGTAGACATTTAATTAAGCTTATCCCACAAGTATTAACATGCTCACAAAGTTTAAATAGATCTCAGAATTTTTGAAATAAAGAACGAGATAAAGAATAGAGCTAAACCAAATTCACAAATTTAAATCACCTTGCATATTGCTCATGAACTCTCATCTCGCTTGTCTCTCAAGCCTATATATTCTACTCCTTTCCCTCTCATAACATATATGTGTGGTAGGCTTTATATGGAGCTTTGGGAAAGTTTAGTCCTAACAAGATTTTATAAATGAGGTGTTGTCAAAACAAGACAAGCTTCTCATGGTCTTACCGAGACTAGTCAAAAAGGTCATTGGAAAATAATGTTAAATCAAGGAGGGGAAAGAGAAAAATACACACACTTTTAGATGAGTGGACATGTGCAAATGGCAAAGAGTGATCCCGAGGCACAAAGGAAGTCCTCGTTATCGGATTGCACATGGTTGGAAAATGAGAATGGATGTTTTATTGAAGCCTTGAATGCACTCTTAGAGAACCGGGAAGTTCACTTTACGCATATATTTTTTTCTCTTTCTCATATTTCTTATTATTTTCTTTCTTTCTTTCTTTCTTTCTTTCATTCATTATATATATATATTTTCTTTCTTCTTGTGAGACCTTCACCTTGGAAGTCACGTTCATCGCCGAATTATTTTTTTTTCAATCATCATTTTTTTAAAAAAATACTCCCCTTTGAACTCTAAAACTGCACCGTACCTACCTCCTCCCCCATGCTTAGACGTTGCTCGTCCTCGAGCAAAGAGGCGATAATAAGGTAGGTACCGGAAATATTTTTCCTTGGAGAGATACTTGAAATCTTCAATGTTGGCACCGTCTTGCGATCTTCCTTGAATTGATGATCCATTCTCAACGATAGGTTGTGGTCAAGGAGGTAATCACAAAAGATGATATTTGGTTTAAGGGTGGATATCCGGCGAGGTTTGTGAGACCTCCAATGCGGGGATACATAATGCACGGATAAAAGGCTAGCAAAAAGATAGATACGCAAAAATGGAATGACCAGCTTCTTAGTCTCGGGCCAGAGAAATCATGGCCTGCAATAACTCACTCAAAAATAAATCTTGTTCACTAAAGTTTATGCACTCAAATATATATAAGGCTCTGGATAGGTTGAGCAACACACAAGTAATATTTATGACAAGGTTAGCAATATTTTTTAGCATAAAAGACATCTTTAATCTATTCATAACTTCAGAGCACATAAAACACTATGGGTCTTTATTTTAATCATAACCTCCGCTGAAGATTAAGCTAGCATTTAAATAATTTCAGATTTGTATTTTAAGAGAGCACTAGCTTAAACATGCATAAATCAATTACAAAGATAAACAAAGCGACAATTATAATCATATATCATCATGGCACAAACTTTGTAACTTTACCAAAGGTAAAAACTTGGTGGTGACATTATTCATGATGAGAATGAAAACTAAGACACACGCTGAAAAATTAAACTAACACACTTGCTGAAATTTAAATAAAAACTGAAAACACTACGCATACATAGGCGCAAACAAGCTGAAAATTAAAGAAAAGGGGGTAAAGGAAAGATAACTAAAGCTCCTCCTCTCTCTAATCTTCCGCCGGTGGTTGATATGGATAGTCTTGGTTGTTGTACCCTTACTTGTAATAGGAATGCACCACTCCTCCTATGAATTGTCCGACGGTGCTAGGTGAAGGTGTCCAAGCACATAAGCGACGTTTGCATTTCCTTCACCCATTTAGTTTGCATTGGTTTGGATGGCTGCAATAATTTGAATGTTTCTTGCAGCGTATCATCCAATGGTGGCCACATTTTGTTGTGGTTAAGGAAGGTGTGCATATGGCTCCGCAAAGGCTACGTTGGGCACCGCAAAAATGGTGGGGGTATGGCTGCACCACTCCCCCATGCTTGCATTGGTACACCACCGTAGTAGCTCGGCGGCGCCGGGGTTCCTCCCAATGGTGGGACATAATTTTGTTGTGAACCTTATTCTTGGGCCATAGAAGATCCTTCTCCTATAATCCTTCTCTTTTATATTTCTTCGCCGGCACAAGAAGTCCTTCCTCTAACCAATCTTCTTCCTCACAAGAAAAGTTTTAATCTTCAATCCGGAAGGGGCAAATTCACCTAGGCCACTTGGAAGCCTCCTCTCTCATCTTCACTTTTATATTTTCCTTTCTTCATATATTCCTAGGGAGGTCCCAGGTAGGAGATGATTCGGGTTCCTTGTAATACCCGGTTTTAAAGAGATAGTCAACATGGAGAGGTAACAACCCGAACCAATATCTTCCGAACTCGATGTTGCTTAACAACACCACCGGTTGATCATAGGTGAGTGGGGTCTATTGGCCACTTGGCAATCAAAGCCGAGTAAAGCCAATTCAACTCCGTGTTGGTTATCTTTGTCTTTCTTATTCTCCCAAAAATCCACTTGCACAAAAGTGACACACTTGGATGATGGGGTTCCGGATAGTATTTCTTCGTTGATGGTCTCCTCCCGCGATCATACTCCAAAAACTTTCCCATGTGCCTCATGCACATCCACTTGTTCCGGAGCTCCCTTTTGAAAATAGGAGACACTCGCCCATGGGTCTATGATACTAGAACATGCAATCGTTTCGAACATGAAAACCAATCTAATCTATCGGGGATTGTGTTGAATGGATCCAAGGAAGCATTGAGACCTTACTCCCTTTACGGCATGGTAGCTAACCTTAAGCATTAAAGTATTTCCAACAAAAGACGATAGATAGATAATCCAACAAAGTATGATTACATTTCAAGATCGATTGCAACCCATGGATGAAAGGAGATTACCCCATCAAGGTGCTAGAAATAGCATCATTGATCAAGGTTACCCTTCCGACGGTGTCTTCCTTCTTCTCCACTTGTGGGCTCCCTCCAACGGAACGAGAGACTCAGCACTCCTTCATCAAGGATATGCGCCATGGTCATGAAAATTTCCTAGGCGAATTCCTTGTGGGTGTTTGCCGACACTCCGTTAGAGAATTGCACCGGTGTCCCGTGTGAAACCTAATATGTGGAGAGCTTGGTCGTCGATGTCGACGTTTGCTACAAGCCTCTACTTAAGGCGAGCGAGCTTCTTCTCCTCCTCCTCCGTCATGATGACATACCCCTCGGAATACTGCGGAGCGTATGGAGGTGGAGCAGATGATCGTGTCAAGTGGCGAGATTGGACGAGCGGCTCCTCCATATGTTATTGAAGTTTGGTAAACCTAATAAACGAGTTTCGTGTGGCCCTCATGCCACCAAGGAGAAGAGTGTGGTTCCTCCTCGGTGGTGCCGTGTCCTCCTCCATACCCCGAGGAAACTCAGAAACCGAGTGCCTCCTTGAAGAGGTTGATGGCTTAGACGATGATGATCCCTTCTTCTTCGGTGAAAAGGCTTGTAGTTTTCTTCCTTGATTGCAGCACTCTCGCTCACAAATATATATCCGGGGTTTTCACCCGGTAACAAGGTACACAAATATTATTTTGGAGTCTGGACTTTGAGTGGATTAAGGATGTGATTTGTTGCACGAAACAAACGCGGTGGATGGCTAAGTTTAAGGTGGTTCCGGCCTACAAACTAGAGCACACGAACATAGAGTTGGATGAAAGACTTACCTCTCTCCTCCTCTTGGCTCGGTTCTTCTCTAGTGCATGTTGCTTCGTGACCGCGTACACCTTCCAAATGTTCCCGTCCACTCCTTCGCTTGCATTATTGCTCCTTCCACTTGATGTTTTCGCTTGATTCACTTCCATACTCCCTTGCCTCACATGCATCCATGATATTCCTACAAAACAAGGCCTTGGCTGCCCCCCCATGCTTGTACTTTGCATGTGGTTTGATAAAAGATGTTGGAGGGGCATCCCATGATGTATCATGGTGCATGTATGGTTAATTCAAACTAGATTGTCCCCTTTAAGTGTGTTTAAGGTTAAGCACTCCTCTAATTTCGAAATTTAAAAAAATATTTTTCAGACCCATGCAAGAGCTCAAGCATAAATTTAGAGAAGTTTTTAAACCATTAGAAACAAATGTAAGTCGAAAATATTTTCCGACTACTTTGATATCGGTCTCACCGGTATAGTTTACCTTCATTGGTTGAGAGCAAACTTTTCCCGGCTTGATCATGGGGGCATAGGTTTAGGTTGTAATTTTGATTAGATGAGAGAGATTTTGAATGAGATAAAATTAAGTGAGGCTTAGAAAAATTCTAATCTTAGAGAAACCAAGGATATGGATTTTTAAATCAACCAAAAATTTTAGTTTCTAGGTTCACGCGAGTCCTACCACGTGCTGAAATTTAAATAACATCTAGATACAAGTCGTGGCTCTACTCGTGTGTTTTTAGCATGAAAAGCAAGTCAACCACAACATCATAAATAGGATGAATGGTTGAGATAGGTTCTGAAATTATTTGGTTGTGATTTCTCGAAAAAGAACGAACAAACACATAGGAGGGTTCATGCAAAGGGTTTATGACAAAGCAAAATATTCAACCAAGAATTATGTCTCTAATATTGTTCAACCATTCTAAGTCTAAGGTTTTGCGTAGTAAAATTCAAAACTGAATTATATTTAAAAAGACTTGAAAAACCTGGAATCGGGTTGTCCTCCCGGTAGCTTATTCTTGACTCGACAAAACGGGTTGCCTCCCGCCTAGCGCTTCGTTTATAGTCCATGGCTAGACTTCTTCACTTGATTACGCCGGATCAACGCTCTCTGCGGGCGTTGCAATCTTGGGTACCCACTTTGGCTTAGTCATTTTTTTTGTCTTCACAGGCTGGCTTTGTCCTTTGGTCTTGACGGATGCAACCTCTTCCTTGTGGCTCGGCATCTCGAACTCCGATCCTTCGGTCGTGATCTTCATGGTCTCTAGTGTGATCCTTCATCTCTCCCGAATGAGTTTGAGTAGCCTTTGCCGTCTTGGGACCTTGGAGTTGTCTCCGAAATTCTTCTTTGTTACCCATCGGGCGCCCGACAAGTTATCCCACTTGCGTCTCTAGCATCTTCATCATGATGAACACTTCGCATGTGGATCTTGCCTTGGCAGCCTTTAGGTGTTGAGCTTCTTTCTCCATCTCCATCTTCTCCATCCTCCTCTTGACTTTGGACTTGGAGGTGGTGATTCCCTTGGAGATTCCAACGGTCCTTCAACTTCGACTTTTGAATCTAGGGTTTCCAACCCTTTAGCTTGTGTTGCACGTCACCTTTGCATGTAAAGTTTTCCTGGATCATCCACAAAAAAGAGTTTTAGGTTTCTTGGAGAGGTAGCCAACCATCTCCGGTTAGGGTTAGCAAAAAAACAAAATCTAAAAATAAAAACTATGGTTAATCAAAACTAGATTAGATTGATTTTTTTTCTTTTTAAGGATGATCAAACATAAGAGATGCAAAAGAAAATCAAAAGAAAAACTAAAAGATAAGCGATACTAGATCGGATCTTGATTGCTTGTTCCCCAGCAACGGCGCCAGAAAAAGGGGCTTGTTGACGGTTAATAGTTGTATCAAAGTTCGTTTAGACTTGCAAGCAGACAAGTCTCCCGTCGTAGTCAAGGGACCCTTCTTCCCTCAAGTGGTGAACCCAAGGTATCGAATCCGTGGAACAATGTGCAATGCAAGGATTCAATCTAGTAAAGCAAGGTAAAGCTATCTAATGAAGACAAGTTGCATCTAATATACTAACTCATAAAGAAAACGAATCTAATCAAATCTACTAAAGAGGTAGCAAGAGAAAGCAAGAGATAACCGATCTAGAGAGTCTGGATCATGCTTATGTTGTAGCTCCAAACAAGATAGATGAAGATAGAAAAGCAAATCTCATTAAAGGCATCTTTAAATCGTGGCCTTCCATCCGACTCCGAAAACGCCCGCCTTTCGGAACCCCCGTTCTGTCACAACGTATCCCTACTCATGCGGGTAGTCTAGGGCGAGTTCGATAGAACAAGTTGAAATCACTTGGCCGGTCCGGTATGCACCTCTAGCCACCGCGGCTACAAGAGCACCCTAAGTAATCTAGCTGCAAACTAGATCGTAGAAGAAGCAAAACCAAGAAGAAAACAAAATCATCGAGAAGGCACTTGATCGCTAGAAATCGAATTCACTTACAAACTTCACAATGAATGATTACATGAACAAGATCACCACCGGGGCCCTCCCTCGATCTTGATCCTCGCTCCGGAGCTCCGACGTGGTCTTCCATGCAAGGTTCCCACGTCGGCTACGGAAACCCTAGACAACTAGCACGACCCTCATCTCCGAGATGGTGTCCCTCAAGCTTCTCTGCTCCTCGGCGGCGGATTACGACTTGGATGATCCGTGGCTCTCGGTCAGGGGGCTATTTATAGCCTGAGAAGCAATTAGGTCAAAGGGGAGGCCGATTGGGCCCCGAAAAGGGATGGGCCAGCCGGCCTGGGCCGGCCGGCTCGGGCCCACCCGGCCCATCTCGTGGCTCGCTTCCCCGGTGTTGCTTCCCGCGTCTTCTAGATGTTCTCCCCTTTTGCATGTGGGCCCTTGACGTCGGTTTCTCTCCGAATTGGACTCAACTCCTTGTCTTGCAAGATTCAGCACTTTTCTGGTTCAGTCCTCGGAGTTTATCATCTTCTCGGGCTTGGTCCTTGGGCTCTTGGAGTCATGTTCACTTCATTGCTTGACTTGTATCGGGCTTCAAGGTCTTGTCATGAGGTGCTTAATGAACTTATCCCGGAAGTCTTGCTTTCAACGTTAAAACCCTGCGTAAACACTTAACTCCAAAACCGACATGCACAAGTGAACTTGTTATACCACGGGGGTTAGTACCAATGAATAAGATACAAAAGTCATACCAATATCGAAGGTAAACTCATGGCTAGGTTGACGGATTTTCACCGTCAACAATTGGCATTTCAAATTTTGAGCAGAAATTGGTGAAAAACTCGATCGACCGACAGTACCTCCTGTTTTCTAGAACAGGCCGGCATTCAATGTTGGCACGGCGTTCCTGCAAAATCCGTCGAGAAAAACACTAGAAGGCCTTTACAAAAGTTGTAGAGGGTAGTTAGATCTACAACTTTCGTATTCATCACTTTGTGCACTTCTATTCAAATTTTGGGAGAAATGCGTGCTGGAAGTTGCTCAGTCCGAAACGGGCTCTCCCGGCCGCAGGCGCAGGCGAGCTCGCCGGGTTCCGGCGAGCCGCGCCGGCCGGCCGTTTCAGGGACCACATTGCAAAGTAAAACTTCTTTCCGAGGGCCTTCCTGCAATTTGGTAACTCAAATAGTGAAACCATCTTGCTGATTATTGTAAATTGCATAGAAAATCACTGAAAAATCAGAAAAATGTAAAACCAATTTTGTTGGATTCGCGGTGAAATATCGCACAACTTTTGTTATTCTGGCCTGAGCTATTCCTTGATAGTTTTTGCATGAAAAATACAAATGTGAAAACCCTAGATTTGCAATATCTCAAAAACCATAAATCCTCTGTAGCTAATTTTTGGATATGTTGTGTGTCAGGTCATGACTAGCTCCTATGCCAAAATTGCACAAAGTTATG
The DNA here is from genome assembly GCA_947561735.1 of Cenchrus americanus. Lineage (NCBI taxonomy): Eukaryota > Viridiplantae > Streptophyta > Magnoliopsida > Poales > Poaceae > Cenchrus > Cenchrus americanus. The sequence goes on along the minus strand of OX387244.1, from coordinate 48,959,315 downwards.
ATGTAAATTGTTTATAAAAATGTTTTTCCATTTCTACCAGATCTGCATAAATGATTTTTCTTGCTAAATATATTTATGTTTTTGAGCTCAACTTGTGCACACTGTCTTGTAATGCCAAAATACACATCTTGTGAATTAATCATGAATTTTGGATTAACAGAAATAATTATTCTTGATTTATGCATGCTTTCCTTTGTAAATTAATAAACCAAGTTCAGTAGAGTTTCCATGTGAACATGCTGGTTCTTTAGACTTGTTTAGGACCAGAGAGCCAGCACAAGAAAGTTTGGATCAAATTGATGCTTATTTATTTTTGTATGCATTTACTTTGAATCACTAGCGAGCCTTTGTTATTTTCCATAATATTTAATTTCCTAGCATCCAACACTTACATGTGGGTCCAATGGACCAGGATGGGTGCTAGTAGGCTTAAGAAACACTCATTCAATTTTTTGGTAATTTAATTGATTAATAAAAAGCTTAAATGCCCTTTTAATATTAAAGGGAAATTAAATAAAGAAAAACCCCTAATTAATTTTTTTCTTTTTTTGAAGATATTATTTAAATAATTAAAAAGATAATTAATTACCATCACTGATAAGAAATTAATTCACAAATAAAAATATTAATTACACCTTTGTTGGTGAAGATAAAAAGGAAATGAAGCTTTCACATGAAAGGATAAGCTTAATAAAAACCTTTATTCAAATGTGAGATAAAAGAGTAACCCATGTACAACCAATGACCTTCCTAAAAGAGAAACCCTATCTAAATGCTTGTTAAGGTGAATATGACCAACCCAGAGTTGGATAAGACAACCAACTATCACATCACCTAAAGTGCATTGCATTCCGTGTAGATCTTCCAGACGGAGATTACTCCCTTGTCCCGGAAACCGAGGAAGGAGGAGCGGAAGCGTCGCTGCAGTACATGGAAGTGCTCGACACCGAGGGTGCCCAAGCTAACCTAGCTGACGAAGGCAAGCTCCGGTGCATCTAACCTAGTTTTAAAATTCTTTATTCAATTATCTATGAATGATTGTGCATTTACGTTCAGGAGTTCGATGAAACCCTAGATGCATGATCCATAGGTACCTTTTGTCCTTGCTAGCATGATAAGTCGATAGCTGCCATGCTATAGGACCGTTACAAGTCGGGTGATGACCTCACTCGCGAGAATAGGTTCCTAGATAGGAATCACAATTTATCCTTAAATGGATTGCTCACGTGGTAAGAGCATGGGATCTGGGCTCCGGTCCAGTGGTTATGTGGGTTAAGTCTTTGAACGTACCAAACATTTGCCGGGAATGGGACCGGTAAGCCTAGTACCTTAATGAGGCGGCGAGGGATCCTACCGTTACTACTCTTGGGATTCTTTCACACCCGATTTTCCGAAGAAAACCGAATGCATCTCATATGTATGCCAGGATCCCAATTTCACACATATGATAGACTCATGAGTGTAATATCACAAGACATTGCTCAAAACGTACAGAAAAGATTTATTAACTTTTATTACACTCACGATGGTAGACACGAAGGTCTTTACATGAACAACGATAACTATGAAGACGCGACTCCATCTTCATCTTCCACAGGCTTCTAACTGGTTGATCGCATCCTCAGAACTCCTCGTAGTCGGTGAAGTACTCCACTCCGGGATTCTTCTCTCAACAGCGTAAGCAAGGATGAGTACACTTATGGTTGGTACTCAGCAAGGCCACAGGAATAACCGGAAAGCAATATTAATCCATCTTTAAGTTCAATTAATCATGTGAGGGTCTAGGCCGCTCTTGACCGTGAGCACGGCTGATCGATCAGTTTTACACTCTGCAGAGGTTGCACACTTTTCCCACAGTTCGCGTAAAAGTTCCAAAGACCTTTGAACCCAACCACACATGTGCTGATCAGGCACAATACCACACTTCCGAGGTGTGATTGCATAGGGACGCTACGAAGCCTTTACAAAGATATACAAAAGCACTGACAACCCACGACAGTTACAGCTCAGGGCGGACCATAACCCTCCCTAGTGGTCAGCACCTTAGCAAAGGCTGCTACCCCAAAAGAACCGGGCTATACCCCCGCAACCCGGAGCCCCCCGTGTTCCTTTCGGATAGGGTCGTCAATACAATCGCACACCTAATTAATTGGCTAAGCCAGAGCCATATGGACTGTGGTTGCACTGTTTTCCTGGGTGGTTCTCCATGTTCCAATTAATTTATAGTGTTCTTGATTAAAGCATAGGTAGAAGGGTGGTTAGGGTCACTTGCCTTTCTCCAACGATAAGCTACTTTCCTTATCTGCAAAGCTCTGCACTTGTTCTTCCTCGAACGGCGCGTTGTCTACGATCATGCAAGAAAACATACAATAAATAAAACAATACATCAAACATTACCAAAAGACTAAAACAAGCTTTTAGAAATGACGGGCTCGGAGAGACGATCGCGTGGACACCAAGAACGCGTAAAACGGAGCTAGGACGGAAAAGATATGGCTGAAACAAGATTCAGGGACTAAATTGTGATTATCTGAAAGTTTATGGAGTTTTCTGCAAGATTTCAGGGACCTAAACATAATTATATGTGAAACTCGGAGGTCTAACATATAAAAGGTCAAAGGGTAGGCTATTAAACAGAAAACCTAAGAGATCAGGGTCCTAGACATAAAAATCAGGACTGAATTGTAAGAGTTCTAATATGTGGAAGGGCCGGCTTGTAATATTAGAAACTGCAAGGTCTTTTGCGCAAAATGGTGGCGGAGGACTTGGGTTGACCGGTACAAAGAACTTTGACCTGGGGAGTGGGGGCTGATCTGAGCCGTTGGCTCAAGATCAGACGGCCGGCGGCAGCAGGCAGCGGCCGGCGCGCGCGAAGCGGGGCCGGCGTGGTGGCGCCGGCGGCGGCGGCGGCGGGGGCTCGCCGGAGAGGAGCCAAGGATGGCCTCCCGGCCACCAAATTCTATGGGAAGGGCACCGGAGGAGGAGAAGAAGGTGGGGAAGCTTGCGGCGGCTTGAAGAGGAGGGAGGGAGGCCGTAGGAGGAGATCGGGGCGGCGCGGCGAGCTCCCGGCGGCTCCTCCGGTGCAGCGGCGCTGCGCACGAGGGAAAGGGAGGGGGAGTGGTGCGGGGTGAAAAGGGGGTGGTGCTGCCCTTTTATAGCCCGGAAAGGAGCAGGGGAAGGGACGTGGAGGCGGTGGGCGGCGAGGTCGGTGGGCGGCCGCCATTATTGGCGATGAGCTCGATGGGGTGGCAGTTACGGGGAGGGGAAAGGCCGGGAGACGGCGGTGGTTTGCGGAGTGAATGCGGCGGTGTCATCACGGCGTAGTGGTGGAGGCGGAGGGGCGCGGGGACGGCCGGATGCGGCGGGAGAGGCGGCGGCCGCGCGGGGAAGAGAGGGGGCGGCGGCGGGGGAAGGGGACGGCCCCGACAGGTGGGCCCCACCTGTCGGTGTCTGCATGAGAGAGGAGAGGGGAGGCGGGCGGCGGGCCTTATGGGCCGGAAGCGGGAGCTGGGCCGCGCGTGGGCCGGATGGGAAGGGAAGAGGTTTTTGTTTTTTTTTCTTTCTTTTTTTCCTTTTCTTTTTCAAATCCATTTTTAAACCAATTTCAAACCTTTTTAAATTCAAATATTTACATGTTTTCAAACTCAAATTTTAACACAAATTTCTCCAACTATTTTAAAGGCTTTTCACAAACTATTTGTAACAACTTTTGAAACATATTTTAAATTCAAATTTTCTTTTTTTTTAATTCAAACTTTTACACCAATTTTCATAATTATTTTTAAGGACTTTTTCACAAAATTTTGTTTTAAGACTTTTAGAATCACACCACAAACAAAACTCATGCATTTCAATATGATGCACAAACACTTGTTTGATTCTAATTATTAAATGATGTTTAATTTAATTAAAGGCAAATTTATTTATTCAAATTTATTAAATCCTTAGAAAATAAAACTAAACCATGTTGCTAACAATATTTTATTGTGATGGAATTTTCGGGTGTTACAAATCCTACCCCCTTAAAGAGAATCTCGTCCCGAGATTCGGAGGGATCGGGGAAACAAGAGGAGGAGATACAAGACGTCTTGAAAGATGACGGTTTACTATCACAGATCTTATTCACTTCGCCTTCTTCTTCGGGCTTGTAGTGGCAAACTCAATCCTATCTCCTTGCGGGGTAGTTAAGAGCACCGACTTCTTGGCACACAAAATGATTCCATCATGCTTGCTTAACCAATCCATACCAAGGATCACATCTATTCCACTGGATGTTAGGATCACTAAGTCTGCTTCAAAATTTATCTCTCCGATCTTAAGATTGACCTGTGGGCATACATAGGTGGATTTCATTTCACCGTTTGGGGAACTAATTAGCAAATGTGTCTTCATGGAACTCTTGGGTACATCATGCTTTGTCACGAATCGTTCAGTAATAAATGAATGTGATGCCCCGGAATCAAATAAAACTGTTGCAGGTACAGAGTTGATAAGGAACGTACCAAGCACAATATCTTTGTCTCCTTGAGCTCCTTCAGCTGTCACATGGTTCACTCTACCATGCATATAGTTCTGTTGACCTCTGTTATCTCTCTGAGGTGTCTGCATATTGCGCTGAGGGCAAATACTGGCATAGTGTCCTAATTCTCCGCAGTTGAAGCATCCGCTAGGGTGAACTGGAGTAGTGTTCCTTACTGGGGCACCTGAGCGGTTCTGATGAGGATTTGGAGCCTGTGGTGTCATTGGGTTGGATTCTTCGGATTCATCAAACGAACGATAGAACGGTTGATTCTGTCCATGGCCTCTGCCTTGTGTGCTGGAACGAAACTGAGAGTCTTGCGATGTGTTGTAACGAGGGCGGGTGTTACTGCTAGACTGACCCTGAGATTGAAACTTGCGCTTCTGTTCACGAAGTTCCTTGCGTTTATTCTCCAAGCCTATAGCCTTATTGAGCAACATCTGAAAGTTAAGAAACGTGTGGCTCTGCAACTGATAATTAAGTGGGCCTATCAATCCATCGAGAAAGCGTTCTTGTCTCTTTGCATCCGTGTTGACTTCATCTGGTGCATAGCGGGACAAATGAGTAAACTGATCCAGATACTCACTAACTGTCATGTTGCCTTGCTTTAGAGCTAGAAATTCCTTCTTCTTCGACTTCTTCACACCAGTCCGGGATGTGATGTGTACGAAAACTCTCCCGGAACTCTGCCGGGTAATGGTGTCGACGGCGGCATGCGCGACGGTGTAAGCATCCCACCAATCAGAGGCTGCACCTTCCAGACGTCCTGAGGCATACAAAACCTTCTCACGATCATTACATTGGGTGATATTCAGCATCTTGTTGATGGTCTTGAGCCAATCATCAGCATCGAGGGGATCCACTGAATAAGAGTAAGTGGGCGGGTTGTGACTCATGAACTCTCTATGCTTGTTCACAGGTGGTGGAGGTGGTAGGGGTCCTTGAGGTGGCGGCTAGTTCTGTTGTGCCTGTAGATTCTGGACAGTGGCGGTGAGGTTCTGAATTAATTGCATCTGTTCCGTAAAGAACTGCTGCATCGTGGGATCCATTGCTAATTCTTGTGGTGGAGGAGGGAACTTGATTCAACTGATTGATGATGTGAGCACGAACGGAACAACCTGTCCAGCTCCTGACCTGATGTTTACCATTTGTTAGGGAAAAGGTATTTTCGATAAGATATTGAATTGATAAAGATGAAGAGAAAGGGGCTAAGATTCAAATTTTAACTTTAATTATTTTATTGATGTATTTGTGGCCATCACTCCACAAAAACATTCCAATCAAATCAAAGATCCAAATCATGCATGTTTACAATCAACAAGCATTTACATCGCACGTCCTCACAAGAACGGCTCTATCGAAACGAAACTGACAAAAGGGGTAGGCAACCTAAGAAGCTATCCTAGAAACACGGGTGGTAGTTCAAGGTGGAAGAACAAGAATCAGATTCAGTGTAGAAGAAAACAAAAGATATGATTTTGATAAACAATAAGAATAATATATATTTTTTAAGCGTAAATAAGATATTTTGAATGCTGGGAGGGCTTTCTAGATAAAGAGTCCTTGATATCGACCATTTCTATTTGAGGCTGCGTCCTACAGTCAGCATTGCTCTGATACCACTCTGTCACACCCGATTTTCTGAAGAAAACCGAATGCATCTCATATGTGTGCCAGGATCACAATTTCACACATTTGATAGACTCATGAGTGTAATATCACAAGACATTGCTCAAAACGTACAGAAAAGATTTATTAACTTTTATTACACTCACGATGGTAGACACGAAGGTCTTTACACGAACAACGATAACTATGAAGACGTGACTCCATCTTCATCTTCCACACGCTTCTGACTGGTTGATCGCATCCTCAGAACTCCTCGTAGTCGGTGAAGTACTCCACTCCGGGATTCTTCTCTCAACAGCGTAAGCAAGGATGAGTACACTTATGGTTGGTACTCAGCAAGGCCACAGGAATAACCGGAAAGCAATATTAATCCATCTTTAAGTTCAATTAATCATGTGAGGGTACAGGCCGCTCTTGACCGTGAGCACGGCTGATCGATCAGTTTTACACTCTGCAGAGGTTGCACACTTTTCCCACAGTTCGCATAAAAGTACCAAAGAACTTTGAACCCAACCACGCATGTGCTGATCAGGCACAATACCACACTTCCGAGGTGTGATTGCATACGGACGCTACGAAGCCTTTACAAAGATATACAAAAGCACTGACAACCCACGACAGTTACAGCTCAGGGCGGACCATAACCCTCCCTAGTGGTCAGCACCTTAGCAAAGGCTGCTACCCCAAAAGAACCGGGCTATACCCCTGCAACCCGGAGCCCCCTGTGTTCCTTTCGGATAGGGTCGTCAATACAATCGCACACCTAATTAATTGGCTAAGCCAGAGCCATATGGACTGTGGTTGCACTGTTTTCCTGGGTGGTTCTCCATGTTCCAATTAATTTATAGTGTTCTTGATTAAAGCATACGTAGAATGGTGGTTAGGGTCACTTGCCTTTCTCCAACGATAAGCTACTTTCATTTACTGCAAAGCTCTGCACTTGTTCTTCCTCGAACGGCGCGTTGGCTACGATCATGCAAGAAAACATACAATAAATAAAACAATACATCAAACATTACCAAAAGACTAAAACAAGCTTTTAGAAATGACGGGCTCGGAGAGACGATCGCGTGGACACCAAGAACGCATAAAACGGAGCTAGGACGGAAAAGATATGGCTGAAACAAGATTCAGGGACTACATTGTGATTATCTGAAAGTTTATGGAGTTTTCTGCAAGATTTCAGGGACCTAAACATAATTATGTGTGAAACTAGGAGGTATAACATATAAAAGGTCAAAGGGTAGGGTATTAAACAGAAAACCTAAGAGATCAGGGGCCTAGACATAAAAATCAGGACTGAATTGTAAGAGTTCTAATATGTGGAAGGGCCGGCTTGTAATATTAGAAACTGCAAGGTCTTTTGCGCAAAATGGCGGCGGAGGTCTTGGGTTGACCGGTACAAAGAACTTTGACCTGGGGAGTGCGGGCTGATTTGAGCCGTTGGAGTGGGTGGAGGACGACTACTGAAAGCATCATGGATGGCCACCCGTGGTGTCTTCGCTTCCGTTAATTAATTTCCGCTGCTTTTCGAAAACTCTGAACTATCCCATCGTGACAAAAACTATGGTTTGTAATAAATAAACCCCTCGGGGTACGAATTTGGATATTAATGTTGTTGTATCCCTGGACTCGCCTTCGAGTGAGTTTTAATGCATATATTCGATCCTTGTTGCTTTTCTAGTGATTTACCGGGCGTTAACCCGGCAACTTACGACAGGATGATACTTTATTATTGCTTAATGACCAAAGTGGATCGGTCTTAGGCGATAGTACGGTATTTTCCTGGGCGGGTTGTCACAGTTGGTATCAGAGCTTATATGCACCAGAGATTAATTAATAAACCTTAATTACTGATTCTTGAATAAAATATGCCAAGATTGCCTGATTTTCCAAAATACGTTGGTCCGCTAAGGATAAACTAGACCGAGAGGCCCTAAGGGAATTTTTTTGGGTTCTTTCAGGTGGCTTAAAAAACTTATGGTTTATTTTGCTAACCTCCAGCACATTACTTTATGTCAGACTTACTTTCTTGCACAGCCAAACTAGGAGCCACGTGTTTTATACGTGTGCTGTTCCGCATCACGGGAATTGCGAGGGTTGATGGAGTGATCCATTCCACGGATACCATCTTCGCGTCTGTTTGTGAGTTGTGTGTCGCCATGTGTTTCATACGTGTGCATTCCGCATGTCGCTCATGCGAGGCAAGGATACACTCCATTCAAACGGAGGGTGTCCGAGGTTGGACGCTGTCCATGCAGCGGCTTAACGCATGGATACCGTTTCTATAGTGAACAGTGATGAATGTAGACGCTTTCGTGACGTGCTGGCACGAACGGTTCGTTTTCTACAGGTACATAACAGTGCTTCGTTAGTCGATAAGCGAGTACCGTATAGCTCTCGACTAGATATCATAGGGAGAGACGATTAAAAGCCTTGCCACCGGCACTAACTTCGATTTTTGGCTTGATTGCCATGTGAGGTCGAATAGGACTTCTTGCATGCATGTTAAAAATCGAACAACTAAAATGGACCCAAAAATCGAATTTCCATATGTTCTCTAAGGAAGTTTATGCTAGTGTGTGCTTTTTATAAACTAGAGTACCTTCCATACCTAGCCGTCATGCTGCCGAAATTTTGTGAAAAATTTATCATGTGCTAGGTTAATTAAACCAAATGGTTAAAAATAACTATTCCTCAACTAGCTATCTCGTAATAGCAAGTCTCAATCCTAGTTCGTTGGGTTGGTTCACACTTCCCTAGGCACATCCAGGTTAAGGACCATTCATCTTGTTCCTTGTTCGATGCTCAACCTTAAAATTTAATTAGGTGTTAAAGAATTTATTTTGAACCGGGAAAACTTAGGAAAGATTTGAGGGTTCTGGATTTTTGGTTATGAATCTTTGTTCACAACTGCCAGAACTTCAAGTCATTATGTATGTGAGCTCACTTCGAGTTCTAGCATGCAACTGTGTCTTTGTGCACATGAATACCCCGTATTACCCAACATGAGAAAAGTAATGGCAAACAAGTCCCTACGCCACCGACCCCAGACAACATTCGTACTGGTCTGACATTCGCTGTAGGAGATGCTACTTTTGAGCTCAAGTCTGCGCTAATCAACATGGTACAAGCTAGCCAATTTTGTGGAAAAGCTCATCACGATGCCAACAAACACCTTCAACATTTCTTGGAGACATGTAGCACCTTCACGATCAAAGATGTTCCAAGTGATGTAGTCCTAATTTGTTTATTCCCATTCTCATTATTGGGGCAAGTGAAGCAATAATTTTACTCCAACAATGACAAATTTACAACTTGGACATTGTGTTATATTGCCTTTCTGGCAAAGTTCTTTCCTATAGGTAAAACCAATACCTTAAGGGGAGGAATTTCAAGTTTCCAGCAGCAACATGAGAATCTGTTCCTGAATCATGGGAGCGCTTTCAAGACTACATTTCAGATTGCCCACACCATGGAATGGAAAATTGGTTGCTCTTGCAGACCTTCTACCACAGGCTCTCTAGCAACACCCATGAAACGATGGATGCTACAGTTGGAGGTGTTTTCCTGTCCCTTACACTTACTCAAGCCACTAACCTTGTGAAAAAGATGGCGTCCAATCAAGCTTGGAATGAGGAACGTCAACCCCGCAAGAAAGAAAGAGGAATGCACCAGCTCAAGGAGGTAGACATGTTGTCTGCCAAAATGGATTTACTGATGAAGGGCTTGAAGACAAAGCCCCTGAGAAGAAGGAAGTCATGCAACTCTTCAAATCTCGCATGACCTGTGAAGAGTGTGAAAACACTGGACACTCAGGGAGTCAATGCCCTCAGCTAGAGGAGGACGTGAACTACATCAACAACAACAACCAATATCGTCCCCAGCAGAATCAGGATGGACTCAGCAGAGGACCAACTAGGTAACTATTCAGGTAATTATCAAGGTAATAATTTTTCCAATAATTTCTCACCTTTAAGAGACTTAGTCCAAAACCAGGGTAGAACTATGGATAATATGTCTAAGAAGTTAGCTTCCAATGATAAAATGCTCGAAACTATTAGTAATAAAATGGAAAGTTTTTCTTCTGCCATCAAGAACCAACATAGCTTTAATAAAATGCTAGAATCTCATATTTCTCAGCTAGCATCATCTGTTCCCACGGCTAACCCAGGTAATATTTCGGGCCAGTCGGAAGAATTAGAATTTGCAAATCTTGTCGATATCTATTCTGCAGATTTGTGTTTGAGTAAGACAGAAGAATGCCCAAGATGGACTGACTGGGGCATGCCCGCCAAAGTAGGAGATCTAGGAAGGCCCGTCATCACCATCACTATTGGAGCCTACACCTTCAAGAATGCACTTTGTGACTTTGGGTCTAGCGTCAACGTAATGCCTAAGGTAATATATAAGAAAATCAATGGTTCACCTTTATTGTATACAACCATGTGCTTGCAGCTTGTAGACATGTCACTACACCCCGAGGGCATCCTAGACGACATATGTTTGGGGGTAGGGTGCTCCTACGTGGCTGTCGACTTCGTTGTTGTCGAGACTGGGGGAAGTGAGAACGATCCAATCATTTTGGGACGTCCTTTCCTTGCCACAGCCAAAGCAATCATCTACACCGGCACTGCTAAGATTGTGTTCACCATCAATGGGAGAAAGGAGAGATTCAGTTTCAAGAAAACAAGATCCTAAAAGCTCCTGCACACCCCCGATATCCTTATCCTCAAGAACACGAGCCAGTTGTCGAGAAGAAGAGAAGAGATAGAAGGAGGAATAAGAAGAACAATCGACCTCAACCGCATGTGAAGGAAGTTTGGATGATCAACACATTCAATTAGAGAATAAGAACATGTTCCCTTCACCATTACTGCCAAAGCTTGAAGACCCTGGAGTTCCATCAATCCACTGCTCCATCAATCAATGGAACTTCCAGCGAGTTGTCTGCGACACGGGATAGGGCATCAACCTAATGTCTAAGGTAACCTATGAATTAATATATGGTGACCTGCCTTTGTATTCCACATATATAATGTTGCAGATGGCAGATCAATCACAACGGTTCCCGGAAGGAATTGCACGAGATGTATCTGTCAAGATAAAGGACCACTATGTCCTCACTGACATTTTAGTCATAGACATGGGAGATGAGCAAGATCCTCCCATTGTGCTTGGAAGACCGTTCCTGAACACAACAAGAGCAATCATCTACATCAGGAATGGCGAGATCCACTTCCAGTTCAGAACTGAAAAGGTACGCTGCTACTTCAATAATTATACTAATTCTAAGCAGTCCAAGAAGAACAAGACGCGGAGACACCTTCAGAAATTACAACGCAAGCTGAACACAAAGTTGACGGATGTAAAGAATGTTGAAGAAGAGATTAAGGAGAAGTCCGCTCAGCTTCTACCAGCCCAGTATTCTGAACCTATTATTCCAGAATGGTCTCCACCGAAGAAACAAGTTTGGAGAAAGAAAAATCAAAGTACACCTTCGGAAGACTAATCACTACCCGCGCCATCAAATGATCAATCAATGGCCACTACATCTACGTCATGGGAGTAAGTACTCTAAACTCTCGCCGAGAGGTAACTCGGTATTTGTCTTTATATTCTGCATTGCATTTTTTAGATGAGCATGTTTTTCCCTATACCTGCATTGAAAAGATCATTAAAATATTTTCTGAAATATTTTCTGCTTTTGCATTCTTCAAGGCCCCATGTACTCCGTATCGTGGTGGCATAAAAAATAAATAATAAAACAAATACACATGTTTTTGTTTTTAGCATCCCTTTTGCATATAAAAAAATAAAAAAAATATGTGAGCACATGAAGGTCCACACATTTCAGAAAAAACGAAAAATAAGTGGGCACATGAAGGCTCACAACATAATCCTAGAATTTGCTCCTTCAGGTATGTGCGAGGCTAATATTTACAGGGAGAATTTAATAAGGACTTGAAGGCAAACAAGTTCCAAGGATGAATCAAGAATCACTTCAAGATCCAGCTTGGGGGAGAGCACCCCCAATTATCACGATAAGTATCACTATCCTATGTTTTTAGCTAGTTATTTGAGTATTAGTTAAAAGTCTTAGTTTGAATAAAATGCTAGAGTCTGCTAGTTGTTTTTTTCTTTAATAATAATCTTGATGATATATGCTTGGAGATGATGAATAGCTGCTCTGTCGTAATTCCTTTTAAAAGTGCTTAGTTTTTAGACTTAGATTCTCCTGAAGCTTATATGCTTAATTTGCTCTAAACCCAAAACCTGTGCAAGTACATGCTTAATTTGAGTCTAGGCTTTGAAAGATGATTCATGAAAACTTGAGTTCCTATTTGTGACACCCCAGGTTTTTAATTAACCCTAACCGCAGTCAACCCGGCTGACAGTGGTCAAGTCACGGTCAACCTGGGCCCTCACCTCGAAAACTCACCAACCAACTCTTTTGAACCCTTTTGACTAGTAGACACACTTGTGGGGCCAACCCATGGTCAAAGATTTGGTCAAACCCCACTTCACCCCTATTGTCCATAGCTGTCTTTCGGAACTTTTGCCACGTTCTCCAAAATTCACCTAAACACTTCAAATTCTACATTTAGGAAAGTTGTCCATCTTGTTGAGGGACACAACTTTCATGTAGATTGGCATTTCAAATTTGGAGAGAAAAAGCATGAAAGACTTGACCCAAGGTCAGCATCTCCTGTTCATGAGCATGTGTTTGCATTCAAAAGTTGGCAACAGTTTCTTGCAAAATCTGTTGAGAAAAACCCCATAGAGCCTTTTTGAATCTGATAGAGGGTGGTTAGATCGGCAACTTTCGTATTTAAAGTCGGGTCAGCTTTTATTCAAATTTTTGGACTAAATTGAATTCAAAGTTGGGCTCAGCAAAACTGTTCAGTCAGGGCGCCGTCGCGGCGCGACATCGCGCGCCCCGCCCCTAGGCCGCGCGCCACCGGCCCCTCGACTTCCGCGCCCCGCCCCTAGGTCACGCGCCCGAGGCCGACCCCCGCCCCTAGGCCGCGCGCCCGCCAAGGCGCCCGCGCCGCACGACGCGCGGGGTCGGCGCCGCGCCACGCGCCGAACGCGTCGCGCACGCCGTGTGACGGCCGGACGCCCCCCTTCGGACCGGCAGTCCTTCCGCGTCTCCTTGCCCGCGTGCGCTGTGCTACGGCCTCGGGTCACGCCGCCATCATCTCCAGGCCGAGCCAGCCTATTTAACCGCCGCCCTTCTTCCCCAACCCCGCACGTCCGAGCCACCCTCCTCGCCGCTCCGCCCGCCAAGAGCGCCGACGCCGCCGAGCTGTAGTTCAAGCCGTCCCTGGCCACCAAGTAGTTGGGCGCCATCCATACACCTCCCTCGTGCTCCCAGGATCGCGCCTTGTCTAGCCCGTGCGCCCTCCTCGCCGGAGTCCGCGCCGCCGCAGCAACCGCCGCCGGCCGCCGTTGAAGCCCCACGTCGGCAGCCCATCCGCCCCAACCTCGGCCACCAGTCGGTCCTAGGTGAGCATGTGCTCGACTCCATGCCGTTCCCCGGCCAGGAGCGCCGCCGGATTTCCGGCGAGCCCGCTGCCTCCCATGGCCAAGGGCCCAATTGCAACACCCGACCTCTTTGCAGGGTGTTTAGTGCAAACTAGGGACCTATCTGTAAGGCTGTAGAAAATTCTAAGGACCCGATTGAAAGATGGATCTTCAATAGTGAACACCCTGTTGCAGAAACTTGTAAAATGTGTAGAAATTCGTAGAAAAATGAGAAAAATTCAAACTAAATTTTGATGGATTCATGGTGTAAAATACTACAACTTTTGTTATACTCACATGGTCTGATTATTGATAGTTTTAGCATGAAAAATAGGAATGTGAAAAACCTAGATCTGACATAACTCAAAATCCACAAGTCTTCTGTATCCAATTTTTGGATATGTCGTGTATCATGTCATGACTAGCTCCTGTGCCAAAAGTTGCATAAAGTTATGAAGGAAATCTTTTTATATAAATTGTTTTACTTTTATGCAGAATCTGCCTAGATGTTTTTTAGCTAAAAATATTTAAGTTTTTCTGCCCAACTTGTGCATGCTGTCTTGTTATACCAAATCACACCTCTAGTGAATTAATCATGATTTTTGGTTTACCAGAAATATTTATTCTTAATTTGTGCATGATTTCCTTTGTAAATTAGTGAAGCAAGATCAGTAGAGCTTCTAGGTGTGCTTAGTGGTTCTTCAGTCTTGCTTAGGACCAGAGAATTTGCATGAGAAAGATTGGAACATTCTTATGCTTATTTATTTTTGTATGCATTTAATTCGATTGCTAGCTAGTCTTTTGTTATTTTCCAAAGTTTTTTATTTTCTAGCTTCCAAACTTTTAGTGATTTATTGTTTAATCAAAGGGTTTAAAAAGTTATTTGTAGATTTAAGTGATTAAATAAGGAAAATGCATTTTAATTTTTTTCCCTTTTTTGGAAGTGTTACTTAACTTAATTAAAGGCTAAGAACACACCCTTGCTGATAAGGAATTAATTTATAAATAAATATCTTTGTACGCACCCTTACTAGTGAGAGGAAAAAGGAATAAACCTTCGCATGAAATATCAAGTATAAAGGGAACATTAATTGAAGTGTGTAATAAAAGAATGAAACACATAACAATAATAACCTTCATAAAAGGAGTTTATTATTTAATTATTTGTTAAGGTGAATATGACCGACAAGAGTTGGATAAGATAAACAAACTATCACATCACCTGAGCCCTGCATTGCATTCCGTGTAGATCTTCCTGACGGTGACTACTCACTCGTCTCGGAATCTGAGGAAGGAGGAGCAGAAGCTTCGCTGTAGTACGTGGAAGTACTCGACGACACCGAGGGTGCTCAGGCTAACTTAGCTGACGAAGGCAAGCCCCGGTGCATCTGACCAGTTTTCAAATTTAGTTATTCAACTATCTATGGATGTTTGTGCATTTAAGTTCAGGAGTTGTATGGAACCTTAGATGCATGATCCCTAGGTACCTATGTCCTTACTAGTATGGTAGGTCGTTAGCTGCGAAGCTATAGGACAGTTACAAGTCTGGTGATCATGTCACTCGCGAGAATAGGTTCCTAGATAGGAATCATAAGATCTCCTTAAATGGACTGCTCATGTGGTAAGAGCATGGGATTTGGGCTCCGGTCCAATGGCTATTGTGGGTTAAGTGTTTGAACGTACTAAGCACTTGTCGGGAATGGGACCGGTAAGCCTAGTACCTTAATGAGACGGCTAGGGATTTAACTGTCACTACTCTTGAGGTTTGTCTCACGGCTAGCTACCGATGGTGTATGGTGAGTCCGGGTGCTTCGCGGGGTATCCCGGATAGCCTGCACCAAAGATTGTGGCCTTTTATCCCGACCCGAGGATTTTTGGGAACCGTTTGGTGATTGTCCTTGCGAGGGGCATCCCACCATGTGTTTAGGTCTACCTTGCAAGGTTTGAATCAATTGATTGTCGGCCTCTCACCGTTATCTGAGACTACTTACTCCACTAGCCAGAGATCCCTAATGATCGAAGTCGATGAATATTAAGCTTGATTAATTGTATTGTACAACCTTGTCTGTACTAGATGGCTAATTTAGTAAAGATCAAACCCACTAGAACTTGTGCTAAAATCTTGAAAGTAAGGACATACTCTTTGTTACTTTTTAGCAAAAGCAACCCAGTGGCCAAAAAGCCTATCATGTCTAGAGTTGGTGAAGTAGATATCACCGACGGGTAAGTCTTGCTGAGTATTAGTATACTCAGCCTTGCTATAATATGTTGATTCAGGTAATGCTTTCAGTGATGTGTGGCTCGGAGAGATCCCGCCCGGCTGGGAGCTGGAGTGGGTGGAGGATGACGACTGAAGGCATCATGGCTGGCCTCCTGTGGTGTTTCCGCTTCCTGTTAGTTTAATTCCGCTGTTTTCGAAAAACTCTGAACTACGTCTTTATGTCAAAAACTTCGGTTTGTAATAATTAAACCCTTCGGGGTAAAATTTCGGATGTTATTTATGTTGTATCTCTGGACTCGCCTTCGAGTGAGTTTTAATGCATATATATCGATCCTTGCTGCTTTATAAGTGATTTAACCGGGCGCTAACCCGGCGACTAACGACAGGATGATACTTTATTATCGCTTAATGACCAAAGTGGATTGGTTTAGGCGATAGTACGGTATTTTCCTGGGTGGGTTGTCACAGTTGGCATCAGAGCAATTATATGCACTAGAGATTAATTAATAACCTTAATAACTGGTTTTTGAATAAAATTGCCAAGATTGTCTGATTTTCCAAAACACGTTGGTCCGCTAAGGATAAACTAGACCGAGAGGCCCTAGAGGGAATTTTTGGGTTCTTTCAAGTGGCTTATTTAACCTATGGTTTATTTTGCTAACTCTCAGCACATTACTTTATGTCAGACTTACTTTCTTGCACAACCAAACTAGATGAGCCACGTGTTTTATACGTGTGTTGTACCGCATCACGGTATTGCGAGGGTTGATGGAGTGATACCTTCCATGGATCCCATCTTCGCGTCTGCTTATGAGTTGTGTGTCGCCACATGTTTCATACGTGTGCATTCTGCATGTCTAATATGCGAGGCAAGGATACACTCCATTCAAACGGAGAATGTCCGTGGTTGGACGCTGTCATGCAGCGGCTTAACGCATGGATGCCGTTTCTATAGTGAACGGTAATGTATGTGGACGCTTTCATGACATGCTGGCATGAAAGGTTCGTTTTCTGCAGGTACATAACAGTGCTTCGTTAGTCATTAAGCGAGTACCGTATAGCTCTCGACTAGATATTATAGGGAGAGATGAATAAAAGCCTTGCCACCGGCACTAACTTCGATTTTGGCTTGATTGCCATGTGAGGTCGAATAGGACGTCTTGCATGCATATTAAAAATCGAAACAACTAAAATGGAACCAAAACAGAACTCCTATGTGTTCTCTAAGGAAGATTTTGCTAGTGTGTGCTTTTTAGAAACTAGAGTACCTCTCATGCTTAGCTGTCGTGCTGCCAAAATTTTGAAAAGCTTGTTCACCTTGTTTTGTACCACGTCCTAAGAATTAATTAAACCAGTATGTTAAAAACAATTGCTCCTTGCCCAGTCTAGCTTTTAGTCGCAAATTTCGATCATAGCTTCTTTCGGCTTGGTTTCCACCTTTCTAGGCACATCTAGACTTTGTATCATTCCACCTTGTTTCCTTGATCTAGCTCAACCTTTGAAAGCCAAAAGTGTATAAATGGAACCATTGTAGTAGTCGGGATAACTTGGGGGAAAATATGTAGGGTTCTGGATTTTTGGTTATGAATTTTATTCACAACTGCCAGAACTTCACCATTTGACATGCCATTCTCCTTGAGACCTGACATTTGTTACATTTTTGGTACAGATCGCTTTCCCCGTGTTTCACGAGTTCGACGCTGACGGTACGATCCGTACCAACGGGTTGCACTGGAAGGGTTTTCCATGCCTTGCGTGGGAAGCACTCAACGCCGCTGGCTACACCACTCCACCGCCTTACGAGGTGTCCGAGTTTGAGCGTTATGGCGTTCCCCGTTGCAGAGTGATCGTCACTGTACTGCCACACCCGGACCATGCCGACTGGTTCGACTTGAGTTTTGTCTACTGGGGATTTATTACCCACGAGGCTGTCGAGTCAGCAGCTCTCAGAGTGCTGACGGACTTCTGTGACCACAACCCCACTGTGGTAGCTCTCTCGTCGTTCGGGCTGTTTCCTGCTGTGAGTCCTCACGACCCGGCATGGTTGGACCGTATGGATCACCTACGGGAGTTGTTGTTGCTAGCAGAGCCGCTGGATGTCACTCAGATGCTGGCTCGTTGTCTTAACGTTGTCTTCACACTTCAGGGGCTGCGCTATAATACCGCAACGATTATCGGGCAGCGTCTGGAGGCAGCTAGGCGGGATTGGCAGCAGCGCATCAGCAGCTGAACTTTACACTTACTCAGATGCAGCAGGAGAATGACAGGCTGCGTGCCAGGAGATTCCAGTTAGAGTTAGAGAGAGGCGACCACCTGCAGAGGATTGTGGATCTGGAGGCGGAGGTTCACACCCTGGAGGAGAATGCCGATGCATACGAGATTGAGAGGTTGACGCTACTTCAGAACATTGCGGATATGCAGCACCAGGTGGAGGAGGCCGAGGTGCAGGTTGCAGCCCTACAGGCTATAGTGGCCTTACAGCTGCTACCTCCAGTACAGGCACACCCGGAAGAGCAGTAGGGTCTGTCTGGTCTGGATCAGACGAGCCAGGCGGGACCACCGTTACCGACTCCACCAGACTCGCCTGCAGGCAATAGTGCTTCAGTGGGTAACTAGGATGCTAGTGAACGACATCAAGAAGGAATGTGCTCCTAGGTGTCATCTACGAGTTGAGTGTGGTAGTCCGCATAGGAGTATGTCGTCGTGCAATGCGATTGCATTGTAACTCAGTTGTATCATGAGGTTTTCAGATTTGAGTATTGTAGTGTCCTTGGACCCTATCCATCGTGTTGTAATGAAGAATGCTTAAGCACTTTGTGTTTCGACTCGAGTTGATGTGATTCCACCGAGCTATTGAGATCTTGTGCGAGTTGTTTAACCAAGTGTGTCGAGTGTTACCATAACCGCGCTCGCCAACACTAAGCATTTTGCATGATAATGAGAGAACTACGAAATTTTTGGTGAGTGCCGGTCAGTGGCCAAAGCGTCTTGGCGATTATTCGCACATTACCTTCTCCATACGCACGAATTGGGAAAATTCGCCGCGAGTTGAAGGCTAGCTTGAGGAACTCGGGTTACCGTATCTTCTAACTATGCTGAAGAATGATTTTATGGATCTTATTTTGGTTGCACGATATCTTTCGACTGTTGCTGCCATCATCATATGAGTGCGAATGAGCCATGGTTATGCGTGATTGCACTTGTCATCATTCATGAGTAAGATTTTTGGCTATGTGTCTAATAAAGGCTCGCATTTCAGATGGTGGGAACCACGCGCAGCTCTCCCAACGGGTTTGGAGCGAACGGTAGTGGTGACTTGCCGCCACCACCGCCCATGACGCCGTCGGAGGCCTTCATGTCCACACAAACCGAGGTGCTGCGCCAGATCTTGCAGACACAGCAACAGGTCGCCCAGCAGATGAACTGAGGGCCGCCACACGGGGCCAACCACAAGGGGCCTAATCAGGTCACCACGTATGCTCAGTTCATCGGGATGAAGCCACCAACCTTCTCCAAGGCGGAGGACCCCCTGGAAGCTGAAGCGTGGATTAAGGCCATCGAGGTGAAGTTCTCTGCCTTTGTGCTGCCTTGCTCCGAGGAGAACAAAGCCAACTTCGCAGCTCTGCAACTGCGGGGAGAAGCTTTAATGTGGTGGGATCATTTCAAGTCGATGCAGCGAGGGTGTGCTGTAACTTGGGATGATTTCAAGCAATCCTTCAAGAGCCATCACATCCCCAAGGGATTAATGGATAGGAAGATGAGGGAGTTGTTGGCCTTAGGCAGGGGTCCGATACGGTGTACCGTTACGCCCAGAAGTTTAACAGCTTGTGCCAATATGGCGGGCATCACGTAGACACTGATGCGAAGAAGATGGAAAGGTTCCGCGATGGGCTAGATGGCAAGTTGTACGAGCGACTGAACCTTCTTGAGCCAGAAAATTTCCATGAGCTTGTGAACAAGGCTATCTCCTAAGAGGATGCCATGAAAAAGGCCCACGGGGACAAGAAAAGGCCGTCTGGTTTTGCTCCGGGCAGCGGGACTAATAAGAAGTTTCGCTTTGTGAAGAAGAATGTTCCCAACCCATCCCAGCAATCTTCAACTGGACGTTGGACGATGAAGCCATCCCAGAGCAAACCCTCAGGGAACTTCCAGTTTCGAAATGCTCAGCAGCAGGCTCCAAAGCCTAATGCACCTCCTCGCAACGTTGGTGATCGCCGTTGCTTCAACTATGGTCAACCGGGGCATTACATTAGTGATTGTCCCAAGCCCAGGCAGATCCAACCCAACCCCCAGAATCAAGGTGTAGGGAACAAGCCTGCCACTTCGGCCAAGAAGCCTATGGTGCAAGTACGCCAAGGCAAGTTGAACTTCACCACCATGAGTGACATTCCGTAGGGAGCTTCAGTGCTCATGGGTACATTCTCTATCAACGATACTCCTGTTAAGATTTTATTTGATTCGGGAGCTACCCATAGTTTCATCAGTGAAAAACTATTAGGCAAAATGGGTTTGAAGGGTTCTCATACCAATTCCGCTTATAAGATAATTACTCCGGGAGGTCAAATCACCTCTAATATCTTAATCCGTGGAGTATGTTTGGGATTAGGTAGTAAAATCCTTCCAACAAACCTTATCGCCATAAGCTTGGTGGGTATGGATGTTATGTTGGGCATGGATTGGATGACCCAACATCAGGTGGTTCTAGGTATATCAGATAGGGTTGTAGAGATCAATTCACCTACGGTCGGGCACACTATCTTGTACCTACCTTTTAAGGACGGTACCGATTCTTGTGCCTATGTGACCATTATCTCCCCTCTTGATGAAATTCCAGTAGTGTGTGAGTATCCGAATGTCTTTCCTGATGATTGTCTGAGTTTGTAATTGAACTCCAACCGGGTACCGCACCCATTTCCAAAAGACCTTATCGTATGCCACACAAAGAATTAGCTGAACTGAAAAATCAACTCCAGAAGCTGTTAGATAAGGGTTATATTCACCCGAGCTCTTCTTCTTGGGGTTGTCCCGCTCTTTTCGTCACAAAGAAAGATGGTAGCTTGAGACTGTGTGTGGATTACTGACCGCTCAATGCAGTCACCATCAAGAACAAATATCCTCTTCCCTGAATCGATGTTCTTTTTGATCAATTGGCTAGAGCCAAAGTTTTCTCCAAGATCGACCTTCATTCTGGTTATCATCAAATCAAAATTCGACCTTGTGACATTCCTAAAACCGCTTTCTCCACTCGTTATGGTCTTTATGAGTTCTTGGTAATGTCCTTTGGTCTCACGAATGCCCCAGCCTACTTCATGTACCTCATGAACTCCGTGTTTATGACGGAGCTTGACAAATTCATAGTGGTCTTTATCCTCATCTATTCCAAAAACGAGAAAGAACATGCCAAACATCTCCGAATTGTCCTTCAGCGTTTGCGAGATCATAAGCTTTATGCTAAGTTCTCCAAGTGTGAATTCTGGTTGAAGAGTGTGAAATTATTGGGGCACACCATTTCCCAAGGTGGTATCTCCATAGATTCTAGCAAAGTTCAGGAGGTGATGTATTGGAAACCGCCCAAGTCCGTACACCAGATCCGCAGTTTCCTAGGATTGGCGGGATACTACCGTCGATTCATTCCTGACTTCTCTAGAATCGCAAAACCTATGACTGAACTGCTCAAGAAAGGAGTGAAGTTCATGTGGAGTGAAGCATGTGAGAAAGCCTTCCACACCTTGAGGCAACATTTAACCTCAGCCCAAGTGCTAGTGCAACCAGATAATTCCAAACCTTTTGAAGTCTTCTGTGATGCATCAGGCACGGGTCTCGGCTGTGTCCTTATGCAAGAAGGCAGAGTCATTGCCTATGCTTCACGGGCACTTCGACCTCATGAGATCAATTATCCTACCCACGATCTTGAGTTAGCTGTTGTTGTCCACGCTCTCAAGATATGGAGGCATTATCTGATGGGTAATTGTTGTAACATCTTCACTGATCACAAGAGTCTCAAATACATCTTTACTCAGTCAGAGTTGAATATGAGGCAAAGAAGATGGCTCGAGTTAATTAAAGATTATGACCTAGAAGTGCACTATCACCCCGGAAAAGCGAATGTTGTTGCGGATGCTCATAGCCGCAAAGTTCACTGCAACCATCTAGAGTTAGAGCCAGTTAGTGACCCATTATGTGAAGAAATGAGAAGGCTCAACTTAGAAGTGGTACTGCAATGAAATCTTTATGCCTTAACTACAGAATCCAATCTTTATGATAGAATTGTCACTGATCAACGCAATGATGAAGAAATACAAACCATCAAACAGAAACTAGCAGAGGGAGATGCCAAGTATACTTGTTTCCAGAAGGATCACCAGGATGTGATCTGGTTTGGGAAACGCCTTGTGGTTCATGTCGATCTGGAAATTAAGAAGATCATCCTTGATGAGGCTCATATGTACAAGTTCTCTATTCATCCCGGCAGTACCAAGATGTACCAAGATCTGAAACAGAATTTATGGTGGTCCAATATGAAGGTTGATATAGCCAAGTATGTAGCCGAGTGCGATACTTGCCACCAGATGAAAGCAAGCCATTTGAAATCGGCAGGTGTACTCCAACCCCTGTCGATACCCATGTGGAAGTGGGATGACATTAGTATGGATTTTATTGTGGGATTACCCCTGGCAGCTAGAAAGAAAGACTCTATTTGGGTAATCGTGGACAGGCTCACCAAGACCGCTCATTTCATTGCCGTACATACCACTTATTCAGTACAGCAATATGCAGAGTTGTACATGAACCACATAGTTCGTTTGCATGGAATTCCGAAGACTGTAATCTCTGACAGAGGAACTCAGTTTGTAGCTCGCTTCTGGGAGCAGTTGCATAAGTGCTTAGGAACCAAGCTAATTCGCAGTTCCAGTTATCACCCGCAGACCGATGGTCAGACGGAAAGGATAAATCAGATTTTGGAAGACATTCTACGAGCAAGCATCTTGCACTTTGACAAGAGTTGGGACAAGTGTTTGTCCTTGGCAGAATTTTCCTACAACAATAGTTATCAAGCCAGTTTGAAGATGGCACCGTTCGATGCTCTTCACAGATAGAGATGCTGCGCTCCGCTGAACTGGTCGGAAGCTGGAGAAAGGACACTCTTTGGTCCGGATAAAGTTAAGGATGCCGAAGAAAAGTACAAGTAATAAGAGAGAATTTGAAGATGGCTCAGATGAGACAAAAGAGTTACCATGATAAGGGAACCGCACCCAGACACTTTGAAGTGGGAGATTACGTGTATTTGAAGGTGTCCCCCACCAAAGGTGTGCAGAGGTTTGGTGTCAAAGGAAAGCTAGCTCCGCACTACATTGGACCCTATGAAGTCATAGAAGTATGTGGGCTAGTGGCTTATCGTATCCAATTGCCAGAACGGTTTTCCGCAGTCCACGATGTGTTCCATGTGACGCAATTGAAGAAGGGAATGCCTGTGCCAGAGAACGAAGTCATCACAGAAGCTAATGCTTGGATTGGGCCGGATTTCTCACTCATCGAGCACCCATTAAGGGTACTAGACCAAAAAGAGCGAAAGACCCAAAGACAAACAGTACGAATGTACAAAACCCAATGGAGTCATCACATGGAAGAAGAAGCAACTTGGGAGACAGAAGACTACCTCAACACTAAGTATCCGGGCTTTCTACAATCTCGAAACCGTGAGTTCTTCTCCCCGTCTCATTGTTCTCAAGTCGAATCTCGGGACGAGATTCCGTTTAAGGGGGGTAGGCTGTGACGCCCCATGTTTTTAATTAACCCTAACCGCCGGTCCCCGGCTAAAAGTGGTCAAATCACGATCAACCTGGGCCCTCACCTCGAAAAACTCACCAACCCACTCTTTTGAACCCTTTTGACTAGTAGACACACTTGTGGGGCCAACCCATGGTCAAAGACTTGGTCAAACCCCACTTCACCCCTAGTGTCCATGACTGTCTTTCGGAACTTTTGCTGCATTCTCCAAAATTCACCTAAACACTTAAAATTCTACCTTTAGGAAAGTTGTCCATCTTGTTGAGGGACACAACTTTCATGTAGATTGGCATTTCAAATTTGGAGAGAAAAAGCATGAAAGACTTGACCCAAGGTCAGCATCTCCTGTTCATGAGCATGTGTTGGCATTCAAAAGTTGGCAACTGTTTCTTGCAAAATCTGTTGAGGAAAACCCCATAGAGCCTTTTTAAATGTGATAGAGGGTGGTTAGATCAGCAACTTTCGTATTCAAAGTCGGGTCAGCTTTTATTCAATTTTTTGGAGTAAATTGAATTCAAAGTTGGGCTCAGCAAAACTGTTCAGTCGGGGCACCGTCGCGCGCCCGTGCGCCGCGCGTCGCCGGCCGCACGCCGACGGACCTCGGCTTCCGCGGCCCACGCACCTCCCGACCCCCCCCCGCCCGAGGCCGACCCCGCCCCTAGGCCGCGCGCCGGCAAAGGCGTCTGCGCCCCCACGATGGGCCGGGGGGTCGGCCGCCGCGCCACGCGCCGACCGCGCCGCGCGCGCCGTGTGACGGCCGGACGCCCCCCCTCCCGGACCGGCGGTCCGTCCGCGTCTCCTTGCCCGCGTGCGCCGGTGCTACGGCCCCGGGTCACGCCTCCGTCATCTCCAGGCCGAGCCGGCCTATTTAACCGCCGCCCTTCTTCCCCAACCCCGCACGTCCAAGCCGCCCTCCTCGCCGCGCCGCCCACCAAGAGCGCCGACGCCGCAGAGATGTAGTTCAAGTCATCCCTGGCCACCAAGTAGTTGGGCGTCGTTCATACACCTCCCTCGTGCTCCCAGGGTCGCGCCTTGTTTACCTCGTGCGCCCTCCTCGCCGGAGTCCACGCCGCCGCGGCAACCGCCACCGGCCGCCGTCCAACCCCCATGTCGGTAGCCCATCCACCCCAACCTCGGCCACCAGTCGATCCTAGGTGAGCATGTGCTTGACTCCACGCCGTTCCCCGACCGGGAGCACCGCCGGAGCCGCCGGATTTCCAGTGAGCCCGCCGCCTCCCATGGCCAAGGGCCCAATTGCAACACCCGACCTCTTTGCAGGGTGTTTAGCGCAAACTAGGGACCTATCTGTAAGGCTGTAAAAGATTCTGAGGACCTGGTTGAAAGATGGATCTTCAATAGTGAACACCCTGTTGCAGAAACTTGTAAAATGTGTAGAAATTCGTCGAAAAATGAGAAAATTTCAAACTAAATTTTTATGGATTCGTGGTGAAAAATAATACAACTTTTGTTATACTCACATGGTCTGATTCTTGATAGTTTTAGCATGAAAAATAGGAATGTGAAAAACCTAGATCTGACATAACTCAAAATCCACAAGTGTTCTGTATCCAATTTTTGGATATGTCGTGTATCATGTCATGACTAGCTCCTGTGCCAAAAGTTGCATAAAGTTATGAAGTAAATCTTTTTATATAAATTGTTTTACTTTTATGCAGAATCTGCCTAGATGATTTTTGTAGCTAAAAATATTTAAGTTTTTCTGCCGAACTTGTGCATGTTGTCTTGTTATACCAAATCGCACCTCTATTGAATTAATCATGATTTTTGGTTTACTAGAAATATTTATTCTTAATTTGTACATGATTTCCTTTGTAAATTAGTGAAGCAAGATCAGTAGAGCTTCTAGGTGTGCTTACTGGTTCTTTAGTCTTGCTTAGGACCAGAGAATTTGCATGAGAAAGATTGAAACATTCTAATGCTTATTTATTTTTGTATGCATTTAATTCGATTGCTAGCTAGTCTTTTGTTATTTTCCAAAGTGTTTTATTTTCTAGCTTCCAAGCTTTGCATGGGAGTCCAGTGGTTCAGTATGGGTGTTATGATGCTTAAGAAACCTTTCCTTAAACTTTTAGTGATTTATTGTTTAATCAAAGGGTTTAAAAGTTATTTGTAGATATAAGTGATTAAATAAGGAAAATGCATTTTAATTTTTTCCCTTTTTTGGAAGTGTTACTTAACTTAATTAAAGGCTAAGAACACACCCTTGTTGATAAGGAATTAATTTATAAATAAATATCTTTGTATGCACCCTTACTAGTGAGAGGAAAAAGGAATAAACCTTCGCATGAAATATCAAGTATAAAGGGAACATTAATTGAAGTGTGTAATAAAAGAATGAAACACATAACAATAATAACCTTCATAAAAGGAATTTATTATTTAATTATTTGTTAAGGTGAATATGACCGACAAGAGTTGGATAAGATAAACAAACTATCACATCACCTGAGCCCTGCATTGCATTCCGTGTAGATCTTCCTGACGGTGACTACTCACTCGTCTCGGAATCTGAGGAAGGAGGAGCAGAAGCTTCGCTGCAGTACGTGGAAGTACTCGACAACACCGAGGGTGCTCAGGCTAACTTAGCTGACGAAGGCAAGCCCCGGTGCATCTGACCAGTTTTCAAATTTTGTTATTCAACTATCTATGGATGTTTGTGCATTTAAGTTCAGGAGTTGTATGGAACCTTAGATGCATGATCCCTAGGTACCTGTGTCCTTACTAGTATGGTAGGTCGTTAGCTGCTAAGCTATAGGACCGTTACAAGTCGGGTGATCATGTCACTCGCGAGAATAGGTTCATAGATAGGAATCATAAGATCTCCTTAAATGGACTGCTCATGTGGTAAGAGCATGGGATTTGGGCTCCGGTCCAATTGCTATTGTGGGTTAAGTGCTTGAACGTACTAAGCACTTGTCGGGAATGGGACCGGTAAGCCTAGTACCTTAATGAGACGGCTAGGGATTTAACTGTCACTACTCTTGAGGTTTGTCTCACGGCTAGCTACCGATGGTGTATGGTGAGTCCGGGTGCTTCGCGGGGTATCTAGGATAGCCTGCACCAAAGATTGTGGCCTTTTATCCCGACCCGAGGATTTTTGGGAACCGTTTGGTGATTGTCCTCGCGAGGGGCATCCCACCATGTGTTTAGGTCTACCTTGCAAGGTTTGAATCAATCGATTGTCGGCCTCTCACCGTTACCTGAGACTACTTACTCCACTAGCCATGAGATCCCTAATGATGGAAGTCGATGAATATTAAGCTTGATTAATTGTATTGTACAACCTTATCTGTACTAGATGGCTAATTTAGTAAAGATCAAACCCACTAGAACTTGTGCTAAAATCATGAAAGTAAGGACATACTCTTTGTTACTTTTTAGCAAAAGCAACCCAGTGGCCAAAAAGCCTATCATGTCTAGAGTTGGTGAAGTAGATATCACCGACGGGTAAGTCTTGCTGAGTATTAGTATACTCAGCCTTGCTATAATATGTTGATCCAGGTAATGCTTTCGGTGATGTGTGGCCCGGAGAGATCCCGCCCGGCTGGGAGCTGGAGTGGGTGGAGGATGATGACTGAAGTCATCATGGCTGGCCGCCCGTGGTGTTTCCGCTTCCTGTTAGTTTAATTCCGCTGTTTTCGAAAAACTCTGAACTACGTCTTTATGTCAAAAACTTCGGTTTGTAATAATTAAACCCTTCGGGGTAAAATTTCGGATGTTATTTATGTTTCATCTCTGGACTCGCCTTCGAGTGAGTTTTAATGCATATATATCGATCCTTGCTGCTTTATAAGTGATTTACCGGGCGCTAACCCGGCGACTAACGACAGGATGATACTTTATTATCGCTTAATGACCAAAGTGGATTGGTTTAGGCGATAGTACGGTATTTTCCTGTGCGGGTTGTCACACTATTGATCATTTTCCTAGAGAAGCTTGATTCCTGGATTTATCTTAAAAATCATGAAATTTTATATGATGAGTTCATGTGTCTATGATCCTTAAGAGCTTGTCATACACATCAAGATCATTCCATTCCACCATTTATGCTGCTTATGACATGGAAGTACGCATTTTTCATCAAGCCATATAGCTCATGCAACTCTAGGATATATCTCTTTCAATGTTTTAAAGGATTCTGGGGCTACATTCGAAAAAAGTGTGGAAAAAGTGAGGAGAGAGGGAGAGAAAAGGACAAGTGTCATACTATACGAGAAGGGCCTACCTCCCTAAAAAATGATAATAATTTAGAGATGAATAATGGACACATGTCCGAGGGTGAGTAGAGCCCACATCTCTAAGGAGAGAAAAAAATGGACAAAGTCCGGGGTGAGTAGAGCCCACCTCTCTAAGAATGGAAAGCCCATATCTTAAAAATCTTAAAAAGAGAGATATAGTCCAAGAGCTAGGCTAAAAGTCTTACCACCTTTCACCCTCATCCATCCAACACTATCATCCATACATATCTTGAAAAGTGTGACTCCATGCTTGATAAGGTCATACACAGGATCTCTGAGTTTTATCTGAAAAAATGTTGCAAAACCCCAGGATGATAGCTGATCAAAGCATTTGAGATATACTGCTTAACTTTATTGCTTTGTCTTTTATTTGCTCAAGATTTGTGAAAAGGCTATGCTTAAAGGTTGAAGGTAAGAGAGAGCAATCTTATTGAGGAGAATTGGTTTTTGAAAACCATAGTACTTTTGAGGTGTGAAAGCATTGTAGCAACTCCTGATCCTGCTAAAGCATATCTTTGCTAGGGACTAGCAAAGGGTAAGCTTGGGGGAGTTTGTTGACACATTTTATCTATGAATTTTATCCCTCACATTTATTGGAAAATGACTAAAATATAATTAGATAACCTTATTAGGGTTTATATTGACAATTTCCACGAGTTTTGGTGAATCTATGAACCTACAGGGACTATTAAAAAAATATGCAAAGAAACCACTCCAGAAGACTCCAGAAGGCTCCAGAACTCAATGTGACTTAGCACCTAAGAAAGAAGCATCTAGAAGGATCAAGGACCCACCTGGCCGAAGTGGATCCCGAGGGGGGCCCACCCCAGCCCGAGCGGCCTGGTGGTGGGGACGGTCGCCCCCCCCCCTCTCCCCCGGGTCCCAAACCGCCCATCTTCTGGAATGTTCCTCCACCACCCCCTAGGATCAATCTAAAGCACATATTTAGGTCAGTTTGATCCTACGGTTCTCGGCACACCCTCAGGACTATATAAGCAGCCCCCCTGCTCCCTGGCAGAGGCATCTGGAACTCATCTAGAAACCTGAGTTTGCATACACCAGATCAACTCATCAAGTCAGAGATACTACGCCCTAGAAACACCATATAGCAGAGTAGCTAGCTAGTTTAGATCTAGGAGGAGGCAAGGCGTCTACTTGGCTCCTGATCATTCAGAGGCTGATCGAGATATTGATCTAGCTTCGTTCTTGTAAGTTCTTATCTAGTTCCTTACATTTGTTATACAAACATATGTTCTTATCAATGATTATATTCGACATTATATGCTTTGGTATTTATTATGATTACATGTTTATCATAGTTGATTTGCCTTTATATTCATGTATGGAGTCGTATAGCCCTCACCTAGATCATTTGTTAACATGGGTGAACGGTAAAGACAATGCAAGCTGGTGCTTATATTGTATTTATCTGCGATTGCACCCTATATGTCAGGTCGTGTGGTAGATCGTGGTGGTGCCAGCACTATTGAGTCCTTCGCAGTCCACCCCCGTGTATAGTACTAGTGGAGTCTTATACTGTTTGGGTTGTTTCAAGTTTCAGCCTTGATCCTCCTGGATAGTCTCCCCATGCATTAATATAATAGTTCTTCTTCCATGATTGTTAAATGTTTGCACTAATCATAGTTTGCATTGACATATAGTTTAGAGTTACCGAGGAGTATCCTCTCTAACTAGACTTTGCTATGTTTCTCTTGCTATAATGACACTTTCTGGCTACTCATGATGTTATGACTTGAACAATGCTATCAATATATTTATCTTTATGTGACTTACCCATGTGTATAGCAATTGATATATTTTGGCCACTCTACATTATAAAACTGAGAGATGAGCATGTATTAGCTATTATGGATCAGGAAGACTTCTTTCCCTATGGTAGAATATAAATACGATACCTGGTTTTACTCTTGGTTAAAATGCTACAATGGTATATTCATACCTGTGCGCTTGCGGATTCCCTATTTATATATATCTTCCTTTCTAGAGATCCAAGGCATATGTAAGAGTATCATATCCATGCTGACAACCTATATCGAGTTGTGCTATGAATCGTATCGGAGTTCACCTTTTAGTTTAATCTGACAGCAACATATGATATACACTTAGCATCATGTTAAGATATACCTTTGCATTTATGGTGCCGTCGATAGAGATAGAGCTTATATCCGTTTCTAGTCGATGACGTTAGCAATGCTAACAATGATGGATTCTGATAATGAAATAAGTGAAATGAGATGGATGCCCGAGGAGGTTGAGGAGGTTGGGGACAACGACTCACTAGAAGACTGGAGCTTGGTGGCTGAAATGAAGGGGCGAGAAGAAGAAGCAGCTCAAAACTTGACAAAGTCACAAGATCAAGAAGTTGTGTACAGAAAGAAGTTGCAAAAAAAGAACAAGTTGAGCGACACTAAATATAAGCTTTACCGCCCAGGGCACCGATTGCTTGACTCTCCAAGCGCCGTGATTATGATAATAGAATAGGCTGCTTGATTCTGTCCATCATCATCGAGATTTGCTTGAGATCCACGCATTGCCATTATTAATTAAGAGTAGGTGCTGCTCATTAGCTCCTAGTGTCACGTCGAATATATTGACTGTATTGCAAATAGAATAAGCCCAGTTATTATTCTGACTTAGGGCCTCCCTAGAGGGCTCCAGCTCCAGCTCCTCCACCGGCTCCTGTTGGAACCCTGCCAAATGCCTCGGCGTCGGACGACTTCGGCGGAGGAGCCCTGGAAATCCCACTAATTGGAGTGGTTTGGGCGAGGCGGAGTCACAAAACACTAGCTTCGTCCGGCTCCGCCTTACCTTTTCCAACCTCGCCCTCGGGTGGGGCCCGTCGGAGCTGTGCAGAGGATGAGGAGCGAGGTCGCGCTGGGTAGGAGGGAGAAGGCCACGTCAGGCAGGGGAAGGAGGGTGGATGTCGCGGCACCAGCGGAGGGAGGTTGCGCCGGCGGGGATGAGGAGACGCGGCCGCCGACGGAGAAGATGACCTCGCCATGGCTTGCTTTCTATCGAATCCGCCGCCGCAGAGCTGGCACATGGGAGAGGAAGGCATCGTCGAGATAGCCCGATGGAGGAGGTAGGGCTCCAGCAGGCGGGGCAGGTCGCCGGCGCGGCAAGGCGGGTGGGAGCTCGGCGGGTGAATGGATAAGGAGTGGAGGGGAAAACAGAGGAAAAGAAAAGAAGAGAAAAAAATAAAGAAAATGGAAAAGGACAATTTAGACATTTTATCATCTCAATCTAACATGTGAAGCTGTTTTGCCAAACGTTTTCCAAAATGACTTTAGAGAAAAACCGCTCCACCGAAGGGGGAGCCGGAGCTATTTTTTTATAGCCGGAGCGTTGTCAAACAGACCCTTACTTGGATAAAGGGCGAATTAAGATTCAAAGTAGGGGGTTTACTTTTCCTTCCTCCGCCTCTCTTTTCCTTCTTCCTTCTTCGCTTCTTCCTCCTGTTCCTCCTCTTCCTCCATGGCTGATATGGGCTGCGCGGGGGTAGGGGGGACTCCAGCCACCTAGTCCCCCACGCTGGATTCGCCAGTACTTCGATGGACGCTTGCCTCTAGATCAGTAGCCTACCTGCAAGCCACGCTGGAATCAGTACTAGCAGCATAACCAAGGATAGCGAGCTCGATCCCATTGCATCCATGTCCATGGGCAGCAGAAGAACCCAACATGTGGTGCTGTTCCCGTCCCCCGGACACGGCCACCTCGTTGGTTTCCTCGCCCTCGCCCGCCTCCTCCGGCTGGAACTGCCCGACGACGCGACGACCGTGACTCTGGTCTCCACCCCACGCAACGTGGCCACCCTGCGCTCGTCCTGCAATGATTCCTCCGGCATCAGCTTCCACGCGCTGCCGTTCGAGCCGTCCGACCACGGCCTGCCCGCCGGGTGCGAGTCCACCGGCTCCCTCCCCGTGCCGGCGTTCATCGACTTCTTCGAGGCGTTCGAATCCCTGGAGCCCGCCTTCGACGCCTACCTCTCGGGCCTCGTCCGAGAAGCCGCAGCGGAGGAGGATGTGTGCGTCATCTCCGACGCGTTCGCGGCGTGGACGGCATGCGCCGCGCGGCGGCACGGGTGCGCGCACGCGGTCCTCGCCACGTGCGGCGCGTTCGGCGTGGCCGTCATCCATGCCCTGTGGAGCAACGCGCCGGCGCCGGCGCTCGGCCCCGACGACACGCTCCGCCTGCCGCTGCCAAGAGGTGAAGAAGAGCTGGTGCTCCACCGGTCGCAGCTGTCGCCGTCGGTCTACGTCGCCGGAGAGCGGAGGGACCGGTGGACGGCGTTCTACCGCCGACTGCTCCCGCACGCGCGCCGCACCGACGCGGTTCTCGTGAACACCGTCGGCGAGCTGGAGCCGACGGGGCTGGCCATGGTGCGCCGCGCTGTCGGCGACAAGGTCCCGGTGTGGGCGATCGGGCCCCTCGTCGCACGCGTCCGGGAGGATCAGGACGACACGAAAAGGATGGCCTCCGCCATCTCCGACGACGGCGTCCTCCTCCGCTGGCTGGACTTGCAGCAGCCGAAATCTGTCCTGTACATATCTTTCGGCTCGCAGAACACGATACGACGGGAGCAGATGCTCGAGCTAGCCGCGGCGCTGGAGTTGACCAGCCGGCCGTTCGTCTGGGCCATCCGTCCACCCGCAGGCTGCTCCCCCGGCGACGTGCGGCTCCCGCTCCCGGAGGGGTTTGAGGAGCGCGCGCGCGCGGGGAACCGCGGCGTGCTCGTCCGGGGATGGGCGCCGCAGCTGCGGATCCTCGCGCACGCCGCCACGGGTGCGTTCCTGAGCCACTGCGGGTGGAACTCGGTGCTGGAGAGCCTGGCGCGCGGCGTGCCCATCCTCGGGTGGCCGCTCGCGGCGGAGCAGTTCTACAACGCCAAGATGCTGGCGGAGGAGTGGGGGGTGTGCGTTGAGGTGGCGCGTGGGAACCTGGAGACCTCGGCCGTGCACAGGTCCCGGCTGGCTGAGGCCGTGGAGGCCGTGATGATGCGGGACTCGTCGGCGGAGATGCGGCGGCGGGTGGTGGAGGTCCAGGAGGTGATGACGAAGGCGTGGGCTCAGGACGGAGGTTCCTCGACGACTGCTCTGCACCACTTCTTACAAGCCATGTGCCTGCGCCGATGAACACGCCAACTGCTCTGGAGCGCCTCGGCTTCCACGCCGCCGGTATACCACCCCACGTCGATGATCTTCTTGTTGCCTAGTGGTCTTGAATTGAAACGACCCGAATTTCCGCGAACGGAAACCCGACTCTCTGCACCTCCGTGATAGTCCCGGAAGAGGCTATCACGTGCAATCCCCGTCTCAAGTGGTACAAATCCATACAACACGGGAATAAAAGAAGAAATACATAATAATATTATTACAACATCGTAGAGTACAACTCTTCGGCACAAGCGGTACAAGTCCAACGGGATCGAATCAAGAAAGGTAAAACACCTACGCAGCGGATCTACATAAGCGAAGCGTCTCCGGCTCCACGGGCAAACTCGAGCATAGGACCGGCTCTAGTCTTCACACCTTCGTCACGAAGTTGTAGTCGTAGACGGTCACCGAGTACGAAATGCCGGCATCTACCCGATAAGCGGGTAGGTCATGTCGACTTCCCAACAAAGAGCAAAAGCGGTGGTTGAATCTAGTATGCATGGATAAAACCTATATTGGGGTGTAGAAAGTGATGCATGCAAGGCAACGCGGTAGCAACAATCAAGGTATGCGAGAATAGCGGCGAGGTCCACACCTCCGGGAGGTCCACACCCACGAGGTCCACACCTCCGAGGTCCACACCTCCGGGGTCCGCACCCCTCAACAAGGATGTCCACACCAAAGCACCGAATCACAACCACGATCCGGCTCCCACTCTCATCCGCGATGTGGGGCCCACCCGCTCCCTATCCCCACATCTCAACGGCCACGGGCGGGGCTCACACTCTCGGGGGAGAGAAGAAGCACAAGAAAAGAGTCTAGCCGGGTGAGAGATCGAAGAGGCGTCCATAACCGGTGGACACGGACTATAGCTATAGGTTTAACACTCTGCAGAGGTTGTACAACTGTACCCGCCCGAGTAGGGCCGGGAACGGTGGCCGCCGTCCCAAACCCTACCATACGGCTGGAGTCCAAGTAAGTGGATAGTACCCTCCTGCGTCTCCGAGTCGGCGCGCCGCCTCGCCGTAGAGCTCATGCGCCGGCGAGGGGTCCCTCGAAGCCGTGGAACCCTTCCCGGCCTCGCCGGGCGAAGTCTTCTAAGGAGGAAAGCCGTCTCCCCGACACGATCACACCGATCCGCCTACGGGAGGGATGCTATCCACTACGAGTCTCACCCCGCACCCCCGCCCAATACAAGGCGGGCGGTCCGTACGGTAAAAGTCCACCGAAGCAAGGTCAACGACGATCGGTCCTTAAGGGCCGAGAGCGAGCACTCACCATCTCCATCCCGTCCGACACACCGCTCGGGCGAGAGGCCGATCGCATCTCCCCGAGGTAGGCGTTCTCAAGTAACCAAACGGCTCGCTCCCGCCGGAAACACGTCAAGGGGAAACACACCCGGAACTCACGCTAGAACACACCGAGATCTCCCACATCTCGGTCAAGCCCGAATACCATCCATAATCAAGCAACAAAAGTATGGATAGTTGGTATATGGGACTAGCTAGGGGTCCGTAGCTAGCCCCGAGGTAGGTAAAGCAAGGAAGCGGGATATATCAAAGATCAAGGCAAGGCTAATCAAATGGCTATGCAATCCATCAAAACAAGTAACATAAATATAGCACTAGCAACTAATAGCATGCATGGGTTCTACATGGTTGGGAGTGACATGACACACGCGCGGTAGTCGTCGTAGAGTAGAAGAGGTTGAGCGTCCTTTCGGGCAAAGTCGGGGTAGTCGCGTCTCCTTGGTCGTCGCGGCTCGGGTCTTCAACACGAACACAAGCCTACACGAGATGCGATGTGGAAATAAATAACGAGCATTCATCTAATGCAAAAACATCATTAAGAACCAATTTATAAGATCCAAATAAACTCCGCAGGTAAATGCAAGCAGCACTTGGTTTAATTAATGAATATAAAGCAATTGGTTTTAAAACAAAAGTAGTTTAAGCAACTAGTTTTATACACTAGTAAACAGGGTAAGATCACGAGTTAGCTTACGGGTCTTACGGCTAAGATCTTAGGTAGCCAAGCCCAAGCGGGGAGAGCGGAGAGGCCGAGATCAAGCTCTTACATGGTTTTAGCTCTTGGATGATCAAAGCGGTAGCGCGAAGGGTGATAGCGAAACAAGGCAAAGGTAGTAGAAAAGGTCGACGATGAGATAGTGGGGTAGAATTCCCGACCGCGGTACGCCAATGGTCATTTGCGGGGCTCCGGCGTCCCAGACCCACATTGGCACAGTGGCGGGGCTGCGGCCACGAATTCTACTCCTAGAACGCGGGGCGAAAAGGGGCTCGGCTCAAGGGAAAGAGCGGGTAAGGATAGGATAGCAGTGAGCGTCTCAAAATTATGAAACCAACGCAAGTGGTTTCATAATTTTCGAGCTCCGGATAATTAGTTATGAATTTCCAAAGATAAAAGGTTTTATGAATTAATTTCCAGAATTATTTATAAAAGTGAAAAGGATTTTTAGTTTGAAAACGGGGTTGGCATCCGCATGACGTCATCATGACGTCATCGTCACGAATGGTGGGCCGAAATTGGGTCCAAATGGGTTAGTGGCCCAATGGGCCGACCCAACCTTGGCCCAAGGTTCCAAAGTCCGGAAAAAGTCCTCAGACTACGCTTGCTTCGGCCTGGTTAGTCTTTGGACCAAGGTGGGCTCCGTTGGGTCATAGCCCAAACAAGTGCCTGGTGGTTATGCTGAAGTCCGGATCCGCTCCCTGAACTCGTCTGGGGTTCGCTCGACCTGGCGACCGCGGGATCCTTTGTGTCTCTAGTGATCCCGCGCGCATGTGCTCGGGGGCGGGGCACCACTCAAGATCGAGAGAAAGGGGGTCCCGCCCAAAGTGCTCGTCAAAATGCCGGACGGGGGCGGTGGCGCGGTAGAGGCTGCCGGCGTCGGGATTTGGGCGTCGAGGCCGCGCGGGCACCGCAGGGAGAGAACATCACCGTGTGAATGGGCTGGGCCACAGATTGACGGCACGTGCGGGCTCAACGTCGACAGCCCGGTCACAGTGCCGGCGTGAGTGATGGTGTGAAGCAGAGAGCGGCGGAACGGGTTCAGGTGAGGTAGTGGCCTGCGGCCTGTCGACGCGTGCTGGGGTGCACGACGGCGGAACAGAGACGGGATCCTGCAGGAGAACAGCGGCGCGAAGGCCGGGTAAGGGTCGGTGCAAGAAAAAGGAAGAATCGTGTGCTGCACTTATTTGTGCAAAACATCGAACACGTGGAGGGCATGCCACGGTGAGGCTACTGAAAATGCACCCAAGTCACTAATGTTCACAGGGAGCAAGCGCAACACGAAGGTTGGCGACACAGGCATGCATCGGAGGGTTAGAAGGAGTTGGCTTGGTCGGATGGCTCACCAACGGGCTCGTTGACACTCATGTCATTCTGTCGAACACGTTGTGGGCGAGGTGGACGGATGTCGTGTTGGGGAAGAAAGAGGGGCAGCAGCTAAGTTGGATCCTGCAAGGGACGTTCACGGCACGAAGGCCGGCTTCTGGAACAGAAGAAGGGCGGCGACAAGATCAACTCGCGGCACAGGCATTTCACCGAACAGATTGTGTGCATGTCCGGCTCGCGGATTTGGACATGCCAACAACGGCCTTAGGTAACCCGGGACACACAGGAGCAAGCACGGCTCGAAGGCCGGTGACACGAGCGAGACAAGATAGCGTAAAAGGTGGGTCTTTGATTTGTTCCGGCATTCAACGAACCGGTTGGTATGCAAGGGCGAGGCTTGGATGTGAGCTCACCGTGGGACATGTCAAAGGTGCGACGGTGCAGGGAGAGGTCGTGGACGTTCCCCATGGTGCGGGTCGGTGAGGATGTCGTCAGGCAGTGTTCTAGAGCTTCAAGGTCTCTTGCGCAAAACGTCGAGCAGGTGGCGGGTGGCAGCGGCTCGGCTGACACATACCATCGAACACGTGATGCGCGGTGTTGAGGGAAGCCTGCAGCTTGGGGACAGGTAGCGCGACGGGTTCGTGACCTGCAAGGGATGTCAAACAGCGCGAAGGCTGGCTTCAGATACACAGGAGATTACTGCGGTTTGGCCCTTGGGCAAGCTCGCCATGCACAAGACAGGGAGCTCGAGAAGATGCGCTCACCATGGCGTGCGTCAAGGCGTGGTCGACGAGTTCGATGGCCGATGCTCCAGGGCGGCGAGGATGTGGAGACCCCGGGGCGGCGAGGACGCGGCCCCAAGGCACCACGGCGCGGCACCGGACCTCCCGGCTCGGTCGGGTGTCGGCGGCGGCTCAAAGGCATAACATCAAGCGAGGTCTTGCCGGGCAAGGTGGAGGCCGGGAGCCCGGTGGGGTGCACGGCGGCGTCTTGCTCGGCCCTCGCTCCGGACTTCCTCGCAGCGGTTGTTCCCGGCGGTGGCCACCACGGACGCGCGGTCTTCAAGGGTGTCGACGTGCCCGGCGACTAGGCGTCGGCTCGACGCGCTCCCCGAGCTCCCGGCACGGTGCGAGCTCAAGGGCGACGGCGTGGGTGCCCAAGACTCCTCGCGGACGGCGGCAAGCGGCGGCGGAGGCGGTGAAGACGTGGCCGTGGAGTCCGCGGTGGTGAAGTTCACGGTGGCGACGGCGTGGTGAAGATGGTGACGCGACGAGCTCCTCTCGCTACGGTCTCCACCCGCGCGTGGACGGCCTCCTCCTCGCCACACGTCCGGCTCCGGGGATTGCGGCTTCGTCTTCGGCGGCGGCGGCGCGTCGGCAAAGCGCGCACAAGCTTCCCACCTCCCTTCCTCGCTTCTCCTCCTCCTCTCTTCTCCCTTTCCCCCTCCCGGGCGAACGGGGGGAAACCAAAGGGGGGAAAACCCCAACTGATTGTTGTCTCGCCCAGGGCCTCGCCCGGGGGTTTGGCAACGCGAGCACGTTGAGGCGGGGGTAGGATGGTCACGGCCGGGCGTCCATTGGTTGCTGCGCTACGGGTTGCCGATGTGGCGGAGCAGCAGTGGTTGGCGGGGTGCGCGACGCGTCAGGGCGCGAGGGTAGAACGGGGATTCCCTTTTGGTCAGAGAGCACAGGAGTGCACCCGGGTCCCGGCATCCGTGCCAGCGCGGCAAGCCCGTCCCATCGGGTGCGCCGGCGCGGTGGGCGAGCGGGTGGAAGCGCGGACCCGGAGCGAAGGTGGGAGAAAAGGATGAGAGGGATAGGGTGACACGCGGGGTCCACCGGTCGGCGATACAAAGACATATGGCGCGGTAGATGGGCCGACCCGGGCTTCGCCGCCGAAAAAGATGGGTCGGCCGGTTTGCTCGGCAGTCGGGTTAGACGCTTAGTAGGCTTTCGGCCCGAGTAGGGTTAGTAAGTTAGGTTTGCATTTATATTGGTCATATAGTTTGAATTTGAATAGAGTTCAAATTCAAACTTCACTCAATTTGAAACTTCAAAATAAAATCCAAGAAACTCCAACTCACAATTTAAACCATAATTTGAAAATAATTTTTATATGTTTTATCTTTATACGGAGTTTGAGATGAGAGGCTAGCAAATTGGGATAAAATTTGGTAGCTCACATGTTCACACAAAAAGTTTTAAATTTTTGCGAAAATTCACACATGGTAAATCATTCAAATTTCTGGGATGTTACATTCTACCCCCCTCACGAGAATCTCGTCCTCGAGATTAAGCTTATACCAGGTGTGGTGAGGGTCTTCACTTCAATATGCCTTCTGTTTCTGCTTTAAGTTCATTCTCCCAAAGTTGATGACTTGACGACGTGTTTATTCCAAGGTTCCACGGGTACTTAGTCTCAACATATAAGGTTTCCCGACGGGGGCCTCCAATGCCGAGTGGTATTATATGCCCTCTGTCGGTAGCATCCATACGACTCTCGAAATATCATCAAAGCATCGTTAATTTCCTCAGAACGTCTGTAGTTATCATAACCTGGCGGAGGGATCGGTTCACTTGTGCAGCCTTAGTGTAAACCTTGATCCTTCACCATTCCTATTAGTTATTCCCCATGATGGTATTCTCTCCTTTAGGTATCCTGGAGTTATGCATGTCTTTATGGCTTTGCCATGCTTATTCAACAATTCCAAATAATGTCACCCGTTTAGGTGAGCAATTTTTTTTCCTCACTTTTGCTCACAACCTCTTATTACCTATTTTCCAACAAGGTAGTTGGTCCCAGTTGCGAGGTCGAACGAATGTCTTTCGTCCGGTAGTTGTCGGAGTTATTCTCCTTCCCATTAGTTCAATATACGGTGTCCAGTAGAGCGTCTTTATTAATTGCTTATTCCCAAGGTGGGTTCGACTGAACTCCATATCTTACTCCAAAAGTCCACCTCGTAATCCCTTTACATACCCTCCGGGCTTCTTATTACAGAAGCTCGACTTGTGGTGCACAGCTGTTTATTGCTTACATAGTAGTTCCAAAGCAACTACTTAGGGGCGTAAATGGGATTAATCCAATAAAAATGACTCTAGGATGATTGCTCGTGTAGTGCAAACCTTATATCCTTTGGGTTTAGTCGTCCAAATCAAATCCAAAACCTCCACAATACTTTCTAGGTCGAGGTACTGTCTACTTAGGGATGATTCCTTATGCAAGGATTCATTACTTCCGATTACATGGTCAGGGGCGCAATTCCATAAGCATGTGTGATTGTCCATCCGTGGAGAGTTCGATGTGCTTATAACCACTCCCCATTGTCTGGGGTTGTCTTCTGCTGTGTTAATCGCTTTCATCGATGAATCCTTTACCAAGATATGAGGTTATCATGTTCCTTCAAGTCTCCACATGGTTCTATTAGTGTTTAGTGCGAAGAACCTTAGGGGCAAACTCTGTATTCTATTAGCAAATTCCAAAGCGGGTCCTTTGCAAGGTACCTCACGGAAGCTAAGGTACTCGAATAAAACTTCTCGTATTGATTGTTGTTCCATATGGAGTACTTCATCTTTATCTGATAATTGAGTTCCTACTGAAATCATCCAAAATGCATCGCTGACATCTTTGGGGTACTCAGTTGATCTTAACCAATATATGCTTCCATAGTGGTACATGCACTTCCGAGCTTCAAAAGTTACGAATTCTTGAGGTACTCATTTTCCCGGTTTACGAGCTTGAGTACAATGTTCTTAGGTTATCTCATCCACGGTATCGGTGCCTTGGCCGAGGTTGCGGGGAATCCCTCATGTCTTCGAAGTTTGTCCTTGTTAAGTTGGCTTGAGCACGTCGATCTTCGCGATGTTAGCTTGATCCTGTAAGATGGGGAGCTAAGGTCTCTAAAGAAGTCATCTAAAGATCTAGCAAGCATAAGCACTCAATACAATTTCACACAAACATGAAGAGGCATAACAACCATAAGACCGAGAAGATCCAATCACTCAAGCAATGCACCAAAACAAATGTGTACCTCGTGGCTGACTCCTAAGACCTTCGAGGTTACACCGGCGTAAGCATACTAGTATATCGTGGGCACTTGAGGGATTTTTCCTAGTGTTAGTTATATAGCACTTGAAAGAATGCATGCCATCTGGTGTTTCGGCAGTGATCTTCCCGAGGTAAGTTGGTGGAACTTTTCTTCATGCTGGCTCTCATGGCTTTGTCCTTGGAAGAAAGGGGTACTCTATATTTATTCTTGTATCCATGCCCCTTGTTCCTCATTCATTCATCTTATTCCAGTCGTCAACCCTGGCAGAGCATCCAAGTTTCATATTGCTTACCGAGGAGAAAGTCCACGGGGTCAATTATCCAGCTGTTACTCCGAGTATGTGTGATGCTTGCTTGTAAGTTGGTGCTATCCCGATCGTTCAATCCATTGGTCGCCTCACGTAGCTACAACTCATTATGATATCTTAATCCTTCGTGACTCGGCTATCCGTATAGCTTCGAGCCTTTGGGTATTCATCCAACTGCTGAGCTACAGGCATATCAGGAATCTTCGACTCCTGCATCCAAGCTTATGTGTGCTAGTTCCATATAGTGCATCCAATTTATGTATGTTGGCACACTAAAATTTAAAGTCTTAACTCCTCATTGTCCTCGGAGTTGGGCATCTTGGGTTATGCAAGCTCTGTTTCGAGCAAAAGGTGGAAGGGTGCAGCCTGTCTGTTGTAGATTCATCTGTATGCAGACTTCATGTATCACGGGGCAATCTAATCATTCCCCGGTGGATTTAGTTCCAAAGTAGAGACAACCGTGTTGACGTAACATGACACTGGTGAGTCAGTAGGCATAATCCAATTGAGTCCTGTAGATTCAGCTTCATCTCGTCCCCATACTCCATCTTCATAGTTGTCACTGTCGTAGTTGTCTTTCCCTTGTATCAGACGCCGTTCCGTAGAGTTGCAAGCATGTGACATCAGTTGTTCTCCTTAGATCACCAACCGCGTAGAGGGGTTGTTAGTGAGTCGGTTAGTGAGAAATCAAGGATGTAATAGTAGATTTCAAGGGGTTTATATAGAAATCAAGAAGAATATACTCAAACAAGAATGTTTAGGCGGTCCTAAACTATCGACCATTGCTAGGCTCGTCCTACGGTCAAGTACGGCTCTGATACCACCTGAAACGACCCGAATTTCCGCGAACGGAAACCCGACTCTCTGCACCTCCGTGATAGTCCCAGGAAGAGGCTATCACGTGCAATCCCCCGTCTCAAGTGGTACAAATCCATACAACACGGGAATAAAAGAAGAAATACATAATAATATTATTACAACATCGTAGTACAACTCTTCGGCACAAGCGGGTACAAGTCCAACAGATCGAATCAAGAAAGGTAAAACACCTACGCAGCGGATCTACATAAGCGAAGCGTCTCCGGCCTCCACAGCAAACTCGAGCATAGGACCGGCTCTAGTCTTCACACCTTCGTCACGAAGTTGTAGTCGTAGACGGTCACCGAGTCCGAAATGCCGCATCTACCCGATAAGCGGGTAGGTCATGTCGCCTTCCCAACAAAGAGCAAAAGCGGTGGTTGAATCTAGTATGCATGGATAAAACCTATATTGGGCCGTAGAAAGTGATGCATGCGAAGCAACGCGGTAGCAACAATCAAGGTATGCGAGAATAGCGGCGAGGTCCACACCTCCGGAGGTCCACACCCACGAGGTCCACACCTCCGAGGTCCACACCTCCGGGTCCGCACCCCTCAACAAGGATGTCCACACCAAAGCACCGAATCACAACCACGATCCAGCTCCCACTCTCATCCGCGATGTGGGGCCCACACCGCTCCTATCCCCACATCTCAACGGCCACAAAGCCGGGCTCACACTCTCGGGGGAGAGAAGAAGCACAAGAAAAGAGTCTAGCCGGGTGAGAGATCGAAGACCGTCCATAACCGGTGGACACGGACTATAGCTATAGGTTTAACACTCTGCAGAGGTTGTACAACTGTACCCGCCCGAGTAGGGCCGGGAACGGTGGCCGCCGTCCCAAACCCTACCATACGGCTGGAGTCCAAGTAAGTGGATAGTACCCTCCTCGCGTCTCCGAG
Source organism: Cenchrus americanus (assembly GCA_947561735.1). Taxonomy (NCBI): domain Eukaryota; kingdom Viridiplantae; phylum Streptophyta; class Magnoliopsida; order Poales; family Poaceae; genus Cenchrus; species Cenchrus americanus. The sequence goes on along the minus strand of OX387244.1, from coordinate 48,916,735 downwards.
TCCGGCGCGGCCCCCCCGCCGTAGAGCTCATACTGCCAGCGAGGGGTCCCTCGAAGCTGTGGAACCCTTCCCCCGGCCTCGCCGGGCGAAGTCTTCTAAGGAGGAAAGCCGTCTCCCGACACGATCACACCGATCCGCCTACAGGGAGGGATGCTATCCACTACGAGTCTCACCCCGCACCCCCGCCCAATACAAGGCGGGCGGTCTGTACGGTAAAAGTCCACTGAAGCAAGGTCAACTGACGATCGGTCCTTAAGGGCCGAGAGCGAGCACTCACCATCTCCATCCCGTCCGACACACCGCTCGGGCGAGAGGCCAGATCGCATCTCCCCGAGGTAGGCGTTCTCAAGTAACCAAACGGCTCGCTCCCGCCATAAACACGTCAAGGGGAAACACACCCGTAACTCACGCTAGAACACACCGAGATCTCCCACATCTCGGTCCAAGCCCGAATACCATCCATAATCAAGCAACAAAAGTATGGATAGTTGGTATATGGGACTAGCTAGGGGTCTGTAGCTAGCCCCGAGGTAGGTAAAGCAAGGAAGCGGGATATATCAAAGATCAAGGCAAGGCTAATCAAATGGCTATGCAATCCATCAAAACAAGTAACATAAATATAGCACTAGCAACTAATAGCATGCATGGGTTCTACATGGTTGGGAGTGACATGACACCCGCGCGGTAGTCGTCGTAGAGTAGAAGAGGTTGAGCGTCCTTTCGGGCAAAGTCGGGGTAGTCGCGTCTCCTTGGTCGTCGCGACTCGGGTCTTCAACACGAACACAAGCCTACACGAGATGCGATGTGGAAATAAATAACGAGCATTCATCTAATGCAAAAACATCATTAAGAACCAATTTATAAGATCCAAATAAACTCCGGAGTAAATGCAAGCAAGCACTTGGTTTAATTAATGAATATAAAGCAATTGGTTTTAAAACAAAAGTAGTTTAAGCAACTAGTTTTATACACTAGTAAACGGGGTAAGATCACGAGTTAGCTTACGGGTCTTACGGCTAAGATCTTAGGTAGCCAAGCCCGCAAGCGGGGAGAGCGGAGAGGGCCGAGATCAAGCTCTTACATGGTTTTAGCTCTTGGATGATCAAAGCGGTAGCGCGAAGGGTGATAGCGAAACAAGGCAAAGGTAGTAGAAAAGGTCGACGATGAGATAGTGGGGTAGAATTCCGACCGCGGTACGCCAATGGTCAGTTGCGGGGCTCCGGCGTCCCAGACCCACATTGGCACAGTGGCGGGGCTGCGGCCACGAATTCTACTCCTAGAACGCGGGGCGAAAAGGGGCTCGGCTCAAGGGAAAGAGCGGGTAAGGATAGGATAGCAGTGAGCGTCTCAAAATTATGAAACCAACGCAAGTGGTTTCATAATTTTCGAGCTCCGGATAATTAGTTATGAATTTCCAAAGATAAAAGGTTTTATGAATTAATTTCCAGAATTATTTATAAAAGTGAAAAGGATTTTTAGTTTTGAAAACAGGGTTGGCATCCGCATGACGTCATCATGACGTCATCGTCACAGATGGTGGGCCGAAATTGGGTCCAAAAGGGTTAGTGGCCCAATGGGCCGACCCAGCTTGGCCCAAGGTTCCAAAGTCGGAAAAAAGTCCTCGACTACGCTTGCTTCGGCCCGGTTAGTCTTTGGACCAAGGTGGGCTCCGTTGGGTCATAGCCCAAACAAGTGCCCGGTGGTTATGCTTTGAAGTCCGGATCCGCTCCCCCGAACTCGCCGGGGTTCGCTCGACCCGGCGACCGCGGGATCCTTTGTGTCTCTAGTGATCCCCGCGCGCATGTGCTCGGGCGGGGCACCACTCAAGATCGAGGAAAGGGGGTCCCGCCCAAAGTGCTCGTCAAAATGCCGGACGGGGCGGTGGCGCGGTAAAGGCTGCCGCCGTCGGGATTTGGTCGTCGAGGCCGCGCGGGCACCGCGAGGGAGAGAACATCACTGTGTGAATGGCTGGGCCACAGATTGACGGCACGTGCGGGCTCAACGTCGACAGCCCGGTCACAGTGCCGGCGTGAGTGATGGTGTGAAGCAGAGAGCGGCGGAACGGGTTCAGGTGAGGTAGTGGCCTGCGGCCTGTCGACGCGTGCTGGGGTGCACGACGGCGGAACAGAGACGGGATCCTGCAGGAGAACAGCGGCGCGAAGGCCGGGTAAGGGTCGGTGCAAGAAAAAGGAAGAATCGTGTGCTGCACTTATTTGTGCAAAACATCGAACACGTGGAGGGCATGCCACGGTGAGGCTACGAAAATGCACCCAAGTCACTAATGTTCACAGGGAGCAGGCGCAACACGAAGGTTGGCGACACAGGCATGCATCGGAGGGTTAGAAGGAGTTGGCTTGGTCGGATGGCTCACCAACGGGCTCGTTGACACTCATGTCATTCTGTCGAACACGTTGTGGGCGAGGTGGACGGATGTCGTGTTGGGGAAGAAAGAGGGGCAGCAGCTAAGTTGGATCCTGCAAGGGACGTTCACGGCACGAAGGCCGGCTTCTGGAACAGAAGAAGGGCGGCGACAAGATCAACTCGCGGAACAGGCATTTCATCGAACAGATTGTGTGCATGTCCGGCTCGCGGATTTGGACATGCCAACAACGGCCTTAGGTAACCCGGGACACACAGGAGCAAGCACGGCTCGAAGGCCGGTGACACAGGCAGACAAGATAGCGTAAAAGGTGGGTCTTTGATTTGTTCCAGCATTCAACGAACAGTTGGTATGCAAGGGCGAGGCTTGGATGTGAGCTCACCGTGGGACATGTCAAAGGTGCGACGGTGCAGGGAGAGGTCGTGGACGTTCCCCATGGTGCGGGTCGGTGAGGATGTCGTCGGGGCGGTGTTCTAGAGCTTCAAGGTCTCTTGCGCAAAACGTCGAGCGAGGTGGCGGGTGGCGGCGGCTCGGGCCGACACATACCATCGAACACGTGATGCGCGGTGTTGAGGGAAGCTCCTGCAGCTTGGGGACAAAGTAGCGCGACGGGTTCGTGACCCGCAAGGGATGTCAAACGGCCGCGAAGGCTGGCTTCAGATACACAGGAGATTACTGCGGTTTGGCCCTTGGGCAAGCTCGCCATGCACAAGACAGGGAGCTCGAGAAGATGCGCTCACCATGGCGTGCGTCAAGGCGTGGTCGACGAGTTCGATGGCCGATGCTCCAGGGCGGCGAGGATGTGGAGACCCTGGGCGGCGAGGACGCGGCCCCAAGGCACCACAGCGCGGCACCGGACCTCCAGCTCGGTCAGGTGTCAGCAGCAGCTCAAAGGCATAACATCAAGCAGGTGCTGGGCAAGGTGGAGGCCGGGAGCCTGGTGGGGTGCACGGCGGCGTCTTGCTCGGCCCTGCTCTGGACTTCCTCAGAGCAGTTGTTCCCGGCGGTGGCCACCACGGACGCGCGGTCTTCAAGGGTGTCGACATGCCCGGCGACTAGGCGTCGGCTCGACGCGCTCCTGAGCTCCAGCACGGTGCAGAGCTCCAGGGCGACGGCGTGGGTGCCCAAGACTCCTCGCAGACAGCAGCAAGCAGCGGCGGAGGCGGTGAAGACGTGGCCGTGGAGTCCGCGGTGGTGAAGTTCACGGTGGCGACGGCGTGGTGAAGATGGTGACGCGACGAGCTCCTCTGCTACGGTCTCCACCCGCGCGTGGACGGCCTCCTCTGCCACACGTCTGGCTCCAGGGATTGCGGCTTCGTCTTCAGCAGGGCGGCGCGTCGGCAAAGCGCGCACAAGCTTCCCACCTCCCTTCCTGCTTCTCCTCCTCCTCTCTTCTCCCTTTCCCCCTCCCAGGCGAACAGGGGAAACCAAAGGGGGAAAACCCCAACCGATTGTTGTCTCGCCCGTGGCCTCGCCCGGGGTTTGGCAACGCGAGCACGTTGAGGCGGGGGTAGGATGGTCACGGCCGGCGTCCATTGGTTGCCGCGCTACGGGTTGCCGATGTGGCGGAGCAGCAGGTGGTTGGCGGGGTGCGCGACGCGTCGTGGCGCGAGGGTAGAACGGGGATTCCCTTTTGGTCGAGAGCACAGGGAGTGCACCCGGTCCCGCATCCGTGCCAGCGCGGCAAGCCCGTCCCATCGGGTGCGCCGGCGCGGTGGGCGAGCGGGTGGAAGCGCAGACCCAGAGCAGAAGGTGGGAGAAAAGGATGAGAGGGATAGGGTGACACGCGGGGTCCACCGGTCAGCGATACAAAGTCATATGGCGCGGTAGATGGGCCGACCTGGGCTTCGCTGCCGGAAAAGATGGGTCGGCCCGGTTTGCTCGGCAGGCTGGGTTAGACAGTTAGTAGGCTTTCGGCCCGAGTAGGATTAGTAAGTTAGGTTTGCATTTATATTGGTCATATAGTTTGAATTTGAATAGAGTTCAAATTCAAACTTCACTCAATTTGAAACTTCAAAATAAAATCCAAGAAACTCCAACTCACAATTTAAACCATAATTTGAAAATAATTTTTATATGTTTTATCTTTATACGGAGTTTGAGATGAGAGGCTAGCAAATTGGGATAAAATTTGGTAGCTCACATGTTCACACAAAAAGTTTTAAATTTTTGCGAAAATTCACACATGGTAAATCATTCAAATTTCGGGATGTTACATGAATGTGGCGCCCGGTCTGGCATGTGACTTTCCACCGAGCAGTATTCTGCAACACAGCAGTTATCTCAGAAATAACAAAACTTTGAACTATATACATTGCATTTCTTGTTGTTCGTGGCTTGATCAAGAAATATGGTTATGACAAGCAAAAATGTTCAATCAAAGGCTCAAATCTATTAGGTGTATTAGTTCGCGGAATGAAATTTTTGGATGTCTATTAGGTGTATTGAACGTAGATTATTTAAAATAATTACACGAATGGACCAAAAATAGATTGGTTACTGTAGCACGTCATTGTCTACTTATGACATAATTAGGCTCGTTAGATTCGTCTCGAAAATTAAGGCATAGGTAGTGAAATGAGTTTTGTCATTAATCTACATTTAATACTTCGAATTACTGGAAAGAAAATTGATATGACGGATAGTTAGTGTATATATGGAGAAATAAAGTATGTCCTGCTCACATCACGTGATGATAACAATCAACTACATTCGAGCATGTAGCTTCTCACGCCAATGACCTAATGTTTGACCCGTGTTTATACTTAAGAACTTAATTTCGTTCCTTCATCATCTGTGTTTTTCTCTTGACATAGAGTCCAGGACCATGATTGTAACTTGATAGTGGCCTTGTTTAGTTTGCTAAAGTTTCTAACATTTTCTCCTCACTCTCCATCACATCACATTAAATACACCAAAAGATATAAGTTCGGAGTATTAAATATAGGTAAAAAATAACTAATTACATAGTGTTGATGTACTTCGCGATACGAATCTTTTGAGTCTAGTTAGACCATGGTAAGATAATATTTACCACAAACAAACGAACCGTGCTACGGTGTGCTACAGGAGTTTGAAACGAGTTTGAAACGTTGAAAAGGCAAATTGAATATGACTACCGTCAAGCCTCACTTGAACTCTCCCTCTCCCTGTCTCCTCCCTTGGCCCTCTTTTGGCCAACCGGGATGCACAAGGTCTTTCACAACATATTATATCCTCCCCTTCGTTCAGGAGGTGGTCTTTACCACGAGATAGCAATATGGCATGGCTCGATCGCAACAGTAGTAGTATGTGTCTTCATCCAAGTTTCCACCCCCGTAGCTACTCAAAATAGAATAGTTTAAGTTTCAAACTGTTGCACCTCTTGCACTTGTTTCTCTCCCTGGCACTGGGGGCGGACCCAAGCAAAGACTCGGCCAGGGTACATGCCTTTTACTCTATTTCTGATTTTCAGTTATACACAATTTCTTATTATTTGTGCCCTCAGTAATATTAAATTAGTGCCGTCTCTCTTTACAAGTATACCTGGTATTGGATTTGCAATAATCCATATCCAATTGGATTTTAGTAGTTGGATTTCATTGGACTTGGATTTAATTGGATCATGGATTTCATTCGATAAAAGAAACAGGATAATCCAACTTGTGTTGGACTTCCTCCTCCCCCACAGACTAGCAAACAGAGACGACACACCATCCGTCGCCGCTTGCCATGGCAGCATGACGCCCCGCCGTCGCGCCCTCCTCGTACACCTGGGAACCCTCACTGCCTCGTCGCTCTTTCTCACCGCCATCGCCACCGACGCCGCGGGACAGGCTGGCCGCAGCGTATCCCAACGTAATCACGCCACCGCTCCCGGACGTCGGCGCCATCGCCGCCCCGCGAGAAGCTGCCTGGCGAGGGGCCGATTTGGACCCCTTTGACGGCGAGATTATCTCCCCTAAAGCACAAGACAATCCAACACCATTGACAATGTGAAGGCCAAGATTCAGGACAAGGCGGAGAAAGGACCCTGGTCAAGACCCACACTGGCAAGACATCCAGTCTTCGGCAAGTTGGCTGCATCTCCGACCAGTTCCCCACTAGAGGAATCCCCACGAGAAGTCTCCGCCTCTCATGAGAAGTCTCTGCCTCGCACGAGAAGTCTCCGCCTCGCATGACAAGTCTCCGCCTCACAAGAGAAGTCTCCGCCTCGCACAAGAAGTCCGGCCCCAGCTAGCACGTGGGCCCAGACGCACAGCGCGAGCACCACCACCGACGTGCGTGGAGGAACAATTCCCCACGTCATGCAGGTACAACAGCTGGCAGCCATGCAAGCAGCTCACCCCAACAAGAGCCTTAATGCTAGTCTGACCAGCTGCGCGGCCATCACATCGCCATCATCTCCCACTCTGCCACACGCAAGCTCAGCCCGAGGCACTCAAGCACCCTCTACGACGCGCACAAGCCTAGACTTAGGCTCGGGCGTGGCAAGCTAGGCAAGTACTCGGGCAGACTAAGACAAGCGCAAACTACTCGGAGAGGAAGCCAAGCGTCTCGGAATGAACAGTCCAGCTCGGCCACGCGGCGGCTCCCGCGACAAAGCATCACAACTCAGCTTCAACGCGCCCCGACGGACAACGACGTACGACGGGACGTGCCAGCTGCCAAGCACTGTAACTCTTTTTTACTTCCCCCTTGTGCCCCTCCCGTTGTGACTTTAAAAGGGAGAGGAGGGCAACAATTACAAGGGTTAGACCTTCGAAAGACCAAACGCCATTTCAAGGGACTTGGGACCGACACCCTCTCCCGACCAGCTTGTAACCCCTACAACAAGTACTCCTAGCTCGGGAACACGGCAGCACCACACTGGACGTAGGGTATTACTCCTCACAGGCCCGAACCAGTCTAAATCTCGTTGTCTCTTGTGCTAACCATCCGAGCCCAATGCACGATCGATATAAATTTACTGCCGGCGGTAGAGAACCTTGACAGTTGGCGCGCCAGGTAGGGGAGCATCGTGTGTCTCGACGAACTCCAGTGGATCGGATGGACAGTCGCAGGATCATGCTGACTCCTGGGACCACCCTACGTTTCGGCTCCCTCAACTTCGTCTACACCGGGCCGGTGGAGTCTGTCGATGGGCGCATCTTCACCCGGCGGCCTCGTCCCAATGTCCTCACGGGGGCTGCGGGACGCAAGGCTTTCATCTGAGGCTTCTCGGACAACGTCATCATCGGCATGTTGGCGCCAAACCCAACGCAAGAGCGTTTTAGGCTCGCCGCCTACTACCTCACCGACCTTGCCTTCCAGGCCAGCGGAGACGAACCGCTGGGCTGGGGGGAGTTCATGGAGCGGTACACCGCGATGTACCCCCGTGGGCAACCCGGCCTCACAGACGACCCGGTGACGGCCTACATCAACAACCTCTGCACGATCGGCACTGCCCCTGCGTCTGCGATGACTCAGAGGGCACGGACCACGCGACGCCACGACCCCACGCGGGAGTGCAACGTCTGTGTGGCCTCTTCGTCGAGCAGCTCCGAACCGGAGCTAGCCCCACGCCACCGCGGCTCCGACGCCCAGCGGCGGGCTCGACTCGATGAACTCGTGGAGGCGAGACACCAGCTTGACGAGGAGCTGGCCCTTCTACACCAAGAGCTTGGTGTGGATGCCGAGCCCCGGGATCGACAGCCTGCGCAGGGTGTACCTGTGCAGGGGCAGCCCCGAGAGGGGAACAGTGATCGACGCCCGGCGTAGGACGTTCCTGTGTAGGGGGAGCCCCGCGAGGGGAACGGTGACCGGCGCGAGCGCCGTCCGCCGCCGATCGCCCGCACGGCCGCGCGCCTACACCGCCGTCACGCGAACCGGCGCCCGAGAACAACCGACGCGCCAACGGAGGTGCGAACGCCGATGCTGACGCCCCGCCACACTTCCGACAGGCGTCTCAGAACCTCGCCGTTGTGGCCATGCTGTTGCGCGACTGCCCAGAGTCTGCAACCTCCGAGGAGCGACGAGTGCGCCAGCAGCTGAAGGTGCTACTTGAGGCTGCAACAGCACAACAATCGGAGAACTCCGCCTCACGCCAACGCTCGGAGCGCGGGCGGGCTGGAGCACCGTCTGCCCATGGCCCGAATCCGCCTCCTTCCCAGCATCGAGAGCGCGGGGAGGAAGTCGGAGCCGCGACATCTGCGGTCAAGAGTCGTCTTGGGCCCAACCGAGACGCTCGCAACACCATCGAGGCCCCACTGCAAGCAAAAAGTGTCAACAACAACCGCGACAACCGCTCGCGCCACCACGATGACTGTGGGCGCGGGCGGTGCCACGACATCGACGACGACCACGACCGCAGCTGGTCACCAAACCAGCGAGGTCCACGAGTTTTTGGCCAGAGCATCCGCGACGCGAAATTTCCTTCGTGCTTCGGGCTCCGACCAATGTGCCGAGATATGATGGGGACACCAACCCCAGTGTATGGCTCGAGGACTACCGGCTCGCATGCCACGCCGAGGGACCGACCGATGACCTCTTCGTCATCAAGAACCTGCCGCTCTACCTCGGCGACTCCGCGCGCACGTGGCTCGAGCACTTCCCGCGGGACAAGATTCACGACTGGACTAACCTGCGTCAAGTATTCCTCGGCAACTTTCAGGGCACCTACATGTGCCCAGGCAAGCAATGGGAGCTACGTAACTGCAAGCAGCAGCCAGGGGAGAGTCTCCGCGAGTACATTCGACGCATCTCCAAGCGCTGCACCGAGCTCCTCGAGGCGACAGACAACAATGCCATCTAGGCGTTCCAGAATGGCACAACGTGCACGTCCGTCATCCACCGACTCGGGCACCGCATGCCTCGGACGACCCGCGAGCAACCACGCCGAGGAAGAGGAAGCGGTCGCCGCAATGCTGAACACCCCTCAGGTCAAGGGGAAGCAAGTCATGGACCATGGCGAGGGGGCATCCTCGCGCTTCAAAAATAAGAAGAAGAAGAACGACAAGTGCCACTGCGATGACAACATTGTCACAGCAGTAGAGCGCAAGGCATCGTGCCCCAAGGGCAACCCGGCCAAGCCCGCACCGACCAGAGACCACTTCGAGAGGCTCTTGGACGCGTCGTGCCCGCACCACGAGGTCCCCGTCAAGAACACACTCCGAGAGTGCCGGCACATGAAGAACTACGTCAAGGGCACTCTCAAGCCGAAGACGGTGGACCAGCCCGAGAAGCAAGGCCCATCCCCCGACAACGATGACGGCGCGAGGGCTGCATTCCCTGGAGAGGATGGTGCGGTGCACATGATCTTCGGGGGATCTCCAGCAAGACCCTCAAGGTGGCGCGAGAAGCTCATTCGGCAAGAAGTCTTCAATGCCGACGTCGCGAAGCCGTCCTACCTAAAGTCGTCGGAGGTTCTGGTAACCTTTGACCGCAAGGACCATCCTGACCACATGCCTCAGCCCGAATCCTAGCCACTAGTGGTAGCTCCCCTATTCAAATCCAGAAGGATACACAAGGTCCTGATGGATGGGGGAAGCAGGATCAACGTGCTCTACGCGTCAACGCTTGACGAGATGGGCATCCCGCGGTCCACGCTGAGGCCGTCGACTGCGCCATTCCACGGGGTCGTACCCAGAATCGAGGCGCTCCCCCTCGGGCAGATCGATCTTCCCGTCACATTCGGGGACGTGCGGAACTTCCACACAGAAACCCTCACCTTCGAAGTGGTGGGGTTCTCAGAGGCGTACCATGCAATCCTCGGGAGGCAGGCATACGCGAAGTTTATGCCCGTGCCCAACTATACGTACCTGAAGCTGAAGATTCCTGGACCGAAGGGGATCATCACAGTAGGGCCAACATATCAGCGTGTATTTAAATGCGATGTTGAATGCTTTCAGTTCACTGAGGCAACCATCCGGTCCGAGAGGCTCCATGCCGAGCCTCGATCTGAGGACCAGGATGTCCCCGAGTCGTCCAAGCGTGCGGCCTACTCTTTCGAGCCCGCCAAGGACGTCAAGGATGCGGTCGTCTCCGACGACGGCCGTACGCTCCGTATCGAGACGACACTCGATCCTAAATAGGAAAGCGCACTCGTCGACTTCCTCAAAGCGATCCTCGATGTGTTTGCGTGGAAACCCTCTGACATGAAGGGGGTCCCGAGAGAGGTTGCCGAGCACAAGTTAAACATCAAGCCGGGATCGAAACCGGTGAAACAGCGTCTTCGCCGCTTCAATGACGAGAAGTGCAAGGCGATTGGCGAGGAGGTCATGAAGCTCCTTAGTGCAGGGTTCATCTGTGAAGTCTTCCACCCCGAGTGGCTAGCAAACCCTGTACTTGTAAAGAAGAAGAATAACAAATGGAGGATGTGTGTTGACTATACGAGCCTTAACAAGTCATGTCCCAAGGATCCGTTTCCTTTGCCTCGCATAGATCAGGTAGTCGATTCAACGGCAGGGTGCGAGACCCTCTGTTTTCTCGATGCGTACTCCGGGTAACACCAGATAGCGATGTGCATAGCGGACCAACTCGCAACCTCATTCATCACTCCGTTCGACACGTACTACTACCAAACGATGCCCTTTGGGCTCAAAAATGTGGGTGCTACTTTCCAACGATGCATGTGACACGTTTTCGGGGGGTTAATAGTGTCGGGGACCGCCCTAGGGGTCCCCTTAAACAATGGGGAAACCCTCACTTAAACCCCGGCATCGAAACACGCTAAGCCTAACCATGCAGGTAACTAACCGTGCAGGACATGGCCCGCGCGGCAGGACTCCGGCGGCCCACCAAGACGGCCCGCTTAGAAAACCCTCGAGCAGGCTCCGCCTCGCTCGAGGGCGCGCTCCTCCTCGAGCGGGCTCCGCCCCGTTTGAGGGGCAACTCTTCCCTCGAGCGATCCCGCCCCGCTCGAGGGCTCGCTCCCCCTCGAGCGGGTCTCGTCTCGCTCGAGGGACCGCCCCCGCCCTCGGCCGGGGCCCGCCACGCTCACGGGCGCCCCGCACGCGTGCGCCGGTCCCGTACACGGGCATTTAACGCCCCGACGCCGCGGGGAAGGAGCCATCATGCGCCGGGGGCTCGCACCCGGTGCCGCCGCACCAACTCCCCGGGGGAGGAGCCCATCCCCGCCACCTGTGGAGATGGACCGTGCGGTACGGCCGGTGTCAGTCCCGTGACACCGAGCGCCCACTACAAGTACGGCTAACACGCCCCGACCCTCGAAAGGGGGCCGGGCGCACCCTCGATTTCACTTTCCCGTGACCCTACAGGTTAGGTGGGGGGCGCTAGGCCGATGGATGGCCATCCCGGTCCACCGTAACGCGCGCGGCCGCCGTACCCACGCGTGCGGGCGCACGCCCCGACACCGCGGCGCACGCCGGGCGCGCAGCAACCACTCGCTACCGCGGAGCGCATTGGGAAGGAACGCCGTTCGCCCGCTCCCCGTGCCCCGTACCGGCCCGTCATCGCCACCTCCCTCGAAGCCTATCGAAGACGCACCACCGTCGCCGCCCTCCTACCCTCGAACCGCCCTTGTTCGGGTGCGGGGGTAGGCCATCATGGCCGGACCGCAGTGAAGATCGTCCGGACGGCCGCCCACTCTACAGCGTAGCACGACGTGCACCCCCACGTAGCTGGATAGCGCGGCGTGCATGTAACTCGCCGCCCCCTTGACCTATAAAAGGGGAGGCGAGCCCCCAGCCGCGAGGGGGACGAACGGGTTCAGTTCAACACAACACACCGTGCACTCACTCTCTTATTCTCCCACAACCTCTTCAGCCACTCCACCAGGGACTTGGAAGCCACGCTTCCTCTCCCACCTTGCTTGTACTTGCCCCACTACAAGCACCCCCGGTGCTGAGCAATATAGTGCCACGAGCACGCCCCTGCTAGACGTACGGCCCCCTTGGCCGGAACCAGGATAAAACCTTGTGTCATTTGTTGCTTGGCATCGACCATTGAGGGATAGACCTAGGCGCTATCTACTGGTTAGTGTCGGGACCATATTCCGCACCGACAGTTGGCGCCCACCGTGGGGCAAACGAGCGCCTAAGGTCATTTCACCAACTCCCTCCATGGTGATCCGCACTGAGTACCGGTGCTACGCGCTACAACATGGGTAGCTCGGACCCTCTCCCGGCCGGGTTCGAGATCCGCTTCGGGGACACGAACTTCCGTGCCACCGGGAACGGCTATTCGATGCGCCTCACTAACCGTGAGGAACTTCGCGCGCGGCGTCGGGCCGGGGTCCGCCCCCGGTCTCCGCCGCACGCACGACACGGCGCGCGACGCCCGCGCAGCACGGATGCCGCGGGTCCGTCGACGCCGCGACGCCGCCGTCGCTCCGGGCTACGCTCGCGCCGGGCGCGGACCGAGCGGCGGCAGGGGCGAGCGTGCCGCTTCCCAACGCGGTGCGCCCACCGTTACGACGGCCGCCACCGCCCCGGCGGGACCGCGTGCGGTCTCGGACCACGCATCCCCATCGGCCGCGTGACGCCACGACGGCCCATAACGCCAACGTGAACACGACGATGCGCCGGGTTCCACCCCGGCCGCCACGTCTTCGTCGCCGGGGGACCCCGGCACCTCGGCCAGCGGACGAGTCGTCCCTGGGCTCCGTCGACACGATGCCACCCGCCAACCGCCACGGGTACGCGGAGTGGGGACTTCTCCGGCGTGCCGGACCCAGTCGCGTTCAGGCGCTTCCTCGACGCCACGGACTACTGGTTTGGCTGCTCCGACGACTCCAGCACCGGGAGCTACGACCCCACGCGGGAGTGTTGCACCGTCATCACCAACGACCCGGCCAACGCCGCCGGTGCGGCGGCGCGGGGGACGGGGGAAGTCACGCCGCCCCGGGGGATCGCCGCGCGCTTGGCCGCGGGGCCGAGCGCTCTCCGCCGGGGGCCGACGTCGACGCACGGTCGGCCCAAGCCCGCGAGCTCGAGGCCAAGCCGGCGGAGGAATACGGACGGTGCGGGCGCTCCGCGCCTCGATGGCGGGGAGAGGCCTCCGCGCGCGGCGAGCGCGCACGGGGCCGGGCCGACAAGTCCGCGACCGCCTTAACACCGCCCCCAACGCGGACAACGCGGACGTCCCGCCGCGAGCGAGCCAGAAGCTCGTCGCCGCCGCGACGCTGCTACGGGCCATGCCGGCACCCTCGACCCCCGAGGCTCGAGATATGCACCGCGAGGTGCAAACTCTCATCGAGCAAGCGGCCGTCCAACAGGCCGAGAGCTCGGCCTCACGCATTCGTCAACAGGGGGATGCGCGGGGCGATGAAGCCGCACCGGGAGGCGAACCCTCGGTGCACGCAGGCCAACCTGCTGACCAGGGACGCACGCCAGCCAAGGAACGACTCCTTGACACGCGCGAGGCGGCGGATGGCGACGCCCGCAACGTCATCAACGCCGGGCGCACCGGCAAGGCGGACGCACGAGCGGCCAGGGGCTACCACCCTCGAAGGGGTGGACGCTACGACAGCGGCGAGGATCGCTCCCCGACACCGGAGCCCCCGGGCACCCGTGTGTTCAGCCGGGAGATCCGCACGGCGGCGTTCCCCCAGCGCTTCCGTCAGCCCTCGACAATCGTCAAATACAACGGGGAGACGGACCCCCGCGTCTGGCTCAACGACTACCGCCTAGCCTGTCAGCTGGGCGGGGCCACCAACGACGAAGTGATCATCCGCAACTTGCCCCTGCACCTGGGCGACGCGGCCCGGACATGGCTCGAGCACTTGCCCGCCAGCCAGATCCATAACTGGGACGATCTAGTCCACATGTTCGTGGGCAACTTCCAGGGCACGTACGTGCGCCCTGGGAACTCTGGGACTCGCGCTCTCCGCACGCGAAGCCCGGCGAGTCATTGCGGGACTTCATACGGCGCTTCTCCAAGCGGCCGTATGGAGCTCCCCAGCGTGGCACAGTCCGAGATCGTGCACGCGTTCCTCGAGGGCACCACGTGCCGGGACCTTGTGCGCGAGCTGGGACGCAGTCCGCTCACGGACTCAAACGAGCTGTTCTACATCGCCACCAGCTTCGCCTCCGGAGAGGAGGCCGTGGGGGCAATCTTCGACGGCAAGAAGGGCAAGCGCTCCGAGGACACGCCCGCGGAGGGCAGCGGGTCCAAGGAGCCGCGCCGCAACGACAAGCGGGGCAAGAAGGGGAAGAAGCCGCGCCGCGAGGCGCGCGAGCGAGGGCGCAACGGCGGCAACGCCGAGGCCTTTGCTGTCGACCCGGCTCGACGGGGCCCTCGACCGGCCCCTCGAGGCCCGGGGGTGTTTGACGATATGATGAAAAAGCCATGCCCCTACCACAAGACTCCCGTGAACCACACTCTTGAGCAATGCGACATGCTCAAGAAGTTCTACGGCCGTGCCGCCGCGAAGGAGGCAGAGGCCAAGAAGGATGGAGGCGATGGCGACGCGGGTGGCTTCCCCGCTGTCGAGAATGTGTTCCTCATCTTTGGGGGACCTACCGTCGACATGTCGACCCGGCAGCGCAAGAAGGAGCGGCATGAAGTTCTCGCCGCAGAGAGGGCGCCTCCGGCCTTCCTCAACTGGTCGAAGGATGCCATCACTTTTAGCCGGGACGACCACCCAAACCGCATCCCGAACCCGGGCCAGTACCCGCTGGTGGTTGATCCCATCATCGGGAACGCCCGATTTTCGAAGGTCCTTATGGATGGAGGCAGTAGCCTCAATATCCTCTTCGCGCATACTTTGCGCCTGATGGGGATCGGGCTGGACCAGCTGCGGCCCAGCACGAAGCCGTTTCACGGCATCGCGCCCGGCAAGCAGGTTCAACCACTCGGGCGGATCGATGCGCCGGTCCGGTTTGGGACCCCCAAGAATTTCCGCAAGGAAACCCTCACCTTCGAGGTGGTGGGGTTCAAAGGGGCCTACCATGCCATACTTGGGCGACCTTGCTATGCCAAGTTCATGGCGGTCCCCAACTACACGTACACGAAGATGAAGATGCGGGTCCAAACGGCGTCATCACCGTCGGGTCGTCGATCGAGCACGCATTCGGCCGCGACGTCGAGTGCGTGGAACATGCGGAGGCACTAGCGGCGGGATGAAGCGCTAGTGAACACGGCCGGAGAAGATGGTCAACGACGACCTCGGCTCCGCCGCCAAGCACGTCGGCACCTTCGAGGCCGCCGAGCAAACCAAAGGGGTCCCCCTCGACCCGTCGGCCCCCGAGGGCAAGGCGTTGAGGGTCGGCTCGACCCTCGACCCTAAATAGGAAGCGATGCTCGTCGACTTCCTCTCGCGCCAACGCCGACGTCTTCGCGTGGAGCCCCTCGGACATGCCAGGCATCCCGAGGGAGGTCGCCGAGCACTCCCTTGATATCCTGCCAAACGCCCGCGGCGTGCGGCGGCGGGCTGCGCCGCTTCGACGAGGAGCGGCGACGGGCGATCGGAGTGGAGGCTGCGGAAGCTCCTCGAGGCCGGGTTCATCAAGGAAGTGTTCCACCCTACGTGGCTAGCTAATCCTGTGCTTGTAAAAAAGAAGAATGGGAAGTGGAGGATGTGTATAGACTACACTAGTCTCAATAAAGCATGTCCAAAAGTCCCTTTTCCTTTGCCACGCATAGATCAAATCGTTGATTCGACAGCTGGGTGTGAACTACTCTGTTTCCTTGATGCCTACTCGGGATATCACCAAATAAAAATGAAGGAGTCCGACCAGCTCGCGACTTCGTTCATCACACCGTTCGGGACGTTCTGTTACGTCACGATGCCTTTTGGCCTCAGGAACGCGGGCGCAACATATCAGCGCTGCATGCAGCACGTTTTCGGGGATCACATCGGGCGGACGGTCGAAGCCTACGTGGACGACATCGTCGTCAAGACCGAGAAGGCGGACGACCCCGGTTAACGACCTTGGCGTCGCGTTCAGCTGCCTACGGGCCAACGGGGTCAAGCTAAACCCCGAAAAATGTGTCTTTGGAATGCCGCGGGGCATGCTTCTAGGATACATCGTCTCCCAGCGGGGAATCGAGGCCAACCCTGAAAAGGTCGCGGCCCTCGAGCGAATGGGTCCAATTCGAGACCTCAAAGGGGTGCAGAAGGTGTTGGGGTGCCTCGCCGCCTTAAGCCGCTTTATTTAGAGGCTCGGTGGAGAAGGGCGCGCCCCCTCTACCGGCTGCTCAAGAAGCACGAGCGCTTCTCTCGGACCACCGAGGCCCGGGACGCGCTTGACAAGCTGAAGGCGTCTCTGACGCACGCTCCGATCCTCACGCCACCGCGAGACGGCGAACCTCTGCAGCTCTACGTGGCCGCAACCACCCAGGTGGTCAGCGCCGTGATCGTCGTAGAGCGCACGGAGGAAGGACACGCCTTGCCCGTGCAGAGGCCAGTCTACTACATCAGCGAAGTCCTGTCGGACACGAAGACGCGCTATCCCCAGGTCCAGAAGCTGTTGTACGCGGTAGTCCTCGCGCGGCGCAAGCTCCGCCACTACTTCGAGGCCCACCCGGTCACGGTGGTCTCTTCCTTCCCGCTAGGAGAGATCATTCGCAACCCCGACGCGGCAGGCAGGATTGCCAAGTGGTCCGTGGAGTTGATGGGCGAGACGCTCGCCTACGCCCCGCGTAAGGCCATCAAATCGCAAATCCTGGCCGATTTCGTCGCCGAATGGACGGACACGCAGCTGCCGCCCCCTCAAATTCAAGCGAGTCTTTGGACTCCGTTCTTCGACGGCTCGGTGATGAAAACGGGGAGCGGGCGCGGGCACGCTCTTCGTGTCACCCCTCGGAGAGCACATGCGCTACGCAGTGCGCCTCCACTTCCCCGCGTCCAACAATATGGCTGAGTACGAGGCCCTCCTCTGCGCGGCCTCAAAATCGCCATCGAGGCCGGGCGTCAAGCGCCTCGACGTGCGAGGGGACTCGCGGCTCGTGATCGATCAAGTCATGAAGAACGCGAGCTGCCATGATGACAAGATGGAAGCCTACTGCAAGGCCGTGCGGGCCCTCGAAGACAAGTTCTACGGCATCGAGCTCAATCATATACCCCGCCGGTACAACGAGGAAGCAGACGAGCTGGCGAAGATCGCGTCCGGGCGGATCACCGTTCCCCCAAACGTTTTCGCGCGTGACGTCACTCAACCCTCGGTCGTCTTCGAGCCCTACCCCTCGAATCACAACGAACCCTCGGGGGCTCCCTCGAACCCAGCGGGTGCGGAACCCATGGACGAGGACCCCTCGAACGAGGCGTACGTACTCTCCCTCCTCGAGGGGTACGGCTCCCACGAGGCTGTCGCGATGGACATCGAGCCGGCTCCCGCCCAGGCGGACTGGCGGGAGAAGTATATCGCCTGGATCGCTCGAGGGGAACTCCCCGAAGACCGGGCCGCGGCTAGGCGCATCGCCAGGATGGCCAAATCCTTCACCCTCGTCGACGGCGAGCTGTACAAGCGCGCCGCATCAGGCATCCTCCAGCGGTGAATACCCATTTCCGAGGGGCGCGAGCTCCTACGGGACATCCACGCAGGGGTCTGTGGCCACCACGCTGCGCCGCGCGCCCTCGTTGGCAACGCGTTCCGCCAAGGCTTCTATTGGCCTACTGCGGTCGCGGACGCCAGCGAGATCGTGCGCACCTGCGAAGGGTGCCAGTTCTACGCCCGCAAGTCCAACTTGCCCGCTCACGCCCTGCAAACGATCCCCGTGGCATGGCCGTTCGCCGTGTGGGGGTTGGACATCGTCGGGCCCCTGCGGAAGGCGCCCGGGGGCTTCACCCATCTGCTTGTCGCGATCGACAAATTCTCCAAGTGGGTGGAGGTGCGTCCCATCACGAATTTAAGGGCAGAGCAGGCGGTCACGTTCTTCACCGACATCGTCTACCGCTTTGGAGTGCCAAACTCCATCATCACAGACGACGGGTCCCAGTTCACGGGCCGGAAGTTCTTGGAGTTCTGCGACAAGTTCCACATCCGCGTGGATTGGGCGGCTGTGGCACACCCACAGACCAACGGCCAAGTAGAGCGTGCCAACGGCATGATCCTACAGGGCCTCAAGCCCCGAATTTTTGACCAGCTCAACAAATCTGGCCGAAAATGGCTCCAAGAACTACCAGCAGTCGTGTGGAGCCTAAGGACCACCCCAAGCAGAGCCACCGAGTTCACCCCATTTTTCCTAGTCCATGGCGCGGAGGCCGTCCTCCCCACGGACCTGGAATATGGGTCGCCCAGGGTTCGAGGCTACGACGAGGATGCTAACCAGCGAGCCCGCGAGGACACGGCCCCGGACCGGCTAGACGAAGTACGCCTCGTGGCGTTGATGCACTCCGCAAGGTATCAACAGTCCCTACGACGTTACCAAGCACGCAAGATACGTCGGAGGGATTTCAGCGAAGGGGATCTGGTCCTAAGGCTACGCCAAGACAACCGAGGGCACCACAAGCTATCGCCCCCATGGGAGGGACCCTACGTCGTGGTGAAGGTGCTCAAGTCGGGCACGTACAAGCTGGCCAACGAGGACGGCGAAGAACTCACCAACGCTTGGAACATCCAACAGCTACGTCGCTTTTACCCTTAGCTAGGATTTTCCAAGTATTTTTTGTTGTTGTAAAATCACATGGCCAACGCCCCAGTTGGTGTCAACTATGTAAATACTACAAGTCTAATAAAAGGGCAACTCGGCTTTCCCCTGAAACCCAAGTTACCCTCGGGGGCTACTGCGGGGGGGCACCCCCCCCCCAAAATGGTCCCATTTTTCGCGCAAAAGTAAAAAACAACTCACACGCGCTAAGTTTGTTTCTTACTTCAACCTCGAGCCACGATTCGAACAGGGCGCAGGCGGCACAGTGGAAGGAGCGTGCGAGCCAGAGATAGCCTACGCCGCGTGGCTATGGCCCTTCTCTCTCGCCTCCAACCCGGCGGGCCCCCCTACGAAAATCGAACTCCCCCTAACTAGAATCTACTCGGGAAGAAGGAGAAACAAAAAGCGTGATAAGCAAATGATTTCATTTACATCAAATGCCCATGTTCATGAAACGAATTGTTTATTTACAAAAGGCCACGAGGCCGAGAATTCGATACACATAAACAAAAAATGGGCCTAGCGCCCGGATGCTTTCGAGGCGGGTGGAGCGAGCGGCATCGGCGGCGTCGGGAAGAGGAATTCTTCGAAGGCCTCGGCGAGCGACCGGCGGCGTCGGCCGGCGAGCGCATCCGCGCGCTCCATGGCCACCTCATCCTCGACGCCCTCGGGCACGACGTAGCCTTCCGCCAGCGCCTCGAAGTTCACCTCGTAGTGGGATCGCACCACTCCGAGGGCCTTCTCGGACACCCGGGTACCGCAACGCCCGGCGCATCCGCTCGGTGACATGGCCACCGAGGGCACGCGAGACGGGCGGCGAGGGGAGGCTGCCGGCACCGGGCCTCGCCCTCCTCGACGACGTGGCGGGTCTCGAAGGCCGCATCGCGCAATTCCCCGCAACTCTGCTCGGAGGAGTCGTAGGAAGCCTGCAGCGCCTCGGCCCGCTCAGCCGCGTGCCCCAAGGCGGTGCGCAAGCCTGGAATCGACAAGACAAGAAGAAATCAGAAAAAGGGAATGCGAGTTCCCAAACAAAACCAACAAGCAAGAGTCAAACAATGGCTCACCTTCGACTTGCTTCCTCTCCATCTCGAAGTCCCGGCGCACGGCCTCGAGCGACAGCTCGAGGCGCTGGACGGTTTCGCCTGCTCGCGGAGGGCCGGCTCTCGGTTGGCATTGCGATGCGAGCACGAGCGCCTCGTCCTCAACTTTGGAGAGCGCGGTGCTCCGCTCCTCCAACGACTTCCGCGTCCCCTCGTGGGCGGCGCGCTCCCGCTCCGGCGGCGCACGGGCATCGACGAGGGCGGCACCTCGCCCCTCTGCGGCCGCTCCTCGGCCCCTTGGCGGGAGGCGCTCTCTGCGGGAGCCGCTCCTCGGCGACGACGAGGGCCGCGGCCTTGGCGTCGAGGGCGGCCTTCGGGTCATCGGCCTCCTTGGCGCGCCGCTCCAACCCGCGCGCCCGCTCCTCAGCCTGGCGCTGTTGTGCTTGCGCCCCCTCGAGCGACGTACGGAGCTCCCGAGTTTCGGCGCGAGCAGTGGCCACCTCCGCCTCCCAGTTGGCGGCCAGCATCCGCGTCTTCTCTAGGTCCGCGCGCGCATTACACAGCGCCTCGTCTCGATCGACGAGGGCTGCGCGGATCCGCTCGAGGCTCGAGCGGCGCGCCGCGTCCTGCCCTGAGCTCTCCGGGAGCTCGTCGCACCACGCCATCGCCCGGTACGCTAGCCAGCCGTCCGGTGTCCTGAGAGCATCCGCAAGCGCGTCGAAGGCGCTGCACCGCTCCCGAAGGCTGGTGAACTTCGGCGTTCACCGGTCGAACGCGTCATACTTGTCGTGGGCGCGGCGCTCGAGCTCCTGGCATCCACACGTCAAATCCCGTAAGCGCCAAGACTCGAATGCAGCATACGAAAACAAAAAGGGAAGAGGGACGAGCAACCATGGCTCACACGGAAAACGAGCCGGGCCGGGCCGCCATGGACCCCCGGCGCCTCGTTCGGCGCGTGGTTGAGCGTGGCGCGGTGGCTCGGAGCTCGCCCCGCAGCTCCCTGCTCCCCCCGGCGTCGGCGAACGCGGGGGGATCCTCCACGGCCCCCCCACCCGGGCGGGGCGGCGGCGTGGGAGGACGAGGCCTCGGCACCGTGTCCTCGGCCCCCCACCACCATGTGACCCTCGTGCCGCCTCACGAGGGCCCCCTCCCTCGGGGCTCGGGGGAGTCCGGTGGGCCGGTGCCGGCCCACGATTCCACCCGGGCGGCGGGGAGTCGTCCGAGAGCTCCACCACCTCCGCCCGCAAATCGCCGGCGGGCGCGGCCGCTTGCGCCGCCTCCGCCGGCACCTCCACCCCCGCGCCTCCGCGGCCACGGGCGCCCGCCACGCCGCCGTGGCCGCCACCTCCGGCCGAACCGCCGCATCCACGGGCGCTCCCGCGGTTGCGCCCGCTCCACCTCCTCTGCCGGTGGCGGCCACCGCGGGCTCCACCACCACCGTCGCCGCCGCCGCGGCCCGCGTCTCCGTGACGGCCGGCGGCCGGCCGTCCCCCCGGCGGCCTGCGGCTGCGCCGCGACGGGCTGATCCGCCGGCCGGGCCTCGAGGCCCCGGCCCGGGTCTTGCGAGCTCGTGCCCGCCGCCGCACTTGTCCCCGGGCGCGACCCCCTCGACGAGCGCCGCGGGTGGGGATCGACGCGTCCGTCCTCGGCCACCTTGGCCGGTGCAAGAGGAGGAACGGTTGGAACCGCCTGCGCGCGGGCACGAACGGAGGGTCGAGCACTTAGTCATCGACGAACCAAACCAAACGAAGAAGGACGGGCTCCTTACCTCGCGAGAGGAAAAGGCCGCTTCCTTTTCCTCGAGGCCTCTCGCGGACGAGGCCGGTGCGGTGTCGCGCCTGCCGTAGCGCCTCCCGACGGCGCCACCGCGCGCGCGCAGCACGCCCGCCCCATGCGCGGGCGCGCCCGATGCCGCACCTCCCAAAGGCGTCACCGCGCGAGGGGGCACGCTCGCCCCGCGCGCGGCACGCCGCCGCCGCACCCCTTGACGACGACGACGCACGCGCGCGGGCACGCTCCCCCCCGCGCGCGCACGCTCGACGCACGCCCGAGCGCGTGCGCCGCGCGTGCCTCCGCGGCGCGCGCCGGCACCTCCGCGGCGCGTGCCGCCCCGATGACGATTGCTCCGGCGGCGGGCGCCGGTGCGCCCACCCCGAGACGAAGCCGCCCCCGACGCCGCACGGGTTCCGGCGACGGGGCGCGGGCGCCACATGTCCGAGGGACCCTCCCCCTCGGCCTCTTCCTCCTCGTCCTCCTCCGAAGACGAGGGCTCCTCGATGTCCGGGGAGGAGAGCCCCCGGCTCCTCGCGCCGCCGGTACTCCGCGGCCCGCCGGTCGCGCGCGCGCTTGGCGACGCCCCCCTGGCGTGCTCCCTCTTGCGCGCCGCCCGCTCCTGGCTGCTCCCGCCGCGCGCCGCCCGGCCGAGCGCACGGGAGTCGGGGGTGGGTGGAACGGACTTGGCGGTATTGAACTTCACCAGCTGTACACAGGAGCAACAAAGGCGTGTCAGGAGGCAAAGGTAACGCTAAAGAACCAAAACGAAATCGAGAACCACACTCACCAACGGGCCGATGGGGAGCATCTCGATGTCCCACGGGGTCCGCCCCTCAGGCGTCGACGGCGTCCGGGTGTCGACGGCGCTCCGCGCCCGGGTGAGCGCATACGGCCGCTCAAGGGGCGTCGGGAGCATCCGCGACCTCGCCAGGTCGACGGGGTTGGCCGCCTCTGTCATCTCGAAGATGCAGAGCGGCCTCTCCATCAGAGGCACAACCCGCCGATGGTGGAGGAAGGCGAGGACGCCCATCGCGGTCAGCCCGTGCTTCCTCAGTCGGCTTGCGGCGCGCCCAGCCCGAGCTCTCGCCGCGTCCGATCTTTGGGGTGGGGACACCCCGTACCCCCAGGAGGCGGGCCTCTCCTTGAACACCCGGCCGGTGTAGGGGGGAAGGCCGGGCTCGGCGTTGCGCAGATAAAACCATCCCCGCTCCCAGCCGGCGTTGTTTGTCGTCATGGTGCAGGGGATGTAGACATCCTTGAACTGCCCCCGCAGGGCGAGCGACATCCCGCCGGCGCGCATCGCGCGGCGGGTCCTTGGCTCTGTCGTGGGCTGCGTGACGAGCTCCGCGCGGAAAAGGTGTACCCAGAGCTCCCAATTAACTGGGATCCCCAGGTACCCTTCGCAGACGCCCACGAATGTGGCCGCCTGAGAGATCGCGTTGGGGGCGAAATTATGCAGCTCCACCCCGTAGTGGTAGCACATCGCCCGCATGAAGGTGCTCGCCGGCGCATTGAAGCCACGCTCGTGGTAGCGAAGGAAGCTCACCACGTAGCCCTCCGGCGGATTGGGCTCATGGTGCGCCGTCGGCGGCACGATCCACTCCGCACGGCGCCCGTCTTCGTTGGCCGACAGCTGGCCGGCGGCGACCAGCTCGCCAAGGGCGAGCCGGGTCACCGTCGACCTCTCCCAGGCGTACGGCTCCAGGATCCTAACGGGAAGCTGAGGTGGCGCCATGGAGAGGACAAGAGCGAGCAGGGGCGGAGGACAAGGAGCGGAGGAAAAAGCTTTAACAGCGAGCCCGCGCGATGGCAAGAGCAAGACGAAGGCGAAGGGGCGGAGGACTGAAAACGGTGAGAAGCTAAGGAAAAAAACCGCCGTCCCTTCCTCCCCGCAGTTTTATAGGCCGACGGGCGAGCTCTCCGGAGCGGACGCCCCGACTAGCATTAACTGCAGGGAATCTTCCCATCGCGTCGACGGGCGGGCCCCACCACGACCACAGCGGCTATAACACTGCAGGCGGGTCATCATTACAGCAAAGACCGGCGGCAACCGAGGCAAAACCGTCACGTCCGCCTGCCGCGCCGCCCACTACGCGCGCGCGCGCGGCGCTGCGCCGCCTAAAAAGGCGCGCCCGCGGCTGCAAAACCGCGGCCACGACCGCGAAGCATTTAAATGCCGGGTCCCTTGCCAAGCAAGGAGCACCCTCGAGCGGGGCGGACCCCCGCTCGAAACAAAGGCGACCCTCGATGGGATATCGGCGTGAGAAGGCCGTCCCGGGACTCGCTCGATGTAGAGCGGGGCAACCGCTGGCACCCATGCCACGCGAAACCCTCGAGCGGCATGACCCTCGACTCAAAGCAAAGGAGACCCTCGATGGGATATCGTCGTGAGAAGGTCGCCCGGGACCTGCTCGATGTAGAACAGGCAACCGCGGGCACCCATGCCACGGCAGACCCTCGAGCGGCATGACCCATGGCTCAAAATGACGTCAACCCTCGATGGGATACCGACGTGAGAAGGTCGCCCGGGACCTGCTCGGTGTAGAGCAGGCAACCGCGGGCACCCATGCCACGGCAGACCCTCGAGCGGCATGAGCCCTTGGCTCGAGACAATGTCAGCCCCCTAAAGGAAGGCACATACGCCGTGCCACCAACCAGCACCTCGAGGGTCGGCACGCCCAGACCCCTCGACGGCCGCAAACGTGAAAAGACGGGGCTGGCCAAGACACGGCCCCCGCACGGCCTTGCGATCGAGGGTTCGAAGCCCGACCCTCGACGGGTTTGAACGGGCGCCTCGGATCACGAGTTAGGGACGACGAGGGCACGCGCATTCGAGCCGTTCCTCGAGCCTCGTTGGCTCGAGGGTGCCCCACATGTCGTGTTCGAGAGCCGGCGGGCGCACTAGCGGGGGGATCCCACCGAGGGAGAGCTTCCGCGCCCTCGGTCCCTAGCGAACGGGACCGAGCCCCACCTAGCAAACCCACGCAAGCGCTTCCATGGACGCGTCTCCGGACCGCGCGGCCCTACCCTTATCGAACGGGGCATGGGCGTCCACCTGAACCACCCGCTAGCGGCTCGACGAGGAATCCGCGATTCGCGACCCGCTCGATGGGAGTCGCGGAGACCTCACCCTCCGTCCCGCGGAGGGACGGCGAGGGCGCGTTAAAAAACAAGTCGTCAGGCTCGACCCGATCGCCTCGAACGGGCCAAGGCTCGGGGGCTTGACGCACGGCTACACCTCCTTGAAATTGCACCCGCCGGAGACAAGGACGAGGGGAGCGTGCACCCCCGAAGCCGGCTGAAACACCGCCGATGCCGGTTGGCATATGTGCCACGCCTTTCTGACCAAAGTTCTCGCGGTTAACCCCTACAGGAGAACTCACACTCCTGCAGGGCTTCGGGGGCTAGACCCGCGGGTCCGCTGACGCGGCCCCACGGAAAGCGTTCGCAAACAAGGAGGGAAGAACGTCCTATCAGTAGGTTCCAGCATCTGCGGGAGCCTCAATGGCAAACCCGCAGATGCTCGGGGGCTACTGTCGGGGACCGCCCTAGGGGTCCCCTTAAACAATGGGGAAACCCTCACTTAAACCCCGGCATCGAAACACGCTAAGCCTAACCATGCAGGCAACTAACCGTGCAGACATGGCCCGCGCGGCAGGACTCCGGCGGCCCACCAAGACGGCCCGCTTAGAAAACCCTCGAGCGAGGCTCCGCCTCGCTCGAGGGCGCGCTCCCCTCCTCGAGCGGGCTCCGCCCGGTTCGAGGGGCAACTCTTCCCTCGAGCGATCCCGCCCCGCTCGAGGGCTCGCTCCCCCCCTCGAGCGGGTCTCGTCTCGCTCGAGGGACCGCCCCCGCCCTCGGCCGGGGCCCGCCACGCTCACGGGCGCCCCGCACGCGTGCGCCGGTCCCGTACACGGGCATTTAACGCCACCCGACGCCGCGGGGACGGAGCCATCATGCGCCGGGGGCTCGCACCCGGTGCCGCCGCACCAACTCCCCGGGGAGGAGCCCATCCCCGCCCCCGTGGAGATGGACCGTGCGGTACGGCCGGTGTCAGTCCCGTGACACCGAGCGCCCACTACAGTACGGCTAACACGCCCGACCCTCGAAAGGGGGCCAGGCACACCCTCGATTTCACTTTCCCGTGACCCTACGGAGTTAGGTGGGGGGCGCTAGGCCGGTGGATGGCCATCCCGGTCACTGTAACGGCGCGGCCGCCGTACCCACGCGTGCAGGCGCACGCCCGACACCGCAGGCGCACGCCCGGGCGCTGTAGCAACCACTCCGCTACCGCGGAGCGCATTGGGAAGGAACGCCGTTCTGCCTGCTCCTGTGCCCCGTACCAGCCGTCATCAGCACCTCCCTCGAAGCCTATCAGAAGACGCACCACCGTCTGCCGCCCTCCTACCCTCGAACTGCCACTGTTCGGGTACGGGGTAGGCCATCATGGCCGGACCGCAGTGAAGATCGTCCGGACGGCCGCCCACTCTACAGCGTAGCACGACGTGCACCCCCACGTAGCTGGATAGCGCGGCGTGCATGTAACTCGCCGCCCCCTTGACCTATAAAAGGGGAGGCGAGCCCCCAGCCGCGAGGGGGACGAACGGGTTCAGTTCAACACAACACACCGTGCACTCACTCTCTTATTCTCCCACAACCTCTTCGACCCACTCCACCGGGGACTTGGAAGCCACGCTTCCTCTCCCACCTTGCTTGTACTTGCCCCACTACAAGCACCCCCGGTCTTCGAGCAATATAGTGCCACGAGCACGCCCCTGCTGGACGTACGGCCCCCTCGGCCGGAACCAGGATAAAACCTTGTGTCATTTGTTGCTTGGCATCGACCATTGAGGGATAGACCTAGGCGCTATCTACTGGTTAGTGTCGGGACCATATTCCGCACCGACAAATAGGCCGCATCATAGAAGCATACGTCGACGACATCGTAATGAAGTCAAAAAAGATGGGGGATCTGGTCCCCAACCTCACTGAGGTCTTCGCGAAGCTACGACAACACGGGGTAAAGCTAAACCTCGAGAAGTGCATTTTCGGGGTTCCGAGGGGTATGCTCCTCGGCTTGTCGTGTCAAAACGCGGCATAGAAGCTAATCCCGAGAAGATCTCGACCATTATGGACATGGGGCCGATCAAAAACCTGAAGGGTGTACAGCGTGTCACAAGCTATCTCGCGGCTCTAAGTCGCTTCATAGCACGACTTGGAGAGCGCAACCTCCCACTGTACAAGTTGATGAAGAAATCCGACCACCTCACGTGGACTCCCGAGGTGCAAGAGGTACTCGATTCTCTCAAGAATATGCTCAAGAGTCCTCCGATATTGATCGCTCCGACCACGGAAGAGCCAATGCTCTTGTATATCTCAGCGACAACCCAAGTGGTCAGCACGGCGTTGGTGGTCGAACGAGAAGAGCCCGAGAGGTCTCAAAAGGTGCAACGACCAGTGTACTTCATCAGCGAGGTACTCTCTGACTCCAAGATGCGCTACTCACAAATGCAGAAACTTGTGTACGCGATCTTGATGACCAAGCGCAAGCTTCGGCACTACTTCAACACACATCCCATCACCGTGGTGTCCAAGTATCTGCTCGGGGAGGTCATCCAGAACCCCGAGGCCGAAGGAAGGATCGCCAAGTGGGCACTCGAGTTGATGGGGCAGAACATCATGTATGCTCCACGCAACGCAATCAAATCCAAAGTACTCGCGGACTTCGTGGCCGAGTGGACGGAGATTTAAACTCCCCCCCAGTGTCGATCGAGCACGAGACTTGGACCATGTATTTCGACGCTCGGTCATGAAGGAGGGAGCCGGTGTAGTCCTTTTCTTCATCTCTCCTATGGGCATGCACATGGAATACATGGTGCGACTACATTTCCCGGCATCAAACAACACTGCCGAGTATGAAGCCCTAATTAACGACCTCAGGATCGTTGTCAAACTCGGGATCAAACACCTCGAGATCAGGGGTGACTCGGAGCTAGTTGTGGATCAAGTCATGAAGGACAAGAATTGTGTCGACCCGAAGATGGTGGCATATTGTCAAGACGTACGAGATCTGGAGGGCAAGTTCCACGGCCTCGAGCTGCATCATGTGCTGCGCGACTACAACAAAGTAGCTGGCGTACTCGCAAAGGCCGCATCCAGTCGAAGCCCGATTCCTCACGGGGTCTTCGCGAGTGATCAGCATCAGCCATCCGTGCGAGCAAAGGCGAGAAGCCACCCGGGGAGTCGAAGCCCGAAGTCATGACGATTGATCAGCCACCAGAGGTGAACCTCGATGATCCTGACTGGCGGTTCCCCATCCTCGAGTGGCTAGTCGAGGGGAAGCTCCCCTCCGACCAGATGGAAGCCCAGCGCATCGCCCGCCGAGCGAAAGCTTTCGTCCTCATCGACGGCGAACTCTACAAGCGCGGGGCAGCCGGCATACTCATGTGGTGCATCCTCGGGGATCAAGGCCGTGAGTTGTTGCAAGAAATACATGTCGGCACCTGCGGTCACCACGTCGGTCCGAGAACACTTGTCGGAAAAGCTTTCCGGCAAGGTTTCTACTGCCCCACGGCGGTTGCTAACTCGAAGGACATCGTGCGACGCTGTGAAGGGTGCCAGTTCTATGCTCGACAAACTCATCTCCCAGCGCAAGCGTTGCATACAATCCCCATCACATGGCCTCCGACAAGCGCCCGGGGGCTTCACCACCTTCTCGTAGTGGTTGGCAAGTTCTCGAAGTGGATCGAGGCCCGACCCATCGTCAACGTCCGCTCAGAGGAGGCGGTCTCGTTCTTCACCGATATCATCTATCCGTTCGGCATAACCAACACGATCATCACCGACAACGACACCCAGTTCACGGGGAAGAAATTCCTCAACTTCTGCGACGACAACCACATCCATGTGGATTGGTCTGCTGTATCTCACCCGAAACAAACGAGGAAGTCAAGAGGGTGAACGGTATGATCCTGCAAGGTTTGAAGCCAACAATCTTCAAGTGGCTCGATAAGTTTCGAGCAATATGGGTAGCCGAGCTGCCGTCTGTGTTGTGGAGTCTGCGCACCACACCGTGCCAAGCCACGGGGTTCACACCTTTCTTCATGGTGCATGGCTCCGAGGCGGTCTTTCTCACAGACACCGACTACGGCAGCCGTGAGTACGGGCTTACACCGAGGAAGGGAATCAAGTCACGCTCGAGGACGCGATCGATCAACTCAATGAGACGCGCGACGTAGCACTACTGCGGAGTGCAAAGTGCCAAAGTACCAGCAGGCGCTACGATGCTACCACAAGCACAACATGCGCTCACGTGAGTTCCACGTTGGGGGTCTCGTGCTCCGACGAGTCCAAGGCAGCAAGGACAGGCACAAGCTATCGCCAACTTGGGAGGGGCCGTTCATCATCCATGAGGTGCTCCGACCAGGGACGTACAAGATCCAGTACGAGGACGGGAGGGTCATCACCAACGCATGGAACATCGAGCACATGCACTCATTTTATCCTTGAGTAAATGTTCAAAACTCGTACATCAGTAAGTAGATGTTGTATGCCTTGTTCACATGTCTCTGAGTTCCGAACTTATCGTTGGTGGTGTTCACATGTTTGCGACAACGTTTGAGGCTGAGCAGAGAGTGTCTTTGCACCAAGCCAAAAATGCTCCCTGCTCAGGGGATACCAAGGGCACGATGCCCTCCTTGTTTTTAAGAATTTTTTCAAAAAAAATCCCGACAACTGTGTTGAGATCGATCGCACGAGCAAAAGGTTTTTTAACGGAAACTCAATCTCGCAAAAAGTAAAGATGACTGCTTGCGTGGAATGACGGGTTGCTATTCGTTCAAAGCTCCTAGTGCTTACGCCCCCGCGGCTACAACATGAAGACTTGTGAATACTCCTCTAGTTCCCAGTCTTCATCCGATCTCTTTTCAAGAGTCTCGACTGACCTCCGGGACTCTGGTCCAAGAAAATGTTTTCACAAGCAAAACCTCGACAGGTTACCTCCCGAACCTTCCGAGTTCTCGGGGGCTGCGAACGAATGGTAGCACTTAGCGGATCGAAGAGGCTAAGCTTTCTAACTCCTACGCCTCCGCAGCTCCAGAGTGTGGCTCGATCGCTTCGGCTCTCTAAGTCTGACTGCATGTTGCTGCAGTTGTCCCTAAGCGCTTGTTGACAGTGAAATTCTGTCAACCTAGCCACGAGTTTACCTTCGGTGTTGGCATACGTTTTATATATTATCCATTGGTACTAACCCCTTGGTATAACAAGTTCGTTCGTGCATGTCGGTTTTGGAGTTTTGTGTTTATGCAGGGTTTTAGCGTTGAAAGCAAGACTTCCGGGATAAGTTCATTAAGCACCTCATGACAAGACCTTGAAGCCCGGTTGAAGTCAAGCAATGAAATGAACACGACTCCAAGAGCCCAGGGACCCAACTCGAGAAGATGAAAAACTCCGAGGATCCAGTCAGAAAAGTGTTGAATCTTGCGGGACAAGGAGCTTCATCCAATCCGAAGAGAAATTGACAACAAGGGACAACATGCAGAAGGGGGAAGGATCTCGAAGACTCGAGAAGCAACACCGGGCAAAGGAGGCCGCAGACTGGGCTGAAATGGGCCCAGGTCGGTCGGCCGGACTAGCCCATTTTGAGGCCCAGTCGGCCCCCCTTTGACCTAGGTGCCTCTCGGGCCATTTATAGCCCCCTGACCGAAAGCCACAGATCAATCAATTCGTCATCCGCCGCCGAGGAGCAGAGAAGCTTGAGGGACGCCACCTCGGAGAGGAGGGTTGTGCTAGTTGTATAGGGTCTCCTTAGCCGACGTGGGAACCTTGCATGGAAGACCACGTCCGAGCTCCGGAGCAAGGATCAAGATCGAGGTAGGATCCTGGTGGTGATCTTGTTCATGTAATCATTCATGGTGAAGTTTTTATGGTGAATTCGATTTCTAGCGATCAAGTGCCTTCTCGATGATTTTGTTCTCCCTTGGTTTTGCTTCTTCCCCAATCTATACTTAAGATAGATTGCATAGGGTGCTCTTGTAGCCGCGGTGGCTAGAGGTGCATACCGGACCGACCAAGTGATTTCAACTTTATCTTATCAAGCTCACCCTAGGCTAACCCGCACTAATAGGGATGTGTTGTGACAGAACGGTGGCTCCAAAAGGCGGGCGTCTTCGGAATCGGACCGGAGGCCACGGTTTAAAGATGCTTTTAATGAGATTCGCTTTTTCTATCTTCATCTATCTTGTTTGGAGCTACAACTTATGCATGATCTAGACTCTCTAGATCGGTTATCTCTTTGCTTTCCCTTGCTACCTCTTAGTAGATTAGATTAGATGTGTTTTCATGATGATCTATTATATTAGATGCAACTTGGTTCTTCAAAAGGATTTCCTTTGCTTTACTAGATTGAATCCTTGCGTTGCACATTGTTCCACGGATTTGATACCTTGAGTTCACCACTCGAGGAAAGAAGGGTCCCTTGACTACGATGGGGGATTTGTCTGCTTGCAAATCCATGTGAACTTTGATACGATAATCTACCGTCAACAAGCCCCTTTTTCTAGCGTCGTTGCCGGGGAACAAGCAATCAAGATCCGATCTACTATCGCTCTTGTGAATATTCTTCAGTTTTTCTTTTGATTTTTCTTTTGCATCTCTTAATTTTGATCATCCTCAAAAGAAAAAAATCAATCTAATCTAGTTTTTGATTAACCCTAATTTTTCCTTTATTAGATTTTTTTTTTGCTAACCCTAAACAGAGATGTTTGGCTACCTCTCCAAGAAACCCAAACTTTCTTTTATGGATGATCTAGGAAAACTTTACAGGTAAAGGAGACGTGCAACACAAGCTAAAGGGTTGGAAACCCTAGATCCAAAAGCCGAAGTCGAAGGACCGTCAGAATCTCCAAGGGAATCACCACCTCCAAGTCCAAAGGAAGATCAACCTCAACCGCCACCCATGGGAGAACAACCGCAACCAGAGCGCAAGATCGAGCTATGCACCCCGAACGTCGTTGATCTACCTATCATAAACCTTCAAGACGCCGAAAGGCCGTTCAAGATCAAGGTCTCAACTATCTGCATGGTGCAACACTCGCCTTTCACTAGTAAAGAGGATCCGAACCTTCACCTCCAAGCATTCGTTCCACTATGTCATACTTTCGATGAGGATGGGGTGACTCAAGCTCAAATGAGGGCAAGGCTTTTTCCGTTCTCACTACATGGAAAAGCTTTGAGTTGGTTCCACACTTTACCGGTGAAGTCAAAACAAGATTGGGGAGCATTGATGAGGAACTTTATGAAGGAATTTTATTCGCCGACCAATTGCCCATGGAGACAATTGCGGAAGTTTTGGAGCATTACAATGAATACATGCGAGCCGAATTCCTTGAGTGGCATATCGATTTCCTTAAGAGGAGGATGGAGAAGATGGACATAGAAAGAGAAGCTCAAGACCTAAAGGCTGTCGAGGCAAGATTCACATGTGAGGAGTGTGAGGAGTACGACCATGTCCAAGGTAAACCCCGATTAAAGCAAGTTCGTCGATTCAAGATTTAGTTCCTCTTTTTACGCAATTGAAGGACTTCATGGACGAGCAAGCTAAGATCAACAAGGACGTCGTCACTAAGTTCGACACTATGGAGAAAATATTGGAGAATTTAGATGGAAAGGTGATGGAGGTCGGAAGCTCTATCCATGAAGTGTTCATCACGATGAAGATGCTAGAGACGCAAGTGGGACAACTTGCCGGACAACCGATGGGTAACAAAGGAGAATTTCCGAGACAACCCCAGGGTCCCGAGGAGGCGAAGGCTACTCAAACTCGTTCAGGAGAGATGGAGGATCACACTAAGGAGACCATGAAGATCATGACAGAAGGACCAGAGTTTAAGATGTCGAGCCACTACATGAAGGAAGTTGTTGCATCCGTCAAGACCAAAGGACAAAGCCAGCCTGTGAAGAGCAAAAATATGACTAAGCCGATAAATAAGCTCGTGCCCAAGATGGTGCGGAAGTGGGTACCCAAGATTGCAACGCCTGCAAATAGCGTTGATCCGAAGTAATCAAGTGAAGAAGTCTAGCCATGGACTATAAACGAAGCGCTAGGCGGGAGGCAACCTGTTTCGTCGAGTCAAGAATAAGCTACCAGGAGGACAACCTGATTCCAGGTTTTTCGAGTCTTTTCAAGTAATTTAGTTTTGAAATTTACTACACAAGACATTAGACTTAGAAAGGTTGAACAATATTAGAGGCATAATTCTTGGTTGGATATTTTATTTGGATCATAAACCCTTTACATGAACCATCCTATGTGTTATTTGCTTCTTTTCGAGAAACCAAAACCAAATAAATTCAGAACCTATCTCAACCTCTCATCCTCTTCATGATGTTATGGTTGACTTATTTTACATGCTAAAAACACACGAGTAGAGCCACGCCTTGTACCTAGATGTTATCTAAATTTCAGCACGTGGTAGGACTCGCGTGAACCTAGAAACTTGACTTTTGGTTGGTTTAAAAATCCTTATCCATGGTTTCTCTAGAGTTAGAATTTTTCTAAGCCTCATTTTAATTTTATTTCATTCAAAATCTCTCTCATCTAACCAAAATTAGAACCTAAACCTACGCCCCCATGATCAAGCCGGGAAAAGTTTGCTCTCAACTAATGAAGGCAAACAATACCAGTGAGACCAACATAAAAGTAGTCGGAAAATATTTTCGACTTAAATTTGTTTTTAATGCCTTAAAAACTCCTCTAAATTTATATTTAAACTCATTGAAAGCTCTGAGTTTATTTTTATTTTTTGAAATTAGAGGAGTGCTTAGCGTTAAAACATGCTTAGGGGGAGGCAATCTAGTTAACCTAACCATGCATGCACCATGATGCATCACGAGATGCCCCTCCAACATCTTTTATCAAACCATATGCAAAGGACAAGCATGAGGGGCAGCCTAGGCTTTGTTTTGTAGAAATATCATGGAGGCATGTGAGGCAAGGGAGCATGGAAGTGACTCAAAGTAAAATCATCAAGTGGAAGGAGCAATAATGCAAGCAAAGGAGTGGACGAGAACGTTTGGAAGGTGCAACCCCGTGGAGCACGCGGTCATGAAGAAACAAAGCAAGCATGAGTGCACCAGAGAAGAACCAAGCCAGGACAGGTAAGTCTCCCATCTAGCTCTTTGTTCGTGTGCTCAAGTTTGTAGTTCAGGACCACCTTAGACTTAGCCATCCATCCCGTTTGTTTGGTTCAACAAAACACATCCTAATTCCACTCAAAGTCCATACTCCAAAATAATATTTGTGTACCTTGTTACCGGTTGAAAACCCCGGATATTTATTTGTGAGGGAGAGTGCTGCAACCATGGAAGAAACTACAATTCTTTTCACCAAGAAGAAGGGATCATCGTCGTCCAAGCCATCATCGATAACCTCTTTGAAGAGGCACTCGGTTTCCGATCTCCTCTGGGCATGGAGGAGGACACAGCACTGCCGAGGAGGAACGATACTCTTCTCCTCGACGGGATGAGGACCATACGAAGCTCGTCTATGAGGTTCACCGAACCTCAAGGACGTACGGAGGAGCCGCCCGTCCGACCTCACCGCTCGACATGATCATCCTCTCCACCTCCATACACTTCGTGGTATTCCGAGTATGGGTTTATCATCATGACGGAGGAGGAGGAGGAGAAGCTCACTCACCTTGAGAAGAGGCTTGTGGCAAAAGTCGACTCCTATGACCAAGATCTCCACATATTGGGTTTTCATACGGATATTTACTAGATGTTGGGACACCTAGGTTTGGGTGCAATTCTCCAACGAAGTGTCGGTAAACACCCACACAGGATTCGTCTTAGAAATTCTCATGACCATGGTGCATATCCTTGATGAAGGAGTGTCGAGTCTCTCATTCCGTTTGGAGGGAGTTGAACAAGTGGTTCCCTATGAGTATATTAGGGAATTGCTTGGTTTCAAAAGGGAGCCCCAGAACAAGTGGATGTTCGTGGACGCACATTGGAATGTTTTTGGAGTGTGATCGCGGGAGGAGCCCATCAACAAAGAAATACTATCCGGAACCCCATCATCCAAGTGTTTCACTCATGGATGTGCAAAAGGATTTTGGGGAGAATGAGAGAGACTAAGGTAACCAACACGGAGGTGAATTGGCTTTACTCGGCTTTGATTGCCAGGCAGCCAGTAGACCCCTCTCACCTCATGATCAACTAGTGGTGTTGTGAAGCAACATCAGGATCGGGAGATATTAGGTTCGGGGTGTTACCTCTCCATGTTGGCTATCTTTTTGAAATCGGGTATTACAAGGAACCCGAAGCATCTCCTACCCGGGACTACCCTAAGATTTGAAGAAAGGCAAATATATAAGTGAAGATGAGAGAGGAGGCTTTAAAGTGGCCAAGGTGAATTTACCCCTTCCGGATGGAAGATTAAGACTTTTTCTTGAGGGGAAAGAAGATTGGTTAGAGGAAGGACTTCTTGTGCCGGCAAAGAAAAAAAATAATAAAAGAGGAAGGATTATAGGAGGAGATTTTTCCATGGCCCAAAAGGAGGCGCGCAACAAAATTATGTGCCGCCATTTGGAGGAACCTCGGCGCCGCCGAGTTACCACGGTGATGTACCAATGCAAACATGGGGGAGTGGTGCAGCCATGCCCCCACCAAATTTTGTGGTACCCAACGTAGCCTTTGTGGAGCCATATGCACACCTTCCTCAACCACAACAAAACGTGGCCATCATTGGAGGATGCGCTATAAGAAACATGCAAAATATCGCAGCCATCCAAACCAATGCAAACCAAATGGGTGAAGGAAATGCAAACATCACTTACGAGCTTGGATGCCTTCACTTAGCACCGCCGGGACAATTCATAGTAGGAGTGGTGCAATCCTATTATGAGTGTTGACGGTGAAAATCCGTCAACCTAGCCATGAGTTTACCTTCGGTGTTGGCATGAATTTTATACTTTATCCATTGGTACTAACCCCCGTGGTATAACAAGTTCACGTGTGCATGTCGTTTTTGGAGTTTAATGTTTATGCAGGGATTTAGTGTTGAATGCAAGACTTTCGGGATAAGTTCATCAAGCACCTCATGACAAGACTTTGAAGCCCCGAACAAGTCATGCAATGAAGCAAAACTAACTCCAAGAAGCCGGGGACTTGATCCGAGAAGACGACATACTCCGGGGACCCGACCGGAAAAGTGCCCGAATCTTCCAAGACAAGGAGTTGAGTCCAATTCGGAGAGAAACCGACGACATGGACCCATATGCGAAGGGGGAAGCATCCGGGAAGCAAGGGAACCGACCTCGGGCAAAGGAGCCCGCGGGGCGGGCCTAAATGGGCCCGGGCCGGCCGGCCCGGGCCGGTCGTCCCCGAGCCCATTTAGGGCCCAAATGCGACGCCCTTTGCCCTAGCTGCCGATCGGGCTATTTATAGTCCCCCGACCGAGAGCCACGCGAGAGAGATTTCGTCTTCGGCCGCCGAGAAGCAGAGAGGAGAGGGACACCATCTAGGAGAGGAGAGGGTCGAGCTAGTTGACTAGGGTTTCCCTAGCCGACGTGGGAACCTTGCAAGGAAGACCACGTCGGAGTTCCCGAGCTAGAAGCAAGATCAAGGAAGGATCCCGGTGGTGATCTTGTGTATGTATCATTGTTATAGTTGAATTATCAAGTTGAATCTTTTCCCGGCGATCAAGTGTTTCCTCGAAGATTTCGTTTTTCGATCGGCTTTGCTTATTCCAATTCTATTCTCGAGATAGATTACATAGGGTGTTCTTGTAGCCGCGGTGGCTAGAGGTACACGCCGGATCCTCCGAAAGAATCTCGACTTGTCTTTTGACTCGCCCTAAGCTCCCCGCATGAATAGGGATACGTTGTGACGAACGGGGGTCTCGAAAGGCGGATGTTTTCGGATTTGGACGGGAAACCACGATTTAAAGAGGCTTTTATTAAGATTCGATTTGCTACTTCTTCTTTTGCTTGGAACTTCAACGAAAGGCTTACCCCGATCCCTCTAGATCGGTTTATCTACCTAATCTTACTTTGTTTTCTCCGGTTTTTAGTAGATTAGATTCGTTTTGTGTCTTTTACTTAGATGCATTAGGTCTTTTATCGATTATTGAAGATTACTTGGCTTTAATAGATTAATTCTTGCGTCACACATTTGTTCCACGGATTCGATACCTTGGGTTCACCACTCGAGGGAAGAAGGGTCCCTTGACTACGACGGGAGACTTGT
This sequence comes from Cenchrus americanus, assembly GCA_947561735.1. Classification (NCBI taxonomy): domain Eukaryota; kingdom Viridiplantae; phylum Streptophyta; class Magnoliopsida; order Poales; family Poaceae; genus Cenchrus; species Cenchrus americanus. The sequence continues at coordinate 48,879,784 of OX387244.1, read as the reverse complement.
ACGCTTGCGAGTCACGAACGAACTTTGATACAAACATTAACCGTCAACAAGCCCCTTTTTCTGGCGCCGTTGCCGGGGAGCAAGTGATCAAGATTTGATTTTTTATTGCTTTTTTTTGTAATTTTCAGTACTGATTTTGTTTTATTTTTGCATCTAATAAGCTTCAATCATCCTCAAAATACATCTAATCTAGTTTGTCTAACTCTAGTCTTTATAGATTTGTTTTGTTTTCTAGTTTCTTTTGCATATTTTGTTTATTGCTAACCCTAACGAGAGATGGACGGCTACCTCTCCAACAAACCCGATAATTTTGTGGATGATCCGGAAAAACTTTACGAGGCTAAGGAGACGCGAAGCACATCAAGCTAAAAAGCTGGATTTTGTAGATTCCGAGTCGGAAGACGAAGGATCGCAGAATCTCCGGAGAATTCACCACCTCAAAGTCCGCGGGAGAACCGACGTCCACCGATGGGTGACCAACCACCGGAAGAACGCAAGATTGGGGAGCTATGCACCCCAGACATCATCGACCTACCAATCTTGAACCTCGACGAGATCGGAAGACCGTTCGAGATCAAGACCTCAACAATCCGCATGGTGCAACATTCACCCTTCACCGGCAAAGAGGATCCGAACCTTCACCTCCAAGCATTCATTCAACTATGTCGACTTTCAACATGGATGGGGTGACTCAAGATCAAATGAGGGCAAGGCTTTTTCCGTTTTCACTACTCGGGAAGGCGTTGCAATGGTTCCACTCTCAACCGGCGGAGACGGTGCAAAATTGGAACACGTTGATGAAGGCTTTCATGAAGGAATACTACTCACCGGGTAAAACTCAAAGCTTGCGTAATAAGATTGCCACCTTTGTTCAATATCCTACGAAACTATCTCGGAGGCATTCGAGCGCTTCAACGAGTACACCGGGCGGTTCCACATCACAAGTTCCCGAAAGAAGACCTCGTGCAAAAGTTCTATCAAGGACTCACCATGGCGTCAAGGACGATCATCGATGCATCGGCGGGAGGATCTATCATCGAGCTTACACCGACGGAAGCTTTCACGTTATTCAAGAAGGTCGCGGATAATGACACGTGGGCGTCATCCGGCGCCTACACCCGGCTCAACCTATGGGGAACGTCAAAGGAGTCTTGCAAGTGGAGAAGGAAGACATACTCGAAGGCAAGATCGACTCGCTCATGAGGAGGTTGGAGAAGATGGAGATAGAAAAGAAAGAGGCTCAAGACTTGAAGGCCGCCGAAGCAAGGTCCACATGCGAAGAATGTGGAGAGTATGGCCATGTCCGCAAAGATTGTCCGGAGGAAGCCAAAGTGCTCGACTACATGAGGAAGGGAGAATTGCCGAACTTCCGCTACGGGCAAGGTAGGCCTCAATTTAATGCAAGCTCATCTATTCCTAACGCGGTTCCACTTCGGATACAATTGAAGGAGTTCATGGATGAGCAAGCTAAGATCAACAAGGACACCGTCACCAAGTTCAAGACCATAGACAAGGTGTTGGAGAACATCGATAGCAAAGTGACGGAGGTCGGAAGTTCCAATCATCAAGTGCTCAACATGATGAAGATGCTCGAGACGCAAGTTGGACAACTTGCGGGGCGCCTCACTAATGATGAAGGGAAGCTTCGGGACAACCCAAATGTCCCGAATCGGCGAAGGCCATTCAAACACGTTCGGGGAAGGAGACCGAAGATCCGGAACGTACCGCGGGAGCAAGAAAGCCGAAACCGTCCACCGAGGTGGAAGGAGCTGCTAAAGAGAAGGTTACGGGGATCGTCACCGAGGAACCCGAATTTGAGATGCCGGAAGATGACACGAGGATACCGCAACTCAAGCCACGCTACTTCCGAGGTAAACTTGACAACCACTTTGAGAAGTTTGTGGAAGTTGTGCGTAGACTTAGCATCAACATGCCGTTACTAGATGCCCTACAAGTACCTACATATTCTCGTTACTTTAAAGACATACTTGCAAATAAATATGAGATAGCAACACTCGGGGTAGATCATGTCAAGATGTCCGAGGAGTGTAGTGCGGCTATTGCTTATGGGCCGGAGAAGCAAAAAGACCCCGGTGCCCTACAATTCCATGTTCGGTTGGTTCTTTCAACTTCGAGAAGGCGTTATGCGACCTTGGAGCTAGTGTGAGTGTCATGCCGAGGGATGTGTTCGAGAAGTTACGCCTACCGATGGAGCCTACGGGAATATGTTTGGAGGTGGGTGACAACTCCATTCGCTATCCCTTGGGCATTGCTCGAAGATGTACCCGTGAAGATTGGACACCACTTCATCCCCGTCGACTTCGTTGTGCTCGAGATGGGAGAGAGGGAGAAGCCACCGCTCATCCTAGGGAGGCCGTTCCTCAAGACAAGGGGGGAGCAACTATTGATGTTGGCAAGGGGGAGATCATGTTCGATATCAACGGAGAAAGGAGTTCCTTCAAGTTCCGTCCAAGGATTGAGGCATGCAACATGATTGGAGTGAAGATAGAACCAAAACAAACGGAGGGGCTGAAAAAGAAGAAGGAGCCGAAAAAAGTGAACGTAACGAAAATTAAAGAAGGTGTTGCATCCGTCAAGACAAAGGAAGAGAAGCCGCCTGTGAAGACCAAAAAAATGACTAAGACAGCCAAGCCAAAAGACAAGCCCGTGCCCAAGATGGTGCGGAAGTGGGTACCCAAGATTGCAACGCCCGCAAAGAGCGTTGATCCGGAGTAATCAAGTGAAGAAGTCTAGCTATAGACTATAAACGAAGCGCTAGGCGGGAGGCAACCCGTTTCGTCAAGTCAAGTCAAGAATAAGCTACCGGGAGGACAACCCGATTCCAGGTTTTTCGAGTATTTTTAATAATTTAGTTTTTGAGTTTTACTACGCAAAGACATTAGACTTAGAAGTGGTTGAACAATATTAGAGACATAATTCTTGATTGAATGTTTGCTTTATCATAAACCCTTTGCATGAACCCTCCTATGTGCTTGTTTGATTCTTTTCTTTTCGAGAAACCCCTCAACCAAATAATTTCAGAACCTTAGCTCAACCTTTCACCCTCATTATGGTGCTGAGGTTGGCTTATTTTTCATGCTAAAACCACACGAGTAGAGCCACGATTTATATTCAAGTGTTATAAAAATTCAGCACGTGGTAGGACTCGCGTGAACCTAGAAATCAAAGCTTTTGGTTGATCTTAAAAATCTTTACCCTTGGTTTCTCTAGGATTAGAATTTTTCTAAGCCCATTCTAATTTTGTTTTATTCAAAATCTTTCTTATTTAGCCAAAATTAGAACCTAAACCTATGCCCCCATGATCAAACCGGGAAAACGTTCGCTCTCAACCGATGAAAGCAAACTATACCGGTAAGACGAAAATCGACGTAGTCGAAAAATATTTTCGACTTACATTTGTTTTTAATGGTTTAAAAACTTCTCTAAAATTATGTTCAAGCTCTTGCATGGCTCTGAAAAATATTTTAAAACTCGAATTAGAGGAGTGCTTAACCTTAAACACACCTAAATGGAGGCAATCAAGTTTGAATTAATCATGCATGCACCATTGGATTCCCTTTTATCAACTTTCACCCACTCCACATGCAAAGGACAAGCATGGTGGGCAGCAAGCATCAACTTTGCAGGATTTCAATGGTGGCATGTGAAGCAAGTGGAGCTAGGGAGCATGGACATGACCCAAAGCATGGAGCATCAAGTGGGAGGACCAATAATTCAAGAAAAGGAGTGGACGAGAGCGTTTGGGCGGTGCAACTTGTGGAGCACGCGGGCAGGGAAAGTTGCGAGAGGCGAAATGATCGTCTTTGGGAGAAAGACGCACCGAGGAGGAGCCGTTGGAGCCCCGGGCCGGCCGGCCTAGGCCGGCCGGCCCGCCCTATAAATGGTGCCCCCGGCGCCCGTCTTCTCGCAGCAAGCTTCCCTCTCCTTCCCTTGTTTGTGTGTTCAAGTTTGTGTGCTCAGAACCTCCGTAGACTTAGCCAACCACCCAAGCTTGAGAGCTCAAGAAAAAATCCACCTCCCTAATCCACTCAAAGTCCACATCCGAAGCAAAGAGTTTAAGTGCCTAGTTTACCGGTTGCAACCCGGATTTTTAGTTGAAGAGAGAGTGCAGCAAGCATGTGGAAGAAGACCACAAGTCTCTTCTCTAAGAAGAAGAGTTCGTCGTCGTCCAAGCCGTCATCAACCACGTCTTCGAGGAGGCACTCGGTTTCCGAGTCTCCCCGGAGCATGGAGACGGACACGGCACCACCGAGGAGGAACGACGCTCTCCTCCTTGGTGGGATGAGGGCTGCAAGAAGCACTTCCATGAGGTTCACCGAACCTCGTGGGCACACGGAGGAGCAGCCCGCGCCACCACGACGATCGACTCGCTCAACCGCACCACCTCCTTACACCCCGACACAATCTTCGTACGGCTTCATCATCATGTCGGTGGAGGAGGAGGATAGGCTCGCCAATCTTGAGAAGAGGCTTGTGCCAAACGTCGAGATCGACGACCAAGCACTCCACACCTTGGGTTTTCGCACCGACATAAACTACATGTTGGGGCACCTCGGGTGGATTCAATTCTCCAACGGAATCTCGGTGGACACCCACTTGGGTTACACCTTGGAAATTTTAATGACTATGGCACCCATCGTTGATGATGATGGGGTGCAATGCTTGTCATTCCGTTTGGAGGGAATCCAACAAGTGGTTCCCTACGAGCACGTAAGGGAGCTGCTTGGGTTCCACAAGGGCGCTCCGGAGAAAGTCGACGTGCCTCCCGGCATGTTGGCGGAATTTTGGGGCATGATCTCCGGAGATGCCCATCAACAACGCAAAAGCATCCGCAACCCCATTATCCGGATATTTCACTCTTGGATGTGCAAGAGGGTATTGGGGAGGATGAGGGAAACAAAGGTGACCGACACGGAGTTAAATTGGCTATACTCGGCTTTGATTGCCGGGCAGCCAATCGACCCCTCTTACCTCATGATCAACCGTTGGTGTTGTGAAGCAACATCGGGGGCTAGTGATATTGGTTCGGGGTGTTACCTCTCCATGTTGGCCTTTTCCTTGCGACCGGGGATCGCAAGAAACCCCGCTCACCTTTTGCGCGGTACCTCTCTCGGTTTTGAGTACTTGCGGCAAGGCAAGTACATTAGTGGAGATGAGAGAAGAGGTTACCGATTGGCCATTGTGAACCTCCCTCTTCCGGATGAGAGGCTTAGGCTTTTCACCGAAGGAAGGGAAGATTGGTTGGAAGAGGGAATACTTGTCCCTGCAAGGAAGAACAAAAGAGGAAGGATCGTAGAAGAGGGAACGTCCTCCGCACAAGAGGGTGGAGCACAACCCAATGTGCAACCATCCGGCGGGGTTCCTCCTCCGCCTAGTTATTACGGAGGGTCTCAACAACAAGCATGGGGGGGTGGTGCACCGGTACCCCCTCAAAATTACGTTGTGCCCAACGTTAACTTCGCGGAGGCCTACGCTCATCATCCCCAACCACAACAAAGCATGGCTATTATTGGAGGATACGCTGCAAGAAATGCTCAAAATATCGCAGCCATCCAATCCAACGCAGCTCAACTCGGTGAAGGCAACGCAAATATTGCCTTTGAACTTGGTCGCCTTCACCTTGTTGAGCCAAATCAATTCGACGGAGGAAGCGTTCATTCATATTATGAGCAAGGCTATTATTATCAAGACTATCAACATCAACCACCGGCGGAGGATTAGAGGACTTAAGGAACTTTAGTTTTCTCTTCTTTTCTATTTCTCTGTAATTTTCAGCTTTTGCTCTTATGTGTTTGCGTAGTATTTTTCTGTTTTTATTTAAATTTCAGCAAGCTTGTTATGCTTATTTTCAGTGTGTATTTCAGCTTGATATCACCTTTAATAAAGTCACCACCTTGATTTTTATCATTGGAAAAGTTACAAAATCTGTGCCATGTTGATATATGATTAAAATTGCAGCTTTGTTCATCTTTGTAGTTGATTTATGCATGTTTAAGCTAGTGCTCTCTAAAAAAAATACAGATCTGAATTTATTTAAATGCTAGCTTAATTTTCAGCGGAGGTTATGATTAAAATAAAGACCCATAGTGTTTTATGTGCTCTCAAGTTATGAATGGATTGAAGATGTCTTTTATGCTCAAAAATATTGCTAACCTTGTCACAAATATCACTTGTGTGTTGCTCTACCTATCCAAAGCCTTATATATATTTGAGTGCATAAACCTTAGTGTACAAGATTTATTTTTGAGTGAGTTATTGCAGGCCATGATTTCTCTGGCCCGAGACTAAGAAGTGGTCATTCCGTTTTTGCGTATCTATCTTTTTGCTAGCCTTTTATCCGTGCATTGTGTACCCCCACATCGGTGGTCTCACAAACTTCGCCGGATATCCACCCTTAAAACCAAATATCATTTTTTTGTGATTACCTCCTTGACCACAACCTATCATTGAGAATGGATCATCAATTCAAGGAAGATCGCAAGACGGTGCCAACGTTGAAGATTTCAAGTATCTCTCCAAGGAAAAATATCCGGTACCTACCTTATTTTTCGCCTCTTTGCTCGAGGACGAGCAACGTCTAAGCATGGGGGAGGAGGTAGGTACGGTGCTGCCTTAGAGTTCAAAAGGGAGTATTTTTAAAAAAAAAATATATAATGATGAAAGAAAAAAAAATTCGGCGATGTACATGACTTCCAAGGTGAAGAAAGAAAAAATATATATATATAAGAAAGAAAGAAAGAAAAGAATGAGAAATATAAGAAAGAGAAGAAAAAGAAAAAAATATATTTGTGCGTAAAATGAACTCCCCGGTTCTCTAAGAGTGCATTCAAGGCTTCAAGATAAAAAGATCCATTCTCATTTTCCAACCATGTGCAATCCGATAACGAGGACTTCTTTTGTGCCTCGGGATCACTCTCTCGCCATTTGCACATGTCCACCTATCTAAAAGTGTGTGTATTTTTCTCTTTCCCCTCCTTGATTTAACATTATTTTCCAATGACCTTTTTGACGAGTCTCGGTAAGACCATGAGAAGCTTGTCTTGTTATGACAACACCTCACTTATAAATTCTTGTTAGGACTAAACTTTCCCAAAGCTCCATATAAAGCCTTCCACATATATATGAGAGGGAAAGGAGTAGAATATATAGGCTTGAGAGACAAGTGAGATGAGAGTTTATGAGCAATACATGAGATGATTTAAATTTGTGAATTTGGTTTAGCTTTTCTTTATCTCGATCTTCATTTCAAAAATTCGAGATCCATTTAAAACTTTGTGAGCATGTTAATACTTGTGGGATAAGCTTAATAAGAATCCACCCTCCGTGGAGATGAAGGCTAGTACATTATGGAACTTTAATGAATTAATATTTTGAGAGCATTATGTTTTCTCATGTATGGTCAAATGCAAAGTTTAAACATTGTTTAGCAATGATGATATCCATCGAAGGCTTACTCGAGGACGAGCAAGGTTTAAGCATGGGGGAGATGTTGACGGTGAAAATCCGTCAACCTAGCCATGAGTTTACCTTCGGTGTTGGCATGAATTTTATACTTTATCCATTGGTACTAACCCCCGTGGTATAACAAGTTCACGTGTGCATGTCGTTTTTGGAGTTTAATGTTTATGCGGGGATTTAGTGTTGAATGCAAGACTTTCGGGATAAGTTCATCAAGCACCTCATGACAAGACTTTGAAGCCCCGAACAAGTCATGCAATGAAGCAAAACTAACTCCAAGAAGCCGGGGACTTGATCCGAGAAGACGACATACTCCGGGGACTCGACCGAAAAGTGCTCGAATCTTCCAAGACAAGGAGTTGAGTCCAATTCGGAGAGAAACCGACGACATGGACCCATATGCGAAGGGGGAAGCATCCGGAAGCAAGGGAACCGACCTCGGGCAAAGGAGCCCGCGGGGCGGGCCTAAATGGGCCCGGCCGCCGGCCGGCCCGGTCCGGTCGTCCCGTGCCCATTTAGGGCCCAAATGCGACGCCCTTTGCCCTAGCCGCCGATCGGGCTATTTATAGTCCCCCGACCGAGAGCCACGCGAGAGAAGATTTCGTCTTCGGCCGCCGAGAAGCAGAGAGAGGAGAGGGACACCATCTAGGAGAGGAGAGGGTCGAGCTAGTTGACTAGGGTTTCCCTAGCCGACGTGGGAACCTTGCAAGGAAGACCACGTCGGAGTTCCCGAGCTAGAAGCAAGATCAAGGAAGGATCCCGGTGGTGATCTTGTGTATGTATCATTGTTATAGTTGAATTATCAAGTTGAATCTTTTCCCGGCGATCAAGTGTTTCCTCGAAGATTTCGTTTTTCGATCGGCTTTGCTTATTCCAATTCTATTCTCGAGATAGATTACATAGGGTGTTCTTGTAGCCGCGGTGGCTAGAGGTACACGCCGATCCTCCGAAAGAATCTCGACTTGTCTTTTGACTCGCCCTAAGCTCCCCGCATGAATAGGGATACGTTGTGACGAACGGGGGTCTCGAAAGGCGGATGTTTTCGGATTTGGACGGGAAACCACGATTTAAAGAGGCTTTTATTAAGATTCGATTTGCTACTTCTTCTTTTGCTTGGAACTTCAACGAAAGGCTTACCCCGATCCCTCTAGATCGGTTTATCTACCTAATCTTACTTTGTTTTCTCCGGTTTTTAGTAGATTAGATTCGTTTTGTGTCTTTTACTTAGATGCATTAGGTCTTTTATCGATTATTGAAGATTACTTGGCTTTAATAGATTAATTCTTGCGTCACACATTTGTTCCACGGATTCGATACCTTGGGTTCACCACTCGAGGGAAGAAGGGTCCCTTGACTACGACGGGAGACTTGTACGCTTGCGAGTCACGAACGAACTTTGATACAAACATTAACCGTCAACAATGAGCAAGGGTACAACAACCAAGACTATCAATATCAACCACCAGCGGAAGATTAGAGAGAGGAGGAGCTTTAGTTTAATCTTTCCTTTCCCTCTTTTCTTTAATTTTCAGCTTGTATGTGCCTATCTATGCGTAGTATTTTCAGTTTTTATTTAAATTTTCAGCATATGTGTTTGTGTTTATTTTCATCATGAATAAAATCACCACCTTGTTTTTACCTTTGGTAAAGTTACAAAGTTTGTGCCATGATGATATATGATTATAATTGCTGCTTTATTTATCTTTGTACTTGTTTTATGCATGATTAAGCTAGTGCTCTCTTAAAATACAAATCTGAAATTATCTAAATGCTAGCTTAATCTTTAGCGGAGGTTATGATAAAAATAAAGACTCATAGTGTTTTATGTGCTCTCAAGTTTTAGATGGATTAAAGATGATTTCTTTTTGTTCTTAAAAGTAATGCTAACCTTGTCATAAATACCTCTTGCATGTTGCTCTACCTATCCAGAGCCATATAAATATTTGAGTGCAAAAACTTAGTTTACAAGGCTTATTTTTGGGTGAGTTATTTCAGGCCTTGATTTCTCTGGCTCGAGACTAAGAAGCTGGTCATTCCGTTTTTGCGTATCTATCTTATTGCTAGCCTTTTATCCGTGCATTGTGTATCTCCACATCGGAGATCTCACAAACCTCGCCGGATATCCACCCTTAAAACCAAAATCTCATCTTTTGTGTTTACCTCCTTGACCACATCCTATCATTGCGTATGGATCGTCAATTCAAGGAAGATCGCAAGATGGTGCCAAGATTGAAGATTTCAAGAATCTCTCCAAAGGAAAAATATTTGTAGTACCTACCTTATCTCTATCACCTCTTTGCCCGAGGACGAGCAAATGTCTAAGCATGGGGGAGGAGGTAGGTACAATGCAATTTTAGAGTTCAAGGGGAGCAAATAAAAAAGAAAAGAAAGAAAGAAAGAAGAAGAAGAAAAAGTGAGTATAAAGAAAAAATGTGAAAAGAAAAAAAATATGAGTATGTATGATATAAAAATAAAATAAAGTGAACTCCCCAGTTCTCTAAAGTGCATTAGGAATTTCAAGGTTTTAAGATTAAAAGAATCCAAACTCATTTTTCCAACCATGTGCAATCCGATAACGAGGACTTCCTTTGTGCCTCAAGATCACTCTTTGCCATTTGCACATGTCCACCTATCTCAAGTGTGTGTATTTTTCTCTCCCCCTCCTTGATATAACATTATTTTCCAATGACCTTTTTGACGAGTCTCGGTATGACCATGAGAAGCTTGTCTTGTTTTGACAACATCTCATTTACAATATCTTGGTAGGACTAAAACTTTCCCAAAGAGCTCTATATAAAGCCTACAACTTACACATATGTTATGAGAGGGAAAGGAGTAGAATAAATAGGCTTGAGAGACAAGATGAGATGAGAATTCATGAGCAAGATGCAAGGCGGTTTAAATTTCTGAACTTGGTTTAGCTCTTTTTCGTCTCGTTCTTTATTTCAAAATTTCTGAGATCTATTTAAACTTTGGGAGCATGTTAATACTTGTGGGATAAGCTTAATTAATAATCTACCCTCCGTAGGGATGAAGGCTAGTACATTATAAAACTTTAACGAATTAAACTTTTGAGAGCATTATGTTTTCTCGTGTATGATCAAGTGCAAGGTTTAAACAATTAAAGGCAACAAATGATGTCCATCAAAGGCTTACTCGAGGACGAGCAAGGTTTAAGCATGGGGGATATGTTGACGGTGAAATTCCTATCAACCTAGCCACGAGTTTACCTTCGGTGTTGGCATAAGTTTTATATCTTATCCATTGGTACTAAACCCCTTGGTATAACAAGTTTGTTCGTGCATGTCGGTTTTGGAGTTTTATGTTTATGCAGGGTTTTCGCGTTGAAAGCAAGACTTCCGGGATAAGTTCATCAAGCACCTCATGACAAGACCTTGAAGCCCGGTAGAAGTCAAGCAATCAAGTGAACACGACTCCAAGAGCACAGGGACCCAACCCGAGAAGATGAAAAACTCCAAGGACCCAGTCAGAAAAGTGTCGAAATCTTGCGGGACAAGGAGCTTCATCCAATCCGAAGAGAAACTGACAACAAGGGCCCACATGCAGAAGGGGGAAGGATCTAGAAGACTCGGGAAGCAACACCGGGCAAAGGAGGCCACGGACTGAGCCGAAATGGGCCCAGGCCGGTCGAACCAGGTCGGCCGACCCAGCCCATTTTGAGGCCCAGTCGGCCCCCCTTTGACCTAGGTGCCTCTCGGGCCATTTATAGCCCCCTGACCGAGAGCCACGGATCAATCAATTCGTCATCCGCCGCCGAGGAGCAGAGAAGCTTGAGGGACACCACCTCGGAGAGGAGGGTCGTGCTAGTTGTCTAGGGTCTCCCTAGCCAACGTGGGAACCTTGCATGGAGGACCACGTTCGAGCTTCGGAGCAAGGATCAAGATCGAGGTAGGATGCCGGTGGTGATCTTGTTCATGTAATCATTCATGGTGAAGTTTTTAAGGTGAATCCGATTTCTAGCGATCAAGTGCCTTCTCGATGATTTTGTTCTCCCTTGGTTTTGCTTCTTCCCCAATCTATACTTAAGATAGATTGCATAGGGTGCTCTTGTAGCCGCGGTGGCTAGAGGTGCATACCGGACCAACCAAGTGATTTCAACTTGTTCTTATCGAACTCACCCTAGGCTAACCCGCACGAGTGCGTTGTTACAGAACGGTGGCTCCAAAAGGCGGACGTCTTCGGAATCAGACTGGAGTCCACGGTTTAAAGATGCTTTTAATGAGATTCGCTTTTCTATCTTCATCTATCTTGTTTGGAGCTACAACTTATGCATGATCTAGACTCTCTAGATTGGTTATCTCTTTGCTTTCTCTTGCTACCTCTTAGTAGATTAGATTAGATGTGTTTTCTTGATGATCTCTTAGATTAGATGCAACTTGGTTGATCAAAAGGATTTCCTTTGCTTTACTAGATTGAATCCTTGCGTTGCACATTGTTCCACAGATTCAATACCTTGGGTTCACCACTCGAGGAAGAAGGGTCCCTTGACTACCACGGGGGATTTGTCCGCTTGCAAATTCATGTGAACTTTGATACGATAATCTATGTCGACGGTGAAAATCCGTCAACCTAGCCATGAGTTTACCTTCAGTGTTGGCATAAGTTTTATACCTTATCCATTGGTACTAACCCCCGTGGTATAACAAGTTCACGTGTGCATGTCGGTTTTGGAGTTTAGTGTTTATGCAGGGTTTTAGCGTTGAAAGCAAGACTTTCGGGATAAGTTCATCAAGCACCTTATGACAAGACCTTTTATTGCCTTTTTGTAATTTTCAGTTTTCTTTTTGTTTTTCTTTTTGCATCTACTAAACTTTGATCATCCTCACAATACATCTAATCTAGTTTGTCTAACCCTAGTTTTTATAGCTTTGTTTTTACTTTCTAGTTTTTGCATACTTTGTTTATTGCTAACCCTAACAGGAGATGGACGGCTACCTCTCCAACAAACCCGATAATTTTGTGGATGATCCAGAAAAACTTTACCGGCTAAGGAGACGCGAAGCACATCAAGCTAAAAAGCTGGATTTTGTAGATTCGGAGTCGGAAGACAAAGGATCGAAGGAATCTCCGAAGAATTCACCACCTCAAAGTCCTCGGGAGAATCGACTTCCACCGATGGGAGACCAACCACCACAAGAACGCAAGATTGGGGAGCTATGCACCCCGGACATCATCGACCTACCAATCTTGAACCTTGAGGAGATCGAAAGACCATTCGAGATCAAGACCTCAACAATCCGCATGGTGCAACATTCACCCTTCACCGGTAAAGAGGATCCGAACCTTCACCTCCAAGCATTTATTCAACTATGTCAGACTTTCAACATGGATGGGGTGACTCAAGATCAAATGAGGGAAAGGCTTTTTCCGTTCTCACTACTCGGGAAGGCTTTGCAATGGTTCCACTCTCAACCGGCGGAGACGGTGCAAAATTGGAACACGTTGATGAAGGCTTTCATGAAGGAATACTACTCGCCGGGTAAAACTCAAAGCTTGCGTAATAAGATTGCCACCTTTGTTCAATATCCTACGGGAACTATCTCGGAGGCATTCGAGCGCTTCAACGAGTACACCCGTGCAGTTCCACATCACAAGTTCCCGAAGGAAGACCTCGTGCAAAAGTTCTATCAAGGACTCACCATGGCGTCAAGGACGATCATCGATGCATCGGCGGGAGGATCCATCATCGAACTTACACCGACGGAAGCTTTCACTCTATTCAAAAAGGTCGCGGATAATGACACATGGGCGTCATCCGGGCGCCTACATCCGGTTCAACCCACGGAGAATGTCAAAGGAGTCTTGCAAGTGGAGAAGGAGGACATACTTGAAGGTAAGATCGACTCGCTCATGAGGAGGTTGGAGAAGATGGAGATAGAAAAGAAAGAGGCTCAAGACTTGAAGGCCGCCGAAGCAAGGTCCACATGCGAAGAATGTGGAGAGTATGGCCATGTCCGCAAAGATTGTCCAGAGGAAGCCAAAACGCTCGACTACATGAGGAAGGGAGAATTGCCGAACTTCCGCTGCGGGCAAGGTAGACCTCAATTTAATGCAAGCTCATCTATTCCTAATGCGGTTCCGCTTCGTATACAATTGAAGGAGTTCATGGATGAGCAAGCTAAGATCTACAAGGACGCCTTCACCAAGTTCAAGACCATAGAAAAGGTGTTGGAGAACATCGATAGCAAAGTGACGGAGGTCGGAAGTTCCAATCATAAAGTGCTCAACTTGATGAAGATGCTCGAGACACAAGTTGGACAACTTGCGGGGCGCCTCACTAATGATGAAGGGAAGCTTCCAGGACAACCTAAAAGTCCTGAATCGGCGAAGGCCATTCAAACACGTTAGGGAAAGGAGACCGAAGATCCGGAACGTTCCGCGGGAGCAAGGAAGCCTAAACCATCCGCCGAGATGGAAGGAGTTGCTAAAGAGAAGGTTACGGGGATCGTCACCGAAGAGCCCAAATTTGAGATGCCGGAGGAAGACACGAGGATACCGCAACTCAAGCCACGCTACTTCCGAGGTAAACTTGACAACCACTTTGAGAAGTTTGTAGAAGTTGTGCTTAGACTTAGCATCAACATGCCATTACTAGATGCCCTACAAGTACCTACATATTCTCGTTACTTTAAAGACATACTTGCAAATAAATATGAGATAGCAACACTCGGGGTAGATCATGTTAAGATGTCCGAGGAGTGTAGTGCCGCTATTGCTAATGGGCTAGAGAAGTAAAAGGACCCCGGGTGCCCTACAATACCTTGTTCCGTTGGTTCTTTCAACTTCGAGAAGGCATTATGCGACCTTAGAGCAAGTGTGAGCGTCGTGCCGAGGGATGTGTTCGAGAAGCTACGCCTACCAATGGAGCCTACGGGTATATGTTTGGAGTTGGGAGATAACTCCATTCGCTATCCCTTGGGCATTGCCGAAGATGTACCCGTGAAGGTCGGACACCACTTCATCCCCGTCGACTTCGTTGTGCTCGAGATGGGAGAGAGGGAGAAGCCGCCGCTCATCCTTGGGAGGCCTTTCCTCAAGACCGTAGGAGCTACTATTGATGTTGGCAAGGGGGAGATCATGTTCGATATCAACGGAGAAAGGAGTTCCTTCAAGTTCCGTCCAAGAATCGAGGCATGCAACATGATTGGAGTAAAGGGAGAACCAAAGGAAAAGGAGGGGCTAAAAAAGAAGAAGGAGCCAAAAAAATGAACGTAAAGAAAATCAAAGAAGGTGTTGCATCCGTCAAGACAAAGGAAGAGAAGCCGCCTGTGAAGACCAAAAAAATGACTAAGCCGGAAGACAAGCCCGCGCCCAAGATGGTGCGGAAGTGGGTACCCAAGATTGCAACGCCCGCAAAGAGCGTTGATCCGAAGTAATCAAGTGAAGAAGTCTAGCTATAGACTATAAATGAAGCGCTAGGCGGGAGCCAACCCGGTTCGTCGAGTCAAGAATAAGCTACCGGGAGGACAACCCGATTCCAGGTTTTTCGAGTCTTTTTAATAATTTAGTTTTGAGTTTTATTACGCAAAGACATTAGACTTAGAAGTGGTTGAACAATATTAGAGACATAATTCTTGATTGAATATTTTACTTTATCATAAAACCTTTGCATGAACCCTCCTATATGCTTGTTTGTTCTTTTCTTTTCGAGAAACCACAACCAAATAATTTCAGAACCTAACTCAACCTTTCACCCTCATTATGGTGCTGTGGTTGACTTATTTTTCATGCTAAAAACACACGAGTAGAGCCATGACTTATATCTAGGTGTTATTTAAATTTCAGCACGTGGTAGGACTCGCGTGAACCTAGAAACTAAACTCTTGGTTGGTTTAAAAATCCATATCCTCGGTTTCTCTAGGATTAGAATTTTTTAAGCCTCATTTAATTTTGTTTTATTCAAAATCTCTCTTATTTAGCCAAAATTAGAACCTAAACCTATGCCCCAATGATCAAGCCGGGAAAAGTTTGCTCTCAACCGATGAAGGCAAACTATACCGGTGAGACCGATATCAACGTAGTCGGAAAATATTTTCGACTTACATTTGTTTTTAATGGTTTAAAAACTACTCTAAATTTATGCTTGAGCTCTTGCATGGCTCTGATTTTTAATTTCGAATTAGAGGAGTGCTTAACCTTAAACACACCTAAAGGGAGGCAATCTAGTTTGAATTAATCATGCATGCACCATTGGATACCCTTTCATCAACTTTCATCAAGACCACATGCAAAGGACAAGCATGGTGGGCAGCAAGCATCAACTTTGCAGGAATTTCATGGTGGCATGTGAAGCAAGTGGAGCAAGGGAGCATGGACATGACCCAAAGCATGAAGCATCAAGTGGAAGGACCAATGATGCAAGAAAAGGAGTGGACGAGAGCGTTTGGGCGGTGCAACTCGTGGAG
Source organism: Cenchrus americanus (assembly GCA_947561735.1). NCBI lineage: Eukaryota > Viridiplantae > Streptophyta > Magnoliopsida > Poales > Poaceae > Cenchrus > Cenchrus americanus. The sequence continues at coordinate 48,863,879 of OX387244.1, read as the reverse complement.
CACGCGGACAGGAAAGTTGCAGAGGAGAAATGATCGTGCTGGAAGAAAGCCGAGGTGGGGAGGAGCACCAGGCCACCCAGGCCGCTCGGCCCAGGCCGGCCGGCCTCCCCTACTTAAGGAGCCCCCAGGCTCCCGTTTTCTGCAGGAAAGCTTCCCTCTCCTCCTTAGTTTGTGTGTTCAAGTTTGTGTGCCTAGAACCTCCATAGACATAGCCAACCTTCCCAAGCTTGATATCTCAAAAAATCCACATCCTTAATCCACTCAAAGTCCACATCCTGAAGTAAGATTTTAAGTGCCTAGTTACCGGTTGCAACCCGGAGTTTTAGTGGAAAGAAGAGTGCAACAACCATGTGGAAGAAAACCACAAGTCTCTTCTCCAAGAAGAAGGGTTCATCGTCATCCAAGCCATCGTCGACGACTTCTTCGAGGAGGCACTCGGTTTCCGAGTCTCCTCGGAGCATGGAGACGGATACAGCACCACCAAGGAGGAACGATGCTCTCCTCCTTGGTGGTATGAGGGCTGCAAGGAGCACGTCCATGAGGTTTACCGAACCTCAAGGGCACACGGAGGAGCCGCCCGTGCCACCACGACGATCGACCCGTTCGACCGCGCCACCTCCATACACTCTGATTTATTCCTCGTACGGCTTCATCATTTTGTCATCGTCAGAGGAGGAGAAGCTCTCTCGTCTTGAGAAGAGGCTTGTGCCCAACGTCGAGTTCGACGACCAAGCACTCTTCAGCTTGGGTTTCGGCACCGACATATACTACATGTTGGGGCACCTTGGATGGGTGCAATTCTCCAACGGAATATCGGCGAACACCCACAAGGAGTTCGCCTTGGAAATGTTGATGACCATTGCACCTATCCTTGATGATGGGGTGCAAAGCTTATCATTCCGTTTGGAGGGAGTCTAACAAGTGGTTCCCTACGAGCATGTTAGGTAGCTACTTGGATTCCATAAGGGAGCTCCGAAGAAAGTTGACGTGCCACCCGGCATGTTAGATGGATTTTGGAATTTGATCTCCAGAGAAGCCCACCAACAACGCAATTGCATCCGCAACCCCATTATCCGGATATTTCACTCTTGGATGTGCACGAGGGTATTGGGGAGGATGAGGGAGACGAAGGTGACCGACACAGAGTTGAATTGGCTCTACTCGGCTTTAATTGCCAAGCAGCCAATAGACCCCTCATACCTTATGATCAACTGTTGGTGTTGCGAGGCAACATCGGGGGCGGGACATATTGGTTCGGGGTGCTACCTCTCTATGTTAGCCTTCTCCCTATGGCCGGGGATCACAAGAAACCCCGACCATCTTTTGCGTGGTACCTCTCTCGGCATTGAATATTTGCGACAAGGCAAATACATTAGTGGAGATGAGAGAGGAGGTTTTCGTTTGGCCATGGTGAACCTACCCCTTCCGGATGCAAGGCTTAGGCTTTTCGTCGAAGGGAGGGAAGATTGGTTGGAAGAGGGACTCCTTGTCCCGACAAGGAAAAACAAAAGAGGAAGAATCGTAGAGGAGGGAACATCCTCCGCACAAGCGAGTGGTGCACAACCCAATGTGCCACCATTCGGCGGGATCCCTCCTCCGCCAAGTTATTACGGAGGGCCACAAGAGCAAGCATGGGGGGTGGTGCACCGGTACCCCCACCAAATTATGTGGTGCCCAACGCAAACTTCGCGGAGCCCTACGCACAATATCCCCAACCACAACAAAGCATGGCCATAATTGGAGGGTATGTTGCGAGAAACACCCAAAACGTCGCAGCCATCCAAGCCAACGCGGCTCAACTTGGTGAGGGCAATGCAAATATTGCCTATGAGCTTGGACGCCTTCACCTAGTGGAGCCGAATCAATTCGCTGGAGCGAATGTCCAACCCTACTACGAGCAAGGGTACTACTATCAAGATCATCAACACCAACCACCGGCGGAGGACTAGGAAGATTAAGGAACTTTAGTTTTATTTTCTTTTCCCTTTCTCTGTAATTTTTAGCTTTTGTTTGTGTGTGTTTGCGTAATATTTTCTGTTTTTATTTAAATTTCAGCAAGTGTGTTTGTTTATTTTCAGTTTGTATTTCAGCTTGATTTCATCATTAATAAAGACACCACCTTGATTATATCATTGGAAAGTTACAAAAATTTGTGCCATAATGATATATGATTATAATTGCCGCTTTGTTTATCTTTTGTAATTGATTTATGCATGTTAAAGCTAGTGCTCTCTTAAAATACGAATCTGAATTTATTTAAATACTAGCTTAATCTTTAGCGGAGGTTATGATTAAAATAAAGACCCATAATGTTTTATGTGCTCTCAAGTTATGAATAGATTAAAGATGGTTTTTATGCTCAAAAATATCGCTAACCTTGTCATAAATATCACTTGTGTGTTGCTCAACCTATCCAAAGCCTAATATATATTTGAGCGCATAAACCTTAGTGTCAAGATTTATTTTTGATTGAGTTATTGCAGGCCATGATTTCTCTGGCCCGAGACTAAGAAGCTGGTCATTCCGTTTTTGCGTATCTATCTTTTTGCTAGCCTTTTATCCGTGCATTGTGTATCCCCGCATCAGAGATCTCACAAACCTCGCCGGATATCCACCCTTAAAACCAAATATCATCTTTTGTGATTACCTCCTTGACCACAACCTATTGTTGAGAATGGATCATCAATTCAAGGAAGATCGCAAGACGGTGCCAACATTGAAGAATTCAAGTATCTCTCCAAGGAAAAATATTTCCGGTACCTACCTTATTTATCGCCTCTTTGCTCGAGGACGAGCAACGTCTAAGCATGCGGGAGGAGGTAGGTACGATGCAATTTTTAGAGTTCAAAGGGGAGCATTTAAAAAAAGAAAAGAAGAAAGTTCAAAGGGGTGTCAATTAAGAAAATCAAAACTCCAAGGTGAAAGTCTCGTGACCGAATGAATGACAAGAAAAAAATGAATGGATGAGAAAAAAGAAAGAAAGAAAAAAAAGAAGGAGAAATATGAGAAAGAGAAAAAAATATGAGTATGCGTAAAGTGAACTCCCCGGTTCTCTAAAGTGCATTAGGAAATTCAAAGCTTCAAGATTAAAAGATCCATTCTCATTTTCCAACCATGTGCAATCCGATAACGAGGACTTCCTTTGTGCCTCGGGATCACCCTTTGCCCTTTGCACATGTCCACTCATCTCAAGTGTGTCTATTTTTCTCTTTCCCCTCCTTGATTTAACATTATTTTCCAATGACCTTTTTGACGAGTCTCGGTAAGACCGTGAGAAGCTTGTCTTGTTTTGACAACACCTCATTTATAAAATCTTGGTAGGACTAAACTTTCCCAAAGCTCCATATAAAGGCTACCACACATATATGTTATGAGAGACAAGTGAGTTGAGAGTTCATGAGCAATATACAAGATGATTTAAATTTGTGAACTTGGTTTAGCTTTTTTTCATCTCGTTCTTTATTTTCAAAAATTCTGAGATCTATTTAAACTTTGTGAGCATGTTAATACTTGTGGGATAAGCTTAACTAAGAATCTACCCTCCGTAGAGATAAGGCTAGTACATTATGGACTTTAATGAATTAAATTTTTGAGAGCATTATGTTTTCTCATGTATGATCAAGTGCGAGGTTTAAACATTGATGGGCAACGATGATATCCATCGAAGGCTTACTCGAGGACGAGCAAGGTTTAAGCATGGGGGAGATGTTGACGGTGAAAATCCGTCAACCTAGCCATGAGTTTACCTTCGGTGTTGGCATAAGTTTTATACCTTATCCATTGGTACTAACCCCCGTGGTATAACAAGTTCACGTGTGCATGTCGGTTTTGGAGTTTAGTGTTTATGCAGGGTTTTAGCGTTGAAAGCAAGACTTTCGGGATAAGTTCATCAAGCACCTTATGACAAGACCTTGAAGCCCCGTACAAGTCATGCAATGAAGCAAACTTAACTCCAAGAAGTCAGGGACTTGATCCGAGAAGACGACAATCTCCGAGGACCTAACCTGAAAAGTGCCGAATCTTGCAAGACAAGGAGTTATGCCTAATTCGGAGAGAAACTGACGACATGGACCTACATGCAGAAGGGGGAAACATCCAGAAAGCAAGGGAACCGACGTAGAGCAAAGGAGGCCTTGGGCTGGGCCTGGATGGGCCCAGGCCAGCCGGCCCAGGCCGGTCGGCCCAGCCCTGTCCAGGGCCTGTTTGCCCCCTCCTTTGCCCTAGCCGCCATTCGGGCTATTTATATCCCCCTGACCGAGAGCCACGGAGGATACAATTCGTCATCGGCCGCCGAGGAGCAGAGAAGAGAGGGACACCATCCCGGAGAGGAGAGGGTCGAGCTAGTTGACTAGGGTTTCCCTAGCCGACGTGGGAACCTTGCACGGAAGACCACGTCGGAGTTCCCGGAGCTAGAAGCAAGATCAAGGAAGGATCCCGGTGGTGATCTTGTGTATGTATCATTGTTATAGTTGAATTATCAAGTTGAATCTTTTCCTAGCGATCAAGTGTTTCCTCGAAGATTTCGTTTTTCGTTCGGCTTTGCTTATTCCAATTCTATTCTCGAGATAGATTACATAGGGTGTTCTTGTAGCCGCGGTGGCTAGAGGTACACGCCGGATCTTCCGAAAGAATCTCGACTTGTCTTTGACTCGCCCTAAGCTCCCCGCATGAGTAGGGATACGTTGTGACAGAACGGGGGTTCCGAAAGGCGGATGTTTTCGGATTTGGACGGGAAACCACGATTTAAAGAGGCTTCTTATAAGATTCGATTTGCTACTTCTTCTCTTGCTTGGAACTTCAACAAAAGGCTTACCCCGATCTCTCTAGATCGGTTTATCTACCCAATCTTACTTTGTTATCTCCGGTCTTTAGTAGATTAGATTAATTTTGTGTCTTTTATCTAGATGCATTAGGGTTTCTTTTACTGAAGATTGGAGTTACTTGGCTTTACTAGATCAACTTTTGCGTCACACATTTGTTCCACGGATTCGATACCTTAGGTTCACCACTCGAGGGAAGAAGGGTCCCTTGACTACGACGGGAGACTTGTCCGCTTGCAAGTCATAAACGAACTTTGATATAACTATTAATCGTCAACAATCTACCGTCAACAACGCTCGGAAGTAATCGGGGAGTAGCGCGATTCGGATAAAGACCTTAGCTACACCCTTGGTAGCCATACAACTTGTTCGACTTATTACAATAAAACAGTTCATGGCACATTTAATTTGAGGGCCCGGGGACTTCTGGGTCCTCTGATTCTTCTCGTGGCAGCAACTCCAAGTCTTTCAGGGCGGTGTCGGTCGTGTCGCGTGTCAAGGCGGAGTAGTCTTCCTCCAGCTCATCGCATTGGTCGTCGGAGATACCCGGGGCCCAGCCGCCACTCAGCGTCGTGCGGTCCAGCCCTTGGTAATGCGACTCGAACATGGAGAGGACCCGGTAAACCACGCGACGGGCCATCAACTCAAGCTCTCGCACCACGTCAGGAAGGCGCCCGACCTCTTCAATCAGCGTCTCGGGCATCATCAGTCCAAGCGACACGCCGAGCCCGGCCATGGCCGAGCTCATCGCCCTTCCGAGCTTGGCGATGTCTCCAATGGCTTTCTGGTTGATGGCCTCCGACTTGCGCTGGGCGTCATGGGCCTGGCTCAGGGCGGTTGCGTCCTGCTCCCGGGACACCCGAGATTGCTCCAACTCGGTCTGAGCCTCTGAAAAACAAAAAAGGGCGAGAAGTCATGGTGGGCTCACGAAAGAGGGGAAGACAGAACCAAAGCTTGACACTCACTCTGAAGCTGCTCTAACAAGTGCCCGATGGCGCCCTCCTTCTCGATGACCTTGAGGAGAGCAGTGTTCCGCTCCTACTTGACCTTCGCCGGTTTCGCAACCATTCCGGCGCGGATCACGCGCGCCCATGCAACCACGACCAACAAATCAGGATGTGATGAGGAGCAGGCAGTGAACCAGACAAGGAAAGAAAGGGGCCACGCGACTCACCCTCAAGATCTTGCGACAACTTGGCATTGTTGTTGCACAGCTACGTTGCCTCCTTGGTGACCAGCTGGAGTTGGTTCGTGACCTAGGAGAACTGGTGGCCCGTGGTCACCAGGTCCGTTGTGGCCGTGCCCAGATCGCGCTCCAGCTCTGACACCTTCACCTCGAGTGCCGCCTTCTCGCGAGCGGCGGCCTGGGTGGCGTCCCGGGAGGCAGTCTCGGTGGCGGCCGCAGCAGTCTTGGCCCTCTCGGTGGCTTCCTCAGCAGACACCGTGGCTGCCCGAAGCTTCTCGACCTTGGCCTCGGTGACAGTAAGCCTCGACGCCAGCGAGTCCCACTCAGTGGTAGCTGCTGCAGTGACGGTCTCGGTGGAGGTGGCGCGATCCTCTGTCGATTGGCGGGCGGCTTCAAGGGACGTCCGCATGAACGCCTCGCTCACCACGGCAGCGGCCGCCACCACCCGAGCTACGACGAGCTGCATCTCCAGTTGGGCCCGTTCTGCACGGAGCTCACGCGCCGCACAGGCTCGTCTCTGACCCGATGACACGAGGGTCCGCCTCCAGCAAAGCGAAGATAAGTGGCACTTCTCGAGAAGACCAGAGAATTGAAGACACAAGTTTCAAAAAAGAAAGACTTACTGAGGTCGTGGGGAGGATCAGCTCATTGAAGGCACGACGCGCCCAATTCAATCTGTGCTCCAGGGTGTTGCGCGTTGTAACCTCCTCGTCATCTTCGGCGCCGTCGCCGGGCTCGGAAGTGGCCGCCCACGAGGCACGGGCGAGCTCGAGGGTCTGGGTTTCACCGCCCGCCGCGCCCTGCAGCAACACTGTGCCCATGTCCTCCTCGGCCTCTTGGATCTCTGGGGAGGTGGCTCTTGTCGCCTCCTCGGGAGCGGCGCGCTCCTGAAGGTCCGCGGCGGGCTCATCCCACCCGACGGCCTCATCAGCGCCAGTGGAAACCGGGTGGGGCGACGATGACCCCGCCTCTCCGACAACATCCTCCGTTGCACCGGCTGCTACGGCGGCGGCCATAGGTTCAGCTGTCTCAGCTGGCTGGGGGAGGGACACCTCCTGGCACTCGCTGGTCGGCAGTGGCGCGGACATGGCCGCGACCGACTCCATGCCGGCCGCGGACTCCTCAGGGACCGCTTCTGCTGTCTTCGGCGCGGCGGAGGGAGCAAAGCCACCAGCACGCTCGTACTGGTGCAGTGCCTGCGAGACCAACGCGATCGTCTCCAGGATTGACGGCTCGACGAACATTCGCTCCGCCTCCACATCCAACGCCTTGCTCGGCAGCTCAGGGGCTTCGAGATCAACGATCCCAACGCCAGGGAAGTCTATATACCTGCTCTTCGCCAGCTCCATCACTTCCTCGATGGTGACGGCGCCCATGGTCGAAGAAGTCTCCGCTGCTCCCGCGGCCGGGGAAGGCTCTGGCACCTCAGCGACTGGGGAAGGCTCCGGCACCTTTGCGGCCGGAGAAGGATCTGCCACCTCTACCACCGGAGTAGGCTCCGACACCGGGGTCATCACGACATCGCGACCCCCGATAATGGGGGAGGCACCGAATCGTCATCCAAGACCACCACCACATCTGCGCCGCCCGGGCCGGCCCCGCCCGGAGGCTCCAAGGTCGCTCGAAGGGTGGTTGTCTCCGCGGCCCCCTGTCCCTCCTCAACGACGGCAGCAGGGACTGGTGGGGGCGGCGCGCTCGATTCCTCCACCACGGCGACCATGGACGGCTCCTCTTCATCCTGCGCCGACAACAGATCAGTGCACGAGGGCTGGGGTGGGGCTCGGAAGTCACCACCTGCGCGCTCAGCGCCAGGCGCTTCAAGGGCGCAAAGCTGAGCACGCCAGTATCGGCGTACCTTCAAGAAGGCAAAAAACAGCGTCAATAGACAAAATAAGTCAGAAGACCTACGATAAAAGATCTGAAGTCGGGAACTTACATCTTGGAGCGCACCTGGGGTTTCTTCGCTGGGTGGCCCGACAAGCCCTGCTCGGGGGCTGCGCGTTTCGAGCCCACCAACTCGGGGGGCACTCCACTTCGGTCCGCCGCCTCAATGGCGGCAACGCACTCCCCCGCCCGCTCGGGGGCTGACCCTCCGGCCTCCACGACAGCCGGGGTTGGACCTTGTCCCCCGCCGGTGACGAAGGACACGTGAACGTACGGGGCTCTGCCACCCCGGATAAGTAATGATTGCAGGCGCCGCGGGGCGGCGTCGGAACCCACCGCCTGCGGCGCGCCCGGCGTCGATGCCGAGTCCGACGACTTCCCCCGCGATCGACAACTCTGTAGGGAGTCAGAGTCGGGGCGGTCGGAGTCGTCGTAAAGCTAGCGGGCAGAGGCCGGCCGCTCCTTCGATCTTCTCGGGGGGTCAGCTTGGCGGGGTGCGGATCTCTGCGACTCGGGGGCGCCTGTCTGTAGACGGTGTATAATCGTATTAAACTTCAAGTAGACTTGCAAGCGGACAAGTCTCCCGTCGTATCAAGGGACCCTTATTCGCTTGAGTGGTGAACCCAAGGTATCGAATCCGTGGAACAAACGTGTGATGCAAGAGTTGATCTAATAAAGCCGAGAAACTTAGATCTTCAAGAGGTGAAACCTATGCATCTAATCTTAAAGAACATCACAAGAACGAATCTAATCTACTAAAGACCGGAGGTATCAAGAGATAGAGGTGCATAGATAAACCAATATAGAGAGATTGGATAAAGACTTTGTTGAAGTTCTGAGCAAAGGAAGAAATCACAAGTTCAATCTCATTAAAAGCCTCTTTAAACCACAGTTTCCCGTCTGACTCTGAAAACGCCCGCCTTTTGGAGCCACCGTTCTGTCACAATGCAACCCTATTCGTGCGGGTTAGTCTAGGGCGAGTCCAAGGACAAGTTGAAATATTTCAAAAGGTCAGGCATGCAGCTCTAGCCACTACGGCTACAAGAACATCCTCGGTGATCTATCTCGAGAATAGATCTTAAGATAAGAAAAGCCAATCGAAATCAAAGACGTAGGAGAAACACTTGATCGCTAGAAATCGGATTGCAACATGATAATTCAACATAGTACATGATACATGAATCAAGATCACCACCGGGATCCTACCTTGATCTTGCTTCTAGCTCCGGGAACTCCGACGTGGTCTTCCTTGCAAGGTTCCCACGTCGGCTAGGGAGACCCTAGTCAACTAGCTCGACCCTCTCCTCTCCGAGATGGTGTCCCTCTCTTCTCTACTCCTCGGCGGCTGATGACGAATGAATTGATGCGTGGCTCTTTGCCTCAAGGCTATAAATAGTTCGAATGGCGGCTAGGTCAAAGGGGGCTGACTGGGCCCCGGAGTGGGCTGGGCCGGCCGGCCTGGGCCCACTTCGGCCCAGTTAGCTGCCTCCTTCGCCCGGTGTTGGTTCCCGAGTCTTCTTGATCCTTCCCCCTTCTGCATGTGGGCCCTTGTCGTCAGCTTCTCTCCGAATTGGATGAAGCTCATTGTCCTGCAAGATTCGACACTTTTCTGACTGGGTCCTCGGAGTTTGTCATCTTCTCAGGTTTGGTCCTTGGGCTCTTGGAGTCATGTTCACTTCATTGCTTGACTTGTACCGGGCTTTAAGGTCTTGTCATGAGGTGCTTGGTGAACTTATCCTGGAAGTCTTGCTTTCAACGTTAAAACCCTGCATAAACAGTAAACTCCAAAAAAGACATGCACGAACGAACTTGTTATACCAAGGGGGTTAGTACCAATGGATAAGATATAAATCTCATGACAACACCGAAGGTAAACTCATGGCTAGGTTGATGGAATTTCACCGTAAACACCGTCCCGCTGGGCACCGCACGAGGGCGGACCGTCCGTTGGTCCTCTCGGGTAGGGCGAGCTGCTGGTCGCGAAGTCGAGCCCACATTCTTGTCGCGCGCGGCCGCCAGCGGCTGTCGCGACGACGACACTTCGGTGTTGCGGGGAGGCGACGACGAGGACGACCCCGACATGTCGCTCTAGTCGACCGCGACGTTGGCAACGTCGCCGCTCCACGACGGCTCAGGCAATGGGTCTTCATCGGAGGAGACGCCAAGCTCCTCCGCCTTCTGCCTCTTGATGCGGTTGTTGTTTCGATCGCGCTTGGCGATCTGGCGTTTCTTGTGGCGCGCCATGCGCGCGGCGCGCCGCTTCTCCGCCGCGGCCTTGTTCCGGTTAAAAATCACATCCTTCGATAGAGGCGCCTTGACCGAAACGAGGTAAGCGCACTTCAACTACAACGGCAAGAAGGCGTGAAGGTCAGCCGGGGAAGAAGAGCTCCAAGAAGATTGACATTACAACAAAAGCAAATAAGATGCATCGAGAAAACAAACAACTGATAACTTTTTCTGTCCCTGCGTTGGGGAGCATCGGGGGCAGCCGCGACGATGGCCACGAGTAGGTCGAACTCCCGATTGCCTGCACCACGCGGCGCTGGACCTCGAGAGACAACAGGAGCGACGGCGCGGTCACTGTTCCATCCCAAGGGGGCGGTCGGCCGTCATCTCGCAGAGGCGAAGCAGCCGCCTCCAGAGTGGCACGACACCTCGGGTGTGATATTGCCTGATCACTTCCACCTGGGTGACTCCAGCTCCTCGGAGACGCCCCAGCACAGCCCAGTGGTTCTTGAGGATTTTCTCCTGCTCCTTCTTGGCAGGGCCATCTATCCAACTTCTTCGTGACTCTGTGATGGAGTTCCCAGTGTACGCGGGTGTTGACGGATAAAAGACGTATCCCTCTACGATCCGCAAGCGTACGGACCACACACCTTTTTCACCACGGGATTCCCAAGGTTCTTGTCAATCCGCGGAGCAAGGGGATTACAAGCGTTCAATCTACCTTCACACTCTAACTACTCAAACTCTAACTATGATTAAACTAGAAAACAACTAAACTACACTAGAGAGAACGATTAAGATATCAAGATAGGAAACACTCGCCCATGGGTCTACGATCATGCAATCAATTAAAGACATTAAGCCAATCTAATCTATCGGGGGTTGTAACCACGGTTTCGCCCTTTCCCTCCTCTCGTACTGTCACTACGCGAAGGTATTCATAACTAGACCTATGATGGACACGGCGTATTGAATGGATCCAAGGAAGCATCGGGGCCCTACTCCCTTTACGGCAAGGTAGCTAACCTTAAGCATTAAAGTATATTCAACACATGATGATAGATAGATAATCCAACAAAGTATGATTACATCTTAAGATCGATTACAACCCATGGACGAACAAGGAGATTACCCCATCAAAGTGTTGGACATAGCACCGTTGATCATGGTTTCCCTTCCGACGGTGTCTTCCTTCTTCTCCACGTGAGGGTGCTTCCTTCGAGGTGGACGATCCCCCTCCGGAGATCTCCCTCCTCTCTCTCTAGCTTGTGGATGGCCTCCTGATGCGAATGGCTCTCTCCCTGTCGAATGGCGGCGCCTCCAGGGTTTTAGGGTTGAAGATCCTTCGGGCAAGAAAAGGGGGCCGAACCGGCCACCAGGGTGGGCTGGGCCGGGCGGCTCGGGCCGACCGGCCCAGGCCCATCTCGGCCCGGTTCGGTCGCCCCTTCGCTCCTGTGGGTACTCAGGTGATTATGCACTTTTCCCCCTCCACTTGCATAATTTTGACGATGTCATCCTTGCGTCCAAGATGGAGGTTCTCCACGCATGAAGTTCGGTCTTTTACGCTTCAATCCCCGGGGGTGTTCCTCGTAGCACTTCGGTCCTTGCCACCATTGGAAGTGATTTCATCAAGCTCATGAACACGAACAAGACTCCGTAAATGCTTCTTTGAACTTGTTGCGAATCCGTCCTTTATGTCCATGTTTTCCTACATAAACACAACACTTCCAAATGCATGCACATAGATGAACTTGTTATATGATTAGTGTGCCTAGTGGCGGGTTAGTTCCATAATCAAATCCAAACCAAAGTGTAATGAACATGCTTGGTGTACCAAAATACACCGTCAACATCTCCCCCACGCTTAGCTCTTGCTCGTCCTCGAGCAAGTACTCGTAGAAGAACTTCGTCCAAAGTGTTGTAATCGTGTACCGCTAATCCTTCTTCACAAGTTAGTCAATCCTTTCATCTTTAATACATAAACATAAAGTAATGATTATCAAACCTAAACATGGGCGTTTAGAATCTTTACCGCGTCAAGATTTACCCCACAACTCAAACTCTTCACTCGAAGTCTTCAATTTCAGCCATGCTTACTTCTTTGCTTCCATCGGAGGGTTTTTATGATTTTTAAAAACAAAATTCCTGCAATAAGGATTAGACAAAAACCTTTTTCCAAGCTCTCTCAAGTCACTCATATGAGGTGGCTATCCTAAACCAATTTTATAAAACTCTCACCTCCCATAAGTACTCATATAACATGTAAAGTGGAGCTATAGGTAGGGCTAGCGCAATCAACACAAGTATTGTCAAACTAAGAACTTCATCTAATGGTTGCTTACCTTTCAAAGCCAATGATCATGAGAATTAACCATATGTAGGGATATCAAGGATGAGAAGATTTAGAATGGTGGACATGTGCAAGGGCAAAAGAAAATTATGACTACAAGGCACCGATGACGTCCTCGTTGTCGGATTGCACATGGTTGGAAAAAGAGTGAAAGTTTCGTCTCTCAACAACGTGACATCCTTCCTTGCACTTTTATTTTTTTCTTTTCTTTTACTTGATTCATCCCTCTCATATCTTTATTGCTACCTCCTCTTTTCTCTCTTCTTTTTCTTTCATTCTTTCATTCACATATATTTCTTTCTTTCTTTCTTTCTTTCTTTCTTTCTTTCTTTTCCATACTCATACTTTTCTCTTTATTTTTTTCCTCTCTTGACAACTTTTCAAAGCTCTCTACTCCTCTCTTTCTCGCATGCATACAATCTGAAATTTTAAATAAATCATGCTAGAGACGAGACGAAACCTTGAGAATAGGTTGTGTTCAAGGAATGCGATGTACAAAAGATATGTATAGGGTTGGGTATGGAATTCGCCGATGTACGGGACTTCCGATGTGAAAGTCACGTTACCGAATGTATGACGAGGCTAGCAACAAAAGATAAGTACAAGAACATGATCATTGCTCGAAATTAAAACTCACAAGAGAGAAGGATCCTAGCCTAACTCATTGTGCTAATCACACTTATGGTGGAGCAAAAAATAAATTGGCTTTGTATAGGATTCTTTCTTACTCTCAACTTGGAAAAAGAGGTTTTGCTAACCTTTATTACAAGGGTTTTTAGATAATTTTCAGAACTGAATTCTCCAACTTTTAGCATTGAACATAGCACAACTAACATGTGAAGCTCAAGATCGAAGTGCGGTATGGTTACTTTAAGTAGTAGCAATTCCACTAAGCACCACGGTAAACGTTTTCCGAACCACACACTTATGTCGATATATCAAGAATCAAAGATAAACAAACAAGTGAATAAAGATAAGCATCACACAAGACACAAAAAAATATATAAAGACTCTTTTTATTTGATTTTCTTTGACTCAACACTAATTTAAGACACTTCAAACTTGCAAAAATTTTAAAACACACTCGAAAACTAAGACTCATTAAACTCTAAGACTCTCTTTAAACTCTAAGACTCTCTCGAAGATCAAACCAAACCAAACTTTGAAACTCAAAAGCTAAGGCTAGCTAGCTAGCTCTCCCCCACGCTAAAAACGTACGACGTCCTCGTCGTATCTTACAAAATTCCTAAGGGGAAAACTAGCCCTAGTGGTACTTTAAGCAAGTATTGCACCACTTGCCTCTCATGTTCCCGACCATGCCAAAGAGTTTGCGCATGTTGCGGTTAAGGAACTTGTAGTCGTCTTCAACTACGCGCTCCAAATCCTCCAAACGCCGCTTCATCGCATCCATGGCTTGGAGACATTCGTCGACCGACGCGTAGAGATCCCCGATAGAGTGACGGCAAGCCGCACAACACATCGGATGCAATCCGAATGGGTCGTCATTGCCATCGTCTCCACCGTTGTCGCCACCGTCGTTGCTGCCGTCGTCACCACCACCATTGTCGTCACCGCCGTCGTTGCCACCGCCGTTGGGGCCTTCGGGAGTCTTCTCCTTGGGCGTCTCATCCCAAATGTAGACGTCGTTATCATCTCTTCTGGCGGCCGCCCACGAGCTTGGGTTACGATCGTCGGAGTAGTCACTACCCCCGTAGTCCTTAGGTTCGGGCGACACCTCCTTGTAGTCTTTGCGCTTCATGCCTTGGATGCACGCCGACCTTCGAATGGGCGTAGGGACCTTCTCTCCTTCGACGGGGTTGCGAGATGCAATAGCTCCGGTCGGGACACGCCCTCCGCAACAGATGCGGGCGGTCCTCTTGATCTCGACGGGTAGCTTGAGCTCTCATCGCTTCGCCTCCTCCATCGATGGCTCCTTGGCTTCTAGCTTCAAATCTAAGATCCTTGGGGACACTATGGCTGCTGCGTGGGTGCAAAATATTGCTTCAAGGGATTGATTCCCGAGCTCCCAATTCGGCCAAATAAATAGTCCGAAGAGGAAAATCCTAGGAACCTCATTTTCCTTTTTTAAACTTCCCTTAAAATTTTCTGACCGAAGAAGGAAGTCGAAAAGGAGCAATTCGGGCAAAAATCAAGGACGTGCGCCGCCGGGACCCGGCTGGGGCCGGTCGGACCGGGCCGGCCGACCCACCCTGCCTCGGGGGCCGGGCCGGTCCGGTTTTTCACGTACCGCCCTTATTTCACCTCCTTAGCCCATGGGAAAAAGTTGGCCCAGCAAATCTTCGCGAGAAACTCCAGAAAATTAAAAGAAAAATTATTTACAGAAATTCATGCCTTGTTTTTCGTCCTAGGAGGGACGTTCGGGCTCTTCTTCCATGGTGAAGGCATCAACATGGTGAAGGGGCACAACGTCGGGTTCTTAGTAAACCTTAAGCCGTTGACCATTCACCATAAATTGATCGCCTTTTATATCCATAATGGTTACCGCTCCGTTGGAGAGCACCGAATGCACAACATAAGGTCCGTCCCACTTGCTTTACAATTTCCCCTTTCCGAATGTTTTAAACCTCGAATTGTAGAGGAGGACCTTATCTCCTTCTTTAAACTCTTTCTTCTTCAATCTTTTATCATACCACCTTTTGATTCTCTTTTTGTATATGCTTGCATTTTCATATGCTTTCAACCTCAACTCCTCTAGCTCGCTTATTTGGATCCTTCGTTTCATCACCGTGGCATCAAGATCGAGGTTCATCTCTTTAATCGCCCAATAGGCTTTATGTTCCAACTCAACCGGAAGGTGGCAAGCTTTTCCATAGACGGATTGATAAGGGGTCATACCTATCGGTGTCTTGAACGTCGTTCGATAAGCCCATAAAGCTCCGTCTAATTTCTTTGACCATTCCTTGCCTCCCTTCTCTATGGTTTTGTTGAGGATGCTTTTTAATTGCCTATTTGACGTTTCCGCTTGTCCGTTGGTTTGTGGGTGATAGGCCGTAGAGACCCTATGCTCAATTCCCAACTTGTACAAGCACTTTTTGAAATTCTTCCCGGTGAAGTGAGTTCCTCCATCACTTATCAAGATTCTCGGTGTACCGAAATGAGGAAAAATCACGTTCTTGATCATAGTAATGGACTCCTCCATGGAAGCTTTACGACATGGCATAGCCTCTACCCATTTGGATACATAATCAACCATGACTAGAATATGTTCATATCCGCATGAGTTTTTGAAAGGCCCCATGAAGTATATACCCCATACATCGAATAAATCGATTTGTAGGTTGTATTTCAAAGGCATAGAATTTCTTTGAGAGATGTTTCCGGTTCTTTGGCATTTGGGGCATGATGCAACATATCTTTTAGTATCTTCATGCATCTCCGGCCAAAAGAATCCGCTCGACCATACTTTTGCTTGGGTTCGAAAATGGCTATAGTGTCCACCGTACTCCGCCGAGTGGCACTTTCTTAGAATTTCAACCCTCTCTTCTCTTGGCACACATCTTCTCATCACTCCATCATTGCCACATTTGAAGAGGTATGGTGCATCCCAAAAGTATTTCCTACTTTCGGAGATTATCTTCTTTTGAGAGTTTTTGTCTAGATGATCGAGGGGCATCTTTCGAATTGCTCGAATGATATCGATCATCCAAGTATCTTTATCAAGCACTCGATAGAGGTGGTCATCTCTCATCTTATCTTCTATGGGCTCTTTATCATCTTGTCCGCGATTCATCCTAGACAAATGATCGGCCACAACATTTTCCACCCCCTTTTTATCACGAATTTCAACATCAAACTCTTGGAGAAGAAGGATCCAACGAATCAAACGTGGTTTAGCTTCCTTCTTAGCCAAGACATACTTGATGGCTGCATGATCGGGGTAAACAATGACTTTCGAGTTCATGATGTAAGATCTGAATTTTTCGAAAGCGAATACCACCGCTAGCAACTCCTTTTCCGTAGTGGCATAATTTAATTGCGCCCCACTAAGAGTTTTGCTAGCATAGTAAACGGCGTGAACTCAGCCTTCCTTTCTTTGACCCAAAACCGCGCCTACGGCGTAGTCACTTGCGTCACACATGATCTTGAAAGCTTGGCTCCAATCCAGAGGCTGAATAATGGGAGCACTCACCAACGCACTTTTCAAGGTCCGGAATGCCGCTAGGCACTTCTCATCAAAGTCGAAAGCCACATCCTTTTGAAGAAGATGCGTTAAAGGCTTAGTGATCTTTGAGAAGTCCTTAATAAATCTTCTATAGAATCCGACTTGGCCTAGAAAGCTCCTTAAGGACTTATAGCCTTTTCCACTTCAATGTCTCTCTCGGATATAACATGTCCGAGCACTATGCCTTGCTTAACCATGAAGTGGCACTTTTCCCAATTTAACACCAAGTCTACCTCTGCACACCTCGTGAGGACCTTTTCCAAGTTTTCCAAGCAATCCATGAACGTCTTCCCATAAATGGAAAATCATCCATGAACACCTCGACAATTTCTTCGATGAATTCCGAAAATACGGCCATCATGCAACGTTAAAAAGATGTCGGAGCGTTGCATGGGACGAAGGGCATCCTTCTATATGCAAACGTTTCGTAAGGGCATGTAAACGTTGTTTTGTGTTGATCGTCCGGGTGAATGGGAATTTGCATGAACCCCGAGTACCCATCGAGAAAGCAAAAATAAGCGTGGTTTGCTAATCTCTCGAGCATCTCGTCGATGAATGGTAGGGGGAAGTGATCTTTCTTCGTCGCTTTGTTAAGCTTACGATAATCGATACACATCCGCCACCCGGTCACGGTTCTTTGCGGTATCAATTCGTTCTTCTCATTCTTCACCACGGTCAAACCTCCTTTCTTTGGTACACAATGTACCGGGCTCACCCATTCGCTATGCGGAACCGGGTAGATGATTCCGGCATCAAGTAACTTGATGACCTCTTTCTTTACTACCTCTCACATGGCATGAGTTAGCCTCCTTTGGTGGTCCACTACGGGCTTACATTGGTCTTCCATTGGTATACGATGAGTGCAAAAGGATGGGCTAATTCCTTTGAGATCATTAATCGAATATCCAATCACCTTCCTATGTTTTTTCAATAAAAGCAGCAACTTCTCATTTTCTTCGGGACTCAACTCGTCGCTCACGATGACTGGATAGGTCTTGTCTGGGCCCAAAAATTCATACTTTAATCCCTTGGGCAAAAGTTTAAGGTCTACCTCGGGCGCTTGTGGCTCCTCGGGTTTAATCTCTCCTATGTCTTCGAATTTTCCTTCCTCCTCGCTTCCATCATGTGGTTCCAAGCCTTTTGTTGCTTCTTCTAGTTCTTCATCTTGTTGATTACTAATTTGATTTTCCATCGCTCTTTGCAGCGGGTCTATAAGGGTTTCAACAAAACAAAGGCTATCTATCTCCTCTAGTTCTTCGTCTTCGGGAGGAAAGGGTGTAAGGTGTTTAGAAACACGAAGAAAGTTATATGTGTACTTTGTTCCATTAAGGTTCATTGTTACTTTGCCTTCTCCGGCATCTAACACGGCATCAACCAACTTAAGAAAAGGCCTACTTAAGATTATGTGATCATGATTACTATGGTAAGCATCAATAACAAAGAAATCGGTTGGTATACAATTTCTAGAGATTTTTACCTTCATGTTGCAAGCAATACCTAGAGGTTTAATAGTTCTACCATCTCCCATAATTAATTTCGTTGATGTTGGAGCTAAGTCTAGGTTGTGGTCTTGAACTTTATCGTAAATTTTAGATGATAGGACACTTACTTGGGCTCCGATGTCGCATAAAGATTTGCATTGAACTCCGTTGATCTCGCAACTCAAGTGTGGTGTCATCTTCTCTTCTTCTTCGGATCCTATCGCGTAAATTTCAGCGAGGCGAGCGTATGGTGATGCTTCGGGCTTGATCCCCATGATTCTCTTCACCTCGGCTATGTGTTCCGGATCCACTATGTCATCTCCAAAGAGTTTTTGGAAGATCTCACCGGTGGTTTCAAGGTCGTATGAATTTTCCGCTTTCTTCTCCGGTGGGAAATCCACTTCCAATGCTCTTGCCATTCCCTTTTGATTAGGGAACGGTCTTCTCTTGTCAAATACTTCTCCGTAATCGATCGGAACCCAATCCATTGGTTCGAACTCCCTTAGTGGCTTCGCGCTTGACATGCTTCTCTTGTTTGTCTCATTCGATGTGACGAAGTCAACGCTCGGGGTAGTGCTTGACTTGATATGTTCTTCTTCAAGCTTTTCCGGGATTGGCTCCTCTTTTGTGACTTCCGGGGTTGCCTCTTTAGAAAATTCAGCACACTTCTTCTTCCTTGAATTGTATTCTGGCTCTTCCGCAAGTCTTGTTTCCCAATCTCTTCGCATGGCGGCCGCTTTACTAATTTTTTGTAGAAGTTGGGCGGCTTCCGTGAGTGTTTTCTCCATGAGATCCCCACCGGAGAAGCCGAGTCTTGGTCCTTGTTCGATTAACTCATTAAACCTATCCCAGGCTTGGTCTATCCCTTCCTCTTCTCCTTGCATGAAATTGATCACTTGCCTCCTTAAATGTTGTTGGAAATATGCCCTAGAGCCAACTGGATTTGATCCACTAGTGGGCTCAGATGGATTTGATCCATTATGGTGTAAAAGTCCTAATGGGCCACAAATGCTGTAAAGCCCATCAGTATTGGAAGGGGTACACCATCTATTAGTCCCGTATTGCTAATGGACGATGGTGTGGGGGGTTTTCCTCCCAATAAATATGGACCACACCCCTCCTGAAAAGACACAACTTTCTCAAGTAGCAGCCGCGCTGCCAACGCTCTCTCCTCGTCGCACTCGCGGACCTAGCAGTCCGGCGTGCGTCGCTTCCTTCTCCGTACGTGTGGATACCTTGGAGGTGTTGCATCTGGAGCACTTGGATCGGACGAGCCACACGTGCAAGTCAAGAAGGACGTGAGCAACTGCACTGCCAGCTACCCTCGACGCGTTCGTCTACATCGAGACGGTTCTGCTGCATCTGCGCGTCTAGTGGTAATCCCATGATCTCTGACAGCAGCAGTTCCTATTTTGCGGGGAAAATTTTGTTATGTGCTAGCGTAGCCACCCCGTATCCCTTCAGTGGTACCAGAGCCGTAGCTGCTAAGTTTTAGATTTGGGATGTGTGCATATGGAGATATG
The DNA here is from genome assembly GCA_947561735.1 of Cenchrus americanus. Taxonomy (NCBI): domain Eukaryota; kingdom Viridiplantae; phylum Streptophyta; class Magnoliopsida; order Poales; family Poaceae; genus Cenchrus; species Cenchrus americanus. The sequence continues at coordinate 48,844,226 of OX387244.1, read as the reverse complement.
CAGATGTAGATCAAAGTTTTGATCGGTTTCGTGTTCTTACGTGATGGTCGTGTAACGAATTACTCCTACCAGTCGGAATTCCGCCATCGGAGTTAAGTGATACACGTAAACCCAGTCACAACGAGAAGGCGATCAATTGGATTGGTTGAATCGAAGCTAGGTCAAGTGGCAGGCGCATGGGATGCGTGGTGGCGGCAGATTGGATCTGCTACCGGCCCGGGAAAACCAGAAAACATAATGTTCAGTAAAACAGTCATAACTTTTCGTGGTTAACTCGGATGAAGACGTTTTCTATACGAAAATTGATCTACAGAAAATTTTACACATGTGATAAGCCAGCTTTGCTGGTCGCGGCAAAATTATTTTTGCGAAATTCAGCTTGCAAGATGGGTTTTCAGGCGTTTTAAGTCTGGATGTCGGAATTGCGATAATCTGTTTTGCAGGTTTTGTAATCGGTATGGCCTATATGTGTATGTGATGCATGTGTGTAATTTATTCGTGACCTGCATGTCACGTGTACGGCAATACGGCTGGAGCCATGTGTATTGTCAAAATTAATGTAATGGTCTGCGTACCAATTTGTGATGATCTAATACGCGATTGTGTAACTTTCATTACTAGCACGTGTTAGATAGTTCTTGGAGGACTCATCACATGGAGGATGACACATACAGATCATGGAGATGGAGATCACATGATGTACAGGTCAATGGAGATGGAGATCACCATGTGACAATAGGCCATACCGTGTTACAACTGTGTGAATGTCGTTCTTACGGTTCTACTTTTACATGCGACAATGTTATTTTCTTGCGTGTGATGTTACGAGTAGAACGATCCCTTTGGAATTTTAAGTTAACATGCCCTCCCAACACTTGCCACCGTCCCACGTCTCGTACAATTAGTGGTGGGTCTATGAAATTAGGGTGCCACTAGTTTTCCTTGACTAGATGGGTTTGTATCGGATACTTACACGCATAAGTGTTGGTTTGCTTATCAAAGTCATCTTAACGGTTAAGGATTTTGGGGCATAAAGATTGGGAGCCTAGACATAGAGATGTCACCCAACAACAGAAGTCATATGTGATATGGTTAGCAAAGAGTTGCTTACCGATCTACCTTGTTTACTAGCGGTGACGCAAAAGCTCACTAGTAGACTTGTTAGTTGTGGATTCTGAATCACTAAGTATCAATGTGGGGATATTGATTTTAGTCGGAGTAAATTCTTTCATTTTACTCTGTCATGGATATATTGTCTTAGTGTTTTGCATTTATTATTCTGTTGTAGATTAAAGGCACCTAGCAACACCACATCGTTTACCTTGCATTCGGTCCTTGAGAAGGACAAGTTGACTGGAACAAACTTTACGAATTGGATTCATAATCTGAGAATTGTTCTCAGAGCTGAGAAAAGGGAAGGAGTTCTAGGCACCCCCTTACCAATAGATGATAACGTTAAGAAAAGCACGGGCAGTAGTCATGTGATGGCGACCAAAACAAGCCGATCTTTAAAAGGAAGGGCAATTCTTGGAAGAAGAAAGGAGCCCAAGGCTAGTCCAGCTGCCAAGGCTGAATGTTTTCATTGTAAGAAAATCGGTCACTGGAAAAGAAATTGTAAGTTGTACTTAGCTTCTATGAAAAGCAAGGGAAGTAAGGGTACTTCCACTTTAGGTACACTTAATGTTTATGTTACAGATATTTTCCTTGCTGATTCTTATACTAATTCTTGGGTATTTGATACCGGATCAGTTGCTCATATTTTCAACTCGATGAAAGGAATGATAAGAAGTAGAAGCGTGGAACGAGGAGAAGTTGATTTCCGCGTAGGCAATAATGCAAGAGTTGCTGCATTGAGCGTCGGAATGATGCAACTACACCTCCCGTCAGGATTTATATTGGAAATGAATAACTGTTATTTTGTTCCTAGTTTGAGTTGAAACATTTTATCCCCTTCATGTTTGATGAAGGATGGTTATTCATTTGTGAGTGAAAACAATGGTTGTGTGATCTCTAAGGATAATATGTTTGTGGCTTGTGCATCCATTGTGAATGGCTTGTTTGTTTTAAATCTTGATGATTCACCTATCTGTAACATAAGTGCTAAAAGGTCTCGACCTAATGATTTAAGTCCTACCTACATATGGCATTGTCATTTGGGTCACATCAGTGAAAAGCGCATGAAGAAGCTCCATAACGATGGACTTTTAACTTCGTTTGATTTTGAATCCTACGAGACATGTGAAGCTTGTTTGCTAGGCAAGATGACCAAGATGCCCTTCTCAGGTTTTCCCCGAGAGAGCCTCGAACTTACCGGAACTCATACATACGGATGTGTGCGGACCAATGAGTACGACAGCTAGAGGTGGATACCAATACTTCATAACGTTCACTGATGATTTAAGTAGATATGGTTATGTCTATTTAATGAAGCACAAGTCTGAAACTTTTGAAAAGTTCAAAGAATTTTAGAGTGAAGTAGAAAATCAACGTGGCAAGAAAATCAAGACCTTGCGTTCTGATCATGGAGGTGAGTATTTGAGCCATGAGTTTAGCAGTCATCTAAAGAGTTGCGGAATTGTTCCACAACTTACGCCACCTGGAACACCTCAAAGAAACGGTGTATCCGAGCGATGTAATCGAACCTTGTTGGACATGGTCCGATCAATGATGAGCCAGTCGGACCTACCATTATCATTTTGGGGTTATGCTCTAGAAACCGCAGCTTTCACTTTAAATAGGGTACCTTCTAAGTCCGTAGTTAAGACACCATATGTGATGTGGATCGGTAAGACACCCGGTTGTCTTTTACGAAAAATTGGGGTTGTGAGGTTTATGTGAAGAAACTTCAATCAGATAAATTAACACCTAAATCAGACAAGTGCATATTCGTGGGATATCCAAAGGAAACCTTGGGATATTATTTCTACAACCGGTCAGAAGGCAAAGTGTTTGTCGCTCGGAACGACGCTTTCTTAGAGAAAGAGTTTCTTAAAAGAGAAAAATGTAGACAGAAGGTGTATCTTGAAGAAGTTCAAGATGAGCCGCTTGGGCAAGATTTCACAATTGATGCTAATGTAGCTGAACGAGTTGAGATGCCCGTGACAAGAGAAGCACCACCACAACCACAAAGGTCTAAAAGGGCACGTTGCGCAACTGATAAGCTCAATCTCATGATCGCGGGAGAGCACGACATATTGTTGTTATACAATGATGAACCTATGACATATGCGGAAGCAATGATGGACCCAGATTCCGAGAAATGGCAAAGTGCCATGAGATCCGAAATAGATTCCATGGATATGACAATCAAGTTTGGAACTTGGTTGACCCGCCAGATGGTGTTAAACCCATAGAGTGCAAATGGATCTATAAGAAGAAGAGGGACATAGATGGAAATGTTCACATCCATAAAGCTTGACTTGTTGCAAAAGGTTTTCGACAAGTTCAAGGAGTTGACTACGACGAGACACTCTCACCCGTAGCGATGCTTAAATCTATTCGGATCATTCTAGCTATAGCTGCATATTTCGATTATGAGATATGGCAGATGGATGTCAAAAGAGCTTTCCTAAATGGAAATCTGACTGAGGATGTGTATATGACACAACCTGAGGGATTTGTTGATCCAACCAATGCTGGAAAGGTGTGCAAACTTCAAAAATCCATTTATGGATTGAAGCAAGCATCTCGGAGTTGGAACCTTCGCTTTGATGAAGTGGTCAAAGGGTTTGGCTTCATTCAGTGTGAAGAAGAGCCTTGTGTTTACAAGAAGGCAAGTGGGAGCTCTGTAGTATTTCTAATCTTATATGTGGATGACATATTACTGATTGGAAATGACATTCCTATGCTTGAAGCAGCTAAGACCTCATTAAAAAAATAGTTTTTCAATGAAGGACTTAGATGAGGCGGCATACATTTTGGGCATCAAAATCTATAGAGATAGATCAAAAGGCTTATAGGATTAAGCCAAGACACTTACATTGATAAAGTGTTGAAAAGGTTCAACATGGAAGAGGCGAAGAAAGGGTTCTTGCCTATGTCACATGGCATACAACTTAGCAAGACTCAGTGTCCTTCGACAACTGATGAGCGGGAACGCATGAGTAGAATACCGTATGCTTCGGCCATCAGATCTATTATGTATGCAATGATATGTACACGTCCAGATATTTCGTATGCACAGAGTGTTACAAGCAGATACCAATCTGATCCAGGTGAGGGTCACTGGACAGCGGTTAAAAATGTTTTTAAGTACTTAAGAAGGACTAAAGGCATGTTCCTAGTCTATGGTGGCGAGGAGGAGCTCGTTGTAACGGGTTACACCGATGCTAGTTTCCAAACTGACCAAGACGATTCAAAGTCGCAATCAGGATACGTATTTACGATAAATGGTGGAGCTGTGAGCTGGAAGAGTTCCAAGTAGGAGACAGTGGCTGATTCTACAACAGAAGCCGAGTACATCGCGGCTTCGGAAGCTGCAAAGGAGGGTGTTTGGATAAGGAAGTTCCTTTCTGAACTTGGTGTGTTTCCGAGTGTCTCTAGCCCATTAGATCTTTATTGTGACAACAATGGTGCTATTGCACAAGAAAAGGAGCCAAGGAACCACCAAAAGAATAAACATGTACTGCGGAAATTTCATCTGATACGAGAGATCGTTAGACAAGGTGATATCAAGATATGCAAAGTACACACGGATTTGAATGTTGCAGATCCTTTGACAAAACCCCTTCCACAGCCTAAGCATGAGGCGCACATGAGAGCTATGGGTATTAGATATATTCTAGATTAGCTCAAGTGCAAGTGGAAGAATGTTAGAAATATGTCCTATAAGGAATCATAGAGATGATTATATTTCATTATATCCATGTCACTTGGTTCTTTTATTGAATATCCATGAAAGGCGACTTGTATTTGATTGGCAATTATGTGAATTGTTTGTGAAACTCTTTTACTTGTATGGTTATTCAAAAGTTGTCCCTAGTATGAGTTAATGACTAGCACATGAATTAGTTGATGACTATGTTTCACAAGTCATGAACATGGAGATGTATAACTAATAATGTGGGCACATGTATGACATGGGGCTGGACTGACCCAATTTGAGACCTTGTTCTTTGTTTACACAACGTATACACTATGTCCTTAGACTTGAGATTGTCGCATGTACTCAAGATGTGAATTGACCTACTTAGGGGCCATCAACCACTACTCCGTAACTGGGTAGTCATAAAGATGGCTTTTGGGTTTGTCAGGAAGCATGCTGTGAGACATGGTCAATCAAGATAGAATTTGCCCCTCTGCTTGAGAAAGATATCTCTGGGCCCCTCGAGTGATCGGATCAAGAAATGCATGGCCGTGCTAGGTTAAGGGTTAACCCCCTTTTGATGATCCGAATCACAGTGTCGAGAAAGAGAGGTCAGCTTGGAGCTAGACCAAATATCGTGAGGCAAAGGGAATAACATGAATGAATTGTTGTGATGGTTTGTCTGATAAGATCTTTACGTATGCATAGGAGTTGACACGTCTTGCTAGAGGCCGCTATCAACTATTGATCGAGTAATGTACTCGGGTCAAGTCTATGTGTACGTGAACCTATAGGGTCACACACTTAAGGGGTTGGAAGCCGAATGAGGATGAATATACTTGCATAGTTGACTCTAGTGCAAGTGGGAGATTGTTGGAAATATGCCCTAGAGCCAACTGGATTTGATCCACTAGTGGGCTCAGATGGATTTGATCCATTATGGTGTAAAAGTCCTAATGGGCCACAAATGTTGTAAAGCCCATCAGTATTGGAAGGGGTACACCATCTATTAGTCCTGTATTGCTAATGGACGATGGTGTGGGGGGGTTTCCTCCCAATAAATATGGACCACACCCCTCCTGAAAAGACACAACTTTCTCAAGTAGCAGCCGCGCTGCCAACGCTCTCTCCTCGTCGCACTCGCGGACCTAGCAGTCCGGCGTGCGTCGCTTCCTTCTCCGTACGTGTGGATACCTTGGAGGTGTTGCATCTGGAGCACTTGGATCGGACGAGCCGCACATGCAAGTCAAGAAGGACGTGAGCAACTGCACTGCCGGCTACCCTCGACGCGTTCGTCTACATCGAGACGGTTCCGCTGCATCTGCGCGTCTAGTGGTAATCCCGTGATCTCTGACAGCAGTAGTTCCTGTTTTGCAGGGAAAATTTTGTTTTGCGCTAGCGTAGCCACCCCGTATCCCTTCAGTTGAACCTTGCTAATTGGAAAGAACTTCTCGCAAAACTTCTTTGTCAACTTGTTCCAATTGCCTTCAACTTCAAAGGACGCAAACGAATACCATGTCTTTGCATTGCCGGCAAGTGAGTAGGGAAAGAGATTCCATTTGAACCATTCATCGGGAACTCCTTCTTGACGCACTGTGTTGCATAGCGTCGTGAAATCCCTTATGTGTCTATATGGGTTCTCCATAACCATCCCTTCAAATGGGTTTGCCGCCACCATCTCGATGATCTTGGATTTAATCTCATACTTGGTCGCTTCGAGCTTCGAATCCGACTCTTGTACTTTTATGTCTTCACATCAAGGGCTAGCGTAATCCCTTAATGATTTTTCCGGTTCTTCCACGGGTTGATTAACGAATGCCATCTATACAATAAGATAAAAACAAAACAAAACAAGTGTTTTTCTAGATAATATATGTTAGATATAGCAAAAAAAAGATAAACTAAATTATAAAACTAAGTTAGATGCAAACCAAACGATGTAAACTAGCTTGCTCCCCGGCATCTTCGCTAGAAAAAGGGGCTTGTTGACGGATAAAAGACGTATCCCTCTACGATCCGCAAGCGTACGGACCCCACACCTTTTTCACCACGGGATTCCCAAGGTTCTTGTCAATCCGCGGAGCAAGGGGATTACAAGCGTTCAATCTACCTTCACACTCAAACTACTCAAACTCTAACTATGATTAAACTAGAAAATAACTAAACTACACTAGAGAGAACGATTAAGATATCAAGATAGGAGACACTCGCCCATGGGTCTACGATCATGCAATCAATTAAAGACATTAAACCAATCTAATCTATCGGGGGTTGTGACCACGGTTTCGCCCTTTCCCTCCTCTCGTACTGTCACTACGCGAAGGTATTCATGACTAGACCTATGATGGACATAGCGTATTGAATGGATCCAAGGAAGCATCGGGGCCCTACTCCCTTTACGGCAAGGTAGCTAACCTTAAGCATTAAAGTATATTCAACACAATATGATAGATAGATAATACAACAAAGTATGATTACATCTTAAGATCGATTACAACCCATGGACGAACAAGGAGATTACCCCATCAAAGTGCTAGACATAGCACCGTTGATCATGGTTTCCCTTCCGACGGTGTCTTCCTTCTTCTCCACGTGAGGGTGCTTCCTTCGAGGTGGACGATCCCCCTCCGGAGATCTCCCTCCTCTCTCTCTCTCTCTCTAGATTGTGGATGGCCTCCTGATGCGAATGGCTCTCTCCCTGTCGAATGGCGGCGCCTCCAGGGTTTTAGGGTTGAAGATCCTTCGGGTGCAAGGAAAGGGGGGCCGAACCGGCCACCGGGGTGGGCTGGGCCGGCCGGCCTGGGCCGACCGACCCAGGCCCATCTCGGCCCGGTTCGGTCGCCCTTTCGCTCCTGTGGGTCCTCAGGTGATTATGCACTTTGCCCCCTCTACTTGCATGATTTTGACGATGTCATCCTTGTGTCCAAGATGGAGGTTCTCCGCGCATGAAGTTCGGTCTTTTACGCTTCAATCCCCGGGGGTGTTCCTTTTAGCACTTCGGTCCTTGTCACCATTGGAAGTAATTCCATCAAGCTCTTGAACACGAACAAGACTCTGTAAATGCTCCTTTGAACTTGTTGCGAATCCGTCCTTTATGTCCATGTTTTCCTACATAAACACAACACTTCCAAATGCATGCACATAGATGAACTTGTTATATGATTAGTGTGCTAATGGCGGGTTAGTTCCGTAATCAAATCCAAACCAAAGTGTAATGAACATGCTTGGTGTACCAAAATACACCGTCAACAGCCGGGAGCGCGAACTCGGGGTTGTTCCGCAGGTAGAACCAGCCCTTGTGCCAGCCGCTGTTCGAGCTGGTCAGGGACACCGGGATGTAGTCGTCACCCCGGCCCTGCTTCATCCGGAGATTGGCGCAGCCGATCGTCGTCGCGCGAGAGCCATCCTTCAAGCAGGTGAACCTGAAGAAGTACTGGAAGAGGTGCCAGTGGGCACTGATTATGAGGTACCCCTCGCACATCACCTCGAACTCAGCCATCTGTTGGATGCTATTCGGGTTGAGATGCTGGAGCTGTAGCCCATACTCGAGCAGCACCCCGCGGATGAACTGACTGGCGGGGACGGAGAAGCTACGCTCATGGAAGGCCACGAACGACACCACGAACCTCTTAAGGCTTGTTTGGGAAATGGAGGATTCAAGTGGATGGAAGAGGATTGAAGGGGATTTTGGAAAAATTTGACTTACAGTGGAAATTCCTCCACCCCAATGCCCTTCATTCCCATTCATTCCACTAGTTCCCAAACAAGCCCTTAGGGGGTGCCGCACAGACTTGTCGCCAGGGACCTTCCACTCAACGATGGTGGTGAGTGGAGGAAGTTGGCCCGCCTCAATGAGAAAGAGGAGCTGCTCGCGGGAAACATTGGAGCGCATCCAGTTCGACATCATAGAAGTGGGGTCTTGGGCGCGCTAGAAGTGCAAGAGCAGTGGCGTTGCAGATGCGGAAGAACGTGGAGAGCAGAGGGCGGGTGCGAGAGGAAGAAGAAGATGGGAAGGCAAAGTCTCGAACCAGCGCCCGACGCGCGGTTTTAAAGGGGCGAACGCGGCCCCTCACCTTCAACGTCGGGCCCGACGTATCAGCGAGACTTTCACCCACGCGCGCGCCCCGGCACAACAACTGCCCACTCGCGTGACGCCTCGGTTCCCGTGGAACACGGACCTGTAATATCTGTGCACGGTCATGATGGAACGGTCACGTCCATCACATCGATCGAGATGCCCGTGCCCATAACTGCACCTACATTTACCGCGACGATCAAGACTACCCCGACAAAGCATCGCCGAGCTGCAACGGCTACAATCACGAATAAAAGCTCGCGAGCGAGTCTCCAACTCACTCACGAGCTCGGGGGCTACATCCGGCGGATGCGCTCGTGCGCACCCACCGAGAACGTGAAGAACACCATCAACACCAAGATCATCCAGCTGAGCCTGAGCGCGACTCCTTGACTCCCTCTCAGGCTCGGGGGCTACTGACGACGGCCTGGATTAGGGCCCCCTTTGACGGTGAGATTATCTCCCTTAAAGCACAACACAATCCAACACCATTGACAATGTGAAGGCCAAGATTGACAATGTGAAGGCCAAGATCGACAACGTCAAGGCAAAGATTCAGGACAAGAAGGAGAAAGGATCCTGGTCAAGACCCACACTGGTAAGACATCTAGTCTTCGGTCAGTTGGCTGCATCTCCAACCAGTTCCCCACTAGAGGAATCCCCACGACAAGTCTCTGCCTCGCATGATGTTGACGGTGAAATTCTGTCAACCTAGCCATGAGTTTACCTTCGGTGTTGGCATGAATTTTATATCATATCCATTGGTACTAACCCCCTTGGTATAACAAGTTCGCTCGTGCATGTCAGTTTTGGAGTTTAGTGTTTATGCAGGGTTTTAGCGTTGAAAGCAAGACTTCCGGGATAAGTTCACCAAGCACCTAATGACAAGACCATGAAGCCCGATACAAGTCAAGCAACGAAGTAAACATGACTCCAAGAAGCCCAAGTACCAAACCCGAGAAGATGGAAAACTCTGAGGACCTAGTCAGAAAACTACTGAATTTTGCGAGACAAGGAGCTTCATCTAAACCACGGAGACACTGACGTCAAGGGCCCACATGCAGAACAGGGAAGACTCTAGAAGACTCGGGAAGCAACACCAGGCGAAGGAGGCCGCGGGTTGGGCCGAAGTGGGCCCAGGCCGGTCGGCCCAGCCCATTTCGAGGCCCAGTCGCCCCCCCCCCCCCTTTGACCTAGCCGCCTCTCGGTCTCTTTATAGTCCCCTGACCGAGAGCCACGGATGAATTCTTTCGTCATCCGTCGCTGAGGAGCAGAGAAGCTTGAGGGACACCATCTCAGAGAGGAGGGTCGTGCTAGTTGTCTAGGGTCTCCCTAACCGACGTGGGAACCTTGCATGGAAGACCATGTCAGAGCTCCGGAGCAAGGATCAAAATCTAGGTAGGATCCCGGTGGTGATCTTGTTCATGTAATCATTCATGGTGAAGTTTTATAGTGAATCTGATTTCTAGCGATCAAGTGCCTTCTCGATGATTTTGTTCTCCCTTGGTTTTGCTTCTTCCCCAATCTATACTTAAGATAGATTGCATAGGGTCCCATGTAGCCGCGGTGGCTAGAGGTGCATACTGGACCGACCAAGTGATTTCAACTTGTTCTTATTGAACTCACCCTAGGCTAACCCGCACGAATAGGGGTGCGTTGTGACAGAACGATGGCTCCAAAAGGCGGGCGTCTTTGGAATCGGACCGCAGGCCACGGTTTAAATATGCTTTTAATGAGATTCGCTTTTCTATCTTCATATATCTTGTTTGGAGCTACAACATATGCATGATCTTGATACCTTGGGTTCTCACACTTAAGGGAAGAAGGGTCCCTTGACTACGACAGGGGATTTGTCCGCATGCAAATCCATGTGAACTTTGATACGTTAATCTACCGTCAACAAGCCCCTTTTTCTGGCGCCGTTGCCGGGGAACAAGCAATCAAGATCTGATCTAGTATCGCTCTTCTTGGGAATATTTTTTAGTGTTTCTTTTGATTTTCTTTTGCATCTCTTAACTTTGATCATCCTCAAAAAGAAAAAAATCAATCTAATCTAGTTTTTTACTAACCCTAATTTTTCTTTTTAGATTTTTGTTTTATTGCTAACCCTAACCGGAGATGGTTGGCTACCTCTCCAAGAAACCCAAATATTTTTGTGGATGATCCAGGAAAACTTTACAAGCAAAGGAGATGTGCAACGCAAGCTAAAGGATTGGAAACCCTAGATCCAAAAGCTGAAGTCAAAGGACCGTCAGAATCTCCAAGGGAATCACAACCTCCATGTCCAAAGGAAGATCAACCTCAACCACCACCCATGGGAGAACAACCGCAACCGGAGCGCAAGATCGAGCTATGCACCCTGAACGTCATTGGTCTACCTATCATAAACCTTCAAGACGTCGGAAGGCCGTTCAAGATCAAGGTCTCAAATATCCACATGGTGCAACACTCGCCTTTCACCGGTAAAGAGGATCCAAACCTTCGCCTCCAAGCATTTGTTCAACTATGTCATATTCTCGATGAGGATGGGGTGATTCAAGATCAATGAAGGCAAGGCTTTTTCCGTTCTCACTACATGGAAAAGCTTTGTGTTGGTTCCACACTTTACCGGTGGAGTCAAAACAAGATTGGGAAGTGTTGATGAGGAACTTTATGAAGGAATTTTATTCGCCGACCAAGATTCAAAGTTTGCGCAACAAGATTGATATGTTTGTTCAATTTCCATGGAGACGATTGCGGAAGCTTTGGAGTATTTCAATGAATACATGCGAGCCGAATTCCTTGAGTGGCATATCGATTTCCTTATGAGAAGGATGGAGAAGATGGATATGGAGAGAGAAGCTCAAGACCTAAAGGCTGTCGAAGCAAGATCCACATGCGAGGAATGTGAGGAGTATGGCCATGTCCAAGCTAAGATCAACAAGGACATCGTCACTAAGTTCGAGGCTATGGAGAATTTAGATGGCAAGGTGACGGAGGTCGAAAGCTCTGTACGTGAAGTGATCATCGTGATGAAGATGCTAGAGACGCAAGTGGGACAACTTGTTGGGCACCCGATGGGTAACAAAGGAGAATTTTCGAGAGAACCCCAAGGTCTCGAGAGGGCGAAGGCTACTCAAACTCATTCGGGAGAGATGAAGGATCACACTGAGGATACCACGAAGATCACGGTCGAAGGACCGGAGTTTGAGATGCTGAGCTACTACATGAAGGAAGTTGTTGCATTCGTCAAGACCAAAGGACAAAGCCAGCCTGTGAAGACCAAAAAAATGACTAAGCCGAAGAATAAGCCCGTGCCCAAGATGGTGCGGAAGTGGGTACCCAAGATTGCAACGCCCGTAAAGAGCATTGATCTAAAGTAATCAGGTGAAGAAGTCTAGCCATGGACTATAAACGAAGCGCTAGGCGGGAGGCAAACCCGTTTCGTCGAGTCAAGAATAAGCTACAGGGAGGACAACCCGATTCAAGATTTTTCAAGTCTTTTCAAGTAAGTTAGTTTTGAAATTTGCTACACAATACATTAGACTTAGAATGGTTGAATAATATTAGAGACATAATTCTTGCTTGGATAATTTGTTTGGATCATAAACCCTTTACATGAACCATCCTATGTGTTATTTGCTTCTTTTCGAGAAACCAAAACCAAATAAATTTAGAACCTATCTCAACCTTTCATCCTCTTAATGATATTATGGTTGACTTGCTTTACATGCTAAAACCACACGAGTAGAGCCACGCCTTGTACCTAGATGTTATTTAAATTTCAGCGCATCGTAGGACTCGTGTGAACCTAGAAACTTGACTTTTGGTTGGTTTAAAAATCCATATCCTTGGTTTCTCTAAGGTTAGAATTTTTCTAAGCTTCATTTAAATTTTATTTCATTCAAAATATCTCTCATTTAACCAAAATTAGAACCTAAACATATGCCCCCATGATCAAGCTGGGAAAAGTTTGCTCTCAACTAATGAATGCAAACAATACCGGTAAGACCAACATAAAAGTAGCCGGGAAATATTTTTCGACTTACATTTGCTTTTAATGCTTTAAAAACTCCTCTAAATTTATTTGAACTCGTAGCAAGCTCTGAGTTTATTTTTATTTTTCAAAATTAGGGGAGTGCTTAGCATTAATACATGCTTAAAGGGAGGCAATCTAGTTAACCTAACCATGCATGCACCATGATGCATCACGGGATGCCCCTCCAACATCTTTCATCAAACCACATGCAAAGAACAAGCATGGGGGGGCAGCCAAGGCTTTGTTTTGCAGAAATATCATGGAGCATGTGAGGCAAGGGAGCATGGAAGTGACTCAAAGCAAAATCATCAAGTGGAAGGAGCAATAAGGCAAGCAAAGGAGTGGACAAGAACGTTTGGAAGGTGCAACCTCGTGGAGCACGTGGTCATGAAGCAACAAAGCAAGCATGAGTGCACTGGAGAATAACCGAGCCAGGAGGAGCAGAGAGGCCCCCAGGCCGGCCGGCCTACCCCCTTCGAAAGCCCCCCGGTGCCTATCTTCCTTAGGTAAGTCACTTGCCCAGTTCCTTATTCGTGTGCTTGAGCTTGTAGTTCAGAACCACCTTAGACTTAGCCTTCCACTCTGAGTTAGTTTCGTCCAACAAAATCCATCCTAATTGCACTCAAAGTCCATACTCCAAATAATATTTGACCGGTTGAAAACCATAGATATATATTTGTGTGAGAGAGAGAGCAACAACCATGTGGAAGAAAACTACAAGTCTTTTCACCAAGAAGAAGGGATCATCGTCGTCCAAGCCATCAACAACAACTTGGAGGAGGCACTCGGTTTCTGAGTCTCCTCGAAGTATGGAGGATGACACGGCACCGTCGAGGAGGAACGACACTCTTCTCCTTGGTGGCATGAGGTCCACACGAAGCTCGTCTATAAGGTTCACTAAACCTCAAGGACGTACGGAGGAGCCGCCCGTCCCACCTCGTCACTTGACATGATCATCCGCTCCACCTCCATACACTCCGGGTATTCCGATGGGTTTATCATCATTGTGGAGGAGGAGGAGGAGAAGTTCGCTCACCTTGAGAGGCTTGTAGCAAACGTCGACTTTGACGACCAAGCTCTCCACATATTGGGTTTTCATAAGGATATTTACTACATGTTGGGACACTGTGGTTGGGTGCAATTCTCTAACGGAGTGTCGGCAAACACCCACAAGGAATTCACCTTGGAAATTCTCATGACCATGGCGCATATCCTTGATGAAGGAATGTCGAGTCTCTCATTCCGTTTGGAGGGAATTGAACAAGTGTTCCCTATGAGTATATTAGGGAATTACTCAGTTTTCAAAAGGGAGCCCCAGAACAAGTGGATGTGCATGGAGGCACATTGGAAGGTTTTTGGAGTATGATCGCGGGAGAAGCTCACCAACAAAGAAATAGTATCCAGAACCCCATCATCCAAGTATTTCACTCATGGATGTGGAAGAGGACTTTGGGGAGAATGAGTGAGACTAGGATAACCGAAATGGAGGTGAATTGGTTTTACTCGGCTTTGATTGTCGAGCAGCCAATCAACCGCACTCACCTTATGATCAACCGGTGGTGTTGTGAAGCAACATCGGGTTTGGGAGATATTGGCTCGGGGTGTTATCTCTCCATGTTGGCTATCTCTTTGAGACCGGGAATTCCAAGAAACTCGGAGCATCTCCTAGCCTGGACCTCCCTAGGATTTGAGTATATGAAGCAAGGCAAATGTATAAGTGGAGATGAGAGAGGAGGCTTCAAAGTGGCCAAAGTAAATTTGCCCCTTCTGGATGGAAGATTAAGACTTTTCTTGAGGGGAAAGAAGATTGGTTAGAGGAAGGACTTCTTGTGCCGGTGAAGAAAAAATAAAGGGAAGGACTATAGGAGAAGGTTCTTCACGACCCAAGAAGATGGTGCACAACAAAATTATGTGCCACCATTTGGAGGAATTCCGGCGCCGCCGAGTTACTACGGTAATGTACCAATGCAAGCATGGGGGAGTGGTGCAGCCATGCCCCTACCAAATTTTGCGGTGCCCAACGTAGCCTTTGCGGAGCCATATGCACATCTTCCTCAACCACAACAAAGTGCGGTCGTCGTTGGAGGATATGCTACAAGAAACATGCAAATTATTGCAGCCATCCAAACCAATGCAAACCAAATGGGTGAAGAAAATGCAAACATCGCTTATGAGCTTGGATGCCTTCACCTAGCACCGCCGGGACAATTCATAGGAGGAGCGGTGCAATCCTATTATGAGCAAGGGTACAACAACCAAGACTATCAATATCAACCATCGGCGGAAGATTAGAGAGGGGAGGAGCTTTAGTTAATCTTTCCTTTTCCCTTTTTCTTTAATTTTTATCTTGTATGCGCCTATATATGCGTAGTGTTTTCAGTTTTTATTTAAATTTTCAGCATATGTGTTAGTTTTTATTTTCATCATGAATAAAGTCACCACCTAGTTTTTACCTTTGGTAAAGCTACAAAGTTTATGCCATGATGATATATGATTATAATTGTCGCTTTGTTTATCTTTGTATTTGTTTTATGCATGATTAAGCTAATACTCTCTTAAAATACAAATCTGAAATTATCTAAATACTAGCTTAATCTTTAGTGGAGGTTATGATAAAAATAAACACCCATAGTGTTTTATGTGCTCTCAAGTTTTCGATGGATTAAAGATGATTTATTTTTTTTCTTAAAAGTAATGCTAACCTTGTCATAAATACCACCTACATGTTGCTCTACCTATCCAGAGCCATATATATATACTGTATATATATTATGCACCTGGGTGCATTCTCTATAGCGAATGCACCCAGGCCCAACTAGCCGAACCAACCAGGCTTCCTTTAACCGGGGGGCGCGCGGGCCTGGTGGGGGGCGTGGGGCGCGGAACCGCCGTCATAACCGCACCCCACTTCTCAAGCATTAACCACCCAACTTGGGCCCGCTTATTACAAACTCCTCCCCGTCACTCTCTTATTCAATTCCCTCGACCCGTTACCACTCTCTCCACTTCCTCGTCTTCTCTGCTTCAGCGCTCGCCGGCGAAGAGAGGCGCAGTGGATTTCTCGTCGGCTTGAAGCGGAGCGATCGCCTTCGGGAAGCTGAGCGCTCGTCAGGATTCCGAGCGGCAAATCACCCCCGCTCGTGTCGACCCGCATCGTCGCGCCTTCTTCCCGCCCGCATCGGCTTCATCGCGCCTCTCTCCACTGCGTTGTGTTCCCGTCGTCTTCCTCTTTCTCCCCGCGCGGGGGTGGGGGCAAAACCCGCGGGGCGACTGTGGTGAGGCGGGGAGAGACCCCAGCGTCGATTCCCCACTGCGTTCACGAAACACATCTTCGTAGGTTTTTGCTCACAGGTATGCCGTCCGACCTATCGCCCCCTTTTGCTCTTGCTCCCGCTATTTTTTTCTGTTAGGGTATATATGTGGTTGCGTGATTATTCATGTTTCGACGGAATTTTTGTTTCCGAGAGCCCCCGGTGAATGATTTTTATTATTCATTCAGATGATATTGCTGCTACTTTTTTCGTTAGGTTTTTTACTGACTTATTTTTGCGTTTTCCATTCATTGGATTTTTCATTTTTGAGCAGACGCGGCTAGGTGTAAAAATCCCATGTGCCCCAGTCGTGTTATTTTTTTACTTTTTCAGTTATGGGGTTTTGATTGATTCATTGTTAGCAACCGTTGCATCACAGAAGTTGCAATCGCCTATTGCTGAATTTGCAACCGGTCAATTACACTAGCAACATTTGTTGCAGGTGTTGTAGCTTTTTCTGTCACGTTTTTGTTTTGCAATCTGTTAATTGCAGGAGTTGCAACTATAATCACGTAGAAGTTGTAATCGTGTTAGTACGCAGGGCTTTGATTGATTCATTGTTAGCAACCGCCGTATTACAGAAGTTGCAATCGCCCTATCTCTGAAGTTGCAACTGTTCAAGCAGAACACATCAATACTGTTTTTGTAGGTGTTGTATCTTTTTTGTAGCATTTTTTGCAACCAGTTAATTGCAGGAGTTGCAACCATAGTACACAGGAACTTTTTTAGGTATACATTTGTGTAGCAGTTTGTTATTGTGAGAACTGTATCCTATTTTTTTATAGGTTGCAAGTATTTGTATTACAGGAGTTGCAACTTTGTCTAGTATTAAACCTTTTTCTAGTAGCATTAGCAGTTTTTTTTGTTACTGGTTTTATAGGAGTTGCAATTGCCCTATTACAGAAGTTGCAAACTGTGCATTTGTAGATGTAGCAATTGTGTTATTTTTTTGTTGCAACTTTATTTTCACATGAGTTTGCAATTTGTATTTTTTTGTAGAGAGTTGCATTTTGGTTTTCATTTAACACTAGCAGTTGTTCCATATAGGTTTCAAGCTTTTTTCGATGATTGTTTATGTTCATGTTTTTTTATTTCAGTTGTTATACTTTTTACAATGGAGCAAGGCGGTCAGCAAGGTGAACAACAAGGTGGCCAAAATACTCGATCCTCTCCTCGATTGTCTGAGAAGAGGAAGGCAGAAGAATTACAAAGACTCCGTGAGAGGCGGAAAAGGCTCAGGTTGCCAATTTCGCCACTGGCTAGCACTGCTGAAGATCACGAAGATGAAGAAGAGCATGACGAAGATTTCGCCCCTGACGGCGAAGGCTCTGGACATGATGATGGAGCTGCTGGCGGCGATGATGCCGCCCTGGCCGCTGTCGGTGATGGTGATAAGGGAAAATCCAAGCCACAATCTATGCGATGCTCCCCTGCGAGTTTTATAAAGCTTCTCAATGCTTTACCAAATGATCTTAAAGGTCAAGTAGTCGCAAAAGGTTTCGGTGGTCTTCTGAATTTCAAGCCCAACTACCTTAAGAGGGACGTGAGCAGCTGGCTGATGCGGAAGTTCAATCCAGAGACAATGAAGCTTGAGATTGGTGGCGGCAAAGAGATCAATGTCAGCCATCACGATGTGTGGTGTGCCATGCAGATTCCAAACGCTGGAGGTGACCCGCTCCCAATGTCGATGCGGATGCCGTCTTGAGCCTGATCGGCTTGGCTTACAGATTGTTGGCCCTTCTTACAACTCCAGAAAGGGAATTACTGGAAACACATAACTGCTGGACTGAAGAACCGTTCATTGACTGGGGAACTTGGCCTAAGAGCTTTTTCATGGCTGCTTTCCAGTGTTTACTGTTCTCAAACACTGACACCAAGATTAGGCTCGATGATGTCGATGATGTGAGATACACCCAGGATATTCAGAACATTGGCACTAGGAATTGGTGCAAGGCAGTTGTTGACAGGCTCAGCGTTGCTGCTCGATTATACAAGCTGGATTACGCTCAGAAAGGCATCAATGCACCCATCAGCGGATGCACGATTTTTTTAGTGGTAAGCTCAAGTCAGACATCCCATCTTTTCCTGTTCTTTGTTTCATTGCTTTTTTTTGCAATTGTGTACATACTATTGTTGCAATCATATATTTTTCACTGTTGCAATCTGGCGTTGCCAGAAGTCTTGTTTTTTGCAATTTAGTTTTCTTGCTTCATCAGTGTTTTTATTCTCTTCGACCACACAAAGTCAGGTTTTCTTTTTTTGCAAACCACACATAACTCCTGGTTGCAATCACGCACGCCAAATAGTTGCAATCACACACTGGTTCAGTTTCTTTTTGTCCCTTTGCAGTCACAGAAATAAACCAGCAATTTTTGCAATCACACACTTTAGTTTTTGCAATCACTTACTACCCAGGCTTGCAATCATATTCTAAATAACCAAGTAGCTTTTCAACCACACAAACAAAGTCAGGTTTTCTTTTTGCAACCACACATAAATACTGGTTGCAATCAGGCACACCAAATATTTGCAATCACACAGTGGTTCAGTTCTTTTTTCTTTTTTTTTGCAGTCACAGAAATAAACCAGCAATTTTTGCAATCACACACTTTTTAAATAGTTTTTGCAATCACACACTTTAAATAGTTTTTGCAATCACACACAGTTTTTTGCTTCATCATTGTTTTTTTTGTAGATGTTATACGTCGACAACTTGCAGCACGGATTCCAGACAAGCCCCTTTTGCATCCCCGGGTGCTCTTTCCTGACCTCGAAGATGATTCAAGCTATACTCAACGAGGACCGCAGGGGGGGATGTCGCTGGCGACAATGTTGAGTTTGGACATCTCAGGGTTTGTTTTCTTTTGCAATCACACTTTCTTTTCTTTTTGTTTTTTTGCAAATGTTACCACTGTTTTTTTACTCCAACTATGGTTTTTGCAATTTTTTCATTTTTGTTAATATTTGTTTTTTCCCCTGTTGCTTTTTTTAATTTATTTTTGCAGCTGAAAAGTATTACGGACACATGCTATGGCGCTCCTGTGGGGTCTTTGACAGTACTACCCCTCCCCAGATTTGGCCCTGCCCAAGATGCAGATGATGAAGGGCTTGCGAAGCGAGTGCCGCCCAACTGCGGAGGACCTCGCGTCCAATTGGCAGCCGCTGCCACTACATTTGCTGCTGGGGCTAGCGCATCCACCGCTGCAGCATGGGCTGCCGCCGCCACGTCTGCTCCTGGGCCTAGCACTTTCCATGATCCTGGCAGTCATGGGCCCCACAGTAGTTCCCCTCCTGTTTACTACGAGTACCCACGTTTGCGCACTGCATTTAGCCAGCGCATTTCTGATTTAGTTGGAAGGAGCAGGAAGGAAGACGCGCTGGCTATATTGAAGGAGTTTGACAAAAGCACTAAACGTGCACAGGAGTATGCAAGGAAGGCTTCTGAGTATGCAACAAGGTCACGTGATCTCATGGCGTCGGCTCATCGAGTGCGTCGACAGCATCAACAAGCTTCTTGCGGATCTTTGCGGTACCAAGCAAGCTTCCAAGGGTCGCAGGAGGAAGGCTACGAATGTCACCCAACCAGCAACTGGTATGTCCTTTTTTTATATATATATTTTTCATAATCATGTTGCTACCACATGTAAGTAGAAGATGCAATCACACACACAACCTTTTTGCAAACATGCATCTCACATCACTTTTTTTTGTTTCAATCACATGTAAACTATAGTTTCAATCACATGTAAAAAAACTGCAGTTTTATTTACATGTAATCACTACTTTTTTTGCAATCATGCACACCCAAGGTTGCAAACACACTAATATAGAATTTTTTTGCAATCACACTTTATTTCTATGTTTAACAACAGCACCAGCAACAGAATCAAGTATGGAAGACATTCCTGGGGCAGACATGGATGATGGTGTTTCCGACGCTCCCAGCCCAATTGAAATGGAGGTATACGAAGGCGGCGCGCACGATGAAAACGCTGCACATGTTGATGTTGATAGCAGAAACGTTGAGCAAATACCACCTCACGGTCATGACAGTGAACAAGGTATTTTCGATAGAAGTAAGAATATATATTTTTCATATTTAGTCTAAAGGATCTGTATTTTATTTTTATTTACTCACCATCTTCCTCTTCTCTTTATTTTTTGCAGTCTCTCCACACCTTTCCGGGAACATTTCAAATGTCGATGAAATTCTTGGACTTTTTGATTCGCCTCCTCGCGCTGGGAACAACGCAGACGAGCCCCGCGTGAGCTAAGACACACTATAGCAAAGAGGAGTGCTTCCTCAATATCTCCCTCTCCCCACCATTTTGATGTAAGCTCTTTTTTTTACACCCAGGTTGCAATCCCCTCTCATGTTTTAATGGAGTCACACTGCACGGAAAGTTGCAATTAGTTACTCAATCTAGCAATCATAATCATTTTCACTGTTTTTTTTGCAATTTTGGTTTGTTTGTTTTTTCCTCAATCCTATCATTTTCAGCCTCAGCAGCACCAGCACCACCAGCAGCATCAGCAGCAGCAGCAGGTTGTACCCCACACACCACCAACATTGCAGTTGGGTTGTACTTACAGTCGCAATCCTTTTTTTTGTATTTTTTATTTTATTTCTTTTTGTTTTTTACTGGCTAAACCACAACTACTCACTCTTTTTTTTGCCCCATAACATAGTTCACTAGAACTTATGCAAGGAGGACTGACAGGGAGGAGAGGAGGCAGAAACTCAAAGATGCCGAGGCTGAGAAGAATAATGCAGAGGAGGCGAGAAGAAAGGCTGAAGAAGAGGAAGCCTCGAAGAGAGAGTCTGAAGCCGAGGAAGCCAAGAAGAATGCTGAAGACGAACAGAGGAAGAAGGCTGAGGCAGAGAAAAAGACGTTGGAAGACGTGAGGATTAAACAAGTTGAGATGAAGAGGTTGGAGGACGAACAGATGAAGAAGGATGAAGACGAGAGGGCGAAAGCAGCAGCAGGTTTGTAACCCACACACCACCAACATTGCAGTTTGCTTGCACTTATATTTGCAATTATAACTTTTTTTACTGCGACATATTATGCACTCGGCGGTCGATGCGAGAAGCTAAGCGAAGGGCTGTCGAAGAGGAAGCTTCAAAGAGAGGGCGGTGAGCGGCGGCGGGTTTGTAACCCACACACCACCAACATTGCGGTTTGTTTGCACTTATAGTTGCAATTATAACTCTTTTTTTACTGCCACATATGATGCACTCGGCGGCTGAAGCGAAAGCAAAGCGAAGAGGGCCGCCGAAGAGGAAGCTTCGAACGTAGCCGCAGCTAAGGGCGGCCGACAGGTTTGTAACCCACACACCACCAATATTGCGGTTTGTTTGCACTTATAGTTGCAATTATAACTCTTTTTCTTTCCCGCCACATATGATGCACTCGGCGGTGAAGCGAGAAGCTAGCGAAGGCTGCTGAGGAAGAGAAGAAAAAGGCTGCAGCTGAGGCAGCAGCAGGTTTGTAACCCACACACCACCAACATTGCAGTTTGTTTGCACTTATAGTTGCAATTATAACTCTTTTTTTACTGCCACATATGATGCACTCAGCAGCTGAAGCAGAAGCTAAGCAGAAGGCTGCTGAGGAAGAGAAGAAAAAGGCTGCAGCTGAGGCAGCAGCAGGTTTGTAACCCACACACCACCAACATTGCAGTTTGTTTGCATTTATAGTTGCAATTATAACTCTTTTTTTACTGCCACATATGATGCACTCAGCAGCTGAAGCAGAAGCTAAGCAGAAGGCTGCTGAGGAAGAGAAGAAAAAGGCTGCAGCTGAAGAACAGAAGAAAAAGCTTGCTGCTGCGTTAGATTTGAAGACGGCTTCATCTGAACAAGCTGCGAAAGGAAAAGCTAGTGATGAACAAGCAACAACAGGTTTTGTAACCACACACAGGTCTAGGCTTTTTTTTGCAATCACAACTCACCCTGCTGTTGCAATTACACATTACTCAGACTTGCAATCATAAATAACCAAATAACCAAGCAACTTCAACCACACATACTACAGCCACGGCGTAACCACATATAACTTCTGGTTGCAATCACGCACGCAAAACAGTTACAAACACACACTGTTCAGGTTTTTTTGCAATTGATACCAAATAACTTGCAATTTTTTTTGTAATGACACACACAAAAATAGTTTGCAAACACTGTACAAGCTTTCGTTTTTGTAGTCACAGTTTTTACGTTGTTGCAATCACAGAACAAGCCATGCTGAGCAAGAGGGTCAAGCTTGAAAAAGCCAAGCAAGTAGCGACCAAAGAAGCCGAGTCGAAGAAGAGGGCCGAAGCACAAAAAGGCAAGCAAGCGACAGAATCGAAGATCATCGAGCCAGAGCGATGATTTTGTGAAGAACAAAAAAGATGCAGCTGATGAAAGTCGGAGGAAGAAGGCTGAGGCCGTTAATAAGAGAAATCTCGGTGCTACCAAGAAGCTTGAGTCAAAGAAAAAGGCTGCAGCTGACAAGAAGGCTGAAGAGAAGGAGAAGAAGATCATAGCAGAAATCCAGAAAAAGCTGGACGCGACATTGCTGCTCTAGAGAAGGAGCCTTCCGTATCAAAGATAAACAAGCAGGTGGAGATGCAACTGTCAAAGGCTTATGCTAAGAAGCATACTGATTATGAGAAAAAGTTAGATTTTCTCCGCCAGGAAGCCAATCGTCGTGTTGGAATCCGTGCGAGCACCTATGCGAGCGAGCATCCCCCCTCATCAGCTGACGATATCGAGTTTCCTCCGGAGTCCTAGGATGACATTGGTAATTTGACCCCACCGATCTGTCTTTCACAAGACGAAGTGTCTGAAGGTCTCGTCGATTACGGCAAGGTTCAGAGGCTGATTTTCAAGCGCCTAGGTGACGAGTGATGAGGAGGCTGCGAGTTCGTATCTCCGTTCCGCATTAATCGCAAGCGCCCCGACATACCTCGTTTCCAAGGCTATTTATCCGAGGCGAGAGATCATATCTGAACCTGAGCTTCAACAGTATATTTCTTTTTTTACTGCGTATTTTTTCATGTTGCAATTGTTTTCATACTGGCATTGCAACTGTTACACTCCCAGTTTTGCAATTTGTACACTTTTTTGCAATGACACATTCAGCATTTTTTTTGCAACCACTCACACAGACCATTTTGCAATCACATGTTGTCAAACCTAGTTGCAATTGTTTTCATACTGGCATTGCAACTGTTACACTCCCAGTTTTGCAATTTGTACACTTTTTTGCAATCACACATTCAGCACTTTTTTTGCAACCACTCACACAGACCATTTTGCAATCACATGTTGTCAAACCTAGTTGCAATTGTTTTCATACTGGCATTGCAACTGTTACACTCCCAGTTTTGCAATTTGTACACTTTTTTGTAATCACACATTCAGTACTTTTTTTGCAACCACTCACACAGACCATTTTGCAATCACATGTTGTCAAACCTAGTTGCAATGCACAGGAGTTGCAATCACAGTTAACAAGCTGGTTTTGCAACCATAGACTGTGTTTTTGGAAGTATCACACAGAGGCGTTGCAACCACCGGAAAAGTTTTGCACCATATTGATTTTCATTTTGGATTTTTTTGATGCAGGAGGACTTTATTGGAGTTTGGCCTTCTTGCTGAATTTACTGGACAACAACTTCTTGACAGTTTCTCAAACGACAACAACTCTGAGATCAGTTTTGCTTTGACAGATGGCCAGAACCTACATGACCCCTCGCAAGAGCACTAGTGGGCGCTTTCCCACTGGACAGCTGGCTCCTCGCCATCGTCTTGAGGATGTTGA
Organism: Cenchrus americanus; assembly: GCA_947561735.1. NCBI lineage: Eukaryota > Viridiplantae > Streptophyta > Magnoliopsida > Poales > Poaceae > Cenchrus > Cenchrus americanus. Next base: position 48,820,207 of record OX387244.1, on the reverse strand, counting down.
GGAGGAACCAGAGGAGTTCCAGCCAGAGGTTGAGGCTGAGGAAAACCCAGAGGAGGTCCAGCCGGAACCAGAAGAGGAGGATCCTGAGGAGGTTGAGATGGAGGAGGAGGAGCCATTGGAACAGCCACAGTTGTACGATGGCACCGTGCTGGAGGCAAACGCTGATGGGGACATTGTGATTCCACCGGCGCCTGTGGCAAATGAGGAAGCACCCCCTGCACATGTTGATCCAGTGCCTGATGGTGAAGGAGGTGACCCGGATGATTCTAGTGATGACAGTGGAGATGAGGAAGGAGGTAACAATGCTAATGGCAACCCGGAGGAAGATGAGGATGAAAACCCTCGCTATCACGGGGCAGAATATCACAAACATTCCACTGAAGATGAGAACGGACAGTTTTGCATTCTTCTGTGGGAAGTTCTGCAGTACCTGGGTTATACCATAAAGCCCCTCTACGTGACAAAGCACTTCAGCGAGCCAGGAATGAGAGACTACTACACCAGCAGAGTCTACATAAGGAGGCCCCTGAATGATACAGATGGATGGAGGTACCACTCATCTCACCACAGCACGGCCCAGTTCTCCACAGATGATGCTGCGGTGAATGATGCAGCGAGGAGGGCACTCTGGTCAATCTGCAATGCGAATCGGGCGCAGCTGTTCAACTCGGAGTATCGCCATGTGCCTCGTCGTGCAAGTGGCAAAGAGGAGATTGTGGTGCCAGCAGGAGGTGATGATCGCATCGACATCTTGGCACGTGTGACTGCTGCCTTGAACACAGATCTGGAGGGGGCAACTACTGAAATGAATAGGTATCACGAGGAGTTGCAGGCTGCTCAGGTGAAGATAGCACGTCTGGAAGCACAGTTGGCGGGACAGCGACTTCCTCAAGAAGTTATGCCATATCAGACCACAGCTTCCCCTCCACACAAGAGACTCCGTTATGGCTCCGCTGAAGCTACTACTCATCTTGGCTAGGATCCTAGGATACTCGCCCTTATCATTTACTTTTTCGCTAGATCGTTCCTGCGTGAACGTATTGCTTGTAATAATGAATGCTGTTTGCAAACATGATTGAGTTGGATCTTTGCTTGATTGTGAATTGTATGGTGGAGTGATGGCCACTATGCAATCAGAATTATTAAGTTAATTAAAGGATAGTTTGGGTTTTATCAGTTGTCATTGCTTAATCCTCTATGCAAGTTTGAATGGATCAAATTTGTTTTCGCAGTCATATGACATACTAGTAATGTTTTGTTTATAACTCAAGTTATAGAACTCCAAATGACATGAAACCAGTTGGGTTAATTCACAAATTTAGAGGATGAATTTCTGTCAAAAATTCAATGGTATACAATACATATTCTGGGAGTTATGCACAAAGTAATGAACATGTCAGAGTCTGTAAATTTCTGCTGATACAGCTGCACTGTTTGAATTTTATCTCGAGTTATAGATGTCCAAAAGAGGTGATTCCAGTTGGTATGGTTCCATAATTTTATACATCATAATCTGGTAAAAATTTGTGGTCATTGGATAATTACACAGAAAGTTATACATAATTCTTTGAGGTCAACAGAATCTGTCCTAGCTGAAGAACATGCTACTATTTCATTTTGAGTTATCTTCTTATGCATTGATTCAAGTACAACTATTTGAAATATGATTTTTCTAATGGTCAGATGGTAAACACCAGGTCCGGAGGAGGTCAAGACGTGCCGCCTGTGATCCGTGCACATATCGCGAATCAGCAGAACCCAGCACCACCCCCACCGATCAACCAAGCAATGGATCCAAACATGCGGCGGTTTACGGCGGCGCGGATGCAACCGATTCAGAATCTCACCAACACTGTGCAGCAAATGCAAGCTCAACAGAACCAGCCACCACAGCCGATTCCTCCGCCACCCCCGCCACCAAGGGACAGGCACAAGGAGTTCATGAGCCACCATCCTCCTACGTTTTCTCACTCGTCTGACCCACCGGATGCTGACGACTGGCTGAAAACCATCACCAAGAAGCTGGAGATCGTGCAATGCACTGACAGAGAGATGGTCCTGTATGCTGCCGGAAGACTTGTGGGGCAGGCTGCAGACTGGTGGGATGCGTACTCAACTGCTCACCCCAACAGGCAGAACATTACTTGGCAGGAGTTCCGTGACAACTTCCGTACTTACCACATCCCTTCAGGGGTTATTAAGCTTAAGCAGAGGGAGTTCTTGTCACTGAGGCAGGGCAATATGTCAGTGACCGAGTATCTGGACAAGTTCACTCACTTGTCACGCTATGCACCTGATGAAGTCAACACTGACCCAAAGAGGCAGGAAAGGTTTCTGGATGGCTTGATTGGGCCTTTAAACTATCAACTGCAGATTCATATCTTCCCAGACTTTCAGACATTGGTGAATAAAGCTATTGGGCTGGAAAGCAAGAGAAAGGAGACGGGTGAATAGAAACGCAAGTTTCAGTTGCATGGACAGTCTAGCAGCAACACCCGTCCCCGCTACAGTTCTCAGCAGAGCCTGACTCCATATCGTCCTGGTGGTCATGGTGGAAGGTACCCTCAGAACATGCAGCTGCAGCGCTCGTTTCAGCCACAGCGCTTCAATCCTCAGACACCCAGAGCTCCTACCCCTCAGCTGAGTCGTCCTAACAATAACTCTGGGGCGCCTGTCAGAAACACTAACCCTGTTCAGCCTGGTGGATGCTTCAAGTGTGGAGAGCTGGGGCATTATGCCAACAATTGTCCCAAGAGGGTGATGCAAACTCCGCAGAGAGACAGTGGAAACAGGACTGGGCAGCCATCTTCGCAGGCTCGTACTCCATAGACACCTAGCAAGAGAGGCCAGCAGAGTCATGTGCGTGGCCGAGTTAATCATGTATCAGTGGAGCAAGCTCAAAATGATGCCGGCGTGGTATTGGGTACGTTTTTCGTCAACTCTGTACCTGCTACCGTATTATTTGATTCAGGAGCATCACATTCATTCATAACTGATCAATTTGTGGCAAAATATAATTTACCTATGAGCTCAATGAAGAACCCACTGATAGTTAGCACTCCTGGTGGAGAAATGAAAACTGGTCATATATGCCCACAAGTAAAAGATTAATATCATAGGGGTAGACTTTCTTGCTAATCTGGTAGTTCTAAAATCATGGGGAATAGATGTCATCCTTGGGATGGATTGGTTACAAAAGCACGATGGAGTTATTCAGTGTCGGAAGAGGTCAGTGCAGTTAACCAGTCCTCAAGGGGAGAGAGTAGAATATGTGAGTACACCTTCATCCAAAGAAAGGAGTTGTGAACTCGTAGAAGGCAAGGCCTTGGAAGATATAAGGGTAGTGAATGAATTCCCCGATGTGTTTCCGGAGGATTTGCCGTGTATGCCACCCGACCGTGACATTGAATTTAGTATTGAACTTATACCCGGATACTTGCTCCCATATCTAAAAGACCATATAGAATGGATGTAAAAGATCTAGATGAATTAAAGAAACAAATTGAAGAACTACTTAGTAAAGGGTTTATCCGTCCTAGTTCATCACCATGGGGAGCCCCCACACTCTTCGTTGATAAAAAGGATGGATCTAGGAGGTTGTGTATAGACTATCGATCACTTAATGAGGTTACCATCAAGAACAAATACCATTTACCTCGGATTGAGGATTTATTTGATCAGATGAGAGGAGCTAAGGCATTCTCTAAGATAGATCTTAGATCAGGTTATCACCAGTTAAAAATCCGAGTGGAGGATATACCAAAGACAGCATTCACATCTAGATACGGGTTGTATGAGTTCACTGTGATGTCCTTTGGCCTGACCAATGCACCAGCCTACTTCATGTATTTGATGAACAAGGTATTCATGGAGTATCTGGATAAGTTTGTTGTGGTATTCATTGATGACATATTGGTATTCTCTCGGAGTGAGGAAGAACATGAAGAACATCTGAGGCTTGTGTTGCAGAAGCTTCGGGAACATCAGCTGTATGCCAAGTTCAGCAAGTGTGCTTTCTGGTTGAAAGAGGTTTCTTTCCTCGGACATATTATCACAGACGGAGGGATTGCAGTGGATCCAAGCAAGGTTCGGGATGTATTGAACTGGAGTCCGCCTAATAATGTATCGGAGATCAGAAGCTTCCTTGGACTTGCAGGATACTATCGGAGGTTCATTGAAGGATTTTCTAAGATCGTGAAGCCACTTACCACTCTGCTCGAGAAAGGAAAGGAATTTAAGTGGGATGAGAAGTGTCAGGCTAGTTTTGAAGAGTTGAAGAAGAGGTTGACCACAGCACCTGTGTTGATCATGCCAGACATACACAAAGGATTCTATGTGTATTGCGATGCCTCTCGGCAAGGATTGGGTTGTGTGTTGATGCAAGAAGGGAAAGTAGTAGCTTATGCTTCAAGACAGTTGAGGAAACATGAGCAGAACTACCCTACTCACGATCTTGAGTTAGTCGCGGTTGTTCACGCATTGAAGATTTGGAGACACTGCATGATTGGGAACAAGTGTAAGATCTTCACTGACCACAAGAGTCTGAAGTATATCTTTACTCAGAAGGATTTGAATTTGAGGCAAAGAAGGTGGTTGGAGTTAATCAAAGATTATGATTTGGATATTCAGTACCATCCAGGAAAGGCAAATGTTGTGGCAGATGCTTTGAGTCGGAAGGGACAGACTAACATGCTGATAGGACACCTGCTACCTCAGGAGCTATGTTGGGAGATGGCACAGCTCAACTTGGGGATAGTTGCTTCGAGTGAGACTTTGACATTAGAAATTGAGTCGACACTTGAGCAGGATATCAGGAAAGGACAGTTGACTGATGACAATATTGCGGAATACAGGAAGTTTATTAAGTTGGGCAAGGTTCCGGAATTCAGAGAAGATGAGCAAGGAACAGTATGGTTTAAGAACAGAATCTGTGTACCTGAGATTAAGGAGTTATGAGACGCTATCTTGAAGGAAGCACACGATTCAGCTTACTCTATACACCCTGGGAGTACCAAGATGTATCAGCACTTGAAACAGAGATACTGGTGGTATGGAATGAAGAAAGATGTAGCAGCTCATGTAGCTTTGTGTGATGTGTGTTAAAGAGTGAAGGCTGAGTATCAAAGGCCAGCAGGATTGCTTCAACCTCTAAAGGTACCTGAGTGGAAATGGGAAGAGATCGGTATGGATTTCATAGTGGGCTTACCTCGTACTCGTGATGGGTATGACTCTATATGGGTTATTGTGGATAGATTAACCAAGGTAGCGCACTTTATCCCAATGAAGACGACTTATACAGGAGTGAAGCTAGCTGAGTTGTATAATTCAAGGATAGTGTGTTTGCACGGGGTACCGAAGAAGATAGCGTCAGATCGAGGCACACAGTTTACTTCACGGTTTTGGCAGAAGCTGCATGAATCGATGGATACAAAGTTAAACTTCAGTTCAGCATACCATCCTCAGACAGAAGGGCAAACAGAGAGAACAAATCAGATTCTTGAGGATATGTTGAGAGCTTGTGCGTTGAAGAACAGTGGCAGTTGGGATAAGAGTTTGCCTTATGCAGAGTTTGCTTATAACAACAGTTATCGATCCCCAGCATCAAAATAGCACCTTTTGAGGCTCTGTATGGAAGGAAGTGTAGAACACCGTTGTTTTGGAACCAGACTGGTGAGAGGCAACTCTTTGGACCAGATAGCATACGGGAAGCGGAAAAGCAAGTTGAAATCATAAGAGAGAATCTCAAAGCGGCACAGTCACGTCAGAAGAGTTATGCTGATCCTCGGAGAAGAGAGGTGATTTTGGAAGTTGGTGATTATGCATACCTCAGAGTATCACCTATTCGAGGTTTACGAAGGTTTAATGTCAGAGGAAAGTTATCACCTCGATTCATCGGACCTTTCAGGATTTTGGAACGGAAAGGAGAAGTAGCATACCAGTTGGAGTTGCCAGCACAGTTGTCGGGAGTTCATAAGGTTTTCCATTTATCAAGCTGAAGAAATGTACAAGTGAGGTTAAGATAGAACCTAAGTACAGTTAGAGGATATTCAAATGGAGAATGACTTGACATACAAAGAATACCCTGTTAAGATCTTGGATATATCAGAAAGGGTTACCAGGAGTAAAATCATCAGGATGTGTAAAGTACAGTGGAGTCATCATAATGAGGAAGAGGCAACTTGGGAAAGAGAGGATGAACTTAAGGAAGACTTTCCTCAGCTGTTCTCTAAGTCTTCTGAATCTCGGGACGAGATTCTCTTTAAGGGGATAGGATTTGTGACACCCTAAAATTTCATCACTAAAATCACTTAGCAACTTAAAATAGTCTTAAGGATTTAAAGAATTTAAATTGCCATTTAAATTGAGCTCTAAAATATCAAACATAATTTAGTAAGCTTAGAGACAACAAGTGTTTATGCATCATCAGTTGGCTTGCATGTTTTTTGGTTGCTTGTGTGGTTTCTAAAAAGTTTATAAATTTTTGAGAAAAGGTTTGAAAGAGTTTTGATTTGAATTTGAAAAGAAAAGTGGTTTTAAAAAGAAGTTTGAAAAAGAAAAGAAAAAAAGAAGAACCTTACCTTCTCACCTTTCGGCCCAGCCAGGCCTGCCGGCCCATCATCCTCTCCCCGTGCCGGCCCGCCTCTCTCTCTCTCTCTTTTTCTTTTTCCTGCTCTCGCTGACACCTGGGCCCCACCCGTCAGTCTCTCCTCTCCCCCTTTCCGTTCTTCTTCCCCCTGCCTCCCCGGCCTACCGCCGCGGCCGCGGATTCCGCCGCGCCCCGCCTCTCCCCCTTCCTTTCTTTCCTCACCAGACTTGCCAATTAAGGCATTTAACCGCCCACGATCAATTGGGGTCGTTTCCCCTTTCCTTGCACCGAGCCGTGATGGCCGCGGCCATCAATGGCAAGCGCCGCCGCTCGGAGCCCACCCGCCTGAAGGATCAGATGGCGACTAGAGAGGGGGGGAGTGAATAGGAGCCGGTAAAAATTCTTCCGAAAGAACCCGGCCTATGCCCTAGTCAAATCCCGGTCACACACGAGCGATGGATCGAATCACACACCAATCGCCAAGACAACGAGGTTATGGAACAACCTCTAGCCTTAGGAACGATTCCTTGAATCACACGCGGAAGCACGAAAGAAGAAGGAGAGGAATCGAACCAAGAAGCAAAGCGCGCAGCCTCTTGCGGACCGTCCGGCCGGACAGGGCGGACCGTCCGCGATGGGCCGCGCGGACTGTCCGGCCTGCTACCGCGGACCGTCCGCGCCAACACCGCGGACCGACCGGCCTTCTCCGTGGACCGTCCGTTAAAAACACACAACCAACCAACGGGACGCACCCGCACCACGGACCGTCCGCGGGGAGCACGCGGACCGTCCGCCGAGCACCCGCGGACCGTCCGCCCTCGGTCGCGGACCGTCCGAAACTCCGTCCAACCGAAAACCAAAATCGTGACGGATCGAAACGAAAGGCGAGCAAGAACACGAAGAACACGGGACGAACCCTAGCCGCGCGGACCGTCCGCCCGGCACCTCGCGGACGTCCGCCGGTGCGGACGAGCGAAAAAACGCCCGACCCCGAAAGTCAACTCCCCCAAATCATCATCAGATTTCCCAAACGGTTGAAGCTATGGAGACAAGGGTTTGGGGACTTGAAAAGCGTCACACAAGGATGCTATAGCCCAAAAATCTTGCCTCCTAACACCCTAAAACACCGGGAATCGTGAATCCTTTGAGCACCACCAAAGGCTAGAGCACCGAACGAAAAACTACGAATCCAAGTGGTTTCCCGGCGTTTGAGGGCACAAGATCAATCACAAAGATGCACGAGACATCTATCCATGTTTTCCTCAAAGAAATCCGGGGAGAAACCCACTCAAATCCGCGGAATCGAACCGGGAACAAAAGGCACGAAAACAAGCACAAAAAGACCACGAAAACACAACCCCGAATCTTCTATACAAACCAGGAAAGATTCACAAGGTCTAGCATGCCGCCCTAGCATCCATCCCTCTCAACAAATCTCTCATGAAGCTCTCATGCTAGCCTAGAGAAAATGGAAGGAAAATAGCTACGAAAATGAGAAATGGCAGGGAGGAAATGAAACCCTAAGTCGCGGAGAGAGAGAGCCATCCACACACACTCATGGCTTATATATCAGGTCCCGCCAGAGTGGTAAATGACTCGACTACCCCTAACATAACTACTGGCGATACAGCCCACGTAGGGGCATTTAGGTAATGTTTGTGGGTCTTGCCATCGGACGGCCACGCCTTTGCCGCACCCCGCGTCCTCCCGACGCAAGCCATGCGATCCCGCCGCGTGTCCTCCGCCTCGAAGCTTCCCGACACGCCCGGATCCCGTCTCCGTCGTGTTGGGCCCTCGGACTTGGTTTTGAGGCTCAAACCAAGAAACCGTCCGCCGGTGGTTTTGTGGGCAAACCACCAAACCCCGCGTGCCGGTCCGGCCTCCCGCCAAACCACTTGACTCGACCACCACCGTGCACCGCTCGATTGTCCATGACTTCGTCTTGCTCGTGTCGCCACCATGTGGCCCGCACCCGGGCCCGTCGTCCACCGGTCCCTCGAACCGAGCCTACTTGTCTCTCCATCTCCCGGAGGCCCCTCAAGGGCCGAAGACCTTTCGCGCCCGTTCTTCACCTGCAACAACACGAACTAGGCCGCAGCCTACACCTGCGCACTAAGCCAAGAGTCAGTCCAACACCTGTTGTCAAACACTCATCACTGAGGAGCGGTCATCCATCGACCACTGGGACGCTCCTGGTCCTCAATCTCCCCCTTGATGAGTGCATTGACAACACACAATGTGAAATGAAATTCAGAGAAAAAGAGAAAGGAAGAAGAAGGAAAAACAAAGAAGCTAAACTCATGACCAAAACCAAGGAAAGGCGAAGAAAGGTCACAAGCCAAGCAAAGCACAAACTCCACATCGAAAACAGCAAGAAAGCTCCCCCTGAACAAATGCAAGCTCCCCCTGAACATGTGGATGCAAACTTCCAAATTTCAGCTCACCTCTTCTGAATTTTCATTAAGCTCACCTCGTCTCCCCCTTGTTGACAATGTATGAATCAAGGTGAAAATGCAGAAATGCAAAACAAAGCATATAAACATCTACATGAGCTTCTCAAATAGGCCAAATCTAGTGTCAAAGGCTAAAAATGAGACAAAGATCACACATATGAATCATAGCATAGTAAAAGCATCGTCACAAGTAATATATGAAAATACAAGCATGTGACAAAGAAAAATTTTCAGATTTAAGCAGTTTTACCAAAAGAAGGCTCGCTTCACATGTAAAAGCCTATCCATGTCACACTTGAGCCACAAACATGCATACCATTCAAAGATCATACAAGGATATCAAATTCTCAGCAAAAGATCATGGCAAACACCCATAAAGCAAAGCATGTCATGTCAAAGCTCATGAGCCATGTGTCCACTTCGGGGAGACTTCTCCACCGGTGAACATCATGCAACATGTTTTGCACCCATATGTGAAAGATAAGACATTTTAAGCATAGACATGATGGATGGAGCATTTTTCAAGCATTATACACTTCTTTTCAAGATTAATTCATTTCATGGTACATGAAGTGCCTTTGCGGCAAAAAGAAGCTTATGCTCCCCCATGAATGCAACATAGGCTAAACATTCACAATGATATTCGGCCTTTGGCCCAAATGCAAGAACAAGGCATCCAAGCACAATCTAAGCATGAAAAGCACATTTAGACCAAACTGTGACATGGATACACAACTACACACGAGTGGAGCATATTTCATCAAAAATTAGTCAAGATTAGCATTTATTTCAAAAAGGGCTATCTCACCACTCATATATCTCAAATATTCCAAGAGCATAGCCTCACATCACCATTTCTCCACACATATGACCAACATCTCACAAATAGCCAAAGAAACTCAAATATGGCATATGAAAGAAGCTCATCATCCTAAAATGCAATATGAGACAAATGTAACATGATATATGACAAGATGGCTATCCTACCATGGTTTATACATCAAGCAAAGCATGTATATACATCAAAGTAAACATGGTATGATACATATGATACAAAAGGAAATCCCCCAAGAATCAACTAGAAAGGGCAACAAACCCCAAGTTCCCCCCGCAAGCGCACAAATGTAGCTTGGTCGAGAGGCTTTGCAAAGATGTCGGCTAGCAGATCTTGGGTAGGGACATGACTCAACACAATGGTTCCTTTCTCCACATTGTCCCTCAAGAAATGATACCTCACTTCTATGTGTTTGGTTCTGGAGTGAAGCACTGGGTTTTTGGCTACGCTTATGGCACTGGTGCTATCACAAAGAAGTGGGATCTGGGTGCACTCCTCACCAAAGTCTCTCAAAGTGTATGAAATCCACAACGGGGAACAGCAACTCGCGGCTGCAACATACTCTGCCTCGGTGGTAGACTGAGCTACACTAGACTGCTTGCGGGAAGACCATGAAACCAGCGAAGACCCAAGAAACTGGCAAGTACCAGAAGTAGACTTCCTCTCGACTCGACATCCAGCAAAATCTGCATCGGAAAAACCATGAAGAGAAAGAGTCGAGGAGGAAGAATACCAAAGGCCAAGACCAGGGGCAGACTGTAGGTACCTGAAAATCCTCTTGACGGCCTGTCGATGTGATGTCCTCGGCGAAGCCTGAAAACGAGCGCACAGACACACGCTGAACTGTATGTCTGGCCTCGTCGCCGTCAAGTAGAGGAGGGAGCCGATCATGCTCCTGTACTCCCGCTGGTCCACTGGTTCTCCATCCTCATCCGCATCCAAAATGGCCGTACTCCCCATGGGAGTCGACATCAGCTTCACATCTTGCATCTGGAACTTCCTCAGCATGTCTTTTGTGTACTTGGTCTGGTGCACAAATGTACCGTCCTTCACTTGCTTGATCTCGCCCGAGAAAATACCGCAACTCGCCCATCATGCTCATCTCGAACTCCCCGCTCATCTCATCCGCAAACTTGGCAACAAGGTTATGTGACGAGCCACCAAAGACAATATCATCCACGTATATCCGAACAATCAACAAGTCATTTCCATGCTTGAGGAGAAACAAGGTCCTATCCACGGTACCCATCACAAACCCTCTCGCTCAACGAAAACCTCTCAATCTTCCATACCAAGCACGGGCGCCCTGTTTCAACCCATACGAGCCCTTTTCAACCTGTACACCCTGTGTGGGTACAGCTCGCTCTCAAACCCAGGTGGCTGTTTCACATACACCTCCTCCTCTATGACCCCATTCAGAAAAGCACTCTTCACGTCCATCTGAAACAACTTGAACCCTTTAGCCACGGCAAAGGCTAGAAGAATTCGAATTGCCTCAAGACGGGCCACAGGAACAAAGGTCTCCTCATAGTCGATCCCCTTCTTCTGACTAAACCCCTGAGCAACAAGTCTGGACTTGTTCCTCACAACCATCCCATTCTCTCCCTCTTTGTTCTTCCAAACCCACTTGGTTCCTATGGGATGGCAATTTGGAGGTGGTTCAACTAACTCCCACACCTGGTTCCTCTCAAAGTTTTCCAACTCCTCATGCATAGAATTGACCCAGTTTGCATCAGATAAAGCATGTCCAATGTCCTTGGGCTCAAAAGTGGCAACAAAAGCAGCATGAGCAAAATGAGAGGAATTCCAGGACCATGACCGTGTAGTGCGTTCATCGATGTTCCCAATGATCTTCGACAGGGGATGCACTTCTTGAATCCGCCGGGGAGCCTCACGCCTCGAGACTGCCTCCCCCTCAACTTCAGCTTCTCTCGCCTGGTCCTCTTGTCGCACCGTCGTTGTCCATGAAGTAGACGGTCCACGCTCCATAGTGGTCGTAGGGGAAGTAGTGGGTACACACTCAGCTTCAGGCGCATGGTTCTCTCCATCATCATCCCCAGCTTCATCCTTCTCCTCTTCAAAGAGGTCCTCGGCCATTTCTTCATCACCTGCACATTCAAAGCCAAGAGAGGTACATGGCATTGTCTCGTTGAAGGTTACCTCGCAAGTCTCCATTATTTTGTTAGTCTCAAGGTTAAGCATCCTATAGGCTCTAGAGTGGTTAGCATATCCAAAGAAAATACCATCACTAGACCTAGCCTCAAACTTGTCGAGTTTTCCCTTCTTCAGAATAAAGCATTTGCAGCCAAAGACTCGGAAATGACTCACCTTGGGTGCCCGACCATGCATCAGCTCATAACGGTCTTCTTCTTGAAAACTCGCAATAAAATCCCGTTGGAAACATGACAAGCCGTATTGACCGCCTCAGCCCAATACCTCCTAGGAGTCCTGTGCTCATCGAGCATCGTCCTAGCCATCTCACAAAGAGTCCGATTTTTCCTTTCCACGACTCCATTTTGAGGGGGCACATAAGGGGTCGAATACTGATGTTCAAGACCTAGATCACAACAAAAAGCATCAAAACGAGAGTTCTTGAACTCTGATCCATTATCACTGCGAATAGCTCGAATAGCATTCCCATGCCTCTCGTTTTTCAACCTTACGATCAGATCTCGAACAAAACCAAATGTCTCACTCTTATCTTCCAAGAAAAACACCCAGGCATAGCGAGAGTAATCGTCCACCACAACAAGGACATACCACTTCCCACCCACTGAGCGAACTCGAGCTGGCCCAACAAGGTCCATATGCAACAGCTCTGTCGGACGCTCGGTCATGACATCGGTTAGGGGTGGATGGGGAGTGGCTACCATCTTGCCATGCCTACAAGGAGCACAAACCAAATCCTTCTCAAGCTTCAACCTCGGCAATCCTCGGACAAGGTCAAGACCACTCAAGCGGGAAACCAAATCAAAGCTCAAGTGTCCCAACCGCCTATGCCATTTCCACAAATCGAAGAAGGACCGGCCATCAAACGGCGAAAGCGAGGACCCAAAGAACGAGAGAAATCAGCCCTGAAAATCTGACCCTCGGGGATGATCATACAGATAAGATCACCTCGAGAATCAAGCAAACGAGACTCGCCAGACTTGAAACGCACCTCAAAACCCTCATCAAGCAACTGAGAAACCGAAAGCAAATTGAAACCCAAAGACTTCACAAGAGCCACTCTCTTCAACATTACCTTGTCGCTCACATGCACAACACCCTCCGAAAGCACCCTTCCTCGTCCATTGTCCCCAAATGTGATGTACAACTTTTCCTTCACTGGGGTGAGGCTGGAGAACCACTTCTTATCTCCGGTCATGTGTCGGGAACATCCCGAGTCAATCAACCAAATGTTCTCCAAGCCTCCTGCCTGTAGTCAGAAACAAGAACGAGAGTGAGCTAGCGACTCGACACTGGGGTTAGCACAAAGAAAGTTAAACCAGTGTCGAGCCATCTACTCAAAAGAGGGGTTAGCAAACATCATTCCCTTGCCACCAAACTTCCCATGTCCCATGGGAGGAGTACGAGCACCACGAGGAGGAAAATGTGGTCTGTAGTTCCTCTGGAACCCAAAGCTGCGATCATCTCCCCTAAACCCGTATTGAGGACGAGTAGGGGGACGTCCAGCAAAACCACCACGAGCCCGACCAAACCTCCATCTCTCCTAGCAAACCTCTCATCACCACCTCTCTGTGGGAACCTGCCAACACTCCTCACACTTCCCACACCCCGTGGAAGTGGCACTCTAGGCTCAGGAATACCATGAGACTGGTGATACCTGTCCTGGTTCGCTTGCTCCCTAGCAAGCCTCTCATCCCTCTTCCTCTTGTAGCAAAACTCTGCAAGATGTCTCTCCTTGCCACAATACTCACACCTGAAGGGGATGGGTTTTGGTTTTGGCTCTGGCTTCTGTCTAGGCTTCTCACCCTTCTCACCCACAAACTTCACCGGTTTCTGGAAATCATTTGTCTTAGGTGGGAATTTGGGTGGATCTTGGGTTGTGTCAAGCTTGTTGCAAAGGTGGTTGGGCTTTGGTGTGAAAGAGTTCTTGGGTGCTTTTGGAAGTGGGACTTGGATCTCTCCGATCACCTCAAACTCGGGGTTAGACTCAACACACTTCTCATACACACTCTCCCCACTGTTCTCTCCCACTTTCTCACCCAACTTCTCAAAACCCAAACCACGACCATCCGCTCTCTTGAACTCCTCAATCATGATTTTCTATTGAGGTTCCCGCCGGACAACCAACCCAACACCTTTCTCAAATAGTCATTCTCCTCATAGATGACATCCAAACGGGAAGTAAGTTCAAGATTGCGCAAAGTAACTTCATCACAGCTAGTGCATGCATTGACAACAGGAGATTTCAAAGAAGCTTCCAAAGAACTAATGGTAGAACGAGCATCAACAAGCTTAGCATGCATAGTAGGACATGATTTACAAGCACCAAGCAAAGTGGGTCTAGCCTTAAGCTCATCATATTCAGTCCTAAGAGCATCTAGTTTAGCCAAAGTAGAAGCATTCTTCTCATTAAGCAGCTTGATCTCATTCAACCATGCATCACACTCAAGGCATTCAACATCATCAGGAGCAGTAGGAGCAAGTTTCAAAGAGTCATTCTCAAGTTTCAATTCAAGCAATTTGGACTCTAACTCTCCTACTTTCTCACTAGCATTCTCAAGTTGAGCCCTAAGATCTTTCCTCATCTTTTTGGCATCTCTAAGCACACTATCGCGGTTGTCAATCAAGCCATTCAACCTAGCGATCTCAGGGGGTCACGGTTTACCTCATCCTCTGAGTCGGAGTCGTTGTCTTCCTTCTCGCTCTTCTTGCTGCTTGAGCTATGGTCCATGCCACAAAAGCCCTCAAGCGCCACATAGCTCAACCCGCTGAGGTTCCGGCTTGCACTCTTCTTGCCCTTGCGCCTCTCGGCATCTTCATCTTCGCTGCTTGAGCTTGACTGCTCGTCGCTTGAGCTTGAGTCGACGTCGCTCGCACCGGCCACCATCGCTCTTGCCTTGTTCTTCTTGTAGCCGCTCTTGCTCGGTCGCCGCTTGTCCTTGTCCTTGCTCTTGGACTTGTTGAAGTGCTTGCCCTTGGAGGAGTACTTGTCTTCACGCCTCGGGTGCGCCTTGTACTCGTTCACCTTGTACTTGTTCTCCTCCGCTTCCGGGCACTCGGCGATGAAGTGGCCACGCTTGCCACACTTGTAGCACGTCCCTGAGCTCCGCCTTGCATTCCTCCGACTCTCGTGTAGTCGATCAAACCTCCTTGAGAGCAAGGCCAGCTCCTCCTCACCCAGCACATCAAACTCCTCATCTGGAATGAACATAAGAGAAGACAAGGAAAACTGTCAACAGAAAGGGTTAGATTTGCCCTTTGATCCGCCCACAAGAGCAAGACTATGGTCAGTCGAGCCCTCATGCTTGGATTGCAACTTCCTATCAACCTCAGCCGACTTGAGCTTAGAAAAGAGGTCATCCAACTCAATAGTCAAATAATGCCCAGACTCCTTGATAGCCTCAACCTTAGAACCCCAAACATTTGGATCCAAGACATGCAAGAGCTTCAAAGCCTGATCATGCTCGGTGTAAGGAAAATCCTCAACGTTAGCTTTCATGTTGTTCACGATGGTGGTGAACCTCTGAAACATCGCATCAATGTCCTCACCGGGAAGTGGAGTGAAATTCTCATATTGCATCCGGTAAGAGACAAAGAGGCGAGCCTTCACATGGTTATCACCACCGTGAGCAACCAACAACTTCTCCCAGATTTGCCAAGCAAGATTCAAGTGGCGAACACGCTCAAACTCCGGATCACACAAGCTTCGGACCAAGTGATCAACGGCTTTTGCATTAGCCTCATACTTGGCCTTAGCACCGGCATCGGTCACCATAAGAGTATGGATGTTGACCGGAATAGCATAGGTCTTGTCAAGCACAATGAAATCCAACAGCTTCCCACGAAGAAAGATCATCATACGAGCCGCCCACTTGTGGTAACCCTTGCCATCGAAGTGCGGCGGACCGCCCCGCTCAACGTACGCCATCTTAGGATTCGAGACTTGTCAAAGTCGCAAAGAATCCGGCACCAAGCTCTGATACCAATTGAAGGATCAGATGGCGACTAGAGAGGGGGGGAGTGAATAGGAGCTGGTAAAAATTCTTCCGAAAGAACCCGGCCTATGCCCTAGTCAAATCCCGATCACACACGAGCGATGGATCGAATCACACACCAATCACCAAGACAACGAGGTTATGGAACAACCTCTAGCCTTAGGAACGATTCCTTGAATCACACGCGGAAGCACGAAAGAAGAAGGAGAGGAATCGAACCAAGAAGCAAAGCGCGCGACCTACGGCGGACCGTCCCGGCCGGACGGGCGGACCGTCCGCGATGGGCCGCGCGGACCGTCAGTCCTGCTACCGCGGACCGTCCGCGCCAACACCACAGACCGTTCGGCCTTCTCCGCGGACCGTCCATTAAAGACACACAGAACCAACAGGGACGCACCCGCACCACGGACCGTCCGCGGGGAGCATGCGGACTGTCCGCCAGGCACCCGCGGATCGTCCGCCCTCAGCTGCGGACCGTCCGAAACTCCGTCCAACCGAAAACCAAAATCGCGACGGATCGAAATGAAAGGCGAGCAAGAACACGGGACGAACCCTAGCCGCGCGGACCGTCCGCCAGCACCTCGCGGACTGTCCGCCAGGTGCGGACAGAGCAGAAAACGCTCGACCCCGAAAGTCAACTCCCCCAAATCATCATCGGATTTCCCAAACGGTTGAAGCTATGGAGACAAGGGTTTGGGGACTTGAAAAGCATCACACAAGGATGCTATAGCCCAAAAATCTTGCCTCCTAACTCCCTAAAACACCGGGAATCACGAATCCTTTGAGCACCACCAAAGGCTAGAGCACCGAACGAAAAACTACGAATCCAAGTGGTTTCCCGGCGTTTGAGGGCACAAGATCAATCACAAAGATGCACGAGACATCTATCCATGTTTTCCTCAAAGATATCCGGGGAGAAACCCACTCAAATCCTCGGAATCGAACCGTGAACAAAAGGCACGAAAACAAGCACCAAAAGACCACGAAAACACAACCCCGAATCTTCTATACAAACCAGGAAAGATTCACAAGGTCTAGCATGCCGCCCTAGCATCCATCCCTCTCAACAAATCTCTCATGAAGCTCTCATGCTAGCCTAGAGAAAATGGAAGGAAAATAGCTACGAAAATGAGAAATGGGAGGGAGGAAATGAAACCCTAAGTCGCGGAGAGAGAGAGCCATCCACACACACTCATGGCTTATATATCGAGTCCCGCTCGAGGGTGGTAAATGACTCGACTACCCCTAACATAACTACTGGCGATACAACCCACGTAGGGGCATTTAGGTAATGTTTGTGGGTCTTGCCATCGGACGGCCACGCCTTTGCCGCACCCCGCGTCCTCCCGACGCAAGCCATGCGATCCCGCCGCGTGTCCTCCGCCTCGAAGCTTCCCGACACGCCCGGATCCCGTCTCCGTCGTGTTGGGCCCTCGGACTTGGTTTTGAGGCCCAAACCAAGAAACCATCCGCCGGTGGTTTTGTGGGCAAACCACCAAACCCCGCGTGCCCGGTCCGGCCTCCCGCCAAACCACTTGACTCGACCGCCACCGTGCACCGGCTCGATTGTCCATGACTTCGTCTTGCTCGTGTCGCCACCATGTGGCCCGCACCCAGTCCCGCTGTCCACCGGGTCCCTCGAACCGAGCCTACTTGTCTCTCCATCTCCCAGAGGCCCCTCAAGGCTGAAGACCTTTCGCGCTCGTTCTTCACCTGCAACAACACGAACTAGGTCGCAGCCTACACCTGCGCACTAAGCCAAGAGTCAGTCCAACACCCGTTGTCAATCACTCATCACTGAGGAGCGGTCATCCATCGACCACTGGGACGCTCCTGGTCCTCACCGCCTCCCTTCGCCTTCCTCCCTGCGCTCCTATTTTAGCACGCACTCGAGCTCCTGCGCCTCCCTTTGCACCCGCAGCACACCAACGCACGCAATTGAGCCCAATTCCACCAGCGCCGCCGCCTCGGGTCCCCGCCGCCACCGTGCAAACGTCGCCGCCGGTGAAGGACCACCTCCGCCGCCCTTCTCCCTTTTTCTTTGGGTTCACCAGGGGCTCATCAAGCTCAATTGGCTGCAGGTTTCCGTCCCCGGAGCCCGTGGGCGCCGCGCCTCGTCCACGCCGGAGCGCCGCCCGACCCGCCGCCGTTGCCAAGCTCCGCCGCCGTCGAATCTTCTTCATCTTCAAGCTCGCCCGCTTCACCTTTGAACCGTGAGCATTAATCCCCGCCCGATTTCCCTTCTTTTCGTGCACAGCAGCGTACCCGCGAGCTCACCGGAGTGGCCGCTCCGCCCCCTTCCGGTGCTGGCCGCCGGTGAGGCACAATTGATCCCATAGACCCCCCTGTCACGTGCGCAAGCGTCCCCGGATCATTTTGCACCAGCCTGTGGTCGGAGAGGTGGCCGGGAACGCCGTCCAGGGCCAACGCCGGCGAGCTTCCGTCGCACGCCGCCGCTCTCCGGCGACGTCGCCGCCGCCCATCGCTTGCGTGCGTCCCGGGCCATTCGATCTCGCGCGGACGGTCTGGATCGCATACCCCTTCGTTTTAAGCGGCCGGTCCACCGTGGACCCGTGCACCGGGCGCACGGTGCGGTCCACGGCGCGCGCACGCGTTGTCAGCCGTTGGATCTGAGATCCACGGTGCTGGTCTGGTTGTTTTGATTAAGAGTCCTTGAGTTTTTACAGATTCACATGCCGGTCCTCCCACCTATAGGTTTTCTTACGGTTAGGTCCTGATTTTTATGTTTTAGCCCCTGGCCAGCCTAGATTCTTTCAAATAGAGGTCCTTTTCATCCTTTTAGCATATAAACCCCTCTGATTTATTTTATAATTGTGTTTTAGCCCTGATTTTATTTATAAAAAGCCCTGTAAACTTAGTTTTCTTGCAGATAGGTCACTGTAACTTGTTTTAATCATATCTTTCTCATTTTAACTCCGTTTTTAGCGTTCTATATACCGAAATGATCGTCTCGACGAGTAGAATCATTTAAACAGCAAATTTACCAGTTTTATTACTGTTTGGTGTACTGTTTATTTATTGTTTGTTGTTCATGATTGACTCGTAGATATCGTGCCGATTTCGTCTGAGCTCTCTGTCAGAGGCGATCAGGAAGAACCTGTGTTCGAGGAAGATTTGACCCAGTTTGTAGAGGAAGGCAAGTGGCTTCCCCCTGCATTATCTTTTTGAACCTATGTCACTACATGTTAAACAAAGTTTACTATTCCTGTTGCTATGCATAAACTTGATGGGCAAACACCTAGTTAAGGACTTGACTAGATATTTTACCTCATTACCTTGATCAACCCTGTTTAAACAAATGCTTGGGTAGATAAATGCTTTGTTTGCTTTACATGGGTGTGGTTATGCTTTGGTCATGTTATACATCTCAGATTTGTTTATACAATGTGTTTGTGCTTAAGACAAGATAACTTGAAATATAATCGGAACATGGAGAACCACCCAAGACAACAGTACAACCATAGTCCACATGGCTCTGGCTTAGCCAAATAATTAGGAGAGTGGGTTAGCTGATAGCTCATTTCCGTGAGGGGCACAGGGGGCTCGGGGTTGCAGGGGTATAGCCCGGTTCTTTTGGGGTAGCGACCTTGGCTAAGGTGCCGACCACTAGGGAGGGTTATGGTCCGCCCCGGGTCAGAATCGTTGCGAGTCGTTGGTTTCTCTTCTTTCCTTTGTAAAGGCTTCGTAGGGGACCCCTAGCCACTCACCTTGGAAGTGTTTAAGGGTCTAGCTAACCCGGGCAGGATGGGGAACATGAACTGTGGGTAAAGTGTACAACCTCTGCAGAGTGTAAAACTGATCGATCAGTCATGCTCACGGTCAAGAGCGGCTTGGACCCTCACATGATTAATAAACTTGAAGATAAATGTAAATCGTCGGTTTTTGGTTTGGTTTGAGGTTTCTTTTAAGGATAAGTGGGTTGGTATACACTTACACCTAGTAATTAGGTGCTTGCTAATAAAACTTGACCAACTTATAAAATGCTTACCGCTGTGAACCATAGCCTATCCTTGATAGCCTTGCATTGTTTCCCCCACTTGCTGAGCACCAACCATAAGTGTGCTCACCCTTGCTTACAGCTGTTCAGAGGAGAGCGTCGGAGGCGAGGACGAGTATTGGAGTGACTACGAGGAGTTCTAGGACATGCGGATCCCCCAGTCATCAAGCCTGTGGAAGTCAGAGATGGAGCTGCTCGTCGTTTAGTTATCGTTGTGTTTGGACCTTCGAGTCCACCTCTCTGGATGTAATAATGAATATCGTACTGGTTTAACTCTTGAACGTTTTGTTACTGCAATGGTATTACACTCGTTTTGTCTATCATGTGTGTGTAAAATGATCCTGGCGCACACGTGAGATGCATTCGGTTTTCCTTGTAAAATCGGGTGTGACAGATGTTGTGCTGTAGTGCCCCCTAACATGACAGGTTTGGCACTCCTTCACACCCTTACCTCCACTGTATGTGCTGTAAGGATTATCAGGTATCATAATGTTTTTGGAGGATTTTGCTGCGCTGACAGGCTTCCTACCTTTTGTGCTAGACACGGGTGGTTCAGTCACTATCACACCACCCAGGGTAGTTGCCGAACCAGGCACATGGTTTATTTTTGGTGTGGCGGGGTTACTAGGATTTATAGCGGTTTCCACGGTGGCGTCACCACTTTCATCCGTTGGTCGGACACAAACTAGACCCATCTCGTTATCCCCATTTTCATGCAAATCACCACTTTCCATCTCACAAGCGGCGAGTCTCTCGTGCCTGGGACGATCTCGAAGATAAGCACGGTCGGATTTGCTTCCCGCTCTACCCAGGCGCATTAACTTGGGCAGCAGCTTTGACATTCTCGTTTGCTCTGTGTCAGCATGAGTCGCAACCCGAACATCGTGCCTGTCCCATGGAACTACAGATCTCGCATTACGTGTGTAGTGCCGCAGAATGTACTTTTCTGGTATGCTCTGCACTTGCAGGTGGGTGAATGCTTTGATGACGTGCATGCAAAACAACCCTACGTGCTCCCATTGCATGCATTCGCATTTATATATACCCTCTTTTTTGTCAGCTAGCACCTTGAATGCGTATTGTGCCCAACAGAACACTCCTGTTCCTTTTTCATGCTTCACCAAGTAACCGCATTCAACATCTGGATCAGGCTCAATCACAAACGCTGTACTGTTAGCATATTCCCTCTTGTATTCATTATACACAGCCCGCGTGTACATCCTGCTGAGCTGCTCATCAAACCGTGATTTGCATGCCCTGACAACCTCGGCCTGCACATCAGAATTTTGAATTTCGGTTTGATCATTACATTCTTATTGCAACCGCAGACATATCACAATGCAATCACATGTAATACGTTGTTGCAAACAGTCACAGGCTCATTTCAACAGTTTGTGCTTAATACATTTTTTTATTTTTTTCTGCAGATGCAAGCACATCGACTATATTGAATTCATAAAAAAACAGGTTGTGCAATCACACACTTTAGTTTTTTGCAATGACACACTATCCAGGCTTGCAATCATATTCCAAACAACCAAGTAGCTTTGCAAGCACACACACAAAGTCAGGTTTTTTTGCAACACATATAACTCCTGGTTTGCAAGCACGCACGCCAAATAGTTGCAATCACACACTTGTTTAGTTTTTCTTTTTCTTTTTTGCAGTCACAGAAATAAACCAGCAGATTTTGCAATCACACACTTTAGTTTTTTGCAATCACACACAAAATAGGTTGTGCAATCACACACTTTAGTTTTTTGCAATGACACACTATCCAGGCTTGCAATCATATTCCAAACAACCAAGTAGCTTTGCAAGCACACAGACAAAGTCAGGTTTTTTTGCAACACACATAACTCCTGGTTTGCAATCACGCACGCCAAATAGTTGCAATCACACACTTGTTTAGTTTTTCTTTTTCTTTTTTTGCAGTCACAGAAATAAACCAGCAGATTTTGCAATCACACACTTTAGTTTTTTGCAATGACACACTACCCAGGATTGCAATCATATTCCAAACAACCAAGTAGCTTTGCAAGCACACAGACAAAGTCAAGTTTTTTTGCAACACACATAACTCCTGGTTTGCAATCACGCACGCCAAATAGTTGCAATCACACACTGGTTTAGTTTTCTTTTTCTTTTTTTGCAGTCACAGAAATAAACCAGCAGCTTTTTGCAATCACTCACTTTAGTTTTTGCAATCACAGACTACCCAGGCTTGCAATCATATTCCAAATAACCAAGTAGCTTTGCAAGCACACAGACAAAGTCAGGTTTTCTTTTTTGCAACACACATAACTACTGGTTGCAATCACGCACGCCAAATAGTTGCAATCACACACTGGTTCAGTTTTTCTTTTCCTATTTTGCAGTCACAGAAATAAACCAGCAGTTTTTGCAATCACACACTTTAGTTTTTTGCAACCACACACTCCCCAGGCTTGCAATCATTTTCTAAATAACCAACTAGCTTTGCAAGCACACAGACAAAGTCAGGTTTTCTTTTTTTTGCAACACACATAACTCCTGGTTGCAATCACGCACGCCAAATAGTTGCAATCACACACTGGTTCAGTTTTTCTTTTGCTTTTTTGCAGTCACAGAAATAAACCAGCAGATTTTGCAATGAGACACTTTAGTTTTTTGCAATCACTTACTACCTAGGATTGCAATCATATACCAAAGTAACCAGAAATAACCAAGTATGACTTTTTTGTCATCTGACATATGACTTACATGTTTTGGATGTCCTTCTCTGTGAATGGCCAGTTTTGACGTCCTCCATACAATTCTGACATCACATTCATCGCAAACTGGTTTGGCACGCTACTCCTTGACATAATTGCAAACAAGTCATCCATAGCAGTTTCCCTCTGCTTATAAGCATGCATATATCTAACCATCCTGGCTGATGGCTGAAGTTTATGGTTGTGTGCTTCCCCGATTCTGTCGAAGTACCAGATTTTGCATTTTTTGTCCTCCTTAACTTTAGCATATGCTGGGCAACCAATTCTCATCGATCTTTTATCGCTTGTGGTTCATCATTTTCCTTGCCCGGCTTCATAAAACCCTGACGGTTGCAAACCCAGTGTTTAGTCTCTTTACTAGTCCTCATGGTTCTCACACTGAATCCAGCCATTTTTGCATAATCAAGGTAAAATTGGTGTGCTGCTTCTATTGAATCAAACTCCTGCCGCGCCCTTGGGACAAACACATCAAGCATGTTTGCATCCTGTGGGGAGAAAATAACCAACCATAAGTTTTTTTTGGCAACCAAGTTGCAACCCAAAATCGACAACCAAGTTGCAACCAACAGGAGCTTTTTTTTGCAATGCACATGGGTATAATGTTGCAACCAGACAGCATTATACGTTGCAAACAAGCGCAACAAAATAATTGCAGATTAGCACACACAGCAGACTACTACCCCCTTTTTTGCAATGCACATGGGTATAAAGTTGCAACCAGACAGCATTATACGTTGCAAACAAGCGCAACAAAATAATTGCAGATTAGCACACACAGCAGACTACTACCCCCTTTTTTGTTTTTTTGCAATGCACATGGGAATCATGTTGCAACCAGAGGGCACCCTACGTTGCAAACAAGCGCGACAATTCGCAACCACCAAAACTCTCGCAACATCCCACACAAAACACTGATAATGAAACCTCAAATCATCCCGGATCTATGGGTTTTGCAACCAGAAGTTTGCAAACCAACAGCAAACTAAATAGCAGAAATGAGTTTTTAACGTTTCCGTGTGTGATTTTTTTTCCTTTACCGGGATGAACAACTCCGTCGGATCAGGCGTGATCATTGAGCCAGGCGGAATCGATGGCGGAGGCGTCAGCAACGTCGCGTGATGCAAGGGATCACCCGATCCGCAGCCGCGCGCCCCTGTTGTGGGCGTTACTGAAGTAGGAGGTGTCGCCGGCGCAGATGCAATCGGCGGCGGTGCCGACGATATCGGCCGAGACCCAGTCGTCGTAACAACCGCCATCTGCTCCGGAACCATGTGTCGCCCCGTCTGTGGTGATCCCAGGCACGGAAGCGACGGTGGAGCCATTGGTTTATGCGAGGAGCGGCTCGGCGATCCGAGGCGGGGAGGAGACGGCGGAGCCATTGGTTTTGATTGGGCGGGGGTGGGAGACCCGATGGCGATTTTATGAGGGGGGCATTGTCGGAGGTGGGGAATCGCGCTCAGTAGGGTCTCCTGGTCGGACCCGGTCGGGCGCGGGTCGGGGTGGGAAGCTGGGGCTCGGTGGGTGGGGTCTGTGCATTGGCGAACTAAAATGCACCTAGGTGTATAATAGGATTCTACACCTGTTAATCTACACCCTGGGTGTAGAATGAAATTTCATTCTACACCCAGCAGTAATTATTGACCAAACTGATTAACAATTACTGAACTAAGTCTCGGGATTACTGGATCATGCTCACCGGTTCAGTAATCTCGCGATTTGGTTCAGTAATTCTTACGCAGTTTGGTCAGTAATTACTGTTGGGTGTATAATAGGATTTTACACCTAGGGTGTAGATTAGCGCTACCGCGTGTATATATATATAGCCCCTCCTAGTTAGTCTGGTGCATTAAACATGCGCGGATGTGCTGCATCCTGCATGCATAATTAAGTCGAGCTTAGCCTGTTCGGTTGGCTGGTGGCTGATGGCTGGTGTTGGTTTGTTCTAAGAGAAGAGTACTGCTGGCTGGTTTGTTCTGAGAGAAAAGTACTGCTGCCTGGTGGCTGATAAGCCGAGCGAACAGGCTGACAATTACTTCAATCCGTGATTATCGCTTTTATTGCTACTAGTAGTGGTGTAGTGCAGCTGCATACAGTATATCACATTGATGGTTACGAAAATGCACGACGCTATAGCACAATGCATGGCAAGTGGTTACGATCTCAAAAATACACGGAAGCTGTAGCACAATACATGGATAACCATGCATAGTTTTGGTTACCTGTGCACGCAGGTGCAAATAAAACTGGTTACGAGGATACGTTCGATCACCACATGATAACTAGGATACGTGCACTATAGCTACTTTATGTACATAATTTACAAGAATCTATTACCTTAATAAATTGAGTTACCAGAATCTACGTCTGGTTATCACTACATTTGTTAGAACTGTGATTTACGACAGTTTTATAAATAGTTTACTAGAATCTATACTATGCATTTGGACGTTACTATAATTTATGCCAAATATTGTTGTAAGTAAGCCAATATATTTACCATACTTCGGCAAGTTATTTACTTGAATATATGCCCCTCACAAGTGACTTAATTCAATCTTGTACTTAATTCCAATTGCTGAACAAATACGGATAATTGGAATATGAACAATGTTTTTTGAATAGATGGAATCGTGTTCAGCAAAACACATTTGTTATCAGATTATTTTCAATAACTTCGATGATCGGACGGCTCAGTGTACAACAGTCGAAACATATCGTCATATAAGAAATTGGATCAACAAATGATCTGAGTCCACCGGTGCACAAATAAGCTCGAGCAGCAGCACCACCTTCGGCCATGCGCGTGACGGCGTGAGCGAGTCCCCACAGGCCACACCTTTGGGCTCCAAGAAGCAATAGCACCATGTCGTCGGCCAAGCAGTCGCCGCCTCGCCGGCGTCGGCCATGCCGATGTACATGGCTCATTGGCTCTTGATGTCGTTTACGTCCAGCGGGTGATTATGCTATCGCCATCGCCATCCCCCAATCTCTGCTCCAGTATCTCTTAGTTACTCTGCAAAAAATTCATTCACAACACGGAACAATCAAGAACAAGCTAAGCAGCGAGCGAGCAAACAATAGGGTACATAAGCTAGCAGCTTCACCGTGGCATCTCCACAGGGGGCCGCTGCTCGAGCTGCATGGTCACGACGAACCGGCTGGGAAACTCTGGGCTCTGGCTCTGCACGGTTAAAGTATTCTGGTATCTGGATTTGCACTTTGCAGGTGCTTATAGACAAAACCGCAAAACAAAGGTTAACTTTCGTAACCAATATTGTCTACAATTTTTTTCGTCACCGGTAAACACTTGCATGCACGATTTGACTGGATCCCGAATTCACAGTCTATAGTACCTACGCTGTATTCTGGTAACTCGCAGTCTCGCACACACGGCAGTCATATTACATGCAGCGGTAGTCACGGTCAGGTTTACCTTACCGAACCGGTCCACCGAATCACCGGTCACCGGTTTCGGTAAACCGGTCGGTGAGCCGCGGTAACCGGTCAAAACCGAACAAATTCAAAATCCAAATTGAAACACCAGTTTAATCGGTTTCGATCGGTAAACCGCTCGGTAAGGATCGGTTACCGGTCGGTTTGGGCGGTAAACCGACGTGAAAGGCAGAAAAACCGAACATGTTTTTGTGGTTCTCCGGTGGTAAATTAATCAAAATCTTCGCATGATCTATGCATAAATTAATGTAAAAGACCTCACAAAACCTCACCAAAAGAATAATATCATAGTTTTGCATACAAACAATGTCATAGTAATAATTGTGCATACAATACCATAGCGATAGTGATAATCGTGCATACAATACCATAGTCATAGTAATAAAAGATCAATGCTGTAGTGATACCATAGTCTACCAAAATCCTACATTTATGGTCTACATATCTACATTTACAAACCTAAATCATGTAAACACCTGAATCAAATCATATCTGCATCCTAAATCAAAATGTTCTACACTTCTATATCAAAATATATTTAGAAACTAGATAAATCAAACATTTATGAAGGGGGAGACTTACCTGCGCCAGGGCGGTTAACCGCGCCCTAACCGCGGCTTACCGCTCGTCCGGGGCGATAAACCGCTCGTCCGGGACGGTGAACCGCTAGATCCAGCGGCCGGCCGGCTAACCGCGCCGTCCGAGCGGTAAACCGCGCTCAGAGGCCGGTTAGGCGTCGCCGGCGGCGGACGGCGACCCAGGGGAGGCGGAGAGGGGGCGGACCAGCTTCTGGAGGCCGAGCGCTCGGCCGGATGGGGTGGGGAGCATCAGTGGGGATATTTTGACCGCCCCCAATGGTTGGGCCTAAGTGGGCCATGCTGGGCCGACGGGTTTTTTTTTCTTTTCTTTTTTTGGTTTAACTTCTTTTGGCCGGAATTTATACTAAATGAACGAAGTTTGCAACAAATTTGACACCATTAGACTCGATAAATCAAAAGTATTTTTAGGGATTTTTTCCACATTTTTCAATTTTTGGAATTCAAATTCAAAAAAAAATTTACCCACCGGTTGGTAACCGGCCGGTACCGTAACCGGTCCAGGCCGGTTACCGCGGTAACCGGGCCGGTTAGCAACGGTAAGGTAAACCCTGGTCACGGCCCAGGTTACCAAAGCCCGGCCAGCTAGCATTCTTCACCGTTGTGTCCTGCTTTATTACGGCTATCAAATGGGAATCAAGCAAGGCCTGAAGTCACGACGTAAGCCACCAGTTGGTTGGGTAGATTGCCACAAAATAAACTATTCTATGGCCAGCCATAGAGTACTAGCCAGCGCACCATCGATGTGCCACCAGCCCACCACTCGTGCACACCCCCACACACTCGTCGGTTCTCCGGTTTTTTTATTCGCCGGTTTTTTTAGTTGGTTTTTTCTCCTCTATACCCCCCACGTTCTTGTAGTTCCCTTTTCCCAGTGTTCCTTTTGCCTGCGTCGCCCACAGGCTAGTCGCCGGCGATTCCAGTCCGACACCACCGACCCAAACCCCCTTCCCCTCGAGCCCCGCTTGCCTGCAACCCCTCGCCGCCGCCCCCGGCCGCATCCGACCCCAACCCCTCACCGTCGTTCCCCTTCACCCTCATCAGCTCGCGGCCCAGCTCTTCCCCTGCTCTAGGTACTCAGCTCCGGCTCGACAGTCCCTTCAATCGCTATCGCCCCGTCCTCACGCCCGCCGCCGCGTCACCCTGCTCTGAACGGGGGATGAATGCGCAACTCCTCCCCACTGGCCTCCGCCTCCCTCCCGTTGGGGGAGAGCAGCGGTGGAAGGCGGGGATCGGGCGCCCGTGCTGCTAGTGTCCAAGATGGGCGGGTTGGTGCTGCAGGCGTGCCGGTGGTCCAACCCCAAATTCGACCTCAGGGTGTGGGTGTGCATCCTCTTCGCCAACCTCGACTTCATGAAGTACATCTGGTCGCTCTACAATTCAGACACGGGTGGGTTGCCTGAACTCGAGCTGCTTCGCTACTACTTCGTTGCTACTACATGGGGTGCCAGCTCAGGTGTTCGATTAAATGACTGAATTGAGTCGGGGGGTGGTTTTCTGAACCGTGCTTCCGGTTGCTTGCTCCTGCGCAGGGTACATGGAGGCGTTGGGCAAGGATGTGTAGATTGTCATGCCGGAGGATGACCACGGGTTGTATGCCATCGACATTCTTTATCCCTCCTGGGTGAGCTCCCATATGTTGGTTCAGTGGAAGCTGCTCAAAACATGATTAGTTTAGCTGGGGTATTTAAAAACAAGCGACCTTTTCTTGGTTTCTAAGCATGGTATATTCTTTTCTGAAACCATTGGATTGGGACATTTGGAGTGAGTCATTTCGCACTCGGGCATTGGTGATTGGTGTGAATTGGAAGTGGGCAACGTCCACATAGAGGAACTAATGATCATTATCGATGACAAAATCACTTTTCATCTTTTCTTCTTCATGGAAAGACAGGGACAGACAATTGTTAGATATTCACTATAGACTGGATTTGGACTGTCGACAGATAAAAATATCAATGTTGGATTTTTGGTTGTAATCTCTAAAATTTATAAATATTATCTCGTTTGGAAACTGGGAACGAGGCATCCATGTAGCAGCATAAGGAGCCTTATGTGTAGTACTGGTAGCAGCAACTGGAGTAGTGAGACAATGCTAGTCATGCCTTGCACATGAAGTACAAATAAGCGCATTTAAACAACTAATGAAATCGACACAGCTGTTGTAATTGATCTTTGTTCCGACTACTGACTAAAATGATTGATTGTATCTTTACTTCTTTGTTAGAATTGATGGTCATAATCACCAAATCTTGGACTTTATTTCTGTATCAATCTGAATACCTTTCTATGATCTGCTCCCTGAAAAGCTTAAATGCCTTGAATATGATTTTTACTTTTTTTAATGCTTCATTTTGTAGAACTTGTCCATCTGATTATGGTGTATCACTTCCACGATATGATCGATATGCTCATTAACTGTGTGTACAAGAAAGGGACCACACTATTTGGACATGGCTATGATTTTCATCAAAGCAACAGGTACTTTCCTATTTGTGGGCTTATCCTTATGGTGCTGAGTTTGCAAGCACAAGATGCTGTAACAGTGGTTTTACCTGGCAGGACAGACAAAGTGATGGCTGGTCTGAGAACAAAACTTGAAACTGCTTATTAGGCCTCTGCAGGGACAAAGGTTACTATAATATCATGTTCTATGGGTGGATTGTTAGTGTGTTGCTTCATCTCTATAAATCATGATGTGAGTTTGTATGTTTACTATGTCATTTTGCTTAAGGCATAAAAATTCGTTTCTCAGTTTGCCTCTTTTTGTAGGTATTCGCAAAGTATGTAAGCAAATGGATTTTCATTGGTTGTCCATTTCAAGGTAATTTATTTGAGCTTTCAGTTATTTGCCTTAATTATTAATGTGTTTTTACAGAATACATAGGTTTTATATTATTATTTTAATCTTTGAAGGTGCCCCAGGATGTATCAATGATTCTCTACTTACTGGACTGCAGTTTGTTTATGGTTTTGAGAGCTTCTTTTTTATTTCTAGATGCGCAATGCACCAACTGGTAATTTCTTGACCATACAGCCTGCTTCAGACAACCTTTTCCTCTTCTAAGTCTGTTCCAAATATATGCGGCATGTTGAGTGTCCATCAATCTATGATATGCTGCCAAATCTAGACTTCAATTGGAAGAAAAAAACCAATTATTTTCCCTCTTCTAAGTATGTTCCAATTATATGCAGCTTGTTGAGTGTCCATCAATCTATGAAATGCTGCCAAATCTAGACTTCAATTGGAAGAAAAAACCAATTATTCAGGTTTGGCGCAAGAATCCTGAAAAGGATGGAACGGTGGAGCTAGTTCAATATGAAGCAACTGGTTGTGTATCGTTTTTTGAAGAAGCTTTAAGGAACAATGATGTAGAATTTTTTTGGGTAGTGTTGTTTCTGACACTATTGTTAATACATATATTATAAATCTGAAGTTACTTTGCTACCAAAGCTAAGAATCATGCACTTACAAGATAGGCTTTAAATTCATGTGCATGACTTATGCAGCTCTCCTAGTATGGGTAATTCTTTAATCCATTGGTAATTCATTCCATTTTCTGATGTATCTGTAGCTCACGTATAATGGGAAGAAAGTAGCTCTACTCTTTAATATGTCGATCTTCAAATGGGCCACTGAGACGCGCCGAGTTCTTGACAATGCTTAACTGCCTGTTACCGTGAATATGGCACATCTTATGACACTCCATATGATGTATGGTAAGTTTATGATGGCAGCTGATTCTAGAATCATATAGGCTTGTAGGTCGCAGTGTATGAAGTTAAGATAGAGAAACTTTAGCGGATGACATGAATTGTGATGGCACTCTAAAAATATTAGTATGAAAAAAAATGAGGCAGTTTCTTGTCAATCTTTTGTTCTAAGAGATTACGTTTTTTTGATGAGGATACTTCATCATTATTTTAGCAGAAAATAATCTAGTGTCAAGTCTGATAGCTGATACACGCAATTTTAATTCCTCTGGCTCCAAATACATTGTTTCTATTTTTCGTGCAGCTATGGCTCCTAGAGCTCCCCGATTGGAGATCTGTCAGAAGTGTGTCACACATTGGTACTGTTATTCTTGCTTGACACTCATCAGCCTCTAGTTGTATATTTGCAATGGTTTCTCATTGCAACATGACACCTGGATGTCCTCTTTGCAGCCAGCATACACGTATGTACGTGGAGATGGCACAGTTCCTATTGAATCAACAATGGTAAGTTGATAAGTATCTGACACCACGTGTTATGCTAAGCACTGCATCCTTGTTTTGCTAAAGACACCTAGTATCGCTTGAGCCTATACAAATGCCATACCAAACGCCAAAAGTGAAGCAAGAGACGTTTCAAGTTTACACCAAGGCTGCATGAGCAGTATACACGCCCAAGCAGTAGCAATTTCACATTCGTTTTAAGTGTCTTTTTTATTCAGTTTGGAGGAGGACATTAGGATAGCAAATACCTCTTGGTATCTTTGCTCAACGTCATCAGTGATCAGTCATCACTTAATGCCACCTATGGTGGCTGTTGACCGGCTGATGGGTTCGCGGTGAAAGAAAGAGTCGGCATCAACTTATTTGAGCTTCTCAAGAAATGGCTCAGCGCGAGCGAGAAGGCATAGTGGCGTCGCCTTTCGAAACACGGAGTGGTGGACATGAACTCCTGATGGGTCTCCTTGTCGAAACTCGAAGACGATTCATCGCCGACCTCTTTAGGGAACTGTTATTTTGGTCATGTCCCTTCAAGAGTCGATGGAACGCATGCTCTGGGGATTGTATGTACATATATCTACACAATTTAAATCTCTGTTGGACACGATATATCGTTGCCGGGCATGTATCTTTTCAAGTCCAGCACGCATACTCATTGCAGCCTCCAATGCTGGAGCGTACTACTGGTGAAGGTGAAGCGATAATGAAGTCGAGCATGCTCTCGAAAGCATTCTGAAGTTCAGGAGTGCATCTGGGTTGAACGTACTTGTTTATACAAGACTGACGACAATCGACTACATTTTGTTGCCATTGTCACCTGCACATCAGAACACTTTCATTTTGTAATGGATTTTCCATTCCGCCACGTCGTATGGCTCGGTTGCTATCATAAGTTGATGGATTTGCATTCTGCCGCGCCAGAGCTGTGCTGCGCTCGCCTGCACTCAGCTTGCTGTCTCCGCATCATTAGCGGGAGAAAACCCCTCTTGTCAGGCGAAGGTGAAGTGATGTGGGAGAAGAATCAAGATGTGCGTCGTGTTCCATCTGTGAGTCTGTCGGAGGCATCAAACGTGTTGGCCATCTGTCATGAGCCTGTAGGCGTAGCCATCCGATCAAGCACTTGTTCTACAGACACTGAAGACTGAAAATTCACAGCTCCTTGACCATCGAGATTCCGGAAACGTTGAGATGCATGGTAGCTTCAGATAGAAACAATATTCAGCATTCAGCTCCTTCAGTACCAACTCTGCCCCCCCACACATCGAATAGCAAAAGAATATTACACTCCCCATGTGACCTGTGCAGCTTATTCAGCCGTCTGCTTTGAGCCCCTGCTAGCAGCAGTTTTAAGGGGTGAGTAGTGACACCCGTATAGTATCATAGCTATGTCCCTATCCTATCCATGGTCAGACTTAGAGACAACAGAAAACTGGAAATACGAAATACGTGTATGAGTAGATGACAAGGCTCGCCGCCGTGCCCGCAAAAGCAACAAAGTACATCCAGCCAACCCGCGGATGAGAAGAGTTTGCTTCCACCGGATCGGTTTATGGATGGACATTGTGACGAATTCATGGAGAAGGGGATCCATATATTCATACTTTCTCATGATAAGCAAAGATATGTATTAAAACGGACCACATATCGAGGTCAGCAGCGAGAGATTTAGCATGGCTGCACTGCATATCTGTAAAAAATCAACCACCCCAGTATGTCTGCAAGAGGACAGTGGTTTCTACCTTGAGTATAATTGGTACCGTTGAGTAGAACAAGAACATTGCCAGGGCGATCCCTATGAAGGGAAGAATTTGGAATGGTAATAGCACCTCCGTCGCCGACGCCCCACCCGTTGAGGACGCCCCCCGTCACAATAGAGGCCGGACCCTTCGCAGAGGACGGACCCTCTGCAGAGCTATCTTCCTCCCCAATCGCCGCTGCCGGAATCTCATCACCGTCGGTGTGGATAGGGCCATCAAATTGCAACTTCCGGGTTCCAGCGATTCATCCCAGCGAAAAAGGTTGCTTCGGCAACGACCGGTCTGCCCCCGGCGTCTGATGCCTCCTGCTTCGTTGACACTGTATAGGCAGCAGATTACGAATGAGATGCAGGTGGATGCAAAGCTCGAGACTGGCGGGTCCCGTGGCCAGCGCTGCCACTCGCCGGGCCGGGCAGGATCCCGTGGATCTGAATCACGGATGAATCCTTTGGAACCGTTGCCACTTTTTTCCGCGCCCACGACTGATCACGGTCCAGCGACGGGTCGGGGAGGAAAGACTCGGCTCACCCAGGCTCACGCGCTCGCCCAACCAAAACCGGCGCGGGACTGCGGGACGAAGGCCGTGCGTATGGATGTCAGGTGCGCCGGTGGCTGGCTCGGGTACGGAACAGCGCCCCCCCATATATATATATATATATATATATATATGTAAAAACTTAGTTTACAAGGTTTATTTTTTGGTGAGTTATTTCAGTCTATGATTTCTCTGGTCCGAAACTAAGAAGCTGGTCATTCCGTTTTTGCGTATCTATCTTTTACTAGCCTTTTTATTCGTGCATTGTGTATCCCCACATCGGAGATTTCACAAACCTTGCCGGATATCCACCATTAAAACTAAATATCATCTTTTGTGTTTACCTCCTTGATCACAATCTATCATTGAGTATGGATCGTCAATTCAAGGAAGATCGCAAGATGGTGTCAAGATTGAAGATTTCCAATATCTCTCCAAAGGAAAAATATTTATAGTACCTACCTTATCTCTATCACCTATTTGCCCGAGGACGAGCAAACGTCTAAGCATGGGGAAGGAGGTAGGTACAATGCAATTTAGAGTTCAAGGGGAGCAAATAAAAGAAGAGAAAGGAAGAAAGAAAGAAGAAGAAAAAAGTGAGTATAAAGAAAAAATGAGAAAAGAAAAAAATATAAGAGTATGTATGATATAAAAATAAAATAAAGTGAACTCCCCGGTTCTCTAAAGTGCATTAGGAATTTCAAGGTTTCAAGATTTAAAAGATCCAAACTCGTCTTTCCAACCATGTGCAATCCGATAACGAGGACTTCCTTTGTGCCTCGGGATCATTCTTTGCCATTTGCACATGTCCACCTATCTCAAAGTGTGTGTATTTTTCTCTCCCCTCCTTGATATAACATTATTTTCGAATGACCTTTTTGACGAGCCTCGGTAATATCATGAGAAGCTTGTCTTGTTTTGACAACATCTCATTTATAATATCTTGGTAGGACTAAACTTTCCAAAAAATCTCCATATAAAAGCCTACCACATATATATGTTATGAGAGGGAAAGGAGTAGAATAAATAGGCTTGAGAGAAAAGATTAGATGAGAGTTCATGAGCAAGATGTAAGGCGGTTTAAATTTTTGAACTTGGTTTAGCTCTTTTTCATCTCATTCTTTATTTCAAAATTTCTGAGATCTATTTGAATTTTGGGAACATGTTAATACTTGTGGGATAAGTTTAATTAATAATCTACCCTCTGTAGGGATGAAGGCTAGTACATTATGAAACTTTAACGAACTAAACTTTTGAGAACATTATGTTTTCTCGTGTATGATCAAGTGCAAGGTTTAAATAATAAAGGGCACCGATGATATCCATCGAAGGCTTACTCGAGGACGATCAAGGTCTAAGCATGGGGGATGTTGACGGTGAAATTCCGTCAACCTAGCCATGAGTTTACCTTCGGTGTTGGCATGAATTGTATATCTTATCCATTAGTACTAACCCCCTTGGTATAACAAGTTCGTTTGTGCATATCAGTTTTGGAGTTTAGGTTTATGCAGGAGTTTGGTGTTGAAAGCAAGACTTTCAGGATAGGTTCATTAGGCACCTCATGACAAGACCTTGAAGCTCGATACAAGTCAAGCAATGAAGTAAAAATGACTCCAAGAAGCCCAAGGACCAAACCCGAGAAGATGGAAAACTCCGAGGACCCGGTCAGAAAACTATCGAATCTTGCGAGACAAGGAGCTTCATATAAACCGTAGAGAAACTGACGTCAAGGGCCCACATGCAGAAGGGGGAAGACTCTAGAAGACTCGGGAAGCAACACCGGGCGAAGGAGGCCGCGGGCTGGGCCGAAGTGGGCCTAGGCCGGCCCAGCCCATTTCGAGGCCCAATCGGCCCCCCTTTGACCTAGCTGCCTCTCGGGCTATTTATAGCCCCCTGGCCGAGAGCCACGGATGAATTCTTTCGTCATCCGCCGCCGAGGAGCAGAGAAGCTTGAGGGACACCATCTCAGAGAGGAGGGTCGTGCTAGTTGTCTAGGATCTCCCTAGCCGACGTGGGAACCTTGCATGGAAGACCACGTCGGAGCTCCAGAGCAAGGATCAAGATCGAGGTAGGATCCCGATGGTGATCTTGTTCATGTAATCATTCATGGTGAAGTTTTATAGTGAATCCGATTTTTAGAGATCAAGTGCCTTCTCGATGATTTTGTTCTCCCTTTGTTTTGTTTCTTCCCCAATCTATACTTAAGATAGATTGCATAGGGTGCTCTTGTAGCCGCGGTGACATGCATACCGGACCGACCAAGTGATTTCAACTTGTTCTTATCGAACTCTCCCTAGGCTAACCCGCACGAATAGGGGTGCGTTGTGACAGAACGGTGGCTCAAAAGGCGGGCGTCTTCGGAATCGGACCGGAGGCCATGGTTTAAAGATGCTTTTAATGAGATTCGCTTTTCTATCTTCATCTATCTTGTTTGGAGCTACAACATATGCATGATCTGGACTCTCTACATCGGTTATCTCTTTGCTTTCTCTTGCTACCTCTTTAGTAGATTAGACTAGATGTGTTTTCTTGATGATCTCTTAGATTAGATGCAACTTGGTTCTTCAAAAGATAACTTTCCTTGCTTTACTAGATTGAATCCTTGCGTTGCACATTGTTTCACGGATTCGATACCTTGGGTTCTCACACTTAAGGGAAGAAGGGTCCCTTGACTACGACGGGGGATTTGTCCGCTTGCAAATCCATGTGAACTTTGATACGATAATCTACCGTCAACACACGACAAGTCTCCGCCTCGCACGAGAAGTCTTCGCCTCGCAGGAGAAGTCCGGCCCTGGCTGGCACGTGGGCCCAGACGTACAGCGCGAGCACCACCACCGACGCGCATGGAGGAACGATTCCCCATGTCATGCAGATACAACGGTTGGCAGCCATGCAAGCAGCTCACCGCAAAAAGAGCCTTAATGCTGGTCTGACCAGCTGCGCGGCCATCACATCGCCATCATCTCCCACTCTGCCACACGCAAGCTCAGCCCGAGGCACTCAAGCACCCTCTATGACGCGCACGAGCCTAGACTTAGGCTCGGGAGTGGCAAGCTAGGCAAGTACTCAGGCAGACTAAGACAAGCGCAAACTACTCAGAGAGGAAGCCAAGCGTCCCGGAATAAAGAGTCCAGCCCGGCCACGCGGTGGCTCCCACGACAAAGCATCACAACTCAGCTTCAATGTGCCCCGACGGACAACGGTGTACGACGGGATGTGCCAGCTGCCAAGCACTGTAACTCTGTTTTACTTCCCCTTGTGCCCTTCCCTTTTGACTATAAAAGGGAGAGGAGGGCAACAGTTACAAGGGTTAGACCTTCGAAAGACCAAACACCATTTCAAGGAATTTGGGCCTGACACCATCTCCCGACCAGCTTGTAACCCCTACTACAAGTACTCTTAGCTCGGGAACACGGCAGCACCACACTAGACGTAGGGTATTACTCCTCAGAGGCCCGAACCAGTCTAAATCCCGTTGTCTCCTGTGCTAACCATCCGAGCCCGACTCACAATCGATATAAATTTACTGCCAGCGGTACAGAACCCCGACACTGCCTGCACTAGGATCCTCTCCCGCCGGTAGCGCGGCTTCTGGACCCTACTACTGCAGCTGGCCTACCACGGCGTCGGCACGAGTTCGGTCCAGGCAGCGCTCGCGTAGCTCGCCGGCAGCCCCGCGACGCTGGACCTCCTCGACGTTCGCGTAGACGAGCATGCGACCCCGAACGCATCTCCTCATCCCCCGAGCATGCCCGGCCCTGCCGGGCACCGTCGGAGCAGCTCGATCCCGCGCCCGCCCACCGGCGGGAGCTCCGTCGTACCCCGTGAATTGGAGAATAGGATAGATTTGGATGTTAGCCTAATTATTAGGATTGGACTGGATAGGGTGTGTCCATAATTGGATTTTAATTGATTCCCTTGAATTGGATTTGGATGTTAATCCATTACCAGGTCTATTTACAAGTGTGCCTCTTCTCAATTTTTTTTTCTGAAAATCCGCCCCTGTTAGCAGTTAGCACCACCTACAGTTACACCTAAGCTGCAGACTTGTGATGCGGCAACCTACGGACACCATCAAAACACACTTTAATTGCTAATATGATTCCAGCGGAATGAAAATATATGTAGCAAAATCGCTGTGATTTTTATCTATCGTATTGAACCTTTTGAAAAGTTGTTCTGTGATATAATCAAGGAGTATTGCGCTGAAATAATCATTTCAAACTTTTTTTTGACAAGTTTTATATACATCTCCAACTTCAAACTTTTCCTAAATAAACACTTCACAATTTCAGGTGTGGATCGAGCATGGGTTTGCTGGACCCGGACAAAGCCCAACCCGACCTGGTCCCCGGGAACGGGCTGCCGGCCAAGCCTAGCTCTGTTGCTTCCACCGTCGGCCGTTCCCGCGGGGTGTGTCTGTGGCCGAAACGCTTCACTCTGGCTGTGTTGGTGAAATGTATTCTCTGGTGAAAAAAACGTGTGACGAAACAGCTATTTTGGTTGTGTAATATGGATAAGAGGGTGAAATATCTATAATACTCTTTCCTTTTTATTTCTCTTTTTTTTATCTATTTCTTTCTTTTATTTTTCTGTTTTCTTTTGTAATGATTTCACGCAGCCATTTTGTTTGTCCGGCAGAGTTACCGTCCGTGGGGCCCACGTGCAACAACCTTTTCCAAGCACGCACGCGGCACGCCTCGCCTCTCTCGGTCTCCTGCCGCAGCATCTGGGCATCTCGCCGGCTCGCCGCTCGCACCGGCCCTCTCTCCGCGCAGGCGGAACCGAGGCGACGGCCCGGTGGAGGACGGCGGCGGCGGCTTTGATCAATCGGCTTCGGCTACGGTGGGTATCCTCCTCCTCCTCCTCTCTCTCCTTCACACCGGCATCTCTCTCCTCTCTCTTTCTTCGGTGGGTGCGGCCGGGAGGCGGAGGGGCCGCCGTGGGCTCGGTCGCCCGCCGCATCCGCTCTGCTTGCCGCCGTCGAGCTAGCTCCTCCCCCGTCGAATTGCGAGAGGGAAAGTTCCAACCGCTTCCGTGCGGGAGCAGTTTTTTTTCACCGCACGTTATAAATTCACCCGCTCCGCCTTGTCGCCTCTTCCTCCCGCGGCCGCACCAACCCCGTCTCTAATCACTCCAACCAACCCAAAACCAAAAACCCAAACAAGACCTCCCCTTCCGATCCCCGACGTCGCCGGAGGAGCCTTCGCCGGAGCGGCGTCGACGGTAAGCCATCCTCGCCCCCGGCCTGCTCATTTTCCGCTGCCCATTAGCTTCTGGGCGCGAGGAATTGTTCGTCTGCGTCAGCACGTACCAGATCTCGTTTCGATGCGGCCTCCCGGTTTTCGTCCCCTGTTTGTCAATTGAAATTCGCGCGGGATGTGTCCTTGTTTGCTTATTCGGGCGCGCTCCGATGTGATTGCAGGTTGCTTCGTTCGCGTCTAGAGGAAGCATGGCTTCGCTGGCGCCTCCCTCCTCCTCCGTCGCTGCCCTCACCCGCCAACCGTAAGAAGCTCTTGGCTTTGCCACCCTCTCTCTACGCGTGCTTTTGCTTTTTTCGTGTGTTTGCGCGTGCTCGGTTCGTCGATCGTTCTTGATTTGGCCCGCCTTGGATCCTACAAATCGACACCCTTGGCCATGTTTTTGTATGTCTGATATGATATGCGCTCAATCTGCGTGAATAGCTAGTTAGCTGAATCACTGATGAATGAGAAGGAAAACATAGCATAGCTGCAGTTAGATTACAAAATAAGGCTTTTTCGTTTACTTTGCATTTTTACAGTGATGTGAAAAGAGTATCATTGGCATTTAGAACTGAACTGAAGAAAAAAAAGGCTGCAAGAATTTTTAATGTTCATTCATAAGGCCATGCAGATTTTGGCAGCTGAGAGTGTTTTTTCGTTTCTGATTGCCTGTTTGTAACAATGTAGGGTGTGGTTCCTGAAAGGATGCAGTGTCTCCAAGGAGACAAAGGCCTCGGTTTGCAGCCTCTTCACTCCAAGTTCAAATAATGCCAAAATAAAATCAGTAGGCTTGAGAATAGCATCATCCTTGAAAAGGGATGGTGGCTATACAGCCGGCAGTGCCTCTGGGAATGGTGGCATGCTATTGCCAAGAAGTACCTCCGTACGTGGCCAGGACCATGCAGTTGCTGATTCTGACTCCCAACGGATTCCATGGTGTCGCCAGAAATCCTCTCAGCTAATCTGGTAAGTGTTGCGGACAAATTCAAAGATGACGACACATACACTGAACTTGATTTGGATAGCCCAACAGAGGGCTTTGCATCCATTGCAGATGCCATTGAGGACATACGACAAGGAAAGGTTAGTAGTATCTTAAAAGTTTACTTATGATATCTTTTACTTCCATAATTCCATTCCATCTAATGCTCTGCTAACATTGGTTTATACTTGAAAGCTTGTGATTGTTATTGATGACGAATCAAGGGAAAATGAAGGAGACCTTATAATTGCTGCTTCCTTGGTTACCCCAGAAGCTATGGCTTTTATAGTAAGGCACGGGACTGGAATTCTGTGCGTCAGCATGAAGGAAGAAGATCTGGAAAGGCTGGACCTTCCATTGATGGTTACCACAAAAGAAAATGAGGAGAAGCTATGCACTGCTTTCACTGTTACTGTGGTATGATATTTTATCATCATTCTCTTGTGCTGATCTTTTTCTGTTGCTTGTCAGAAGTCTGTACGTGTAGCGCCTTGTTATCTTCTCGATTGGTTTCCTTATCAATTTTACCCAATCTAGAGTAGCACATTGCTGTTTGCATGCTGATATATGTGCAGAAGTAGAACAGCTTGAGGGATTTTTTTTTGGGTACCTAGCTTTCATGAATTAATTAAATAAAATTGTGTTCCTGCTCTAGAAGTCAGAACATTATTCCCTCGGTAAATAACTACGTATGAAATGCATAAGGTTATGCTTATCGTAGTAGTGACTCACAATT
This sequence comes from Cenchrus americanus, assembly GCA_947561735.1. NCBI lineage: Eukaryota > Viridiplantae > Streptophyta > Magnoliopsida > Poales > Poaceae > Cenchrus > Cenchrus americanus. Next base: position 48,779,878 of record OX387244.1, on the reverse strand, counting down.
TCTGGAACTGCTAGTTGTTAGTTATTTGAGTTCCATTTTGGTCTATGATTTTACTATTCTGGACCCTGTATTTTAAAGCTCCTTCATTACTTTTTTTTTTGAATGAAACACCCCAAGGGAGACCCCTGAAGTTTTAGGTCCCGCACCCAGGGTTCGAACCCTGGGCGGGTGCCTCCCGACCAGTGGCCTTTACCACTACACCATGAGCTCATTCTTTACTGTTCCTGCTACCTTCCTTCTGTAGCAATGGGTTTGAGATAAATTTTCAGACAGTGAGTTTACTTTTTTGTCACTCAAGTACACAACTAATCTGCTCTTTCTCTACTGTTCTGACAATGTATATCAACATTTGCATTATATTGAATATTGGAAGTGATGCAATTTTGTATTATTTATATGTTTAGCCTGACAACACTAAAGGTGCCCATATGCCTGCTAATGATGTATTTCTAAATTTTTTGCTTCTTAGGATGCGAAAGAGGGCACAACGACTGGAGTATCTGCCAAGGACAGGGCAAAGACTGTCATGACTCTTGCATCTCCTGACTCTAAGCCTGAGGACTTCAATCGCCCTGGTCATATCTTCCCTTTGAAGTACAGAGAAGGAGGTGTTCTGAAACGAGCTGGGCACACCGAGGCATCTGTCGACCTTGCCATGCTGGCTGGGTTACCTCCTGTTGCTGTCCTATGTGAGATTGTGGATGATGCAGATGGCTCCATGGCCCGCCTGCCAAAACTGCGTGTGTTTGCTGAAAGGGAGAATTTGAAGATTATATCTATTGCTGACTTGATTAGGTGAGTGCAGCAACATCCAGCTTCTGATGCTTTTCATGTTGCCAGTTTGCTGTTAAGAATGTGTTGCTACTTTGATCACTGGTTATAATGTTAATATAAATATGTAGGGGGGGGGGGGCAAATATCATCAGAGCACCCCTTTTTTTTGTTTTTCTTCTTTAACCATAAATAAAAAAATTACTTCCTTTTCTCTTTGGTTATTGGTATTATGTACATATGTTGCCTTTTCCGTAATTGTGCTGCAACAGTGTTTCTGGCAAGGATCAGAAGTGCTTTCAGGCAAGGTTGGGTATTTTTATACCATAGTTTTAACATAGTTTATATGGATGCAAGGATCATATTAGTCCCTATGGCTTCTTATCTGCATGCTTCTTCAATGTTCCTATGTGCTCTTACTGATAATTCTTGAGTTTTTGATTGGTTGCTAACAGAAGTTTATCTGTTGCAGATATAGGAGGAAACGAGACAGGCTAATTGAGTGTGCTTCTGTTGCACGTTTGCCTTTGAGATGGAGCAATGTCCGTGCCTATTGCTCCAGATCTGTTATTGATGGTATTGAGCATATTGCAATGGTTAAAATAAGTCATTATAATGCTAATTTACTGCTGCGGAATTTGGATGGGTGACATGTTGTTGTGTAACTAACGATGAATCATTCTCAATGATCGACAGGGTGAGATTGGTGATGGTCAAGATATTTTGGTGAGGGTTCACTCTGAGTGCCTCACGGGAGACATCTTTGGATCTGCAAGATGTGATTGTGGTGACCAGCTTGCCATGTCAATGGAGATGATTGAGAAGGCTGGAAGGGGTGTATTAGTTTACCTTCATGGACATGAAGGAAGGGGTATTGGTCTGGGTCACAAGCTCCGTGCTTACAACTTGCAAGATGATGGGCGTGACACTGGAAGCTAATGAGGAACTAGGACTTCCGGTTGATTCACGGGAATATGGGATTGGTGCACAGGTAAGACCGAAACTATCACTTAGTTTATTGCCAACCTTTGTACATAGAGTTCCGTTTTTTTTTTGCGAAACTCTGCATATATAGGAAACCTGTGGCATATGGGGTAATGCTCCAACTTCCAATGTCTTCCAAAAAAACATTGAAAATTTCATGCATGCTGCAGTTTATCATGTTTACTGATGCACCACTGCTTATCTGTAGATATTACGGGATCTAGGGGTACGTTCCATGAAGCTGATGACCAACAACCCTGCGAAGTATAGTGGTCTCAAGGGTTACGGATTAAGCATCGCGGGCAGGGTACCCTTACTGACGCCAATAACCAATGAGAACAGGAGGTACATGGATACCAAAAGAACAAAGATGGGGCATGTGTATGGTCAGGCCAACAAAGCAAGTGACAGCGACAGTGCAGAAGAGAAGCACTAGACCAACAAGGGACACCTCCATTCACGTCGCGTTCCAGCTGGTGATATACTGATATTCTTCTCTGGGGAAGGAATTTGTCAAATCGGCTCTTTCCCAGATATTTTAGTAGATTGGATTTGTTCTTAAACTGTAACAGTAGGTTCGAAGATGGGGGAATAGTAAGGATGGTACTCTTTTTTTTTTTCTGCCCCCATGCTATTATCTGCTGCCATAATCTTATCACTGTAAATACATGGCAACGGCCTCCAGACAGTATGTTCTTGAACCAATGTATACCTGATACCCAGCCCAGTTGCCTGGGGAAACATTTTTTTTGGGCTCAAAGCCAATACAACCTCTGTAATGAGAGGAAGTTCTGACAGGCATCTGTGCTCCATTGCACACCAAATGTTTTACCTTTTCCAGTTATGCAATCTTGTGGAACTTTTTTCTCTTCACCATGTATGCTGTATGAATTAGAGCCAAAAGTTGCAAATGCAACTGGTTTTCCTTGTTCCTTTCCACTGCAATTGTGCCCTGTGAGGTTGCAGTCGCCAACGCCCAACAACTTCCACCACAGGAAGTGTTTGGGAGCTTGGAGGACCTCAGAGTCTTGAACCTCTTCATGAACAACTTCTCCGGCGAGGTACCAACCACCATCGGCCAGTTGTCGTTGCCGATCAGATTGAGGCTCCACACCAACAGGCTCAACGGCACGCTCCCACCGGAGCGACGCAGCTGATGTACCTGAACCTACGGGATAACAGGTTTACTAAAAAGTCGTTTTTAACTTTTAGAGACTGTCTAGTGGTTATCCAGATATTTTATCTTTCTAATCACCTGATTTTTCCCTTCTTATCGTTCATCTTCAACCTCCGGTTCCCTCTACCCTTCCCGCCGGTGCCGGCCGCCGCCTCCCATCATAATAACCAACATCACATGGAACATATGTACAATCCTGATCTCTGGAAGATGCATAAATAACGCAAACGAAAAAAAAGGAAGCATCACATGTTTTCATAACACCACTTTTTTTTAAGATTCATGGAACTAGGGATGGATTCGGACCGGATACGCACGGATACGAATGCGGATCCAGCCTGACACTTAAAATTCCTCACTATTTGTGGACACCAAAACTTGGCGTACAATGACCGGCAAGCTATTGAAGCCTAAAGATGGAAACATACTTTACTACAAAGACTTTCATGATCAAAACGTGAAAGACAGCAAACTAACAACCTGACTGTGGAAGAGGAATAGGTAGCACTAGTGAGTAGTGAGGGGGTAGGTAGTACTAGTGGAAGATCAGATTTGTTTCCCAGGAGTCCAGTTTAGTCGATTTCTGCATGCAAAGGGGGTTAGACCACTCCATGATTTTCATTAAGATAGAAGAATTGAATCCCAATTTAGAAAACTTCTATAACTCCGTCTTCATCGGCGGGAATAAAATCAGTCCCGCTCCAATGAGAAATCGAACATGTGTCTTCTTCTTGTTGGACTATACTTCAATCCCCCTAATCAAGTAGGCCAGAGAACCTTTGGTCGCATGTAAGCAACCGAACACATCCTAACTTCGAGCGACTCCTGTTGAATTATATTCATATGCTGAACCCAGCTGTTTCCACGGAAAAATGACACATATATCCTTTGTTTTTTAAGAACATATCCTTTCATCCTTTGTTGTTGCAGTATTTTCAGATTTTCAGCCACGGCCGAAGAAAACTTGTTGAAATTTTGACTAAACCAAAGGTCTCAGACTGAACAAGGCAGGGCAGCTCGCTGCAGCCTGCAGCTTATTGAGCGGCTGCAGGCTCAAATACAAATAGCCGCCGGCGCTGCGTAGGACCTGAATACAGGTTGTTTAATTTTTTTTAAAAAAATACGGGTTGTCCGGCTGACGGCACGCAGTCCGGGGCCGCGAGAACCCGTGGGCGAGGAGGGGCGGAAAAGGAGAACGACGCCCGCATGCCGCACGCCACGGCCACGCCGGTCGGGTCGTCGTTCAGCGTTGCGGGCCGGTCTACGCGCGCAGACTAGTCGCCGGCCGGCATGGATTACTGATGAGGAGGTTTCCCACTCGCTTCCAGTGGAGACTCCACTGACCGTGGAGTACACGATCGCGAGTTCGCGACGCAAGGGGGGTGGCGAGAGGCAACAAGCCAGGTGGGTGCACCGTGCACGTGCACGCCAGCCGGATTCATCATCAACAAGCTAAGCGGCCGGCGTTAGCGGTAATTGACCAGCAGTCGTTGGGAATCTAGCGTTGGTAATTAACGAAATAGAATCAAGTACCATGACGTGATCCAGCCTGATACTTTAAATTCTTGGTTGATCGAAGATATGGAAAACATCCTTTACTGCAAAGATTTTCGTGATCGAAATGTGAAAGACAGCAACTATCAACCTGACTGTGGAAGAGGAATAGGTAGCACTAGTGAAGGGAGAGGATAAGTTGTTTAGTTCGGTGAAAAGCAATGAGGATGTGATGGGTGAGTAGTGAAAAGTTGTTAGGAGGTGTTTAGTAGTTTGGTTGAATTTGATGATGACGTGGCGGATGAATAGTGAAAAGTTATCAAGTGTAATGGCTCCTCAGATGTAGTTGTTATTAAAAATCTAGAGGTAGACAGGCTGGTCCTTTGTGCTAAGCAAAAAAAGTTAATTGCTAATTTCTCAACCGTAGACTCTGAAGATGAGCATGATGAAAGGCTTGAACCCGTTCTCAGCCACGCTTGCGGGGATCTAAATGAGAACATGCTGGATACGGAACGTGATCATATTGTCGACCTCGCTCCTGTCCGACGCAAGAAAAGATATAATAATGCCAAAATTCCGAAAAATGGCAAACTACCCTAGAAGCCAAAAACCCCAACTAAAATAATTCTAAAATGAAAGGGGTTTTCTGGAATAGCAGAGGTCTGGGGGACTTGGCTAAACATAGGTTCTTGGCTGAACTAGTTAAAGAGGAGCAAATCAATTTTATAGCTATCTCTGAAACTGGTAGAGATTCGTTCCCAGATCATGTCCTCAAAAATCTGTGTGCGAGACATGATTTTCTGTGGCATACGATGGCACCACATGGGAGAACTGGTGGCATCCTTCTAGGTGTCGACCTAAGTGTTTTTGACATTGGAGCCATTGATGAGGGTGATTTCTATGTGAAATTCACCTTGAGATACAAAACTAATGGTTTCCACTTTGTACTTTATTCAGTTTATGGATCAGCTCAAGTACAAAACAAAAATGCTTTCCTCTCCGAACTAGCCAACACCTGCTCAAAGGAATCACTCCCATATATTATATAGGGCAATTTTAATATTATGAGACGCTCAGAGGATAAAAGCTCTGGGAATTTTGATCCCTAATGGCCCGGCATTTTTAATGTTGTCATTGAATCTCTTGATCTTAGAGAGATTGTTATGTCGGGACGCCAATATACTTGGGCAGGTCTGAGAAATTAGATAGAGTTTTAGTTAGTACGGATTGGGAGATGCAATTCCCATTGACTTCGGTCGAACCCAAGGATAGAAATATCTCCGATCATACTCCCCTGGTTCTAAACACAGGAGCCTCCACTCACCTAACCGGAATAAGACCTTTCAAATTCGAGAGAGGCTGGCTAGTTCGAGATGGATTTTATGACATGGTTGCTAATATCTGGCAATCAGAGAGCTTTGGCTCCACCCCTCTCGAACGTTGGCAATTCAAAATTCGTAGACTCAGACAATATTTAAGAGGTTGGGCTAGACATACTGCGGGGTCTTACAGAAAAGAGAAGAAGGCCTTATTGTCACTTTTAGATAACCTTGATGAGAAGGCAGAAACTGAACAACTGTCGGATCAAGAAGCTAATCTTAAACAGTATCTAAAGGAACGCCTAGTTTCACTTCTGAGGGAGGAGGAATTAAAGTGGTACGAGAGAGCCAAAGTTAAAACTCTCTTAGAAGGAGATGCTAACACTAAATTCTTCCATCTAGTCGCAAATGGCAAACATCGAAAACATCGAATCTTTAAATTTGAAGATGATCAAGGTGTTGTTGTTGGAGATGATTGCCTTAAACGACATATTACGAATTACTATAAAAACCTTTTTGGGGAACCAGAGGCTTCCAGGGTCTCCCTTGTCGAGGATCAAGTCCTCGATATCCCTCAGGTTTCCCGAGGGGAAAATGAATCTCTCATTGCTACCTTCACTGAATCTGAAGTGAGAAACGCAGTCTTCCAAATGGAGCATAATAAAGCTCTAGGCCCTAATGGATTTCCCGCGGAATTTTATCAGGTCTTTTGGGGGATCATCAAAGTGGATCTTCTACCGCTCTTTGCTGATCTACATAGTGAGGCTCTGGATCTGTACAGCCTGAACTTTGGAATCATTACGTTAATTCCTAAAATTCATAATGCGACCAAAATTCAGCAATATAGACCGATTTGTGTCTTAAATGTGAGCTTCAAGATCTTTAAAGTGGGAACAAACAGGCTAAATCTTGTAGCCAAGAAGGTTGTAAGTCCGACACAATCCGCCTTTATGCTGGACAGGAACATCATGGAAGGAGTGGTTATTCTACACGAAACTATCCATGAGCTTCATACCAAGAAGAGGGATGGTGTCATCTTCAAAATAGATTTTGAAAAGGCTTATGACAAAGTCAAATGGTCTTTCCTGCAACAAACGCTTCGTATGAAAGGCTTCGCACATAAGTGGTGTCGTTGGATCCAAAGTATGGTCACAGGGGGAAGTGTGGGGATTAAAATTAATGATGAAATTGGACCTTGTTTCCAAACCAAAAGAGGTTTCAGACAGGGTGACCCTATGTCACCAATCTTATTTAACATCGTTGCTGATATGTTAGCTCTCCTTATTAATAGAGCAAAAGCCGATGGTCAAATAAGAGGAGTCCTTCCCCATCTTGTTGAAGATGGTTTGTCGATCCTGCAATACGCAGATGACACCATCATCTTCATTGACCACGATCCTAAGCAGGCAAAAAATCTAAAACTTCTTCTTTGCACTTTTGAGCAGCTATCTGGGCTTAAGACCAATTTCCATAAAAGTGATTTTTTTGCTATGGAGCAGCTAAAGAGATGGAGGAATTCTATACTTCTCTCTTCGGCTGTAATAAAGGGGGGTACCCTTTCAGATACTTAGGGATCCCAATGCACCATAGACAGCTCTTGAATTCTGAGTGGAAGAAAGTTGAAGAACGTTTTGAATAAAAACTTTCTTGTTGGAAGGCAAAATACCTATCTTACGGAGGTAAACTTGTCTTACTAAACTCAGTCTTAAGTAGCCTACACATGTTTATGATGTCCTTTTTTGAAATACCGAAAGAGGTCGTTAAAAATTTGGATCATTACAGATCTAGATTCTTTTGGCAAGGATCCTCACAAAAACACAGGTACAGACTTGCCAAATGGGACATCTTATGTCGTCCTAAGGATCAAGGTGGTCTAGGTATTCTTGATTTGCAGCTGCAAAATAAATGCCCTGATGGTATGTGGCAAACAATGCTACGGAACAAATACCTAAGATCAAAATCTTTAACTCAAGTGGAAGCCAAACCTTATGACTCTCATTTTTGGAGAGGTCTGATGCATATAAAAGATGAGGTACTATCTTTAGGGTCCTTTGATATCAAGGATGGGACCATTGTGAGATTCTGAGATGACACTTGGATGCGAGACAAGCCGCTCAAAAATCAATACCCAAACTTATATAATATAGCGAGGGATCCACACGCCACAATATCCAAGAAAATGGCCACACGTCCTCTTAATATCTCCTTCAGGAGGGCTTTGGTGGATAACAATCTTAGAGAGTGGCTTGGTTTAGTGGCACAAATCTCACAGGTGCAACTCACGGAAGGTTCCGATTTTTTTAAATGGAACCAAGTCAGGCTTGTTCACCGTTCGGTCTCTGTATCACCATCTTATTGATACACACCCACCCTTTCGGCATCAGAAGATCTGGAAGATGACGATCCCACTAAAAATAAAGATCTTTCTTTGGTTTCTATAAAGGGGGGTTGTTTTAACCAAAGCCAATCTGGCTAGGAAAAATTGGAAGGGTAGTCAGAAATGTATCAGTTGTAACAGGAATGAGAATATCCAACACCTCTTCCTTGACTGCCCCTTTGCTAAAACGATTTGGAGAATCATCTTTTTCGCAACTAATTTGAACCAACCTAGATCTATTAGCCATATGTTTAGTACTTGGCTTAATAATCAGCCAAAAAGTATGATATGTTTGATCTGGGTGGGCATTGCTGCGTTGTGCTGGGCTATCTGGCGCTGTCGGAACGATGTAATTTTTAAGAAGTTGAAAACTAACTCTATCATGTAGGTTATTTTCAGGGGAGCATACTGGTTACGCTCCTGGGCACAACTCCAGGGTGACGAGCAAGCCAAGGACACCCTCACCCTGTTGAGCAAGAAATTGGAGGTTATTGCTCTAGAGTTATCAAACAGAGGGTGGAAGCACTTATATCGTTTGCTTTAGTCCTTGTACTTTTTCAAGACTTTGGTTTGCTCTTCTTCTTTCAAACGTTGGTCTGTAATAATGGGCTGTGTACATCCATGGATGTAGAGGCCGGATTTTGTAATCCCTTATCTAAAAAAAGAGCAACTCCAACATACCCTTTAAAATCATCTGGCTAGCTAAAATTTTTTGAAAAAACACACACACTCAAAAACAACAATCCAACAACTTATCTATCTTGACCGCCTCACTATACTGTTCGCAATACGCTGCTCGTCCCTCGTCAAAGATGACGAGCGGACGGCGCTCGAAAACTAAAGCTCAATGTGCCCTCCCACGTCCCCCCCTCCTTTCCCGCGCGAGTAGGTAGCAGGCGCCACTGCCGTGAGCCCGAAGCAGACGCCGTGGGAGGAGGGCGCAGAGTTGGTAGCCGCTGCGGTGCTAGAGGTGACGACGGTGGAAAATCAGCGGTCGAGGTCGCGCTCGAGGCTGTGGGCTTGTGGCGGAGTGAAATCGGTGGCGGTAGTGACGCCGGAGACGGCGAGGCCATGCTAGAGGCCGCAGAGGGGCGGAATCGACGACTGCCCCAAGCGACGGGTCGAGCAGTGACAGCCCCAACCGGGCCCACGCCGAGCACCACCTCTGCCGCCATTAACACCGAAGCCTTCCTCCCAGGCTCCCAGCCATCCTCCGTCCAATCTAAGCCTCTGATGAACCGACTCCCCGTGGTCTCGTGAAACTCCCTGACTCACCCCCTCTGTCTCTTACTCGCAACCATCACCAGAGCTGAGCTCCCCGTCATTGGAGGGCCTCCATTGTGCCCCTACCCAGCCATCCCCGACCCACAAAAACCCACCAAAAGGGTAGCCCTCGACACCCTCCTGCTCCTCCCCCACCTTTTCCTTCCCGCTGGCAAGCAAGCTCACCGGATTTCGGCCACACCGAGCTTCCCCCTCCATGAACAGGGGACTATGGACCCCGATTGCTTTGATTGCAAACTTCTAAGGTGCTTTCTGCAAAATCTAGGGACCTATCTGCGAGAACTAGAGTTCATATTTGGAGAGTTTGTTGGTTTTCCCATCTTATATGAAGTCTTTTATTTTTTTACTGAGCTTGTAAAACTTTAAATTTAGCTAAGATTATAGTCTATTGGAGTTGCTCTAAGTTCAATTTGGTTGAGGCTTTTACCTGTGAGCCATTATAAAAGTTCGTTGTGACATGTGAGCCATCCAAAAGTTGGAGTTCACCTGTGTGCCATTGAGCTAAATTTTTTTACCCCACAAGCCATTCTGTCAGCATTCTGCTGAATTTGCTCCGTTAGTGACCCCTGACACGTGGGACCCAACATGCAAAATGTCCATCTTACCCACATGTTTGCCCTCCTCACTGTTGTCAGTGACGTGTGGGACCCAAACGTCAGGGTCGTCTTCAACCTATCACCCTCTTCTTTCTCACTTCTCCCTCCCCCCCATCTCCCACTGCTCCAGCATGGGCTGGCCATCGCGCTCCGGCCGCCGTGGTGAGCTCCGCCGCGCTCCGGCCGCCATGGGCGAGCGCCACCGCGAGGGAGGGCCGCCGCTCCGGCTGCGCGGCGGCGAGCTCCGCCACGCGCGTGCAGACGCCACCGTGAGCCATGGAGCTCCCTGACAGGAGGCTCTCGGCTAGGGCCCTGGCCATGGGGGCTGGCACCAAACTGAGGAGGAAGAAGAAATAAGGGCAAGATGGACATTTTATCAACTCGGTCCCGCATGTCAGGGCTTCCAAACGGTGCAAATCTAACAGAGTGAGGACGGAATGGCTTGTGGGGTAAAAAAAATTAGCCCAGTGGCACACAAGTGCACTCCAACTTTTGGATGGCTCACAGGTCACAACGAACTTTTATAATGGCTCATAGGTAAAAGCCTCAATTTGGTTGAAAAGTAATGAGGATGTGAGAGGTGAAGAATGAAATGTTGTCGAATTAGCCGAACTAAATAGACCTAAGTCTACGCTAGCTACCATGTACTTGTTGCATGTACTTTCTGCAGCTTGGGGGAGCAAGTGGATGTATCATTTGGCAAGCAATACAGATCTTTGCCTCAGATATCTTTGCTAAAAATGGATGAAGAAATAATAGTCTTTTTATCATTTTCTTACTAGTAAGGCTGTCACTGAGGAGGGTATCATTTTCATACATAAATTTAAATAATTATTTCCAATTCTTACCTCCCAAATTCCTTCCATACCCAATAGATAATTAATTTTGTACTAGATTCTATACACATCTAATTGGTTTGTTTCACCCTTCTCACACTCTGCCCTTCCTATTTCTTTAATGGATATTTTTTCTACCCATACCCTCTCCATTTAGGGTGGGTGTGGATTTGAATATGAATTATAGATAAAAACAACAGGGCTATTTACTAGTCCCCTTATTTTTATAATTGGTTTGTAAGTTGATATTTTTTGTAGAATTTAGCTATGTACGGTTGTAGAGGCTTTTTTCCTAAAAATAAACAAAATATTAAATTTGGCAGAAATCAGTCAGTGTAGTCATAACTAAGTGTTTTCATTTATTTACTTCAGTTTGCGTTGTTCTATATATTTCTTTCTTTAATTTAATTCAAGTGTGATCCTTTCACACATTTTGATCGTAAGAAGTATGATTTAATGAGGTGCAATATCATGCATAGTAAACATATCACCACACCATAGCGGGGTCTAGCATAACTCTACTGAACAAGATAAAATCCTGGCGCTCGTGTTTCACTTTGCTGTATTTTTAAATAAAAAGAACCAAATAGCATACCTCAAGATCACATACGGCGAATGTTGGGTGAAGCTTTTGCTAAGGTCCTCAAAACCAACTTCAACGAGTCGAACGTCAAGACCTAGACGAGAGGCAAATTGATGGAATGACAGCGAGCAATAATCCACGACTACGACGATAGGGAACATTTGCAAGCCAAGGATCACCATCACGACGACCAGTATCTAGAGTTGTAGCCCCATGTGGTGAAGAGATGATGAAGCCAACAACCACGACATTGTAGGAAGGCAGTTGGGGAGAACGACTTGGGGCCACCTAAGCACCTCTCAATAGCGGATCTGAAGAACAGCAGCTTGAAGCTGCCCCTATCGCCGGAGGAAAAGAGAGGAAGCAGTGTAAAAAGAGGAATCCGATGACTCTACCTTGTGAGCCGCAACGACGTTGACAATCCCCGCCTCTTCCACATCCACAGGTGCCATTCCCAGAGTTGCTGGGAGCAACATTCGCCCATGTCAGACCAACTAGTGCCCATGTGATGTGAATCACCTCGAGCTCGGGGGAGAAGGTGTCTAATGGATCTGGAGGAAGAGCGGGTGAAAAGGAGCGACCTTGAACCATGGCGGTCACCGGGAAGAGCATTTGGTGACAGGTAGCCAGAGGACCACCACCATACCCGGACGGCTGGCCCCCGAAAAGCGAATTCGGCTATGACCAAAAGGAGACTAATGACAGTCGACGACAAGCAAGCTGACAGAGATGGCCTAGCTAGGGTTTGTCTAGGGAGAAAGGGAGGCAGTCGCGCGACGTGACCTGATGGGCGCCTATAGCGGCGATAGTGTAGGAAAGGTGGGGCCAACAATCCACGAACGGCACGCGTAGAAGCTTCTTTGATGGCAACCATGGTGGCTTCAACGAACATGAGGCCAACCCTCGCAAAGTAGGTAGATTTGACTTGGGCGTGGTAGATCCTGTTGGAATTGTGTCGAATATTGTGTACTAGTTGGTTACGTTTGGACTTGGAGTTGTATTAGCGGTAGGGTGTAGAGTACGTGTCGGACTCTTGTAACCCGGGCTCCTCATAAATATGAGAGGAGGACCGCTGTTGTAACCATGACGACATAGCGACAGGCTCGCAGGGGAAGGCGGCGTATTGCCGGGATCCGGAGCGGCCGGTGTTGCAATTTGGGGAGGTGCGCCCGTAGTCATGCCCCGGGGATGTAGGCTTCGGCTGAACCTCGTTACCTAATATCGTGTATCCGGTGTCGTCTGTGATTCTCACATACATTATCTCGGTAGATCAATTATTGCTTCCGCGCTATTATTCTAACAAGTGGTATCAGAGCTTTGGTTGGATTGGATCTAGAGACGGTATGGAGATCACCATGGAGGCGTGAGGATCATGCTCGACGGGCACTGCGGAACTGCTCGATGCGGCGCAAGGTGGAGCATGGCGGCGATCGACGATTCGATCGGTGGTGTCGGACACTCTGAGCGGGAGGCTTGGACCGTTCGACGGGCTGCGATTGGTGAGGATCGACTAGGCGTGGTGATCGGACCAACTCAGTGGCCGTTGAAGACGACGCGATCAGGGCGGCGGCTTCAGCTCGGGATCAGACCGGCGACCAGACGCAGGTGACAGTCGGAGAGATTGGAGCGTGGGAGCATCACGACAACAGTGATGTAACCGGTGTTGTACAAAGGCGGTATTGTGGCACGACGAGCAGATTGTGTCGACAATACAGGTGACCATGGTGCGGCACGTTCGTGCACAGGTGGTGTATGAAGGCGTGACTGTTGTAGCAGGGCTGGCGTGTGGATCAGCATGTGCGGCGGAGCTTTCGGCAGCGCGGACAACAAAGTCGATAACATTATGGCGTCGCGGGTGGCGAGGCGAGTGCACACAGGCTCGTTCGTTGCGGATGAGGCGCGGCGGCTTGAGCACGGGAAGGCGTGGTGCGGTAGGAGTCTTGGTGACTTACGTACATATGGGTGGAAAGTCAATTTTCATCCGGGTGCGGCTAGCGGGAGGCCGAAGGCTGCCGGACACGCGAGGAATCTCGAGAGCTCGGATATACCACGTACGGGTGTTGCCGCAAGACAGGATGGAGTCGTATCTTGCTCAAGACGTGGCTTGCATGGATGCGTAATATTCTTGGTGCAAGTAGTATTCTATTTTATTTTGGGCACGATTTTGAAGTGCAAGGAAATAAAATATGAGAGGGTCATGGACGGACGAGTCCACCTTGGACTCTATCCGTACTTGCTCTAGGCGGATGTTGTGCGGGAGTTAGGATTCGGGGCTCGCATTGCGGCTTAGGAACTCGGACACGACGTGGAGTAATAGCGTGTGACTCGGAAGAGAAGCCGGGGGGTGGCGCTAGCTATCGGGCACATAAAATACCGGGCACGGGGGAAAGCCTCGGAGCGCGGACAAACAAAAAGCGATTCGGCATTCGAAGCACAAGGCAACGGCAAGGTGTTTCGGAGAGAAGGGATTACGCTTGAGTTTGGTCGGCTAGTAGGTTCGGGTGACCGCGAAGTGCGTGCGGTAGACGGATTGATCGACGAAAGGCGGTGAGGAAGTCGGAGGACGACGGCGAGAAGGAGCGGGACGATGCGCTGGGTGACGCGGTCGACAAATCGGACGGATTGGGCGGTGTTACCGGCGGCAAAGGGTCGGTCAAACCGCGTGTCGGCGGGATGTCGATGGACAAGGTGTCGACGGTTAGCGATTTGAGGTGGTGAAGTTCGATGGTTACGGTAACTTCGGATTATGGCGGATAAGGGTCAAGGATGCGGTGACACAACAAGGGAACTTGACGGGTCCGGCCGAGAAGAAGCCGAGAGAAGATGGAAGCAGATGACTGGGAGGAGAAGCAGACGCTGGCGGCCGCAACCATACGGCTATGTCTGTCAGACCAGGTCATGCACCATGTGATCGGACTAAAGACACCGAAGGAAATCTGGGACAAGCTGGAAACTCAATTCATGTCGAAGACCGTGACGACCAAGTTGTATCTGAAGCAGAAGTTATATGGGCTGAAGATGCAAGAGGGGTCAGATCTAGCTGCGCACATCAATGTTTTCAGTCAGATGGTCACAGACCTGGAGCAACTGGGTGTGAATATTGAAACTGAAGACAAGGCGATTATTCTTCTGTGTTCACTTCCATCATCTTATGAGCATGTGGTAACGACTTTGACGTACGGCAAGGAAAGCATCAAAGTTGAGGATATTACTGCAGCGTTATTGGCTCGAGAGCTGAGGATAAAGAACGGTGCAGTGGATGGTCCTTTGGGTGATGCGTTGCTGGTCAGAGGTGAGCAAAGCAAGGAGAAGGTGAAAGAAAAGAAGAAGAAGAAAGTGCGGTGCTATGATTGCGGTGCTATGATTGAGGTGAGTTAGGACATGTGAGGAGAGATTGTCCAGAAAGGTATAAGAAGGCAAGTGCTAATGTTGCAATGTCTAAGAGTGACTCAGACAGCGATGGTGATGTTCTCTCAGTATCAGACAACGTGCAGTCAACTGAAGCATGGATGTTAGATTCAGCTAGCTCTTTTCATGCAACACACAAGAGGGAGTGGTTCACTTCATACAAGTCTGGTGATTTTGGCTTAGCTTATTTGGGTGATGACACGGGTTACCGTGCTACCGGAGTAGGCGACATCAAGATCAAGATGCGAGGTGGAGTTGAACGGGTGCTTCGGGGTGTTAGGCATGTGCCGGGGCTGCGTAGGAATCTAATTTCGCTTGGAGCTCTACATGGTGATGGTATGCTATTCGGGCTGAGCCGGATTTGAAGACCATGAAGATCATGAAGGGAGATGAGGCCGTGATGATAGGAGAGAGGACAGTGTCACATCTGTACAAGCTGCAAGGGTGCACAGTTGCAGGTGGAGTCATGGAAGATGGAGTTGCAGGGGTAGCAGTGTTTTCTGAAGGCGGCGGGTTTGAGGTAAGGTCCGACTCGTCGGGTGGCTCACCTTGAGCTACAAAGTCAACAACCCAAGTCCGGTGTGCACGGAGGTTCGCCATGATGGCTTCAAGATGGTGAATATTCGCCAAGGTGGAGTTTGTTGGAATTGTGTCGAATATTGTGTACTAGTTGGTTACGTTTGGACTTGGAGTTGTATTAGAGGTAGGGTGTAGAGTACGTGTCGAACTCTTGTAACCCGGGCTCCTCATAAATATTAGAGGAGGACCGCTGTTGTAACCATGATGACATAGCGACAGGCTCGCAGGGGAAGGCGGCGTATTGCCGGGATCCGGAGCGGCCGGTGTTGCAATTTGGGGAGGTGCGCCCGTAGTCATGCCCCGGGGATGTAGGCTTCGGCTGAACCTCGTTACCAAATATCGTGTCTCCGGTGTCGTCTGTGATTCTCACATACATTATCTCGGTAGATCAATTATTGCTTCCGCGCTATTATTCTAACAGATCCGACGGTTAGGAGGATGCGTCCTCCCTCTCGACCTCTACGAGTGCCACAACTATGTTGGGGCTGAGTGGGAAGATGAGAGGAGGAGGGTCTCACCGTCACACAAATTTCTAATGACTGACTCTGGGGGCGACATGGCTAGAAAGGGTGTAGGAGCTCGGTGATGGAGGTAGTAGGTGCCGCTAGAGAGGAACGATATGGGGGCTGGGAGGAGGGAAGGCTCCACCTATATGTATAGATGTTTAATGGTTGTTTTCGTAAGGATAATTTTGCATATTTATCGAGATTAAAAACTTAGTTAGCACATTCTTTAGGGCAAAAGTCGATTCCTCTGAGGGTGCATTTGGTGTAAGGATGACAATTTTACCCACGAATACGGGTACCCTACCCTGATGGCTAAAGGTATGGGTTTGAAATTTTACACGTGGGTAAGTGTACGAGTATGAAATTCTACCCGTAGGTAAAGGTACGAATATGTAATTCTACCCATGGGTACCCAACGGGTATCCATGAAGTCTTAAGTCTTAACTATTGAATATTTTGTTTCATCATTAGGGCTTGAGTCTCATGTTCTCACTACATTGATGACTTGTATGATGATGAGGAGCTATTGGTATGTATTGACACCTTTTCATGTTCCTCTTGCTTTTTAAAGTATAAATTGAGAATTTAAGATTTATTTATGTCATTTCGTGTGTGATATGATCGTCAAGTTTGAGACTTATTTAGCTATTAAAATATTATTGTACTATTGTGTATGAACTCATTGACTTGTTTGTGTTCAGTACCCAATGAGTACACAATACCCGACGGGTACAGGCACAAGGATTTTTACTACATTTGCCGAGCATGAGTATAATAAAGATAAATGGGTATTGTCGGTGCGGAATGTAGTCCCGACACTAACTAATAATAAGCGTTGTGGTCTGTCCCTCGATGGTCGGTGCTAAGCAACTAAAGACACTTGGTTTATCCTGGTTCCGGCCGGAGTCGTATGTCCAGCAGGGGCATGCTCGAGGCACTATATTGCTTTGCACCGGGGTGCCTGTAGTGGGGCGGCTACAAGCGAGGCGGGAGAGGAGGCGTGGCCTCTAAGTCCCAAGTGAGTGATTGAGGCGAGCGCCAATATCGTGGAAGAGTTGAGGAGCGTGTGTGTTGTTCTGTCTCGTCCCCCGCGGCGAGGGGGTTCACCTTCCTTTTATAGACCAAGGAGAGAGTGAATTACAAGCATGCCACACTGTTTAGCTACATGCGGAAGTATGGCGTGCAGCGCCGCGAAGTTGGCGGCCGTCCTGGCGGTCCTTGCTCCGGTCTTGTCGTCGCGGCGAGTCCTGTATTCGAACAGTGGCGGCTTCGAGGGTCAAGGCGTAGTAGTTGTCCGTGGCGTCTTCAGACGGGCTCGAGGAAGCCATTGACGGTGATCCGTATGGGGTACAGTGGCAGGCGTGGCGGCGTCCCGTCCCCGCATGCCCAACAGCGCCGGAGTTGTTGTAGCAGTGCCCGGCGTGGTGCTGCAGGCACGGGGGCGGCCGCACAGGACCAACAGTTTCGGGGATGGCGTTCCGCCGGCCTGACGTAATGGTTTGACCCTGCAGATTCACGAGAGAAGGGTTCGAGGGTGCAGCCGGCCCCCTTCGAGGGCGCGGTGCGTTAGCCGTACGGGAGTGGGCAGCACAGTGCCACGGGGTTGACACTGGCCATACCGCACAGCTCCCTGCAGTGGCGGGGATGGGTTTCCCCTAGGGAGTTGGCAGAACAGCGCCGGGGCGTGATTCCCAAGCGCATGATGGCGCGGCTCTGCCGTGTCAGAGCATTAAATGCCAGTACCCGTGTGCGGGAGCAGGCGTGCTCGTGAGGGGGCCTCGAGCGAGGCGGAGATGAGCCCTCGAGCGGCGCCTCGCTCGAGGGCGGCGTGAGCCCTCGAGCGAGGCGGAACCCGCTCGAGGGAGGCGTGTGCCCTTGAGCGAGGCGGAACCTGCTCGAGGGGCCCTTTGACTGGGCCACTCCGGCGGGCCGCGGGGGCCACCGCAACGTGGGCCGTGCCTTGTGCGTGCATTTAAGTAAGAGGTGTGTTTTGCTTTTGTTTTTTTGCAGGTTTTAAGCAGGATTCCCCCGGTTCTTTAGGGGACCCTCAGGGTTGTCCCCGACAGTAGCCCCCGAGCATCTGCGGTATGTCGGCCAGGCTCCCGCAGTGCTGAAGCCTACTGATAGGACATCCTTCCCTCCTAGTTGCTAATGCCTTCCGCGGGGCCGCGTCAGCGGACCCGCGGGTCTAGCCCCCGAAGCTCTGCAGGAGCATGGGTGCTCCTGCAGGGTTTCACCGCGGAATCTGGTCAGTGGGCATGGTACATATTCCAACCGGTGTCGGCAATGTTCCAGCCGGCTTCGGTGACGCCCGCGCAACTGGCACCATCTGCGGCCGGTGCAACCCAGGAGGTGTAGCCGTGTGTCGAGCCCCCGAGCCTGGGCCCATTCAAGGCGATCGGGGTGAGCTCTTCGTCTTATTTTAAACGCGCCCTCGCCGTCCCTCCGCGGGACGGAGGGTGAGGTTTCCGCATCGAGCTGTTAGCGGGTGGTTCGAGTGGACGCCCATACCCCATTCGATAAGGGTAGGCTGCGTGGTCCGGAGACTCGTCCATTAAAGCGCTCGGACGGGTTTGCTAGGTGGGGCTCGGTCCCATTCGCTAGGGACCGAGGACGCGGAAGCTCTCCCTCGGTGGGATCCCCCCGGCTAGCTGCCCTCGCTGGCTCTCGAACACGACATGTGGGGAGCCCTCGAGGTGGTGGCTTCGAGGAGAGGCTTGAATGCGCGCGCCCTCATCGTCCCTGACTCTGGTGATCTGGGGCACCTGTTCGAACCCGTTGAGGGTCAGGTTTCGAACCCCTGATCAGTAGGGCCGTGCGGAGTAGCGGCCAAGTGCTCCCGTCTTTCGCATCTGCAGGTTTCGAGGGCCCCTGGCCGCGCCAGTTCTCGAGCCGCTGATCAGTAGTTTCTGTAAACCGAGGGCACCTGTGGCGCCCGTTTATTTCAAACGGGCCTCGAGGCCACTGGTCGGTGTTCGCACCCTTCGAGGGTCGTACTTATTTGAGCCAGGGGCTCGGGCCGCTCGAGGGTCTCTCTTACTCGGTAAGGGACAGGGCCATTTAATGCCCGCAGTCGCGGCTACAGTCTCGCTCCGCGGGCGCGCCTTTTCAGGCACCGCGGCCGCGCGCGTAGTGGGCGGAGTGGGCAGGCGGACATGACCACCTTCCACGGCCCTCCGGTTACCGCGCCGTGATGATGACGCGCGTGCGGTTATGTGGCCGCCGTGGTCGTGGTGGGCCCCGCTTGTCAGTGAGCGAGCGCTTCACCTGCAGTTAATGTGCGCGGGGCGTGCGCTCCGGAGGGCACGCCTCGCGGCCTATAAATCTGATAGGCGGGGAAGGGGTGGTTTTTTACCTTTGCGCTTAGCGTTCGCTGCTCTTGCCTCTTGCGCTCCAGCCCCCGAGCCGTTCTCGCCATTGCACTTCTGCTCTTAGAGCTTTTCTTGCTTCCGATTCCCCGTCCCCCGTCCGTTCGTATGGCTCCCCAGCAGCCCCTCGTCATCATCGACCCGCCGGCGTGGGAGCAATCGACGGCGACACCGCTGGCCCTGGGTTAGCTGGTGGCCGGCGACCAGCTGGCGGCGAACGAGGATGGGCAGCCGGCCGAGTGGATCATGCCGTCGGAGAGGGAGCGAGTGCCCAACCCTCCGTACGGCTACGTCATCAGTTTCATACGCTTCCACGAGCGCGGCTTCACGGCGCCGGCCAGCCGCTTCATGCGGGCCCTCTGCTACCACTACGGCGTGGAGCTTCAAAACTTCGCGCCGAACGTGATCTCGCAGGTGGCCACGTTCGTCGGCGTCTGCGAGGACTTCCTGGGGATCCCCGTGAACTGGGATCTCTGGGTCCATCTCTTCCGCGCAGAGCTACACACGCTGCCGACGTTGGAGCTGAGGACTCGCCGCGCGGCGCGCACCGGTGGCTTGTCACTCGCCGTGCGGACCTCGCGCAAGGAGGAGTACATCCCCTGCACGATGACCACCAACAACTCGGACTGGGAGCGGGGGTGGTTCTACCTCTGCAACGCCGAGCCCGGCCTCCCCCCTGCACCGGCAAGGTGCTCCGGGAGAAGGCCGCCTCCTGGTACCACGGGGTGTCTCCGCCCCAGCATCAGGCGCGACTGGACTCGCTCGTGGCCGCGCTGAAGAAGCTGGCGGACAGCGGGCTGACTGCGGGGTGTGTCCTTGCCAACCTCCACCACCGGCGGGTCGTCCCATTGATGGAGAGGCCGCTCCGCATCTTCGAGATGACCGAGATCGCGGACCCCGTCGCGTTGGCGAGATCGCGGTTGCTGCCAGACCCCTTCCCGCGGGCGTTTACAGCCACCCGGGCGCGGCGCGCCGTCGACCTCAGGTCAGGACGTTGCGGCGACGATGTCCTGTGGGCGTTCGAGATGCTCCCCACCGGCCCACTGGTGAGCAGAGTTCTTGACTTCGTTTCTAGCTTAGCCGGTTTTTCGAGTTGTCGACGCATTTTAAGGCTTCGCCTGACCCCTGCAGATGGTGAGGGTGAGCACCGCAAAATCCGACCCGCCCATGCCCCGGTCCCGCGCGCACGCGGCACAGCAACGAGAGCGGGAGCGGGTGGCCCGCAGGAGGGATCATGACGCGCGGCACCGGGAGCGTCGCGAGCGGAGGAGCGAGGAGTTCGGGCCGCGCGGCGGCGGGGGGCTCTCCTCGCCGGGGACCGAGGAGTACTCGTCATCGGACGAGGAGGAGGAGGAAGAGGAGGAAGAAGTTAGGGAGCAGGTCCTCCCCGACGGTGGGAGCCTGCACCCCCGTCACCGGAGCGGCTCCGGTGGCAGGGGTAGAATCGCCTGGGGCGGGCGCGGAGGCGCCCGCCACCGGCGGTCGGCGACGAGAGGCGGCGCGAGCCGCGGAGGCACCGGCGCTTGCCTCGGAGGCGTCCGTGCGTGCGGCGGAGGCGCCCGCGCGCGGGCGGGGCCCGTGCGCGCGGCAGAGAGGGTTGGAGGTGCGGCGGCGGCCGCGCCCACAACGTCAGCGGGGACCTCGAGGAAGAGGAAGCACGCCTTCTCCTCCTTGAGGTAAGGAATTGTCTTTTGAGGGGTCGCGTGCCCGACGGGCGGGAACCTGACGGTTTGTTTCCGTGTCCACAGGGCGGCGCCAACCGTGCCCCCCTTGCACCGGCCAAGGTGCTGAGGGCGGATGTACCCGTCCCAACCAGGCGGCGCTCGTCGAGGGCGTCGCGGGCGGGCGCCGGCGCGTCGGCGGCGGCGGCGGGGGATTCGCAAAGCGCGGCCGAGGAGCCTCGAGGCCACGGCCGGTGACATCGCCCACCGGGCCGCGGCCGGCGGTTGCGGAGGCGCGGCGGGCGCCGGCCGTGGTGGAAACGCAGGCAAGTGACGGCCGCGGCGGAGGGCGCGGTCGGAGGCGGAGGTACGGCCGGCGGCGCCGGTTGTAGTGGCATTGCCGTGGCGTCCGCCGTGGAGAGCCGTTTGGCGCTCGCGGCCGCCGAGACACGGCCGGAGGCGGCGGCCGCGGCGCGCGGCCAGGGAGCCCGCGGCCACGGAGGTGCGGTCGGAAGTGGTCGTGGAGGCGCGGCGGGGAGCCCGCCCTCGGCCGGCGGCTCCCGAGGCGATGGCGGTGGAAATCCGGATGACGACACCCCACCGCCGGGTGGGACCAGTGGGCAAGCCCGCCCACGCCGGCCCCCCGAGCCCCGTGCGGGGGGTGCTTGTTAGACAGTGGGACGGCCACATGGTGGCCGGGGGCCGGGGGCACGACGCCAAGGCTTCCTCTTCCTGCGCCGGCCCCCTGCTTCGGGCGAGGAGCGCGTCGACGAACCGCCCTCCCACTTTGCCGACGCCCAGGAGGAGCAGCAACTGTGGGAGGAGCTCCGCGATCACGGCGCCTCGCTCAACCGAGCGCTGAACGAGGCGCTGCGGATCCACGGCGGCCCAGCGTGGCGCGTTTTCCAGGTAAGATGTTGCTGCTTTTTTCTTCGATTTCGTCATTTCCGTGCTTATTTCTCGCGGCGTGGCGCTTACTGGTTTCGGTCTGTTGGCGACAGGAGCTCGAGCACCGTGCCCGCGACAAGTACGGCGCCCTCGACCAGATGAGTGCCGAGCTCCGCCGGCTCCGGGAGCTGCGTGACGCCCTCAACGCGCTCGCGGAGGCCCTGAGGACCCAAGACGGCTGGCTCTCATACCGGGCGGAGGCGCTGCAGAGGCCTCTTGGAGCACGAGGGGCAGGCCGCGGCGCGTCCCCCCGCCATCGAGCAGATTTGCATGGCCCTCATCGATCGGGATGAGGCGCTGCAGCAGGCGAGGGGGGACCTAGAGAAGGTGCGCACCGTGGCATTCGACTGGGAGGCGGAGGTGGGGACCGTCCGGGCCGAGAACCGGGAGCTCCGCACGTGGCTCCGGGAGGCGCAGTCCCAGCAAAGCCGGGCCCAGGAGAGGGCGCGGGAAGCCGAGCAGAAGGCCAAGGAGGCTGACGAGTTGAAGGCCGCCCTCGCCACCAAGGTCGCCGCGCTCGCCACGGCGAAGGAACCGGCTCCGTGAGCGGCATGCCGCCCGCCGGAGGCCGAGGGCCGGCTACGGCGGGGAGCGGGCCGCCCCCTTGCGACGCCGGTCGACGCTCGAGCGGGAGCGCACCGCTCTCGAGGGGGCGCGGAAGTCGCTGGAGGAGCGGGATGCCGAGGTCTCAAGGCTCGACGGGGAGCTGATAGCCCTCAGCATCTTGAACGCGGATCAGGAGCGGTCCCTCGAGGAGCAGGGCGCCACTGTCGTCAGCTTGCAGCAAGCGGTCGAGGGCGAGCGCCGCGCTCTCGAGTTGGAGAAGAAGGAGGTTGAAGGTAAGTCGCCGCTTTGTTTCTTGTTTTGGTGGTTTTCCCTTCGTGGGTTCGTTCCCCTTTTGATTTCTTTTGCGTGCGTCGTCCAGGCCTGCGCACCGCGCTGGGGCATGCAACCAACCGGGCCGAGACGCTGCAGGCCGCCTACAACTCCTCCGAGCAGTAGTTGGTGGGGCTGCGCACCGCGACCCTCGAGGCCTGCCAGGCGATCGAGGAGGGCGAGGCACAGGCCGGGAGTTCGCTGGCCAGACGTCTGCGTGCCCTCGGCGGGCACGTTTCTAGGCGCATGCGTCGCGCGCTCCACCTGGGCGTCCAGAAGACCCTTGGCGTGGTGCGATCCCACTACGAGGTGAACCTCGAGGCCGTGGCGTCGGGCTACGTCATCCCGGAAGGTGTCGAGGACGAGGCGGCGATGGAGCAGGCGGACGCGCTTGCCGCAGATGCTGCGGAAGCGCTCACCGAGGCCTTCACGGAGTTTCTGTTCCCGGACGCCGACGAGCCCCAGGCCTGAAGATCGCTGGGCACTAGGCCCGTTTTTGTTTAGATGTTAGTATTTGGGCCACATGGCCATGTAAATAAACAAGTGAAAACTTATGGAGTTCTCGAACACTCGTAAATTTAAGTGATGTCTTTTATTTGTCGCGCCTTTCTGTTTTTCCCCTTTGCTCGTGCGAATTCGGGTTGGGAGAGTTCGTTTTCGTGGGCAATCCGCTGGGCCGGAGGCAAGAGAGAAGGGTCGTATCCTCGCGGAGGCGTAGGCTATCTCTGACTCGCGCGTCCTTCCCGCATGACCATCCACGCCCAGCCTTGGTTCGCTCGAGACTTCGGTCGAAACATACTTTACGCGCTTGCAAGTTGAATTTGCGAAAAAATGGGACCATTTTTGGGGGGGGGGGTGCCCCCCGTAGTAGCCCCCGAGGGTGACTTGGGTTTCAAGGGAAAGCCGAGTTGCCCTTTGACTTTATTGACTTGTTGCTATTTACATTTTCATCGCCAACTGGGGTGTTGGGCATGTTATTTACAACAAAAGACTTGGAAACCCTAGCTAGGGGTAAAAGCGACGTAGCTGCTGGATGTTCCTAGCGTTGGTGAGTTCCTTGCCATCCTCGTTGGCTAGCTTGTATGTGCCGGGCTTGAGCACCTTCACCACGACATAGGGTCCCTCCCACGGGGGTGATAACTTGTGGCGTCCTCGGTTGTCTTGGCGTAGCCTTAGGACCAAGTCCCCTTCGCTGAAGTCCCGCCGGCGCACCTTTGTTGACGGTTAATAATTGTATCAAAGTTCGTTCGTGACTTGCAAGCGTACAAGTCTCCCGTCGTAGTCAAGGGACCCTTCTTCCCTCGAGTGGTGAACCCAAGGTATCGAATCCGTGGAACAAATGTGTGACGCAAAACTTAATCTAATAAAGCCAAGTAACTCCAATCTTCGATAAAAGAAACCCTAATGCATCTATGTAAAAGACACAAAACAAATCTAATCTACTAAAGACCGGAGAAAACAAAGTAAGATTGGGTAGATAAACTGATCTAAAGGGATCGGGGTAAGCCTTTTGTTGAAGTTCCAAGCAAGAGAAGAAGTAGCAAATCGAATCTTAATAGAAGCCTCTTTAAATCGTGGTTTCCCGTCCAAATCCGAAAGCATCCGCCTTTCGGAACCCCCGTTCTGTCACAACGTATCCCTATTCATGCGGGGAGCTTAGGGCGAGTCAAAAGACAAGTCGAGATTCTTTCAGAAGATCCGGCGTGTACCTCTAGCCACCGCGGCTACAAGAACACCCTATGTAATCTATCTCGAGAATAGAATTGGAATAAGCAAAGCCGATCGAAAAACGAAATCTTCGAGGAAACACTTGATCGCTAGGAAAAGATTCAACTTGATAATTCAACTATAACAATGATACATACACAAGATCACCACCGGGATCCTTCCTTGATCTTGCTTCTAGCTCGGGAACTCCGACGTGGTCTTCCGTGCAAGGTTCCCACGTCGGCTAGGGGAACCCTAGTCAACTAGCTCGACCCTCTCCTCTCCGAGATGGTGTCCCTCTCTTCTCTGCTCCTCGGCGGCCGATGACGAATTCTTCTCTGCGTGGCTCTCGGTCAGGGGGCTATAAATAGCCCGATTGGCGGCTAGGGCAAAGAAGGGGGCAAATGGGCCCTGGATGGGCCTGGGCCGACCGGACTGGGCCGACCGGCCTTGGCCCATCTAGGCCCAGCCCGAGGGCTCCTTTGCTCCACGTCGGTTCCCTTGCTTCCTGGATGTTTCCCCCTTCTGCATGTAGGTCCATGTCGTCAGTTTCTCTCCGAATTGGACTCAACTCCTTATCTTGCAAGATTCAGCACTTTTCTGGTCAGGTCCTCGGAGTCTGTCGTCTTCTCGGATCAAGTCCCTGGCTTCTTGGAGTTAAGTTTGCTTCGTTGCATGACTTGTACGGGGCTTCAAGGTCTTGCATGAGGTGCTTGATGAACTTATCCCGAAAGTCTTGCATTCAACGCTAAAACCCTACATAAACATTAAACTCCAAAACTGACATGCACACGTGAACTTGTTATACCACGGGGGTTAGTACCAATGGATAAGGTATAAAACTTATGCCAACACCGAAGGTAAACTCATGGCTAGGTTGACGGATTTTCACCGTCAACAACCTTTCGAGCTTGGTAGCGCCTTAGGGACTGCTGGTATCTTGCGGAGTGCATCAGGGCCACGAGGCGCGCTTCATCCAACTGGTCCAGTGAGTCCTCGCGGGCTCGCTGGTTGGCGTCTTCGTCGTAGTTCCGCACTCTGGGCGACCCATATTCCAGGTCCGTGGGGAGGACGGCCTCCGCGCCATGGACCAGGAAAAACGGGGTGAACCCGGTGGCCCTGCTCGGGGTGGTTCTGAGGCTCCATACGACCGCCGGGAGCTCCTGGAGCCATTTACGGCCAGACTTGTTCAGCTGGTCGAAGATTCTGGGCTTGAGGCCTTGTAGAATCATGCCATTGGCACGCTCCACTTGGCCATTGGTCTGTGGGTGTGCCACGGCTGCCCAGTCCACACGGATGTGGAACTTATCGCAAAACTCCAGGAATTTCCTGCCCATGAATTGGGACCCGTTGTCGGTGATGATGGAGTTCGGCACTCCAAACCGATAGACGATGTCGGTGAAGAACTTCACCGTTTGCTCAGCCCTGAGATTTGTAATGGGGCGCACCTCCACCCACTTGGAGAATTTTTCAATTGCGACCAGCAGGTGGGTGTAGCCCCCGGGCGCCTTTCGCAAGGGCCCGACGATCTCCAGCCCCCACACGGCGAAAGGCCATGTGATGGGGATGGTCTGTAGGACGTGTGCAGGGAGGTTGGACTTGCGGGCGTAAAACTGGCACCCTTCGCAGGTGCGTACGATTTCGCTGGCGTCAGCGACCGCGGTGGGCCAGTAGAAGCCCTGGCGGAACGCATTGCCTACGAGGGTGCGGGGCGCGGCATGGTGGCCGCAGACACCCGCGTGTATGTCCCGGAGGAGCTCGCGCCCCTCGGGGATGGGCACGCATCGCTGCAGGATGCCGGAGGCGGCGTGCTTGTACAGTTCGACGTCGACGAGGGCGAAGGATTTGGCCATCCTGGCGATGCGTCTGGCCTCGGACCGGTCCGAGGGGAGTTCCCCTCGGTCCATACAGGCGATGTACTTGTCGCGCCAATCCACCTCGCTGGGAGTTGGCTCAACGTTCATGGCTTCGGCCTCGTCGGCGTCGTACCCCTCGAGGAGGGAGAGCACGAACTCCTCGTTCGAGGGGTCCTCGTCCATGGGCTCTGCGCCTGTTGGATTCGAGGGAGCCCCCGAGGGTTCTGTGCAATTCGAGGGGTGCGACTCGAGGGTTACGGACGGTTGGGCGACATCTCGAGCGAAGACGTTCGGGGGGACAGTGATCCGCCCTGACACGATCTTGGCGAGCTCGTCCGCCTCCTCGTTGTATCGTCGGGGCACGTGGTTGAGCTCGATGCCGTAAAACTTGTCCTCGAGGGCCCGCACGGCCTTGCAGTACGCCTCCATCTTGTTGCCGTGGCAGCTCGCGTTTTTCATGACTTGGTCAATCACGAGCTGCGAATCCCCCCTCACGTCGAGGCGCTTGAGGACTATCTCGATGGCGATCTTGAGGCCGCAAAGCAGGGCCTCGTACTCAGCCATATTGTTCGACGCGGGGAAGTGAAGGCGCACAGCGTACCACATGTGCTCTCCGAGGGGCGACACGAAGAGCAGGCCCGCGCCCGCCCCGGTCTTCATCACCGAGCCATCGAAGTATAGAGTCCAGCATTCCGCCTGGATCTATGGCGGCAGCAATTGCGTGTCCGTCCACTCGGCAACGAAGTCCGCCAAGATTTGGGACTTGATGGCCTTGCGCGGGGAGTAGGCGAGCGTTTCGCCCATCAGCTCCACCGACCACTTGGCGATCCTGCCTGCCGCGTCCGGATTGCGAATGATCTCCCCTAATGGAAAGGAGGAAACCACCGTGGACGGGGATGGGCCTCGAAGTAGTGGCGAAGCTTGCGCCGTGCGAGAACCCTTTGCGTAGAGCGGCTCTCGGACTTGTGGGTAGCGCGTCTTGGTGTCGGACAAGACCTCGCTGATGTAGTACACCGGCCGCTGAACCGGCAAGGCGTGGCCTTCCTCCGTGCGCTCTACTACGATCACGGCACTGACCACCTGTGTGGTCGCAGCCACGTAGAGGTACAGAGGCTCGCCGTCTTGCGGTGGTGTAAGGATCGGGGCGTGAGTTAGGGATGCCTTTAGCTTATCAAGCGCCTCCTGGGCCTCGGTGGTCCAGGAGAAACGCTCGTGTTTCTTGAGGAGCCGGTAGAGGGGCAAGCCTTTCTCACCGAGCCGCGAGATGAAGCGGCTCAAGGCGGCGAGGCACCCCAGCACCCTTTGAACCCCTTTGAGGTCCCGAATCGGACCCATCTGCTCGAGGGCAACGACCTTTTCGGGGTTGGCCTCGATGCCTCACTGGGAGACAATGTATCCTAGAAGCATGCCCCGTGGAACGCCAAAGACACATTTTTCGGGGTTCAATTTTACCCCGTTGGCCCGTAGGCAGCCGAACGCGATGTTGAGATCGCTAACCAGGTCATCCGCCTTCCTGGTTTTCAGGACTATGTCGTCCACGTACGCCTCAACGGTTTGCCCCATGTGGTCTCCGAAGACGTGCTGCATACACCGCTGGTATGTGGCACCCGCGTTTCGGAGGCCGAACGGCATCGTGACGTAGTAGTACATCCCGAACGGCGTGATGAATGAAGTCGCGAGCTGGTCGGACTCCTTCATCTTTATTTGGTGGTACCCAGAATAGGTATCAAGGAAACAGAGTAGTTCGCACCCGGCGGTCGAATCGACAATCTGATCGATACGTGGCAAAGGAAAAGGAACTTTAGGACATGCTTTATTAAGACTAGTGTAGTCTACACACATCCGCCACTTCCCATTCTTTTTCTTCACTAGTACATGGTTAGCTAGCCACGTAGGGTGGAACACTTCCTTGATAAACCCAGCCTCAAGGAGCTTCCACAGCTCCGCTCCGATCACCCGCCGTCGCTCCTCGTTGCAGCGGCGGATCCGTTGCTGCACGGCGCGGGAGTGAGGTAGGATGTCAAGGGAGTGCTCGGCGACCTCCCTCGGGATGTCTGGCATGTCCGAGGGGCTCCACGCGAAGATGTCGGTGTTGGCACGAGGAAAGTCGACGAGCACCACTTCCTATTTCTGGTCGAGGGTACAACTGACCCTCAACGCCTTGCCCTCGGGGGCAGCAGGGTCGAGGGGCACTTCCTTGGTCTGCTCAGCAGCCTCGAAGCTGCCGGCAAGCTTGGCGGTGGAGCTGAGGTCCTCGTTGACCAACTTCTCCATGTTGGCCACCAGCGCTTCGTCCAGCACTAGGGCCTTGTGGACCGGGGAGCGTCCCGGTGGTCGGTGGATGACCGCTCCTTAGTGATGAGTGATTGACAACGGGTGTTGGACCGACTCTTGGCTTAGTGCGCGAGTGTAGGCCGCGGCCTAGTTCGTGTTGTTGCGAGGGTGAAGAACGGGCGCGAAAGGTCTTCGGCCTTGAGGGGCCTCCGGGAGATGGAGAGACAAGTAGGCTCGGTTCGAGGGACCGGTGGACGACGGGATCGGGTGCGGGCCACATGGTGGCGACACAAGCAAGACGAAGTCATGGACAAGTGAGCCGGTGCACGGTGGCGGTCAAGTCAAGTGGTTTGGCGGGAGGCGGACCGGCACGCGGGGTTTGGTGGTTTGCCCACAAAACCATCGGCGGACGGTTTCTTGGTTTGGGCCTCAAAACCAAGTCCGAGGGCCCAACACGACGGAGACGGGATCCGGGCGTGTCGGGAAGCTTCGAAGCGGAGGACACGCGGCGGGATCGCATGGCTTGCGTCGGGAGGACGCGGGGTGCGGCAAAGGCGTGGCCGTCCGATGGCAAGACCCACAAACATTACCAAAATGCCCCTACGTGGGTTGTATCGCCGATAGTGTAGTTAGGGGTAGTCGAGTCATTTACCACTCCGGCGGGACCTCGATATATAAGCCTGGAGTGTGTGTTGATGGGCGGCTCTCTCCGCGATTTAGGGTTTCATTTCCCCCCTTCCCTTTCTCATTTTCGTAGCTATTTTCCTTCCTATTTTCTCTAGGCTAGCATGAGAGCTTCATGAGAGATTTGTTGAGAGGGATGGATGCTAGGGCGGCATGCTAGACCTTGTGAATCTTTCCTGGTTTGTATAGAAGATTCGGGGTTGTTTTTCGTGCCTTTTTGTGCTTATTTTCGTGCCTTTGTTCTCGGTGTGATTCCGCGGATTTGAGTGAGTTTCTTTCCGGATTTCTTTGAGGGAAACATGGATAGATGCCTTGTGCATCTTTGTGCTTGATCTTGTGCCCTCAAACGCGGAAATCACTTCGATTCGTGAGTTTTCATTCGGTGCTCTAGGTTTTGGTGGTGCTCAAAGGATTCGCGATTCCCGGTGATTTAGGGAGTTAGGAGGCAAGATTTTTGGGCTATAGCATCCTTGTGTGACGCTTTTCAAGTACCCAAACCCTTGTCTCCACGGCTTCAACCGTTTGGGAAATCCGATGATGATTTGGGGGAGTTGACTTTCGAGGTCGGGCATTTTTCTCGTTCGTCCGAGCCTCGCGGACGGTCCGCGGCCTCTGGCGGACGGTCCGCGCGGGTCCCGCTTCATCCCGTGTTCTTCGTGTTCTTGCTCGTCCTTTGTTTCGATCCGTTGTGATTTTGGTTTTTGGTTGGACGAAGTTTCGGACGGTCCGCGGTGTCGGGCGGACGGTCCGCGGGTGCTAGGCGGACGGTCGCGTGCTCCCCGCGGACGGTCCGTGGCACGCGGTGTCTTTGGGTCGTTCGTGTAAATTAACGGACGGTCGCGGCTAAGGCGGACGGTCCGCGGCCGGTGCGGACGGTCCGCGATACCGGCCGGACGGTCCGCGCGGCTCTTGCGGACGGTCCGCCCCCCTGCGCGGACGGTCCGCCGCAGCTCGTGTGCTTTGCTTCTTGGTTCGATTCCTTCCTCCCTTTCTAGTGCTTCCGCGTGTGCTTTGAGGAATCGTTCCTAAGGCTAGAGGTTGATCCATAACCTCGTGGTCTTGGCGATTGGTGTGTGATTCGATCCATCGCTCGTGTGTGACCGGGATTTGAGTAGGACATAGGCCGGGTTCTTTGGGAAGAATTTTTACCGCTCCTATTCACCCCCCCCCCTCTCTAGTCGCCATCCCGATCCCTCAATTGGTATCGAGCTTGGTGCGGATTCTTTGCGACTTTGACAAGTCTCGAATCCTAAGATGGCGTACGTTGAGCGGGGCGGTCCGCCGCACTTCGATGGCAAGGGTTACCACAAGTGGGCGGCTCGTATGATGATCTTTCTTCGAGGAAAGCTGTTGGATTTTATTGTGCTTGACAAGACCTATGCTATTCCGGTCAACATCCATACTCTTATGGTGACCGATGCCGATGCCAAGGCCAAGTATGAGGCTAATGCAAAAGCCGTTGATCACTTGTGCCGGAGCTTGTGTGATCCGAGTTTGAGCGTGTTCGCCATTTGAGTCTTGCTTGGCAAATTTGGGATAAGTTGTTGGTTGCTCACGGTGGTGATAACCATGTGAAGGCTCGCCTCTTTGTCTCTTACCGGATGCAATATGAGAATTTCACTCCACTTCCCGGTGAGGACATTGATGCGATGTTTCGCAGGTTCACCGCCATCGTGAACAACATGAAGGCAAATGTTGAGGATTTTCCGTATTCCGAGCATGATCGAGGCTTTGAAGCTCTTGCATGTCTTGGATCCAAATGTTTGGGGTGCTAAGGTTGAGGCCATCAAGGAGTCGGGAAACTATTTGACTATTGAGTTGGATGACCTCTTTTCTAAGCTCAAGTCGGCCGAGGTTGACGGGAAGTTGCTATCCAAGCATGAGGGCTCGACCGACCATAGTCTTGCTCTTGTGGGAGGATCAAAGGGCAAATCTAACCCTTCCCCGTCGACGCTTTTCTTTGTCCTCTCTTATGTCCATTCCGGATGAGGAGTTTGATGTCTTTGGCGAGGAGGAGCCGGCCTTGCTCTCAAGAAGGTTTGAACGACTACACGAGAGTCGGAGGAACGCAAGGCGGAGCTCGGGGACGTGCTACAAGTGTGGCAAGCGTGGCCACTTCATCGCCGAGTGCCCGAAGCGGAGGAGAACAAGTACAAGGTGAACGAGTACAAGGCGCACCCGAGGCGTGAAGACAAGTACTCCTCCAAGGGCAAGCACTTCAACAAGTCCAAGAACAAGGACAAGGACAAGCGGCGACCGAGCAAGAGCACCTACAAGAAGAACAAGGCAAGAGCGATGGTGGCCGGTGCGAGCGACGTCGACTCAAGCTCAAGCGAGGAGCGATCAAGCTCAAGCGGCGAAGATGAAGACGCCGGGAGGCGCGGTGGCAAGAAGAGTGCAAGCGGAACCTCGGCGGGGGCCGAGCCGTGTGGCGCTCGAGGGCTTTTGTGGCATGGCCCATAGCTCGAGCAAGAAGAAGAGTGTGAAGGAGGACGGCGACTCCGACTCGGAGGATGAGGTAAACCGTGATCCCGACTCTTTGCTTGCCGAGATTGCTAGGTTGAATGGTTTGCTTGATAACCGTGATAGTGTGCTTGAGAGATGCCAAAAAGATGAGGAAAGATCTTAGGGCTCGGCTTGAGAATGCTAGTGAGAAAGTAGGAGAGTTAGAGTCAAAATTGCTTGAATTGAAACTTGAGAATGACTCTTTGAAACTTGCTCCTACTTCTCCCGATGATGTTGAATGTGTTGAATGTGATGCTTGGTTGAATGAGATCAAACTCGCTTAATGAGAAGAATGCGTCTATTTTGGCTCAACTAGATGCTCTTAGGACTCGAACATGATGAACTTAAGGCTAGACCTACTTTGCTTGGTGCTTGCAAATCATGTCCTACTATGCATGCTAAGCTTGTCGATGCTCGTTCTACCATTAGTTCTTTGGAAGCATCTTTGAAATCTCCCCGTTGCAAATGCATGTTCTAGCCGTGATGAAGTCACTTTGCGTAATCTTGAACTTACTTCCCGTTTGGATGTCATCTATGAGGAGAATGATTATTTGAGGAAGGTGTTGGGTTGGTTGTCCGGGCGGGAACCTCGGTTGAAAATCATGATTGAGGAGTTCAAGAGGGCCGATGGTCGTGGTTTGGGGTTTGAGAAGTTGGGTGAGAAAGTGGGAGAAAACAAGGGGGGAGAGTGTGTACGAGAAGTGTGTTGAGTCTAACCCCCGGGTTTGAGGTGATCGGAGAGATCCAAGTCCCAATCCCAAAAGCACCCAAGAACTCTTTCACACCAAAGCCCAACCACCTTTGCAACAAGCTTGACACAACCCAAGATCCACCCAAATTCCCACCTAAGACAAATGATTTCCGGTAAACCGGTGAAGGTTGTGGGTGAGAAGGGTGAGAAGCCTAGAGAGAAGCCGAGCCAAAACCAAAACCCATCCCCTTCAGGTGTGAGTATTGTGGCAAGGAGAGGCATCTTGCAGAGTTTTGCTACAAGAGGAAGAGGGATGAGAGGCTTGCTAGGGAGCAAGCAAACCGGACAGTATCGCCAGCCTCGCGGTATTCCTGAGCCTAGAGTGCCACTTCCACGGGGTGTGGGAAGTGTGAGGAGTGTTGGCGAGTTCCCACGGAGAGAGGTGGTGGCGGTGGTGAGAGGTTTGGTCGGACTCGTGGTGGTTTTGTCGGACGTCCTCCTACTCGTCCTCGCACGGGTTTAGGGGAGATGATCGCAGCTTTGGGTTCCGGAGGAACTACGGACCACGTTTTCCCCCTCGTGGTGCTCGTACTCCTCCCATGGGACATGGGAAGTTTGGTGGCAAGGGAGTGATGTTTGCTAACCCCTCTTTTGAGCAGATGGCTCGACACCGGTTTAACTTTCTCTGTGCTAACCCCGCTGTCGAGTCGCTAGCTCATTCTCGTTCTTGTTTCGATGCGGCAGGAGGCTTGGAGAACATTTGGTTGATCGACTCCGGTGTTCTCGACACATGACCGGAGATAAGAAGTGGTTCTCCGGCCTCACCCCGGTTGAAGGAAAAGATGTACATTACATTTGGGGACAATGGACGAGGTAGGGTGCTTTCGCGAGGGTGTTGTGCATGTGAGTGACAAGGTAACGTTGAAGAGAGTGGCTCTTGTGAAGTCTTTGGGTTTTAATTTGCTTTCGGTTTCTCGCTTGCTTGATGAGGGTTTTGAGGTGCGTTTCAAGTCCGGCGAGTCTCGTTTGCTTGATTCTCGAGGTGATCTTGTCCGTATGATCATCCCCGAGGGTCGGATTTTCGTGGCTGATTTCTCTCGTTCTTCGGGTCCTCGCTCGCCGTTTGATGGCCGGTCCGTCTTCGATTTGTGGAAATGGCATAGGCGGTTGGGACACTTGAGCTTTGATTTGGTTTCCCGCTTGAGTGGCCTTGACCTTGTCCGAGGATTGCCGAAGTTGAAGTTTGAGAAGGATTTGGTTTGTGCTCCTTGTAGGCATGGTAAGATGGTAGCCACTCCCCATCCACCCCTGACCGATGTCATGACCGAGCGTCCGACGTAGCCGTTGCATATGGACCTTGTTGGGCCGGCTCGAGTTCGCTCGGTGGGTGGGAAGTGGTATGTCCTTGTTGTGGTGGACGATTACTCTCGCTATGCACTCGGGTGTTCTTCTTGGAGGATAAGAGTGAGACTTTTGGTTTTGTTCGAGATCTGATCGTGAGGTTGAAAAACGAGAGGCATGGGAACGTTATTCGAGCTATCCGCAGTGATAATGGCTCTGAGTTTAAGAACTCTCGTTTTGATGCCTTTTGTCGTGATCTAGGTCTTGAACATCAGTATTCGACCCCTTATGTGCCCCCTCAAAATGGAGTCGTGGAAAGGAAAAATCGGACTCTTTGTGAGATGGCTAGGACGATGCTCGATGAGCACAGGACTCCTAGGAGGTTTTGGGCTGAGGCGGTCAATACGGCTTGTCATGTTTCCAATCGGATTTTATTGAGAGCTTTCAAGAAGAAGACCCGTTACGAGCTTATGCATGGTCGGGCACCCAAGGTGAGTCACTTCCGAGTTTTTGGCCGCAAGTGCTTTATTTTGAAGAAGGGAAAACTCGACAAGTTTGAGGCTAGGTCTAGTGATGGTATTTTCTTTGGATATGCTAACCACTCTAGAGCCTATAGGGTGCTTAACCTTGAGACTAACAAAATCATGGAGACTTGCGAGGTGACCTTCGACGAGACAATGCCATGTACTTCTCTTGGCTTTGAATGTGCGGGTGATGAAGAGATGGCCGAGGACCTCTTTGAAGAGGAGAAAGATGAAGCCGGAGATGATGATGGGGAGAACCATGCGCCCGAAGTCGAGCATGTACCCACTACTTCCCCTACGACCACTTTGGAGCATGGACCGTCTACTTCATGGACAACGACGGTGCAACAAGAGGACCAAAGCGAGAGAAGCCGACATTGAGGGGGAGGTAGTCTCGAGGCGTGAGGCTCCCCGGCGGATTCAAGAAGTGCATCCCCCGTCGAAGATCATTGGAGACATCAATGAACGCACTACACGGTCGAGGTCCGGAATTCCTCTCATTTTGCTCATGTTGCTTTTGTTGCTACTTTTGAGCCCAAGGACATTGGACATGCTTTATCCGATGCAAACCGGGTCAATTCTATGCATGAGGAGTTGGAAAACTTTGAGAGGAACCGGGTGTGGGAGTTAGTTGAACCACCTCCAAATTGCCATCCCATAGGAACCAAGTGGGTTTGGAAGAACAAAGAGGGAGAAAATGGGATGGTTGTGAGGAACAAGTCCAGACTTGTTGCTCAGGGGTTTAGTCGAAGGAGGGGATCGACTATGAGGAGACCTTTGCTCCTGTGGCCCGTCTTGAGGCAATTCGGATCCTTCTAGCCTTTGCCGTGGCTAAAGGGTTCAAGTTGTTTCGGATGGACGTGAAGAGTGCCTTTACGAATGGGGTCATAGAGGAGGAGGTGTATGTGAAGCGACCACACCGGGGTTTGAGAGCGAGCTGTACCCACACGGGGTATACGGTTGAAAAGGGCTCGTATGGGTTAAAACGGGCGCCCCGTGCTTGGTATGGGAGATTGAGAGGTTTTCTTTTGAGCGAGAGGGTTTGTGATGGGTACAATGGATAGAACCTTGTTTCTCCTCAAGCATAGGAATGACTTGCGATTGTTCGGATATACGTGGATGATATTGTCTTTGGTGGCTCGTCACATAACCTTGTTGCCAAGTTTGCGGATGAGATGAGCGGGGAGTTCGAGATGAGCATGATGGGCGAGTTGCGGTATTTTCTCGGTGCGCGCATCAAGCAAGTGAAGGACGGTACATTTGTGCACCGGACCAAGTACACGAAAGACATGCGAGGAAGTTCCGGATGCAAGATGTGAAGCCGATGTCGACTCCCATGGGGAGTACGACCACTTTGGATGCGGATGAAGATGGAGAACCGAGTGGACCGGCGGGAGTACGGGAGCATGATCGGCTCCCTCCTCTACTTGACGCGCGACGAGGCCGGACATACGGTTCGGCCGTGTGTCCGTGCGCTCGTTTTCGAGCTTCGCCGAGGACTTCACATCGACGGCCGTCAAGAGGATTTTCGGTACCTACGGTCCCCCTCGGTCTTGGCCTTTGGTATTCTTCCTCCTCGACTCTGTCTCTTCATGGTTTTTCCGATGCGGATTTTGCTGGTTGTCGAGTCGAGAGGAAGTCTACTTCGGCATTTGTCGGTTTCTTGGTTCTTCGTTGGTCTCATGGTCTTCCCGCAAGCGCCCTAGTGTAGCTCGGTCTACCACGCGAGGCGGAGTATGTTGCTTCGCCGCGAGTTGTTGTTCCCGACTGCTGTGGATTTCATACACTTTGAGAGACTTTGGTGAGGAGTGCACCCGCATCCCACTTCGTTGTGATAGCACTAGTGCCATAAGCGTAGCCAAAAATCCAGTGCTTCACTCCGAGAACCAAACATATAGAAGTGAGGTATCATTTTCTGAGGGACAATGTGGAGAAAGGAACCATTATTTTGAGCCATGTCCCTACCCAAGATCAGCTAGCCGACATCTTTACAAAGCCTCTCGACCAAGCTACTTTTGTGCGCTTGCGGGGGGAACTTGGGGTTTGTTGCCCTTTCTAGTTGTTTCTTGGGAGATTTCCTTTTTTGTACCATATGTATCATACCATGTTTTACTTTGATGTATATACATGCTTTGTTTGATGTATAAACCATGGTAGGATAGCCATCTTGTCATATATCATGTTGCATTTGTGCCATATTGCATTTTAGGATGATGAGCTTCTTTCATATGCCATATTTGAGTCTCTTTGGCTATTTGTGAGATATTGGTTATATGTGTGGAGAAATGGTGATGTGAGGCTATGCTCTTGGAATATTTGAGATATATGTGTGGTGACATAGCCCCTTTTGAGATAAATGCTTAACTTGACTAATTTTTTATGAAATATGCTCCACTCGTGTGTAGTTGTGTATCCATGTCACGAGTTTGGTCTAAATGTGCTTTTCATGCTTAGATTGTGCTTGGATGCCTGTTCTTGCATTTGGGCCAAAGGCCGGATATCATTGTGAATGTTTAGCCTATGTTGCATTCATGGGGGAGCATAAGCTTCTTTTTGCCGCAAAGGCACTTCATGTACCATGAAATGAATTATTCTTGAAAAGAAGTGCATAATGCTTGAAAAATGTTCCATCCATCATGTCTATGCTTAAAATGTCTTATCTTTCACATTTGGGTGCAAAACATGTTGCATGATGTTCACCGGTGGAGAAGTCTCCCCGAAGTGGACACATGGCTCATGAGCTTTGACATGACATGCTTTGCTTTATGGGTGTTTGCCATGATCTTTTGCCGAGAATTTGATATCCTTGTATGATCTTTAAATGGTATGCATGTTTGTGGCTCAAGTGTGACATGGATAGGCTTTTACATGTGAAGCGAGTCTTCTTTTGGTAAAAATGCTTAAATCTGAAAATTTTGCTTTGTCACATGCTTGTATTTTCATATATTACTTGTGGCAATGCTTTGACTATGCTATGATTCATGTGTGTGATCTTTGTCTCAATTGTAGCCTTTGACACTAGATTTGGCCTATTTGAGAAGCTCATGTAGATGTTTATATGCTTTGCTTTGCATTTCGCATTTTCACCTTGATTCATACATTGCCAACAAGGGGGAGAAAAGGTGAGCTTAATGAAAATTCGGAAAAAGGTGAGCTGAAATTTGGAAGTGTGCATCCACGTGTTCGGGGGAGGCATTTGTTCGGGGGAGCTTTCTTCTTGTTTTCGGTGTGGATTTTGTGCTTTGCTTGGCTTGTGACCTTTCTTTGCCTTTCTTCGGTTTTGGTCATGAGTTGAGCTTCCTTGTTTTTTCTTTCTTCTTTCTTTCTCTTTCACTCGAATTTCATTTCGCGTTGTGTGTTGTCAATGCACTCATCAAGGGGGAGATTGTGGACCAGGGAGCGTCCCGGTGGTCGGTGGATGACCGCTCCTTAGTGATGAGTGATTGACAACGGGTGTTGGACCGACTCTTGGCTTAGTGCGCGGTGTAGGCCGCGGCCTAGTTCGTGTTGTTGCGGGTGAAGAACGGGCGCGAAAGGTCTTCGGCCTTGAGGGGCCTCCGGGAGATGGAGAGACAAGTAGGCTCGGTTCGAGGGACCGGTGGACGACGGGACCGGGTGCGGGCCACATGGTGGCGACACAAGCAAGACGAAGTCATGGACAAGTGAGCCGGTGCACGGTGGCGGTCAAGTCAAGTGGTTTGGCGGGAGGCCGGACCGGGCACGCGGGGTTTGGTGGTTTGCCCACAAAACCATCGGCGGACGGTTTCTTGGTTTGGGCCTCAAAACCAAGTCCGAGGGCCCAACACGACGGAGACGGGATCCGGGCGTGTCGGGAAGCTTCGAAGCGGAGGACACGCGGCGGGATCGCATGGCTTGCGTCGGGAGGACGCGGGGGTGCGGCAAAGGCGTGGCCGTCCGATGGCAAGACCCACAAACATTACCAAAATGCCCCTACGTGGGTTGTATCGCCGTAGTGTAGTTAGGGGTAGTCGAGTCATTTACCACTCACGGCGGGACTCGATATATAAGCCCGGAGTGTGTGTTGATGGGCGGCTCTCTCCGCGATTTAGGGTTTCATTTCCCCCCTTCCCTTTCTCATTTTCGTAGCTATTTTCCTTCCTATTTTCTCTAGGCTAGCATGAGAGCTTCATGAGAGATTTGTTGAGAGGGATGGATGCTAGGGCGGCATGCTAGACCTTGTGAATCTTTCCTGGTTTGTATAGAAGATTCGGGGTTGTTTTTCGTGCCTTTTTGTGCTTATTTTCGTGCCTTTGTTCTCGGTGTGATTCCGCGGATTTGAGTGAGTTTCTTTCCGGATTTCTTTGAGGGAAACATGGATAGATGCCTTGTGCATCTTTGTGCTTGATCTTGTGCCCTCAAACGCCGGAAATCACTTCGATTCGTGAGTTTTCATTCGGTGCTCTAGGTTTTGGTGGTGCTCAAAGGATTCGCGATTCCCGGTGATTTAGGGAGTTAGGAGGCAAGATTTTTGGGCTATAGCATCCTTGTGTGACGCTTTTCAAGTACCCAAACCCTTGTCTCCACAGCTTCAACCGTTTGGGAAATCCGATGATGATTTGGGGGAGTTGACTTTCGAGGTCGGGCATTTTTCTGTTCTGTCCGAGCCTCGCGGACGGTCCGCGGCCTCCCGGCGGACGGTCGCGCGGGTCCCGATTCATCCCGTGTTCTTCGTGTTCTTGCTCGTCCTTTGTTTCGATCCGTTGTGATTTTGGTTTTTGGTTGGACGAAGTTTCGGACGGTCCGCGGTGTCGGGCGGACGGTCCGCGGGTGCTAGGCGGACGGTCCGCGTGCTCCCCGCGGACGGTCCGTGGCACGCGAGTGTCTTTGGGTCGTTCCGTGTAAATTAACGGACGGTCCGCGGCTAAGGCCGGACGGTCCGCGGCCGGTGCGGACGGTCCGCGATACCCGGCCGGACGGTCCGCGCGGCTCTTGCGGACGGTCCGCCCCCCCTGCGCGGACGGTCGCGAGCCTGTGTGCTTTGCTTCTTGGTTCGATTCCTTCCTCCCTTTCTAGTGCTTCCGCGTGTGCTTTGAGGAATCGTTCCTAAGGCTAGAGGTTGATCCATAACCTCGTGGTCTTGGCGATTGGTGTGTGATTCGATCCATCGCTCGTGTGTGACCGGGATTTGAGTAGGACATAGGCCGGGTTCTTTGGGAAGAATTTTTACCGGCTCCTATTCACTCCCCCCTCTCTAGTCGCCATCTGATCCCTCGGGCCTCGGCGTGTTCCACGCATTCGACGTCGCAGTCGAAGGCGTGCTCGATGGATAAGCCCACGGTGATGACGCCGTTCGGCCCCAGCATCTTCATCTTGAGGTAGGTGTAGTTGGGAACTGCCATGAACTTGGCGTAGCAGGGCCTCCCAAGTATGGCATGGTACACGCCCCTGAACCCCACCACCTCGAAGGTGAGCGTCTCCTTGCAGTAGTTGTCCGGCGTGTCGAACCAGACAGGCGGTCGATCTGCCCAAGGGGCTAGACGCGCTTGCCTGGCGCAACGCCATGGAACGACGTCGTGTTGGGCCGCAGCTGGTCCAACCCGATCCCCAACAAACGCAGCGTGTGCGCGTAGAGGATGTTGAGGCTGCTGCCTCCGTCCATCAGGGCCTTCGAGAACCGCGCCTTCGACCACCAGCGGGTACTAGCCCGGATTGGGGATGCGGTTTGGGTGATCCTCGCGGCTGAAGGTGATGGCGTCCTCCAACCAGTCGAGGAAGGAAGGAGGTGCTTTCTCTGCGGCGAGAACCTCGTGCCGCTCCCGCTTGCGCTGGCGGCTGGACATGTCGATGGTCGGCCCCCCGAAGATGAGGAAGACGTTCTCCACGGCGGGGAAGCCGCCGGCGTCGCCATCACCCCCATCCTTCTTGGCCTCGTCGTCCTTCGCGGCGGCGCGGCCATAGAACCGCTTGAGCATGTCGCACTGCTCGAGGGTGTGGTTGACCGGTGTCTTGTGGTAGGGACATGGCTTCTTCAGCATGTCGTCGAAAACCCCCGGGCCTCGAGGGGCACTCGAGGGGCCCGTCGAGCCGGGTCAACAGCAAGGGCTTCGCCGTCGTCGTCGTCGTGCCCCTGCTCGCGCGCCTCGCGGCGCGACTTCTTTCCCTTCTTGCCCTGCTTGTTCTTCTGGCGGAGCTCCTTGGACTTGCTGCCCTCCGCGCGTGCGTCGTCCGCGCGCTTGCCCTTCTTGCCGTCGAAGATCGCCCCCACTGCCTCTTCGCCCGAAGCAAAGCTGGTGGCGATGTCGAATAGCTCGTTTGAGTCGACCGGCGGGCTGCGCCCGAGCTCGCGCACGAGGTCCCGGCATGTGGTGCCCTCGGGCGTGCACGATCTCGGACTGCGCCACGCTGGGAAGCTCTGTACAGCGCTTGGAGAAGCGCCGTATGAAGTCCCGAAGCGATTCGCTGGGCTTCTGGGTACAAGAGCGCAAGTCCCAGGAGTTCCCAGGGCGCACGTACGTGCCCTGGAAGTTGCCCACGAACGTGTGGACCAGGTCGTCCCAGTTGTGGATCTGACTGGCCGGCAGGTGCTCGAGCCATGTCCGCGCCGAGTCGGCGAGGTGCAGGGGGAGGTTGTGAATAATAGCCTCGTCGCTGGTGGCTCCGCCCAGCTGACACGCCAAACGGTAGTCGTTGAGCCACACACGAGGGTCCGTCTCCTCATTGTACTTGACGATTGTCGTGGGCTGGCGGAAGCGCTGGGGAAAGGTCGCCGTGCGGATCTCCCCGCTGAAAACACGGGTTCCCGGGGGCTCCGGCGTTGGTGAGCGATCCTCATCGCTATCGTAGCGTCCACCCCGCCGAGGGTGGTAGCCTACCGCCGCCCACGCCTCCGCTTTGCTCGTCCGTCGAGCGTTGATGACGTTGCGGGCATCGCCGTCTCGCGCTTGCCCGCGCATGTCGAGGAGCCGGTCTTTGGCCGGCGTGCGCCCTGGGTTGGCGGGGCGTTCCGCCGCTCCACCCGCATGTACCGAGGGTTCGAGGCCTTGCGCGCCCCCATCGCCCCGCTCGTTCCCCTGTTGGCGGATGCGGGACGTCGATCTCTCGGCCTGCTGGACGGCCGCTTGCTCAATGAGCACCTGCGCCTCGCGGTGCAGCTTCCGCGCCTCGGGTGTCGAAGGGGCGGGCATGGACCGCAGCAGTGTCGCGGCGGTGATGAGCTTCTGACTCGCTCGCGGGGGCGTGTCCAGGTTGTCGACGTTGAAGTCGGTGTTAATGCGGTCGCGGGCTTGTCTGCCGAGCTCACGCGCGCGTTCGCCGCGCGCGGAGGCTTCCCCCGCCATGGAGGCGCGAAGCAACCGCACGGTGCGGTACTCTTCCGCCAGCTTGGCCTCGAGCTCGCGTGCTTGGGCCAGCTGCGTGTTGATATCACCCCCTGTCGGTGGTGAGGGCGGAGGGGCGCTCGGCCCCGCAGCCAGGCGCGACCCAGTCCCCAAGGCAAGAGGAAGCTCCCCGTCGCCGGCGCTCGCTGCACCGGTGGCGTTTGCTGGGTCGTTGGCGATGACGACACAACATTCCCGCGTGGGGTCGTAGCTCTCCGCGCTGGAGTCGTCGGAGTAGCCGAACCAGTAGTCCGTGGCGTCGAGGAACCGCCTGAACATCACCGGGTCAGGCACGCCGGAGAAGTCCCACTCCGCGTACCCATGTGAGGTAGCGGGTGGCAGTGCGTCGAGAGAGCCTAGGGATGACTCGTCGCCAGCGAAGGCGCTAGGGTCCCTGGCAACCAAGACGTGACGGCCAGGGGGAACCCTGCGCATCGTGGTGTTGGCATTGGTGTTGGCGGCGTAGGCCGCCGTAGCGCCGCGCAGACCAATGGGGAAGCGCGGTCCGGAGACCGAGCGCTCCCTCGCCTGGGCGGTTGTCGTCGTGCTGACGGGTGTGCCGCATTGTGAGGCGACGCGCTCGGCATGCCGTCGCTCCGACCGCGCCCCGGCGCGAGCGCCGGCCGCAGCGGCGGCGGCGTCGTGGCGCCCGACGGTCCGGCGGCGTCCATGCCGGCGGGTGTCGGCGTCGCGGCGACGCGTGTAGCAGCGACCGGCGGACCCAGTTTGGCGCCGCGCGCGGAGTTCCTCACGATTGGTGAGGCGCATCAGGTAGCCGTTCCCCGTGGCCTGAAAATTCAGGCCCCCGAACCGGATTTCGAACCCGACGGGGAGGGGGTCTGAGCTGCCCATGGATTAGCGCGTACCGCGGTACTCGGTGCGAATCACCATTGAGGGAGCTGATGACGGGTTGACCTTCAGCGCTCGTGTGCCCCACGGTGGGCGCCAACTGTCGGTGCGGAATGTAGTCCGGACACTAACTAGTAGTAAGTGCTGTGGTCTGTCCCTCGATGGTTGGTGCTAAGCAACTAAAGACACTTGGTTTATCCTGGTTCCGGCCGGAGCCGTACGTCCAGCAGGGGCGTGCTCGAGGCACTATATTGCTTTGCACCGGGGTGCCTGTAGTGGGGCGGCTACAAGCAAGGCGGGAGAGGAGGCGTGGCCTCCAAGTCCCAAGTGAATGATTGAGGCGAGCGCCAATATCATGGAAGAGTTGAGGAGCGTGTGTGTTGTTCTGTCTCGTCCCCCGCGGCGAGGGGTTCACCTTCCTTTTATAGACCAAGGAGAGAGTGAATTACAAGCATGCCGCACTGTTTAGCTACATGTGGAAGTATGGCGTGCAGCGCCGCGGAGTTGGCGGCCGTCCTGGCAGTCCTTGCTCCGGTCTTGTCGTCGCGGCGAGTCCTGTATTCGAACAGTGGCGGCTTCGAGGGTGAAGGCGTGGTAGTTGGCCGGGGCATCTTCAGACGGGCTCGAGGAAGCTGTTGACGGTGATCCGTACGGGGTACAGTGGCAGGCGTGGCAGCGTCCCGTCCCCGCGTGCCCAACAGCGCCGGAGTTGTTGTAGCCGGTGCCGGCGTGGTGCCGCAGCACGGGGGCGGCCG
Source organism: Cenchrus americanus (assembly GCA_947561735.1). Lineage (NCBI taxonomy): Eukaryota > Viridiplantae > Streptophyta > Magnoliopsida > Poales > Poaceae > Cenchrus > Cenchrus americanus. The sequence continues at coordinate 48,736,588 of OX387244.1, read as the reverse complement.
CACAGACCAACAGTGGCGGGGATGGCGTTCCGCCGGCCTGACGTCATGGTTTGACCCTGCAGATTCACGAGAGAAGGGTTCGAGGGTGCAGCCGGCCCCCCTTCGAGGGCGCGGCGCGTTAGCCGTACGGGAGTGGGCGGCACGGGCCCCCGGGCCGACACGGGGCGGCCATACCGCACGGCTCCCTGCGCGGGGCGGGGATGGGTTTCCCCTAGGGAGTTGGCGGAACAGCGCCGGGGCATGATTCCCAGGCGCATGATGGCGCGGCTCTGCCGTGTCAGAGCATTAAATGCCCGTACCCGTGTGTGGGAGCAGGCGTGCTCGTGAGGGGGCCTCGAGCGAGGCGGTGATGAGCCCTCGAGCGAGGCGGAACCCGCTCGAGGGGGGTGTTGGCCCTCGAGCGAGGTGGAACCCGCTCGAGGGCGGTGTGCGCCCTCGAGCGAGGCGGAACCCGCTCGAGGGAGGCATGTGCACTCGAGCGAGGCAGAACCTGCTCGAGGGGCCCTTTGACTGGGCCACTCTGGCGGGCCGCGGGGGCCACCGCAACGTGGGCCGTGCCTTGTGCGTGCGTTTAAGTAAGAGGTGTGTTTTGCTTTTGTTTTTTACAGGTTTTAAGCGGGATTCCCCCGGTTCTTTAGGGGAACCTCAGGGCTATCCCCGACAGGTATGTTAATGGGCGGGTAAATACTCTACCCGTACCCTACCCGTTGCCAGTTTGGCTCCACACCACGCTGCTTCAGCTCCTCTCTAGCAAGGAGAAAAACAAAGTGCTCCATGCTACAACCAACTGCGCGGGGACGAACCGGCGGAGCGGCAAAAAGGAAGGAGCTGAAATGGGGAGGAGCTGTGCCAAAGGCACTCAAACAACTAACTGCCATCAAACCATATGTAGTTACTGGTTGTTTGAACCGCAAGAGGCAAGACTTTCCAGAGCACCAGCCACAAGGTCGGTGTACTACTACTACTAAGACCACCCACACCGGGGGACGCCATAACCTCCTTCATCCCTATCGCGTCGTACTTTCCAGTAAAAGCAGCCTGCAGCGGCGTCTGCGATCCCTCACGGGATTTTCTCGTGAGCCCCCGTCTCCTTCAGATCCTGAGGGATCGAGGGCCTCCCAGAAAACTGTTGTGGCGTGGGGCCCACCGCCGACCGTTCCTCGCGCGCTGTGAGCAGGAAAGGGGGGAGAAGGGGATGGTCGGGCCGGTGCCAGCGACCTCGACGGCCGCTGCTACTCCCTCCGTTGGCGGCGGGCGGAGAGAGGGGCGCCGCCGCTGCCGCAAGGGGCTGGTGCAGGGAGGGAGGAGGCCCCTCCTCCCACCGCCTCTGCCGAGAAGGAGGCTTGCCGGCACTGCATCTGCATCCGGGCGCCGCCACCGCCACCTACTCCAGATGGCCATGGAGCTCTACCTTCCGTCCGTCGGCGGGCACCACGTGGAGGCACCGAAGAGAAAGGGTTGGCTGGCATGAAGGAGGGCGGCCGAGCATGGGTCCATGGCAAGGTGCACGGGGCCGCGCCATCCTCGCAGCAGGCCTCGCGGAGCCGCATCACGGCACCGCCGCCGCGGACCGACATGCGCCGCCGCCTGCGGGAGCGAGGGGAGCCCAACGCGGGCGTCGGGAGAGGCCGCCGCGCCGCGCCGTCTGGGCCCCGCCGTCGCTCTGCTCTCCCAACGCTCCTCCTTCTGCCTCCCACAGCTCGCCCGCTCCTCCACCCTTTCTGCTCGATGCGCCGCCCTACCGGAGGCGGAGGAGCTGCTCTGCTCCACCGCGGGGAGGCATGCCTCTGCAGCGCCGACCTCTGTGCGCTTCCCTTGCACCGTGTAACACCCTAATTCTATTAAAATTTTGGCTTGGTTAAAATTTGATAGCAACCATTTATTTGCTTAAGGAGCATAAGGTTGTTTTATTTAATTTTAGACATTTAACACTTTTCTAAAATAACTTTAATGAAATATAGGAATTATTTGTGGCATTCATCTTTGGTGCATTATTTTTTTTGGTTCTTTGGAGTTCAAATTCAAATTTGAATTCTTTTTTTGGTTTGAAACCCTTTGCCAAAATGCTAAACCCTTTCTCCAATTCCCTTAACCTTTTTTTTCCCCTCTAGCCCAACGGCCCGCCGCGGCCCGCGCAAGCCGGCCTGCGGCCCCGCTCGCCGCCACGGCCGCGCCGCCGCCTTAACCGCGCCCGCGACCCGGCTTTCGGCCCGGCCTAGCCGGCCCGGCGGCCGCTCCGCCCGCCGCGCCCGCTCCCCGCCTCCGCCGCCGAGGCCGACCCGTGGGCCCCACCTCGTCATCCCCTACCCCGCGCTCGTCTCCGACCCGACTCGCCCCGCCGCCGCCGCGCCGCCCGAGTCCGACCCGCGCACGCGTCCTCCGCGTGGCCCGCACGCCAAGGCCGGGCCCCCGGGCTATTTATAGCCGCCCGCCGCCCCCGGACCTCCCACCCAAGCCGCCGTCCCGCGCCGCCGGAACCCTAGCCGCGCCGCCGAAACCCTAGCCGCGCCGCCGCTTTCGGTTTTCGCCGCCGCCGTCGCTTCATCATCGAGGAGCGACCGGGGACGCGCAAGGAGGTGAGGAATCCGCCGAGTCACGCGTCGTCGTCCTTGTGCACCGTAGCACCCCCGGGAGGCCTCGCGGAGTTCGCGCCCGCGCCGCCGCGCCGACCGCCGCGTGGACCGCCCGCACCGCCGCGTCTCCGCCCGAGCCGTCGCCCTAGATCGATTCGCCCGTTCGCGCACGTCGCATAGGTGCTCTTCGCGTCCCCATCCGTGGCCGGAAACCCTAGATTGGGTCCCGCCGGCGAGCCCCGCCGCCCCCGCGCCGCCGCAACCGCTCGCCGCCGGCCTCGACCCGCCGGCGGCCGCCGCCCCCGCCGCATGCGCAAGACCCCGGCCGCCGGATTGAAATCCGACGGCCGGATCCGAGCCGCGCCGCCGCAACCCGCCACGGCCATCGGATCTAGATCCAACGGATCTAGATCGGGTCAACCCGTCGCCGGAGTCAAACCCGCCGCCGGCCACTGGCGTTTTTGCGAAAAGCCCCGGATTTTCTTTATTTACAAAAATATCCTTCCACCGTATAAGATTTCTTACGGTTTAGTCCTTTTTCTTTATTTTAGCCCGAAACCTTTTCAAATCTTCGCATTAGTCCCTGGAACTTCCCGAGCCCATATCTTGGTCGTTTTAGCTCCGATTTTAGTGTTCTTTATGTCCACGCGTTCGTGTCGAAGCGTAGATTAGTTTTATGCTACTGTTTAGATCTGTTTGATCTGTTTGGTGACTGTTTCTTATTTATTTCTATTGTATGCTTGTATGTGATGATTGTGGATCGTAGAGAGCGATTCGTTCGAGGGATTTGAAGATCCGGTCGTGCAAGAGTTTGAGCAGCAAGGCTTTGTTGAAGGCAAGTATTCCTTGATGCATGCCCGGTCCTACATAACATGCATTTAAATTCACTGTTTTTACTTTTCGCTTGCATTAATTTGATGGGAACCTATTAAGGATCATGCCTAGCTTTTGACTACCTTTACCTTGATGCCGGGAATTAAATTAATCTTGTGGTAGTTATTGCTTAGCATGCTCAACTGGGTATTGGTATTAATCTACTTGGTTACCTTTTTGTTATTTCATGTTCCGTTTATGATCTTTTACTTTGCAAGACCACTTTAATTTGATAATCGGAACATGGAGAACCACCCAGGAAAACAAGTACAACCACAAGAACTAATGGGCAATGGTCTTGGCCGATTAATTAGGAACTTTAGCATGGGATGGTCTTACCCGATAAGGACAAGGGATCGGCGGTACCGTGGGGTATGGACTCGCTCTAGCGGGGGTTGGGTGAGTTATTCTTTTATGGTGGGGTATTGACCTGCTAGGGGACTTTATACCTTGCTAATCGATCCGACCTTGTGGGTCATAACTTGCTAAGGAACCTTTGTAAAGGCCATGTAGCGTCCCTATGCAATCACACCTCGGAAGTGTGGTATGGTGTCTTGCAAACACCGCATGGTTGGGTCCAAAGTTCTTCGGAGCTTTTACGCCGCTTGTGGGTAAAGATGTACAACCTCTCGCAGTGTTAAACTAATCGATTAGCCGTGCTCACGGTCAAGAGCGGCCTGGACACTCACATGATTAAATTATGGAACTTTAATGTTTAAATTGTGGTTTATTCCTTTATTTATGATGCTTATATCTTATTAATTGGGTTGGTATGAACTTACACTTTTAGTAATTAGGTTGCTAATAAAATTTGACCAACTAAAATGCTAAAGTGCTTGAACCTTAGCCATCCACCATATGGCCTCGCATGTTATGTTGTTTTCCCCTTGCTGAGTACGAAATGTGCTCACGCTTGTTTATTCTCTTGCATCTACAACACCAGGATTTGTCGCTCGGACCGGGAGAACTTTGAAGATAATCCGGAAGATATCCGGGAGTTCTAGGTGTGCGTAGTCTTCGCTCGGTCACCGCCCGTGGAGGCATTTTGTCCGTCGCGAGAACTCGTTTATTTAAGTTTCGTTTAAGACTATGGTTTGTAATAACTCTTTATTCGTGTGGCACTGATTTTGGTATTCATAATGTCTAAGCGTGTGTGTAACTTGATCCTGGCGCACACGTGATCAATGCATTCGGTTTTGCCTTTAAAACCGGGTGTGACAGAGTGGTACCAGAGCTGTGTTGACTGTAGGAACGCTAGCCTAGATAGAAATGGTTGAATTAAGGATTTATTACTCATAGAAACTTTCTTACACATGCTTGCTTTATTCTTACTAACCTTACTCTTGCCTTTTTGCTTCACTCTCGAGCTGTCTGCATTCTTTATCTTGTGCTTGCTTTGGCTCTCATCCTTTTTACCTTACCATCTTTCTCATTCTGCACTACACTACAGATGGTTCGTAGCTTGGAGACTTCTCGGCCGGAGCAGTCCACCGCATGCTCCACAGGAACAGTACCATGACTTGCATGAGGGAGATACATATGAGGAGATTGAGATGGAGCCTGCACCTGTGGTTTTCCCTAACCTTATCATGGTGCCTGACGATGAGGAAGATCCGGAGGAGATGATCCCAGAGGAGGATGAGCTAGCTGAACAACCCAACCTAGAGGAGCAAGCACCAGAAGAAGATGCGGATCACTCAGATCAAGAGATGGAAGAACAAGAGCAAGGGGAGGAAGAGGTGGAAGCGATCTGGGAAGTGTACCACTACAGAGCCGATGGAGTAGGCATTCCCATGGCAGACCACCTGAGGGCAATGGTACTTCGCTTAGGCTATGATAAGGCCCCTGTCTACCATTGTGAGCTGTGGACTCATCCGTGGTTCGAGCCCCATTGGGAGGTTGCTGCCATCTTGGAGGAGTACATTCCATGCCGTGGAGTGAAGGAGATGTCCAAGCATCATGATGTGGCTCACAGGACTACTATGGATGCTGGGATAGCAGAGTCAGCTCGGAGGGCGCTCTATGTGCTCTCTCACAAGGAGCGTGACAGGTTGGAGGATACCCACTGCCGTTACACACCTTTCAGAGCAAGTGGGGAAGCCAAGACTTACATCTCCCCAGCACCAGCCTATGAAGGGACGCTCAACAATGTCCGGAGTCTACTTGCAGCTGTGAACACTGCATTGGATGATGCCAACAACACACTATATGCAGCACAGCAGCAGATTTTCACTCTGGAGACGCAGAGGCGTGCCTTGGAAGCTGCACTTTTGAACAGGGAGCAGCCAGAAGCCCATGAAGCCACAGAAGGATGTACCTCCCCATCACCCAAGAGGCCACACTACGACTCCCCCGACGCTCGCACTGATGCCATGGCAGAAGATAGTCCTTAGGTTTAAGATTAAGGATAGGATTTCTTTGTAATCGCTAGTAGACGATCGGTAAAGTGTGCTTAGTTTAGAGGTGTGGTTGAATGATTGATTTTGTGCTTAATGTATGAGTTGGATTTTTGGTTGAGTGCAATGTGTTGTGGAGTGATGACCACAACGACATTGGTTTAGTAGTAAGTTTGTGGGGTTATCTTTCAGTCTCAATCAGTTATCTATCACCCTCTTAAGTTTTCCCTTAATACAAATTCGAGATCCCAAAAATCTGTTCGCACAGTTTTCTGAGTCAGCAGTACTGTTTTAATTTTATCTCGGGCTACAGAACTCCGATTGCAGTAAAACCAATTGGAAAAGTTCAAGAATTACATTACTGATTTTCTGTGAAAAATTCAGAATATTTGGATGGAAAACCAGAGAGATATGACTAAAACATTACAGCCCCACGAATCTGTTAAACACTGCCGACCTACCTGGCTTGTTTATTTTATAACCAGAGCTACACAACTCCGATTGAGGTGATTCCAGTTGGAGTAGTTTCATAATTTCATTACCTTTTATCAGTCCAAAATCCATAATTTTTGGTTACTTATACAGAGAGCTATGCCTGATTGTTTGGAGTCAACAGAATCTGTCTTATCTGAATATCATTGCTATCTTATCTTCCTAAGTTTAAACCTTGGTGCAATCATCTAAAATAATGTTCCTAACACTCAGATGGTGAACACCAGGTCAGGATCAGGTGTTAATCAACCCGCAGGAAGAGCACCCCAGCCCAAGTACAAATGGATCCCGCTATGCAGCAGTTCTTGGAGGCACAGACCCGGCTCCTCCAAAACTTGACCACCACCGTGACAAACTTGCAAGCTCGGTCAACAATCCGCCGGTGCCGCCACCGCGCCTCGCAACAAGCACCGGAGTTCATGAGTCATCACCCTCCCGTGTTTACTCACGCCGCTGATCCACCGGAAGCCGAAGATTGGCTCAAGACAATACTGAAGATGCTCACTACCTGTCAGTGTGACGACAGAGAGAAGGTCCTGTATGCTGCAGGACGACTTCAAGGCTCTGCAGCCGCTTGGTGGGATGCGTACTCTGCCGCTCATGCCGCCCCAGACACTATCACTTGGGAGGAGTTTACCACCAACTTCAGGAGCCATCACATACCCTCTAGAGTCATGAAGATCAAGAAGAAGGAGTTCCTTTCTCTGAAGCAGGGGGGGATGTCAGTGGCTGAGTATAGAGACAAGTTCACTGAGCTATCTCGCTATGCACGCGAGGAGGTTGCTCGAAGATAGGAAGAAGCAGGAGCTGTTCTTGGATGGATTGGTTGGTTCGCTGCGCATACCACCGATGTCATATCCTTTTCCTAACTTTCGGCGGCTAGTTGATGCCGCTATCCGCTTGGAGCACAAGCGCAAGGAGCTTGGAGAGCGAAGAGGAAGGCCGCCGGCTCGGGCGCTTTGGGAGTGCGTCTCGCCCGCGCTTCAACCCACCGCCGAACACCCCGTTCCGCTTTGGGGGACCGGGTGGAAACTTTGGGCGCGGCGGTCCCGGCGTCCTCGTTCGGCGGTTCCGGCGGTCCGCGCCTCGGCGGTTTCGGCGTCCCGTTCCTCGTACTCCCCGCCCGGCCTTCCCGGCGAGTCGGCAGAGAGCCCCAGTTGGCACACCTGTAAGGACCGTGGCACCGCCCAATCCTGCCACCACTACTTGCTTCAAGTGCGGAGAACTTGGTCACTATGCTAATGCTTGCCCAAATAGGAACCCTCCACACACCCCCACACAGAACCAGCAACAGACAAGGAGCGGAAGCCAAACCCCGCAGTCAAACAAAGGACAACAGAGCTATGCACGAGGCAAGGCAATGCACGTTGATGCTGAAGTCGCCCAGGAGAACCCCGCAGTAGTGCTCGGTATGTTTCTAGTTAACTCTACTCCCCGCCTCGCGTTTTGTTTGATTCTGGAGCATCCCATTCTTTCATTACATCCCAGTTCGTAGCTCAACATAATCTACCTATCAGTCCCATGTCTCGCCACATGTTAGTTACCTCACCTGGGGGGGGAATTGAAAGCTATCTATAAATGTGATAACGTCCATCTCAAGATCGTGGGCAGAGATTTCCGTGCCAATCTTATAATCTTGGATTCAAAGGGGATAGATGTGATATTGGGAATGGGATGGTTGACCGCGTGTGATGCGGTGATTCGGTGTGCTAAGAGGTCAATCCTTCTTACAAGTCCACTCGGTGAAAGGTTTGAGTTTGCGCAGATCCCGCACCATCAAATGCCGTGCCGTGAATAAGCTTGACGGAGCGGCCTTGGAAGACATACGAGTAGTGTGCGATTATCCCGATGTGTTTCCCGAGGAGTTGCCGGTGCATGCCCCCCGACCGAGATGTTGAGTTCGTTATTGATCTTTTACCCGGTACTCGCTCCTATCTCTAAGCGCCCATATAGAATGTCTAGTGATCGTTACAAGAACTTAAAGCTCGGATTAAAGAATTATTGGGTAAAGGGTTCATTCGTGCTAGTTCATCACCTTGGGGAGCACCCGTAATCTTTGTGGGTAAGAAAGATGGCACACGGAGAATGTGTGTTGATTACGGTGTCTCTTAATGATGTTACTATCAAGAACAAGTATCCTCTCGCCACGTATTGAAGATTTGTTTGATCGGATGAGAGGAGCAACCGTGTTTTCTAAGATCGATCTGCGATCAGGTTATCATCAGCTAAAGATTAGGCCTTCAGATATTCCTAAGACGCTTTTACTACCAGGTACGGACTTTATGAGTACACAGTTATGTCTTTTGGGTTAACCAATGCACCCGCGTACTTTATGTACTTGATGAACAAGATCTTTATGGAGTATCTGGACAAGTTCGTCGTGGTATTCATTGATGACATTCTGATCTACTCCAAGAATGAGGAGGACCATGAGGAGCATTTGAGACTTGTGTTGCAGAAGCTAAGAGACCATGAGTTATATGCGAAGTTCAGCAAGTGTGAGTTCTGGCTCAAGGAAGTATCTTTCCTAGGTCATATCATCACCAACGGAGGTATTGCTGTGGATCCTAGCAAGGTTAGCGATGTATTGAAGTGGGAAGCCCCTCGTACAGTGTCTGAGATTCGGAGTTTCCTTGGACTCGCTGGTTACTATCGTCGGTTTATTGAAGGATTCTCTAAGATTGTGAAGCCCCTCACTACATTGCTAGAGAAGGACAGGGAATTCAAATGGACCAGTGCATGTCAGTCCAGTTTTGAAGAGTTAAAGAAGCGGTTAACCACAGCACCTGTTCTAGTAATGCCCGATCTACGAAAGAGTTTTGACGTATATTGTGATGCATCTCGACAAGGACTAGGATGTGTGTTGATGCAAGAAGGTCATGTTATAGCCTATGCATCTCGTCAGTTGAGGAAGCATGAGTTGAACTATCCTACGCATGATCTTGAGTTAGCAAGCAGTGGTTCATGCATTGAAGATTTGGAGACACTACATTATGGGAACTAAGTGCCGCATCTATACCGATCACAAGAGTTTGAAGTACATCTTTACTCGAAGGATCTTAATCTAAGACGGCGTCGTTGGTTAGAACCGATCAAGGACTATGATCTAGAGATTCACTACCATCCGGTAAAGCGAATCCAGTTGCCGATGCTTTAAGTCGGAAGGGCCACACTAACATGGCAATGACCATTCAGTTTCCTGACGAGTTGGTAAAAGAGTTTGAAAGGCTCAACTTGAAAGTGGTTTCACATGCGGAAGGAGTGACTTTGGAAGTACAGTCTACTCTAGAGCAAGAGATACGCAAGTGGCAACTAGAGGATGCTGGAATACAAAAGATTAAAGAGAGCATGCAACGAGGAGAAGCCCCAGATTTCACAGAAGATGAGCAAGGAACCGTGTGGTTCAAGAACCGGTTGTGTGTCCCAGAGACAGGGGATCTTAGAGGGAAGATCTTGAGAGAAGCTCACGACTCAGCTTACTCTATCCATCCAGGCAGTACCAAGATGTACCAGGATCTCAAGCAGAGGTATTGGTGGTACGGTATGAAGAGGGACGTGGCCGCCCATGTGGCTTTGTGCGATACTTGTCACCGGGTTAAGGCTGAACATCAGAGACCCGCTGGTTTGCTTCAACCTTTGAAGGTGCCTGAGTGGAAGTGGGAAGAGATCGGAATGGACTTCATAGTGGGTTTACCCCGAACCCGAGATGGTTATGACTCGATTTGGGTCATCGTGGATCGTTTGACCAAGGTAGCTCACTTCATTCCGGTAAAGACTACCTATACAGGAGCTAAGTTGGCAGAGCTATACATGTCCAGGATCGTGTGTTTGCATGGTGTACCAAAGAAGATCGTGTCAGATAGAGGTACTCAGTTTACTTCTCGTTTCTGGGGGAAGTTGCATGAATCTCTGGATACTAAGCTAAATTTCAGCTCAGCTTATCATCCACAGACAGATGGACAGACGAGAGAACCAATCGGATCCTAGAGGACATGCTGAGAGCATGTGCGCTTAAGCATGGTTGTAGTTGGGATAAGAGCTTGCCGTATGCTGAGTTCTCTTATAACAACAGCTACCAAGCTAGTCTCAAAATGTCACCCTTTGAGGCTCTATATGGAAGGAAGTGTGGGACTCCGTTATTTTGGAGTGAGACAGGCGAAAGGCAGTTATTTGGGGCAGATATCATCAGAGAAGCGGAGAAACAAGTTCAGATTATCAGAGAAAATTTGAGGATTGCTCAGTCTAGACAGAAAAGCTATGCAGATGGTAAACGAAGAGATATGGTCTTTCAGGAAGGCGATTACGTGTATCTAAAGGTATCACCTATCGAGGTTTGCGTCGATTCGCAGTTAAAGGAAAGTTGTCACCTCGCTTTATTGGACCTTTCGGGATCATTGAGAGAGTGGGAGAAGTGGCTTACGCATTGGAGTTGCCAGTCCAGCTCGCTGAGGTGCATGATGTATTCAGTTGAAGAAGGGTTTTGGTCCCCATGACAAGGAGCCGTTACCCTTGGATGATCTAAACGTTGAAGAGGATCTCACTATTGTTGAACACCCCGTTCGAATATTGGAAACCATGACAAGGGTCACCAGGAATAGTGTGATTAAGATGTGCAAAGTACAGTGGAGTAATCATGCAGAGGATGAGGCAACATGGGAGAGAGAGGATGAGCTGAAAGCGAGTTTCCGCATCTTTTTCCCAATCTGTCCGAATCTCGAGGACGAGATTCTTCTTAAGGGGGGTAGGATTTGTAACACCCTAATTCTATTAAAATTTTGGCTTGGTTAAAATTTGATAGCAACCATTTATTTGCTTAAGGAGCATAAGGTTGTTTTATTTAATTTTAGACATTTAACACTTTTCTAAAATAACTTTAATGAAATATAGGAATTATTTGTGGCATTCATGCTGGTGCATTATTTTTTTTTGGTTGCCGGAGTTCAAATTCAAATTTGAATTCTTTTTGGTTTGAAACCCTTTGCCAAAATGCTAAACCCTTTCTCCAATTCCCTTAACCTTTTTTTCCCCTCTAGCCCAACAGCCCGCCGCGGCCCGCGCAAGCCGGCCTGCAGCCCAGCTCGCCGGCGACGGGCCGCCCCCGCCTTAACCGCGCCCGCGACCCGGCTTTCGGCCCGGCCTAGCCGGCCCGGCCAGCCCGCTCCGGCCCGCCGCGGCCGCTCCCCGCCTCCGCCGTTGAGGCCGACCCGTGGGCCCCACCTCGTCATCCCCTACCCCGCGCTCGTCTCCGACCCGGACTCGCCCCCGCCGCCGCCGCGCCGCCCGAGTCCGACCCGCGCACGCGTCCTCCGCGTGGCCCGCACGCCCAGGCCGGGCCCCCGGGCTATTTATAGCCGCCCGCCGCCCCCGGACCTCCCACCCAAGCCGCCGTCCCGCGCCGCCGGAAACCCTAGCCGCGCCGCCGCCGAAACCCTAGCCGCGCCGCCGCTTTCGGTTTTCGCCGCCGCCGTCGCTTCATCGTCGAGGAGCAAGACCGGGGACGCGCAAGGAGGTGAGGAATCCGCCGGAGTCACGCGTCGTCGTCCTTGTGCACCGTAGCACCCGGGAGGCCTCGCCGGAGTTCGCGCCCGCGCCGCCGCGCCGACCGCCGCGTGGACCGCCCGCACCGCCGCGTCTCCGCCCGAGCCGCCGCCCTAGATCGATTCGCCCGTTCGCGCACGTCGCATAGGTGCTCTTCGCGTCCCCATCCGTGGCGGAAACCCTAGATTGGGTCCCGCCGGCGAGCCCCGCCGCCCGCGCCGCCGCAACCGCTCGCCGCCGGCCTCGACCCGCCGCCGGCCGCCGCCCCGCCGCATGCGCAAGACCCCGGCCGCCGGATTGAAATCCGACGGCCGGATCCGAGCCGCGCCGCCGCAACCCGCCACGGCCATCGGATCTAGATCCAACGGATCTAGATCGGGTCAACCCGGTCGACGGGTCAAACCCGCCGCCGGCCCCCGGCGTTTTTGCGAGAAAAGCCCCCGGATTTTCTTTATTTACAAAAATATCCTTCCACCGTATAAGATTTCTTACGGTTTAGTCCTTTTTCTTTATTTTAGCCCGAAACCTTTTCAAATCTTCGCGATTAGTCCCCGGAACTTCCCGAGCCCATATCTTGGTCGTTTTAGCTCCGATTTTAGTGTTCTTTATGTCCACGCGTTCGTCTCGAAGCGTAGATTAGTTTTATGCTACTGTTTAGATCTGTTTGATCTGTTTGGTGACTGTTTCTTATTTATTTCTATTGTATGCTTGTATGTGATGATTGTGGATCGTAGAGAGCGATTCGTTCGAGGGATTTGAAGATCCGGTCGTGCAAGAGTTTGAGCAGCAAGGCTTTGTTGAAGGCAAGTATTCCTTGATGCATGCCCGCTTGTCCTACATAACATGCATTTAAATTCACTGTTTTTACTTTTCGCTTGCATTAATTTGATGGGAACCTATTAAGGATCATGCCTAGCTTTTGACTACCTTTACCTTGATGCCGGGAATTAAATTAATCTTGTGGTAGTTATTGCTTAGCATGCTCAACTGGGTATTGGTATTAATCTACTTGGTTACCTTTTTGTTATTTCATGTTCCGTTTATGATCTTTTACTTTGCAAGACCACTTTAATTTGATAATCGGAACATGGAGAACCACCCAGGAAAACAGTACAACCACAAGAACTAATGGGCAATGGTCTTGGCTGATTAATTAGGAACTTTAGCATGGGATGGTCTTACCTGATAAGGACAAGGGATCGGCGGTACTGTGGGGTATGGACTCGCTCTAGCAGGGGGTTGGGTGAGTTATTCTTTTATGGTGGGGTATTGACCTGCTAGGGGACTTTATACCTTGCTAACTGATCCGGACCTTGTGGGTCATAACTTGCTAAGGAACCTTTGTAAAGGCCATGTAGCGTCCCTATGCAATCACACCTCGGAAGTGTGGTATGGTGTCTTGCAAACACCGCATGGTTGGGTCCAAAGTTCTTCGGAGCTTTTACGCCGCTTGTGGGTAAAGATGTACAACCTCTGCGAGTGTTAAACTAATCGATTAGCCGTGCTCACGGTCAAGAGCGCCCTGGACACTCACATGATTAAATTATGGAACTTTAATGTTTAAATTGTGGTTTATTCCTTTATTTATGATGCTTATATCTTATTAATTGGGTTGGTATGAACTTACACTTTTAGTAATCAGGTTGCTAATAAAATTTGACCAACTAAAATGCTAAAGTGCTTGAACCTTAGCCATCCACCATATGGCCTCGCATGTTATGTTGTTTTCCCCTTGCTGAGTACGAAATGTGCTCACGCTTGTTTATTCTCTTGCATCTACAACACCCGGATTTGCTGCTCAGACTGGGAGAACTTTGAAGATAATCCAGAAGATATCCAGGAGTTCTAGGTGTGCGTAGTCTTCAGTCAGCTGCCTGTGGAGGCATTTTGTCCGCTGCGAGAACTCGTTTATTTAAGTTTCGTTTAAGACTATGGTTTGTAATAACTCTTTATTCGTGTGGCACTGATTTTGGTATTCATAATGTCTAAGCGTGTGTGTAACTTGATCCTGGCGCACACGTGATCAATGCATTCGGTTTTGCCTTTAAAACCGGGTGTGACAGAGTGGTACCGTAGCCGTGTTGACTGTAGGAACGCTAGCCTAGATAGAAATGGTTGAATTAAGGATTTATTACTCATAGAAACTTTCTTACACATGCTTGCTTTATTCTTACTAACCTTACTCTTGCCTTTTTGCTTCACTCTCGAGCTGTCTGCATTCTTTATCTTGTGCTTGCTTTGGCTCTCATCCTTTTTACCTTACCATCTTTCTCATTCTGCACTACACTACAGATGGTTCGTAGCTTGGAGACTTCTCGGGCTGGAGCAGTCCACCAGTATGCTCCACAGGAACAGTACCATGACTTGCATGAGGGAGATACATATGAGGAGATTGAGATGGAGCCTGCACCTGTGGTTTTCCCTAACCTTATCATGGTGCCTGACGATGAGGAAGATCCGGAGGAGATGATCCCAGAGGAGGATGAGCTAGCTGAACAACCCAACCTAGAGGAGCAAGCGCCAGAAGAAGATGCGGATCACTCAGATCAAGAGATGGAAGAACAAGAGCAAGGGGAGGAAGAGGTGGAAGCGATCTGGGAAGTGTACCACTACAGAGCCGATGGAGTAGGCATTCCCATGGCAGACCACACCGAGGGCAATGGTACTTCGCTTAGGCTATGATAAGGCCCCTGTCTACCATTGTGAGCTGTGGACTCATCCGTGGTTCGAGCCCCATTGGGAGGTTGTTGCCATCTTGGAGGAGTACATTCCATGCCGTGGAGTGAAGGAGATGTCCAAGCATCATGATGTGGCTCACAGGACTACTATGGATGCTGGGATAGCAGAGTCAGCTCGGAGGGCACTCTATGTGCTCTCTCACAAGGAGCGTGACGAGTTGGAGGATACCCACCGCCGTTACACACCTTTCAGAGCAAGTGGGGAAGCCAAGACTTACATCGCCCCAGCACCAGCCTATGAAGGGACGCTCAACAATGTCCGGAGTCTACTTGCAGCTGTGAACACTGCATTGGATGATGCCAACAACACACTATATGCAGCACAGCAGCAGATTTTCACTCTGGAGACGCAGAGGCGTGCCTTGGAAGCTGCACTTTTGAACAGGGAAGCGACGAAGCCCATGAAGCCACAGAAGGATGTACCTCCCCATCACCCAAGAGGCCACACTACGACTCCCCTGACGCTCGCACAGATGCCATGGCAGAAGATAGTCCTTAGGTTTAAGATTAAGGATAGGATTTCTTTGTAATCGCTAGTAGACGATCGGTAAAGTGTGCTTAGTTTAGAGGTGTGGTTGAATGATTGATTTTGTGCTTAATGTATGAGTTGGATTTTTGGTTGAGTGCAATGTGTTGTGGAGTGATGACCACAACGACATTGGTTTAGTAGTAAGTTTGTGGGGTTATCTTTCAGTCTCAATCAGTTATCTATCACCCTCTTAAGTTTTCCCTTAATACAAATTCGAGATCCCAAAAATCTGTTCGCACAGTTTTCTGAGTCAGCAGTACTGTTTTAATTTTATCTCGGGCTACAGAACTCCGATTGCAGTAAAACCAATTGGAAAAGTTCAAGAATTACATTACTGATTTTCTGTGAAAAATTCAGAATATTTGGATGGAAAACCAGAGAGATATGACTAAAACATTACAGCCCCACGAATCTGTTAAACACTGCCGACCTACCTGGCTTGTTTATTTTATAACCAGAGCTACACAACTCCGATTGAGGTGATTCCAGTTGGAGTAGTTTCATAATTTCATTACCTTTTATCAGTCCAAAATCCATAATTTTTGGTTACTTATACAGAGAGCTATGCCTGATTGTTTGGAGTCAACAGAATCTGTCTTATCTGAATATCATTGCTATCTTATCTTCCTAAGTTTAAACCTTGGTGCAATCATCTAAAATAATGTTCCTAACACTCAGATGGTGAACACCAGGTCAGGATCAGGTGTTAATCAACCCGCAGGAAGAGCACCCCAGCCAGTACAAATGGATCCCGCTATGCAGCAGTTCTTGGAGGCACAGACCCAGCTCCTCCAAAACTTGACCACCACCGTGACAAACTTGCAAGCTCGGGTCAACAATCCGCCGGTGCCGCCACCGCGCCTCGCAACAAGCACCGGGAGTTCATGAGTCATCACCCTCCCGTGTTTACTCACGCCGCCGATCCACCGGAAGCCGAAGATTGGCTCAAGACAATGCGAAGATGCTCACTACCTCGTCGGTGTGACGACAGAGAGAAGGTCCCGTATGCTGCAGGACGACTTCAAGGCTCTGCAGCCGCTTGGTGGGATGCGTACTCTGCCGCTCATGCCGCCCCAGACACTATCACTTGGGAGGAGTTTACCACCAACTTCAGGAGCCATCACATACCCTCTAGAGTCATGAAGATCAAGAAGAAGGAGTTCCTTTCTCTGAAGCAGGGGGGGATGTCAGTGGCTGAGTATAGAGACAAGTTCACTGAGCTATCTCGCTATGCAGCTGAGGAGGTTGCTGAAGATAGGAAGAAGCAGGAGCTGTTCTTGGATGGATTGGTTGGTTCGCTGCAGTACCAGCTGATGTCATATCCTTTTCCTAACTTTCAGCAGCTAGTTGATGCCGCTATCCGCTTGGAGCACAAGCGCAAGGAGCTCGGAGAGCAGAAGAGGAAGGCCGCCAGCTCTGGGCAGTTTGGGAGTGCGTCTCGCCCGCGCTTCAACCCACCGCCGAACACCCCGTTCCGCTTTGGGGGACCGGGTGGAAACTTTGGGCGGCCCGGCGCAGTCCCGGCGTCCTGTTCGGCGGTTCCGGCGGTCGCTCGGCGGTTTCGGCGTCCCGTTCCTCGGACTCCCCGCCCGGCTTCCCGGCGGGGCCGGCGAGAGAGCCCCGGTTGGCACACACCGTAAGGACCGTGGCACCGCCCAATCCCGCCACCACTACTTGCTTCAAGTGCGGAGAACTTGGTCACTATGCTAATGCTTGCCCAAATAGGAACCCTCCACACACCCCCACACAGAACCGACAACGGACAAGGAGCGGAAGCCAAACCCCGCAGTCAAACAAAGGACAACAGAGCTACGCACGAGGCAAGGCAATGCACGTTGATGCTGAAGTCGCCCAGGAGAACCCCAGAGTAGTGCTCGGTATGTTTCTAGTTAACTCTACTCCTGCCTCAGTTTTGTTTGATTCTGGAGCATCCCATTCTTTCATTACATCCCAGTTCGTAGCTCAACATAATCTACCTATCAGTCCCATGTCTCGCCACATGTTAGTTACCTCACCTGGGGGGAATTGAAAGCTATCTATAAATGTGATAACGTCCATCTCAAGATCGTGGGCAGAGATTTCCGTGCCAATCTTATAATCTTGGATTCAAAGGGGATCGATGTGATATTGGGAATGGGATGGTTGACCGCGTGTGATGCGGTGATTCAGTGTGCTAAGAGGTCAATCCTTCTTACAAGTCCACTGGTGAAAGGTTTGAGTTTGCGGCGAGATCTGCACCATCAAATGCCGGTGCCGTGAATAAGCTTGACGGAGCGACCTTGGAAGACATACGAGTAGTGTGCGATTATCCCGATGTGTTTCCCGAGGAGTTGCCGGGTATGCCCCCCGACCGAGATGTTGAGTTCGTTATTGATCTTTTACACGGTAATCGCTCCTATCTCTAAGCGCCCATATAGAATGTCTAGTGATCGGTTACAAGAACTTAAAGCTCGGATTAAAGAATTATTGGGTAAAGGGTTCATTCGTGCTAGTTCATCACCTTGGGGAGCACCCGTAATCTTTGTGGGTAAGAAAGATGGCACACGGAGGATGTGTGTTGATTACGGGTCTCTTAATGATGTTACTATCAAGAACAAGTATCCTCTCGCCACGTATTGAAGATTTGTTTGATCGGATGAGAGGAGCAACCGTGTTTTCTAAGATCGATCCGCGATCGGGTTATCATCGCCTAAAGATTAGGCCTTCGAGATATTCCTAAGACAGCTTTTACTACCGGTACGGACTTTATGAGTACACGAGTTATGTCTTTTGGGTTAACCAATGCACCCGCGTACTTTATGTACTTGATGAACAAGATCTTTATGGAGTATCTGGACAAGTTCGTCGTGGTATTCATTGATGACATTCGATCTACTCCAAGAATGAGGAGGACCATGAGGAGCATTTGAGACTTGTGTTGCGAAGCTAAGAGACCATGAGTTATATGCGAAGTTCGGCAAGTGTGAGTTCGGCTCAAGGAAGTATCTTTCCTAGGTCATATCATCACCAACGGAGGTATTGCTTGTGGATCCTAGCAAGGTTAGCGATGTATTGAAGTGGGAAGCCCCTCGTACAGTTTCTGAGATTCGGAGTTTCCTTGGACTTGCCGGTTACTATCGTCGGTTTATTGAAGGATTCTCTAAGATTGTGAAGCCCCTCACTACATTGCTAGAGAAGGACAGGGAATTCAAATGGACCAGTGCATGTCAGTCCAGTTTTGAAGAGTTAAAGAAGCGGTTAACCACAGCACCTGTTCTAGTAATGCCCGATCTACGAAAGAGTTTTGACATATATTGTGATGCATCTCGACAAGGACTAGGATGTGTGTTGATGCAAGAAGGTCATGTTATAGCCTATGCATCTCGTCAGTTGAGGAAGCATGAGTTGAACTATCCTACGCATGATCTTGAGTTAGCAGCAGTGGTTCATGCATTGAAGATTTGGAGACACTACATTATGGGAACTAAGTGCCAGATCTATACTGATCACAAGAGTTTGAAGTACATCTTTACTCAGAAGGATCTTAATCTAAGACAGCGTCGTTGGTTAGAACTGATCAAGGACTATGATCTAGAGATTCACTACCATCGGGTAAAGCGAATGCGGTTGCTTGATGCTTTAAGTCGGAAGGGCCACACTAACATGGCAATGACCATTCGGTTTCTCGACGAGTTGGTAAAAGAGTTTGAAAGGCTCAACTTGAAAGTGGTTTCACATGCGGAAGGAGTGACTTTGGAAGTACGAACTACTCTAGAGCAAGAGATACGCAAGTGGCAACTAGAGGATGCTGGAATACAAAAGATTAAAGAGAGCATGCAACGAGGAGAAGCCCCAGATTTCACAGAAGATGAGCAAGGAACCGTGTGGTTCAAGAACCGGTTGTGTGTCCCAGAGACAGGGGATCTTAGAGGGAAGATCTTGAGAGAAGCTCACGACTCAGCTTACTCTATCCATCCAGCGGTACCAAGATGTACCGGGATCTCAGCGAGGTATTGGTGGTACGGTATGAAGAGGGACGTGGCCGCCCATGTGGCTTTGTGCGATACTTGTCACCGGGTTAAGGCTGAACATCAGAGACCCGCTGGTTTGCTTCAACCTTTGAAGGTGCCTGAGTGGAAGTGGGAAGAGATCGGAATGGACTTCATAGTGGGTTTACCCCGAACCCGAGATGGTTATGACTCGATTTGGGTCATCGTGGATCGTTTGACCAAGGTAGCTCACTTCATTCGGTAAAGACTACCTATACGGGAGCTAAGTTGGCGAGCTATACATGTCCAGGATCGTGTGTTTGCATGGTGTACCAAAGAAGATCGTGTCGGATAGAGGTACTCGGTTTACTTCTCGTTTACGGGGGAAGTTGCATGAATCTCCGGATACTAAGCTAAATTTCGGCTCGGCTTATCATCCACGGACGGATGGACGGACGAGAGAGAACCAATAAGATCCTAGAGGACATGCCGAGAGCATGTGCGCTTAAGCATGGTTGTAGTTGGGATAAGAGCTTGCCGTATGCCGAGTTCTCTTATAACAACGACTACCAAGCTAGTCTCAAAATGTCACCCTTTGAGGCTCTATATGGAAGGAAGTGTGGGACTCCGTTATTTTGGAGTGAGACAGGCGAAAGGCGGTTATTTGGGGCGGATATCATCAGAGAAGCGGAGAAACAAGTTCAGATTATCAGAGAAAATTTGAGGATTGCTCAGTCTAGACAGAAAAGCTATGCAGATGGTAAACGAAGAGATATGGTCTTTCAGGAAGGCGATTACGTGTATCTAAAGGTATCACCTATCAGAGGTTTGCGTCGATTCAGAGTTAAAGGAAAGTTTCACCTCGCTTTATTGGACCTTTCAGGATCATTGAGAGAGTGGGAGAAGTGGCTTACAGATTGGAGTTGCCAGTCCAGCTCGCTGAGGTGCATGATGTATTCAGTTGAAGAAGGGTTTTGGTCCCCATGACAAGGAGCCGTTACCCTTGGATGATCTAAACGTTGAAGAGGATCTCACTATTGTTGAACACCCCGTTCGAATATTGGAAACCATGACAAGGGTCACCAGGAATAGTGTGATTAAGATGTGCAAAGTACAGTGGAGTAATCATGCAGAGGATGAGGCAACATGGGAGAGAGAGGATGAGCTGAAAGCAGAGTTTCCAGATCTTTTTCCCAATCTGTCCGAATCTCGAGGACGAGATTCTTCTTAAGGGGGGTAGGATTTGTAACACCCTAATTCTATTAAAATTTTGGCTTGGTTAAAATTTGATAGCAACCATTTATTTGCTTAAGGAGCATAAGGTTGTTTTATTTAATTTTAGACATTTAACACTTTTCTAAAATAACTTTAATGAAATATAGGAATTATTTGTGGCATTCATCTTTGGTGCATTATTTTTTTTTGGTTGCTTTGGAGTTCAAATTCAAATTTGAATTCTTTTTGGTTTGAAACCCTTTGCCAAAATGCTAAACCCTTTCTCCAATTCCCTTAACCTTTTTTTCCCCTCTAGCCCAACACCGGCCGCCCGCGGCCGCGCAAGCCGGCTGCCGGCCCGGCTCGCCGGCCCGGCGGGCCGCGCCCGCCTTAACCGCGCCCCGCGACCCGGCTTTCGGCCCGGCCCGCCGGCCCGGCGGCCGCTCGGCCCGCCGCCGGCCGCTCCCCGCCTCCGCCGTTGAGGCCGACCCGTGGGCCCCACCTCGTCATCCCCTACCCCGCGCTCGTCTCCGACCGGACTCGCCCCCGCCGCCGCCGCGCCGCCCGAGTCCGACCCGCGCACGCGTCCTCCGCGTGGCCCGCACGCCAAGGCCGGGCCCCGGCTATTTATAGCCGCCCGCCGCCCCCGGACCTCCCACCCAAGCCGCCGTCCCGCGCCGCCGGAAACCCTAGCCGCGCCGCCGAAACCCTAGCCGCGCCGCCGCTTTCGGTTTTCGCCGCCGCCGTCGCTTCATCGTCGAGGAGCAGACCGGGGACGCGCAAGGAGGTGAGGAATCCGCCGAGTCACGCGTCGTCGTCCTTGTGCACCGTAGCACCCGGGGAGGCCTCGCCGGAGTTCGCGCCCGCGCCGCCGCGCCGACCGCCGCGTGGACCGCCCGCACCGCCGCGTCTCCGCCCGAGCCGCCGCCCTAGATCGATTCGCCCGTTCGCGCACGTCGCATAGGTGCTCTTCGCGTCCCCATCCGTGGCCGAAACCCTAGATTGGGTCCCGCCGGTGAGCCCCCGCCGCCCCCGCGCCGCCGCAACCGCTCGCCGCCGGCCTCGACCCGCCGGGCCGCCGCCCCCGCCGCATGCGCAAGACCCCGGCCGCCGGATTGAAATCCGACGGCCGGATCCGAGCCGCGCCGCCGCAACCCGCCACGGCCATCGGATCTAGATCCAACGGATCTAGATCGGGTCAACCGGTCGACCGAGGTCAAACCCGCCGCCCGCCACGGCGTTTTTGCGAAAAGCCCCTGGATTTTCTTTATTTACAAAAATATCCTTCCACCGTATAAGATTTCTTACGAGTTTAGTCCTTTTTCTTTATTTTAGCCCGAAACCTTTTCAAATCTTCGCGATTAGTCCCCGGAACTTCCCGAGCCCATATCTTGGTCGTTTTAGCTCCGATTTTAGTGTTCTTTATGTCCACGCGTTCGTCTCGAAGCGTAGATTAGTTTTATGCTACTGTTTAGATCTGTTTGATCTGTTTGGTGACTGTTTCTTATTTATTTCTATTGTATGCTTGTATGTGATGATTGTGGATCGTAGAGAGCGATTCGTTCGAGGGATTTGAAGATCCGGTCGTGCAAGAGTTTGAGCAGCAAGGCTTTGTTGAAGGCAAGTATTCCTTGATGCATGCCCGCTTGTCCTACATAACATGCATTTAAATTCACTCGTTTTTACTTTTCGCTTGCATTAATTTGATGGGAACCTATTAAGGATCATGCCTAGCTTTTGACTACCTTTACCTTGATGCCGGGAATTAAATTAATCTTGTGGTAGTTATTGCTTAGCATGCTCAATCGGGTATTGGTATTAATCTACTTGGTTACCTTTTTGTTATTTCATGTTCCGTTTATGATCTTTTACTTTGCAAGACCACTTTAATTTGATAATCGGAACATGGAGAACCACCCAGAAAACGAGACAACCACAAGAACTAATGGGCAATGGTCTTGGGCGATTAATTAGGAACTTTAGCATGGGATGGTCTTACCCGATAAGGATAAGGGATCGGCGGTACCGTGGGGTATGGACTCGCTCTAGCGAGGGGGTTGGGTGAGTTATTCTTTTATGGTGGGGTATTGACCTGCTAGGGGACTTTATACCTTGCTAATCGATCCGACCTTGTGGGTCATAACTTGCTAAGGAACCTTTGTAAAGGCCATGTAGCGTCCCTATGCAATCACACCTCGGAAGTGTGGTATGGTGTCTTGCAAACACCGCATGGTTGGGTCCAAAGTTCTTCGGAGCTTTTACGCTGCTTGTGGGTAAAGATGTACAACCTCCGCGAGTGTAAAACTAATCGATTAGCCGTGCTCACGGTCAAGAGCGGCCTGGACACTCACATGATTAAGTTATGGAACTTTAATGTTTAAATTGTGGTTTATTCCTTTATTTATGATGCTTATATCTTATTAATTGGGTTGGTATGAACTTACACTCTTAGTAATCAGGTTGCTAATAAAATTTGACCAACTAAAATGCTAAAGTGCTTGAACCCTAGCCATCCACCATATGGCCTTGCATGTTATGTTGTTTTCCCTTGCTGAGTACGAAATGTGCTCACGCTTGTTTATTCTCTTGCATCTACAATACCCGGATTTGTCGCTCGGACCGGGAGAACTTTGAAGATAATCCGAAGATATCCGGGAGTTCTAGGTGTGCGTAGTCTTCGATCCGCCCGTGGAGGCATTTTGTCCGCCGCGAGAACTCGTTTATTTAAGTTTCGTTTAAGACTATGGTTTGTAATAACTCTTTATTCGTGTGGCACTGATTTTGGTATTCATAATGTCTAAGCGTGTGTGTAACTTGATCCTGGCGCACACGTGATCAATGCATTCGGTTTTGCCTTTAAAACCGGGTGTGACACACCGCCACGCCTGCTCGCGGATCTCTGCGAGCACAAGGGCGGATCCGGCGAGGGCTACTGGTTGTGCACCAGGGCAGTAGCAGTAGGGGTCGCCGGCGCGCGAGGCTCCGACCGTTGAGGGAGGGGGCCACGACAGAGGTGCTGAGGCAAGTGCACCTGCTTCTCCTCCACCCGCAGAAATAGTGGGGAAGCAGAGGCGCGGGCTCGCCGGGAGAGGGCGGCGCCGGCGATAGAGAAGGGGAGGAGAGGGGCGGCGCCGGCGATGGAGCAGGGAGAGGGCGGCGGGTCGGCGTAGTAGGAGAGAGCTACAGAGGAACCACTTCAAAAACTAACGTCGTCGGAACCACTAACGGCAAAAGCCACGTACTAGTGCTACTAATCAAAAGGCAATTCGAGAGCTTCGCAGCAAGCACCTCCTGCCCGGTCCGCTGCCAAAGTGTGCACGTCAAAAAGTCGTCTTCTAGACCAGTCGTACCAAATAAAAGTCCAAAACCCACGCAGCAAACCTAACGGGACCGCCGCGCCACGCCACGGCACGAGAACAAACCGGCCGAGACATGAAGACACTTCGCCGCGCGTCCGTGTACCCGCGCGTCCTTGCGCTCCTGCTAGTGCTGCTCCGCGCGGCCGCCGCCGCGCGGGGCACGCACCCGCCGGCGGCGGCGGCGGGGAGGCGCGGCTGCTGCTCCAGATCAAGAGCGCGTGGGGTGACCCGCCCGTGCTCGCGGGGTGGAACGCCACGGCCGCGGCCGCGCTCTGCAGCTGGCCGTACGTCGGGTGCGACGACGCGACCGGGCGCGTCGCGAACCTCACCCTCGCCAACGCGAACGTCGCGGGGCCCTTCCCCGACGCCGTCGGCAACCTCTCCGGCCTCACGTACCTCGACGTCTCCAACAACCACATCCAGTCGGCGTTCCCGACCGCGCTGTACCGCTGCGCTTCGCTTCGGTACCTCAACCTCTCGCAGAACTACTTCGGCGGCGTGCTCCCGGCTGAAATCGGCAGCGGCCTCACCGCCAGCCTGACCACGCTCGACCTCAACGGCAACGAGTTCAACGGCACCATCCCGGCGTCGCTCTCCCGGCTCCGGAACCTCCGGTTTCTCGCGTTGAACAGCAACCGCTTCACCGGTACCATCCCAGCTGCGCTCGGCGACCTGACGAGCCTGGAGGTGCTGTATCTGGATAACAACCCGTTCAACGAAGGCCAGCTGCCGCCGTCGTTCAAGAATCTGACCAACCTGCTCAGCCTCACGGCGACGCAGTGCAATCTCGTCGGAGACTTCCCCAATTTTGTTTGGAGCCTGAAGAAACTGCAACAATTGTATCTGTTCACGAACAACATCACCGGCGACCTGGTAATTGATGGATTTGCTGCTAGGAGTTTGACATTTATCGACCTCTCGGAGAACAAGATCACTGGAGTCATCCCGGAAGTGTTTGGGAGCTTGGAGAACCTCACAGTCCTGAACCTCTTCATGAACAACTTCTCCGGCGAGGTACCAGCCACCATTGGCCGGTTGCCGTTACTGAGTATATTGATGCTCCACACCAACAGACTCAATGGCACGCTCCCACCGGAGCTCGGAAAGCAGCAGCCGGGCTTGATTAAAGTTGAGGCTGATTACAATGAGTTCACCGGCGCGATCCCGGAAGGGCTGTGCACCGGTGGCAACCTCCAGATCTTCACCGCTAAGAGCAACCAATTGAACGGCTCCATCCCCGCAGGACTTGCCAACTGCGCCACTCTGGGAGCCTTGTCGCTGGACAATAACCAGCTCTCCGGCGACGTGCCCGAGGCTCTGTGGACGAAGACACAGCTTTATTTCGTGACGCTACAGAGTAACCAGCTCACCGGAAGTCTTCCAGGCACGATTCTTCTCAACCTTTCGTGGATACTCATAGGGAGCAACCAATTTGGTGGCAAAATTCCGGCTTCAGTAGCTGCGCTCAAGGTGTTCACTGCCGAGAACAACCAATTTTCCGGGGCGATACCGGCGAGCTTTGGCGACGGTATGCCGCTCCTGCAAAAACTGAACTTGTCCGGTAACCACCTCTCTGATGGGATCCCGAGAAGCGCTGCTAAGCTAAGCCAGCTGACACAACTAGACCTGAGCAGGAATCAGCTCACAGGCGACATACCGGCAGATCTCGGCAACATGCCGGTCTTAAGTGTCCTTGACCTGTCGTCAAACAGGCTCTCCGGCAACGTACCGCAGGCGCTTGCGAAGGCGCGACTCACCTTGCTGAACCTTTCGTCGAACCAGCTGAGCGGTCAGGTCCCGGCCGGGTTCGCCACCGGGGTCTACAACACCAGCTTCCTCGACAACCCTGGCCTCTGTACCACCGCTACGGGACTCGGATACCTCACCGGCGTACGCTCCTGTGCCGGTGGCTCACAAGACGGCGGTTCTTCCGGAGGTGTCTCGCACGGACTCCGCGCGGGCCTCCTCGCCGCCGGTGCCGCACTCCTCCTCATCGCTGCGGCGTTCGCCTTCTTCGTCGTCCGAGACGTCAGGAAACGGCGGCGCGTCGCCAAGCAAGAGGACTGGAGGATCACGCCTTTCGTCAAAGATCTGGGATTCGGGGAGGCACCCATTTTCCGGGGGCTGACGGAGGAGAACCTCATCGGGCGCGGGGGATCGGGGCGCGTGTACCGCATAGCCTACACCAACAGGCTTAACGGCAGAGCCGGCGTGGTGGCCGTGAAGCAAATACAAACCGCCGGGAAGCTCGACGAGAAGCTGGAACGCGAGTTCGCGTCGGAGGCTGGCATCCTCGGCAACCTCCGGCACAACAACATCGTCAGGCTCTTGTGTTGCCTGTCCAGCGCCGAGTCCAAGCTCCTCGTGTACGACTACATGGACAACGGCAGCCTGGACAGGTGGCTCCACGGCGACGCCCTCGTCGCCGGCCGGCGCCCCATGACGAGGGCGCGGTCCGCGCGGCGCGAGCCGCTGGACTGGCCGGCGAGGCTCAGGGTGGCCGTCAGCGCTGCGCAGGGGCTGTGCTACATGCACCATGAGTGCGAACCGCCCATCGTTCACCGCGACGTCAAGACGAGCAACATCCTGCTGGACTCGGAGTTCCGGGCAAAGATCGCCGACTTCGGCCTGGCCAGGATTCTGGCGCAGGCCGGGGCGCCCGAAACGATGTCCGCCGTCGCTGGCTCGTTTGGCTACATGGCTCCAGGTAAGGATCCGAACTTGCTACTTCCAGTGAGTTTCTGTTACATTTCTCCAGAACAAAGAGATTCAGTAACTGGGGAGCTGCTAGCTTCTGCAATAGTTGCAGTCTAGCAGATGTCACGTGTTCTTGACTTCTCGTATTGCCGGACCTTAGATTGAGCTATGATGCTTATAATATGCAGAGTGTGCATACACAAAGAAGGTGAACGAGAAGGTAGATGTCTACAGCTTCGGCGTCGTGCTCCTGGAGCTCACCACCGGAAAGGAGGCCAGCTACGGCGGCGAGCACGGCAGCCTGGCGGAATGGGCACGGCAGCATTATCAATTAGGAGGGAGCATTCCCGACGAAACAGACAAGATCATCAGATATGCAGGGTACTCCGACGAGATCGAGGTTGTCTTCAGGCTAGGCGTGCTCTGCACCGCAGAGATGCCGTCGTCGCGGCCAACCATGAACGACGTGCTGCAGATCTTGGTCAAGTGCAGCGAGCAGACGCATCGCAAGGGCACGACAGAGCGTGGCCCGGAGTATGAGGCGGCTCCGCTACTTCTGCCCAAGCGCGGCAGTCGCCGGAAACAGCTTTCCAACGGCTCGGGGATTGAGATTGAAGAGAAGACCGACTTCGACCGCATGGTCTGAAGGAAGGAACCGATCACAGCACAGGCCTAAGTAAGCAACTTTCGACACATCAGAGAACGGTTGTGGTGATACTTCAGTTAGAACATTTTAGCAATTCTCCTAATGAGATTATTTGCCTTGCTTCATCTTTTATCTTTTACTGGTTAGATCTTCACAAGCAGGGAGACAAACAGGACCTGGAGGACGCAGCACAAGCATTGAAGGAAGCTGCTTTACTTGTCCATCAGCAACAGACGGCAGCCGCGCAAACCGTTGGGGTAGCTCTGCTGCAGTAAAATGTCTCCAGTTCCGACATCGGGGATGAAATTGGCTGTTTAATTCAGTTTAGCTAGTTTGGAGAGTCTTCCTCTTTCCAGTAGTATGGGCTTTTGGCGGATTCTGTTTCGTTATGCAGGTTGTGGTTGGTTGTGCTCCTTGCAGATTGATCCTTGGTATCTATCCCGACAGGAGTTGTAATAAAAGGATTTGCACCTGTTTTTTTCGTTTTTGAAAAACTGAACCTCTATAATTTCGTTGCTTCCAAATAATGAAATTCGGGCGATGCCCGTGGTGGAAAAAGAACATTTTAGCATAATACAGCGAGGTCTATCCTTGTCACAAGACCTTGGCCCTACACTAGGTCGTTACTACAGCCTACAGGCATGGTATAGAGCAGGGCTTGTAGCCAACCAAACCGTTTCTGTGTTTTGACACTGCAAACTTGTATTAAATCACAAACACATTAGACTATGCGAGAGAAGAAGTAGCAAATGTTATGACTTTTGAAACAAAGCCAGGAGATGGAGTTCTGCATATCTATATCCATACTATAAAATCGGACCCACCTTACCCCTCACACCGGAGCCACCCGTCATTTGTTTTTGAGGTGGATAGGTTGGAAGGACTACGAAGTAAAAAAACGCAATTTGGAGAGCGTTCCTGCCAAAAAGCTACCCACCCCATGTGTACCCGCCCCTGTACCCGCGAGGGCCCATCCACCAGCGTCCGTCCCACCCAGATACCCACCCGCACCCCGCGTCCCTCCTCGCGGGGTCCGCGGGCGCCGCCTGTTGGTCCTCCTGGACGACCTGGCTGTGCGGTCCTCGCACTCGGCCTTCTTCGGCTCCCTCCAGGCGCGCCGCTTCGATCTCGACTTCCGCCTCGCCGACGATCCCAAGCTCTCGCTCCACCGCTACGGGCAGTACCTCTACGACGGCCTCGTGCTCTTCGCCCCCTCCACCCCACGTAAATTTCTCTTTCCCTCTCTATCTCTCTCGCCTCCCTGCAGGGATCCGATCTGTGGCATTGGGTGGTCCTGGTGGTGGATTCGATGGGAGTAGTGGAGGTTTGGGGTGCGGAATCGGTTGTTCATCTGACCTGATCCGCGCTCGTGGAGTGTTTCTCGGTTCAATTCTGTGATCTGATGTGTAAAAATTGCACGGATGTAGGACTTTGTGCCACTAAAGGATCTATTGGCCCCCATAAGTTTCATTTGAATTATGTGGCCAGTGTTTGAATTATGTGTGCAAAACTAAACTACTTATGTTAAAATGAGCTCATGCCCATCACTGTTTTTCATCTCTTTAAATATCACTTCAACATTATATATCGATTTAGGAACCTTGTAGAGTGATAAATCATTCATTCATTATTCTGCAGTTACCCTACACTTCCCAACAAATATTTACTGTATCTTCCAGTGCAAGAACTTGCCCATACAGCGGGGGCCCTTCTTGTTTTGTGGATTACAAATAGGGAGAAGCTGCAGATGTTTGTCGAGAAAGAATTGCTTCCTTCTTGGGGGTGAAAGATCCCACTGTGTTTTATTGGCTGAAGGTTTACATCTGATACTCATTTGGAACCTGCTGGCACTGTATTTTCATTAATACATTTGCTAATTTTATAGTTACATTATTATTTTTCTGCTATCTGGTTCTAAAAATCTACGTGAATGATAGGTGAAACCTGATGGTTCTCTAATTGGTGATCTAGACTTGTTCCATCACAGGCCTTATGAGTGCCTCCTTCTTGGCTACATAAATGCCGTAAGTTTGTGCCACCAGGCGACTTGTCATTTTCTTAACTGAGGGCGGCGGCGGGGCTCCTTCGACCGAGGTCGTCTCCAGGGTGGTGGAGCGACGTTTCCCCGCCGGCCATGGCCGCGGCAGCGGCACGGGGTCCAGATCCAGCGCTCCCCTGGCCGGATCCGGTCGTCCCCTAGCCGGATCTGCAGCAAGGGGGTGTGGTGCTGCGGCGGACGACAATGTCTCCGGCGGTCAACGGCGGGTGTTGGTGGAGTCTTTTGCGGCGGACTACGGTCGGCGCTGGTGCGGTGACCGTGGGGCTGCCGACGTTGGCGGCAAGGCCACTCGACCCCTGGTGGACGGCTCGGCGCTAAGGTAGCATTGCTCCCTCCCCGCGCGCGGCGTCATGGTGGCGCGGCGGCCGCCCCCGGCCACGGCGCGCGAGGTGGGGCGCCACGGTGGCGTGCGCCTTTTGCATCGGTGGGCGGTGGCGGGTGAAGCGTGGCCGCTTTCGGCGGCGGGCCGGGCGGTCGACATTTAGCCGTTCCGCGAGCGGCGGTGGCAGCGGACGGCGCGACGGCGGCAGGGAGACGAGGCTTCTGCGGCGGGTTGTATGGTGCTGCGACAAAGACATCCCTCGGTTGGAGGCCGCAGTAGTGGCATCGGCTTGCTGCAACGAACAAGTGTAGCGGGGGCTACATGCTGTAGGCGAAAGCCCTCGTCAGGTGGCGGAATGGCGGTGGCGCTTTCGGGCGTCGCTCTCCCTGTTGAGGCGCCATTTGGAGTTGCAACCCTGCTGCACAAAGTCTCTAGGTGAAAACCCGGTCCAGTTCCTGGACGGGCGACGGCGGCGCCTGTGGGCGTCGCAACCTCCTTGGAGGCGTCGTCTCGAGAGACACCGTTCGGTTCGACGGCATGGTCGGCCTACTGCTCGTGGTTGTTCCGGCCGGTGGTGACAAATCTGTTGGAGGGCATGTGAAAAGGGGGTTGCCTACCTCACGTCAAGATGTCTGCTTTTCAGTTGGTGGTCGGGAGTCTTCACTTGGACATCGTTTCGGCCGCTTGCAGCATTTCGCGGCGCCTGGCGTTGCTTGGCAAGCTCCAGTGCGGTGCGGGACAGCGTTGCGACGGCGCTTGCGGCAACGACAACTTGTGATGACTTGGCCTACAGCGGATCGCGGCGGGGTTTTCAGCACAACTGAGCTCTCTCGGTGCGGTACATCGTCGGAAGACGGCGTGGGCGACTTCCCCGGCCTCTGGCTCGATGGCGGCGGCTTTGTGCGGGGGAAAGCGATGTGTTGATTCGAACTGCGGCGGTGATCTGGTGGCTTGGTTTCGGTTCCGAGGGGCGGGGCATCTCTTCTTGATACTTTGGCGGTAATTCTTGGAACGAGTCCGGAGCGTGGAGCTGTGTGGCGGGTTGGTGGTCCCCGCCCACGAGTGAGATGTGCTGAGTGGCGGGTTGGAGGTCCCCGCGCACGCGAGAGGGTGTCCAACGGAGGATGCGGCGAGGCCCCCGCGCGTTGGGTTGCCTCGGACTCGGTGTTCATGCCGTCGGGCGGTCGGCACGGGTGCAACAGCGTTGCGGCGATGGGTCCTGCACGGCGGTGGCCCTCTTCGGTGCGGTGGTGCCTGCCCCTCTTCTCCTTATCAGCGGCGAGTCACTTCATCGGTTTCGATACTTTTAGTTATGTGGGTGGAAGCTGCAGTTGTGCCTTGTCTCCCCTGTCGGTGTTGTGAGTAGTGCCTGGCCGAGTTGAGGACCCAATCCGACCGGCCACTGTGTTTAGTCGAACGGTAACCCGCGTTGATGTCCCAATCCAACCGGGTGAGTTTTATTTCCTGCCTATGATCTCTCAGGATCGTAGTCTTGTATTTTCTTCTGCTATATCAATGAAACACGCACTATCTTGTGCGGTTCCTTCAAAAAAAACTTTTCTTATGCAGCAGTATTATTAAATTCATCTATTTTATTCTCCTGTTATGTTCATGTAGAACACAGATGCTAAGCAAGAATCAAATTTCAAGTTATTAGAAGGAAGCCAAGTTATCATGAGTGTTCCAGGTGCTCACTCAAGGAAACCTCCCCTTGAGAGTATCCTTCACTGAAATGCTTCAGTGCCCCTTCTGTTTATAGCTTGGAATAGACGCTAAAACAATGTAGCACTTTTTTTTGGTTGAATGCAACAGATCATCAATCACATTATCCTTAACCTGGAAAAGAATTACTTTCAGAATACATTCCAGGTCCTAAACCTCCAAGATGCATTGAGTTTTTTTGCCAGAGAGCTGTTTCCCGGATGGACCACTTGGGGAAATGAGCCACTTCACTTTTAGGATTTCGTTTACTTCTCAGAGAACTAATTTGATTGGCAACAACAGCCTGTTCGTTTGGCTGGTGGCTGATGGCTGGTTCTGATTTATTGTGAGATAAAAGTAGTGCTGGCTGGTTGCTGGTGGCTGGTTTGTTCTGAGAGAAAAGTACTGCTGGCTGGTGGCTGATAAGCCAAACGAACAGGGCGAACATGATATGAACATCTGAAACTGCCACCTGTGGCAAGTGCTTTTTGTACTACCATTGTATCTTTAGTTTCCAGTAAGTGGTGATTTCCAGTTAATATATTACAGAGCCAATCCGTGACTGGTGTATAAACTGTTGTATTGCTTCTCTCTGACTGTTATTGACTTAACACCACGTCATGTGTTTCTTCAGGTGCTGAAGAAGCGGAAGAACACCCTAGCTCCAGACACCCTGACCGCCTGCCAGTGCTGTCCTACCATGATTTCTTGATTCCCAGCAGCACTTGATTGGTAGCAAAGTCAATTTATTTTGTCATAAGCTGGAGGTTAAGCCAATGTCTGGGAGCTGATATCCCTTATTTACTCTGTAGTTCCACTGTTCCACCCAGTTCCTTGCATACCTGTGAAACTCATCAGAGCAAGCAGCAACAGTCAAAGAGATGAAAAAATTTGTACACAACATTACAGTTCAGCTCAAGACCCCACAGCCATTGCTGGAGCTAATGCCCTTGGTTAGGTTCCTCATGTAAATTGACGAGCCATTGCTGGAGCTAATGCCCTTGGTTAGGTTCCTCATGTAAATTGACGATTCTCTTGGTGTAACACTGCTTTGAAGATCATGGTTGGAGGATGAGCCTTATCGTCTCCATTGCTGATTCTCTGTTGCTCTGAATCATATAACATGTGCGTGTCGTGTTTGTGCCAAAATCATAATGTTTTTTGTTACCCAACCTCATTTTACCCACCCCATACCCACAACAGACCCTCCTCCACACGGCGAACCTCCAACTTGAGGTCAGCTCGGACTCCAAATTGTGTATGTCCCATGCTGTCCACAATACATACAAGCCCACAATCCTCTACTCCTTCGCAAGCCGCTGCCGCACTGCATGTCGTGAAGCCAGCCGCTGCCGCACTGCATGTCGTGAAGCCGTCTCGATCCATGGTCGGGCATCGCAAGGGCACGAGGAGGCCTAGCTGTTTCCCTGTGCTGGGCTGCTGGCCAGCAACACACCGGCAACACCGTCCACTCTCTCGCTCGCCGCTGCAGCAACTCGAGGAAGTTCCTGTTGTCTCGATTCCATCGCACGACTAGCCATATATAGCCGATGCCCGTCACTGAACCATCGGTAATCCATCACGAGATCATTGTCGCCGAGTTGTTGCTTGAGGAACCCGTGTCTCCAAGCCGAAGGTCGAACTCGAACAGCAACTGTCTTCCCATCGAGTGTGGTCGTCTCAAGTCGTCACGGTGATGGGTAGATTAGAAAAGCTAAGTATTTTTTCTGTTAATCATGGCAAAATATTCATCCCTGATCCAATTTGAAAGATATTTTTTTCTAATTCTTTTCGACCATCCTCGTCGCCGGTGCCATAGTACGGGGTAGGATGCCGCCGCGGCTGCACAAGATCCGCGGGAGGGCCACATACAGCCACTGCCGATGTGGGCAGCGTTTGGATATTGATGTCCGACTTCCGACGTGGCGACGACGTTGTGCAGGGTTGTGCTGCTCCTGCACCGCACGAGATGGTCGCCCATGCCTCCACTGGTAGGGCCAAGCTTCTTGCCACCGCTGCTCCTGGTTCGCAGGATGGCGAGTGGCGGATGATACTTGCCTGAGGATCTCCTACATACCTTCACCAGTCACCAGCCCTCGACAGATTGTGCTTCAAAAGTTCAACCATGGTGTAGACAGATTTCAGAGGTGCGCGAACGTTTCTGCCACTTCGTGATCTATTTCTTTATGCTTTGTTATCTCCTGCCCAACCAAAAATTAGTAAAGTTGATACACCCACACCACATATCCAAGTAACAAAAATTCCACCCCTCAACTAATCCAAAATCACGCATGGCCTGCGTGGAAGCAAAAGGTGACATCAATTATTTATTTCATTTTTTATCATATGGAGGTTTCTACAGTAGATGCGATAACATCATACTATTCTAATTATAGTTGGTCACCGTGTCGTGTCGCGTCGTGCTATGGGCCAGGGCCTTCGGCCCATGATACGGGACATGGGCCGTTTACCCGTGTCGTGCCGCCCATGGGCCACGACCATTTTCGTCGTGCCGTGCCGGCCCACGGCACAGCAACATGGTACACCAGAGGAGGAGGAGGAGGGAAGGCTGGGAAGGAGGTAGGAGAGGGACTGAGGGAGAATGAGTGGCCGGCGAGGTGTCGAGGTCACCAGAGCAGGGCCGCGAGATCAAGGCGAACGACGGCGGCGGATCAGTTCAGATTGAGTTCGATTGTTCGAGAAACGAGAGCGAGAGAGGCAGAGAGAGAGAAAGAGTTGCGGCTGCGCGGTGTGGGGATGATTTAGGGTTAGGGAGGGGCTGCGGTCGGCGGCTTTATATGGCCGCAGGGGTGGGCTAGGCCAACAGCCAAAAGAGTCGTTGTGGCCGCGCGGTGCCAGCCTGGCGACCGTGACGCTCGCTCGGCCGTGTCATGCCCGTGCTGTGTCATGGGCCAGGCCGGCGGCCCATGCACTGCACTGGCCTTCAGGCCGTGCCGGCACGGGCACGCTGCCTGTCGTGTCGTACCACGGGTCGTGTCATGGGCCGTGCCGCCGACCCATGGGCCGTTTGGAAACATATAATTCTCATAGTCTTTTATTCAAATTTCAACATACATCAAAACAAATATAATTATTCATTGGTTCTAAAAGAATAGTTCATATGGAATCATCTGTTCATTCGGTTAGTGTGTAGCACCCTTCAGGATTGCCTTTCAGTTGTTTTCACAAGTGAACATGAAGAGTTTTATTTCTATTTATATGCGGACCAACAATTTATGTTTTTATTCCTGTGGATTTTTTTGTTTAAATGTGTAATAAGTAATAGCTATATGCATTGGTCAATGCAGAGGTTGGAATATTAATATATATTCCATTTTCTAGAAAAAAGATGTA
Source organism: Cenchrus americanus (assembly GCA_947561735.1). Classification (NCBI taxonomy): domain Eukaryota; kingdom Viridiplantae; phylum Streptophyta; class Magnoliopsida; order Poales; family Poaceae; genus Cenchrus; species Cenchrus americanus. Next base: position 48,702,128 of record OX387244.1, on the reverse strand, counting down.
AATCCTACCTTACCAAGATGAGCAATTTACATGGGAATTTCAGGAGCACAAAATCCAACAAATTTGTGCATCACTCAATTTATTTGTTATGGGACCGTCACTCAAAACATATAATGTGTTTGCAAAGCTATTTATTATCTGCATACCATTTATTTCTTGTAATATATGAAATTCTTTTTACAATTTTGTATAACCACATGTGTGACGCATGGTAGTGTTTCTTAAGTTCATATATGAAATCCTCTATGTTTGGTAATTTATATATTTAATTTGTCATGGGAATTACACCATGGATGGCTGTGAGTACACTTTTAAGAGCAACTCCAACAGTTTGGCAAACCAACTTGGCATCCATATAATTTTGGCAAAACATGAAAAATTGGCCTCCAACAGTTTGGCAAACCAACTTGGCAAAAATAGAAACTTGGCAAAACTCACCTCCCCACGTGCATATATGCGCGCGCGGATCGTGGTTGCCATTGTTGTTTCCCTCTAGGTGGGAGGGTGAAAAAGAAATAAAGAATAGAGAAGGATTCCTGATGTAAGTTTTTCAAGAGGTGGAAGGGCACATATATAATTTTGTTTCTCTCAGGATTCCTGATGTAAGTTAGATCTGGATTTGGCAAGTGAATTATGCCAAACTGTTGGAGATGAATTCTTTTTTTACTTTGCACAACTTTTTAGAAGTTGGCAAAATACAGGATTTGCCAAGTAAATTTTGGCAAACTCTTGGAGATGCTCTAAGGGATGAACCATCTCTTAGAGCGGTCGGTGACCATATTTAGTTTTGAAACTATTGATGTTGAAAAGCTTTACTCTGGTCTTGACAAGTTACCATGAAAAGCCCATAGCAACTTATTATATTTGTAATTTTATTGCACTAATAATTCTTCAGATTTTGACAAATCTGCTTACAATTGTATGAAGGCAAAGTATTCAAACTAATAATTCAATTCTTCAAAAGAAGACGCATGTTGGGGAATTCAGGAAAACCCGTCACCCTCGAAACGTTAAGTTTAACAAAGCTCTTGAGACATGTTTTTCAGGGGCAGGAAACTCACGATTTCCGGAAGCCTGGAACCTGTGAAGCCTCGAATTCGCGAATGTGTGAAGTTCGGGAATCTTGATTCGGTGAAGTAGTGGGGTCACGGACAAGCGGAGGCCTGGAACCTCGACCTGGCGGTGGCGCGAACCTCAGAGGACGGTCGATTCGGGAATCTGTCGAGGACCCACTTCGGAAGTCACGCGCGAAGACATGCACGAACCGATGAAGAAGCGAAGGCCAATTCGGGAATCTGTCGAGGACCCAGTTCGGGAGTTACGCATGAAGACATCCACGAACCTGCGGAGAAGCAAAGTCAAAATTATTGTCCCAAAAAGTCCGGGTTTAGAGTGTGAACTAGTGGCAGATTTGTAAATATGTTAGACGAAAAAGACATTCTTGTATTCGTTCACACTAGGAATATTCTCTGAGGCTGAGGGTGTTTTCGGTATGTAAAAGTCCCTTCATCTCCCTATAAAAGGGGGCGCGAGGGCACGTGTAAACGGATTCAGATTTTTTGGAACTTGTGCAATCAGCTGAGGGAATTACGGTCTCTCAGCATTCTAACTGTGTGCTCGAACGTGCTAAGAACTCTCTCTCTCTCACGCGTGTTCGGGGAATCATCCGAATTTTTCGGGTAACCCCCCAACATTGGCGCCCACCGTGGGCCAGCCGAAAAGAAACTCACGATGCCACCTCAAAAGAAATCCAAGAAGAACATTCCAGCGGAGGCAAATCGAGACAATCACCATCCTACCCAAGGGAATGAAACCTCTTTCGTTCCTGAATCTTCTAACACAACAGACTAAGAACGGAGAGCAAAGCTTGAAGCTCTCATGAAGGCAAGAGCAGAAAAAACAGCTCACACCCAAGAACAACCTCGCCGAACGGCAAGAGTTTGAGAATGTGGATGATGATGACAACACCATAGATAGGGACCTAGAAATAGTTCAGCAAAAGATACAGCAGCTGCAGAAAGACAAAGAAAAGTTCGCAGCTCAATTGCAGGCGAAGAGAAAAATCTCTGAAAAGCTAGAGCAGCTAAACAAAGCAAAAGAGCAGATCGAAGCAATACAGAAAGAAATTGATGAAATGAAAGAGCAAGAGAACAGTTCCATGTGGCAGGAGTCACCGCAACAGAACTCTGGGCCAGTAAGAGAACCCCCGAAAGAAAACTTCTTCGCGGGAAATGGAGTCTCACACTTCGTGGATTCTGAATCACCGCTGTCTATTGGGCTGCAAACAACACCTTGGCCGCCGAAGTTCAAGCCTGTCTCTCTCCCCAAATACAACGGCTTCGGAAACTCCAGGTAGTTCCTTATGAGATATGAATCAGCTGTGAATTCGGTAGGAGGGGGCGATGTCGCATTGGCCAAATCCTTCATCATCGCTTGCGAAGGATCAGTACTGAATTGGTATTCACTGCTGCCTCCACATTCAGTCTACAGCTGGGTAGACCTCAAGACAAAGTTCATGCAAGCATTTCAGATGTTCCACGACACAACAGCGGAAGCATCAGATTTGTATAACTGCAAGCAGAAAGACAGAGAGCCACTGCGGAACTTCGTGAGAAGGTTCATGCAACAAAGGTCTCAAATCCCCGAAGCTGATGACAAAACAACGATCAACGCACTGATCAAAGGTCTCACTTCAGGGCTAACAGCTTCGCATCTCACGAGAAAGAAACCCAAGACAGTCGAAGAACTCTTTCGCGAATTGGAAGAGTACATTTTGTCAGATGATGACCATCGCAAAAGAGTGGCCGAGCGAAACGAGGCAAGACAGGGCAACAGAGAGATGACATGGAGGACACCACCCCAACATCCACGAAATGTCAACAACGTCGGAAATTCGCAACCTGAACAAGGCAACAGGCCAAGCACCAGGGGAGGGTTCAATCCCAGAGAAAGGGGGAGAGGCAGAGGACCCCCAGCACTCACGAACCACAACCCAAAAGATCCTTACTTCTATTGCCAGTATCATGGGAGGGGCCATAGCACCGAAGGGTGCCCAGAAACGAAAAAGAACACGGCAAGAATTCAGCAAGAGAAAGCACTAATGAGCATCGCATCCTCAATGCCAAGCCAGTTTCGCCCGAATTTCTGGCAGCCGCAATTCGCGAACCCACAATCAAGTTCTGTCCCAGTTCAACAATTCCCACAACCACAGTCAACGTGGCAGCCGTCGCAGCAGTTTTTCCCCAGTCACAAGCGATCCAGGCAATCCAGCAACCGCAACCCATTCGGGAAATCCTGCTACCACCACCAGAAAGTTCGTCAAGACCTCAGTCAAGTTCGGGACCTCAGAACTCCAAAGCATTGCCATCGTTCGGGACTATCATGCCAATCACGGGCGGGTCTGCCATGGAATTCGAGACCAAGAAGCAAAGAAACAATTATTCAGGTCTGTGAACACTATCATCAATGACGGCCCAGCTGCGCGACTGGAATGGGCGAAGGTGCCAATCACCTTCACGGAAGAAGATTTCAGGCTGAAATCCGCGATTCACAATGACGCCATGGTCATTGAGGTGAACATAGCTGGATGGGTCATAGGAAAAGTACTAGTTGACAATGGGAGCTCGGCGGATATCCTGTTCCTGAAGACTTTCGAAAAGATGAATCTGAGCCAGCACATGTTGGATCCCCCAGAGTACCCGCTGCAAGGGTTCGGAGGAAAGCCCATCAAGCCGGTTGGAAAAATTTCGCTCCCGGTTTCCTTCGGAGATCTCGAGAATGCCAGAACGGAGAGTCTCACTTTCGATGTAGTTGACATTTACCACCCATACCTCGCAATTTTCGGCAGAGGTTTCATGAACAAGTTTGATGCTGTCATAAGGCAGCAGTTCTTATGCATGAAGATGCCGGCCCCCAAAGGGGTCATCACAGTGTTCGGCAATCAGCAAGAGGCCACAAACATAGAAAAAGGCCACACGCCCGGCCAAACGAACGTGTACCAGCTGAAAGCAGCTGACGAGAAGAAGGAAACCTACGAAGAGCCTAAGCGGGACAAGGAAAAAATGAGATAGCTGCAGAGGGTGAAACAAAGAAAGTGTATCTGGATAACATGCCCGATAGAGCAGTCATAATAGGGGCCAACCTCAGCGCCGAAGAGGACAAGGACCTTGTACGATTTCTGAACAGAAACAAGGATGTTTTCGCATGGTCAGCTAAGGACCTGCAAGGTGTTGACAGGGATATCATCGAACATGCCCTGGAAACAGACGAAAAAATATCACCCAAGAAGCAAAAACTTCAGAAAATGTCTGAGGAAAAGGTGAAAGCGATCGAAGCGAGAAGTTCGGGAGATTACAGGATGCACAGGTAATCAGAGAAGTCAAGTACCCGGTCTGGCTAGCCAACACTGTGCCAGTCAAGAAAAAAAAATTGAAAGTGGAGAATGTGTGTGGACTTCACCGATTTGAACAAGGCATGCAAGAAAGACGATTTTCCCTTGGAGAGGGTAGACAAAATCGTGGATGATGCAGCCAATAGTGAGATGCTCTCGCTCCTGGACATGTTCTCTAGGTATCATCAGATCAGGGTTCGTTAGGAGGATGAGGAGAAAACAAGTTTCATCACTCCCTTCGGAACATTTTGCTTCGTGAGAATGCTAGAGGGCCTAAAGAACGCGGGATGTACATTTTCAAGAATGATAGCAATAGTACTACACCAGCAAATTCGGAGAAATATCTTGGCATATGTGGACGACATAGTTGTCAAAAGCGTTCAAAGGAAAGACCACATCAGTGACCTGGCGGAAACATTTGCGAACATGAGGGCAGCGAATCTGAAGCTGAATCCGGAGAAATGTGTATTCGGCATTCACAAGGGGAAAGTTCTTGGATGCCTAGTATCAACAAAAGGCATAGAAGCAAATCCCGACAAAATCAAGGCTCTAGTGGAAATGCAAGATCCAGTTTCAGTGAAAGATGTGCAGAAACTAACAGGGAGAGTAGCTGCCCTTAACAGATTCATTCCCAGAGCCGCAGAAAGAAGCTTACCGTTCTTCCAAGTCCTCAGAAGTGCTAAGAACTTCCAGTGGTCTGAACCTCAGAAGCGAGCCTTCCAAGAATTGAAGGATTACTTGTCCACCATGACCAAACTCTGTTCTCTCGAACCTAAATCACCACTTCTGCTATATGTGTCTGCATCAAATTCGGCAGTAAGCGCAGTGCTAGTGCAAGAAAAAGAGGAAGAAGGAAAGCTCAGACAAATTCTCGTATACTTTGCTTCTGAAGCATTGTCTGGTTCCAAGATCTTTTATTCCGAGTTGGAAAAAATCGCATATGCGGTCATCATGGCGGCAAGGAAGCTAAGGCATTACTTCGAGGGTCACAGAATAAGAGTCATCACCAACCAGCCACTGAATGACTTGTTCGCAAATAGAGAGGCATCCACCCGAATCATCAAGTGGGGCGCTGAGCTTTCTGAGTATGTGGTAGACTTCGAGAGAAGAAGTGCAATAAAATCGCAAGTTCTGGCAGATTTTGTCGTGGACTGGACTTCACCTACTCAGAACTTCGAGGAAGATGCACCCGAACCTTGGATAGTACAGTGTGACGGGGCGTGGTGTTACAAGGGGGTTGGAATTTCGGCTGTTGTGACATCCCCCGACGGGCGTGGTCATAAGATACGCAGCTCGGCTCGTATTCGCGAACAATGAGCATTCCACAAACAACACAACGGAATACGAAGCTCTTCTGTTGGCATTAAGGAAAATGAGAGCCTTGGGGCAGCAGATCTTCATAATCAGAACGGACTCGAAAGTGATCCAAGAACATATCGAGAAAGAAAGCGTGGCAAGGAATCCTGTTCTCATGAAATATCTGGAAAAAGTCAGAGAAATGGAAAAACATTTCAAAGGATACTCAGTCCAGCATATCCCAAGGGATGACAACAATGAGGCAGACAAACTGGCGAAAGCGGCAGCTAGAAATCAAGAGCTACCCCCAGATGTGTTCTTCGAAATCATCAGAGAACCATCCATCAAGGATTCGAGAGCCAAAATCGTGAATATAGTAGAAACTCCTGATTGGAGAGCAGAAATCATGGCTTATCTGAGAGGACACTACGAACCACAAAGCGAGTTAGAGGAGAAAAGACTAAAGCAAAGGGTTCGGGGATACACAGTAGTGAATGGAGAACTATACAAGTCAGGAGTCACCGAACCTTGGCTGCGGTGTGTCACCTCTGAAAAAGGTCAAGAACTCCTAAAGGAAATCCATAGTGGATTCTGCGGAGCGCATATAGGCACTAGGGCTTTGGCTGGGAAGGCGATAAAGCAGGGATTCTATTGGCCTACCATAAACATTGATGCCAAGGCGTTAGTTCGGCAGTGTGAAGCATGACAGAAAACGGCAAATCAACAGAATCTGCCTTCAATGCCAGTTCACCTGATTCCACCGACTTGGCCTCTGCAAAGGTGGGGAATGGATCTATGGGCCCGTTGCCAACAGCTCAGGGCAACTGCCGATTCGCAGCTGTGGCAGTCGATTATTTCACAAAGTGGGTAGAGGCAAAACCACTTGCAATTATCAAAGCAACAACAATTCAGAAATTCTTTTGGCAGAACATAATATGCAGGTTCGGGGTTCCTAGAGAACTAACGGTTGACAATGGCAAACAGTTCGACTGCTACACCTTCAAAGAATATTGCAAAACCTTGGGCACTCAGGCGAAATTTTCGTCAATGTATCACCCACAGTCTAATGGGGCAGTTGAAAGAGCCAATGGCCTGATTTTTTCGGGAATCAAGAAATGCTTGTTCGACCAGAAAAAGGGAAAGTGGGTGGATGGACTTCCGAAGGTGATCTGGTCTCACAACACCACAGTATCAAGAGCAACAGGTTTTACGCCCTTTCGCCTACTTTTCGGGACTGAGGCTATGACGCCGGAGGAAATCAAGAATGAAAGCATGAGAGTCTTGAAAGGAAAAGAAATAGAGGAAATTGATAAGAAGGTGGAAAAGGACATGATCGAGCTGACAATCCTTGAAGCCGCAGAAAACATTGAGAAATACCAGAGAGAAACAAGGGCATGGAGAGACAAGAAGGTGGTCCGAAAGGACATCAAAACTGGTGATCTTGTGTTGAAAAGGAAGAAAAATTGGGAGAACCCGGAAAACTTCATGAGTCATGGGAAGGGCCTTACATCGCCGGGGGAAACGGATATGCCAGGGGCTTTTCGCTTGATGGAGCAAACTGGCGAAGAGTTGACGTATTCGTGGAATGCTGACAGTCTAAAAAGGTATTATCCATGAAAACCCTAGTTGTAGCTAGATGTAACATATAGTAGTTTTTCAATTTTCGTAAGTTTGTACTCTAGAAAACTAAAAAACCCGAATCACGTGTCTATAAGTGATTTCAGGAGAAAAAATTAGTTTTACTTTTTCTAGTCGCATTAGAATAAGAAGGACCGTACTCTTTTCCTTACAAGGTTTTTAACGAGGCGGATCCTATGTAAATACTCTTTGTGATATATATATATATATATATATATATATATATATATATATATATATATATATATATATATATATATATATATATATATATATATATATATATGAAAAGAGTCTTCCCCCAAATCACGTATCTCGAGAATTCCATCGTGAAAAAAGAAAAAAGTTCGTGAGAAAGGCTTCGTGATAGCCAGAATTCCATCGTGAAAAAAGAAAAAAGTTCGTGAGAAAGGCTTCGTGATAGCCAGAATTCCATCGTGAAAAAAAGAAAAAGTTCGTGAGAAAGGCTTCGTGATAGCCAGAATTCCATCGTGAAAAAAGAAAAAAGTTCGTGAGAAAGGCTTCGTGATAGCTAGAATTCCATCGTGAAAAAAGAGTCTTAAGACAACAACAAGTTGTGGCCTAGAAAATCCCATCCATCAAGGGATTCCCACTGAAAGAGGCCTGAGACAACAACAAGTTGTGGCCTAGAAAATCCCATCCATTAAGGGATTCCCACCCAAAAAGGCCCGGGACAGCAGTGAGTTGTGGCCTAGAAAATCCCATCCACGAGGGGATTTCCACCGAAAAAAGTCCGCAGGATGAATTCGAGAAAGTGAATGCGAAGGGGGTTGCCTCCAGATTTTTCTTTAGCGTAAATTGCCGAAAAGTTTTTCGTGATAACATCGTTGTGAGAAAGGGGCAAGGGGCTCGTGCGAAAAATCGTAGAAAGTCTTGGTTGAAGCAACTGAGGGTTGCAGTATCAACCGGGGCAAGTCTGCCAGTTGGATCAAGTCCACAAAATTCGAAAACAAATTTTGTCGACTTGCACGACGACGGTTCAAATTTTCAAAAACTAACGAAGATGTCTCCTAAAGGTGTACTCGATTGAAATACGCGAACTGTAAGCTTTGTCAACATGTCTTCAAGTTTTCATGCAAAATGGCAAGGTGGGGGAGGGTGACGTTTTTTTCAAGAAAAAAACGTATTCATTGCCTTATTCGCATAAAAACTTCCGAATAGTTCGTCAATAATTACAGCAGTCAGTGCAAAATTTAGAATGAAAGCTCTACAACATGTCCTGGTTTACAAGCATTGTTTTCGGCCATATCACTAGCATAGGCGAAGTCAGACGCACCTGCTAAGGGGCTAAGGGGCTCCGTCTTCGGAATTTTTGCGGAGCGCGAAGTAGAGGATGCAGAACGTCCCTTCTTACGAAACAAGAAAAATGAAGAGAGATCAAAATAGCCCATAGAAAATTTAAGCGAGGCCTCAAGCCAAAAATCGGAGAAGTCTTGTTCGGGATGTGCCCGCTTGAACAGGCGCCACGCTTCGCCACTAACAAACATCCTATCTCGATGAATTCGTAGCAGCAACACGTCTGCGCGCAGCCCGGCTTGCGGGACTGCGCGAGTTAAAGTATACAAAACACTTGTTCAGAAAAAATAAGTGAATCTACACAAATGTACAGGCAGCCTTGAGTACGTGCAAGGTTCAGACATAGCATCTAATTCGTGACATCCACCTTCGGAGAACTGTCATCGCGCCCTGATGCTCGCCCGTCGTTGCTGTCCTCATCACTGCTATTGTTGCTGCTGCTGCTGCTGCTGCCCGAGCCCCCTTCGCCTGAGTCACTGGAATCTTCGCCGGAAGTTGACCCTTTGGGGGATGCAGCGATGTTCTCGCGATTCTCCTCCTCGTTCAGCTGAGAAAGAAAGAAAAGCAAACGTGAAGGGAATTCGAGGGACTGAAACATCGATGGCCGGTACAAGTGACGAGATCGAACAAAAAACTACCTCAGCAAGTTTAGCGCGCGCAATGACCTTAACGACCTCCTTCCCGCTGGTCAGCCAAAATTCCCTCGCGAACTTATTCTTGATGGCCTGAACGTCAGTATTGGAATGGATGATCGAAGTGCTTGTGGCGCTAGGAAATTGGGAGATCACGTCGCGGAACTTCGCCAAATCGGCGCAGTCATAGTCATGAAGAATCTTCAATATACTTTCCACGGAGAAAGCAGCCGCGAAGTCGCTAGCGCCGGAGATCACCTCGAGAGGGGCACCGGAACTCGCCTCCATCCAATCCATAAATTCGGGAATCTCAATGTTATCCGGAAGAGGAGCTGGACGAACGCCGAACTCGTTCAGTGACTTCTTGTATTCCTCATAAAGTAGTTTCAATTTTTCCAGAATCTCAGAAGTATTCCTCTTCGAGGATTCAGTCTGATCCGCAAGCGCTTTCTCAAGATCCTGGATTTTGCGATCTTTCGTGCTCAGAGACTTAGCGAGGCTGGCGTTGTTAGTGCGAAGATCTTCGGCAATTTTCATAGCCCTCTCATGTTTCCCCCGAAGATTCTCGATTACACTGAGGTCATCTTCGTGGGACTTTTGAACTTTTTCCGGTTCCTTTTTGGACTGCTCAAGAGCCGACTCCACGAGCTTCTTTTCATCTTGACTTGTCTTCAAAGCCTCCGCCAACTCAGCCACCTTCTTCTCAAGTTCTATGTTCGCGGATTGTGCGAGGGCGAAGCTCCGCTTGAGTTCCTTAGATTTCTGGGAAAGCTGCTTGTTCGCCTTTTCTTATTCAACGAGCCGCTCGACGGCAACTTTCCCAAGCATAGAGTGTTTGAGTGCATAGTCCTCCTGAAAGCGCGCTAGCTTCGAGGGAGAGTAAGAGTGCAAAAGATCCTTGAATTCTGAAAAATTCAAGATTAAAGCCTCAGATCAAAATTCAAGAATCGGAAAAAGCATGAAAAAGTAGTAAGAAGGAACGAACCTTGGTTACTGAAATGCTGCATGGTGACCTGTTTCGCCGAACCAGAAGAAGCCCTACCGTGAGGCGAAGGGGTGGCTTCGGGAGTAGGATGAGGCCCTTTCTCAGAACCCGGAGCAGCTCCTTCAGGTTGTCCCGAACTCTCCCCTCCTGATTCATCAACAGTCACAGATGATTTCCACAGTGTTAAAATCTTAGAAGTCTTGCTCCCAACGCCAGTTGTCTTGAAGCCAACACTTAATAACTTGCCGCGATGAGACGTACCGAAACTCTTGTTGAAAGCAGGCAAAGAAGGAGAGGGAGTTTGATCTTCGGGAACAATCTCCCAAACTTCGACCAAGGGAGCGTGTTCGGTAGGATTCTCTCCCCTTTGTACGGTGAGCTCAAGCTCCTTGGCGAATTCGGGGGAGGCTTCATCCCGAGAGAGAGCGGGTTGAGAGATATCGGCAGCAGGGGCTTCGGCAGCAGCGGGGGCCTCAGCGGGGACAGTAACTTCAGCTTCAACAGCGGGTTCAGCAGCATCAGATACAGCCTCCTTGCGAACTTCGGGAGCAACATCTGAAAAGGAATCAACATCCACGAATTCATTCTCAGAACCCGACGGACAGTTGTCTCGAAAGTTAAACAGAGGCCAGAAGCAAACACCTTTCCGGCTGTCCGCTTCCACGAAGGCGTCGTCGTCGAAGGCGGAGGGAACTCGCCGAACCCCAACGGAAGAAACCTTCCTGGCCGCTTTCTTCAATTTTTTGCGACTCATCTGGGCAAGACCCGAAGCCGCCTGAAGCTCGGCATCCGAAGTTCGGTCAGAAGTCTCGCGCTTCCGCTTAGACGACTCCAGAGATCTTGTCCTGGAAGGCTTGACCCCAGAGGAAGTGCCCTCGCTGACAGATGATGAGCCTCGCCTCGACGACCTTATTCGGGGAACATTGATCGGGGCAGCCGAACAACTAGCCACGGCAACTGCAGGAACCTTAAGCTTGGGGCCCGGGCCTCGAGAACTGAAATATTTGTCCCCGCAAACTTCGGAGAACACGCGGTTGATCCTTTTCCTGTGCTTCACAAGAGCCTTGTACGCCTTATACTCGTTCATGGTGTATTCGCCCACCATGACGTTAACCCTCTTTTCCACTTCAATCATGAAGGCGTCGGCGCTCTGGTCCTCACGAAGTTTAATCCCGAACTTCGGGAAAGGCACCTTCTGAGTTGCCCAGTTGACGTTGAAGTACACAATCTCAGTGGGAGACCAACCGCTCGAAATAGGCCAGACCCGGGCAGCAACGAATTCTTCAATAATGTCACGGCCACCAAGTATAGTGCTGGCCAGGTGAAATGCACTCTCACAGCTTCTAATCCCCACGGCCCGCTGGTTGAATTCGGCAACATTCACTGTGGTCAGGGGCGCAATTGGGCAGGACAATTCCGGCATGTCGACCTTCAGATAGAACCAATAAGAGCTCCAATCGTCGGTGAGGTTAGTCTTGCAACAGGGAGAAATTTGAATTCGGGTAATTCCTTTTCGGGTATTCTGACGTCGGGTGTTGAAAGTGCAACACGCATGTTGACTGTGATAGAACTGCCCGTCACTACCCTTAACGACCTCGGGGATAATCACCGGTTCGTAGAATCTGGCGAAGGCATCGACACTGGGATTGCAGCCGAAGGTCTTCATAATCCAAATGAACTTCGACACTTCAAGGAAAGATATCGGCGAAAGCTGGTGGATCTTCACCGAAAAGGCATCAAGAATAGCCGGTAGGATCGGGTCGCAGGGGAACCTCAGTCCACAAATGAAGAAGTCACGAAAGAAAACAACTTCTCCGTCCCTAGGGGTAGGGATTTGCTCATCAAGCGGGGCTCGCCCAGCGCCCGGAGAGAAGAACCCGGCTTTCTCGTATTCCCGAACCATGTTGGTCGTGACCTTGGACTCTCCGAAAGCGAGTGAAGGGGGCAGCGGGCCGGCGGTCCTCGCTCTAACCAGATCACTGACGCCAGCGTCCACGTCTCCGATATCTTCGCCGTCGTCGGATTGGACTTCCCCGTCTTCGCGACTCCTGGAGCCGCTAGGAGAGCCAGTATCTTCAGTTGGTGCAGCATGCTCAGCACCTTCGGCAACAGGGTCAACTGGAAGACCAGCTGCAATGAGCTCTTCGGTAGTCATGGGTCTGACTGTGCTTTTAACTCGAGCCACCTAACCAACAGAGACAAACATACGAACCAATAAGAATAACATTCGAGAATTAAGCTCATAGAATAGAGATATCACTGCAGCAAAGTATGACAAGTAAGAATTGAAAAGAGAGAAATAAGATAGTACCTTAGAGAAATGCAAAGAGAACCAGAAGTTCGCGAACTTTTCAGCAGAAGACTAGATTCCGCGAGCACGAAAGATCCACGAATCGCGAGAGAGCAGGAAGGCCGTAAAATTTTTTAACAGCGGCAGCCCGCTATTTATAGGGGCGGGGAGGGGTAATTCCGCGAAACCTGCCTCGATCTAACCGTTCTAGGGTTTTGTGGAATCGGATCGTCGGAGTCAACCCGCTTCCCCGAGGGGCTAGTGTTGGGGAATTCAGGAAAACCCGTCACCCTCGAAACGTTAAGTTTGACAAAGCTCTTGAGACATGTTTTTCAGGGGCAGGAAACTCACGATTTTCGGAAGCCTGGAACCTGTGAAGCCTCGAATTCGCGAATGTGTGAAGTTCGGGAATCTTGATTCGGTGAAGTAGTGGGGTCACGGACATACGGAGGCCCGGAACCTCGACCTGGCGGTGGCGTGAACCTCAGAGGACGGTCGATTCGGGAATCTGTCGAGGATCCAGTTCGGAAGTCACGCGCGAAGACATGCACGAACCGATGAAGAAGCGAAGGCCAATTCGGGAATCTGTCGAGGACCCAGTTCGGGAGTTACGCATGAAGACATCCACAAACCCGCGGAGAAGCAAAGTCAAAGTTGTTGTCCCAAAAAGTCCGGGTTTAGAGTGTGAACTAGTGGCAGATTTGTAAATATGTTAGACAAAAAAGACATTCTTGTATGCGTTCACACTAGAAATATTCTCTGAGGCTGAGGGTGTTTTCGGTATATAAAAGTGCCTTCATCTCCCTATAAAAGGGGGCGCGAGGGCACGTGTAAACGGATTCAGACTTTTTGGAACTTGTGCAATCAGCTGAGAGAATTACGGTCTCTCAGCGTTCTAACTGTGTGCTCAAACGTGCTAAGAACTCTCTCTCTCTCACGAGTGTTCGGGGAATCATCCGAATTTTTCAGGTAACCCCCCAACATGGCATTTTTCAAACGTATGGCGTTAAGAAAGGTATGTGATAAAGTGATATTATGGTCGACTCAGGTCATATAATTGTTACCTTCTTATAAAATTATAAACTTTTCTAATTTCAACTTCTTTCATGCATAGTGAAAAGGTGTAGTGAATTATTTATAGTGTCCCTTGTTTATTTTTTCACATGCAAGTGCTACCACCATTCCCCAGTCTTAGATTGAAGGAAATTGAGGGCAGAGAGTTATAATTGAATATTTTTAAGATTATAGTGGTTTTTTAGGCTATATGTACCACACGTGTAAATTACTATATAAATATTTTTTGAATTATTGTATTTTAGACACGTGTGTGTCGCACGTGCATTTTACTAGTCCATTCAAAAATTAGAACGATTGCATGATTTTGTCCACCCGTTTACGTCCGGCACGCACATATCTTTCAAAAAAATGAACATGTCTTTTGTATTATTTCTTGAAAGTTATGTTTTGTATTCATACATATGAAACACATTTAAAATTATACCATTTAAGATATTGCTATTTTCTTGTGAAATATATAAATATTAAACTCCTAAGAAACTTTAGTATACCTTATTCATAGAGTAATATAATGGTAATGATAAATTGAGTTAATGAGACATCAGAAAGATAAAAAAACACAAAGCTATGTTTACACAAAAAAAGTAGAAAGAAATATAATTTTTTTATTACGTAGCACTCGAGGGAAATAGCCTCCAACTCTTACAACGAGGTGGACAATAAATAGTTATGACAATTTTGTCTAAGTAAGAGCAACTCCAACCGTTTCCGTCTCTTAAGTTGTCATTTTTATTTTTTGGCAGAAAACAGAAAAAACCTTCTCCAACAGCTCTCCATCTCAGATTTTAGAAGAGGTGGAATGGTATAAAAATAATTTTGTTTTTTCTCAGGATTCCTGATTTAAGTTTTCAAGAGGTGGAAAGGTAGAAATATAGTTTTGTTTCTCTCTCATGGTTCCTATTGTAAGTTAGATCTAGATTTGGCAAGTGGATTATGCCAAATGTTGGAGATGGACTCTTTTTTACTTGGCATATCTTTTTTCAAGTTGGTAAAACACAAGATTTGCCAAGTAAAATTTGACAAACTCCTAGAGTTGCTCTAAGATTTCAGCTGAAACAGAATTGAGTCTATGAGTATCATTATGATACACCGCTAACATCATGATTCACAGTCCATACATTGAACAAAGCGGATGATGATATGTACGTATTATTTACGTCATGTCAAGTGCCAATTCTCAGACATAGAATTTGAAGCAAAGGCTTTTTTTGACAACAGATTCATAGGGTACAGAGGGTCCAGTCCCACACGTTCAAATTTCCTTGTTGTAACTGCAATATGAAATCAAACTATAAAAAACTAAGCATGCCTTAAAAAACTATATACTGTAAAGCTAGTGGCAACTAATTCTCTCTTTTCTTTGCAATTATGTCACAAATAAAGTGAGAAGTCAAATTATAAAATTCCTTACAAGTGAATTGAAACGTGTCGCCGAAGGAATACCAAGTTGTAGCAGCTAGCAGTATAGCGGCCAATAAGTAGTATCTGTCAATGCTGATGCCAAAACTCAGGTCATCTTTCCATATGCTCGTACCGTGTGTTTGATGGGAGACAAGGTGGGACGGGATCATCCCATCCTATTTTTGGGACAGAACAATTCAATTTCGTGTTTAGTTGGAAGGGTCAAGTTCATCTCAATTATTTGTTTGGTAGTTACTTCCTCAGCATAATCATTCAAACGGAAGAAATAGTAGAGTTAAAATGACACATGTGCCCCTGAGTATGCCTATCCACACCACTACATCCTCCCCTCACCCACCCATTCCTCCCTGTGTTAGTGCAAACGCCGCGGCCGGCTCCTTCTCCTCTACGCGAGCATCGACGATTCGAGTCGTTAGTATTATTCGTGTTAAGCTTCACAACGAAAATAAACAAACAAAAGATAACGACAAACTGCGCTGCAACGACTGCCGCTAGCAGAATGAGCCAAGACCACTAGAAACGAGTAGAAACAACTACTCCCTCCGTCCCATTTTAGGTGTACTCGGGGGATTCAAAAAATGTCCCACATTAAACACACGCTATAGCAATATACAGTGCCCTAAACACGTGGCTCCCCGTTGGCAAAAGAAAATTCCAAACGCCCAACGGTTCAAGCATCCAACGCGAGTGAAAGCTTCTGGTTTCTTACAGCCTAGGAAACGTGGCATCTATTCAGACATAGTCACTGCTATTTTCAGTCATCTATTCCCTATGCATTGGGGTAATATCGTCATTTCCTTCCCATACTAATTCCAATTTCAAATTCTACAAATGCAATTATAATGGGACATAGGGAGTATAAAGAAACCAACCAAAGAGGAGCACAACTAGAGCCTAGATAATTAGATAAAGAAGAAGCAATTAATAACCATCAGAATAGATAAAAACCAACCACCGGCCAGCAGTTTTTTCTCTCTGAACAAATCAGCACAACCACCACTAGCGACCCGAACACGACGAGTGGGGAGTAGTGTACTGTTGTCCGAAACTACTGCTACTGGTGATGCGTCAAATTAAATTGTTATAAACATCTTCTCGATTGAGAAAGGCTACTTTATGAAAAAAAAAGTGTTTTTTTGTTCTGGGAATAAAAATCATGCGAACGAGTTAATCTCAGAGTCTCATGCGTTCAGACCCACGAACTTTAATAGCCGTGTTTGACGGGGCACTGTTCTGTTGCGCCGTGACCAGTCTCCGGTGAACGTGAGAAGAAAGATTATTTAGCGAGCTGACCCTCTGAACCCGAATTTCGTTGATCAACGGTATAGTCACGGGAAAAGAAAAACGATTCCTCAAAATGTACTTATCGATAGTTTGAACGTACAGCACAGACTTCCACATAGCACCAGCCAAAGTCTGGTCTCCACTGCGTCCGAATCACTCTTAACTGATGGAAAAGATGCGTGCTACACCAATCAAAGGCGATTCGAAAGCTTCGCGGAAAGCACCTGCAACGAACTGAATGGGCTCGTGCCAGTCTACAAGAATGAAAAAACTGAGGACTTCCCGCCTCCCTCCGGCATTTTGGTTTTTGGTTGCCAAACCGGTCGCACCGATCTTGGCCTCTTCCCGCGCGGCGTGGCGGACGTGCCGGGCGCGCATAAGGCATAACCAACGCCACGCCACGAAAGCAACAAACCGGCCGAGACACATGGAGGCACCATGGCGCGCCACGCATCTTCACGGCGGCCTCGTGCTCGGGCTTCTGCTTACCAGCTGCTGCTGCTGCCGCCTCCTTCCGCGCGCGGCCGCGCAGGACGAGGCGCGGCTGCTGCTCCAGATCAAGCGCGCTTGGGGTGACCCGGCCGTGCTCGCGGGGTGGAACGCCACGGCCGCGGGCGCGTACTGCGCGTGGCCGCACGTCCGGTGTGACACGGCCGGGCGAGTCGTGAACCTGACACTCGCCGGCGCCAATGTCGCGGGGCCCTTCCCGGACGCCGTCGGCGGCCTCACCGGCCTCACGTACCTCGACGTCTCTTACAACAATATCACCGGCGTGTTCCCCACCGCGCTGTACTGGTGCGCTGCGCTTCAGCACCTCGACCTGTCCGAGAACTACCTCGGCGGTGAGCTCCCCGCGGACATCGGCGTCCGACTAGGAGCGAACCTGACCACGCTTGCTCTCAGCAGCAACATGTTCAACGGCATTATTCCGGCGTCGATCTCCAGCCTCCGAAGTCTCCAGAATCTCAAGTTGGACGACAACAGTTTCATCGGCGCCATCCCAACGGAGCTCGGTAAAATGGCGTCTCTTAAGACGCTCTGGTTGGCGAATAACTCGTTCGGTCCGGGCGAGCTGCCGGCCTCGTTCAAGAACCTGACGAACCTGACTAGCCTCTGGGCGGCGCAGTGCAACCTCGTCGGCGACTTCCCTAGCTATGTGGCGGACATGCCGGAGTTGGAGGTGCTGGACCTGTCTACCAACATGCTGACTGGAAGCATACCTCCAGGGGTTTGGAGCCTCAAGAATTTGCAATCCTTGACGGTGTACAAGAACAACCTCACCGGCGAGTTGGTGGTTGACGACTTTGCCGCGATGGGCTTAACATCAATCGATGTTTCAGAGAATTATAAGCTTAAAGGAGTTATCCCGGAAGTTTTTGGGCAATTGGAGAACCTCAAAGAATTGCTCCTCTTCAGGAACAACTTCTCAGGCGAGATACCTGCCAGCATCGGCCGGCTGCCATCATTATCGATGTTGAGGCTTTATAGTAACAGGTTTACTGGTATTCTCCCTCCAGAACTTGGGAAGCACTCGACCTTTACTTATATGGAGGCAGACGACAACGAGCTCAGCGGCGCAATTCCAGAGGGGCTATGTGCCAGAGGCAAGTTCATGACGCTCACTGCCAAGAGCAACAACTTGAAGGGATCCATCCCGGAAGCTCTGGCCAACTGCACCACTCTGCGCGGTCTGCAGCTAGACAGTAACCAGCTCTCCGGCGAGGTGCCCCAGGCTCTATGGACGGTGGGAATTAAAACCTTGCTCCTACGGAACAACAGGCTCACCGGAAGACTCCCGACCACGATGGGCAGCAACCTTACGACGTTGTGCATTGAGAACAACCAGTTCTTTGGCAGCATCCCTGCGACAGCTGCTGCGCTCCAGGTGTTCACCGCCGGAAACAACGAGTTTTCAGGTGAGATACCGGCGAGTCTTGGCTGCGGCATGCCGCAGCTGCTGACACTCAATCTGTCCGGTAACCAACTGTCCGGAGGAATCCCAAGGAGCGTGGCTAAGCTAACGCAGCTGACCCAGCTGGACATGAGCAGGAACAAGCTCAAGGGCGCGATACCGGCAGAATTGGGCGCCATGCCGAGGCTAAACGTCCTTGACCTTTCGTCGAACAAGCTCTCCGGCGCCATACCGCCGGCTCTTGCGGAGCGGAACCTGAACCCCCTCAACCTGTCATCCAACCAGCTCAGCGGCCAGGTCCCGGCCGAGCTCGCCACCGCGGCCTACGACAACAGCTTCCTCGACAACCCCGGCCTCTGCACCGCCGCTCTGGGACCTAGCTACCTCGCCGGCGTGCGCTCCTGCACCGCGGGGTCGCAAGACGGCAGCTCTTCCGGAGGCGTCTCGCATGCACTCCGTACCGGCCTCATTGTTGCCGGAGCGGCGTTACTCCTCATCACCGCAGCCATCTCCTTCTTCGCCGTCCGCGTCATGAGGAAATGGCGCCGCGTCGCAGAGCAAAACGACTGGAAGATCACGCCTTTCGTCAAAGATCTCAGCTTCGGGGAGGCGTCCATTATCCGGGGGCTGACTGAGGAGAACCTAATCGGCCGCGGCGGGTGGGGCCGCGTGTACCGCGTTACCTACATCCACCGTCGAAGCGGCAGCGCCGGCACGGTGGCTGTGAAGCACATACGGACCGCCGGAACGCTGGACGAGAACCTGGAGAGCGAGTTCGAGTCGGAGGCGAGCATCCTCGGCAGCGTCCGGCACAACAACATCGTGAGGCTGCTGTGCTGCCTCTCTAGCACCGAGGCCAGGCTCCTCGTCTACGAATACATGGACAACGGCAGCCTGGACAAATGGCTCCACGGCGACGGCCCTGGAGCCGTCGGCGTGCACCTCACGGCGAGGGCGCGGCGTTCGCCGCTGGACTGGCCGACGAGGCTCGGGGTGGCCGTCGGCGCCGCGCAGGGGCTGTGCTACATGCACCACGAGTGCGAGCCGCCGGTCGTCCACCGCGACGTCAAGACGAGCAACATCCTGCTGGACTCGGAGTTCCGGGCCAAGGTCGCCGATTTCGGGCTGGCCAGATTGCTGGCGCAGACCGGTGCTCCCGAGACGATGTCCGCTGTGGCTGGGTCATTCGGCTACATGGCTCCCGGTAAGGGTCCTTGCTTGCTGCTTCGGGAATCCAGTTGCTCTTGGTCACGTTTTGCCGGATTGACAACAGTTTTTGAGGTACCGATATCACTGTAGCAACGTCACATGTTCTGGTGATCTTTCGTGCTTGCTTTGCAGAGTGCGCTTACACCAAGAAAATGAGCGAGAAGGTAGACGTGTACAGCTTCGGCGTCGTGCTCCTGGAGCTCATCACCGGCAAGGAGGCTAACGACGGCGGCGACCGCGGCAGCCTGGCGG
Source organism: Cenchrus americanus (assembly GCA_947561735.1). Taxonomy (NCBI): domain Eukaryota; kingdom Viridiplantae; phylum Streptophyta; class Magnoliopsida; order Poales; family Poaceae; genus Cenchrus; species Cenchrus americanus. Next base: position 48,682,424 of record OX387244.1, on the reverse strand, counting down.
AATGGGCACGTCACCACTACCGATCTGGAGGGAGCATTCCCGATGCCACGGACAGGAGCATCAGGTACGCTGGGTACTCCGACGAGGTCGAGGTCGTCTTCAGGTTAGGCGTGGCGTGCACCGGAGACTTTCCGTCCTCGCGACCAGCCATGAAGGACGTGCTGCAGATCTTGGTCAAGTGCAGCGACCAGACGCACCAGAAGAGCAAAACGGAACGTGGGCTCGAGTACGAAGCGGCTCCACTCCTGGTGCCGCGGCGAGGCAGTCGCCGGAGACAGCTATCGAACGGCGCAGGAATTGACATCGAAGAGGAGCGACTGTGACAGCATGATCTGAAGATCCGAGCATTGCGCGTCCCAGGAAACGAGTCAAGACAGCGTCAGCCAACACCTATATAATGGGGGTGTTTGAATCCATGAGCTATTTTTTATCCCACCCCTTTTTAGCCTAAATAGCTCAAATAGCAACCAAACAGGTGGGCTATTTTAGAGCTATTTGCAACTAGCTCACCCAAAATAATTATCCCCAAAATACATGCTAATTGGGCTATTTTTTCTAAGGGCAAGGGGGAGAGAGGGGTAAGAGAGAGGGGTAAGGTCACAAATAGCTCAAATAGCCCTAAGATCAAAACAACTCAAGGGCTATTTCATTATAAAGCTATTTTCTTAAGCTAAACTTTAGCTTTCAAAATAGCTCTAGGCTATTTCTCCAAACATGCCCAATGGTACTTCTTCCATCGGTAAATTTCCTCACAGTACAGTAGATAATTAGTATGCACCGCGACTCTCCACCACGTGTCACCATGACCTTCTATTAGGCAATATTCTGGGGTTTGGCACACCAATTGTTTGAAGCATACACATATTAGACCAATAGTAAAACAGAAGAATAACTGAATAAGCATATTCTATTGCAGTTCTGTTCAGAAATAAAAGCAGAAGCTCTGCACATTCATTCAAAAACGAGTAAGATTGTATGACTTGCCCCCCCCCCCCCCCCCCCCTCATTATTCTGAAATACAAGATTACACAACTAACCACTTGTTGGTTTGCGATATCGCATCATAATACAAACTTAAATAGATAGGGAAAAAAGAATTGGCAGGAAAGGAACGGCTTCACTCAGATGTCACGCCTGCAGTTGCTAATGCTTGTTCCAAGTGATACACTCCAAAGTCCAAACTCATTGGCGCCATACTAGCTATATTCTGCTGCAGAGGCAAAAGGAGATGCGAATCGCACGAGGGGGGCTCTCGATTCATGGGGAAAGGGAGGAAAAGAAAAAGGTTACACTAAGAACTCGGTCTCTCGAGCTCCTAGAACTATGCAGCTTCACCATAGTGGGAGTGTGAGGCTGCAAGAAGCGCAGCTCCGATTCCTGAGCCGTCGTTAGCCAATTTGACAACAACTGATGAGGCAGCCTCCTCACCGAGCAGATCTGTAAGTGTCGCTTCTAGGCAGGCACTGAACTTCTTGTAATGCTCATATAAGCCACCATCCATAGCTACCACAGTCCTTTGTTGGCTAAAGTCATTTGGCAATTTGTCCTTGCCTAGCTTCTTCAGAATGCCATATATACCAGCAGCAGCCAAGCGTGCACCTCGCTCTGCGACAAGGTCACATACACGAAGAGTAATGTATCTTGCTTCGAGGCAAGTATCAGCAACCTGAAATAAGTAGAAGCTTAACACATAAGGAACCAATCAATTGTTATTGAAGACTGTATCTAAAGTTTTTTTTTTAACATCATCGTACCCCCAGAATATCCTTCAACTTGGCTCCCAGGTGTTTGAGATCATGTGAGGTGTCATGATGCATGGCTGACATATCCGGCGTTCTGCAATATCAGATATGCAATTTCGTTAGGAAAAGTTTTGACTTGTTACATGATTACAATTCCGCTCCACAAGTTTGTTGGATAAACTTTCGCAGTACCCTACTATATATGGCTAAACTCCAAAACGTGGAAAATGTGGTCATACAACAAGATTTACAATATCATGCTTTCCCTACCATATGTAACTGAGGCTTATCTAAAACAAAGATACTACAAACAAAGACAATCACAAATTCCATTGCTTTGGTTTCTTGCTAAGATTAGGCATTATCCTATGGGTGTGATTTGAAAGGTGCAGTTGGGAGATGGAAAGATAACTTGGATTCATCTTTTTTTTCTCCCTTTACTCTCGGAGCAGTCAGAAGAGAACTTCATAGGTTGAGTACTCTTTAATTTCACTTCTGTTTCTTCCTAAGATTAGGCATTAGACTATGGATGCGATTTTAAAGGTGCAGATGGGTAATGGAAAGGCAACTTGGATTCATCATCTTTTTGTACTCTGGGAGTAGTCAGTTGGGCAGGGTGGACTCCCATCACTACAAGGCCCAGTAATGCCAACTGCAGCTTAGTCTGCTTAATATCCTCCCAAATAGATGGATTTGCAAATTGCTGATAAAATTAAAAATTCTAGTATGGGGTGCGAGCTGTCTCCTCACATGACTTATATCAAGTTAGAAAGTGCCAGTTCCAAGATATACTGGAAGGACAGGGAATTGATTTTATGCTCCACATGCTTAAAAAGCCCAAAAAATGTTAGTAAATTGCATCAAATTCCACTTGTTTGAATTTAATGATTGGCTATGTAACAGAGTGAGAAGAGACTTAATAGTTTCATCAGAAGTTCAAACAATATAACAATATAAAAGCCCAACGGTTTACCACTTCAGTGTTTTATCTAAAACTATTTCAGTGTGCAGTTTCTAATTTTGAGCTTCAAATATATGGTAGAATTCATTGCAGAAAATGCCGAAGCAGATCCAGAATCTATTAAAAGATAAGGACTTTAGGTTGTACAAATATGTGTGCAATGTTATGATTTTGATCTTGTTTTGTTTGTGTATCCTACTAATATAACAAAAACAAGATCAATGGTCAATGGATGGAACATGAAAGTGCACCTCAGTACAAAAAGTTGTTCCAATTTGGGTGGAACAACATCCCCAAACAACGAAGCGTCATGAGCCAGTTTCAGCAGGATCCTCCGCACAACTTCTCCAAGATACATTCCAGAAATCATCTTTTCATATATCTGAGGAAAATAGTACATTAAGTTATGTTCAAGTTCAACAGCCTAACATATTCAGAACAATAGATTAATGGTTCATCAGTTGCCTTCCCCCTTTAATATGGCTTGACTTTTGTCATAATTGGACAATTGGATCTATGTTTAGATAGGTGCATCATTTTATTAGAGTTCATCCAGTGCATAAAACATGTGACTTATGCTTAGGCGGGAAAGAAAACTGACATCTAAATAAACAGCAGCAAGTCCACATACCTGCTCACCAGGGTTCAAGCTCTCAAAGTCCAAGGCTTTATCATACTCTGAACTTGGAAGCTTATCTGACCTGAAGTTTCCCCATTCCATGTTGATTACCTTTAGCATTCCAATAAAACCAAATGCTATGTCATTAGCTGGTTCAAAAATCGTAAAACATAGAAGGCCAAACTTATGTCGGATGCATACAATTTAACAAGGTCCAAAAGACCATTTAAAATAAAAACTTGACCAACATGGGAACTAGGTGCCATTTCAAACTTTTATTAGAATTTTGTGGTGTGCCATGTATGAGTGTGAGTGTGTTGAGTCCGGAATTCCCTCCTGACCTTTGTTTTTATATTTTCTTCTAATTTTCTTCATAAAATTACATGCAGCTCTCTTGCGTAGTTCGAGAGAGAAAAAAGAAATAGGTGCATACAACCAAACATCTCACAAACTGAGGTAGGCTCAATTTCTTTTAACTACCATTAAAATTGCACACATACTGAGGAAGTTGGTTACTAACCATATTTCCTGATTTAGGTAGTAGCCCTTTCCATTTAGGAATCGCATTTGCATGTTCCACATAAGCTGCATTTGTGCCAGTGCCCAATATTACAGCAGCAGCAACATCATTATCGATGTATCTCCCACCAGCCAATGTGCCTACAGTATCGTTAACCTGTACAAAAATGTTAGCTGTCACTTCATATGACGTTGTATTTACCTGTAATATGCGTCCAGCTGACCATTGCTAGACCACAAAATTAGAATGCGCATAGAAGAAACCTCAAACCATAATTAGAATGTGTATCAAATTCTATTGTATGCACATAGATGCAGAGCATGCGCATACTTGGTATGATAGATAATCTACAAATTAATTTACTTACCAGGGCTGTAACTTTCATATCAAGACCCTGCCTCTCCATAGCTCTACTCAATTCAGCCACGACATCTTCTCCAACCTGATCAGAATCAATACTGTGTTCAACGTAGGATATATCACAGTAGACACAAACATCATGGATATTGAGAGAACATAGATCATTTTTATTAATTAAGAGAAGGGTTTCTTAGTGTGCTCAGAACAGGGCAAAACAGCAGGTGCCATTAATTTGTGCAGGAAATTACACGAGCAAACAAAAAGCATCATGAATAACTGAAAGTAACTCCATTGTCCGTTTAATAAGAGTTTTTTTTTGTGAAAATTTGATAAACAATCTAAATTGCCACATTGGATGGTCAGGAAAACACATAGTAATTAGAGAGAATTCTATATCTTGGTATTATACTCAGCTATGATCAAGGCACTGGTAGTGTGAATAAGTAGTGTAGTCAACAAAGTATAAACAAAGGCCTTCTTGCTTTTACCGTGCCATTGATAGAAAATCCCTTGGTCCACTTAATTAGAGTGCCCGATGATATTGATGTTTGGTGCACTGGGAAAGAAAAGGTGAAACCCAGTTCCCTCTGCTTGCCATCTGGGAGGTGGAAATCCTCTCCTTCAGTCCGCACAAATTTTTCCAACTCAGCAGCAATGAAATCGAACAACTCCTGTAATCGTGCTTTGAGAAACGTCAGTAAGCGCATGCGACAAAACACTGTGCTGCTGCAGCTGTGCTGGAGAAAAATAGGTATTGGAAGCGCTCACCGTGGAAGTTCCAACCATCAGATGAGATGGAATGGATACCTCCTCGTATTCTTGCTTCACAACACGCTTCTCCCTTCCTCCAAGTTGAACCCGTATGACACGAAAGTTGGTCCCGCCAAGATCCAGTGCATAAAACAATCCCTGCTCATCCCTGCAGAATGACATACATCATCAAACAACATAATAATAGCAGTGGAGGCCATAAAAGGAGGACTTCCTGGCACGTATGAAGTTTCACATCAAATTATAAATGTAACTGGCTGTAATTGTTTATACAATATAAGAAATATGCATATCCATTAAGAAATATCTCGTCCCCAAATTATATTTTCGACAGATTCAACAATAAAGTTTCCCTTTTCTATCACCAAGAATAAAGTTTTCCTATGATTGAATAGCTACATAGAAAAAATACGATGGATCCACGATTGCAAAGGTTGACTGCATGTTACATGTTTCAATAGTGCCAAACATTGGATGACAGAGGCTGTACCGAAAAGGTGTGCAAATATTAAATGTTTGTTTGGACATTAGCCATGACGACGTAGAAAGGATGATATCATGGTTCCTGAAGACAAGTCCAACATGTAGGCACCGATCCATACAAGGGCATTTCATTTATCAAAAGAAGACACTGTACTAGTTTGGAATGATATGTGAGGCTGTGACAAACATCAATACCGAACTGTTCACTGAGTAAGTTCTGCCCACCTTGTTAACCTCGCCCACCCAACATTGTAAAAACTCAAAACGAAAAATGCAGGCCGAACGCGCCATCGACATCTAAACCAAAAGGAAAGATATTCGCACACATCATTCTAAGCTTCTAACAACGGCCTGATGTTAAGGCAGGAAGAATTGTGAATGTGCCCATGAACCAGAAATCGACAGAGGAGAAACAAGGTCGCGTCCTCCTACCGGAATCAACAAAAAAGGATCAAACACGCTGTAGCGTCCTACCTTAATTCCCCTCGAAACCACGTGAAAGCACCGTATCCAATCTGGACCAATCCCACATTCCCACTTCCACCGAGTCAAAACCTTAATAACCCAACGGAAGACCGAGAATTCCCAGCCAATTCGTTCACCCAAAACGCGCACACGAACGAGAAGAAGCGACTATGTGGCCACACCCACGCGGGGGAGGAGCTCTTACCCGGTTGGGAGGTTGTCGACGTAGCTGATGAGCATCTTGAGCGGGGCGTGCGGGTCGGCGCGCAGGCCGCGCTCCATCTCCACGACCATGGCGTCCGCGATGCCGCGCAGCAGCGCGGTGGGCGTGGAGAGCGCCTGCTCCACCTCCTCGATCACCGCCGCCGCCTTCCTCTTCCTCTCTCCCTCCGCCTCCCTCCGGCGCCTCCTGCTCCGCGACACCACCACCGCCACCCCGACAGCCGCGGCGCACACCACCACCGCCGTCCCGGCGACCGCTCCCTTCCCCATCGCGCCCCCCGCCGACCGGCCGGACGAACCTCCAAGGCTTCCCGATCGAGCCGCGCGACCGACCCGAGACCGGAACAGCCGGGCGCCCGGATCGCGAGCTAGGCCACAGCAGCCCGCGCCCACCCCTTCCCTCTCTCCTGTCACTCCTCTGTTCACTCTGCCTCTCCAGCTCTCTTTCTCCTCTTGCGGAAGTGTGGGAGTGGGACGAGAGCCACGAGTTGGGCGTTTTCCCAGAGAATAAGTGCCCCTCGCCCTCGGGGTCATTCACGGACGTACCCTCGAGTGCGAACAGCTGCGATTCAGTTGTCCTGGAACGGACGGTCTCCATCCCACTCCGCGGGATAAGGGATGGAGCATGACCTGCCTAGGTTCGTGGATTGTAATAACAGTTGTTTCCTGAGGTTTTGTTTGTCAAAAAGTCTCAAGAGGTTAGCAGAGCTGCAGGCGGGGTGATGTCCGGGGGGTGTGTCCGCAAAGTTACCAGCTCGCACGCGCAAATACTACGTAATCAGTTGCAACTGATTACTCTTGTCAGGAGCGAAAGGTCCGAGGCCCACATGTCAGCGTAACTACAAGCGACAGAAGAATGGCGACACGTGCGGGGGGAGGGCCCAGGGAAAGGGGGGAGGCTGACGAAACGCGACACGAACGCTGACGCCGATGTCGACACGTTAGTGGGAGGCCATGCCCGCCCGGCCCCGCCGGAGATGCGTGCTCGCGCGGTGGCGACGGCGGGGAGCGAACGGCGCTGGCGGTGGCGCGCGCGGCGTGGGGTCAACGGCGGCCGCGAACGGCGCACCAACCGCGGGCCTTGGCCGCGAGCCAGAGGACAGAAGAGCGCCTCGGCAGCCGCTCCCGACGTCGCCAGCAGGTGGGTCCGTTCCAGGTCCTTCCGCGCCGAGCCGAGGAGACCGAGCGCGCCGGCATGGCACGGGGTGGCCGCCACCGGCACTCCGGCAGGGTGTGGGTGGCTGGAATGGACGGATGCGTGACGCGTCCCCGCCGTAAAGCCCAAGAACTGACGCGCGAGAGAGACGCTCACGCTCACGGCATCACGGCTTCATGATCAAGCAGGTAATGGGGTTTGGTTGGTATCTATCGTTCCATGGTTCCATGATTGGCAGCTTGGTACCCGCACAGTGGGCAACGTCACGCAGCTTTGGCCTTTCGGGCACAACGTGCGACGGTAATGAGAGACTGAGAGACGAGGAGGATGCTCTAACCGACTGCCCCCTTTGCTCTTTTGATTGATTGAAAGCACAAAAGCTCCTGTTCCTGTAGGCAATGGGCATTGTACTTGTGCAAAAGCAAGTGATTCAAACGACAAGCAATAGGGACACGGGACTTGGAGTTGGAGGAACGTGGATTAAAAGTCGAGAAACGAAATCTAACATGCAATGCGAGTACAGCCTAGCCTCCTCCTCGGCTGCTTTATTTATTTATTTATTTGTTTGTTTGTTTGTTTTGACCAGACTCCTCGTCTGCTTTGTTTGGTCTACTACTCCAACGGTAATTGGCAGTTGACCCACAAAATCAGTGTCACAAACACAAACCAGTGCACGAGTTACACTGGCTGTTTTTTTTGTTCCAGGCTAGTTGTTGCACCAGCTGTGGAAGGCAGAAAGGCTGAAAAAACAAACTCCGTCAATAATTGAAAAAAAAGGCTTGGTGATGAGAGAATAAAATAATGAAGCTCCATATGTGCATTCCTCAAAGGCCCGTGGAGAGATAACAGGGGCGGATAAAATTCCCACTAGTAAAAGGAAAGGTAACACACTAACAAATGCTCGCCACAACGCAAAGCTTTTTCACCACTTGCCCTGCACGGTGTAGCCGCGCAGGCAAATCTTTTAACTTTTGCCGCTGTCGAGATCTTACAAAGTTACAAGTTGGGAATATATGTGCAACAGCGCATGCAGCTTGGTATTACTGAAGGCTCAGCTGACATTAACTTAGCTTCTCGTCATCTACAGATAATTAGATGAACAGTCAGTAACTGTGGTGCCTGGTTGCACTCTGAAAGGAAGTTGCAAAAAATGGCAGGATCGTGCATTCACAACCTTAAAAATTGCCATTCCTGTTCCTCATTTTGTCCCAATCGGGTCAGAGACTCATTGCTTGGGATGACAGGAACAAGGTAATTCCCAAAGAGGGAATCGAAGCTTTTATAGCTTCCAAGGCATCCCTCATGCTGGGCTTGAAGGAAGACAAATCTCTTTGCCTCTCTAACTTTGTTGAGATCAACTCTCGCTGGCAGCACACCCGAAACCTACAAAAGTGGAGTTCACATCAAGAAAGGATGTTAGCGAACATCAAGAAACAGGAAAGAAGGAATCCATTGCCACTTGACTGGTCAGGGCATACCGATGAGTTGGAAGATGCTGCTGACTTGTCCTTGTCTAGGGTAACCTGAGAAGGCCTGGTCCTGTGTTCGAGACAGCAAGGTAAATTATGAAGTAGAGATCACAAATCACAGAAAACTTCACAGCACAATTGCTACCCACAATTTGGTCACTGTTAAATTTGAGGTGACTACATGGAGCAAAAGGTAAATCTAAGAATCAGAAGATACTAGATTTTGCTGCTTTTATCACGGCAAACAATAATCAACTGAACGATTGGTGACATTTGTCGGGGAATTGGGCAAAAAAAACTTTCACCCTTGAAAAGTCAGAGTTGCCGAATTCATGAACATGTTCGGGAATATGTCTGGAGATGGAAAACTCTACTTCGTGACAAGAGAATGTTCATGAAAGATGTCCTGGCAAAATTCCACACAAATTGCTAACCTTCTAATATTCCGCGAAATGATTGCCGAATTGGATTATGTTCGCAAGTCTGCTGTCTGTTTCAGGATTATTGGGATCTGGCGTAACGCAGGAAATCAGGAATCCGCGAAGTTCGGGAATATTATGTGGTCTCGATTCGGGAACCTCAATGAATGATGATTTTCATGGATAAAAGCTTCGGGGTCAAGAAGAAGCAAAAAATCCGGGTTTAAAGTGTGAACTAGTGGTAGGCTTGTAAATGTATGAAATCAGCCCTGCAAATCACGGGATGTAAAAGACATTCATGTACATATTCACACTAGGAATATTCTGTAGATTCGAGGGTAATCTTAGAATGTAAAAGTCCCTTCGTCTTCCTATAAAAAGGGGCACGAGGGCACGTGTAAAAGGGTTCACAACTTTTTAGGTGAAATTAGTCTTTCGGAAATTCATTGTCCCCTAACTTTCCGCAACCTTTGTGCATTCTCTCTAGAATCTTGTGTTCGGGGACTCCATCCGATCCCCCCCCCCCACACACACACACACACAACAACAACATTCACAATTCTGGCAAGTTGGGGTGATTTGGCCTTCCAGCCCACTAGGGTTGGAGATTTTTGCTATTTTGACCACAAAAGCGACGGGCTTCTCTAAAATGACTACCTTTACACTGGGCTTCTCTAAAATGATTATAAATCCGTTGTCTCATACGCTAAAATGACCACAATAGTTGTTTAACAGTTTTTGATGTTATTTAGAGCTATTTAGCTAGGGAAAAGACTAAAGTACTCCTAGTTTTATTTGGCAGCCCTCCAGGCGCCCAGGAAGGTAACAAACAATAGCAAAAAATTTGTGAAACCACTGTCATGCGCCAAAAAAATCACCCAGGCCACTGTTAGCCGCATGGATCTAGAAACCACTGTCATGCGCCAAAAAAATCACCCAGGCCACTGTTAGCCGCATGGATCTAGATCAGGGATTGGAGAGAGAAAGAAGATGAGAGATCGATTTTTTCATCGGGAGCGCCGTGGAAACGAATGAATTGGAGTCAAGGGTAGTTTGGTCCGTTCACGTGGAGAAAAGTTAACAAAAATTCTAAAATTCAGATTTGGTCATTCTAGCGTATGAAACAACGGACTCATGGTCATTTTAGAGAAGCCCAATGTATGGTGGTCATTTTAGAGAAGCGTGTCGCTTTCGTGGTCAAAATAGCAAAAATCTCCTCGGGTTGTTAATGTCATGAACTAACAGCGAATCAAATTTAGCATTCGACGGATAATTCAATTGCACAGTACCTCATTGTAGAAATGACAGATGAAGCAGCACTAACCTATTTGGTTTTGTACTGCTTTTAGAGAAGGATCCACAGAACATGAATTTGATTTCACTATGTTTTCCTTTTGGTTGTTAAATACCATGAAACACTGAAACCTCAAGCCCATCATCAAATTTGGACAGGAAAGTTAGCTAACAGACTAGCTGGTTTTGGTTCAATGAATTTATGGGGAGGATGACTAATGGAGAAGCACAGACCTACTTGACTTGCACTGCTGTCCTTGAAGGATCTAGCAGACACAAGACTTTAATGTGCTATGCTAAAAGAGTACAGTTCATGACTGGAATTGAGTCACCATAGGAACATAACAGTGGACGAAATTCCATTTTCTTGGCAACAAATGGCATTTAACAGAGTACCAGCCAATACACACACAGCCTATTTGACTCTTCCAGATCATGCAAGAATTCAAAAAAAAATCACAAGGACCATGACTCCATGAGCAATACACTAAAAAGAGACCTAGGAGAAGAATGCAACCTTCTTCTTCATAGTTCATACCTGTGCCATTAAAATCACACACTACCACCCAAGGTTATCAGTTATGTGTGATCCCTAGGCCTTAGGGCCTTAGCAGGTGCAGCCTTGTAGGCCGGATCATTGGGTGCAAGTTATTTGTCTGGGGGCTGAAATGAAAAGGGACCTCTAGATTCGCTATAATAATCAACAAGGTTCCATACGAATATGGCGTCTTTTGCCGAAATACCGAAGATTGCACGCATATTGCCACACCCCAAAGGCTAAAGCCCCTTTTGAGGAACGCCAAACCTAACGTAGGAATATAGGAGATGCTCACGAGCGCCTACTCCAGAATCTTGCCTAAAAGAAACCTACACTTGTAGACATCTCCACACTCCACTAATCAAGATCGATCCACTCCAATCCACTTATCCAAACTAGCAGGGCAGCGCGGCGGGTTCGGATGAAATCAGGCATGGGCATCCCCGCAATAGGAGCGTTCAGAGCACGTGGCAATCTCAAATTCACAACAAACATAGCTAGGGAGTTCGCCACAATCCGGGAGCGAGAGCAGAACCGGTACCTCCTGGGCGGTTCGATCTTTCGTCGCTTCGGCGGCGCCGCCGCCGAGGAGCCAAGCTCTGATCCCTGAGCCGCCATGCCGGCCGAGTACTTGCCAAGAGTATTTCCGCCCTTCCCGGTGGCTCGCAGGCCTGAGCCCAGTTAGGGGGATCCTACCCTCCCTTTCCGGAAGATAGAATGGCGACCGAACTTTCAGCCCATGAAGGCCCATTTAGACTTCATCTCCCTCTTATCACCTTCTTCTTCCTCACGTACACCGCCGTCGCCTCGTCCTCCGGCCCGGTCGGCGGCTGCCTCGCCGCCCGCCCGACCGCCCTCCACCGCGGCCCGCCACCACGCCCTTCCTAACCCGAACCCTTACTCGCCCCCGCCGCCCGCCGCCCGTCGGCCATCCAACCCCGGCCGGCCGGCCGGCGCGTGCTACCGCGCCGCCTCGCCTCCGCCGCCGGCAGAACCGCCACTACCACCGATCCTCCGTCTCCCCCCACCTCCCCCTTCTAGGTCCATCTAGGTCCGCCGGACATGGAGGGCCTCCGAACCCGAAACCCTAACCCTAGGGTCCGCCGCCTCCACCACCACCCCGGGCGGTGGCGACCTCGCCGCCGGATGCTTACCCCACCGCCGCCCGCCCGCCCCCACCCGACAACCCCGCACCCTAACCTCCGGCCGCCCCCCGACCCCCACCCCCCACCAACCTCGACCACCGCTGGCCGCTTCCGCCCACCACCCAACCCACTGCTGGCCGACCCCGACCCGCCCTTGTTCGTCACGGCGGCGTCGCATGAGAAAGAGGAGGGAGGCGAGAGGGAAGGGAAGGAGATCGTGCGGCTCTGGTAAGCCGCACGAATCTCAAACATCGGAAGGTGGCGGGCCTTCCCACCTTCCAGAAGGTATATAGGATTTGCCGCCTAGTTACTCGTTGAGTAGTAATTTTGGGCCGAATTGAAGACCTCCAAGACACTGAATAAGCCCATTATAGGTATCAGATCCGTTAGCGTCGAATTGCCATTTCGGCCCAACAAATAAAATTAAAGCCCATTTCGGCTCGTGGCAACTTCCTTCAGGGAATGCGTCGGGAATCTTTATTTTCCAAAACATGTGCTTATCGTGGCACTATATATGTACGAAAGAACGGAATCATGCGCGTCCTATCGGCGCACGACGTTCTATCAGCACCTTTGAGTTCAGGGGTCATTCTCTACGCATCGTGCACAGTTTGTTCTCGTGGACTTCCTCCATGCCATTTGCCAGGTGTCCACGTTACACCTCGTCGTTTCGATCGTAATCACAGATGAACCGTCGCCTTTCAGGTACTGGATCCCCAACTTCTTGTCGCAATGATCCGCATTTAAATCTACCGCTCAGCCCGCATCGGGCGTGGTCATCGTCGTCGTCGGTCCTCGGGACGATCAGCAGAAGCTAGCGCGCGGCCGCATCCGCACGCGTGCCTTTGCAAGAGCTACTAGCGACCACGTACGTAAACCCTCGTCGTGAGTGGTGCCGCCTCTCGTCGTCTTCGTCGCTTCCAGGGTTAGACTTGACGTCGCCCGTGCGCTTTTCTCTGACGACGATGCGTCCTGCTCTTGTCCAACCGGCCGCCCGTCGTCGATCAGAGCGCAGCGACGGCTACCTGCAGGAGGCTGCAGCCTACGATCGCTTCCTCCGGCGTGCGCGCCGCGCGCGCAGCCTGCGGGGACACCAGGGCGTGGGCACACGATGGACTCAGGGCGGGAGCACGTCGAACCCGCCTGGAGTACTTACTGGACGCCCACCTGGCTACCCGCCGTGTGCACGTCGCATTGCAGGCTACGGGCGGGGCCCGATTGATTGCGGTTTTCTCAATCGCGTTACTGTGGCCGTCGCTTCCGTTCCTGTCTCGGTGTCTCCTCCTCCTCCTCTGCTCGTGCAGGGCAGCAGGTGAAGCCTTGCCAGAACGAGAGAGCTGCTCAGCAGCTGCGGGCGCCCGGTGGACACAGCATGCTGAGTTCAGAGATCTCTCTACAGACTGAGACTACAGAGACTAGTACACGATTTGGGTGCATCGCACTGTAGCGGCGCGTTTAATGCCCGGCCGAGAGGGTCCACGCAAACAGTGGGGGACGAGGCTTCTGCCGAGATATATACTATGAGCACTTGAACCGGGCGCACCGGCACCGCGCATGTACAGCACACGAGATGAATTTCTCAAGCGAGCGACGCGCGCCGTGCAATCGTGCTCTTGCTGCTCGTCGTGGAGCACGTAATACTGACGGGGGCAGTGGCCTGCGTGAAGACGGTCAGGTCGCCTAGCGCGACGTACTGGCAATATTATATGCGTGCACGGTCAGGCACGGACGACTTTTGCCTGCGCCGCACGGCATACGGTGGTCACATCAGCTCGCGGAATTGGCCGCATTGGTACGACGTGTGATTGATTGGCTTCGGGCCTTCGGTTCGTCTGTCGGTTTTCTCCTCGGTAGGGGCCAGCAGGCAGTGTCATCATTAGCAGTTATAGTACTGCTGCTTCACGTTGACAATAGATTCCATGCGGGAGTTTCCTATGTGGTGTCTGGTGTGCACTGTGGAGTAGTGGACCAGGAACGGGTCGAGTGTCCACGCCCGTCGCCCGTCGGAGCCGGAGACCAACGGCTCCCGTCCCGGCTGACAGGATTTCCCCTCGGTTACAGGAAAGCCGTGCTAGCTAGCGCGTCGTACTTAGCGGATTCTACAAGTACACGTATCACTGTTAGCACACGCTTGCGAGTGATGCCGGATGCACGTGGGACTGGGTCGACCGGACGGATCGAAGTCGCCCGGAAATTAGACGTGCCCGTTGCCTGTTGTCCGTTCGAAGAAGTTGCAGCCCCAGTAGTGGACCCAAAAGAGAGGAGGAAGAGCGGTAAAAGGTTGGTCGCTCGCCTCCACGAAAAAGTTTGTCCACGAAGGTCTGTTCCAGCGGCTATACCTGTGCGCCGTGTTGATTCCGAGCCTTCGCCGTTTGTCTGCTCAGCTTGTGGCATCCAGTCGTTGCCACGAGTCTACGGTGGGTGCAGCAGGCCAGTACCTCTCCTCGCTCGCCGCTATGTGGAGTAGTCGTGCCTACCCGAAGCCTATACGGCCGGTACGAGCGACAGAGTCGTCGGCAGCGAGTTCTCTTACTCCGTAAGTTCATAGCAGCGGCAAGACAACATGACAGCGCGCGCGATCGTTTTCCTAGAGCTAGAAAAGAAAAAAAATGCATGAGAGACAACGAGAGGCGACAAGAAGTCAGCATGCATAATGGGCCATTGGGCCATCAGTCCGTGTGTTTTGGTGGTTGCTGATTAGCGCCTCTCACCAGCATGCATGGCGCCGCAGGAAGGGACGAAAATTCTCGCTCCGGACCACACATAAAAACGCATTACAGGTTTTTAGGTAGCGGCTGATCGATCGATCGAGCCACATATAAGCCTCTGTCCGATCACAGTCGCTATAGCACGCAGGCAGGATAGCCGTGTTGGCACATGCAGTGTTCACTAGCTACCATCTAAACCCAAACAGAGGAAACTGATAACCAGTCGTTATCTTATCCAGGCCATGAGTCTCGGGAGCACGTGTGGAGCCAGGCCAGCCATGAATGT
This sequence comes from Cenchrus americanus, assembly GCA_947561735.1. NCBI lineage: Eukaryota > Viridiplantae > Streptophyta > Magnoliopsida > Poales > Poaceae > Cenchrus > Cenchrus americanus. The sequence continues at coordinate 48,667,267 of OX387244.1, read as the reverse complement.
CCCACACATGGTGGTGTCATGGCGTAAAAAACGGAGCCACACTTGACCATCTCCTTGTGTTTGGTTGGAGAGCCGCGGGAGCGGAGCGGAGCGGAGGCGATCCGCTCCCGCGGCTGTTTGGATGGGGAGTGGCGGAAGCGGAGCGGGTGCCGCTCCCGAGAGAATATTCCCTCAATATGCAGGTTCACTCTGTCCCTCAGAATTTGAGGAAGGGAGCCGGTCCGCTACGGTTTCTCCACTCACATCTCCCTCCGTATCTCTCATCTCTCGCGCCCGGAGCTCATGACGGCGGCGGAGCTCGCCTGGGGCCGGCGTCAGAGTCCATGGCAGGCGGAGCTCGTCCGCCCCCCGCCCGCGGCGAAGCTCGCGCGCGCGGCGGCGGCCGCGACGCAAGCGGCCGCTCTAGGGCGGATCTTGAGCGGCGGATCTCGTGGCGGCGGCTGCACCCGCAGCTGCGATCGCCCAAGGCGGAGCTCCAGCGGCGGCGGCTGTCGGTGCGGAAAGTAGTCCCGACACTAACTAGTAAGAAGCGCTGAGATCTATCTCTCGATGGCCGGTGCTAAGCAACTAGTGACACTGGGTTCTATCCTGGTTCCGGCCGGGGGCCGTACGTCCAGCAGGGGTGTGCTCGGGGCACTATATTGCGTTGCACTGTGGTGCTCGTATAGGGGGGCTACAGGCGAGGTGGGAGAGGAGGTCGGGCCTCCAGGACCCAGAGGTACTGATTGAGGCAAGTGCCAATATCGTGGTCGAGGCGGAAAGCGTGCGAGTGAGTGCTATCCGTCCTCCCCTCCCCCTGCGGCTGGGGGACTGCCCCTCCTTTTATAGGCCAAGGAGGCGGCAGTTTACAAGCGCGCTGCACTATTCCGTCTACGTGTAGAGGCATGGTGTACAGTGTCACGGAGTAGGCGGCCGTCCTGGCGAATCTTTCTTCTGGCGGGGCATCATGGCGCGTCTTGTGCGCATCCAGGAGCGGCTTCGAGGGTGGCGGTGTAGAGGTCTCCTGTGTGGCGACCGCTCGTGTGAGGACTCGAGGGTGCCGTTGACGCGAGGCCGTATGGGGGTACAGTAGCTGGCGTGGTGGCGTCCCGTTGCCGCACGCTTCCACAGCGTCGGGGATGGTGATGCAGTGACCGGGATGGCGTCGGGGACGGCGGGGATGGTCGCACAGGGCCGATGGCGACGGAGGTGACCGGTCCCGCCAGCCCGACGTCACGGCGTTGTCCTTGCACGGACCGGGCGTAGTTGTTCGTCTTCCCTTCGAGGGCTCCGCCGTCCTCTTTCAAGGGTGCGGCACGTCGGCCGTACGGGAGTGGGTGGCACAGCTCCACGGGGTTGTTGCTGACCCCGCCGCACAGCGTTGCACAGTGGCGGGGATGGCCTCGCCAGGGGAGTTGGCAGAGCAGTGACGGGGCGTGATTCACAGGCGCGTAGTGGCATTGATTCACCTTTGACTTGGGCGCCTGCAAATGTCGGTGCATTAAATGCCGCTACCGGGGGAGGAGGTATGGAGGCGGCGGGCCCGTGATACCCCCGAGCGAGACGGAGACTTGCTCGAGGGGGCGCTCGGCTCTCGATCGAGACGGGGCCTCGCGCGAGGGGGCGTCCAGCCCCCGAGCGAGGCGGAATCTCGCTCGAGGGGGCGTCCGACCCTCGAGCGAGGCGGAACCTCACCCGAGGGGGCGACCGGCCCTCGAGCGAGGCGAAGTTGTACCGGGGCGGCGCCGTACCCCTCGAGCGAAGCGGAGTTCCGCCCGAGGGTGGCTAGGCCGATTGTCTGGTGGGCCGTGGGTCCGTGGGTTTGTCTTACGCATGTGTTTAGGTTCGTTTTGCGTTTGTTTTTTACGAATTTAAGCGGGTTTTCCCTGGTTGTTTAGGGGACCCTCATGGCTGTCCCCGACAGTAGCCCCCGAGCATCTGTGGGGTATCCGTTAGGATCCCGCAGATGCTGACGCTTGCTGATGGGTCGTTCTTGCTCCCTGGTTGCTGGTGCTATTCCGTGGGGCCGCGCTAGCGGACCCGCGGGTCTAGCCCCCGAAGCCTTGCAGGAGCATGGGTGCTCCTACAAGGGTTTTTACACAAGATCTGCCGGCGTGAGGGGTGTTGGTTTCAGCCAGCAATTACAATATTCCAGCTAGCCTCGGCGGTGCCACGCGCACGTATCTGGCATCGTCTGTGTTCGGTGCATCCCAGGAGGTGTAGCCGTGCGTCGAGCCCCCGAGCCTGGGCCCATTCGAGGCGATCGGGGCGAGCTCTCTGACTTATTTTATACGCTCCCTCGCCGTCGCTCCGCGGGACAGAGGGTGAAGTTTCCGCAACCCCCATCGAGCGGGTCGCGAATTGCGGATTCCTCGTTGAGCTGTTATCGGGTGATTCAAGTGGACGCCCATGCCTCGTTCGATAAGGGTTGGCTCGTGGTCCGGAGACTCGTCCATGAAGCGCTTACGTGGGTTTGCTAGGTAGGGCTCGGTCCCGTTCGCTAGGGACCGAGGGCGCGGAAGCTCTCCCTCGATGGGATCCCCCGATTAGCTGCCCTCGTTGGCTCTTGAATACGACACGTGGGGCGCCCTCGAGCTGGTGAGCTCGAGGATAGGCTCGAATGCGCGCGCCCTCGTCGTCCCTGACTCTGTTGATCTGGGGCGCATGTTCGAACCCTTCGAGGGTCAGGCCTCGAACCCCTGATCAGTAGGGCCACTGCGGGGCGGCAGCTGGGTGCCCCCATTTTTCTACATCTGCGGGACTTGTGGGCTTGCGGTCGAACCGGCCCACGAGTTGCTGATCAGTAATCCTCTTGAATCGAGGGCACCTGTGGCGCCCGCTCTCGCTGAGCGGGCTTCGAGACCACTGGTCGGTAATCGCACCCGTCGAGGGTCGGATTTTTCGAGCCCTATGCTCGGGCCGCTCGAGGGTCACGCTTACTTGGTAAGGGACCGGGCCATTTAATGCCCACAGTCGTGGCCGCAGTCGTGCGCTGCGGGCGCGCCTTTTCAGGCGTCGCAGCCGCGCGCGTAGTGGGCGACGTGGGCGGTTATCGTGCCGCAATGATCGCGCGCATGTGTGCGCCTGGGCGTTCCGATCGTGGTGGGGCCCGCTCGTCATTGACCGGTGCCGTCACCTGTACTAATGCGCGCATAGCGTGTGGTTCGGGGAGCGTGGATCCCATGGATCTATAAATCCAAGGGGGAGGAAGGGTGAGTCCTTTACCTCAACACTTAGCGCTTGTTGCCCCCTACTCCTCGCTTTCGCCCCAGAGCATCGCACGCCCTTTCGTTTCTCCTAGCGTTCGCCCCGCCTCTGCGCTCTTCGCCGACCGAAATGGCTCCCCCGCAGTCGATCCAGGTGCTGGACCCGCTGTCGTGGCACCGCTCTACGGTGACGGAGTTCGCGCTACACGAGCTCGAGAACGGCGGCCAGCTGGCGCCGAATGTGGACGGGCCGCCCGCGGCGTGGATAGTCCCGTCGGCGACGGATCGGGAGCCCAACCCACCGTATGGGTATGTCGTCAGCTTCATCTGCCACCACGAGCGTGGCTTCGCTGCACCGGCGAGCCGCTTCATGCGCGAGCTGTGCCACCACTACGGCGTGGAGCTGCACAACTTCGCCCCGAACGCGATCTCGCAGGCGGCTACCTTCGTCGGCGTCTGCGAGGGGTTCTTGGGGATCCCAGCGAACTAGGATCTCTGGGTCCACCTCTTCCGCGTGGAGCTGCACACGCTCTCCACGCCTGAGCCGCGGGTGCGCCGCGCCGTGCGTGCCGGCGGGATGTCGATTTTGCTGCGGGAGTCGCGCAGGGAATTTTACATTCGCTGCACGATGACTTCCAACAACGCGAAGTGGGAGCGGGGGTGGTTCTACCTCTGCAACGACGAGCCTGGCCTCATCCCCTACACCGGCAAGATTCTGAGGGAGAAGGCCGACTCCTGGTGGCATGGTCTGTCCCCCTCTTCGCGCCAGGATCGGTTGGAGTCAGCCCTGCTCGCGCTGAAGAGCTTGGCGGACGCCGGGCTTGGCGCGGCTTCGGTTCTCGCGAACCTCCACCATCGGCGGATCATCCCCCTCATGGAGAGGGAGCTCCGCATCTACGAGATGGGCGAGACCGCCAACCCCGTGTCGTTGGCGCGCTCGCGGTTGCTGCCTGACCGCCTCCCCCCGGAGTACGCAGCCACGAGGGCGAGGCGCGCCATCAGCCTCAAGGCCGTCAGGCACAACAACGACAACCTCTGGTCGTTCGTTATGATTCCCGACGCCCTGCCGGTGAGTGGGCTCTTCCCCTTTTCCTTTATTCTTCCGCCACGTGTCGCCGCGACTCTGACATTTCGTTCTTCCCAGCAGAGGGTGACTGTGAACGCCGCACGGTCCGACCCGCCCACGCCCTGAGCCCGAGCGCGCGCGCGCGGCGGGGGAGCAGGAGCGGGCGACGTGTAAGGAACGGAGGATCCGGAGGCGGGAGCACCGGGAACAAAGGGACGAGGAATTCCGGCTACGTGAGCAGCAGGGACTCTCTCCCCCGGCAACGTCGGATTACTTGTCGTCGGGAGAGGAAGAGGAGGAGGAAAGCGACGAGGGGCGGGGCCCCCCCTGAGAGGTGGGAGCCTGCACTCCCCTCACCGAGATCCGTGGAGGCAGCAGAGGAGCAAGCGCCTAGGGCGGGCGCGGAAGCGCCGCCGCCGGCGGTCCACGGAAAAGGCCGCGCGTGCGCGGAGGTGCCAGCGCGCGCCACGGAGGTGTCTGAGAGTGTGACGGTGGCGACGTCAGCCGCAGCCGCAGCACCCGTCGAGCCCTCGAGGAAGAGGAAGCGGGGCTTCTCCACCTTGAGGTAGGCCATCTCTCCTCCATACGCCCCGTTCTCGAGAGGCAGAAGTTTAATCACTCTGTTTTTGCGTTCGTAGTGTGGCGCCGACCGCCCCCCCCCCGCGCCGCCAAGGCGCTGAGGGAGGACGCGTCCATCCCCACGAGGCGGCGCTCATCGAGGGCGCCGCGAGTGACAGGAAGTATGGCGGCGGCAACGAGCGAGGCCCCACGCAGCGTGGCCGCATCTACGGAGCCGTAGCAGGTGGCGACGGCCACGATAGCGGTCATGACCATGGCGGTCACCGCGCCATCGATCTTGCCGACGCCTGCCCCTGCAGGTGGCAATCAGGTGGCAGTGGTGGAGGTCCCGGACGACGATGCCCTGCCGCCTGGATGGGGCCAGTGGGAGATCCTGCCCGCACCAGCCCTCGAGCCCCCGGTGGGGGTGCTTGTGATGAGGGACGACGGCTGCGTGATGTCGGGGCGCCTAGCGCACAGCGCCGAGGCCTCGTTGTCGCACGCCACCCTTCCAACTTCGTACGCGCGCGTGGCGCGCCGGAGCGAGGGGCGAGGGAACGCATCAACGCGCGCGCCGCCCGCCTCGCCGATGCCCGGGCCGAGCGGCCGCGGGGGCGGGGTTCCGCGACCATGGCGCCTCGCTCAACCGGGATGCTGAATGAGGCACTACGGATCCATGGAGGTCCCGCATGGCGCATCTTCCGGGTTTGTGACTTATCGCTGGGTTTTGCGATCTTTCCGCCCTCGTTTCTTCCGTATTTGCACTTCCCCTAACCATTGTCCTTCCTTGCTTGGTTCGCCGACGGCAGGAGTTGGAGGGTCGGGCCCGGGAGAGATATGGCGCTCTCGACCGGCTAGACGCCGAGCTCAGCTGGTACCGGGGGCAGTACAACGCCCTCAACGCCCTCATCGAGGCCCTGAGGACCCCGACAGGTGGCTGGTGTACCGGGCGGAGGCCCTGCGGGATCGGCTCCCGGAGCTGGACGCTTAGGCTGCGGAGGACGTCTCCGCGGTCGAGAGGGTGACGACGGCGCTCGTGGACCGGGACGAGGCGCTGCACAAGGCGAGGGAGGACTGGCGGGGCGCGAACCCTGACGGTGGAGTGGGAGGCCCAGGTGGCCTCTGTTTGGGCCCAGCTCAAGCAAGACCGCGCAGCCCTCGAGGGAGCGCCTATTTGGCAGAGGCAGGCCGAAGAGAAGGCCAAGGAGGCGGAGGGGCTGAGGACCAGCTTGGCAGACAAGGCCACCTCGCTCGCCACGACTGAGGAGCAGCTCCGACAGGAACGGGTCGCGCGCCAGCAGGCGGAGGCCCAGCTCCAGCAGGAGCGGACTGCCCTTGCCGAGGCCCGGGCTGCCCTCGAGCGCGAGCGTCTTGCGTGGGAAGAGGCGCAGGGCCGGCTCCAGCAAGAGTGCGCCGCACTTGAGGGGGTGCAGGCGACCCTCAAGCGGCGGGACGACGAGGTCTCGAGGCTCAACGAGGAGCTGACCCAGCTCAGCGTCTCGCACGAGGACCTGCGCCAGTCCCTCGAGGAGCAGGAGACCACAGTCCTCAACTTGCGGCAGGTGGCTGAGGACACGCGCTAGGCCCTCGAGGCGGAGAGGAAGCAGGTCGAGGGTGAGTTATCTTTCGTTCGTCTTCTCGCTCGTCGATTTGTCTTTTTGGGATCCACTCCCAAATTTTCGTTTCTTGTTTATGGCTTTCGGGCCTACAGGTCTCCTTGGGGAACTCAACAACCCAGGCTCAGGCCGTGCAGACGGCCTACAACTCCTCACAACAGGAGTTGGAGGAGCTGCGGGCCGCCGCCCTTGAGGCCTGCCAGGAGGTCGAGGAAGGCGAGGTGCAAGCTGGGAGCTCGGTGGCGAGTCGCCTTCGTGCTCTCGGTGGGCATGTCGCCCGTCGTATGCATCGCGCTCTTCGTAACTAGTACAGGGTTAGCTAGCCACGTAGGGTGGAACACCTCCTTGATGAACCCGACCTCGAGGAGCTTCTGCAGCTCTACTCCGATCGCCCGGCGCCGCTCTTCGTCAAAGCAGCGCAGCCGCTGCTGCACAGCGCAGGAGTGAGGTAGAATATAAAGGGAGTGCTCGGCGACCTCCCTCGGGATGCCTGGCATATCCGAGGGGCTCCACGCAAAGATGTCAGCGTTGGTGCGGAGAAAGTCGACGAGCACCACTTCCTATTTCGGATCGAGAGTGGAACTGACCCTCAACACCTTGCCCTCGGGGGCAGCTGGGTCGAGGGGCACCTCTTTGGTTTGCTCAGTAGCCTCGAAGCTGCCGGCGTGCTTGGCGGTGGAGTCGAGGTCCTCGCTGACTAGCTTCTCGAGGTTCACCACGAGCGCTTCATCCAGTGCTAGCGCCTCAGCGTGCTCTACACACTCGACGCCACAGTCGAACGCGTGCTCGATCGATGAGCCCACGGTGATGACGCATTTGGGTCCCGGCATCTTCATCTTGAGGTAGGTGTAGTTTGGGACCGCCATGAACTTGGCGTAGCATGGCCGCCTGAGGATGGAGTGGTACGCGCCCCTGAACCACACCACCTCGAAGGTGAGGGTCTCCTTGCGGAAGTTGTCTAGCGTGCCAAACCAGATAGGCAGATCGATCTGCCCGAGGGGCTGGACGCGCTTGCCCGGCGCGACGCCATGGAACGGCGTCGTGCTGGGCCGCAGCTGGTCCAACCTGATCCCCAGCAGGCGTAGAGTGTGCGCGTAGAGGATGTTGAGGCTCCTGCCTCCGTCCATCAGCACCTTGGAGAAGCGCGCATTTTCGATAACCGGGTCGACGACCAACGGGTACTGGCCCGGGTTGGGGATGCGGTTTGGATGATCCTCGCGGCTGAAGGTGATGGCGTCCTCCGACCAGTCGAGGAAGGAGGGAGGAGCCTTCTCCGCGGCGAGGACCTCGTGCCGCTCCCGCTTGCGCTGGCTGTTGGACATGTCCACGGTCGCCCCCCCGAAGATGAGGAAGATGTTTTCCACCGCGAGGAAGCCACCGGTGTCGCCGTCACCCCCATCCTTCTTGGTCTCGCCATCCCTCGCGGTGGCGCGGCTATGTATCTTTTGAGCAGGTCGCACCGCTCGAGGGTGTGGTTGACCGGCATCTTTTGGTACGGATAGGGCTTCTTCAACATGTCGTCGAAAACGCCGGGGCCTCGAGGGACCGCTCAAGGGCCCCTTCGAGCTGGGTCAACAGCGAGGGCCTCATCCCCGTCGTCGTCGCGCCCCTGCGCACGCGCCTCGTGGCACGGTTCTTGCCTTTTTTGCCCCGCTTGTGCTTCTGCTGGCGCTCCTTGGACTTGCTGCCCTCCGCGGGCGTGTCGTCCACGCGCTTGCCCTTCTTCCCGTCGAAGATGGCTCCCACCGCCTCCTCACCGGAGGCAAAGCTGGTGGCGATGTTGAACAACTCATTGGAGTCGACCGGCGGGCTGCGCTTGAGCTCGCGCACGAGGTCCCGGCAGGTCATGCCCTCGAGGAAGGCATGTACGATCTCGGACTGAGCCACGCTCGGGAGCTCCATGCAGCGCTTGGAGAAGCGCCGTTTGAAATCCCGGAGTGACTCGCCGGGCTTCTGGGTGCACGCGCGCAGGTCCCAGGAGTTCCCAGTGCGCACGTACGTGCCCTGGAAGCTCCCCACAAAGGTGCGGACTAGGTCGTCCCAGCTGTGGATCTGGCTGGCCGGCAGGTGTTCGAGCCACGTCCGTGCCGAGTCGGCGAGGTGTAGCGGCATGTTGCGGATGATCACCTCGTCGGTGGTGGCTCCGCCCAGCTGGCATGCCAGGCGGTAGTCGTTGAGCTATACACGAGGGTCCGTCTCCCCGTGTACTTGTCGATGGACATGGGCTGGTGGAAGCGCTGCGGGAAGCTCGCCGTGCGGATCTCCCGGCTGAACACGCGGGTCCCCGGGGGCTCCGGCGTCGGTGAGCGGTCCTCACGGCTGTCGTAGCACCCACCCCGCCGTGGGTGGTAGCTGCCGCCGCCCGTGCCTCCGCGTTGCCCATCCGCCGGGCATTGATGACGTTGCGAGCGTCGCCGTCCTCGGGCCTCGCCCGTGTGTGTCAAGGATCCACTCCACGGCCGGCGTCCCGGCCTTAATCGGCGGGGGCCCCGCGGGCGGCGCCCACGTGAGCGACGCCTCGGGACTTGCGCGCCCCCGTCGTCCAAGCGCGCTCCCCGCTCGGCGAATGCGGGACACCGAGCTCTCGGCCTGTTGCACGGCCGCTTGCTCGATGAGCGCCTGCGCCTCGCGGTGCGGGTTCCGCGCCTCGGGCGTTGAAGGAACGGGCATGGCCCGCAGCAGTGTCGCGGCTACGATGAGCTTTTGGCTCGCTCGTGGGGGCGTGCCGGGGCTGTCGACGTCAAAGTCGGTGTTGATGCGCTCGCAAGCTTGCTTGCCCAGCTCACGCGCTCGTTCGCCGCGTGCGGAGGCTTTCCAGCGATGGAGGCACGAAGTAGTCGCACCGCGCGGTACTCCTCCGCGAGTTTGGCCTCGAGCTCACGCACTTGAGCTAGCTGCGTGTTGATGTCGGCGCCCCTCGGCGGTGAGGTGGGTGTCGTATGGACCTCCCTGGGCCCACTGCCTCGGTGGGGACCGGGACCGACTACTCGGTGGGCCCCTGGGACTACTGGGCTTGTGCCACACGGCACCTGATGGCGTGGGGCGCAAGGACTACGGTGGAGAAGTATTCGGATAGGAAGCTATACATGTCGTGTACTATGTAGAGAACTCCTAGCCGTACCCAACTAGTACTCTCTCCTCAAACCGACTTGTAACCCTGCCTCCCGGGCCATATAAGGCGAGGCAGGGACCCCTCTCTCTGGTATATGCATCATCTTGTAAACACATCCAATCAATCTAGAGCTACGCAGCATACATGACGTAGGGTATTACGCACCTCGCGGCCCGAACCTATCTAAATTGTGTGCCACGTGTCTCTTCCTTCGAGTTACCGGTCTCAGCGAGGCCACATTCATCTACCTCGGGTACTCCCCTTGGTAGGTTGCCGGTCTAAAACACTGACAGCTGGCTCGCCAGGTAGGGGATCTCGTCGAAGATCTCATGGTGAACTCGACGGCTTCAGTCTTCATCAAGCCAATCACCGCTTCCAACCGCGGCGACACCTTCATCTTCGGGTCTTGGGTGTGCACTGCTGACAGTGCCGGATCCTTCCAACGTCGCCTCACCATGACTCCCAACCTGAGCACTGGGCTCGTGACGCTTCTTGAAGTAGTCACGGGCGAACTCGTCCGAAAATTCGGCGAAATTTTGCTCTACAACCAACACGTCGACTTTGAGCTTGGATCCGACTCCAACTCAAACTCGACCTCCCCGTGGGCCATCGCATGCGAGCCGGCTATCGAGCCATCGTGTGCGGACTTCCAACTCCACGAGCACTTCCCATACGGCCCCTACAACGCTAGCAAGGCCCATGCGAAGGCTCTCACTGTGCGCCGGGCTGGCAAGGAGATCGTCTCCGACTACACCTCGGACTCCAACCCCGTCTCCGGCTACTACTCGGACTCCTCCTACGAGTTCGACTTCGGATCGGACCCAGACAAGCCCGAGTCCGAAATCTCCACGACCGAGCAACCGCTGTCAGGACCAGATACCAGCCTGGTTATAACACCTACACCCGCCAGGAGATTCGTCCTCCGGCCGGACCGCAAGCTCCCGGACGACGGACGGGGACTCACGCTACGTCGCTTACCTCGACTCGCTCCCCTTCCAGGAGGGAACACCATTATCTCCAGCAGAGGAGCACACTCCAACAGAGGTGGCGACTACTGACTCCAGTCTCGGCTCTCCTGATCGTCAAGTCTTCATGACTACCAACGAGACGCCGGGACCCTCAGGGACACAGACTGACCGTTTCCTTGAAGATATCTCGGCAGACGAGTTGTCTACCAACACATCCGCAGACGAAACCAGCGACGGCAAGAACGCCCGACGTGAGTGTAACAGGAAGCATAACGAACAGCGTCGACGTCTCCGTGAGAGACTTCCCATACGGAACCTCACAGAGGCGCTCAACCAAGTTGAAAGCCGGGTGCATACTACCCCTGAACAGTGCCTCATGTCTATCACTACGATAGCACATCAGGCTCAGGGGATGCGCGCGTGAGAAGTCATCGCCAAGCTTGCGGAGGACGCCTACTTCATGAGAGCCGACCATGAAGCCACAAGCCGCAGTCCAGCCGACAATGGACGCAACCGTACTCGAGGAGAGCTACCGCAGAACCCCAACTGCACTAGGGCGTCGGCTGGAGGACCTTCTCAGGGTGGTCACAGCGCTGGTGGCGCTGGCGGCAGTCACGCTGTGGTGGCTCACGGCGACGCCGGCAGTGGAGGCAGCAACGGCGGGAGCTCCTCACACAGGGTTGGAAGGAGAGCCGGTGGCGGAGGCGACCGCGGAGGCCGAGGCCACGCAGACAGCCACGTCACCAGTGTCTCACGCGGCGGCTATGATGCTCGCCGCAGAATCGAAGAAATTTGACGCAAGAAATCCTCCACGGCAGGCGAGAACGACGGCTTCCCCGCCTTCTTTGCTCGACTTCGCAATCTGTTGCTCCCAGAGAAATTCAAGCCTCTGGGGATCACCAAGTATGATGTGAAGTAAGATCCAGTACAGTGTTTAAGATGCTACGCCCTCTCCATCGAGAATGCTGGTGGCAACAACAACACGAAGTGCCTCTACTTCCCTTTCTGCCTGGACCAAGCTCCACTTACATGGCTTGAGTCCCTCGAGAAGTACTCGATCGACAAGTGGGACCAGCTCAAGGAGCAGTTCACCAGCAACTTCGCGAGTGCCATGGGACGCTCGGGTACTCGCATGGACCTGGCCATGGTGAAGCAGGAACAGGGCGAGACTTTGCGCAAGTACATGCGACGCTTTTTCGACAAGCGCACCACTGTAGTCGATGTTACCGACAAGGAAGTCATCGACCTTTTCCAAGACGGTCTCTACCACCGTCGCACCTTCAAAGACTTTGGTCGCTGCCGCCCGAGCTCCATTACCAAGCTCAAAGACATGATTACTTCATGGGCTGACGAAGAAGACAAGGCGAACGCTAAGTATGACACCATTCGCGGCAAGAGCAAGCAAAATGTGGGCGGCAGCAACAACAACAACCTGGATCAAGGCGGTCGCAACAACAACTACTCGGGTCCTAATCGTAAGTGCAAGACAGACAACACAGTCGCGTCTATCCAGCACCCTACGAAAGACAACTCGAAAAAGACCTCTGGCAGCTTCAAAGACTTGCTGAAAGAGAGGTGCCCATGGCACCTGGAGGGCAACCACACTACCGAGCAGTGCTACCAACTCCGACGAGCACTCGAGGACTCTCCAGACCCACGGCCTCCTCACGACAAGAAAGGCAAGAAAAAAGTCGACGAAGGCCACAGCGACTTCCAAGAACCCGACAAGACGGTGAACGTCCTCTTTGGCGGACTACCCACCAAACGGTCTCAGAAGGCCACTCGACGGGAAGTCTTAAACATTGAACCAGCGGTTCCGACCCCTCTCCGGTGGTCAGAGGTACCCATCACCTTCTCTCGCGCGGATCAATGGACAAGCTTCTCGGAACCAGGACGTTTTCCTCTCGTCCTGAAGTCGGTAGTCGCGGACTCCAGACTCAACAAGGTACTCATCGACGGTGGGAGCGGGCTCAACGTCCTTTTCACCAAGACCTTGAAGAAGATGAAGCTCGACATCACTCACATGCTCACCAAGAGCACATCGCCTTTCTACGGTATCGTCCCCGGGAACGCGACTATTCCACTGGGCTCAGTGGTCCTGCCACTTACCTTCGGGGAAACCAGAGAAAACTACCGCACCGAGTACATCAAGTTTGAAGTCGCAGACTTCGAGACTTCCTACCATGCCATCCTCGGCAGACCAGCTATCGCCAAGTTCATGGCGGTACCCCACTATACATACTTGGTACTCAAGATGCCAAGTCCGGCCGGTGTACTCTCGCTACAAGGGGACATGAAGATATCCTTCGACTGTGACACAGAAGCTGTGGAACTCGCAGCCACCAACCAAGTACCAACACCATGATGGAGATCTATGTTGCGTCAAAGAAACTTGCCCCAAGTGAACTCGACATCCCAGAGAAGTCGGACAAGGCCAACAAACCTCAGCCATCCGAGGAAGTGCAAGTCAAAGCAATCGATCTCGGGACAGGTGACAGCAGCAAGACCACCATGATCGGGGTGGGTCTTGACCCGAAATAGGAAGACACACTCGTCAGCTTCCTTCGGGCTAACCGAGACATCTTCGCTTGGAAACCAGCGGACATGCCAGGAGTGCCCAGGAATCTGATCGAGCATTTACTCAACGTCGACCCTAAAGCTACCCCGAAACGACAACACCTCCGCCGTTTCGCCGATGACCGACGGAATGCCATCAAGAAGGAACTCGCCAAACTACTCGCGGCTGGCTTCATCAGAGAAGTCTTCCATCCTGAGTGGCTCACCAACCCTGTCCTCGTCCGCAAGAAGAACTCTAACGAGTGGAGGATGTGCATCAACTACACCAACCTCAACAAGCACTGCCCCAAGGACCCCTTCGGGTTGCCGCGGATAGATCAAGTTATCGACTCCACGACGGGCTGCGACCTGCTCTGCTTCCTCGACTGCTACTCCGGGTACCACCAGATTGCCATCAAGGAAGAAGACGAGGAGAAGACCGCGTTCATCACCCCATTCGGTGCCTACTGCTACACGACCATGTCGTTCGGGTTGAAGAACACCGGCGCCACCTACCAGCGAGCTATCCATGCCTATTTCAAGAGACAGCTCAACAAGAACGTCGAAGCCTACGTGGATGACGTGGTCGTAAGGACCAGAAACTCCGACACGCTCATTGCCGATCTTGAAGAGACTTTCGCATCCTTCCGAGAGTACCGCTGGAAGCTCAACCCGAACAAGTGCGTTTTTGGCGTACCGTCGGGAAAACTACTCGGCTTCATCATCAGCCACCGCGGCATCAAAGCCAACCCCAAGAAGATCTCCGCCATCACCAATATGAGAGCTCCCACCTGCATCAAAGATGTTCAGAAGCTTACCGGGTGCATGGCGGCCTTGAACAGATTCATCTCGAAACTTGGAGAACGGGGGCTACCCTTCTTCAAACTACTCAAGCAGCAAGAGAAGTTCATGTGGACTCCAGAGGCAGATCAAGCTCTCGCTCAGCTCAAAGATTTCCTATCCAAGCCCCCAGTCCTCACGGCTCCTCGCAAAAAGGAGCAGCTACTGCTCTACCTCGCTGCGACTACTCACGTGGTCAGTTCTGCCATCGTTGTCAAGCGGCAGGAAGACGGCCATGCCTACCCAGTCCAGTGACAAGTCTATTTCGTCAGTGAGGTCCTGTCGGAATCCAAAGCACGCAACCAACCAGTACAAAAGCTATTGTATGCAGTGCTCATTATCTCGCGAAAGCTACGACACTACTTCCAGGAGTACTCGGTCTCCGTCATCACCGACTACCCGCTCGGCGACATACTGCGGAACCAAGATGCTACTGGAAGAATCTCCAAGTGGGCAGTTGAGCTCGGCACCCTCAACATCGACTTCAAGACACGTACAACAATCAAGTCGCAAGCACTAGTCGACTTCATGGCAGAGTGGCGGGAGAATCAACTGCCAACTCCAACCGAGTGACCAGAGCATTGGGTGATGTACTTCGACGGCTCGCTCAAGCTCGAAGGCGCCACCGGTGCAGGGGTACTCTTGATCTCTCCAATGGGCGAACAACTCAAGTACGTCATGCAGATCTTTTGGAAGGTCTCAAACAACGAAGCTGAGTACGAAGCTCTACTACACTTGCTCTGCCTCGCAGCTTCCCTGGGCATTAAGCGACTACTAGTCTACGACGACTCTGCAGTGGTCATCAACCAAGTCAACAAGTCTTGGGACCACAATAAGGAGAACATGGACGCCTACTGCCTAGAAGTACGCAAGCTCGAGAACAAGTTCTATGGTGTCGAGTTCCACCATGTCGTCCGCGACAACAACGTTGCAGGGGACGTCCTATCGAAGCTTGGTTCTACTCGCGCTCAAGTTCCAGCGGGTGTCTTCGTCCACGAGCTTCACGCGCCATCCATCCCGGAGTCGGCGCCTACAACCACTGATCCAGCGCATCCGCCAGCTGGCCAGGAGGTCATGATGGTCGACGTGGACTGGCGACAACCCTTCATCGACTACATCCGTGAGCAGAAGGTTCCCTCGGACAAAAACTTGGCCGAGCAACTCATCCGTCGGGCCAAGTCCTACGTCCTAGTCAGGGACAAGCTATACAGGTGGGGCTCTACTTCTGGAGTACTTATGAAGTGCGTTCCCTGAGAAGAAGGCAAGGACATCTTGGAGGAGATACACAAAGGCGTCTGCGGCAACCACACATCTTCACGTTCGCTGGTCAGCAAGGCCTTCCGACGAGCTTTCTACTGGCCCACAGCTCTGGGTGATGCCGAGGAACTCGTCAGAAGGCACCAAGGGTGCCAATACTTTGCCAAGTAACAACATGTCTCGGCCTACAAGCTAGTCACCATACAACCAACCTGGCCTTTTGCCTGCTGGGGCCTCGACATGATTGGGCCTCTACCAACTGCGCCAGGAGGATTCAACAGAGTTCTGGTGGCCATCGACAAGTTCACCAAGTGGATCGAAGTCAAACCTGTCACCTGTCCCAAGGCCGACGGGGTACTCAACTTCTTGGATGAACTCGTGCATCACTACGGACTACCCCATCGCATCATCACAGACCTGGGCTCGAACTTCAACAATCACTAGTTCTGGGAGTACCGCGAGAACAGCGGGATCGACGTCCGGTATGTCTCAGTCGCCCATCCACGGGCCAATGGACAAGTCGAGCGCACCAACAGGATTATGCTCGACGCCCTCAAGAAGCGACTGCACGACGCTGCTAACACGAAAGGAGGAAAGTGGATCAAGGAACTTCCCAACGCTCTCTGGGGGTTGCGTACTCAACCCACCAAGCCAACAGGACAGTCACCCTATTTCCTGGTTTACGGCTCTGAAGCTATTCTACCCGCCGACGTCATGTGGGAGTCGCCGGCAGTAGAGCAATACGACGAAGTATCCGAAGATAGCAGACGAGTTGACATCGATGGACTCGAAGAAGCTCGCTGCGCTGCCCTCGTCCAGTCAGCAAGATACCTAGAAGGTATCCAACGCTACCACGATCGCAACGTCAAGGAACGCTCCTTCAATGTTGGCGATCTCGTCCTCCGCCGCATTCAGAACACGGAAGGACTGCACAAGCTCAGCTCGCCATGGGAAGGTCCCTTCACAGTTGCAAAGGTGACGGGACCAGGCTCGTATCGCCTCCACACGCTTGAAGGTGAAGACATCAGCAAGTCGTGGAACGTCGACAAGCTCTGTTGGTTCTATGCATAGTCTCTGGACTACTCTTGGGGCTCACATCTATACAACTACTCCTGAATCCTTCGCTGTAAGCGGTCTTCTGCTCCGGGCACTAGTCTCCAAACTACTCTACTCAGAGATCCAGCGTTAACGGCTACTAACGGGACTCGGGCTGCTTAGAGTGTCAAGGACTCTAGCAGCGGTCTATCAAGAGACCATGTACTTCAAGATCCAGTCTATACGGCTACTAACGGATCTACTGATGTAAGCGGCTATACGCCCTAGCACTACTCTAGCCGTAGGCGGCCTCCGGGTCCTGGCAACTTCACTTGTAAACATCCCTGGCCATCCAGGTGTATTTTTTCAGTAATAAAGTTCGACTCTTGCCTCAACTTATTTACTGTGTCTCCCTCAACGGGTCTACTACCGAGTACTACTACTCGCGACAACTCCACAGATGGGCATTCCGCATACAACATCGCGACAACGAGTACTCATTTGATGGAAGCTTATTCACTAACACTTAAACAAGTTCATTACAGCTTTGTTTATATACAACTGCTGCTACAAGCTAATCCTACAGGCTAACTACTGGTGATTCAGCTTCTCAGCGACTTGCTCCGCAATCGGCGCCATCTGCTCCAACAGCTCGGTGTACTGCTCATTTGTGCAATTGGCGGCTAGTCCACCCGCGACTACCTCCATCGGAGCCTTGGGGAAGTATGACTTCATGAACTCCAAGACCTGGTTCAGGATGGACTTC
Organism: Cenchrus americanus; assembly: GCA_947561735.1. NCBI lineage: Eukaryota > Viridiplantae > Streptophyta > Magnoliopsida > Poales > Poaceae > Cenchrus > Cenchrus americanus. The sequence goes on along the minus strand of OX387244.1, from coordinate 48,650,308 downwards.
GCCAAATGCTTAACATATGTAGCCAGGCGTCCGGGGGCTTCCTTCAGCCGGTCAACCAGAGGGGCTATCTTCGGCCCACCCGGGTGTGGCACCAGTAGCCTCGCAATCGGGAGCGCGGCTTCTTCGAGTTCCTTGAGCTGCCCCCGCAACTTCTCGCAGTCTTCATTCAACTTCTGCAGAGATTTATAGCAGTTGACAAGGTCACAATCCGAGGCGATCTGAAGCTCCATGTGCATATTACACTCATGGGCCAGCTGCTTATAATCGTACTCAAGTACCTCGCGGGCATCCTTCTCTCGGTAGAAGAGATTCTTTATATCGACTTCGGATGCCTTCAGCTGTTCCACTAGGGCCTCAAGATCTGCAAACAACTCAAAGTGAGATGTCAGACTACTACAGGGTACCCACAATAAGTACTCGACAAGATGGCATCGGCTTACCTTTGTTCTTTTGGCGCAGCCGCTTGTTCTTGCGGACCAGCTCATCGCTCTTCGCCTGCATATCCTGTACTTCATTGTGGTACTGGGCGAAGGCGCCATCAAGCTTGGACTGGAGCATGGCGGAGTGCTTCCTGGCCTTAGCGAGTTCTTTCTCCAATGTCTCTGCCCGGAGCACCGTATCACCATACCCCTGGAGCATATTGGACTTTTGTTGGGATCTCTCCACGACATCCTACAGAAGGCAACAATTATTCGGGTACTCACATCCAAAAGATTTCGACTACTCAGGAGCTACTGATACATACCTTCATCCATTGCTCAGCCCGCCGCATCGATTCCAAGTTGCGGGCTACCGTCTCCGGGCTGATAAGGTCATCCGCCAGAAGCTCAAGTCCATCACGACTAGTCGTGGCGGCCTCAGACATCGGCGCCGAACGGATCAGCTCCGCATCTTAGATTTCCGGCGAGCGGACGACTACCTCCAGGCTCGCCTCCGGTAGTGCATCGCTACGCAACTCTTCAGCCACCCCGGGGGCTGCTATCTCCGCCGGTTCAGTTGCTGCTCCGGTGGCCACCTCGGTTTCCGGCACAACACCTTCAACCGGCACAGCCTCGGGGATGGTGCTTCCCTCGACTTCTGCCCCTGCCAACACAAGACATACGAGATCAGTTCCCTGGTGGCTCTGACTACTACTCGAGGAAGGCTGCATTACTGCAGCGTATTCACCTTCTACTACGCTGGCTTTCGGCAGCGTAGCCTCCGCGACCGGTGTCAATATCTCGGCCTGAGGGAGGGGAGCGGACTTCTCAGCAGCAGGTGCGAAAACTTCTTCAGTCGCCGCCGTGCTGGGTTCATCTCCTTGCCAGGATAAGTCAGTCGGTTTCCTGCCCAATACAAAATTGGTGGTCAACCAAAGTAAGACTACCAAGCTACAAGTACTACTCGGGAAAAGTCTTCACTTACAAGCTAGACCGGACAACAGTCACAGTCGGAGCGCCAAGTATGCTGACAATGTCTACAAGCCTGGCTTCGGCGGGCGTTTCCTCTTCAACTTGAGCCACTGTCGGTTCTTCAGCACCAGCAGTCGCGCTCGGTTCTGGCCTGCTCTCCACGGTCGGCGCCTGCGGCTCGACAACTCTAGTCGACCGCTGTGTCATTTGCGACACAAGTTTTTCTACGGCGGGGGCTGGGCTGCGGCTTCTCTCAGCCGGCTCGCCCACCGTCTCCTAGTCGTCTCCTTCCCCTTGGTCAACGGGGTCGGATGGTGGAATCTCCTGCGAGAACCCAGAATTCAATTGTCAACATACACAATACTGCAAGACAAGTACTCGACTACTCTACTCGAGGAGCTTACCTCTTGAGACGTAGTTCAGTGACCTTCAATTTCTTGGCGACGCGCTTGCGTGCCACATTGCGCGGCCTCCTCGGTGGCGCAGGGAGACTAGCCTCCACGCTAGTCGGAGGATCATCGATGAGGGGCACATTGGGCAGTCCAAGACGGCTAAACCTGGACCGCAGCTGGAACCGCTCCTGAAGCGTCTCCCCGTCCCCCTCGTCGGACGTGTCTTCAATGGTGACGGTGTCTTCACCCTCGCCGACTTCATGGCGCTCCTTGCCGTTGCCCTCCTCTGGAATTCCACAAGTCGAGGAGGGGAAGCTGGGTCGGAGACAAACTTCGTCAGATCATCCCGCATCAAACAGTTTGGGTGAGCTCGACTACTATAATGCAATGAGTATTCAAAGACATAAGTTCGGCTACCAACCTTGTTTGGTGGACGATCCGCAGAGTACTAGGGGACTAGGCAGGGTGTGTATGGTGGCATATCTTTGAAGATCCTACCTATCCCCTTGATGATGTTGTTGACGCAAAATCTGCACCTCACGCCAAGCACACAGCAAGCCGAACAAGCTAGCTTCACACGCGAAGAGATCACGAGACGTGCCAGTCAATTTTCCCTGAAAATTAACAAAAAGACAAAGTAGTTAAATTCCAAAGTTTGGAACTTGCCGGGTGGTACCAGACAGTTCCATATTTACGGCTAGAGAGCCAAGTGAGATGACATATAGCTATAAAGAGCTATCTGCCAATGAACTGAAACCATTCGGGAGCTTTAAAGTGTAAAAAGTAACACAGCCGAATAAATGACGTAAGCATGACGGTAGATCAGTCTTTATTTGGATAAAGATGCATGTGCACAAGGCCATGACCGATCCCCGTGGTAAACAACATTAAATAATAAATGAAGTAAAAGCACGAACATAAATATGTAATAAACAAGCATGCATAGGTCCAAAGCACTAGTCTACCGCATGTCTAGGTACTTTAAGACTCATTGGGTACGATACCAAGCAAATCTATCCACCGCATGATACAACTTGCTTGAGATCGCACCACCTTCCACAAACAGATCTATCCACCGCATGATATGATCTAAATATGGAAAGCTAAAAGCATACAATATTTAAAGCATGTATTATGAACGTGTTTTACTCATGAAAGCATAACCGAACACGGCTGAACAGCCGATTCGGGGTCCATGAAGAAGGAACGAACATTACCAAGCAAGATAAATCTATCAGATTGGATTGAAATCTAATCCACCAGATGATTAGCTCCAAAACAACCCAAAAACTCGCATCTACCGCATGATACCCAGCTCTTTCAAGATTTATACAAGTTTTGGCAAGCTTGAACCCGCAACACGTAACAACCTAGATCGACTCGGTTTCGGCTATCAAGGAGCATGTGATCCACGTGTTATTTAAGCCAAGGGTACGAACTCGATTCGCATAAGGATCATCAAAAGGGATAAAGCCGATCCAAACCCATCTAGATTGGGCAAAGAAGTGTTACATGAATTTAAACATAAAGCAAAAACTCAAAGCAACACGGGGTAACTTAATGAATCTATTGAATCTTGCCAAAATTCAATAGAGCCGATAACTAGCTTCAAGCTAGATCTTAGCCTACCGCATGGCTCGTGACCTAACAAGAAACCCTCTTGAACCAAGCTTGAATCTACCGCATGACACTAAGCATGGTAACAAGACTACTTGCATCAAATCTAAATCCACCGCATGATACTAGACATGATACAAGGTTGCCGGTACTCACGGAGGTCGACAGATCGATGAACCCTCTCGAAGAACTCGACGACACGACAAAGGACTCTAGGGTTTGGCGCAAAGCCGGTTTGTATTGAGAATGATTTCGAATGTCTGTTACATACACTCAGGGTTCATATTTATACCCTGCTAAGCATGACCTCGAATGGATTCGATACCTAATTTATCTCTAAGCGCGATCGCTTATCCATCCATTCGTCCTTTCTGCTCGGGCCACGTCACCATATAATCCCGTAAAATCAGCTCAACAGTTTCCTTGCCGAACGGAAGCAAATAGCCGACCGCGGATTCTTCTGCCGAATGCATCTGAAGAAACCTTCGTTCCGCCGGACGGATTTCTCACCGAGTTGGACCCACAAGTCAGACTCCTTACCAAATTTTGGTGTTAACATATGCCCCTTCAATTACGGGATAAAAGTGATTTTATTCTGGAATTGACTCCAGCCACCAACGTCTTCAAATTGAATCTGTTCAACACCCGTTCTCTCTCTTCGCAATCCGTCGGAGTCTTCACCTAGATCCAAACCCTAGATCACCTTTTCTGAGCTCAAATCCCCAATGGCGGCTCAAAATCAAGCTGCTCAGGTAAATTCCTCCACCATAAGCTTCATTCGGCATTCAGAATTTCAATTTTTACCTGAGATTTCTTCTCCGCTTTCCCTCAGGAGCTTTCCACCGAGCTTTTGATCCGCACTGAGGTCAATTCAAGATCCTACTTCCTTGGTCCTGTGGGAGTTTCTGATCCTCGCGAATTCATCACCGCCGAATCCCAAAGGATCCCCTTCAAAGCGGCTTTAACTAAGTCTCCCCTGTGGCAGGATGCTTTCAAGAACTGGCCCTTGCCCCCAATTGCAGGCTGGAGGAATTGGTACAAAAGAATTCTTGCGGATAAGAGTGCCAGGACCCAAAACTGGGATACCCTCCGTATTGCTCAATGCTTGGAGTTGTCTTTGGCCGAGACCCCCAAAAACGAAGACCTCTTGATAGTGGCTTGCCACTTCTGGTCAAATGGCGTCAACGCCTTCCTTTTTGGTCACGGCCCAATGTCCCCAACTTTGGCCGATGTATACATGATCACCGGCCTTGACATTCCAGGATCTGTTCACCCCTGGGATTTCAAAGGTTCCACAAGACAAACAGGAGTGAAACCAGGGAGCGGATATAAAAATTATATCCAGAATCATATGAAAGATGGCCCCCTTGGCGAAGTTGAATACAGGGCGTTCTTGAACATGTGGCTGTGCAGGTTCATCTTCTGTGGTAAAGCCAATGAGCCTACTCTGAATCATATTGCATTGGCTACACACTTAGCCAATGGTAATCGCCTTCCCCTTGGAAAATACCTCCTGGGTAGTGTATACCACATGCTTCATCAAACTGTCACCCAAATGTAGACCAGCCAGAGGATAGCATGTGTCAATGGCCCTTGGTGGTTTGTACAAATGTGGCTGCAACTGCACATGCACCAGATTGTTGGTGTTGATCTCAACACCCGGTTCTTCCCTTCATCCAACTATCATGAAGGGGAAACTCAAGTCACCAGAGGATGCCACACCTATGGAGAAGCTGCTTCAACCATTCCCATCAAGCAGAATGTCAGCCAACTCTTCGAGCTCTTCTTCAAAGGCTTCCCAAACCCTCTCTGGCTTCCTTATTTGGATAATGACAATTTAACTCTCCCTTGTGAGTTCTCCTTTGAAGCTGAACGCAAAGATGGAAGATTTCTGGAAATCCTCAACATCCTCATCCATCCATGCATTCTGCCAGCTGAATTCAGTGGAGGGAGGCTAAACCACAGTACTTATGAATACTATCAGCCCAACATGATGGCTCGGAAACTTGGATGTGGCCAGATGCCCCCGAGACTGTTTCTGCATGAATTCCTCAAGCCCAGAGAGGAAATCAAAGAACTTACTCAAACCAGCAGGGTTTTTCAGTATGTATGCAGTCCAACTGTTTACACCTGACCCTTCACACCCACAACAGTAGCTCACCCCACCTTCAACTCCTGGTGGCAAGAATTCCATGACCATATTTTCAGCGAGCCTGTCCATTCATTTTGTATAGAACGGATGCCTGATTTTCAAGCAACTTCAGAGGTAATCATGATTATCCCTTTCCTCAAATCTGGCATTTCTTCCTTTAACCATGTTCTTGATTTTCTTTTTCTTTTTACCCACAGAACACAGTGCCTGCCCCTCTAGCCAGGGATATCGCTGACAATGTAGTAGGCCCAATCTCAGCATTGGGATTTAGATCACCAACCCTGGCTCAATTAATGGCTAGGTATGCTACAACAGATCCAACTCTGTCCAGTATTACTGCTGACAAGAGGCAAGGCCTGTCTCTGATTGCACCTTCAAATGCTAAGAGGAGAAGAACCATCAAGAAAGTCCTTATTGAGGTAAAATTCCTTCTTTCTTGATCACAGGATTACTCCTTTCTGATAAATCTCGTCTTGTGCGATTTCAGACTAAAATCCAGCAATCCTCAGCTTCAGAACCTGCCAATGCTACATCCACTGGTATGACTTTTATTACTCCTTCCTCAAAGACCAACACTGGAATTCATCCTTAATCTGGTATTTTCAGAGGATACAATGGTGGATCAACTTGTAGATGTCCCTGTCTCTCAACATGCAAGTCCACCCAGGGCTGAGCCATCTGTCCGGGTAGAGATCTCATCTTCATCAGGGACTCAATCACCCCCTGCTCAGACAGAGACACCAACCTCGCCAGAGATAAACTTCCCCATCCAACCAGAGCCTTCAAGTCCTCCAAGGGCTCAATCACCCACTGGCCAGGCAGAAACATCAACCTTAGCAGAGGTGAATCCACTTCCTCTCCAGCCAGAAGCTTCAGAGTTGCCAGAGGCTGTATCACTCTCTCACACAGAAGCTTCAGCTTTGCCACGAGCACCCCTTTCACCAGTGGCCCCAGAAATCTCCCCTGAAACTGAACAAAACCCTGTCCCAGTTCAGGAAGTCAGACATGAGGTAATCATTTGCACTTAATCCTGTTATCTTTTATTTCCCAATACCCCTGACTCGGCAATACTACCCTCTCAGGATCAGGCTCCGTCATCATCAAACCCACCAATGGGGAACAATCCAATTCCTGAGACGAGGGAAAGGATGCCTCAAGCCTTATCAGAGGAAGTGCAAGAAAAGCTCAAGGAAATTTTTGCCTGGCTGCAAAGAGAGGCTCGAGATCAGATCAGAGACCTTGATTATTTCGAGGACATGCTTAGACCCATCAGCCAAGAACTTCCTGAGGATGTCAGGGCCTCACATGAACCCATCTCTGGCCTTGATGTTCATTATGTAGCCATAAGACGAGATCTGAGGAATGTATCTTCCCGTCCGGTTGTTGAACAGAAGAAAGCTAAAGCTGAAAAAGCCGTAAAGGGAGCACAATCTCAGACTGAGAGTCACAAAGGGACATTGGCCAATCTGCGAGCTGCTCGTGAGTTGAAAATCGCCGTAAAGGCCGCACCGGAGAGCGGCCGAAAAGCTTATCAGTAGAAATAGAAGCTGATGACAGGAAGATAGCCGAACTTCCTGGACTGATAGAGAAAATCCAAGAGGAAGCGACATCGGCCATAGCTGAGGTGAACCAATGTGATGCAGAACTCACCATCTTGTCTGACGCCCAGAAAGATTATCAAGAACGGATGGAGAACATCCACCAGACAACATCGAACGCCTCCAATGTAATTGCAAAGTATTTAAACATTTAGATGTATTGATCGATGTATAACCGAACTGGTCGTCCTTGCAACATTTGCTCTTGCAATTTTATTTTCCTTTTCCTCTGCACGTCCTTAATTGCAACGCTGAACGACCCATTCGGTAATCAATAGCCAAAAAGTGCCAATACCCGAACGGCACCTTAACTTCCTTTTAGCCGAGCCAGTCAACCGAATACGACTCAGCCTTGAACTCCAAACGACCCGACGGTGGATCGGTCAAGGAAACCTCTCCACCTTCCAAGTTTCTTGGGATATGCGCCACAATCTAGAGCCACGACCTGAGGCCACGATCTATCTCGCCAGGCCTATAAATGAAAACCGTAGGTGCCCCCAGCTCTCCACCAAGCCTTTAGCTCTCAAATCTTCGCCAATCTCAAGTCTTCTTTTTCCAATCAGCGCAAATCCCAGAAGCATGGCGAGGAGCAACAACCGGCGCCGCGCCGCTGACGAGGCGGAGGGGAGTCGCGCCAGTGCGCGTCGGAGGCAATGATCGTCAACTTTTCTTTTACGATTCATCTTCGATTCCCTTTCGTTTTTGACGATCATCTCTCGTTTCAGGCTTATTCAATGGACCCATCTTCTCGCGCCGGCCGGTCGGCCCCTGCCGACGACTCCTCGAGTCGACCGCTACTCCCCCGTGCCCTACGGGGAACTCGATGCTCTCCGCTTCAAGGCGGAGCTGGAGGTGGCCCAGCGCGAACTGGAAGATGTCTCCAAAAAGGCTGGCATATCCGAATTGGAGTGGGAAGACCAGTGCAAGCAGCTGCTGGTGACCATCGACGGTACGGCTCTGAAACCGCTCCTTAATCCAATCCGGCTTTTGATACTGATCACCTTTATCTTGTATTTTGCAGCCCGTGACGCCGAGCTCAACCAGCTGAAAACGATGGTGGAGCAATTGGCCGACAAAGTGAACGCCCGCGGAGACACGCCGGCGGAGCGCCTTGCCGCGGTGGAGCACCGCGTGGACGAAGTGGCCACCCACGGCATCCGCTTGGGCACCACTTTGGGCCTGGCCGCCATGGCGACGCACACCGACGTTGACTACTCCGTCAGGCCGCGCGGCTTCCGGGGCGGCGCACCAGAAGACATCGAGGAGATCGAGATCATCTTGGAGCGCCTCGACGGCCACGGCGATGCCATTGCCGAACTCACTCATCCCCAGTCTGTGTTAAACAGGCTCTTTGACTAGATTGTATCAGGGATGTTTGATATCGGCAATAAATAAAGAACTTTTGATTTCCGTGCTTGTACTGCGATGATTTTTCTGTGTTTGCATCTGTGAATCTTGTTTCCCCCTGAATTTATTTGGGAACTCGTTTGAGCCGAACACGCGAGAACAGATGCTCCTTGGCGCAAAATCCACAGAAAATCCTTGATTCGGCAATCCGTAGGCACTGTTCAAACGAAAACCCTTCGCATCCGGGAAGAAAACCCTGCCGTTTGTATTCCAATAATGCACGCCGCCGCTCATCACTCCCAACGCACTCTCTCGGTCAATAAAATAGTCCGCCGAGATGCCCCCGCAAATCCACTCGCACACTCATCCATCACTTCTCATCTTCTCCTCTCGTCCTCGCAGGAAAAAACCCCAAGGCCATGGACAAAGGCAAGCGCCCCGGGGGGCAGGCACCGAAGAAACGCACGATTCGAGAGTGAGTTTTCCTTTGATTTGCTCCTTGTTTTCTCATGTAGTCTCGCGTTTTACCTCCTCTCTACCTTTCCTCTTTCGGCCTTGATCCGCTTCCCTGAGGAAATCATCGGGACCGAAGACATGCCTGAGTACATCTCCTCTGATTCTTCCCTTGAAGCAGAGGACGCCACGCCCGAGCAGAGAACCAGCCATCAACTGCGCCGCCGCGTTCGGCACCTGGAGCATGACCTCAGGGACATCACCGCTCGTTGCCAGGCCGAGCGCGAGCGTCGCATGGCTTTGGAGGCATTAGTGGGAGGTAAATGTCTCTAACTCCTTCTTGACTCCGTGTTCACATCTGGATCTTTGCCCCTACTGACCACTCCTCTGTCTCAGATGTCTCTGATAGGTACAATAACCTGAAAGCGGCTTAGGACAGCTTGGTGGAGGCAGCAAATCATGGTCACCCCCATGCATTCCAAGTTGCCGTCACGGTGGTCCCGGAGCAACGAAGAGGGAGCACCGAAGAAGCAAAGAAAAGATTGAATCATACTTTCACTTCTTACGCCGGGCCTTCGCTTCCCGCCTCCTCGAAGTCCCGATCACCGGGGTTGTTGGATGTAAACTCGCAAGAAGCGCTTGTAATGTAGTTTCGTGCTAAGGGCAATGCATCTAAGCACCGGCCATTCCCTCTCGTTTGGGGATTTTGTTCGAAGGCGGCCTCGTTCTTGAGCGCCGGCTATTCCCCGTATCGGATGCATGTAATCCCAATGCGGTGATCACCGATCGATTTCAATACTAGGATAATATTTCTTCAAATATCTTCCATTTATTGCGAGCGGAAAATTCTTCTCCTAGTAAAGTTTTCAACATGTAGGCATTACAAGGGACGCATCCGACCACTCGAAAGGGTCCTTCCCGCTTAGGAGACCATTTACCGAATTCACTGTATTTGGTTCCAATCGGCAGTAACGCTTTCCAAACCAAATCCCCTTCTGCAAACTGCCTAACTTTTACTTTCTTGTTATAATACTTAGCAACCCGCAGCTTATTCTTTTCGATATTTTCCAGGGCCCTAAGACGGATCATGTGCAAATCTTCTAGCTCATCCATCATTAAGCCACTGTAATCTTTGGAGCTTAAATATTTCTGCAAAATCACTCTCCTAGAATCTGATTGTACTTCCCAAGGTAAAACCGCATGGTGTCCATAAACCAATTCATAAGGAGATGTTTTCGTAGCTCCATGAGGGGCCATCCGGTAAGCCCATAACGCTTCACTGAGCACCGAATGCCACCTCCTAGGCTTCTGGTCGATCTTCTTTTGTATAAGCTTGATCATGATCTTATTAGAAGCCTCTGCCTGACCATTAGCTTGGGCATAATAGGGAGAAGAATTAAACAATTTGATCCCCATGCTTTCGGCAAACTCCCTGAACTCCAAGGACACGAATTGGGCTCCTTGATCAGTTGTGATTGTTTGAGGGATTCCAAACCGATAAATGATGTGTTCCTTGACAAATTCAACCATGTTTTCCGACGTCACCTTCTTCAGTGGAATTGCCTCAACCCATTTAGTAAAATAATCCGTAGCCAAAAGCACAAACTTATGCCCCTTGCTAGATGGTGGATTAATCTGCCAATCAAGTCTATACCCCGGCCCCGAATGGCCATGGCTTGATAATGGGATTTAATGCCGATGCAGAACTCTTTGAATATTTCCAAACCTCCTCGGCGGTCTTGGCATCCCTTGTAATACTCAAAGCAGTCCTCCAATATCGTCGGCCAAAAGCACCCAGCTTGCCTGATAACCCATTTCATGCGGTAGGCCGATTGGTGTGCTCCACATATCCCATTATGTACTTCACTCGTCATCCTTTTAGCTTCCTCTGGACCCAGGCATCGTAACAACACCCCGTCTAACGATTTGTAAAACAAATTATCATCTAGAAGAACAAACTTTATGGCCTTGTACCTGAGCTTCCTAGAGACTTTTCGGGATGGATCTTTCAAATAGTCAACGATCTCTTTTCTCCAATCATCTTCCGCAAGATCCATTCCCAGCGCATATATGTCCGTGGCAGACACCTCTTGATTCTCTTTATAACCGGAAGCGCTCTGCGCCAACCTGTTCGCCTCTTCATTATGTTCCCTAGGAATATGTTGTAGAGTCACCAACGGAAAGCTCTTCAAGATCTCCCTGCATTCTTCGTAGTAACTCCTCAGCACTTCACTTTTACATTCGTATTGGTCATTTTATTGCTTTATTACCAATTCTGAATCTCCATAAACCTCAACCGAAACGGCCCCGGCTTCTCTCAAATATTGAAGCCCTCGAAGCAATGCCTCGTACTCAGCCTGATTGTTTGTAACAGTGGGCTATATAGGGATAGCAAACTCGAACATCTCACCCCTGGGCGAAATCAACAGAATCCCTACTCCCCCACCTTTACCACATGATGACCCATCAAAAAATAAAGCCCAAGGAGTAATTTCAAGCAAATCAATTGATGGATCACGATGTTCAGTTATAAAATCGGCAATGATCTGACCTTTAATAGCTTTTGCCGATTCGAACTTTAATTCAAACTCTGATAAAGCCAAGATCCACTTGCCAATCCTGCCATTCAAAATTGGCATAGATAACATGTGTTATATTACATCGAACTTAGAATATACAATGCATTCGACATTCAACAAGTAGTGCCGAAACTTTGTACACGAGTAGTACACGCACAGGCACAGTTTCTCTGCAGTCGAATACCTGGTTTCAGGGTCAAGTAATTTTCGACTAAGATACGCTACTACCCGCTCCTTTCCTTTGAATTCTTGAATAAGGGCCGATCCAATGGTTTGGGTATCAGCCGCCACGTACAACTTGAAAGGCTTATCCAATCGTGGAGGGACCAGATCGGTGGCTCCTTCATATATTGCTTGATCTCGTCAAAAGCCTTTTGTTGTTCGTCGCCCCACGTGAACTTCTGATCTTTCTTAAGTTTCAGCAATGGAGAAAACGGCAAAACCTTTTGTGACAGATTTGAGATGAATCTCCTTACAAAATTAATTTTGCCGAGCAGTGATTGCAACTCTTTGAGATTAGTTGGAGGGACAACTTCATCAATGGCCTTCATGCTTTTCTTGCCGACTTCAATCCCCCCTTCGTGGACCAAGAACCCCAAGAACTCTCCAGCTGATACCCCAAAAGCGCACTTGTTTGGATTCATCTTCAAACCATGCTTTCGGGTGCATTCCAAGGTTCTTTTCACGTCTTCCAAATGTGTGTCATGATTCAAAGACTTGATCACGACGTCATCAATGTAAATTTCGACAATTTTGCCGATCAACTCATGAAAGATGTAATTCATGGCTCGCTGATAAGTTGCACCGCATTCTTCAACCCAAATGTCATGACTATCCATTCAAACGAGCCTATATGACCAGGACATCCGAAGGTCGTCTTTGATATATCCTCTATTGCCATATAAATTTGGTTATATCCCGCATTGCCATCCATGAAACCGATGACTTTGTGTCCAAGCGGCGGCGTCAACCAACAAATCGGCAACGGCATGGGGTAACCATCCATAGGAGTAGCTCTGTTTAAATCCCTGAAATCTATACAAACCCTCATCTTTCCATTTTTCTTGTAGACAGGGACAATATTAGAGATCCACTCCGCATATCTGCATGGCCGAACGAAGTTTGCATCAAGTAATCTTTCAACTTCTTTCTTCACATCGGCCAATACTTCATCTATGTAGATTTTCCGGGGAGGTTGCTTGTATGGTTTAAAACCAGATTTGATTGGCAACCGATGCTCAACAATGGAACGGTCCAGTCCAGGCATCTCTGAATAATCCCAAGCGAAGCAATCTTTATATTCCTTAAGCAACTTGATCAATTCCTCCCTGAAGTCTGATTGCAAGTTTGCGCTGATAAATGTCGGCCTTGGTTTGTCACCGCTTCCAATGTCAACTTCCTCCAATTTATCGGCCGACATGAATCCTCGTCCCAACTTGCCGTCAGTGCCATCGACGGGGTTATCCATTAAAAATTGCTATAAGAGCCGACTGCTTGAATCGGCTGTTGATCGCTGCTGACAGGCTCAACAGGACCTTCTCCCCAGTCTTTTCCTGAGAAACAGTCAATACCTTGGTATTCCCAGAAAGCTGGTTCCACATTTGCAACGCTCACGGAGTCATCTGCTTGGACCACCTCAATATCGTCATCTACCCATTGGATGAGCTGCTGATGCATGGTAGATGGGACGCAGCAGTTGGCATGAATCCAGTCCCGTCCAAGCAGTAGGCTGTAGGCTCCTTTACCTTCGATGACAAAGAAGGTTGTGAGCAGTGTTTTGGACCCGATCATTAGATCCACGTGGGCGCATCCCTTGGTATCTGAAGGATTCCCGGCGAAATCGTTCAGTATTATGCTTGTAGGTGTCAAGTCGCCAGGGCCCATGCCAAGTTTTCTGAAAGTGGTGTACGGCATTACATTGACCGCCGCTCCACCGTCGACAAACATCTTGGTCAATGGCTTGCCATTGACATATCCTTTCAAGTATAGCAGCATCATGTGTCGATTTTTGGCCGGTTTGTCGAAGAAGTCTTGCTTGGCTATCACCAGCTGCGCCATCAGTCCCTCAAGCTGCTCATCGTCCAGGGACGCTTCTTCCTGCACGACCTGATTAGCAGGAGCCATAAATTCATTCGGCAGAAAATATACCATACATGCTAGCGCCGAGCGGTTTGACCCTTCAGGTTTATCCTTTGGACGCCACACCTCCCTTGTCTGGACCTCTGCCTGCCTCAGTTCGCGGTTCCTCAAGCGCTGAACCCTCCTTTTCTGACTCTTTCTTAGGCCAGGCGGGCACCATTGCCCCTTCTGGCAGACGTACTCGTCCTCGTCTTCCTCCTGATCAGCCCATCTCAAATCGGCTTGTCTCTTCCTGGGACGATCAATGATTTTAATTTTTTGACGCCGATCCTCGCTAGGATGTATCCTTCCAATTCTTTCATGGACGGATCGGCGATTGGCAGTTTCCTGCCTATACTCAAAGTACCTATCGCCGCACTCGGGCGCGTTTCTCGGCCGTGGGAAGCTTCAACCCTTCGTTCCGGCGGTGCACGAAGAATGCGCACCCCCCGGTGTGCGCGCTCCCGCTCGCGCGTATATTGCTCCGCATCTCTCTCCGCGCGCTTCCTCTTCGGCCCCGCGCCTCTCCTCCTCGTGCTTTCGTTTCGGTAGCGCTCTTTCTCCGGTGGCGCCGCCACTTGTTGAGGAGGATGCGCGTAGTCACCCCGGGTTTGGCCCCGGACGATTCCCCAATCTCGATATGGCTCTTGAGAACGCGGGGGGCTTCACCATGCACCGCTCCAAGGTCACTTGACGTTCGGGTCTCTTGCTCCATCCTCGCCTTGCCCCGGGCCGAAGTCAAGACCTTGACCTTGCCCTTCTCCTCGCTTTGTCACCATGTTGACGGAAAAGCTTATCATGTTCTGGGGAAAAGGGTGGCCGTCCAGTTTCATCTTGTTATCAAACTTGAGATGTCCCTCCTGGATAGCTCTCTGGATCCTCATCCTGAAGACCTGCAGTCATTGATGGAGTGAGAATTCCTGTCATGGAAGCCGCAGTAACGTTTCTCCTTTACTCCATCGGGCCGAAGCATGGAATGCCCTTCAGGCAATTTGATTCGGCCTTCCTTCACCAGGAACTCAAACAACTTATCAGCTTTAGTGACGTCGAAATTGTAGGTGCCTTTAGTCTGTTTGACCCAGCGCTGATTCTTGGTCAATGGTTCCTTCCCCCACATGATTTCGGCCGCAGCCACGTCCTGGTCATCATCAGAGTCCTCCATTTGGTCAGCCTTTTCCAGGAACTGATTGTAGATATCGGCTACGTCGTGCTGCTTGCCGAACCTGGCGTCTTTCTTAAAACCGTAAGCCTGGTTGCTCATCAACGACAGCTTTTGGGACGGTTGACCCGTGTTATCGAACTCCATGCCAAACGACTTTTCACGTACGGCCGGCAGCATCCCAGCGACGGTCATGTCGGCCAACTGATCCTCTGGCAGATTTAGCGAAAAACACATGCCCTTGATTTCCCTGAACCTCCTGAGGAGCTCCAAGGGCGTCTCACCGTGTCTCTGCTTCAGGGTAGCGAGGTCGATCAGCTTCTTTTCCATGCTACCACTGAAATAATGGGCGTGGAATTTCCGTTCCAGCTCCCTCCATGTGCTAACTAATTGGGGAGGCAAAGATGAAAACCACTGGAACGCCGCGCCCGTCAGTGACATGGGGAAGTACCTGACCCTGAACGCCTCTTCAGATGAGCACTCTCCAAGCTGCATCAGGTAGCGAGCAATATGCTCCACCGTGCTCGTGTCATCCTGCCCGGAAAACTTTGTAAATTCTGTCGGAGGCTTTACTCTTGGCGGCAGGATAACGTTGTAATACCACTCCGGGAACGGAGGCATGTAGGTAGGTCCCTGCATTTTAGGTTTGAGGCCGAATTGATTCTGCATCAAGTCGGCCATCTTCTGAGCCAGGATATCATCCTCCTGCACGCCCGTAGCTGGTCTGTAACCCGGATTTGGGAGAGCATCGATGGCGCCGTAGTTCATCACCTCGTGGTAGCCTCCGCCGTACAAATTCTTCTGCAGTCTGTTGCTAGCTGGGGCAATCCTGTAGCCGGAAGCAAGTGGGGCTCCCGACGAGCCGAATGCCAGCTCCCCGTACGTGGGCTGATACGGGTTCGGCTATTGCACGGGTTGACCCGCGCCGCCCCCGCGGAGGTGGCCGGACGGTTGCCCTCCCCGCGCGCCCGCAAGGGGGGCCGAACCGGCCGACCTCCGGCGCCTTGTGGAGGAGGCCGGGAAGGCTTGGCTTCCAACGCTCCGCGGAGGAGGAGGCTGGGCTGGCTGGCTCCGCAATGGCGGCTGAGAACTGGACTCACCCATCTCCACGGTGCCTCCTTGAAAGGGTGTTCGATTGAACACTTGCTCCATGCCTGGGCTGAAGACAGCCACCATCATCTGTTTGAACGCACCCATGAAAGCTCTATGATGCCTGCTTAGGATGTGATCCGCAACATCTCGAAACGCTTGCATGCATTCCTCCCTCTCCTGTTGGGTCGTAGCGCCACTCTCTCCTGGCAACAAAACCCTGGGCATCTCATTTTTTAAGTATGGAACGCCACTCCTGTTCTTTTTGAATGACAGCAAACACTTCTGTTGGAACTGATCCGCAGCATCCTGCAGCTGTTGCCGCTGTTCCGGAGAGAGGTCTTCGATGTTGACATCCATAATGTCCCTGATGTCAGGCATCTTGATTTTCGGCTATAGTCCCACCGAGCGTGCCAAAAAGTGTGTTGACGCAAAATCTGCACCTCGCGCCAAGCACTCATCAAGCCGAACAAGCTAGCTTCACACGTGAAGAGATCACGAGACGTGCCAGTCAATTTTTCCTGAAAATTAACAAAAAGACAAAGTAGTTAAATTCCAAAGTTTGGAACTTGCCGGGTGGTACCAGACAGTTCCATATTTACGACTAGAGAGCCAAGTGAGATGACATATAGCTATAAAGAGCTATCTGCCAACGAACTGAAACCATTCAGGAGCTTTAAAGTGTAAAAAGTAACACAGCCGAATAAATGACGTAAGCATGACGGTAGATCGGTCTTTATTTGGATAAAGATGCATGTGCGCAAGGCCATGACCGATCCCCGTGGTAAACAACATTAAATAATAAATGAAGTAAAAGCACGAACATAAATATGTAATAAACAAGCATGCATAGGTCCAAAGCACTAGTCTACCGCATGTCTAGGTACTTTAAGACTAGTCGGGTACGATACCAAGCAAATCTATCCACCGCATGATACAACTTGCTTGAGATCGCACCACCTTCCACAAACAGATCTATCCACCGCATGATACGATCTAAATATGGAAAGCTAAAAGCATACAATATTTAAAGCATGAATTATGAACGCGTTTTACTCATGAAAGCATAATCGAACACGGCTGAACAGCCGATTCGGGGTCCATGAAGAAGGAACGAACATTACCAAGCAAGATAAATCTATCGATTGGATTGAAATCTAATCCACTCGGATGATTAGCTCCAAAACAACCCAAAAACCTACATCTACCGCATGATACCCACTCTTTCAAGATTTATACAAGTTTTGGCAAGCTTGAACCCGCAACACGTAACAACCTAGATCGACTCGGTTTCGGCTATCAAGGAGCATGTGATCCACGTGTTATTTAAGCCAAGGGTACGAACTCGATTCGCATAAGGATCATCAAAAGGGATAAAGCCGATCCAAACCCATCTAGATTGGGCAAAGAAGTGTTATTTGAATTTAAACATAAAGCAACAACTCAGAGCAACACGGGGTAACTTAATGAACCTATTGAATCTTGCCAAAATTCAATAGAGCCGATAACTAGCTTCAAGCTAGATCTTAGCCTACCGCATGGCTCGTGACCTAACAAGAAACCCTCTTGAACCAAGCTTGAATCTACCGCATGACACTAAGCATGGTAAAAAGACTACTTGCATCAAATCTAAATCCACCGCATGATACTAGACATGATACAAGGTTGCCGGTACTCACGGAGGTCGACGGATCGATGAACCCTCTCGAAGAACTCGACGACATGACAAAGGACTCTAGGGTTTGGCGCAAAGCCGGTTTGTATTGAGAATGATTTCGAATGTCTGTTACATACACTCAGGGTTCATATTTATACCCTGCTAAGCATGACCTCGAATGGATTCGATACCTAATTTATCTCTAAGCGCGATCGCTTATCCATCCATTCGTCCTTTCTGCTCGGGCCACGTCACCATATAATCCCGCAAAATCAGCTCAACAGATTCCTTGCCGAACGGAAGCAAATAGCCGACCGCGGATTCTTCTGCCGAATGCATCTGAAGAAACCTTCCTTCCGCCGGACGGATTTCTCACCGAGTTGGACCCACAAGTCAGACTCCTTACCAAATTTTGGTGTTAACAGATGTCGTCATCGTCGACTTCATTACTGGGCATCCTCGACGTGTCGTCGTCGCCCGTATACTGGTGTGACGCCCCAGGTTTTTACTTAGCCTTAATCACCGGTCAACGGGTCAACAATGGTCAAACCATGGTCAACCTGGGCCCTCACCTCGAAAAACTCACTAACCCACCTAAACACACTTGTGGGGCCAACCCATGGTCAAAGGATGGTCAAACCCCTTGCCACTCTAGTGTCCCCAAGTGTCTGCTGGAACTTTTGCCGCGTTCTCCAAAATTCACCTAAACACTTAAAATTCTACCTTTATGAAAGTTGTAGATCTTGATGAGGGACACAACTTTCATGTAGATTGGCATTTCAAGTTTTGAGGGGAAAAACTTGAAAAAGCAACTGCAAGCCAGGATTCACTGTTTGCAAAACCCTGTTGACATTCAAAGTTGGCATTCAAATAACTTTTAATCTGGGCAGAAAAACCCTATATGGCTTTTGTAGAAATTGTTGTTGGTAGCTAGATCTACAACTTTGGTGTTTACCACTTGGTCGACTTCTATACAAAAATCCAGAGAAAAATCGAGTCAAACTCAGCTCCAGCAAAACACTCAAACCCAGAGCGCCGGCGCGCCGCGACGTCGCGCACTCGCACGCCGCCGTCGCCGCCCGCCGCGGGCCGGTGCCCCGGCGTCCACGCCCGTGCCGCCCGAGGCCCACACCGGCCGAGGCACGCGCGCGTCCCGAGGCCCCGCGCCCCAACGCGCCCCCGTCCCGAGGCGTCCCGAGGCCGGCCGCCGCGTGCGCGCGCGCACGCGCGCGGACCGGCGGTCCGTCGGCGGTGCCGCCGCCGTACGCGCGCGAGCCCCGAGCCACCGTAGCACGGCGGGTATCTCCCCCATCACCCCTACGTCACCCCCGGTCACGGCCGAGCGACATATAAAAGCCCTCGTGTCTCTCCTCCGCGCGCCAACCGAACCGCCGCCGCCATTGCCGCCGCCGCCGGCCTTCGGAACTCGGCCGCCCGCGCTCGCCGCCGTCCCAATGCTCCGGTGGCACCACTAGACCCCCGTGGACCTCCTAAGCCCGCTTGTTGCCCAACACAACGCCTCCTTGCTCGTATTTTCCCGAGCCGCCGCGAGTCACCGCCGCCGGCCGCCGTCGATCCCCCTCGCCGGCGGCTTCTTCGCCCTAACTCCGGCCGCCCTTAGCCCCTAGGTGAGCATGTCGTCGACCCCCACCGCTTGCCCGGCCGGGAGCGCCGCCGGCTCGCCGGAATTGGCCGCGCCCGCGCCGCCCTCCTCGGCCAGGGACCCAATTGCGTTGATTTGAGTCTTGCTAGGGTGTTTCGCGTAAATTGCAGGGCTTAATTGCAAAGATCCTTATCTAGCTTTTCTTGTAGTTTAGTCCAGTGTCTTGTAAAATGCCTAGAAATTCGTAGAAAAATTAGAAAAATCTCAAACCAATTTTGCTGGGTTCAGGAAGATAAATCCCATCTCTTTTGTTATTTGCACATGGCTGAATTATGTTTCTTGTTAAATATGTTTATGTTCTTGAGCTCCACTTGTGCACACCGTCTTGATATGTCAAAATGCACATCTTGTGAATTGATCATGATTTTTGCCTTACCACAAAAAATTATTCTCGATTTATGCATGTTTTCCTTTGTAAATTAATAAACCCAAATCAGTAAGGTTCCTAGATGTATATCTTTGGTTCTTTAGGCTTGTTTAGGACCAGAGAGCATGCATGAGAAAGTTTAGATCATTTTGAGGCTTATTTATTTTTGTATGCATATAAATTGAATCACTAGCTAGTCCTTGTTATTTTCAATAATATTTAATTTCTTAGCATCCAACACTTGCATGTGGGTCCAATGGACCAGGATAGGTGCTAATATGATTAAGGAACACTTCTTTAATTTTTAGTAATTTAATTGCTTAATAAAAAGCTTAAAAGCCCTTTTAATATTAAAGGGAAGTTAAATAAAGAAAACCCCTAATTAATTCTTTTTCCTTTTTGAAGGTATTATTTAATATAATTAAAAGATAATCAATTATCATTGCTGATAAGAAATTAATTCATGGATAAAAATATTATTTATACCTTTGCTTGTGAAAAGAAAAGGAATTAAAGCCTTCACATGAAATAACAAGTATAATAAAAACCTTTATTCCAATATACCATAAAAAGAGTAAACCATGTACAACTGCTAACCTTCCAAAAGACAAACAGTAGATAGATGCTTGTCAAGATGAATATGACCAACCAAGAGTTGGATAAGACAACAAACTATCACATCACCTGAACGTGCATTGCATTCCGTGTAGATCTTCCCGACGGAGATTACTCTCTTGTCCCGGAAACCGAGGAAGGAGGAGCGGAAGCGTCACTGCAGTACGTGGAAGTACTCAACACCGAGGGTGCCCAGGCTAACCTAGCTGACGAAGGCAAGCTCCGGTGCATCTAACCCAGTTTTCAAATTCTTTATTCAATTATCTATGGATGATTGTGCATTTACATTCAGGAGTTGAATGAAACCCTAGATGCATGATCCCTAGGTACCTTTTTGTCCTTACTAGTATGATAGGTCGATAGCTGCTAAGCTATAGGACCGTTACAAGTCGGGTGATGACCTTACTCGCGAGAATAGGTTCCTAAATAGGAATGACAATGTATCCTTAAATGGATTGCTCACGTGGTAAGAGCATGGGATCTGGGCTCCGGTCCAGTGGTTATGTGGGTTAAGTTTTTGAACGTACTAAGCACATGTCGGGTATGGGACCGGTAAGCCTAGTACCTTAATGAGGCGGTGAGGGATCCTACCGTTACTACTCTTGGGATTCGCTCTCACGGCTCGCCACCGGTGGTGTATGGTGACTCCGGGTATCTCGCGGGGTATGCGGATAGCTCCGCACCAAAGACTGTAAGATTTGATCCCGACCCGAGGATTTATGGGGACGGCCTGGGAAAGTTGTCCTTTCGGGGGCAGCCTACCGTGTGTTTGGGTCTACCTTGCAAGGTTTAAATCAATCGATTGTCGGCCTCTCACCATTATCCGAGACTACTTACTCCACTAGTCATGAGATCCCTAATGATGAAAGATGATTAATACTCTGTTTGACTAATTGTATTGTACAACTTTGTTTGTACTAGTTGGCTAATGTAGTAAAGATTAAACCTACTAGAACTTGTGCTAAAATCTTGAAAGCAAGGACCTACTCTTTGTTACTTTTTAGCAAAGGCAACCCAGTAGCCAAAAAGCCTTTCATGGTCTAGAATTGGCAAAGTAGATATCACTGACGGGTAAGACTTGCTGAGTATTAGTATACTCAACCTTGCTATAATGTGTTGATCCAGGTAATGCCTTCAGTGATGTGTGGCCCGGAGAGATCCCGCCCGGCTGGGAGCTGGAGTGGGTGGAGGACGACTACTGAAAGCATCATGGATGGCCTCCCGTGGTGTCTTCGGTTCCGTTAGTTTATTTCCGCTGCTTTCGAAAACTCTGAACTATTTCCTCATGGCAAAAACTATGGTTTGTAATAATTAAACCCCTTGGGGTACAAATTTGGATATTAATAATGTTGTATCTCTGGACTCGCCTTCGAGTGAGTTTTAATGCATATATTCGATCCTTGTGCTTTTCAAGTGATTTACCGGGCGTTAACCCGGCAACTAACGACAGGATGATACCTTATTATTGCTTAATGACCAAAGTGATCGGTCTTAGGCGATAGTACGGTATTTTCCTGGTCGGGTTGTCACAGTTGGCATCAGAGCTTATATGCACCAGAGATTAATTAATAAACTTAATCAAATGGTTTTTGAATAAAATTTGCCAAGATTGTCCGATTTTCCAAAATACGTTGGTCCGCTAAGGATAAACTAGACCGAGAGGCCCTAGAGGGAATTTTGGGTTCTTTCAGGTGGCTTAATTAACTTATGGTTTATTTTGCTAACTCCCGGCACATTCCTGTATGTCGGACTTACTTTCTTGCACAACCAAACTAGGAGCCACGTGTTTTATACGTGTGCTTGTTCCGCATCACGGGAATTGCGAGGGTTGATGGAGTGATCCATTCCACGGATCCCATCTTCGCGTCTGTTTGTGAGTTGTGTGTCGCCACGTGTTTCATACGTGTGCATTCCGCATGTCGCTCATTCGAGGCAAGGATACACTCCATTCAAACGGAGGGTGTCCGAGGCTGTCCATGCAGCGGCTTAACGCATGGATGCCGTTTCTAAAGTGAACGGTAATGTATGTGGACGCTTTCGTGACGTGCTGGCATGGAAGGTTCGTTTTCTGCAGGTACATAACAGCGCTTCGATAGTTGTTAAGCAAGTACCGTATAGCTCTCGACTAGATATTATAGGGAGAGACGAATAAAAGCCTTGCCACCGGCACTAACTTCGAATTTTGGCTTGATTGCCATGTGAGGTCGAATAGGACGTCTTGCATGCATGTTAAAAATCGAAACAACTAAAATGGACCCAAAAATCGAATTTCCATATGCTCTCTAAGGAAGATTATGCTAGTGTGTGCTTTTTATGAACTAGAGTACCTCTCGTACCTAGCCGTCATGCTGCCGAAATCTTCGAAAAGTCTGTCTACCTTGTGCTAGGTAATTAAACCAAATCGTTAAAAACAATTGCTCCTTAACTAGTTATCTTGTAATAGCAAGTCTCAATCCTAGTTTCGTTTGGGTTGGTTTACACTTTCCTAGGCACATCTAGGTTCTGATCGTCCACCCTGTTCCGTGTTCGATGCTCAACCTTAAAAATTTAATTATAAGTATTAAAGAGTTTATTTTTGAACCGGGAAAACTTGGGAAAGTTTTGAGGTTTCTGGATTTTTGGTTATGAATTTTCATTCACAGCTGCCAAAACTTCACCATTTGACATGTCGTTCTCTTTGAGATCTGACATGAGTTACATTTGTGTACAGATGGATTTCCCCGTGTTCCACCAGTTCGACATGACGGTACGATCCGTACCAACGGGTTGCACTGG
Organism: Cenchrus americanus; assembly: GCA_947561735.1. Lineage (NCBI taxonomy): Eukaryota > Viridiplantae > Streptophyta > Magnoliopsida > Poales > Poaceae > Cenchrus > Cenchrus americanus. The sequence continues at coordinate 48,627,336 of OX387244.1, read as the reverse complement.
GAGGGTTTTCCGCGCCTTGCGTGGGAAGCGCTCAGTGCCGCAGGCTACCTCACCCCACCGACTTACGAGGTGAAGGTGTTTGAGCGCTATGGCGTTCCCCGCTGCAGAGTGATCGTTACTGTTCTGCCACACCCGGACCACGCAGACTGGTTTGACTTGAGCTTTATCTACTGGGGATTTATCACTCACGAGTCTGTTGAGTCAGCCGCCCTCAGAGTGTTGACAGACTTCGGTGACCACAACCCCACCGTGGTAGCTCTCTCTCCGTTTGGACTGTTTCCTGCTGTGAGCCCTCACGATCCAGCATGGTGGGACCGTATGGACCACCTACGAGAGCTACTGACCCTAGCAGAGTTGTTGGATGTTACTCAAACGCTAGCCCGTTGTCTGAACGTGGTCTTCACACTTCAGGGGCTGCGCTATAACACCGCAGCGATTATTGGGCAGCACTTGGAGGCATCTAGGCACGATTGGGAGCAGCTTTCAGCAGCACACCGAGCGGGCGAACTTTACTCTTACTCGGGTGCGAGGGGAGAATGACAGTCGCGTGCTAGGAGGTTTCAGTTAGAGCTTGAGAGAGGCGATCGCTTACAGAGGATTGTAGATTTGGAGGAGGAGAACCATGCACTAGAGGAGAATGCCGATGCGCACGAGATTGAGAGGCTGACACTACTGCAGAACATTGCTGAGATGCAGGAGCACGTACAGGAGGCCGAGGTACAGGTGGCAGCCTTGCAGGCTATAGTGGCCTTACAGCCACTACCCCCAGTACAGGCACACCCGGAGGAGCAAGCGAGGCTTTGTCCCGGTCCGGATCGGACGAGCCGGGCGGGACCACCGCTACCGACTCCCCCCCCGCCTTCGCCTACGTACAGTGGTGCTTCAGTGGGCAACTAGGTTGCCGACAGCAGGGATAAGAAGGCTGTCGATCCTATCGAGTTATTTGGAGGTGTTTAGAGTAGTTGGCTTGACAGCACGTCTTCGTGCCAAGTAACTGCTTGTATCGTGTCGTGTCATGTTGTTTCAAATTCGAGTTGTAATGTCCTTGAACCTTGTTCTATCGTATTGTAATAAAGAATGCTTAAGCATGTTGCTTTAAGTAAAATTCGTTTGTCGTTCAAATTTGAAACCTTCTTGCGTATGCTTACCAGATCCTTGGTTAGACCATTGCAAATGACCACGCTAGTCAATTTTGCATTCCCACTTGAAAAACATTGGTAAACCAAAGCATTTCTAGAGGCATCACTCGTTGCCAGCAAATAAGTGCCCGTTCGTATACCACCTTCGTTGGTATCCGAAATGACAACGATCGTCCGAGGGTAATTATGAACCGTGCAATTGAGTAATCGCAGTCCTAACCATGTTGAGAAAACGATTCTATGAATCTTAGTGGCTATGGAATATTGTTGATTGTTGTTGTCCTCATCATTTAAGTGCAAATGAGATGTGATTATGCATGATCATGCTTGTCATCATTTGGAGTAAGCTTTTGGTTATCTCACTAATAAAGCTCACTTTTCAGATGGTGGGAACCACGCGCAGCTCTCCCAACGGTTTCGGAGCAAGTGGTAGTGGTGACTTGCCACCACCCCCGCCCATGACACCGACGGAGGCCTTCATGGCCACCTAAACAGAGGTGCTGCGCCAGATCCTGCAGATGCAGCAGCAGATCGCCCAACAGATGAACCGAGGGCCGCCACACGGGGCCAACCACGAGGGGCCTAACCAGGTCACTACGTATGCCCAGTTCATCGCTATGAAGCCGCCAACCTTCGCTAAAGCAGAAGACCCTCTGGAAGCTGAGGCTTGGGTCAAGGCCATAGAAGCAAAATTCTCTGCCTTTGTGTTGCCTTGCTCCGAGGAGAACAAAGCGAACTTCGCAGCGCTGCAACTGCGAGGAGAGGCTTTGATGTGGTGGGACCACTTCAAGTCAATGCAGCGAGGGCACGCTGTGACTTGGGATGAATTCAAGCAGGCTTTCAAGAGCCACCACATTCCCAAGGGACTGATGGATAGGAAGATGAAGGAGCTGTTGGCCCTCCGACAGGGATCTGACTCAGTGTATCTCTATGCTCAGAAGTTTAATAGCTTGTGCCAGTATGGTGGGCATCACGTTGATACTGATGCCAAGAAGATGGAGAGGTTTCGTGATGGGCTTGATGGCAAGCTGTATGAGCGTCTGAATCTGCTTGAGCCCGCAAACTTCCATGAGCTAGTGAACAAGGCTATCTCCCAAGAGGATGCTATGAAGAAAGCCCACGGGGACAACAAGAGGATGTCTGGTTTCACCCCAGGCAGCGGAACGGGCAAGAAGTTTCACTTTGTGAAGAAGGAAGCTCCAGGCCCATCCCAGCAATCTTCAACTGGACGTTGGACGATGAAGCCACCTCAGAGCAAACCCGCAGGGAACTTCCAGTTCTGCAGTGCCCAGCAGCAGGCTCCAAGGCCTAATGCACCGCCTCGCGATGTTGGAGATCGTCGTTGCTACAACTGTGGCCAGCCAGGGCACTACATTAAGGAGTGTCCCAAGCCCAGGCAGATCAAGCCCAACCCACAGAATCAGGGTGCAGGAAGCAAGCTTACCACTCCGGCTAAGAAGCCTATGGTGCAAGTGCGCCGAGGCAAGCTGAACTTCACTACAATGAGTGACATCCCAGCAGGAGCTTCAGTACTCACGGGTACCTTCTCTATCAATGACACTCCTGTTAAGGTTTTATTTGATTCGGGAGCCACCCATAGTTTCATAAATGAGAGCCTACTAGACAAATTGGGTCTAAGAGAGTACAAACCAAATCCGCTTATAAAATTACCACTCCGGGTGGAAACATCACGTCTCAATTAGTGACTTTTGAAGTTCCTCTAAGACTAGGAAGTAGGGTTATTCGATCTAATCTTATAACCATCAAATTGGGAAGCATGGATGTTATCTTGGGTATGGAATGGATGAATCAACATAAGGTGATTCTAGATATATCGGATAGGGTCGTAGAGATCAATTCTCCTACGGTCGCACACACTACCTTATACCTACCTTTCAGGGACGGTACCGACTCTTGTGCCTATGTGACCATTATCTCCCCTCTTGATGAAATTCCAGTAGTGTGCGAGTACCCGGATGTCTTTCCTGATGAGTTGCCTGGTATGCCACCAGACAGAGATGTCGAGTTTGTGATCGAACTCCAGCCCGGTACCGCACCCATTTCCAAAAGACCTTATCGCATGCCACCCAAAGAGTTAGCTGAACTAAAAACCCAACTCCAAGAATTGTTAGATAAAGGGTACATTCGCCCGAGCTCTTCTCCTTGGGGTTGCCCTGCTCTCTTTGTCAAAAACAAAGATGGTAGCTTGAGAATGTGCGTAGATTATCGACCACTCAATGCAGTCACCATCAAAAACAAATACCCGCTTCCTCGAATCGATGTTCTTTTTGACCAATTGGCTGGTGCCAAAGTCTTTCCTAAGATCGACCTTCGTTCTGGCTACCACCAAATCAAGATTCGACCTTGCGACATTCCTAAAACCGCTTTTTCCACTCGTTATGGTCTTTACGAGTTCTTGGTCATGTCTTTCGGACTCACTAATGCCCCCCGCCTACTTCATGTACCTCATGAACTCCGTGTTCATGACGGAGTTTGATAAATTTGTCGTGGTCTTCATCGATGATATTCTCATCTATTCCAAAAGCGAGAAAGAGCACGCCAAACATCTCCAAGTTGTCCTTCAGCGATTGCGAGATCATAAGCTTTATGCTAAGTTCTTCAAATGCGAATTCTGGTTGAAAAGTGTGAAATTCTTAGGACACACCATTTCCCAAGATGGTATCTCCGTAGATCCTAGCAAAGTTCAAGATGTGATGGATTGGAAACCACCCAAGTCCGTGCATCAAATCCGCAGTTTCCTAGGATTGGCGGGATACTACCGTCGATTCATTCCCGACTTTTCCATAATCGCAAAACCCATGACCGAATTACTCAAGAAAGGAGTGAAATTCGTGTGGAGCGAAGCATGTGAGAAAGCTTTCCACACCCTCAGGCAACATCTAACTTCAGCCCTAGTGCTAGTACAACCCGATAATTCCAAACCGTTTGAAGTCTTCTGTGACGCATCAGGCACGGGTCTCGGTTGTGTCCTTATGCAAGAAGGCTGAGTCATTGCCTATGCTTCACGAGCCCTTCGACCCCATGAGCTTAATTATCCTACCCATGATCTTGAGTTAGCTGCTATTGTTCATGCCCTCAAGATATGGACACATTATCTAATGGGTAATCGTTGCAATATCTTCACTGACCACAAGAGTCTCAAATACATCTTTACCCAATCTGAATTGAACATGAGACAGAGAAGATGGCTTGAGTTGATTAAGGATTATGATCTAGAAGTGCACTATCATCCCGGCAAAGCAAATGTTGTTGCAGATGCTTTTAGCCGCAAAGATCATTGCAACCACCTAGAGTTGGAGCCAGTCAGTGAACCATTGTGTGAGGAAATGAGGAGGCTCAACTTAGAAGTGGTACCGCAGGGAATCCTTTATGCCTTGACAGCAGAGTCAAATCTTTATGACAGAATTGTCACTGCCCAGCGCAATGATGCAGATATTCAAACCATCAGGCAGAAACTAGCAGAAGGAGACCCGAAATATACTTGTTTCCAGAAGGATCACCAAGATGTGGTCTGGTTTGGGAAACGTCTAGTGGTCCCCATTGACCCAGAAGTTAAGAAAATCATTCTAGATGGAGCTCACAGGTCCAAATTCTCTATTCATCCCGGTAGTACCAAGATGTACCAAGATCTGAAACAGAACTTTTGGTGGTCCAATATGAAGGTGGATGTAGCCAAGTATGTAGCCGAGTGCGATACTTGCCACCGGATGAAAGCAAGTCATTTGAAATCGGCAGGAGTACTCCAACCCCTGTCGATACCTATGTGGAAGTGGGACGATATTAGTATGGATTTCATTGTGGGTTTACCCCTAACAGCTAGAAAGAAAGACTCTATATGGGTAATTGTGGATAGACTCACCAAGACCGCTCACTTCATTGTCGTGCACACCACTTACTCCGTACAACAATATGCAGAGTTGTACGTGGACCACATAGTTCGTCTGCATGGAATCCCAAAGACTATAATCTCTGATAGAGGGACTCAATTTGTAGCTCGTTTTTTGGCACAGTTGCACGAGTGCTTGGGAACCCAACTGATCCGCAGTTCCAGTTATCATCCGCAGACCGATGGTCAGACGGAAAGGATAAACCAGATTTTAGAAGACATGTTGAGAGCAAGCATCTTGCACTTTGACAAGAGTTGGGACAAATGTTTGTCCTTGGCAGAGTTCTCCTGCAATAACAGCTATCAAGCCAGTTTAAAAATGGCACCGTTCGATGCTCTATACGGACGTAGATGCCGCACTCCGCTGAATTGGTCAGAGACCGGAGAGAGAACACTCTTTGGACCGGAATTAGTTTAAGAGGCCGAAGAAAGGGTATGAGTGATAAGAGAGAATTTGAAGATGGCACAGATGAGGCAAAAGAGTTACCATGACAAGGGAACCGCACCTCGACACTTTGAAGTGTGAGATTATGTATATTTGAAGGTATCCCCCACCAAAGGTGTGCAAAGGTTCGGAGTCAAGGGAAAGCTAGCCCCGCGCTACATTGGACCATATGAAGTTATAGAAGTATGTGGACCTGTGGCTTACCGTATCCAATTGCCAGAACGGTTTTCTGCAGTTCACAATGTTTTCCATGTAACTCAATTGAAGAAGGGAATGCCTGTGCCGGAGAATGAAATCATCACGGAAGCTAATGCTTGGATTGAGCCGGATTTCTTGCTCATCGAGCACCCATTGAAAGTACTAGACCAAAAAGAGCGAAAGACCCGAAGGCAGACCGTGCGAATGTACAAGATCCAATGGAGCCATCACACAGAGGAAGAAGCAACGTGGGAGACGAAGGACTATCTTAATACTAAGTATCCGGGCTTCCTACAATCTCAAAACCGTGAGTCCTTCTTCCCATCTCTTCGTTATCAAATCGAATCTTGGGACGAGATTCCGTTTAAGGGGGTAGGCTGTGACGCCCCAGGTTTTTAATTAGCCTTAATCACCGGTCAATGGGTCAACAGTGGTCAAACCATGGTCAACCTGGGCCCTCACCTCGAAAAACTCACTAACCCACCCTAGTGACCCTAATTGACTAGTAAACACACTTGTGGGGCCAACCCATGGTCAAAGGATGGTCAAACCCCTTGCCACTCTAGTGTCCCCAAGTGTCTGCTGGAACTTTTGCCGCGTTCTCCAAAATTCACCTAAACACTTAAAATTCTACCTTTATGAAAGTTGTAGAGCTTGATGAGGGACACAACTTTCATGTAGATTGGCATTTCAAATTTTGAGGGGAAAAACTTGAAAAAGCAACTGCAAGCCAGGATTCACTGTTTGCAAAACCCTGTTGACATTCAAAGTTGGCATTCAAATAACTTTTAATCTGGGCAGAAAAACCCTATATGGCTTTTGTAGAAATTGTTGTTGGTAGCTAGATCTACAACTTTGGTGTTTACCACTTGGTCGACTTCTATACAAAAATCCGTCAGCAGTGCCGCCGCCGTACGCGCGAGCCCCGAGCCGCCGTAGCACGGCAGGTATCTCCCCCATCACCCCTACATCACCCTAGTCACGCTGAGCAGCATATAAAAGCCCTCTTGTCTCTCCTCCACGCGCCAACCGAACTACCGCCGCCATTGCCGCCGCCGCCCGGTGCTGGAACTCGCTGCCCGCGCTCGCCACCGTCCCAATGCTCCAGTAGCACCACTAGACCGCCGTGAACCTCCCAAGCCCGCTTGTTGCCCAGCACAATGCCTCCTTGCCGTATTTTCCCGAGCCGCCGCGGTCACCGCCGCCGGCCGCCGTCGATCCCCCTCGCCGGCGGCTTCTTCGCCCTAACTCCGGCCGCCCTTAGCCCCTAGGTGAGCATGTCGTCGACCCCCACCGCTTGCCCGACCGGAGCGCCGCCGGCTCGCCGGAATTGGCCGCGCCCGCGCCGCCCTCCTCGGGCAGGGACCCAATTGCGTTGATTTGAGTCTTGCTAGGGTGTTTCGCGTAAATTGCAGGGCTTAGTTGTAAAGATCCTTATCTAGCTTTTCTTGCAGTTTAGTCCAGTGTCTTGTAAAATGCCTAGAAATTCGTAGAAAAATCAGAAAAATCCCAAACCAATTTTGTTGGGTTCAGGAAGATAAATCCCAACTCTTTTGTTATTTGCACATGGCTGAATTCTAAATAGTTCAAGCATGAAAAATACAAATGTGAAAAACCTAGATCTGTCATAACTTGAAATCCATAACTCCTCTGTATCTCAATTTTGGATATGTTGTGTGTTAGGATATTACTAGTTGCTGTGCCAAAAATTGCACAAAGTTATGTAGTAGATCTTGTTAAATAAATTCTTTTCCATTCTTGCAGAAACTGCCTAAATGATTTTTCTTGTTAAATATGTTTATGTTCTTGAGCTCCACTTGTGCACACCGTCTTGATATGTCAAAATGCACATTTTGTGAATTGATCATGATTTTTGGCTTACCACAAATAATTATTCTCGATTTATGCATGTTTTCCTTTGTAAATTAATAAACCCAAATCAGTAAGGTTCCTAGATGTATATGCTGGTTCTTTAGGCTTGTTTAGGACCAGAGAGCATGCATGAGAAAGTTTAGATCATTTTGAGGCTTATTTATTTTTGTATGCATTTAAATTGAATCACTAGCTAGTCCTTGTTATTTTCAATAATATTTAATTTCCTAGCATCCAACACTTGCATGTGGGTCCAATGGACCAGGATAGGTGCTAATATGATTAAGGAACACTTCTTTAATTTTTAGTAATTTGATTGCTTAATAAAAAGCTTAAAAGCCCTTTTAATATTAAAGGGAAGTTAAATAAAGAAAACCCCTAATTAATTCTTTTTCCTTTTTGAAGGTATTATTTAATATAATTAAAAGATAATCAATTATCATTGCTGATAAGAAATTAATTCATGGATAAAAATATTATTTATACCTTTGCTTGTGAAAAGAAAAGGAATTAAAGCCTTCACATGAAATAACAAGTATAATAAAAACCTTTATTCCAATATACCATAAAAAGAGTAAACCATGTACAACTGCTAACCTTCCAAAAGAGAAACAGTAGATAGATGCTTGTCAAGATGAATATGACCAACCAAGAGTTGGATAAGACAACAAACTATCACATCACCTGAACGTGCATTGCATTCCGTGTAGATCTCTTGTCCTGGAAACCGAGGAAGGAGGAGCGGAAGCGTCACTGCAGTACGTAGAAGTACTCAACACCGAGGGTGCCCAGGCTAACCTAGCTGACGAAGGCATTCTTTATTCAATTATCTATGGATGATTGTGCATTTACGTTCAGGAGTTGAATGAAACCCTAGATGCATAATCCCTGGGTACCTTTTTGTCCTTACTAGTATGATAGGTCGATAGCTGCTAAGCTATAGGACCGTTACAAGTCGGGTGATGACCTCACTCGCGAGAATAGGTTCCTAGATAGGAATCACAATGTATCCTTAAATGGATTGCTCACGTGGTAAGAGCATGGGATCTGGGCTCCGGTCCAGTGGTTATGTGGGTTAAGTTTTTGAACGTACTAAGCACATGTCGGGTATGGGACCGGTAAGCCTAGTACCTTAATGAGGCGGCGAGGGATCCTGCCGTTACTACTCTTGGGATTCGCTCTCACGGTTCGCCACCGGTGGTGTATGGTGACTCCGGGTATCTCGCGGGGTATGCCGGATAGCCTGCACCAAAGACTGTAAGATTCGATCCCGACCCGAGGATTTATGGGGACGACCTGGGAAAGTTGTCCTTTCGGGGGTAGCCTACCGTGTGTTTGGGTCTACCTTGCAAGGTTTAAAACAATCGATTGTCGGCCTCTCACCGTTATCCGAGACTACTTACTCCACTAGTCATGAGATCCCTAATGATGGAAGATGATGAATACTCTGTTTGACTAATTGTATTGTACAACTTTGTTTGTACTAGTTGGATAATGTAGTAAATATTAAACCTACTAGAACTTGTGGTAAAATCTTGAAAGCAAGGACCTACTCTTTGTTACTTTTTAGCAAAGGCAACCCAGTAGCCAAAAAGCCTTTCATGGTCTAGAATTGGCGAAGTAGATATCACCGACGGGTAAGACTTGCTGAGTATTAGTATACTCAGCCTTGCTATAATGTGTTGATCCAGGTAATGCCTTCAGTGATGTGTGCCCCTGAGAGATCCCGCCACCGGGAGCTGGAGTGGGTGGAGGACGACTACTGAAAGCATCATGGATGGCCTCCCGTGGTGTCTTCGCTTCCGTTAGTTTATTTCCGCTGCTTTCGAAAACTCTGAACTATTTCCTCATGGCAAAAACTATGGTTTGTAATAATTAAACCCCTCGGGGTACAAATTTGGATATTAATGATGTTGTATCTCTAGACTCGCCTTCGAGTGAGTTTTAATGCATATATTCGATCCTTGTGCTTTTCAAGTGATTTACCGGGTGTTAACCCGACAACTAACGACAGGATGATACCTTATTATTGCTTAATGACCAAAGTGATCGGTCTTAGGCGATAGTACGGTATTTTCCTGGGCGCGTTGTCACAACTGGTACCCGAGGGTATCACGCGGCATCAGCGGTTGTACCCTCCTCTTCATGAAGCTGAAGGCCACGTGTTCGGCCCTCAGCCCCTCTCAAAGCCTTGATCTTCTGCAGTAGCTCGGGTAGTTGAATACCCTCCTGCGTCGTCGACTCCGTGTTCCACCAGGGCTGATGCCTTGGCTGTTTCCTGCTCGGCTTCGGCAGCTCCGGGTGGTGGTTGGTGATGTAGAACCATTTCGACTTCCAATCCTGGTTGAAGTCGATGAGCTTGTACGACAAGTACTGCTCGGCGGTGTCCTCGCGCATTTGGATGTCGGCTCCTCTGACTACTCTTGGGTCGTTGGCACTCGACTGCGGCTTCAAGCGGAAGAACTTCCGAAACAAGACCCAGTGGGGCATAATTCCCACGAAGGCTTCGCAGAAATGGACGAAGACGGAGATGTGAAAATCCCATTAGGGTTCAGGTTCAAGTACTCGATACCGTAGTACTTGAGGAGACCCTTGAAGAAGTCGCTCGCTGGGAGAGCCAGCCCACGCTCCACGAACCGCGCGAACATTGGGATCTCGTCAGGATTCTTCTCCATCGGGTACGGGTCTCCCGCGGCGGCACGCCACATGTCCATCTCCTTTTCCCGGAGGAAACGGCTGTTCACCAGCGCCAGCATGTCTTCAGTCTTCGCTTTGGATTTCTTCCACTCTTTGTTCGGATTCGGGCGGGGGGGGAGAGGTTGGTGGCGTTGACCCCTGGGCGGATCCAGTCGCCTCATCACGGGATCTCTTCTTCCCGGCGTCAGTCTTCATGCTCTTCGACGGGGAAGACTTCATCCTCCAAATGCACCGGGTTTTCACTCGCATCCGCTTGGGGGTTTCTATGGAGGCAAGCAATGGCGACACGCGTGGATCTGCAACCTAAGGCGCGGCGGCAGTGTGCTCGGGCGGCTGACTCTTGGCTAGATCTGTTTCAAATGGCTGCAAATGTGGGGGGTGGAAAACCCTAAGGGTTTTGGCTTCTATTTATAAGCCAACTGGTGGCGCTGCAACGGCCAGATGGATAAGTATCGGCAGCTAACTCGGCGGCGGCCGCCTGACTCTTCGTCTTCCGGTAGTCGATGTGCTCCATCTCGGGGGCTCGGCTACGTCTACTCTATTCCCTGGGTGATGACAAGACTCCAGAGAAACTCAGGACACATTATACAATCAAGATGACCCTTCAATTCGAGAGGAAGTACTCGACTCAAGGCTCGGGGGCTCCGTGCCACGTGTCCTTCGGTTTTTTCTCCAGATTTTGCGGGATAATCTTGGCAGAAGTTCAGATTGACCCTCATCTTGAATCTACGATTCGACCTAAGGCTCGGGGCTACATTCCATATGGAATGCGATTCTTCAAATCGCATTTTCCATATGGTTTCTTCTTCAAAACAAAGCGAGTATTATTGAAGACCTTCAAGAGGAGAACTCGAGGATGCTTGGGAACTACTCGAGAAGACTTCAAGACTACTCAAGGATCAGCTAGAGTACCTTCCAGCCTCGGGATGTTTCAAGTACTCTTGAGGACTTTTGACTTGTAGTACTCGGGAACGCTTGAGGACTACTCGTCAAGGTCGTCAAGACTACTCGAAATTATCCTACTCGACTACAAAGTACTCGGGGGCTTGTCGTATGGACCTCCCTGGGCCCACTGCCTCGGTGGGTACCAGGATCGACTACTCGGTGGGCCCCTGGGACTACTCGGCTTGTGCCACACGGCACCTGATGGCATGGGGCGCAAGGACTACGGTGGACAAGTATTCGGATAGGAAGTTATACATGTCCTGTACTATGTAGAGAACTCCTAGCCGTACCCGACTAGTACTCTCTCCTCAAACCGACTTGTAACCCTGCCTCCTGGGCTATATAAGGCGAGGCAGGGACCCCTCTCTCTGATATACGCATCATCTTGTAAACACATCCAATCAATCCAGAGCTACGCAGCATACAGGACGTAGGGTATTTCGCACCTCGCGGCCCGAACCTGTCTAAATTGTGTGTCACGTGTCTCTTCCTTCGAGTTACTGGTCTCGGCGAGGCCACATTCATCTAACTCGGGTACTCCCCTTGGTAGGTTGCCGGTCTAAAACACCGACAGGGGGAGGCGCACTCGGCCCCGCGCCCTGGTGTGGTCCAGTTCCCAGGTTGAGGGGGACCTCTCCGTCGCCAACATCTGCCACGTTCGAGGCGTTTGCTTGGTCGTTGGTGATCATGACGAAGCACTTCCGCGCGGGGTCGTAGCTACCGGCGCTGGAGTTCTCGGAGTAGCCGAACCAGTAGTCCGCAGCGTCAAGGAACGCTGGAACATCACCGGGTCCGGCACACCGGAGAAGTCCCACTCCGCGTACCTGTGCGAAGTGGCGGGTGGCAGCTCGCTGGTGGAGCCGTGGTAGGACTCGTCGTCGGTGGTGGCGGTGAGGTTCCTAGCCGCCGGGAGCTGACGGCCGGGACGGCCCTCGCGCGCCGCCACGTCGGGGTTGGCAGAAGAGGCGTACGCCATCGCGGTGTTGCACATGACGTGGGGGAACTGTGGTCCGGAGACCACGTGCTCTCCCGTGGGAGCGGTCGCCATCTCGCCAGTGGTTGTGTCGCGTTGAGAGGCGATGCGCGCGGCCCGACGTCGTTCCATCCGCGCCTATCGGGAGCACTGGCCGGAGTGTCATCGGTGTCGTGGCATTGAGGGGCCCTCAGCGTCCGCTTGGGCGGGCGTCGGGGCGTCAGCAACGGGTGTGACGGTCCCGGCCCGTCCGACCGCCACGGGTGAAGCTCGTCGCGGTTGGTGATGCGCATGAGGTAGGCGTTCCCCGTGGCTCGAAAGTTCGGGTTCTCGAACCGCAGTTTCGAATCCGGCTGGGAGGGGGTCCGAGCTGCCCATGGAGTATCTCTGGCCCCTGTACTCGGTGCGGATCACCATCGAGATGGCTGGTGGGAGCTGATCTTCAGCGTGCGTCCCCCTACCTGGCGCGCCAACTGTCGGTGCGGAAAGTAGTCCCGACACTAACTAGTAAGAAGCGCTGAGATCTATCTCTCGATGGCCAGTGCTAAGCAACTAGTGACACTGGGTTTTATCCTGGTTCCAGCCGGGGAGCGTACGTCTAGCAGGGGTGTGCTTGGGGCACTATATTGCATTGCACCGTGGTGCTCGTAGAGGGGGGCTACAAGTGAGGCGGGAGAGGAGGTCGGGCCTCCAGGTCCCAGAGGTACTGATTGAGGCAAGTGCCAATATCGTGGTCGAGGCGGAAAGCGTGCGAGTGAATGATATCCGTCCTCCCCTCCCCCTGCTATTCCGTCTACGTGTAGAGGCATGGTTGTAGGATCTAGGATACCGACTAGAGGGGGGGTGAATAGGCGGTTTAAAAACTAAAAACACAACACTAGAGAAATTTAATTAGAACCACAAGGAGAAATAAATCTCTACCTACTCTATTCCTATGTTGGGGTTTTGCGGCCTAGGGTGACAAGATAAACAACAACCCCTAGAAATAAAATGCTCAAAGTGAAGTGCTTGAAAGGAAATTGAGAAAAGAGATAACCGAGCACAAGAGACGAATTTTATCCCGTGGTATCGATGACTTGCCGGTCACCCCTAATCCACGTTGAGGTGGATTCAATGTTCAACCGCTCCTCTATCAAGGCACCACTTGATCTTGAGCCGGTTAGAACAAGAGAACCACTCCACACCTCGATTCCACTAGAGTTGCTCTTTACCGCTCCGGTGAGGTGAGCACAATACCTCTCACAACATGAAATC